>CM028336.1:10424879-12824879 GCA_016647705.1 Eucommia ulmoides | reverse complement strand
AATATAGTGGTATGGCATTTATGGGAATTTATTGCCTAGGGATTAACTTCGTTCACTTAAACGTGTTTGTTTCAATCTAGTTTACATTAACGGCGTTCATCCTATCCGACAATCTCGGTATCGAAATCTCATTCACTACCTTTCCCGAGTGTAAAATGAATTAATATGTGACTTCGCATTAACGCCGAAGTCCCCCTCAAGCATCTATATAACACTTGGTCACATGAGTCTCGCCCCAACGTCAGGGATTACAGACTTTTTAACTTTCTCCTAGGTTATTAGATCGTCACGTTGTGTTTAAACCCTAGTCCAAATCCGGGGTTACCTCTCCCGAGTGTCAAACCCCGTATTCTCAATATATCTAAACAAGCATATAAACGAGGAATAACAGCAAACACAATTAGATAAACATAAACAACCATTAACAAAACATCAATTTATTCAAACATCATTTTCGTGAAGTACATGAAGCCCTAGACAATATATGTTTAGCTACACATAGTTGTAGCCCTATATAAAACTAAAATCGAGCTAAACATATACAAACATTCAACCAAATCTAAGAGAGAAAGAGAGAAAAGAGGAGACTAGCCGTTATTCGAAGATTCGTCACTAAAACTGCTCCAAGAATACTTCTTCCTTCTTCGCGTTGTGATCTTCTATTGGTCGAATGGCCTTGGAGCTCTCAAGACTCATGAAAACATTTACCTTGTTTGGGAAGAAGAGGGACGATATTTATAAGATTCAAAATATCTAAAATATCCTAAAATATCTCGCACATAATCACTGCAGCGGTGAGATCACCGTTGCAACGGTAGATAGGTTGGTAGGATTCTAGCAGGACGACGAGAATAGGAGACCCTGCGACCTTGGAAGGGTTGAGGGAGAGATTCACACAATCCACTGACAGTTTTTCGCCGACAAAACCTCCAGTAGTGCTCAAAAAGAAGATCTTTAGGCCACCAAGGAAAAGACAGAAAGGTGCAGCGGGGAGATCCTAGTGGCTATGGTACCAGACACTATTATCACCTTCTCCCATGAGGATCTCCGAGGTTTGCACTTCTCTCATGATGATTCCCTAGTCGTCACCGCCGTGATCTCCAACTACCGAGAGAGGAGGATACTAGTGGACCGTGGGAGTTTTGCTAACATCATCTTCAACGGATGCTCCGACAAAATAAAAGTTGACCCCTTCCAATAACATCTTCCCTCGTAGGCTTCAGTAGGAAAAATGGTCCACCCCCTAGAGTGGAGCAACCTTTTGTTGTCCCTAGGAGAAGAGCCGGTAGAACCATCGTATGGCTCTATTTCCTGGTCATGAATCGCCCATCTGTATACAATACCATTCTCGGGTGACCATTCATGAGCTCCTTTAAAGCCTTATGTTCCACACACCACCTAGCCATGAAGCTCCCTATAGAATAAAGAATCGACTTGGTAAGGGGAGACCAAACTGTAGCCAGATAATGTTTTATGGCCACGGTCAAGGCCGACCCTCCCCCAACGGTAGAATAGCAATTACATGAGGTGCTTGAAATTGCCCCCTTGCGGGATGAGTTGGGGAACTTGCCTGTAGAAGACCCCAAGAAGGGAGAAAGCCCGACTGACACCTGATGAGAACCCTAGTCTCTGTCTAGTCCTTAAAACAGTGCCAAGACGGTGAGAATCAGGACCGAAATGGTTGCTGAAGTACGATAAGCCCTGGAGGAACTCCTCAGAAAGAATAGAGATGTCTTTGCATGGTTACACTCTGCTTATCGGGGATCGATACTCGAGTGGCAATGCACCATTTGTTCATTAACCCTGCACATCTCTCGGTTCAATAGAAGATAAGGAAATTTTATTCGTAGAAGCAAACCATTATCGCCGAAGAGACAGAGTAATCAAAAAAATCAATTTCTTGAATTAGATCGCCAACGTGATTCTGGATAGGTGATTCTGGATAGGGGTGTAAACGAGCCGAGCTGAGTAGTAGATGTACAGGCTTGTTTATTTAAGTTAAAATTTAAACAAGCCGAGCTCGAGCTTGAGCTGAGCTGAGCTTTGAACTGACTGTTCAAACTTAGCTCAACCAAAAAAAATGGAGCTCGAGCTCGAGCTTGTTAAATTTAACGAGTTGTCGAGCTCGAAAAGTTCGAAGCTCGAGCTCAAAAAGCTCGTTAATTATTTCGAGCTCTAGTTCGAACTCGAATAGCTCGATAAAGATGACTTGAAATCTAATTATACAAGCTTCATTTTAAAACATTAATCAATTGACCTATTCATGTGTTAAAGATGACTTTAAAACACATGCTTATATGAACAAATAAAATACTTGCTCATGACCAATAAAACACATGTCCAAACTCCAACCAAATCTGTCCAAACTCCAACCCAATACCAAAGTATTACAACACACAAATCATAAAATCCAAAAATACATCAATCTCATTAAGATTTGACCAAATAAAACATGTCCAAAAATCAATCCAAACCATTACATAACAAGGAATGTCCAAACCAGCTCTGTCCAAAGTAGTCCCAAAGCAGTCAAACCATTACAATAGCCCTATCCAAACCATTACCCCTGTTAAACTGCATTCCAAATCAAATAGGAAAGAGAAGTGAAGTAACAAAAAATGAAGTATTTTTAGGAGCCGTTAATGATTCCATGAACTATCTACGCTCTGCAATCTAATTAAAAGACTCATAACAGAACTCAAAAATGAAAAGAAAATAAAAAAAAATAAAAAAAAAAATTAGTCGTATATTGAAAAAAAAAACAGAACTCAAAAACTGCATTGCAAATCAAATAGTTTGTGCATTCCATTTATTTACTTCTACTTGCACCAAAACACTGGTTTTCAACTTCCTTCGTTGTATAATTGGCCTGAATTAGTAATTGGGCCCTTAAGAGAAAAGTACTAGCTAATAAGAACTCTTTCAAATCCAAGCAATATGTAATTAAACTATTAGAAATTTTGGCTTATTACATGCAGTTTCAGGTTGTTATCTTTCCTTCCTGAACTCTTACTTGTGGTTTTAGCATTGTCTTTCTCATGAATAGTTCCTTCTGTGTCGGAAGCTTATTTTTTACTTACTTTTGCCATTTCATTTTGTGAATAAATTCTTCACTATACTTTTTTAAACACCTAAGATGCTTAATGATGTAAGCAGGTGCTAGCAACATTATTGTTTTTGTACTATCTTCACCATTTTGAATTCTTGTTATGGTTGTTAGGTAGTATTTGAAATCAATATTACATGTTATAATGCATGCTGGGGAAGCTCTTTTAGTTTGTATATGTTAAAATCCATTTAATTCATTTATGGTATTGGTTTGAGACAAAGAGAAAATACCACAACCTCATTAAGGTATTATGAACTCTTTGTATCCCGGATTTCCATCCTTCAAAAGACCAAAAAATATAAAAAAAAAATGGTCATAGACAAAGAGAAGAAACTAAGGATGAAAAATTGTAAGTGACTTGTTTCAAGGACCAAGTACTAGTTTCCTTGATTTTTAACTTTTCAAGTGTGGAAATACACCATGTTTCCTGCAGCTTCCAACAGTACTTATGTCTTCAGACCACAAGCAAATGGGCCGTGAACAAGACAAGGAAAAGTTAGATGCTTCACTAAGTCCAAAAATTCAACTATAAATTTAAAGAACAATTCATTCTACACCTTAAAACAATCAAGAAACATAATCCGATCCATACACAAAATAACAATCCAAATCCAAGTTCTGCACACAACAAAAATAACCAGATTCCATATTTGTACACAAAGAAACACGATTTTTCTATTTTTATAGAATTAAAAGCATGTTTGAGGAACAAACACTAGATCAAGGAATCTACTACACTGAAAAATAAAGGAATCTAAATGAAAATTTAAGCAGTTTTTACTACACCGAAAAATAAAGGAATAAACATTATTCTCAATGAATAATGCGATAGAAGCCGAGAGAAAGAAAGATAGAGTATCAGATCGCGTCAAAGGCAGCGTTAGGGTTGTAGCTTAACACGGTTGAGTAGATCGGCGTTAGTGTGAGCGCCGAGAGATGGAGATGGAGAGAGTATGGACCATCACGAATTGCAATGAAGATGGAAGAGAAGAGTGTCGATGGAGATGGAGGATAAGAGTGTGAAACCCTAACGCAAAAATTAGGGACCGTATGTAGATAGAATTGGGCGGCTGAAACCCAAATTGCGATGGGGATGGAGGAGAAGAGTGTGAAACCCGAATCGCGATAGAGGTAGAGAAGGGACCGTGTGTGGATGGACTTGGGCGGCTAAAAATATCAATGAAAATATATATATATATATATATATATATGTATATATATATATATATGTATATATATATATACTCTAATGTTCACAAACATAAAATGAGCTCACAAACAAGCTCGGCTCGGTTAGGTTTTGTTCGCAAACAAAATTGAGCGGCTCGCAATCAAGCTCGGCTCGGCTCGATTATTAAATGATTGTTTCTAGGAGCTTAAACTCGGCTCGTTTATTTTAATAAACGAGTTCGAATGAGCTTTTTTTTAGCCGGGCCCGAGCTGTTTATGAACAGCTCGATTCGCTTACACCCCTAATTCTGGCCAAGAAGGTAGGGGAAAGTGGAAAATATTCATCAATTACAAAGATCTCAACAAGGTATACCCCATGGATTTCTTCCCCTTTCCAAGGATTGATGTTGTAATTGACGCCACCGCCGGCTATGAACTTTTGAGTTTCCTGGATGCATCCTCCGAGCATTATCAAATTTCGATGTACCCTCCCAACCTCCCAAAAGGTCATTCATAGCGGATAAGGCCATCTACTTCTACAAGGTGATGCCATTTGGGTTAAAGAATGTCAGCGCTACCTATCAGCAACTCATCAACAAAATGTTCAAGTTTGAGATAAGAAAGACCATTGGAGGTGTACGTGAATGATATAATCGTCAATATTTTGCTAGGCGAACACCACATCACCAATCTTCAAAGGTGTTTTGGTATTCTCCGAGTGCACCGGATAAAGCTCAAACCTTCCAAGTGTGTTTTTGGAGTGGCCTTCGATATATTTCTAAACTTCATGGTCTCGAAAAGGGGGATAGACACCAACCCAGATCAAATTCGGGCCATCATGGAAATGTCATCCCCACGAACCAAGAGAGAAGTTCAGCGTCTGGCGGGAAGACTAGCAGCCCTTAGCCATTTGATCTCTCAGTCAAGTGACAAGTGTTTTCCTTCCTTCAAACTATTAAGGAAACATAAGACCTATGAATTGATGGAACAATGCAAGCTCTCCTTCCAAGAATTAAACTCTATCTCACGATCACTCCGTTACTTACCACACCCGTGCTGTGAGAGGAATTATTTTTGTACCTCACAGTATCTCCCGCGAGCATGAGTGATAGGTGTGATTTATCTATTTATTCCCAAACTGGTTTCGTTAGTTTTAGAGTAATTTTATAGATTTTTTTTATATATGTTTTAAGATGTTTTTATTCTTTTTGATATAAATCAAGTGTGTGGGGTAAAAAATGATGATAACGGATCATAAACGATCATATCGGATCAAGAACAGTCGAAAAACGGTAAGAAAACAAGCATAGAGGCAATATTCAGAACAGCAGCCCACCGCCGCAGCGTTCAGACCACCACCGCGGCGGTGAATATGCAGAGAGGGGCCTAAAGTTGTGGTAAACTCACCGTCACGGCGGTGATATACACTACCATAACGGTGAAATTGCAGAGAGGTTCCTACGCCCACCGATGTCTCCACCACTGCGGCAAAGATCAAACTGACATACTCACTGCCGCGGCAGTGAATCCCACTTCCGCGACAGTCACTCTGCACGCAGAATTATATATTTTTTTATATTTTGAGCCCTATAAATCCCTTCTTCTACTCCTATCTTCCGATTTTTTAACACCCACTAAGGCCCTTGGAATATATTTAGGGTGAGGTTGAGAGATTTTTTAGGGAGAGCTCACAACCCAAAGAAGAAGAAGAAAAAAGAAGCGATCATTCAACGGTTTTAGCGTCAAATCTTCGGATATCGGCTAAGTATTTTGTTTCTTTTATTTATTTTCTTACTTTCAATAGTTATTGAGCATGTTTAGCTCATTTTACAATGTATATATGGTTATGGCCATTGGCTAAACATGGATTGTTTAGGGATTAATATAAATTTATGAATATGTTGTTCGATTGAGTTTATGTTTTGTTGGAGGTTGTTCTTCATTATTTTGATTGTGTTTATCGTTATTATATTGTTTATATGCTTAGAATGATATATAGAGAATACGGGGTTTGATACTCGGGAGAGGTAACCCCGGATTCGGGCTAGGTTAAACATAACGCGATGATCCAATAACCTAGGAGGGAGTTGAAAAGTGTGCAATTAATAACGTTGGGGCGAGACGTATGTGACCTAACGTCGTTAAGACGTTGAAGGGGACTTCTTCATTGACACGAAGTTGCATATTCCCTCATCTTACACTCGAGAGAGGTGGCGAGTGAGTTTACAAACGGAGATTGTCAGATAAGTCAAATGCCGTTAACATAAACTAAAACGAGATAGAACACGTATCTGTAAACGAAGTTAATCCCTAAACAATCTACTCTCTTAAAACAATCTCAATATAATATTTATAGTATAGTTAGATAAATTAGTATTTTAATTTAGTATTTATTAATTAAACGCATTTTTAGCGCCTAGATAAAATTAGGTTATGATAATCACGATACTCGATAATAATCTCAAACAATCCATGTGGACACAATACCCTTACTCTCCCCATCTATACTAAAACTTGACTCGTACACTTGCGGTATAGGTGGCGTGCGTTAATTACGCGCCACCAAGTTTTTGGCGCCGTTGCTGAGAATTGGTTTTGTTTTTAATTACTATAGATATTGTGAGTAAATGACCCGATTTTACTTTAGGCATTTCTTTTGTATATAATTTTTTCTTTGTAGTTTTTGTTTTTGTTTTTCTGCAGGGTGCTTAAAGATGTTAGATCGACAGGTACTTTTTCATTTCTTTCAACGAGATTCCGAGCCATTTTACTATGCTTTGGATTGATACAAGGATTTGCTACTCCAATTTTTGAACCATCGTTTTCCGAGGGAGTGTCAACTATTGAACTTCCTCGATGGGTTACTAGCCACAACCAAAGATTAAATTGAAGAAGGAAACGATTCCACCTCTTTCAACCAACTAACTGCGAACGAAGCCTATCGGGTATTAGAGGACAGGGCCGAGTATGATTTTCACTGTTGGAATTATTCAACAAGCTACCAAAGCATGGGGGATAGTTCCACCGCTTTGGCGCCATGGATTTACACCCCAGTCCAAGATGTGGAGTCTTCTCCCCTGGAAGAGATATTAGCTGAATTTATGGGAGACACTCAGGCGTTTTGGAGGGAAACGAATGACCGGCTAAATGAGCATGAGGATCGTCTTGATTATATCGAGACGATTTGTACTGAAATCGATGCAATCGTAACATCTCTTCAGACGCAAATTAGTCAACTTATCTACTTGATTGAGGCCGAGTCAGATACGATGGCACTCGAAGATTCACAAGCCACATTTAGTGAAAGCCACCGTGAGGAGCCAGAAATAAGCGGAAGGAGCTTGGGAAAGTTCAACTATGCTTATCCGAATGAGCCGGGAACCCAAGCCTTGATCGATGATTGTGATTCGTCACTATTAGAGATCCAATTAGTGATTCCACCATTGATCCCAAAAGATCATATTTACGAGGATCTGATGTGGCTCACTTGTCCTTCACCGCCATTAGCAACGTTCTCCCAAGCCTACCAAGTACATGAGCCGGTGGAGAATCCTGTTGAAACCTTGGGCTGATCAGAGCCAAATCTCACCAAGGTTGAGGGCGTACTAAACCAAGACCCATATGTAGTGTTGTACGACACTTACTATGAGCGGAAGCCACTCTTTGATGAGTCGTTCTCCGTGTCGGGCTGAGGACAATAAACCACATGCTTCTTGGGAGGCAACCCAAGTTCTAAAATAAATTAAATCCATCCCTACCAACTTGATTCAGAAGCGAGATTCTCTTGCCTCCCAGGTACGTGTTCTAAACCCCCTTCGTCAGCATGCTTTAATTTCAAATGTTGGGATTAATGATTGGGTCATTGAGGACACTGTCCGTTTCAAGTTTGGCAATGATGTGTAGGATATTAGTATGTTTTACTGTTTTTCCGTATTGCATGTTTGTTTAGTGTAGATTGTTTTTGTGTTGTTATTGTTGCATGTTGAGTTTTGTCTTCATTTGGACCGTTACCCGATGATGACATTACCCCCTGGTAGTTTTTGAGGTCAAGGGTACTACTCATTCATGTGTGTTCTGTGTACTTGACAATGCGTTTTGGTAAAAATTATTGTATATCCTAATTTGCACGAGCACATAGACTCAATGTATTTCTATTCAATTTATTTAAGGCCGATTATCGATTAGCCAAACTCATGACTAATTAAGGATTCTAGAACCTGATTGAGGGAAAACTTGAGGCAAAATCCTAGGCGAGGTAGTTCAGGAAACATTATTTGGGCATTTATTTTGTTGTTGGAGCCTTTTAAGCTAACTATGATATATTTTTATCCCTTGTTACCCTGTCGAAGTCTAATATGCCAATTCAATTCTGAACATATGAACAAATACCCTAGCCAATTGATCTTTTTCCAAACCTATTTCACTGAATTAAAGACACAATTTAAGTGAATCAAGTTAGCATTCGTGTATGCTGCTTGATGTGAGCGGTTGGGTTTAGGGCGACTTTGGATTGGTTCGGTATTCGAGTACTCACTTGTCGCTTTTCTTTTGTTTTAACCACACCCATTAAATCATAAAAATCGAATAAGTTTGGGGGTGTGGTTCATTAAAAAAAATAAAAAATAAATAAATAAATATCGTTAAATTTATGTTTATTTTGACAAGTGAGTACGTCGGTCTTAAATGTTTGTTTTGAATTATTTCCAATTTATCTATGGGGCTTCGAGAGTGAATGTGCCAAGCGTTGAGCCTTAGGTAAACTTAAGTTAACAACGTTAATCCATTTTCTATTCCGAAGTACCCTTAGCCAAATATTCCAAAATCGAACCAAGTCCTTCTAATCTTTATGAACTTTCAAACCTAAATTAGTGGAGAGTGGACCCCAATCAGGCATATGGATATCCTAGTTTTACGGTCTAAGTCATGAGTTAAGTTGGTGGACAATCCAATCCAGTCGTTGTATAGCTATATTATTAAATCTCGCACAAACACGTTTAAAGGATCTAGAATGGCATTCACTATCATTGAATGTCGAAATTCTAGAACACCACATGGTGTGTTTTACCGCCTGAACTCGATATGACTGGAGGTTGTTGAGGGGAAATTGACTTGGTCGATAGAAGAATTCAAAACTCGCATATCGTTATGTTTAGATTGTTTGTGTTTAGGTTGTTCATGTTATTTAATTTAGTTGTGTTTTTCATTTTAGTGTGAGTGTTTCGCTCGAGGACCAGAAAATTCCAGGTTTGGGGGTATTTGATAGGTGTAATTTATTTATTTATTCCCAAACCGGTTTCGTTAGTTTTAGAGTATTTTATATCTTTTTTTATATGTTTTAATATGTTTTTATTCTTTTGGTATAAATCAAGTGTGGGGGTAAAAAGGGATGATAATGGATCATAAACGATCATATTGGATCAAGAACGGTGGAAGAACAGTGGGAAAATAAGCACGGAGGCAATATTCAGAACAGTAGCTCACCCCCGCGGTGTCCAGACCACCACCGCAGTAATGAATATGTAGAGAGGGGCCTAAAGTTGCTATAAACTTACCTCCATAGCAGTGATATCCACCTCCATGATGATGAAACTACAAAGAGGTTCCTATGCCCACCGCTGTCTCCACCGCTGCGGCGAAGATCAAACCGACATACTCACCGCCGCAGTGGTCACTCTGCACGCAAAATTAGATATTTTTTTATATTTAGAGCCCTATAAATCCTTTCCTCTTCTCCTCTCTTTTGATTTCTTAACACCCCCTAAGGCCTTTAGAATATATTTAGGGTGAGGTTGAGAGATTTTTTAGGGAGAGCTCACAACCCGAAGAAGAAGAAGAAAAAATAAGCGATCGTTCAACGGTTTTAGCGCCAAATCTTCGGATATCGGCTAAGTTTTTCATTTCTTTTCTTTATTTTCTTACTTTCAATAGTTGTTGAGCATGTTTATCTCATTTTACATTGTATATATGGTTATGGCCATTGGCTAAACATGGATTATTTAGGGATTAATATAAATTTATGAATATGTTGTTTGATTGAGTTTATGTTTCATTAGCTGTTGTTCTTCATTATTTTGATTGTATTTATTGTTCTTGTATTGTTTATATGCTTAGAATGATATATAGAGAATACGAGGTTTGACACTCGGGAGAGGTAACCCCGGATTCGGACTAGGTTAAACACAACGCAACGATTCAATAACCCGGGATGGAGTTGGAAAGTGTGCAATCAATGATGTTGGGGTGAGACGCATGTGACCTAGCATCGTTAAAACATTGATGGGGACTTCTTCGTTGACGCGAAGTCGTATATTCATTCGTCTTACAATAGGGAGAGGTGGCGAGTGAGTTTACGAACCGAGATTGTCGGATAAGTCAAACACCGTTAACATAAACTAAAACGAGATAGAACACGTATTTGTAAACGAAGTTAATCCCTAGACAATCTACTTTCTTAAAACAATCTCAATATAATATTTATAGTATAGTTAGATAAATTAGTATTTTAATTTAGTATTTATTAATTAAACGCATTTTTAGCACCTAGATAAAATTAGGTTATGACAATCACGATACTCAATAAAAATCTCAAACAATTCATGTGGACACGATACCCTTACTCTCCTTATCTATACAAAAACTTGACACATACACTTGCGGTGTAAGTAGCGTGCGTTAATTACGTGCCACCAGTGAGCGCCGCCCTGATTCGAGAGGTAGGAGCCACCAAGAGTCCAGTGTATTACTCCAGCCACATCTGGATACCCTCCGAAGTTCAATACTCTAAGATGGAAAAGTTAGCACTCGCCCTATTGGTCAGTTTCAGGAAAATGAGACAAGACTTCTAGGCCTATTCCATAGTCGTTCTGACTGGCCATCCCTTGCGTCAAATACTCCACACTCCAGATACATCAAAAAGGTTGAAAAAATAGTCTTACGATCTTAGCAAGTTTCACATTAACTACCGTCCCTACACCGCCATGAAAGGTCAGGTCATGGCCGATTTCATTAGTCAATGTGAAACTTCATGGGTCATATACTCACGGATTGCACACTGTCTAATACTATCTCGGGTCATTATTTCGTCACGTTGTGTTTAAACCCTAGTCCGAATTCAGGGTTACCTCTCCCGAGTGTCGAACCCTATATTCTCAAATCAACCACAATACCATAACAATCATATAATGATTGTAATAAAATGGTAAACACAATCGAATATGGATGAAAAACTGATAACGAAATAAAAATCAAATAAACAACGTTTTAATAAGCAAATCGCTCCATAAACCATATATGTTTAGCTATACATGGCCATAGCCCTATATTCAACAATACACAAGTTAAACATAAACAAAACAATCAACCAAAACTAAGAAATAAAGAGATAAACAAGGAGACTAGCCGTTATCCGAAAAAACAAAGGCTAAAACTGCTCCGAGATCGTTTTCTCTTTCTGGCTTCGTGATCTTCTCTTGGTTGATAGGCCTTGGATCTCGCAAGACTCCCCAAAAACTATTGGTGTTATGTTAGGAGAAGAGGGGATACATATGTGTTGATCCTAAGATTTTGATGAACAATTAAGTGTTGATGTTTTGGTGGAACTAATGGTTTAATTGAGTGTTTCAGTTAATTAAGTTCCTGTGATGAAGATGCAATGACAAAATTAAATGGATGCCAAATGATGAGGTCAAGATAATGAAGAATAAAGAGTTTGAACAAAATAAGGAAAACAACTCAGGTGAATTTCAACTCTTAATATCCCAATTAGCAATACACATAACACAAAAAGTTTTTATTATTTATGTGTGTTTTGATAAGGTGAAATTATTTGCTCCTATATGTGATTTAAAAATAAATATTTTTAATTAACTAAAATGGAATTTAAGAAGTTAGTGGAGCTAATTTAGAAAAGAAAATGGTTAAATGGGCGAAACGTAAAAAAGAATTAGTTAAAAACGAGTTCAGAGAAGAGATCCAGCATATACAAGTCAACTGATGAGTCGACCGAATCAAGCAGCAGAAATAACTTGTATCTCTAAGTAGACAGACAGGTCGACCGGTGAAGAGAAGCTGAACTCTCTGTATCTCTAAATCGACAGATAGGTCAACCGGTGAAGGTAAATCAAACTCTCTAAATCTTCAAATCGACAAATAGGTTGACCGATGAACGTAGCAGCGTTAGCTTGGCTACATCCTGAATTGGGCAGTCGACTAACTGATCGGCTGGGGGCGCTATTTCAGGATACTGTTGATTCCAAAATTATATCCAAAAGTAGCCCATTTTTGTTGCGATTTGAGAGAAATCTCAGGGATATTATTATATTTATGATAGACTTCACCTAATATCTAAATCATATTGATTTGGTTCAATAAATTTTAAAGTTTCTCAATTTGTTACATAAAATTGTTTTTATTTTAATTAATTGAGATTGAGAAATATTTGGGGGACTTAATTGAAAGATTTAAAAGTTATTATTAAGTGAATTAAACCAAAATAAAGTCATAATAATATATGGGGTCTAAGAGAGTATTTAATTGTCATGACACATGGGAACTAGCCGTGAGAGAGCTGATTTATTTCCCATATATATAGACTTGCGAATTTCAAAAATCATTAATCAATATCAAGAGAGCTAAAAGAGTTAAGATCATTTGTGAGTTGTTCTTAGAGTTATCATTCTGAGATATTGTGTGAGCTATTCTAAGAGGTAATCTTGAAAATTATTCATTGTTATTTTTGCTGCTACCGGATCTGAAGTAACATTGTTCTATTTATTCTTTCTGTGGATTCCAGGTGAGATCTTTCCAATTACTTTCTATTATTGCATTGCTTGTTTATTATCGAAAATTAATTTTATAAATTGTTTTTTATTCTTTATTGAAGAAAATATTTTATAAATAATTTCTTGAATCTGATTACGTGCTCAATTATTTGCTACCCATATTTTGTTAAAATCAGATTTTCAATCTCACATTTTTCTATCACTAGATTTGGGATATTAATCGAGTTATAATTTATCTGGGGTGGTAGAAGTTCCGAGTGAGATATTTTGCTTTTGTAGTGTGATGGATTAAATACTGTTGGGGGTATTTAATCAAATGGTAGTCGGGTTTCAGTGTCTTCTTGTAAAGAGATTGGAGTAGTAATTCTTCCTAGATATAATTGATTTTGAATAAAATTTGTAACGGTTCAATCCTTACCAGGTAGAAGGATATTTGGAGTGATTGATGAGGTTTTTATTCTTTGCCCTTAGTGTTAAAAAGAATTAGGTTATTTTTTAACCTGTAAAAAGTAAAGGTTCTTCCTTAGCTTGGGAAAATGATATTGTAAGGGCTGATTTTGAGCCTGTAAAAGAATCGTTGTGTGGGTTTAGTTCCTACCTTTAAAGGGATCTTGAGTATTAGTGGGTGTGAATCTCTATAGGGCTCGGAGGACTGGACTAACCAAGACTAGCTTGGTGAACTAGGATATATCTTGATTTACTACAATATTTACTTTGTTTATTTTTGTTGTTTATTGTACACTTAGTTGATTATTTAATTCCGCTGTGATATAAAGATAATAATTAATTTAGGATTAAAATTAATTATTTGATTTATTAAAGTTTTATTCTGATAAATTACTCAATTTACCTCCCCTCTTGGGTATTCTACTAGGCCAACAATTGGTATCATAGCTGGTTTAGCTCAATATGTTTAGTTAATGAAGATCACATGGCACACACGATAAGCACACTAGGTGAGGGGCTTTCTATGCTCCGTCCACCATTGTTTATAAGTAGTAATTATGTTGTTTAGAAGAATAGAATGATTGTTTTTTTGCAGGCCACTAATTACGATATATGGTTGTTTATTGAAGACGATCCATACACTCCTATGGAAAATGGAGCAGCCAAGAGAAAGGGGCAACTGAGTTCCTTTGATAAAGGAAAATTATCTATTAACTCACAGGCTACTAACATTTTTCTTTGTTCTTTAGATGCAAATATGTATAGGAAAATTTCAGGTTGTGCTTCTGTGAAAGAAATATGGAATACATTGAAAGACACATATGAGGGAACTGATCAAGTAATTGCAATGAAGGAGGCCAAAAATCTCACCAAACTCACTACCGATGAACTCATCATTGATTTGATAACCCATGAGACAGCTGTGCAACAGTATAAGGCTGGATCAGAAAGTAACCTAAAGAGAAAAGAGAGACCTACGAAAGAAACATGGGATAATACGAATTCCAGTAGTTCTGAAGCATCAAGCAATGATAAGAGAACTCTGATATTTGCCCTTGTTGCTAAAAGAATTGAGTCAAAGTTGAGATGCAATTATTGCAATAGGGTTGGACATTTTAAAGTATCATGTCCATTCAGGAACCCAGTTTATAACTAAGAATGGATCCAAAGTGAAATGGATACCGAAAAGAGCTACATAATTGGCTTGTACAGAGTTACATAGTGTTGGGACTAGACTGGAAGGAACAACCAGAGAGATTATATCAAAATCAAGAAGGGAAGTCACCAAGAATCCACAAACGATATGTATAAAGTAAAAAGGTATACCAAAGTCGAGATGTGAAGTTTTAAAGAAACAACAATCGACATGTGCAAACAAAAAGGATGTACCGAAATCAAAATGTGAAGCTACAAAGAAGTCACAAGTAACATATGTGAATAGAAAAGATGCACCAAATTCGAGATATGAAGTTATAAAGAACCCACAAGCAGCAAGCGAAAGTAGGAAAAATGTACCAAAGGCATCAGCTAAGAGAAATTGTATGCTCAAATCAATCAGTGGTACAAATAAGGTAAAAAGTAAAGTCACCCCGAAAGATATAAAAGGTACTCCTAATCCCCCGCATTTTAAATTTATTAAATTTGTTAAAGAGGGAGAGTCCCGACTTACCAAATAGGTAAGTTGGTAATTGTTTCTAAGACCTATTCTAAATGAGTCGTTCTCTTTTTGTTTTAAAAACATTCTATGGTGATTCTGACAATCACATTTAGTTAGGGGTATTAATATGTTTTTATGTGCTTATGTCAAGTAGTAATCATGTGTTAATTTTAAAACTTGTTACGTGATTTAGAAAATGAGTTAAGTGAATTAAGCTGATATTTTATGCATCTTAAAGTGATATCTTGATTTATTAATGTATAATATCATGATATATTAGAGGTTTTCAAATGATTATTGTTGAAAAATGGAGCTGAAATTTTTATGAGATAAATATGCATTTATCCATGTTTAAAGTATGTGTTATATTGATAGCTTCATAAACTATCATTGATATATATTTCATGTCTTAGTGCTTGAAAAATTATATTTTTCTCCTTAAAATGAATTAGTTTGTTTACACTTATATAGTGGAAGATTGAATGTTAACAATAATGTTTTTGGTGTGGATTTTGATGAATTGAGTAGACTTGATATTTATCTATAATAATGATCCACATAGTATTGATGTTTTGTACCTAAAAGTTGATTTGTTAAAATGAGTTCTGATTCTTAAAGTTAAAGTTATGAGTTGATTCAATGTGTTTCTAAAAGAGTTATATACATTCGGATTTAATTCATTTAGGCTTACTCAGAGTAATGTTCATGTGTGTTCACCCCTTCCTAAATTTTGTTTTTGAAGATGACAAAGGGAGAAAAAATTAGATGATGTTTTAATAAGGGGGAGTATTTTTTTTGTGCTTTATTGATTATATTTTTTGAAATCTTCATTATGATGCTTAAATGAGTTACAAAACCCGTCCTTGGATTCAGGGGGAGTGTGGTTATATTTTTGTTTTGAAGAAAACATCAAAGTTAATTGTCATTATCAAAAAGGGGGAGATTGTTGATCTTAAAATTTTGATGAACAATTAAGTGTTGATATTTTAGTGGAACTAATGGTTTAATTGAGTGTTTTAGTTAATTAAGTTCTTGTCATGAAGATGCAATAACAAAATTAAATGGATGCTAAATGATGATGTCAAGATGATGAAGAATTAAGAGTTTGAAGAAATTAGGAAAAACAACTCGGGAGAATTTCAACTCTTAATATCCCAATTAGAAACATACATAGCACAAAAAGTTTTTATTATTTATATGTATTTTGATAAGGTGAAATTATTTGCTCCTATATGTAATTTGAAAAGAAATATTTTTAATTGACTAAAATGGAATTTAAGAAGTTAGTGGAGCTAATTTAGAAAAGAAAATGGTTAATGGGGCGAAAAAATAAAAAAGAATTAGTTAAAAACGAGTGCAGAGAAGAGATCCAGTATATACAAGTCGACTGATGAGTCTACCGGACCAAGCAGCAGAAACAACCTATATCTCTAAGTCGATAGATAGGTCGACCGATGAAGAGAAACTGAACTCTCTGTATCTCTAAGTCGACAGGTAGGTCGACCGATGATGGTAAATCAATCTCTCTTAATCTTCAAGTCGACAGATAGGTCGACCGATGAACACAGCAGCGTTGGCTTGGTTACATCCTGAATTGGGCAGTCGACTAACCGGTCGACTGGGAGTGCTGTTTCAGGATATTGTTAATTCTGAAATTATATCCAAAGTAGCCATTTTTTGTTGGAATTTGAGAGAAAATTCAGGGATATTATTATATTTAAGATATATTTAACCTAATATCTAAATCCTATTGATTTGGTTCATTAAATTTTAATATTTCTCAATTTGGTACATAAAATAGTTTCTATTTTAATTAATTGAGATTGATAAATATTTAGGGAACTTAATTGAAAGATTTAAAATCTATTATTAATTGAATTAAATCAAAAATGAAGTCAAAATGATATATGGGGTCTAAGAAAACATTTAATTGTCATGACACATGGGAACTAGCCATTAGAGAGCTGATTTATTTCACATATTTATAAACCTGTGAATTTCATAAATCATTAATCAATATCAAAAGAGCTAAAAAAGTTAAGTTCATTTGTGAGCTATTCTAAGAGTTATCATTCTGAGATATTGTGTGAGTTATTCTAAGAGGCAACCTTAAGAATTATTCATTGCTATTTTTTATGCTACCGGATCTAAAGTAACATCGTTCTATTTATTCTTTTTGTGGATTCCGGGTAAGATCTTTCCAATTACTTTCTATTATTGTATTGCTTGTTTATTATTGGAAATTTATCTTAGAAATTTTTTTTAATTCTTTATTGAAGAAAATATTTTATAAATAATTTCTTGAATTTGATTACGTACTCAATTATTTGCTACCCATATTTTGTTAAAATCAGATTTTCAATCTCACATTTTTCTATTACTAGATTTGGGATATTAATCTAGTTATAATTTATATGGGGTGGTAGAAGCTCTAAGTGAGATATTCTGCTTATCAATTTGTATTGGTGAGTAGTGTGACAGATTAAATACTGTTGGGGTTATTTAATCAAAGGGTAGCCGGGTTTCAGTGTCTTCCTGTAAAGAGATTGAAGTAGTAATTCTTCCTAGATAGAATTGATTTTGAGTGAAATTTGTAACGGTTCAATCCTTACTAGGTAAAATGATATTTGGAGTGATTGGTAAGGTTTTGATTCCTTTCCCTTAGTGTTAAAAAGAATTAGGTTATTCTTTAGCCGGTAAAAAGTAGAGGTTCTTCCTTAGTCTGGGAAATGGATATTGTAAAGGTTGATTCTGAGCCTATAAAAAAATTATTGTGTGGGTTTGGTTCCTACCTTTAAAGGGATCTTGAGTATTAGTGGGTGCAAATCTCCGTGGGGTTCGGAGGACTAGACTAGCCAAGAGTAACTTGGTGAACCATGATATATCTTGGTGTGCTGCAATATTTACTTTGTTTATTTTTGTTGTTTGGTGTACACTTAGTTGATTATTTAATTCCGCTATGATATAAAGATAATAATTAATTTAGGATAAAAATTAATTATTTGACTTATTAAAGTTTTATTCTGATAAATTACTCAATTTACCCCCCCCCCCCTCTTGGGTATTCCACTGGGCCAGCAATATGGGATCCAAAATATCAATAAAATATCCCAAAATATCAAAGACAGGTGGAGCCGAACTGTTGCAGCGGTGGAAAAGTCAGTAGGCTTCTGCCATGTGACTGCTGCAGCAGTGGTCAAGTAGAAGGTTTCTATTGGATTGATTGTTGCAGCGGTGGTTTCACTGCTGCAGTAGTGGACCTGCATTCCTGAACTTGCCTTCTTGCTTATGTTTCCACCGTTTTACCACCGCCATTCTACCGATTTATTCGATTATAGACCGTTTTCATCCCTTTTCATCCCAAACACTTGATTTATAGCAAAACAAATAAAAATGTATTAAAACATATTAAAACACTATAATAATACTCGGAAACTACCAAAACTGGTTTGGAAATAAATAGATAAATTCCACCTATCAAATACCCCCAAACTTAGAATTTTGCTAGTGCTCGAGCAAAACACTCACACGAAAATAAAAAAACACAATTAATTAACTAACACAAATACTAAAAACGAATAAAAACACAAACAACGGCATGCTAGTTTTGAATTCAACTATTGCGACCAAAATGTTTTCCCTCAACGCCGTTCTAGATCCTGCTCAAGTATGTGTGCGAAAACTTAATTATATAACTATTCAAAGACCGAATTAGATTATCCACCAACGAAGCTCACGACTTATACCATAAAGGATTAGGATATCCATATGCTTGACTGGGTTCCACTCTCCACTAATGTAGGCTTGGAAATTCAAAAAGATCAATACGACTTGATTCGGTTTTCAAAAAATGGCCAAGGGTATATTGCAAATATAAAACAAGTTAATGTTATAATTCAACAATACCCGAGGCACAACACTTGGTGCTCAATCACACTCGTAACCCCAGAGATTAATTCAAAACAACCCTAAACAATCATTTAAGAACGTTGTACTCACTTGTCAAAAAAAATTAAAATAGAACTATATTTACATATGGTTTTTTTTTTTTAACATCCACACCCCCGACCTTATTCGATTATTACAATTTCACGGGTATGGTTAAAATGAAAGATAAATGACAAGTGAGTACTCAAATATCGAACCAATCAAAAGTTCGCCCTAAACCCAACCGCTTACTTCAAGTAGCATAAACGAATACTAACTTGATTTCACTCAAATTGTGCCTTAAGTTTAGCGACTTAGGTTTGGAAAGTGTTTCATTGGCCAAGGCATTTGTTATGTGTTCGGAATTGAAACAGATTATAGGTTTTGATAGGGTAACGAGGGATAAACATATTACAAGGTAAGCTTCAAAGACTCGAGCAATAAAAAAGAATGCCTAAAATATATCTCCTTAACTACCTCGCCTAGGATTTCGTCTCGAGTTTCCCCCAATCAAGTTCTAGAATCCCTTGAATTATCTTGAACTCGGCTACTCGATAATTAGCGTCTAATCAATTGGATAGCTAGTACATTGAGTCTATGTGCTCGTGTAAATTAGGATCCACAATAACTTTTACCAAAATGACATGCCAGGCACACAGAACACACATGCATGGGCATTACCCTTGACCTCGAAAAACAACTAGGGGATAATTTCATCATTGGGTAATGACCTAGATGAACGCAAAATTCAGCACACAACAACAACACAAACACAAACACATTTACACTAAACTAAACAAACATGCATAATTAAATTAAACTAACACAAATAACAACAAAACTACATACTAAACATACTAAACATCACCCCAAAGCTTAAAACGGTCAGTGTCTACAATGACCCCACCATCGATCTCAACATTCTGAATGCATTATAGTGACGAAAGGGGTTTAGAATACATACCTGGGAGACGAGATGGTATCGGAATTTCACGTCACTACTTTCACCGCAAGTGTACGGGTCAAATTTTAGTATAATGGGAAGCGTAGGGGTTGTTGTATCCACAGGGATTAGTTGAGATTATCGTCGAGTACCGCAATTATCATAACCTAATTTTTTTAGGCGATAAAAATTGGTTTATAATTAATAAATACTAATCTAATTAACTAATTAAACTATAATATTATTATGAGATGTTTGGGGGAATGGATTATCTAGGGATTAACTTCATTTACTTTAATGTGTTTGATCTCGTTTAACTTACGTTAACGATGTTTGACTTATATGACAATCTCTGTATCATAAACTCGCTCACTCCCTCTCCCGAGTGTAAAGTGAGCGAATATGTGACTTCGCATTGATGCCGAAGTCCCCCTCTAGTATCTTTTCTAACACATAGTTACATGAGTCTTGCCCCAACGCCATGGATTACACACTTTCTAATGCCCTCCTGGGTCATTAGATCGTCGTATTGTGTTTAACCCTAGTCAGAATCTGGGGTTAGCTCTTCTGAGTGTCAAACCCCGTATTCTCAATATATCTAAACAAGTATATAAATGAAGAATAATGATAAACACAATCAAATAAAGAAGAACAACCATTAACGAAACACCAATTTCAAATAAACCACATATTCATAAATTATATTAATCCCTAGACAATATTTGTTTAGCTAATGGCCATAACCGTATATACAATGATAAATGAGCTAAACATGCTCAAACCAACAACCAAAGTTAAGAAAATAAAGATAGAAAGAAACGAACTTAGCCGTATTTTGAAGATCCGCTACTAAAACTACTTTAAGAGTGTTTCTCCTTCTTCGATTTGTGTTCTTATCCTTTGGGGTTTGGATGAGATCCCCCAAAAACCTCTCAAAATACACCATAACATCCCCCAAGCTTTGAGCCTGTTATTCGTTTCCTTCCAGAAAGCCTGAGTTTCTCCCATAAAGTCAGCGAACATTTCTTCCAGGGTAGGGGAAAACTCCTCCTGTTGGTCCGAGATGTTAATCCATAGCGTCGAAATGGTGAAAGTATCCCCCAAGGTTTGGTAGCTTGTTGAATAATTCCAACTATGAAAATCATTCTCCGCTATGTCTTCTAACAACCGATAGGCTTCGTCCGCAGTTAGTTGGTTAAAAGAGGTAGTATCATTTCTTCCTTCAACCCAATTTCTTGTTGTGACTAGTAGCCCATCGAAGAAGTTCAGTAGTTGACACTCCCTCGGAAAACGATGGTTTGGGAACCGGAACAGCAACTCCTTGTATCGATCCCAAGCACAATAAAATGGCTAGGAATCTCGTTGAAAGAAATGCAACAATACTTGTTGATCTAACATCTTCCAGTACTCTGCAGAAAAAAAAAACTAAAAAAATAAAAATTATAAACAAAATAAATGTCTAAATTAAAATCAAGTGACTTACTTACAATATCAACAACAATCTAAAAACCAATCTCATGTAACGGCGCCAAAAACTTAGTAGCAGAATATTACGTCGCTACTTTCACCACAAATGTACGGGACAAGTTTTAGTAAAGTGAGAAGAGTAATAGTTGTTGTATCCACAAGGATTGGATTAAATTGTCGTCGAGTACCGCGATTATCGTAACCGAACTTTATTTAGGCAATAAAAATTGGATTTTTTGTTCATAAATAATATATTAAATTAACTATTAATTAAACTATAATACTAAATCTATTATATGGGAATAGATTATCTATAGATTAACTTCGTTTATGTATACGTGTTTGATCCAATCTTACATTAACGGCATTCAAATCTATCCGATAATCTAGATATCGAAAACTCACTCACTACCTCTCTCAAGTGTAAAGTGAATGAATATGCGATTTCGCGTCAATGCCGAAGTCCCCTTTGAGCATCTATACAACACTTGGTCACATGAGTCTCGCCCCAACCTCATGAATTGCACACTTTCTAATGCCCTCACGGATCATTAGATTGTCGCGTTGTGTTTAAATTCTAGTTCGAATTCGGGGATACCTCTCCCGAGTGTCAAACCCCAATTTCTCAATATATCTAAACAAGCATATAAATGAAGTTAAAGAATAGTAAACACAATCGAATAGGAAAGAGCAATCGTTAACGAAACATAGATTCAAACAAACAACGTATATTAGTAAACTACATCAATCCCATAGATAATCAGTGTTCAGCTCTTGGTCATAACCATTTATTCAACAATAAATAATATATAAATGTTCAAACAGCCAAAAACGAGTTAAGAATAAAGAGAGAAACACGGGAGAATAGCCGTTATCTGAAGGTGGCATTCGTAAAAATTGCTCCGATCTTGTTTCCTCTTCTCCAATTGAGTTCCTCCTCTTGGTTGGTTGAGAACCCCCTTAGAACACTCAAAAGCACTCCCTAAGTGTTCTTTGAATAATGGGAATGGATCAATAACAAAAAGGAAACAAAAACAAAATATCTAGAAAATATCTAAAACAGGTGGCCATTGACCACTGCAGAGGTGGATTCATTGCTGCAACGGTGGGCATGTCTATAGGCTTTCTACTTTTTCACAGCTACAGCGGTGAGCAACCAGAAGGTTTCTGAACTCTCTGTTATTTCACCACTGCAACGGTGGGATGACCGCTGCAGCTGTAAAACTGCTGCTTTGAAACTTTGATCCTTTTGATCGTTTTTTCCACCGATTTTCTCGTTTTTCAACCATTTTTGCTCATAACCCCTGGTTTAAACAAAACTAAATAAAAAAGAATTAAAACATAACAAGAATACTCAAAAACTACCAAATTCGATTTTTAAATAGATAGATAAATTTCACCTATCAGCCTGCACTCCTGAACTTGCCTTCTTGCTTGTTTTTCCACCATTCTACCACCGAAGTTCCACCGATGTACTCGATTATAGACTGTTTTCATCCCTTTTTGTCCCAAACACTTGATTTATAGGAAAACAAATAAAAACGTATTAAAGCATATTAAAACACTATAATAATAATCGAAAACTACCAAAATCGGTTTGGGAATTAAATAGATAAATTCCACCTATCAGTACTCTCCCGAGTGATAAGGTTGAAGCTAGGAGGCTGTGATACCGGGCCTCCAGGTATTGTATATCAAGAAGCGGAGTTCTTTACCGAAGGTCTTTCATGGACCAAATTCCCGTTGCCTGGGCCCCGAAAAAGCTTAATATATTTTGTTTAAGATTCAAGAAAGAGTGGTCGGCAACCACACTAGATGGTGGTCACTCATGCCAAAAGTAATTTGCAACAGCTATTACTAGCTAATACTAGTCCACGATGCGAAGCTCCACATGCAAGCATGCGACAAATTCTAAAGTTTTGCCCTACATCCGCAGTTACCTCCAACGAAAATGACGCCCATGGCCTTTCGCCTAATAGGGAATCGACATCGTTGGACCTTCCGTAGTGGGCACGAGCTAACGCAAATTCCTTCTAGTAGCAATTGATTATTTTACCAAATAGGTAGAGTCAGATCCCCTGGATATAATCACCAAAAAGAAGATCTGGAACTTTGCATGGAAAAATATGGAGTGCCGCTTTGGCATCCCAAGGGCCATCATAGTCGATAACGGAAAGCAGTTTGACAATGACCTATTCATGGATTTATGTTACAGGTTGGGAATTCAGTATCACTTCTTGTCCCCTGGTCACCCCCAAGCAAATAGCTAAGTAGAGTTGACTAACCGTACCATTTCCACAAAATAAAGACGCGGCTTAGTTGGTCTAAAGGGGTGTGGGTAGAAGATCACACGGGCGTCCTATGGGCTTACCATACTACCGTCTAGACCACGACGGGAGAAACGCCTTACACATTTTTCCTTTGGAATGAAATACGTCATCCTTGTCAAACTCCAAATCACCAGCCCCCGGGTAGTAGATTATACCGAACGGAGTAACGAGGCCGAGATTAGGCTCAACCTCAATCTCCTTGAGGAATGCCAAGAGTAATCTCAAGTACTAAAAAGTAGCATACTAACCATGAGTAGCACGTTATTACAACAAACGGGTATCTCCCCGATAATTCCAAGTAGGGGATTGGGTATTGCGAGAAGTCACCACCGCCACCAAGGAATCAGGGGGCAAGAAAGTTAGGACCCTCGTGGGAGGGCCCATATTGGGTCACCAGAATTACTAAATTGGGAACCTACGGTCTCGAGACGGTAAATGGAAGAAAGCTGCCACACCCATGGAATGCAAGCAAAACACCACAAGAAATATTTTGTATGATGTTATTGTAACGCAAACAAAAATTAATGAAGAATTTTTTTTGTTCCACTTCTAACGTTATCTATTATTACACGCCTAAACGCTTGATCGATGAACAAGCATCTCCAATGAGAACCTCCCGACGGTAAGGTAAAACGCCTAATTCTTTTTCTCATTTAATCATATGGTGCTTCTAATCTGAAATCACTCAATAAAACTATTAGTTTCATAAAACATCAACGTTCAATTATCCATCAAAATATTAGGTTCAACAATGGGCATGTCGGTATTGCACCTCTAGTGTAAGAATTAGTAGTACTTTTGGATATTAATTTATCATAGTATCGATTTAGTAAATGTGTGTATACCTTTTTCTTGGGAAGACTTGTTTGGTAAGTTTCCCTTATTCGGTCAATCCCCATCAATACGCATGAAATTTGCGGGATTGAGGGGATCAAGTCCGTTGATCAGATTCACGATCCCTCATTCCTTATTTGGTAGGATTCGGTAATCGTTTCTGAGTAGGAGTCATAGTCTTAAGCTTGGGACGAGGTTTGGTGTCCTTAGTTATCCTAAGGAAATACCATTTACACATAGACCGAGCTAGTTTTTTGAATGATTGAACGGTCGTGGTCAATAGAAAAAATATTGTTAGTAGTCATCCTGGGATCCTAAGAAGAGAATCCTCAGACCCACAAGTCATGGATGTGTTCACTTGCGTTGCACGTGAATACATACAAGTGGTGCTCGCAGTCATGTGCGTTGTACGTGAGTTTTCTTTTTACACGTGTCTTTGTTCGAGACTTATTTAAGTACTAGTCATCAAAGAATAAACAAAAACTTTGAGATTGTTCACGATTTACCAACTGTCAACGAAGACAAGGTAGAGTAATTCAGAAGTAGTTTGGGCATTTACAACCTTATTTGTCCCACACCACTAAATATAATAAATTTGTAGCTTAGAATTCTTAAAAACATCTTGAAATTCTATTTTAAAGATATAAAATAATATAGGGATAATTGGACATTAATCCCAATTGGAGAACTTGGTTAATTATTTATCATATTTTAATTTTAACTTGAATATAAATTCCTTAATTATGTTTTGACTCGTGTTTTAGTCCCAAGGTTGATGCCCCCTTATATCTTCAATCAAATATTTTCAATTAAGATTTGTATCATCTACCGCTGGTGCGACCCTGCATCGCCACCTGCTGGCTAATCTCAGGACTCTGGTCACTAAAGCCCAGCCGCCGAAATTTTATTTAATTATATATAACTATTCTTTTGGTGTATTTTTTATTTATGTGTAACTATTTTTTAGTGTATTTTTTAATACATGCACTATTTTTTAATATATTTTTCAGTTATATGCAACTACTTTTTAAATGCATTTATTTAGTTCTATTTTTAGTTATAATTTAATATATTATTCGACGATCGGCAACCAAAAATCTAGTTGAATGTAACAAAAAAAAATTGTAACTAAAATGTATATTAAAAAATATTACTAAAAAATAGTTGAATGTAACTAAAAAATAATTCTGACGACAGGTGACCGAAGTTTAAGCAACTAGCAATGATGGGATATTCTGGCGGCCGATAGAGCTGGTTGGTGATGAATCCTAAGTAGAACGTTAGTATTTTTATAAATTTTAATAGATGAAATTAAAATTAAAATCTAATAGTAAAACCTAGAATTGAAATCCAATGTTTTGGATTGAAGAAGAGCTCAAAATTGACCATCCTTGCATTCTCATTAATCGCTGCTTACAACCTTCTCTCACATCTCGCTGCTTACAACCCTTCTCTCACATCTACTGTGTGTTATTCCAAATGGAAATCCACTACTCCCAAACTTCTGTTACGAGATCTGCCTTTCCAAGGAGGTAATCAACAATCATCCATTATCTCCCAATCTTCCGTTTCAATCTCTTAATCTGACATTTCAAAAAGCCATTCCTTCCCATTCGCCGTTGCCTCTACCATAATTGTTGTTGCAGAAAATAAATAAAGTACGAGTTTACCAAAACTTCTTGGGATGAGTCGCGGACTAGGTCGCTCTCTTTAAGACGTTTCGTGGCTCTGCCCCGAGAACGTGCAAGCAGTGTATTAGCCTCGTCGTCCCCAGGATAAAACAACCCAGAATTCTTCTCTGTCTAGGACGTTCTTTGCACTGTAGAAGTCCCGAAAATCAAACACCCCCACACACTATTCGCAAAACGAACAAACTGCTCGGAAACCAAAATCGAACTGAAGAAACAGTACCGGAACAGATCGGAACAATTCCGGAAGAACAAAACAGTGAAAACCGAAACTGCTTCAGAATAGTTTCAGAACAGAAACAGAAACAAATCAGAAGCAGAAACAGAAACAGAAACAGATCAGAACACACTGTTTTCGTTTTTAAAAATGAGGGGAAAAAAACTTGTATTTATAGAAAAAAAAAACTGTTAAAATAAATTAAATCCGAAATTAATGAAAACGTTTAATTAAAGAAAAAAACGTTAACAGTTTTTTTTTTTAAAACGCTTTTTTTAAAATAAATGAAAACATTTTTTTTAAAAAAAAAAAATCAAAACGTTTTTTTTTTTAATTTAATTTATTATTCAAATGGTTGTTTTTTTTTTTTTAAATAAACTGTTTAAAAAAAATTCTAAAAAATAAATAAGTGCCACCTCATCACACGCGTGACTCGGCTCGGCCCGGCCGGACGGACGGCGGCGGCGGCGCGCGCGCGCGTGTGTGGTAAACCGGTAGGGATGTAACTCCTCTCCCCTCCACAAAATGTGAGTACCCCTTGGGGCACACCCCAAGTGTCTCACATACCACTTGTTATACACTTCAATTCAACCTCTCCCATCCGATGTGGGATATAAGGTTTTGAGGGAAAAAACTAATTTGACACATTTGGCACTTTCTATTCTAAAAATTAAATTAAAATTCATTTGTTTCAACAATCCCCCACTTGAATTTTTAAAAACAATTTTTTTTTCATCGAGGAGTATAATTCAATATAAGATTGTGCATAAGAAAAGGTGTCTATTGACTTGAACCTTTACATAGTGAAGATGCTTTAGATTATACTAGAGTAATTCGTAGTTTTGAACTCTATCTCTAACAACATCACACACACAACCCTATCATGGTGTAGTCCAAAAGCCCGTGCTTTACGGCCATGCACGTGTATCCCAGTATAGTGAATGCTCTAGAGAATTTTGCCCAAAATTCCATAGGAAGCGGCCACACTTCCACATTCACATAGGTGAATCTATCAAGAGTACTCTTGTAGCTAGGTACTCCACTCCAAAATAGAGTATAGATCTCATTAAGAGTTAATAAAAACTCAACCTTCTATCGCTTCAAGATATCATGCTTCAAATAGCATATTTATGAAATAGAACTCAAATTTATAGCATGATTTTTCTCATATCACTTCATGAGTTGTTATTACCCTTTGAACCTATTTCTTGGGATCTCCAGTCTATAGGTTGGGTTCCCTCACAAGTGACTTGTCAATCTATGGGCTTGAGTCCCATTCCTTTCGAGGTTTTGTAAACCTTTTCTCGAGCTAATCCTTTCGTCAAAAGATAGGCTAAGTTATCATCAGACCGTACATGATCCACTCTCACAGCCCCTGTAGAGATATACTCCCTAATAGTGTTGTGTTTGCGACGTATTTGTCGCTTTTTTCCGTTATAATAACGGTTCTGAATCTTTACAATAGCCGCGGTACTATCACAATGGATCAAGACAGCTGGAATCGGTCTCTCCCATAAAGAGGTATCAGAAAGCAGGCTCCTTAACCACCCTACTTCCTCGCTAGCCGAAGCTAGTGCAATCATCTCAGACTCCATAGTAGATTGAGCCAAAATAGTCTGTTTCTTAGATTTCCAAGAAACAGTTCCATCAGCTATACTAAATATATAACCGCTAGTTGCCTTGGAGTCATCTGAAAGGGTGTTCCAATCAGCATCGCTATATCCTTCCAGAACAGCGGGAAACTTCTGATAATGTAATCCAAGGTTCATAGTTCTCTTTAGATATCTCATAATCCTATCAATAGCATGCCAATGCTCAATACTAGGTCTACTTGTAAACCTGCATAGTAATCCCACAGCATACGCTACGTCGGGCCTAGTGCAGTCAGTAGCATATCGGAGACTGCCTATGATGCTCGCATACTCAGTTTATCTAACACCGTCACCGGTGTTCTTGAACAACTTCACACTGGGGTCATAAGGAGAACATGCTGGTTTACAATCAAAATAATTGTATTTCTTTAGAATCTTCTCTATATAATGAGATTGATCCAAAGAAATTCCATGTTTAGACCTAGTTATTTTAATACCAAGGATTACACTTGCTTCACCAAGATCTTTCATATCAAAATTAGAACATAGCATGGATTTTACATTATTCACAACATGAATATTGGAACCAAAAATTAGCAAGTCATCCACATAAATACATATAATAGTGCAAACATCATTTTCAGATTTATAGTAAATGCATTTATCACTTTCATTTACTTTAAAACCATGTGAAATGACTAGATTATCAAATTTCTCATACCATTGCTTAGGTGCTTGTTTCAAACCATAAAGAGATTTATTTAATTTGTGTACTTTGTTTTCTTGACTAGGAATAACAAATCCTTCGGGTTGGTCCATATAAATCTCTTATTCTAATTCACCATTTAAAAAAGCAGTTTTAACATCCATTTGGTGCACAATAAGATCATGAATTGCAGCAAGAGATAAAAGTACACGAATAGATGTAATTCTAGAGACAGGTGAGAAAGTATCAAAGAAATCTACATTCTCTCTTTGTCTAAACCCTTTGGCTACAAGACGAGCCTTATATTTATCAATGGTTCCATCGGGATTCAATTTCTTCTTAAGAATCTATTTACATCCTATTGTTTTACAATCAGGAGGTAAATCTATCAAATGCCAAGTTCTATTTGACTCGAGAGAGTCTAACTCGTCATCTATAGCCTCTTGCCGTAAACTGGCATCTATAGAGGATAATGCCTCTTGGAGGGTAAGTGGATCCTCCTCTAAGGTATATGCATAGAAATCCGAACCAAAGTCTTTAGCTATAAGAGGTCGTTTACTCCTTCTAGGTTCAATATCTAGTTCCTTATTAGATTCATTAATCCTAATGATAGGTTCATTACTAGAAGTCGAGCCCCCACTATTCTTCAATTTGAAAGGAAATTTATATTCATAAAAATCAACATCATTTGATTCAATGATAACTTTATCTTTCAAATCATAAAATCTATAAGCTTTGCTATTTACCGCACAACCAATAAAAACACATTCATAAGCTCTACTGGCAAGTTTTCTTCTTTTTGGGTCAGGAATTCAAACATATGCCAAACAACCCCAAGTTTTAAAATAAGACAAATTTGGTTTCTTATTTTTGAAAACTTCATAAGGTGAAATTTTACTTTTCGATTTGGGAACTCTATTAAGTACATAGCAAACCGTTAATAAAATTTCACCCCACTAGTAAGAAGCTGCACCGGAATTAAGTAAAATAACAACTATTGATTCAGCAAAAGTTCTATTTTTCCTTTCAGCCTTACCATTCATTTCAGGAGAATACGGTGCAGTTTTTTCATGAATAATCCCATGAGAATTATAAAAATCAATAAAGATATCATAATCATATTATGTTCCTCTATCACTACGTAATCTCTTAATTTTCTTATTGCATTGATTTTCAATCTCAGTTACATAATTCTTAAACATATCAAAAGCTTCACTTTTATTTTTCATGAGATAAACATAAGTAAAATCAGAACAATCATCTATGAATGTAATAAAATAGCGTTTACCATTCCTAGTCAAGACTCCATCAAATTCACAAATATCAGTATGTATTAAGTCAAGAGATTCAGATTCTCTAATTACTGATTTATGAGGGGTTTTAGTAATTTTAGCTTGACTACAAAATTCACATTTTTCAAAATCATTCAAAGACAATTTAGGAATTAGTTCTAAGTTGCTTAAGTTTTTAATAATGCGTTTGTTAACATAACAAAGTCTAGCATGCCAAATATTAAAAGAACACAACATGTAAGCAGAAGAAGAAATTTTATTAATTTCAACATTCAGTTTGAACATTCCATCAGTTGCATATCCTTTCCCAACAAAAATATTATTTTTGGTTAAGGTGTACAAATCAGCCCCAATAGTTTGAGTGAACCCCGCCTTGTTTAGAAGATAGCCCGAAACTAAATTCTTTCTCATCTCTGGAGTATGAAGAACATCTTTAAGGATGACTGTCTTTCCAGAGGTAAACTTTAATTCCACTTCACCAGAACCGGCAACAATAGTGGAGTGGGAATCACCTAGCAACACTTTCTTGTCTTCACTTTCAGAATAAGACTTGAACATGGAACGATCATAGCAGACATGGCGTGAAGCACCAGTGTCTACCCACCACCCTTCGGATCCACCAACTATATTGATTTCAGAAATCATAGCTATAAGTTGGTCATCGGTAAGATTTGCCTGTGGAATAGGACGACGTCTTTGCCGGCAGTTCCGAGCCAAATGGCCCGCCTTCACACAGTTATAACAAGTAAACTGTTCAGAATTATTTCTTAAAGGGAGTTTGTTTCTATTCTAATTTTGATGCACATTTCTGTTCTGGTTATTGTGGTTGGGATTCTGATTTTGATTTTTCATATTTTTTCCTTTAGGTTTCATAATAGCATAAGATGATTTTTTGTGAGCGTTGTTAGAAACAACAAGCACTTCATCTTTCTGATCTTGTTTTCGGGCCTCCTCCTCAATCCGAAGACGAGTGATCAAACTTTCTAAAGAAAACTCTTTAGTTTTATGCCTTAGAGTATTCTTAAAATCTTTCCAAGAGGGGGGTAATTTGTCAATTAAAACAGCAACTTGAAATTGTTCATCAAGGGACATACCTTCAGCAATTATTTCGTGAGCGATTTTCTGAAGTTCATGAGATTGAACCTCCACTGATTTGTCGTCGGTCATTTGGTATTTCAGATACCGACTAACAGCATATTTTTTACTTCCAGCCTCCTCAGTGTCGTATTTCTTCGAAAGAGCATCCCAAACTTCTTTTGCAGTTTTGTTAAAGCAGTAATAATCATACAGATCATCAGACATACCATTAAGAATAAAATTCTTACAACGGAAATTATTTTCCTCCCAAGACTTAACTTCTTGAATCTGAGCGTCAGTAGGAACTTGAGGTAATTGAGGTTTTTCGGTTGTACAGACATATGCTACTTTTTCGATAGTAAGAAAAAATAACATTTTCTGTCTCCACCTTTTAAAATGAAATCCTTCGAAACTTAAGGGTTTGTTGAGAACAATAGTTACTTGTTTAAAATTGTGATCAGCAGACATCTTAGCAGATATTGAGCGTCTTAAAATTGTTGTTGCAGAAAATAAATAAAGTACGAGTTTACCAAAATTTCTTGGGATGAGTCGCGGACTAGGTCGCTCTCTTTAAGACGTTTCGCGGCTCTGCCCAAGAACGTGCAAGCAGTGTATTAGCTCCGTCGTCCCCAGGATAAAACAGCTCAGAATTCTTCTCTGTCTAGGACGTTCTTTGCACTGTAGAAGTCCCGAAAACCAAACACCCCCACACACTGTTCACAAAAAGAACAAACTGCTCGGAAACCAAAATCGAACTGAAGAAACAGTACCGGAACAGATCGGAATAATTCCGGAAGAACAAAACAGTGAAAACCGAAACTGTTTTAGAATAGTTTCAGAACAGAAACGGAAACAGATCAGAAGCAGAAACAGAAACAGTACAGAAACAGAAACAGATCAGAACACACTGTTTTCGTTTTTAAAAATGAGGGAAAAAAAACTTGTATTTATAGAAGAAAAAAAAATAAACCGTTAAAATAAATTAAATCCAAAATTAATGAAAACGTTTAATTAAAAAAAAAAAACGTTAACAGTTTTTTTTTTTAAAACGCTTTTTTAAAATAAATGAAAACGTTTTTTTTTAAAAAAAAAAAATCAAAACGTTTGCTTTTTAATTTAATTTATTATTCAAACGGTTGTTTTTTTTTTTAAAAATAAACTGTTTAAAAAAAAAAAAATTTCTAAAAAATAAATAAGTGCCACCTCATCACACGCGTGACTCGACTCGACTCGGCACGGCCGGACGGACGCGGCGGCGCGCGCGCGTGTGTGGTAAACCGGTAGGGATACTCCTCTCCCCTCCACAAAATGTGGGTACCCCTTGGGGCATACCCTAAGTGTCTCACATACCACTTGTTATACACCTCAATTCAACCTCTCCCATCCGATGTGGGATATAAGGTTTTGAGGGAAAAAATTAATTTGACACATTTGGCACTTTCTATTCTAAAAATTAAATTAAAATTCATTTGTTTCAACGATAATCAACGACTGTTTCTCCCGCATCACACTACCATTTCCAATCGTAATCCTTCGCCTCCCAAATGATCGTCTCAAGTGGCCACCTCCGCCTCTATTAATGGATCCTCAATGGTCGACCAATGATCCATTAGAAGGCAATCACTGTGGATGGAAGAGAGCTCAGAAATAGTACACCCCTGATTTATCGATCCCATGGCGATGATTTGGAGCTCAATAGGAAGCAAATGGGTTGTTGTTCTTTCAGAAGATGGTATGTATTTTATCTCTCTCCCTCTCTACTCTCTCTCTCTCTAAAGCTTATTCACAATCACTGGTAAATTACTCTACACTCTCATTGATCGAAGCCCATCGCAAGCTCCATTCTCATTCATGGCATCCCTCATTGATCATACCCTCTCAAACTACCGTTTCCTTTATTCCCTTATTAATTTTTTGTACTTTTAGGTGAGACACAGAAACCAAATCTACTCGATTTTATTTTATTAACTATTTAAAATTACAATTTTGACTGGTAGATTTGTGAGAAGGCAAAGTTTGGAAGAAGCTCATTTAAGAGGCTGGTGTTATTAGGGCAAAAGAAGCACCTCCTAGGAGTGCAATATAGGATGCGTCCAGAAATAAGCATTTTTTCCTACAAGGAGTTCTATGACAATCAAATTGTGGATGTCCTAATGTTAGAAACAACCAAGAAAGGAGCTTCTTAAAGGAAACATGTTTGGTCCCGACCCTTTTATAAATGTAACATGTGGGGAAGATGAGTTTGATAATAAGAAAAGCTGCAGAAATATGGTAGAAGCTTCCATGGTTGCTGAGATTGTTACTAGCCTATCTAAAGGTACTTCAAATTTGCTTCTTTTTTTTTTTTTTTTTTTTTTTTTCTTTTTAAGTTTTGAATTGGAGGGGCATTTCTGATCACTTTTGCTTTCGTTATCCCAATTAGTGTGTGTTTCCACGAAGTAGAAGATCAGTGTAGGTTACATAACACCATACAGCGCCTAGGTTTTCGCGATTCAAGGGAAAACCAGGAAAACAATCAATGCAGAAGCGGTGGAAAATGACAGCTTCTCCGTGAAGGTTCACTCTTTCGGCACACTTCAAGGCGGCGAGGAGGATGTGATAATCACCACATGGTGCAATGGACTTGGATCCCTTGGCCTCTTCTCCTCAATTGAAAGAACAAACGTTGCCCTCACTCGAGCAAGGTATCAATGCAATTCACCTCACCTCTCATTTAACTACTTATTTTTTGAAAACTCTGTCAAAAGTATCTTGGAGGAGAAAATTATAACCGGCGATGTTACTATAAGTGGAGCACACGATACTTCATATATTAGACTATTTATTTATTTATTACTTCCGACATGTAATCAACCACTATCTAATCCAATGTTTTTTTTTTTTCTACTTTACAATAATTTATTTTTTTATTGTTTTTTAACATATATTTAGTATTGGTTGAATTTAACAATTAGTTAGTATCATTCAAAATCATTTCTTGTCTGTTCATTGAAAATCTGTGGATTTCTTGAAAATGGGGTTTGGATTATTATGCCAAATATTTGGTTGATAGTTTAATTAGATACCATGACCATTCAATTTGCTAAAATAAATGTTTTCTTCCAGATTTGTATAATTTACTGCATTTTTACTTATATTGATTTTTGAACAATTGCAGCCTTTTTTTTAATTTTTTTTTTAATTGTATGTTCTATTCCAAACCTCTTCAGGTTTAAATAAATTGATTTTTTATTTTCAAAAACTGTAGGACCCTGACTACTTCCGTGCCACTCATCAAATGCTTGAGTTTAATTAAAGAGCATGTTTTTGTTAAGTCTTCTTATACGGAAATCATAACATTGGAGGATCACCTTACACCAGACATCCAAGCTAAGGTTGCATAGATTAGCAATCACTTAAGCATACACATATAAACCCAGAAAACAACTTTAAGCATACGTAAAATCCTAGATAAAGGGAAAAAAAAAATGAGCTTGAGGAACAAGAAATATAACTCAATGAAGTGTGCAGACTACCTATTCAACTCTTTGTTAGCAAACAAATGCCACCCCTCACTCAAACTATTCTTTGCGATTCAAGAGAATCGGTAAAAATTACTAAGATTTTATCAAACCCTTTTTTATAAATCATTCAACCCTACCAAATTTCTGTCTCTGATTTTGTTTCATTTTTTTGTGATTTTAGGTTTCAGTAACTACAAATTTCCCTCAAGGTAATGCCTTTCTATGTATTTTTAGCTTTAAAACACTAAAATAGTGCAATTATATGGATTTAATTATTCCTTTTTCTTCATGCAATTATTTGGGAATTTTCTAAAAATTTTATTCATTTTTGAATTGGGTATTTCGATTTTCAATTGATCAGCACAAATTCATGTAGATGATTTTGATTTAGATATAAAAGATTAGAGCTTTGTGTTAAAAATTCACTTAATTTCAAATAATGAATATATATATATATATATATATATATATATATATGTGTGTGGGGGGGGGGGGGGGGGTTATATACACATATATAGGAAATTTTGGAAAAATTCATTGATTTTTGAATCGGGCATTTCAATTTTCGGTTAGTTGGTAAAAATTTGTGCATACAATTTTAATCTTAGATGTGATGTGCTAAAAATTCACTTTCAGGCAAAGATTATACATATATATGTATGATGATTCATATTTATGTATGTATATAGAAAGTTTTGAAAAATTTCATTGATTTTGAATTGAGTATTTCGATTTTCAATTAATCAGTAAAATTTCATGTAGACGATTTTAATCTTTAGATGTAAAAGTCAATAGCTTTGGCCTAAAAATTCAATTAATTTCAGACAAATATTATATATATATATATATATATATATAGAGAGAGAGAGAGAGAGAGAGAGAGAGAGAGAGAGAGAAGTTTTGGAAAATTTGATTGATTTTTTATTTGGGTATTTCAATTTTTGAGAACTAGGTACAAATTCATGTGGATGAAATAACATGAATTTAAGTATTACTGTTGCTTCTTTATACATTATAAAGATTAAGTGAAGTTTTAGCACAAAGCCATCACCTTTTACATCTAAAGATTAAAATCATCTAAAGTAAAGGAAATTCCTTCGGTTGAAGAGTTGAAGATTTTGTTCTTGATCTATTGCTTAGCCTGTCCCCTTTGCCATTTTATTGGTACCTTTCCTTCATGGTTACTTTTTGTCATTTCTTTTCCAGGAAAACACATTTGTTCTTTCTTCACTGTTAATGTCAATTGTTAATATCCTTAAAACTCACTCTTAAAGCTTCCAGAGAATGAATATGTGTCCTATATAAAAGTAATTTGTTATTGTGTGTTAACTTATAGCGCTAAGAGGAAGTAGTAGACCAATGCTATTGGCATAGCAATGAGCAAGCCAAATATCACCCTACAATAACGAAGAATAAAAAATTCAAAGTTCATAATATGGTCTAGAATCGTGCGTAAGATAATCTATTCATATACAATGAAGAATCAGTTCAAGAAGTTGGGTTGTGGTTAAATTTTCAATTCTATAATGGGCAAATACTGATTTCTAATATACCTAAGTTGAACATTGCCATTCCAAGTCCTCTATCTAAGAATATTGATTTAACCACAATATGGGGCAATTGTACTCCCCACCTACAATGAGTCAACCACATCATATGAGACTGAGGCTAAGAAATTGATTTATGATGACATTAGGGGCATGTTTGTCAGTAAGTTTCGTAATTTTACTGGTTATCTGAAGTATATGCAGGACCAAATTATTCCTAGCACGGTTGCATGAGTATTGGGTTGATTATCAGTTTTCTCCTCACTGCTGAAAGAATGTGCATGGTTTTTGCTTTTGTTGAAACTGTCACTTCCTCTTCCTCCTCCTCTGTTGGTTCTGCTTCTTGTGGGGCTTCAAGCTCTCCTTCAAACATACGGCAATGATAACCACAGTTTTAGATTAGTTTGTTTTCCTTGAAAATGGTTAATTGGAATTTTAGTGATATTCATATTTTTTAATTGTCAATTAATATTTTGGGTTTGTATCACTTATCTCTCATTTTATTATTAAAATCACAAACCTCCCATATCATTTGCTAAATACCTATCATCCTTTTTTTTTTTTTTTTTTTTTTTTTTTTTGTCAAGCACCATTTAATTCCTCTATAGGTTGGTAATTATTGAAATTTTTATTCCAATGATAATTTTATACTTAAATTTTTTTAAATAATTTGAAAATTAAAATTTAAAATACATAAATATCCCTTAAGTTATTTTTGTTATATTTTTATCCCTTATCTTTATATGCTAACATCCCTACTTTAAAAAATATTTTTTTACCCCTTTCCTTTTTAACGAATTAAAAAAAAAAAAAATGATTGGTGAATGGTGGAGGTAGGTGGGTTGGGTTGGGGATAAATGCAATTAAAAAAAATGGGAATAAAAAGTATTTTTAAAAAAAATAGGGGTGTTAGTGAATTTTTAAAAAAATAAAAGAATAAAAAGTATTTTTTTTAAATAAGAGGAGATTTATATATTTTAAAAAAATCTAACCTAATACATCTAATCATCTATGTAATAAGAGTAGTTAAAAATAGAAGTTTAGAGAATGAATAATTGCTCTTCTCTATCTCCTGGTGCTCCTAGAGACACCTTTCTTTATATTTGGTTGTGTTCTTTCATTTATTTTTTCTCATATCTTTTAATTATTTTATGTTTTTTTTTATTTGTGCTTTAAATGCAAATGTTCTCTTCATCTACCTCCAACATTTTAAGAGATAATGTTCACCTCAATTGCCTCTTGGGTTTTCAATTCATTGTACATGTCATTTCATGCTCCAGTTCATCAATTCATTGCACCGTTATAAACTCATGTTATAATTTGAAGAGCCGTGTAAGTAGAGTTTCTCAATTGTTCATTTGAAGTTGAATTTTAAAATAATTAGACCAGATTAAAACAAGTGTTTCTCACTCTTATAAAATATATTAAATATAAAAAAAAAAAAAAAATGTGTTTGATGTATAATATTCAAATAAAAAATAGTAGTTATTTATTTCATGATTTTTTATTAATTTTGTGCCATACTTCCGCTACGTGTCCCATGAAGATATTAAAGTAGTCAAAAATTAATTAGAAAACGGTTGTAGGATTTTGACAGAAGAGTCAAATATGGCTCTAAATCATTAACCACATTGGGTCCCTTTCCCCCGCCTCATTCTTCATATCACCAAATCATAAGTAGCTGTGTAGCAGTTGAACTAAACTTTCAAAATCAATTAATCAAAAAACAAAACCAAACTTTGCTACTCTCCTGAAAAACATATCCAAAAGAATTAAAGAAAGTCATGGCCGGAGAAGAATTCAGCTTCCCGATAACAACCGATACACCACCCCGCTTCCTGGAGTCCCCCCCTCTTTGGCGAACAACAGAAGCAAAATCAAAGGGAGAAAAAAAAGTTGAAGTTGATCTAATTAACAACCGAAGTAAGAGCTTTTCATGTGTGGAAACAGGCGTCAAGGCACCAGACGACGATCATGAAGAAGAAGAAGAAGAAGAAGAAGAAGAAGAAGAGAAGATGGACGTGTTGTGGGAAGATTTGAACGAAGAATTGTCGAGAAGTTGTGAAAATGATATTTCTCCGGGGAAGAAAGCGGAGTTCGGATGTGTTCAGGCCCTGAAGATATCCGGCAAGAGGCCAAGCATAGTGGTGTTCATTAAGGTAATGAAAAGATTCTTCTTGCTCCATAGTTCACATCGTTCCCCAAAGAAACTTGCATGCTGATCAGATGTTATTGCAGGCGGATCAAATTCTCCGATTTCTCACATTTTATTCATTCCAAAATATAATTTCTTGTATGTACATCTCTGTTTTCTTTTTTCTTTTTCTTTTTTTTAATTGCTTAAATTAGGGGAGAACAAAAAGAAAAAGAAGTAGAAGACAGCTCATACCAATATATGTAGAAAAAAGAGACCTCGGCCGAAGGGAATTAATGAACGACTTCCAAGTCTTGAATCATACACCGAAAATGAAGTTTCGTCCGTTTGTGGAATTGTGTTTGTTAGTTGTATAAGTAATTTTTATTTTTTATTATTATTTTTTTATTTTTTTTTTAGTAACGTGTGTCCGGATCATCTTACATACACTTCGATTAATTACCTCCATGGATGATTTTAAGGGTATATTTCCTCACATCAACTTGATATATTCAAGATTTAATTTCTAGGGTGTTCCTCAAAATAAAGAAATCCCGATTGACAAGGAAATAAATATCTCCTCTTGGCAGCCATGGTAGTAAAATACATAGATAGTAACAATTTGTGTACACAAAACATATTTTGATAAATGAGGGTCTATGCAGTTATTTAACACAAACTTTTAATAGCACTGTACATTCAGTGCTAGTACATTTGGCCATAAGTGTTGTACTTGATTTAATTTTAAGTCCGAAATGTTTATTTTTTATCCCTTAAATAAATAAATCATTCAAATGAAACATGAATCAAGTTTTTTTTATCTACTACTTTTTAATGGTTTTTTTTTAAAAAATTCTCTGGTGGAATATATTTTGTCCTAGTCAATATATTTAATTTCAGACACTAAACATTTTATTAGACAAACAAAATTAAAAAAAAAAACACAAAAAGCAAATGAACAATATTAATGAGCTGAAGGACTTGAATAAAACTTTGAACACAAATCAGCAAAAAATATGTCAAAAAACACTCATGTCACGATTACAAAAAATAATTAAAATTAAATAAAGTTAAAAAAATAAATTAGTAAAAGTCGATAGGAATTAAAAAAAAAAATAGTTGTTTATTAGGTAGGATAAAAAAATGAGAAAGCCTATCAAATTGAAAAAAAGAAATTTGAGTTTTTTTTTTTTTTTTTTACAACACACCAAACTATTCTTGTATATAATTCAAATATAAATATTTAAAACTTATCCTATAATTTTTTTTCCACAGAAAATTACATAAAGAAATATATGCTCTAAAAAATTGTCATACACACTGTGCCTTAAATTATCATAATACACCATCACACTTGAGCTGCATTTTTTAAATCTTTGGGGGGGAGGGGGTTCTCAAAAAACTACATAAAAGAAATGGGTAAAATCGACCCCCACACACCAAATATGCCTTAATGTCACAGGGTACCACAATAACCTCACGGACCGATTATACTTTATCTCCACAAAAATATGTTTGGCACTTGGCAGCGACCAAAACATTTATCAATTCACCTACCGACATCAATTTTCGAACTCAATCACATCCCATGACTGCGAAAATCCAAACTTGAGGTTATCTCCGGGGTCGGAATACCCCCTTCCCTGTTCAAGTTTGTCTGACCATCAAGTCGGCGTTGAAACACCAGAATTGTTCTTCCACTTCAACCTCAGGTCCACCGACAAGTATCTCGATCACTAACCATCTAAGAAGATCGAAACCCACATCCCCACAAACAAATAAAAATCAAAATAAGATTGAAATCCACGTCCCCACAAACAAATAAAAAAAAATTAAAAGTCAAATCCAAATCTAAATAAACTTTCAAAATACAATGTTGGGTTTGGAAGAAGAGTCAACAATGGTTGATGGAAATTAATCAACACATTGGTATTTATAAGGCATCCACCCCATAAAAGTGATGCTTTCAATGGTTTGATGTTTTAAATGGTAGAGGGATGAAGAGTTGAGAACGAATGAGGGTTTTGCATTTAACACTCATTAGAAATTGAGGTGAATTGAAGTTTCAAACTATAGAGGAGATGAAAAGTGGAGAACTAATAAGATAAAAACATTCAAAAAATAAGACATGGGAGAAGAAGGGCATTTTGCATTTAATACTCGTTAAAAATTGAGGTGAGTTTCAAACTAATCTTAAAGGTGTGAAGAAAAAAAAATACAGAATAATTGAGTTTCAACTAATCTTAAAGATGTGAAGAAAAAAAAAAGAATAATTGAGTTTTCTCTATTAGATTTGTTGGTGCAAGAATAAGGTTGAAACACAAAATGGTATTTGAATGTATTATTTGAAATTGTTGTTTATAAAAATGTATTTATGTTTGAATTGTGGATATAAAAGTGATTTTATACTATGTAATGTCAATTGTACTCTTCCATACATATTATTTATGTTATATTTGTGTTTAAAGATTAAATATTATATGATTTATTAACTTTATATTATTCGAGTATAATTTGATTAATTTATTAATCTAATATAAATTTGATATCTCTAATTTGATAATTTATGAAAGTGAAAAGTAAATTTTATAATTTAAACTTTATAGAGATAACTATATGATATTTGTATTAATGTAGTTAATATTATTGTATTGTAATAATTTAAAGTTAAATTTAGTTCTTAATTAATAATTGTGACAAAATATAATATTGCTTTGATATTTGATAAAATATAATGTTGCTTTGATATTTGCAGTAGTATAATTTAAGTAAAAAGTAAAGAGTGTATATATGTGTGTATTTATATAAAGTCATCCGTAGAAAAGTGTGATTGGACAAAAACACCTCAAAGATACTCTTGTCCAACCACAATGTTCTGCGGTTTAATTTTCAACCACACTTCCTACTGTACTTTACAAATGGGTGGTATTAAATGGGTGGTCTTTCGGCAAGAAAAGTGCAACGGACTGTGCTTTTAGAGCTAACCACGTTTTCGCTGCACTCTTAAATCGAAGCTTAAAAATGGAAAATTATTTGATTGTCCTTAGGAAAATTAGCTCATAAGTTTTCAACCTTTTTGTTTTTCAATATTGTTTGTCCATCATAATTTTTTTATTTTTAGAGGTGGACTACATTTTTTGAGATAGGGATTTCTAATTATACCTCCATCATTCTATTTTAGGTTACTATCGTCAGATCTCAACCCCACATAACCAACCAATACCCCCAGTGGCTAAGCTTTGACCGCTCGTTGTTGACTTCTAGCCGAGATCATCGACTCTACGCCACCAATTTGCAAGACCTCTGGCCGACATTGCATACTCCAACAATTGGTGATTGGTCAATCATCAGACCTTCAACCATTAGTCGTTGGTTGTCAGACCTTTGTCGAGCACATCAGACCGCTACTTTTGACCGCCACCATCAACCATTGACGTTGGACGACCACCGCAGTGAAGTTAATATCTTTAGATTCTAACTAATTTAAAAAGGTAATTGAACAATCTAAGTAAAGATTCTAATAAATTTAAAAATTGGCTAAAGAATCTAAAAAAAAAAAAAAAAAACTAACAAAAAAAAGCTATCTAAAGAATCTAAGTAAAACTTCACACTAATTTAAAAAAGCTAAAGAATCTAACAAAACCAAGAAAAGAAAATAATTTATAAAAAAAACTAACTAAATAATTGAAGAACATAAATTTAAAATCTAACTAAGGAATCTAATTAAATAAACTAACAAAATATACTAAATTAAAATTTATTTTCTTTTAATTACTTTTTTCCATCTTAGCTTCTCTAGATAACTTTTCATATTAGTTAAAACCTTTAGTAAGATTCTTTAGTTACTTTTTGAATAGTTGTCATTCAAAAAATTAAAAGTTTCAACCCATGGATGCATGGATTTTATTTTATTATCTATTATAGGTAGGAGATAAAAATAGTCGTCGAATCAAAGACAAACCTCTCCATATTTTTACACAGTTGGATATTTCTAACCAAGATATAAAATGAAAATTAATTCTAGGGTTTACCTCCTCTCATCTCAGCCGATCCTCTCTAGTTGTCACTTTCACTCGATTCAAGCCGTAAGGGTATTTCTCTCTCTCTCTCTCTCTCTCTCTCTCTCTTTGTCGCTCTCCAGTGACCATCCACACCATCATCCTTCACTCGCGACGACGACAATGAATTATCCTTCACGCTCGACGATGACGGTGGATTCTCCCTCCCTCACAACGACGACAGTGGCTTCTCCCTCCCTCCCTTGCGATGACGACAACAACTTATCTCTCAACCGAATCGAATGTCATGGCTCCGTTGTTATTTGACGCCTCCAATTGCCACAAACTAACGTTACTAACTAACTAACCCTTACGAACCTCGCTCCTGACGTAGCAGATTCTTGGAATACCATCTCCATCTATAGAACCCCAATCTATCAAAATATTCCTGGTGGCGCATAATTAACGCACGTCACTTTCACCGCAAGTGTACGGGTCAAGTTTTAGTATAGATCAGGAGAGTAAGGGTATCGTGTCCACTGGGATTGGTTGAGATTATTATCGAGCACCGTAATTATCATAATCTAATTTTATCTAGGCGATAAAAATGTGTTTAATTAATAAATACTAATACTAAGTTAATTAATCCAATTATACTAATATTACTATGAGATGATTAAGGGAAGTAGATTGCCTAGGGATTAACTTCATTTACTTAAATGTGTTTGATTTCGTTTTAGTTTACGTTAACGGCGTTCGACTTATCCGACAATCTCGGTTCGTAAACTCACTTGCCACCTCTCCCGAGTGTAAGATGAGTGAATATACGACTTCGCGTCAATGAATAAATCCCCCTTAACGTCTTAACGACGCTAGGTCACATAAGTCTCGCGCCAACGTCATTGATTGCACACTTTCCAACTCTCTCCCGAGTTATTGGATCGTCGCGTTGTGTTTACCCTAGTCCGAATTCAGGGTTACCTCTCCCGAGTGTCAAACTCTGATTTCTTACTATATCATAACAAGCATAATAATCATGAAAAATTTATAAACACAATCGAATTTATAAAAAACAACCATTAACGAACACATAAACTCAAACAAATAACATTTTCATAAATATTATTAATCTCTAAGACAATCCATATTTAGTTAACGGCCATAACCGTATATACAATGAATAACGAGATAAACATGCTCAAACCATAATCCAAAGTTAAGAAATAGAGAAAGAAACAAGAGAAACTAGTCGTAGTCCGAAGATTTGACGCTAAAACCGTTCCGAGATCACTTCTCCTTTTTCATTTTGTGTTCTTCTCCTTCGGATTTGAATGAGCTCCCCAAAATTCTCTCAAAATATGCCTCTAATATCTTATGAGGTCTAATGGCCGAATGGAAGAGAAGGGAGAAGAAATAGGGATCAAAAACATCTAAATAAATATCTAATTCTGGTGTAGAGTGACCGCCGCAGCGGTGGGCATGTCAGCAGTGTCTTCGCCGCAGCAGTGGAGGTAACGGTGGACTCAGGAACCATCCTATTGTTTCACCGTCGCGGCGGTGGATGTTCAGCAAGAATAAATCCCTTCTCTACATATTAACCGCCACGGCAGTGGTTTGGACGCCGCGGCGGTGGGCTGCGTTTTAGAATTTTGCCCTCATGCTTGTTTTCCCACCGTTCTTCCACCATTCTTGATCCGATTTGATCGTTTATGATCCGTTTTCATCCCTTTTCACCCTCACACACCTGATTTATAACAATAAGAATAAAAACATATTAAAACATAATAATATGTAATAAACATACTCGAAAACTAACAAGTTCGGTTTAGAAATAAATAGGTAAATTACACCTATCAATTCCCTCGTAAACCTATTTCTCTCTCTCAACCACCACGATCCACGCACTCAGCCACCACGGCCCACGAACTTATCTAACAAGGCACGAATGGCCACCACCATGTCAAATAAAATTAAAACCCTATCTCAATTTGGGTTTTAGATGTTAGTAGGGGATGAAAAATAGTTTGGGTGAATGTGAGAATTTAGGGTTAAAATTTTTAAAGAAATGCTTATATTATTATGTTTTTTTTTTTCTTCAATTCAACGGATCCATTAGATTTGATGATCGAAATTCCTTGAAGTGCTAGAAATAAAGATTTCGACGATAGAAATGGACAGTTGTTTGTTTGTATGTGCATTGAGAAGTGGAGGGACAACTGAGAATTGGGAGTGCATGTCATCTGAGCTCGCCTAGACTTTTCTTCACAGTTTACTTCACCATGTTGATTTATATCTGGTAATGCTTTTGCGCTTTTTCTCTAATTTTGTATGCATTTTCCACGAATAACATGATCACCTAAATGTTATTCCTCTCTTTACCACTTTGAAGTTATATTTTCAATAATAATTAAGAAATTTAATCTTTTAATTTGTAATTTCACATATGTGGCATACATTCATTATATATATTTAATATTTGTAGGTTTTCTTGAGTCTAAGATTCTTCTAAAACTAATTAGAGACATTATGAGAATCAATTGTTGTTGAGTTCTTTTATTTTTGTTTGTCGGTTTTATTTAGTTCATTGACGTGCTATCTAAAGTTGTTTATTGGGACTAAACTACTGCCTCATGAAGTGAATGGTCAACCTTTGTTTTATGTTTCTGCCTCATTAAGTGAATAACCGGCCTTTGTTTTATCATAATTTTTGTATTGAAAATGCTCCAGTTTACAGTTGATCCAATTTCAGTTACGACCAACTCTAACTGTAAGAGAATATGCAGATGATGTATGCCCGAGATAAATAAAGTTTTTCTATTTTTGTAAATGTATTTGTTTCTTGGTTCATGGTCCCAAGTTAATTTTTATTTACAAAAAATGTAGTGTCAGTATATATTTTGCAGCTTTTTTTTTTTTTTTTTTGGTGCAGATTTTTAATTTTATCTTGAGTTGATATACTATCTGTTGGCCCAGTGAGCTACCCAAGCGGGGGTAAATTGGGTAGTATTAAAAATTATAAAAATATAACACTTAAAAAATCAAACAATTAATATTATCCTAAAATTAATTATTATCTTTTATAGAAGCAGATTATGTGTTATCAACTAGCTAGACACCCAAACAACAAAATATAAACAATATAAATAATGTAGCACACAGAAATTTATACTAGTTTACCAAACTACTCTTAGATAATCCAATCCCCTGAGCCCTACGGAGAGTCGCACCCACTAAACGCAAGATTCCTTTAAAAGTAGAAACCAAACCCTCACAATTATTCTTTTCGCAAGCTCAGAATCAACCTTTACAATTCATTTTCACAGGCTAAGGAATAACCTCTATCTTTTTACCAAACGGAAGATTAATCTAATTCCATTACAGGGAGAATCACGACTTAATTCTTTTTATACCTTAGACTCAAGAATTAAACCTCACACAAGCACGCTCCAAATATCCTTTTACCTGGTAAGAATTGAACTGTTACAATTCACTCACAATTCTATAAAGGAAGAATTAAAACCTAATCTTTTTATACTCTAGGCAAATATCAAAATCGCAATCTCTTTACCGAAAGAAATTGAAACCAGCTACCCCTGATTAGACACTCTCAATAGTATCTAGTCCGCATACAACTCACCAATAATAAAAATTGATAAGTTCTTCTCACTCAGAGCTTCTACCATCTCAAATTAATTAATACTCAATTAATGTCCCGAAACTAGTGAGAAAAATCAAAATCTGATTTAAAAAAAAAAACGGATAGCAAGAAATTTAGCACGTAATCAGACTTTCTAAAGAAATTATTTCAAAAAATATTTTTCAATAAAAATTTGGAAAACAATTTCAAAGATCAACTTCTAAGAAAATAATAATAATAATAATAATAATAATAATAATAATAATAATAATAATAATAATAATAATAATAATAATAATAACAACAACAACAACAACAACAACTTGGAACAATCTCACCAAGAATCCACCGAAAGAATAATGATTAAAATAGCAATGATACTTCAGATCGGTAGTAGCAATAATCCATAGCAAATGTTTCTCATGAACAAATCTCAAGAAAGATCTCACAATGCACTAAGTATGATTTTAGAATGATGACTCTCAAAAAGCTCAGAAACTGAATAGCTCTTGAATTTTTATTGATTTGGATTATTAGATTTTTTAAGCCTAAAAAACGCAAGTTTATTTATAGGAGTTTATAACAGGCCCTTTAACAGCTAGTTACCATATATCAAGACAAATAATTACTTCATAAGCCCCCTTATATCATTAAGACTCAATCCTGGTATAATTCACTTAAATATATCTTTTAAAACATTCAATTTAGTCCCTCAAATGTTTACCAAATCTCAATTTGATAAGATAGAAAGAATTACATTTATCAAATTGAGAGATATGTAAAATACTTGAACCATATCTATACGAATATTCAAATAGGAGTATCATATCTTAAAGATATCTATATCCCTAAGATATCTCAATCAAGTAAACAAATAACGGCTTGTTAACGGCTAGTTTTTTAATAAAATCCAAAATTTCTCAAAACCTAAAACAGGTCGTCGGTTGACCGACCAACACCCATCGGTCGACCACCCAATTCAGGACGTAGCCCAAGCCAAAAACTATTTGCCCATCAGTCGACTGCCCAACCTTTATCTGTCGACCGACGATACAGAGACTTTTACAAGTCAACCTACCTGTCAACCTAACGAACCAGAGAGTTCATCCTCTAAGCGTAGGTTGACTTACCTGTCGACCGAACGATTCAGAGAGTTCCATAAGTTAACTCACCTGTCGACCGAATGATCCAGAGAGTTAGACTTATAACCTCAGGTCGACTTATCAATCGACTGACTATTGTTGGAACACTTCTCTCAATTCGATTTTAATTCATTTTCTTCGACGTTTTCGCCCCTTTAATCAATTTCTTTTCTCGGTTAACTCCACTAAATTCTTAAATTCAATTTTGATTAATTATCAATGTTTCTTTTTTAATTACACATAGGAGAAAATAATTTAACTAATTAGGATCCTATAAAAAAATACACATATTTGTAAAAAATATTTTGTGTCGTGTATGATCCTAATCAAGAATCATTAAAAGTAAAAATTTAACTTGAATTATTTTTCCTAGGTTCTTCAATTTCTTTAAACTCTTATCCGTCATTTTTGTCAATCTCTTTAGTATTTAGCATCCACTTCAACTTTTTCATGATAATATCTTCATTGGAACTTATAAATTGAAATACTCAATAAAATCGTTAGTTCTACCAAAAACATCAACATTTAATTGTTCATCAAAATCTTAGGATCAACAATCTCCTCATTTTTTATGATGGAAATTAACTTTGATGTTTTCTTCAAATCAAAAATGTAACCACACTCCTAAATCCGAGCATGGGCTCTTTAACTCATTAAAGAAAAGTAACGAAGATAGTCATAAGATTTTCAACAAAGAACAAATTTCAATATATAATAAACTCCACCTTAAGATATTCAACAAAATAATTCAAGCTCCCCCTTAATATATTCATTAAAACATCAACTAATTCTCCATTTTGTTATCTCAAAAAAAAATGGGGAAGGGAAACTACAAAGAAACACTACTCTAGGCATATATCGTTATGCCTAGCCATACCCAAATCACGAATGATTTTCACAAATTGATCTTTCGCTAATGGTTTGGTAAAAATATCAGTTAGTTGGTCGGAGGTATCAATATATTCAATAACAATGTCCCTTTTTCTGAATGTGATCACGAATAAAGTGATATCTAATCTCTAAGTGCTTAGTTCGTGAGTGTTGTGTAGGATTTTCACTTAGACAAATAGCACTTTTATTATCACAATAAATTGGTACCTCCTCCATACAGATTCCAAAATTATTTAACTGATGCTTAATATATAAAATTCGAGCAGAACAATTACCAGCTACCATATACTCAACCTCAGTAGTGGATAAGGCTATTGAATTTTGTTTCTTGCTTGACCAAGAAATCAAGGCATGTCTTAACAAATGACATGATCCACTTGTTCTTTTTCACTCAACTTTGCAACTGACAAAATCAACGTCGGAGTAACTTATTAATTTAAAATCACTCCCCCTAGGATACCATAATCCTAGGTTAGTAGTCCCCTTTAAATATTGAAAAATTCGCTTAACCGTAGTCAAGTGCAATTCTTTAGGATAAGACTGAAATCTAGCACATAAACAAATACTATACATGATATCAGGTCTACTAGCAGTTAAGTATAACAGGCCACCAATCATACCTCGATACATTTTTTCATTAACACTTTTACCCGTATCATCTTTGTCTATCTTTGTAACTGTTACCATGAGAGTTTTGTATTCTTTAGCACCATCCAAGCCATATTTCTTTAACAGCTCCTTAGTGTATTTAGCTTGGTTGATGAATATCCCCTCTTTAGTTTTCTTAATTTGCAACACAATAAAAAAATTCAGCTCTCACATCATGCTCATTTCAAAATCGACCTACATTATCTTAGCAAACTCTTAACAAAAATCCTCATTAGTAGATCCAAAAATAATGTCATCAACATAAACTTATACTAATAGGATATCAGAGTCAGTTTGCTTAACAAATAGTGTTATATCACAAATACCCCTTCGAAAACCTTTTTCGATCAAAGCCTTACGAAGTTTAAATACGTGATCGGAAAATTTATCACTTTCAAATCACGGAGGTTGTTCCACATAAACGTCTTCCGCTAGGAAGCCATTTAGAAATGCACCCTTAACATCCATTTGATATAGCTTCAAATTACGTGAGTGTAGACACAGCATTTTGACCATCCCGCAAAAAAAATTATGTTTTATTTTAAATTTATTTTATTTTTATTTTCAAAAAAAAAAAAGAAAAAAAATGAAAAATGAAAAATAAGAGAAGGATAAAAGAAAAAAAAATGATAAAACCGAAAAAAAAATGGAAAAGAAAAGGTCTCCTTGTCAAAATGGGATTAGGTTTCCTTTTCCATTTCCTTTTAGGTTTTGTTTCCTTTTCTTCGTCGAATTAGAATTAGAGTTTCCTAGGGTTTCTAGGATTTTTCACTCCACATCCTTCCTATAAATAAGACCCTCCTCCTCATAGTTTGAACAAACAAAAATTAAGAGAGAAACCCTTCGGTGGTATTCAGAATTTGAGAGAAAAACGCCTTAGAAAGTGATACTTATCGTAAACCCTTTCAGGAAACTGTCTGGGAGAGAGGAAAAGCCTGAGTATCGGGATTCCTGACCTACAACGGGTATGTTTTCTGATTTTCAATTCTTTTTTCAGTTTATTTTATTCTCTTCGCAATTTAAATTTCTTCAAGCTTTATTTATTTTTAATTGTTCGATGACACGATGAAAAACGTCGGGATGAGATTTCTCATTCTTAATCTGAACTTTTGAGCGTTTAAACGAGAACGTCCACTGTTGTTTTTATAATTTTATTTTATTTCTGCATTTTATTTATTTATTTTGTTTTGTAATTCATAAAGAGAAAAAACTAAAAAAATTAGTCGTCTGATGATCCGATAAAAATACTAGGGTGGGTTTCTCGTGTTGAGCTTAACCCCAAGCATTAGGTGAAGGATATTTCATTATTTATTTTTCAGTATTTTTTTATTTTATTTTTATTCATGTTATCAAAACCCTAAAAAAAATTTAAAAAAAATCCAAAAATAATAAAATCTTAGTTTGTAGGAATTAATCCTTACAAACCTTAAGGTGAATTAGATGATTCGATAAATCGTGGAAGAGTTTTTTGTAGCTTCTTTTCTATTCCCCGACTTAAGTGGAATTTAGAAACGAATCAGTTTAGGAAATCTCTTCCCTCGATAAAGTTTTTCGTGGGATTCTGCTTAAGTTTCGAAAAGATTAATTCCAACAAATTGTTTCCCGCGAACCTCCCTCGATTCTCATATCCATAGAGTTTGAGGGAATTTCAAATCGAGATTTCATTAAATTAATTGGGCAAACTTAAAATAGACACTACTTGCATCCATCTAGCATATTTGTTTCTTGTATCATTTAGACGACATGTATAGGACATTTTCATCACTTTCACCTTTTTATATTTCATGCATACAAGTTTTTTTTTATTATTTTATAATTCATACTACTTCTTCACATTTAGTCACGACACATACACTACTTGTATTTTTTATTAAATAATTAAATAATTATCACTCATAATCACATTAATTCACGTAGCATTCCTTGTTTAATCTCCGTATTCATATCATCTTGCATTGGCATATTTAAATTAAACCCTTTAATTTTTTTGTCACTTTCGCATAAATAAAATAAATTTCATATAATTTTAGTTTCTGTATTCATATTTTCATATTTATTCACTTATTTTTGTTTGCCTATTTAAAATAAAGAAGTCTTTCGGAAACATATATAAATACCTCCCGGGAACCATTCTTGTTGAATCTTTAATATTCGATAAGAGGTTATACCGGGGGAACATTCTAAAAAATTCAAAAACTTGTCCCACCTTATTTGTGAAAATACCAAAAAGATTTTATAAGAAGGAAATAATTTTAAAATAAAATAAAACATTCAGACTAAACTAATTGGACTTAATTGGACATAAGGTACCATTTTCGGACGGGTGTCTTGGGGTGCCTAACACCTTCCCCAAGCGTAACCGACTCCCGAGCCTTTAAATGAATCTTTGGTTTGACCGTGTATTTTTTTTTTTTTAGTCAATTTTTACTTAATCCATTTAAATTGTTTTTCTAAAAATTCAATGACCTAACATACCATTTAAACCCAATATTAGGTGGCGACTCCTTATTTTTTAAAACGGCCTAAGTATGTTTTTTGAGAAAACCGGCATTTTAAAAAAAACCTCTCCTTAAGATTATTTATTATTTAATATTATTTTCTCTCGAAAAATCGAGGCGTGTCAACTGGCGACTCTGCTGGGGATAATTAGAGGGTCGAGCCTAATATGTCCAAATAAGTTCAAGTATTCCATGTCCGAATGTTATATTTTATTTTGTTATCTTTTCCTTTTATTTTTATAAATGAGTTGTGATGTTTGTTTTATTTCTTCTTTTTGTTATTTTCTCTCGGACTCTTATATTGTTGTAAACCCTCCAACACAAATACGATGGTTTTGTATCCATATTATCCCCATAGGATTTTATGAATACAAGACATGGAAGGGGGTTTTATACTTGACGGATTGATGATGTCTTAGAAAGTCTTAAAAACTAAAAGAGTTCAAAGTTTCCAATATCGATTAAGCTACGAAAGAATTTTCATAAATCATTATCTGTTTTGATCAGCCGCCATTATTGGAATTGAGAACTTCAAACTCAAATGAATTTTAAGACTACATAAGACCCACGTGGACTAATAAATGGGTTTGTTGTAAGAATAGGACAAGACAGGAAAATTGGTCCTAGAAAAGCAATTCTTGTTCTCCCCATCCGAAGTCCGGTCTTCACTTGCAACTGGGCCTAGACTCACTCCAGGATGACATCAGAAAGCAATCCCAAATCTCCCCGTATTACCCAGATGGCTCGGATGCAAGAAAACGTTGACATGCTGAGGCAAAGAATCAATGAACTTAGCCGACCCCAAGAGGTGTCTGTTCCCCCATCCAGTGGAACTCCTGCGACTAAATCACCAAACGGAAACCCTCCAAGTATCGAGATAGAAACCTCAGTGCCGAATTTGAACTACGTCGGCCTAAACTTTGCGGTATCGGTCTACTATGGACCTAAGAAGGGCCCCCAACCCTTCGCCTATGGAGCGCTGCCATATCCCATCCAGGGTAATATCTATTAGGCCTCACCAGAAGGCTCGACCCCCATCGCACCGCATATCCTTATTAACACGGAGAGGGTCGTTGCTCCACCAAATAATCTAAATGCTAATCAAACAGCCCCAACCACTGAAATAGAAAATAGAAAAAAAGATAATGGACCTCCTCCAGCTTGGGTTTTGAAAATGGACAAATTGGAGAAAACCATCGAAGAATTGAAAAGGAAAAATCCATCCAGGAAAGCAGCGTACAAGGAACTGTCAACACCATCCCGGGTGGTATACCCGAAAAACTTCGTAAACCTAGAGTTCACGAAGTATGACCGTACGGGACCCCCAGAGTGGTATGTCAGTATTTACAATGAAGAATTGAGAGTCCATGCTCGGAATGAAGACCTTTGTCTAAAAATGTTCTGGAAATCGTTGAAAGAATCGGCTCTCAGTTGGTACATAACCCTGGACCTATCACAGATTAAAACGTTCGGGGATCTAGTAGAGGCCTTCTGTGAGTAATATGTGTACAATAAGGATATCATGTCAGACTGTAATACCCTCTACCAGATAGTGAAGAAAAAAGATAAAAGCTTCAGGAGGTACACTGCCCGCTGGAGGGAAGAGGTTGCCAAAGTTGTCCCTAGGCTAAGTGAGGAGGCTCAATTAGAGAAATTTAAGTCAATTCAGATTCCACCTTTCTATCGATATCTCTCAAGCATAGTAATGGTTTCTTTCATCGATGTGATCAAGCAAGCCGAAGTGACGGAATAAGGAATAAGGAGCGAAAAGATTGAAGGGGTCACGCCCGACCCGGCAAAGAGGTCTACTCCACCAAAGAAAAGAGAAGATGAAATAGCTATCGTTGTTTTTCCCCCCAACAAACCCATCACTAGAACTACCCTCAAGCTTTTTATCCCCAAAACTACCCGAACCAAAACAACCAATACCATAACCACCTCCCTCAAAATCGCCAAAACCAATATTACCCCCAGAACCACCCATATTCCCAAAGTCGTCCTGGCTACTACCAAAATATACCTCCCCCTTACCAAAATCGCACTCTCTAATACTACCCTCAAGCCTACCAAACACCTGCTTACCATACGCCCTCATATCAGCCTAACCAAAACCCTCCACTTCAAATTCCTAACCATACCTTGATGCTAGGAACCAAATATCACCAAGGTTATCTATCTTGTGCTACCGGGGAAAACTTTCGAAATGATGACAAGGAACCACTAAACCTTCAGGTCTCAATCACCGAGCTGTACCGGAGTTGTTTAAAGTAGGGAATGCTGACACCCTTTTTATCATGCGAACTTAAGCCTGGGAGTAAAGCAGCTTCTTCGAATGATTTTTGTGAATACCACTCAGGAACCAAAGGACATACGATCAAGCAGTACTTTCAGCTAAAGGACAAGATCTGGGAGTTCATACGGAAAGGAGCCATCACGTTTCCTAAAAAGCCTGAGACTAGTGCGCCAAACTGTCAGCAGAATCCATTGCCTAAGCATGCATCTTCAAGGAGTGGTGAAGTCAATATTTACCAAAACATTAGTGGAGATGGGAGTGATTTATGTGCCTGAGGCTCGATTTGAAAAATCTAAAGGCTGTAAAACTATGTTTTCTTGTTTACTTTCAATTTTCTAGAAGTTTTGATAAAATTGGGACGTTTTCATATACTCACCTCTCCATCCCGTTGGTATTTTGGGTGGAAAGAGATTTTGCTCTGTAATGGATTTTAAATTTCAATAAATGCAATACTGTTTTATCCAAAATTGTGGTCTAATATTTGAATATTACTCTATCAGGTACCCAAAATTGTCTGCATATGTTGTATGTGATGTGACTGAGCGAGGGTGCAAGTATATGATTTTAATACAGAGCTAGACCACAATCCAATGTGAATAGCAACAAAGAAAGGTTATGCTCAGTCAAACGATGGTGAGATCCAAAAGCCCCCTAACCAAATCTGATAGCAATTCCAGAGTACTGGAGGATTCAAAAGTTAAGATTGGCTTCCATTTTCCTAACGATTCCCTGATATATCGTTGCAAGATGATCAATCTATCTCCGATGGTTCTTTAGTGATTTGATAAAATCGAGTGTAAACATCCTGGTTCGCCTGCTGCTGGATCTCAATGGCAAGAAGGGAACACAATCATTCCAAGTCAATGATCCCAATGAATAAGCTCAAATGTTGCAAGAATACCTCAATTCGCAAAGAATATCAAGTTCATTTTTAAGTTCGGCTGCTCCCGAACCATTTTAAGTTCGATTATCTATTTCAAAAAAAAAAAAAAAAAAAGAAAAAAAAAAAGACAAAGAAAATAGAGAAAAAAAAAAAGGAAAAATGAAAATGTGGAGTAACCAAGAAAGAAGCATTGGTGCAAATATGGAAGAGATTTAAAGAGAAAAGAAAGAGAATAGATTAGTTCATTCAAGTTTTTCGTCTCGGGTCAATTTGGCGAGTAAATGACGTTTTTCGGGATCAGAACTTGATGGATTTTAATGGAATCAGAATTTATGAAAAGAAACATTGGTCGTGGTCTGGAAATGTATTGTAACCATATTCCTCTACAATCCGACTCAAGATCTCACAGAAAATCATATTGGGCATTGAAAGTACTCGTTTTAGTAATTTTCGACATTTACCCATTTTTGGACTAAATCAGTTTTGCAGGACTTGAGAAAATACAGAACATGCAGGATATTACAACCCCAAGCATAAAAGCTCCTAGAAATTTGACAAGACAAAAATTCAGTCGTGCAAACCAAAGAGACCTTGATAAAGGCATGTTGGGCCCTCCCATGAGTTGAAAAGTGAAATCTTGGAAGTCGAAAAAAAAAAGAGTTTCATCGAATCACCTAAGGCATGTTGGGCCCTGAGTTAGAAAGCGAAGCCTCTAAATTTAAATGGAAGAACCCCCCAATACTGTTCCGATCCAAGTGCCATCAGCTAAAGCGATTATGACCAAAAGGGGGAACGGAATTGCGAGTCGTCGAAGGTGACAAGTTTTTCAAACTAAATTTTTGTGTTGCATATTCTATACCTCTGGACTTTCTCTTGTCCCCCAGCCAAAAGGGCTTGGGCTTAAGCTATTTTCTATCACTCTAAACGATCCTCTAAACGAACATTTGTTCATCATGAGTATCGTCATGAGTAATTCTTTTATTACTCTAAACGATCCTTTAAACGGATACTTGTTCGTCATGAGTATCATCATGAGTCATTCTTTTATTACTCTAAACGATCCTTTAAACGAAAACTTGTTCATCATGAGTATCGTCATGAGTCTTTTTTTTATTACTCTAAACGATCCTCTAAACGGACATTCGTTTGTCATGAGTCATTCTTTTATTATGCTAAATGATCCTCTAAATGGACAGTTGTTCGTCATGAATATCATCATGAGTCATTTTTTTATTACTCTAAAAAGACACTCGTTCGTCATGAGTCATTTTATTTTATTTGTTCTGTCCTTGAAACATTCACTTCGAAAAACAAAAAATTAGAAAATGGGAAGTTCAAAATGACGTGATCTTTTATCTTTGTCAAGTAAGTAGAACTCGCATGACAAAGAGGGACAGTTGTAGACACGGCATTTTGATCGTCCCGCAAAAATTTTATGCTTTATTTTAAAATTTATTTTATTTTTATTTTCAAAAAAAAAATAGAGAAACAAGAAAATGAAAAAAGAAAAAAAGGATAAAAGAAAAAAAATAATAAAACCGAAAAAACGAAAATGGAAAAAAAAAAGTTTCCTTATCAAAATGGGATTAGGTTTTCTTTTCCCTTTCCTTTTAGGTTTTCTTTCCTTTTCCTCGTCAAATTGGGACTAGGGTTTTTAAGATTTTTCACTCCACATCTTTCCTATAAGTAAGACCCTCCTCCTCATAGTTTAAACACACAAAAATTAAGAGAGAAACCCTTCGGAGACATTCAAAAATTAAGAGAAAAATGGCTTAGAAAATGATACTCATCATAAACCCTTTCGGGAACCTGTTTGCGAGAGAGAGTAAGCCTGAGCATCAGGATTCCTGACCTAGAACGAGTATGTTTTATAATTTTCAATTCTTTTTTCAGTTTATTTTATTCTCTTCGCAATTTAAATTCTTGCAAACTTTATTTATTTTTAATTGTCCGATGACCCGATGAAAAATGTCGAGATGAGGTTTCCCATTCTCAATCTGAGCCCTTAAGCGTTTAGATAAGGACGTCCACTATTTTTTTTATACATTTTTTTTTATTTCTTCATGTTATTTATTTATTTTGTTTTGTAATTCATAAAGAGAAAAAACTAAAAAAATAAGTCGTCCAATGATCCAATGAAAACGTCGGGGTAGGTTTCTCGTGTTGAGCTTAACCCCGAGCGTTAGGTGAAGAATGTTTCATTTTTTTTTTCAGTATTTTTTTTTAAAAAAAATTATTTATGTTATCAAAACCCTAAAAAAAATACAAAAATCCAAAAATAATAAAATCTTAATTTGTAGGAATTAATCCTTACAAACCTTAAGGTGAATCCGACGATTCGATAAATCGTGGAAGAGTTTTCCGTAGCTTCGCTTCCATTCCTTGACTCGAGTGGAATTTAGAAACGAATCATTTTAGGAAATCTCTTTCCTCGATAATTTTTTTCATGGGATTCTGCTTAAGTTTCAGAAAGATTAATTCTAACAAATTGTTTCCCGCAAACCTCCCTCGATTCCCATATCCGTAGAGTTTGAGAGAATTTCAAATCAAGATTTCTTTAAATTAATTGGGCAAAATTAAAATAGACACTACTTGAATCCATCTAGCATATTTTTTTCTTGTATCATTTAGACGACATGTATAGGACACTTTCATTACTTTCACTTTTTTATATTTCATGCATACAAGTTTTTTATTTTATTTTATAATTCATACTGCTTCTTTACATTTAGTCACAACACATACACTACTTACATTTTGTATTAAATAATTAAATCATTGTCACTCATAATCACATTAATTCACATAATGTTCTCTGTTTAATCCTTGTATTCATATCATCTTGCATTGGCATATTTAAATTAAAACCTTTAATTTTTTTGGTCACTTTCGCATAAATAAAATAAATTTCATATAATTTTAGTTTCTGCATTCATATTTTTATATTTATTCACTTATTTTAGTTTTTCCATTTAAAATAAAGATGTCTTTAGAAAACATATATAAATACCTCCCGGGGACTATTCTTGTCGAATTCTTAATATTCAATAAGAGGTTATACCGGGGGAACATTCTCAAAAATTCAAAAACTTGTCCCACTTTATTTGTGAAAATACCAAAAAGATTTTATAAGAAGAAAATAATTTTAAAATAAAATAAAATATTCGGATTAAACTAATTGGACTTAATTGGACATAAGGTACCATTTTCGGATGGGTGTCTTAGGGTGCCTAACACTTTCTCTAAGCGTAACCGACTCCTGAGACTTTAAATGTATCTTTGGTTTGACTGTGTCTTTTTTTTTCTGAGTCAATTTTTACTTAAGCCTTTTAAATTGTTTTTCTAAAAATTCAGTAACGTAGCACACCATTTAAATTCAATGCTAGGTGATGACTCCTTAATTTTTTAAACTGCCTAAGTATGTTTATTGGGAAAACCGGCGTTTTAAAAAACCCTTCTCCTTAAGATTACTTATTATTTAATATTCTTTTTCTCTCGAAAAATCGAGGCGCGTCAGTGAGCATGCAAAAGTAAGTAGCATTCTAATAGCTTCTAATCTAGCCATAGGAGTATAGGTTTCATCATAATCAATTTCTTCCTCTTGATTATAGCCATGTGCTACTGATCTTGCTTTGTTTCTAGTTACCATACCAGACTCATTTTTTTATTTCGAAAAACCCATTTAGTACCAATAACAAGATGAAAATACAGTCTCGGAACAAGACACCATACTTTGTTCCGCTCAAATTGAACTAACACATCTTGCATTGCGGAAATCCAAGATTCATCAGTTAACGCCTCATTTACATTTTTAAGCTCAATTTGAGATAAGAAAGCAAGATTAATTATATTTCTAATAGAGGAATGAGTACTTACACCTCTTTCGAAATTAGTAATAATTTCTTTTACCGAATGTCCCGGTACTGTCTTTATAACTCGTGGTAACGTCGAATCCTCTTCCTTAGCCTCCTCCTCTTTTTGAGACTCCTTAGTCGCATTTTCACCTTGGTTTTGCTTATTTGAAATACCTGCATCATCATCATCCAAAACCTTTCTCGACAAAAATGGGTCAGCTTCCTCAAATACAATATGCATAGATTCCTCCACTACTAACGTACGTTAACTGTAAACTTGATCGGTGTGATCTACCTATATATTTCCAATCCGATTTTGTTAGTTTTAGAGTATTTTTATAGTGTTTTATTTCATTTTAACTAATTTTCATTATTTTTGTATAAATAAGGTGTGCGGAGTGAAAAGGTAGGAAAACGAAGCATAAACGAGCAGATCGAACCAAGAACGATGGAAAAACAAGCACGAAGGCAAGATTCTGAAAAGAAGCCCACCACCTAGGCGATGAAAATGCAGAAAGGGCCTAAATCTGCTGAAAGCTCACCGCCTAGGCGATGAAACTGCAGGATGGTCACCAAATCTACCGCTGTTTTCACCGCTATGGCAATTAATGAACCAACATACCCACTGCCAAGGCGGTGAATCCCATCGCCTAGGCGGTCACCTCTGCACCAGATTAGATATTTTTTGAGATATTTTCTCTATTTAATCCCCTCTCCTCCCATCTCCATTAAGGACCCCCGGCCATTAGAGCCCTTAGGGCTTAGTATATTTTAGAGAGAGAGTATGGGGAGTGCTCAAATAATTTTGAAGGAGAAGATTACCACGTGGAGAAGGAAAAGCAATCAGTGGACGGTTTTAGCGGCTAATCTTCGGACTACGGCATAGTTCATCCGTTTTTCCTTTTATTTCTTAACTTCAATAATTGTTTGAGCATGTTTAGCTCGATTTTCAATGTATAAATGGTTATGATCACGATTTAAACATGGATTATCTATGGGATTAATATTATTAATAAAAACATAGTTTTGTTTGAGTTGTGTTTCTTTAGTGATTGTTCTTCGCTATTTTGATTGTGTTTGTCATATTTTTTGTTTATTATGCTTAAATAGATATATCTAGAATTTGGGGTTTGACGCTTGGAAGAGGTAACTCCAAATTTGGATTAGGGTAAACACAACGCAACGATCCAATAACCCGGGAGAGAGTTGGATTGTGGGCAATCGATGATGTCGGGGCAAGACTCCTGTGACCTAGGGTCATTAAGATGTTGAGGGGGACTTCTTCGTTGACATGAAGTCACGTATTCCCTCATCTTACACTCGAGAGAGGTGGTAGGGGAGTGTACGAACTGAGATTGTCAATAGGGTAAACACAACATGACGATCCACTAACCCGGGAAGGAGTTAGATTGTGTGCAATCAATGATGTTTGGGAGAGATTCACGTGACCTATGATCGTTAAGACGTTGAGGAGGACTTCTTTGTTGACACGAAGTTGCGTATTCCCTCGTCTTACACTCAGGATAGGTGGCGGGGGAGTTTACGAACTGAGATTGTCGAATAGGTCAAACACTATTATTGTAAACTAAATGAAATCAAACATGTTTTAGTAAATAAAGTTAATCCCTAGATAATTCATCCCCTAACCATCTCGTATTAGTATAATTAGTATAGATTAAATTAGTTTATATTCGTATTAATTAATTAATTTAAAATCATTCTTTTTAGCCTAGATAAAATTAGGTAATGACAATTACGGTACTTGATAATAACGACAACCGATCCCTATGGATACGATACCCGATCTTAAAGATCACATTATACTAAAACTTTGACCTCATACACTTGCAAGTAGTCAATATGCGAGTATGTAACAAATGCTCATCATACAAGTTTTTGGCGCCGTTGCTGGGGATTATGTTTGTCGTTTAATATTGATATTGTGAGTAAATAACCCGATTTTACTTTAGGCATTTCTTTTGTATATAATTTTTGTTTGTAGTTTTATTTTTGTTTCTTATGCAGGGTACTTGGAGATGTTAGATCACCAGGTATTGATACATTCCTTTTAACGGGATTTCGAGCCGTTTTATTGTCCATGGCCACGCACATAAGCCGATGAGGCATGTCGTTGAAAGATCAATCCAAACAAAGAAAAACTTCACCCAGCTTGAGGGCGTTCTGAGTATGTCGGACCAAGGACGTTAAACCACGCACTTCTTGGGAAGCAACCCAAGTTAAAAAAAGAAATTAAATCTGTCACATCCGACTTGATTCGGAGGCGAGATTCTCTCGCCTCCCAGGTACATGTTCTAAACCCCCTTCGTCAGCATGCTATAATTTCCTATATGTTGAGATGGATGATTGGGCCGCTGAGAACACTGTCCATTTTAAGTTCGAAAGTGATGTGTAGTATTTAGTATTGTTAGTTTATGTTGTTTTGTTTTTATCGTATTGCATGTTTGTATAGGTTAGTTTGTGTTTGTTAGTTGTTGTTGTGTACATGCTAAGTTTTGCGTTCATTCGAGTCGTTACCCGAGGATGATATTACCCTCTGGTTGTTTTCGAGGTCAAGGGTAATACCCATGCATGTGTGTTCTGTGTGCTTCACAATGCATTTTGGTAAAAATTATTGTAGATCCTAATTTGCACGAGCACATAGACTCAATGTATTTCTATTCAATTGATTTGAGGACGATTATTGATTAGCCAAACTCATGACAAATTAAGGATTCTAGAACCTGCTTGAGGGGAAGCTTGAGGCGAAATCTTAGGCGAGGTAGTTCAAGAGACGTGATTTAGGCATTCTTTTTATCACTTGAGCCTTTGAAACCTACTTTGTAACATAATTATCCCTCGTTACCCTGTCGAAGCCTAAAAACTTTTTCAATTTTGAACACATAAACAAATACCCTAGCCAATTGATCTTTTTCCAAAATTTTACCGCTTTGATAAAATTAGGTCATGATAAACACGATACTCAATAATAATGACAACCAATCCCTGTAGATACGATACTTGATCTTTAAAGATCACATTATACTAAAACTTTGATCTCGTACACTTGCGAGTAGTCAATATTGCCGCCTTGCTCTTTTTTCCACTGTTCTTCGACTGTTTTTGGTTCGATCTCATCGTTTTCGCTCTAGTTTCCTATCTTTTTACCTCCACACACTTGATTTATACAAAAAGTATAAAAACTAATTAAAATATAATAAAATAAATATAAAAACTACTCTGAAATTAACAAAACCGGTTTGGATATATGTAGGTGGATCACACCTATCAAGTGTCAAATCTCGTATTCTCAAAACCAACCTTAATACCATGACAAGCATATCAAGATTGTAATAAAACGGTAAACACAATCGGATAAACATGAACAACCATTAACAAAACATTGATTTATTCAAACAATATTTTCATGAAGTCAATCAAACCCTAGACAATATATATTTAGCTATACATGGCCATAGCCCTATATTCAACTAGAAACAAGCTAAACACATTCTAAACAATCAACCAAACTAAGAAATAAAGAGAACAATAAGGAGACTATCCGTTATCTGAAGAACCGACGCTAAAATCGCTCCGAGATCGTTTTCTCCTTCTTGACTTTGTGATCGTCTCTTGGTTGAATGGCATTGGAGCTCTCAAGACCTCCCAAAAAACGTTCTAAGTGTTTAAGGGAGAAGAGGGGATATATATGGGATCCAAAATATCTCAAAATATCCTAAAAGATCTAGTGTTGAACCGCTACAGCGGTGGAGAAGTCAACAGCTTTCTTCCGGATGACTGCTGCAGTGGTGGGTTCACTGTTGTAGCGGTGGATGCAGGCTCTGAATATTGATCTTTTTACTCTTTTTCTCCACCGTTCTTCCACCAACTTGCTTGATTATAACCCGTTTTCGTTCATTTTCGCCCCAAACACCTGATTTATGACAAAATAAATAAAAATGTATTAAAACATATTAAAACGCTATAATAATACTCAAAAATTACCAAAACTGGCTTGGGAATATATAGACAAATTACACTTATCACTCTCTCTTCCATCTTGTTTCTTCTCCAGGACTCCACAGATCTCTACTCTTCTCCACCAGCTTACCATCACAAGCTTGGCAAAGGGCCATGGGCTTGGCCAAATGGTCCCAAACGCCCAAGCCTAGCAATTATCTCCTAAACGCCCCAAATTATCGACTAAACACAGGGTTTCGACTAATTAACCGTGTTTAGGCCCGACTAATCATCTCCAACTCCTATATATATATCGGGAGCAATGCAAGCCGAAGGTATGCTTTACATGATGCGCGAGTTCATTTATTTACTTGTTATATTACTGCACCTTTTCTCTCTCAGCACTGATTACCACACCGGAGGGGCTTCACCGGGACAAATCTTGGTCTAAGTCTTCTGCACGTACACTCCCTGAGGTGCTGGACTCTAAACATAGCAGGTCAGTCCTCCCAGGACCCAACACAGCTCACGTGAAGAATTTTCAACCGACGACTCCACCTCAGCAAGAGGACCTGCCTGTCATCCGACTAGATCATACTCGAGGTGTGAACAAAGTTTACGTATCAACAGTTTGGTGTCATCTGTAGAAATCGTGCAAAAAGCCTTCTCCTGATCACTACTCTTTGCCGAGCAGAGCCTAGATGATCATAAGGTCTGGTCAGATGGATGGACCCGAAACATAAGAAAGAAAAGACATGTCGAGAACTCCAAGGATGCACCTCCTAGCTCCCACCAACGAGGATAATTGCCCCCTCCAAGACTAGGCAGGACCGTCAACTCTACCACCTGGGGTTGCAGGATAGACCTTGGGGGTCGTGGAGGCATCTCAGGTTGATCTTATTAAACACCAAATAGGAAAATTCAAGTTGTGTGTTCAGCTCTTCCCCGCATGCTTGTCGCTACCCCTACTCTAGGGGGAACAGCTCTTCAGACCACAACACTCGAGAAGCCACCTCAAGACCATGATGTTCTCATGACTACTTCGAATGGACATGTGCCCGAGGACCACCCTCCACCTCACGACCCTGCAGTTGTAGGGCAAAAGAGAGCTCCCTGGTAATGCCGAGATCTCCACCTCCTCCGCCGCGTGAATTTATACCAAAAGACATGTTAGTGTCCCCTAATGGTCGAGCTCTTCATTAGCTAACCAGGTCTAATTATAGAGGCCACCATAAATGAGAAGTTGGTTTCTACTCATCTCCTTCCCATTACATTGTGGCCCGAGCTGTAAAAATTCATGTACGGGGAGAGCCCCCAGTAGCAGAGGTTGTGGAGCGTCGCTTAGTCGATATGGAAGCTTGTCTCCATAAGGTACAAGAAGGTCGGGTAGGACCGAGTGTTGTCATAGAGGTGAGGACCCACTTTATGGAGGAAATTCTGGAAGAAGTAGCGTCGTAACACTTCACTCACCCCCAGATGAATCCGTATGATAGGGTGTCAGATCCCGTGACCACATGTCTATGTTTAAGTCTCATATGGACATACAAGTGGCCTATGTAGCTCTGCGGTACAGAGTCTTTCTTATCACTCTCATATGTGCATCGAGGTCCTGGTTCCAGGGTCTGTGGCCAGCATCCATCTCCACCTTCAGGGAGCTCAAGCAGTTGTTCCTGGTTTATTTTAGTCGCTCCCGACAGAGGCCGAAGACTATAACTCATATCTTCACTCTTCGGCAAGAGACCTATGAATATTTGGGAGACTATGTTGAGCATTTCAACCGAGAAGTAAATCCGTGCGATGACCTCCCTGAGAGTGTAGCGCTGAATGCCTGTGTCGACAGGCTCCAGCATCAGAGATTATCTTACGACCTCTGCTCCAATCCTGTTCCCACTCACAATCAAGCTCTAAACCGTGGGGCTAGGTTCCAGGGTACAGACCTTCGTGCTACGACCAGGAGAGAGAGGGAATGGGTAAACAAGACAAAGGAACCAAGGAATAGAGGTTCAAATCAAACCCAAGGCTCAAGAAGATTGCAGGAAAAAGAGAGATTGGGGCCCATACCTAGGGAGATGAGACCACTACCTCCCCCGAGGCATCGCCAACAAGGGTTTACCCCGCTCACAGCTTTAGTGGCCACCATCTTCATGAAGAATTCAGGGTGGAACTTTTTTTCTCCTCTGCCACCCATGAGAAGCAAGCCGGTCAGAAGAACAATGACTAAATATTGTGCGTTCCACCCAGACCAAGGGCACTCCACTAAATATTACTTCCAGCTCTGGCAAGAAATCAAAGCTCTCATTCGAAGAGTATATCTTCGGAACTACATCCGGAGAAGGAATCAAGAGCGCACCGTCGAGGAAGAACTGTCGGTAGAGCCTCAGGATCAAAGAAGATGGGAGAACCACTCTCATCCACAGCCCCGGATGGCAGAGGTTGGATATGATCAACAACGCGTGGATGGAGAAATTAACGTCATCCATGATGGACTCAACTTCGGAGGTAAAACATCATCTTCTAGGAAAAGGCATGAGTGGAAGGCCAAACGAAAAGCGGACAAGGACATATATAAAGTAAGCACGGTTGATGCTGTCTCACATAATATTATCTCATTCAGCGAGGCTAACCTCTAGGAAGTACATATACCCCATGATGACACCCTAGTCATCACTGTCGTAGTCAATCATTTCAGGATAGGGTACGTCTTGGTCGACGGAGGGAGTTCAACTAACATCATCTTTAAATAGGCCTTCGACAAACTGGGGACAGAGGCTGACACTTTGCAGCCCACGACTTCTTTCCTCTACTGATGATTAATTTAATTGTTGACACCACGGCAGGTCACGAGCTCCGTAGCTTTGTGGACGCTTATGTCGGCTATAATCAAATCCCCCTGTTCTCCCCAGACAAAATCAAGATGTCCTTCATCACGTACCGGGGAACATATTACTACAAGGTGATGCCCTTTGTCCTTTGCAACGCTAGAGCCACCTACCAGAGTTATAGGTGTAATTTATCTATATATTTCCAAACCAGTTTTGGTAGTTTTCAAGTATTATTATAGTGTTTTAATATATTTTAATTCGTTTTTATTTGTGTGTATGTAAATCAAGTGTTTCAGACGAAAAGGGATGAAAACGGTCAATAAACGAGCAATTCGATAGAACGTCGGTAGAAGAATAGTGGAAAAATAAGCAAAAAGGCAAGTTTAGAAATGCAAGCCCACCGGTATAGCGGTGAAACCATCGCTGCAGTGGTCAATCAAACAGAAACCTTCTACCTAACCACCGCTGTAGCGATCAGCTGCCAGTGGACCTACTGACTTCCCACCGCTACAGCAGTGCTTCCCACCACTGCAGTGGTCCCTTCTTTCCAAACACAATAGGTTCCATTTTTGGAGTGTTTTTTGAGCTCCAAGACATATCAACAATCACACCCCACCCCGGACACCCGTCACCGTGGGGCTGACATGACGTCGACATGACATCACCTGATCGTTAAACCAACTCATAAAAAGACAATATACATAAAACAATATAAAATCATTTATACAACATATACAAAATTTTGTGCTATAGGGACACACCCGTCCGGCCACACACACCCCCTCACACCCTTCACCGACGACGACACACGAACAGCACCCACAACCCCGCCATCCAACCAAACGACACACACACCCACATTCGCACAACATCCCCAATTACATACACACCCACACACGTTGTCGAAACAACACACACACATACACATACCGGCGGCAAAACACACACACACACACATTGGTCTCACCTCCCACACTCATGACGACACGCACACAGCCACACCATTGATGGCCGAACACACACACACACACACACACATACACACACAAAGCAGCAACATACACACAGACGGTGACGACACCGATCACCGACGACCATCGACGATGAAGAAAATGCACACACCCACAATATTTGAACGAACACACACACACGATCATTGTCGACCATCAACGACAAACAGACTGCACACACCTATACAATCCCACAATCGACGGCCCATCAGGACAGAACCCATACACGAACTCTGGCGACGTCGACAACGAGGGTCAAAACACGCCCACCGGCCCTATTTGGTTTTCAGTGAAATCAACACACACTCACAGTGCACACAGAATATACACTCGTCCGATCACATGCACACACTGAAACACACACTATTAATCAACGGTTGATCGATGACGACGATACCCACACACTGTCGGTGAACAGGACACACTCCGATTCTCTTCCTCTCTCTCTCTAGATTTATGAGTTTCTTCTTCTTAAGCTTTCCCGATCCTTCTAGCGTGAATGAATCCTATATATTTACATGAATTAAGTAGATGGATGTTTGATCTCTTCACGCCATGTCGCCTGTTCTTTTCTCTCTCTGTCTTCGGCCCTCACTGCACACACATGCACGAATATATGTCTATATATATGAGTTTATATAAAGACCCATGTGCTTAAATACTCTTCCCTCTCCCCTAATTTCTTAAAATCTTCATTTTAGTTCAATTCAACATTTATGAGTTTCTAGAAGTAAAATTTCACCCTTCACATTTTAAATTTTTAGATTTTAATTGACAATTTTGCAAATTTGACCCATAAACTTTTAATTTGGTTTTTAATCAACTCAATTTTTTACCCCGAAATTTTTCTAAATGCTCTAAATTGAAAATAATAACGCACATGCTAAAGTTCGGGTCTTACATCAACCAAGAGGAGATCACAAATCCAAGAAGAGAAAACAATCTCGAAGCGATTTTAGAGCACGTTCTTCATATAATGGCTAGTCTCCTTTGTTTCTCTCTTTATTTCTTAGTTTAATTGGTAGTTTTGTTCATGTTTAACTTGTATATTGTTGAATGTTGGGCTATGGCCAAGTGTAGCTAAACATATATTATTTAGGGGTTGATGTATTTCATGAAAACATGCTTTGAATATATTGATATTTTGTTAACGGTTGTTTATCTTTATCCAATTGTATTTATCATTTTATTACTTCCATTATATGTTTGTCATGATAAATTGGTTGGTTTGAGAATACAGGGTTTGACACTCGGGAAAGTTAACCCCAGATTCGGACTAGGGTTTAAATATAACGTGACGATCTAATGACTCGGGAGAGTATTAGAAAGTATGCAATCCACGAGGTTGGGGTGAGACTCATGTGATTAGTATCATATAGACGCTAGACGGGGACGTCGGCATTGACGCGAAGTCTCATATTTATTCACTTTACACTCGAGAGAGGTAGTGAGTGAGATTTTGATACCTAGATTGTCAGATAGTGTTTATATCATTAATGTAAACTAGATGGAATCGAACACGTATTAGTAAACGAAGTTAATACCTAGACAATTTACTCCCATTAACATCAATATTAGTATAATTAGTTTAATTTAGTTTAGTATATATTATTAACAAAAACTTAATTTGAGTCGCCTAGATAAAATTCGGTTATGACAATCGCAGTACTTAACGATAATCTAATCCAATCCCTATGGATACGACAATCCTTACTCTTCCTACTTTACTAAAACTTGACTTGTACACTTACGGTGAAAGTAGCGACATAATTGGTCAATAAAATGTTCAAGGAAGATATCGACAAAACCATTGAAGTTTACATTGATGACATTCTCATGAAAAGATCGCGAATGCCCAATCACCTAGCACACCTCTAGAAAATTTTTAACATACTAAGAACCCACCGGATGAAGCTCAACCCCACCAAGTGCATCCTCGGCGTCTCTGCCGGGAAGTTCCCTGGTTATATGGTCTCGCAGGGCAGGATTGATGCCAACCCCAATCAAATCACCGCTATACTTAGCATGTCCTTACCCCGCTCAAAGAAGAAGATCCAAATTTTAACCGGCAAGCTTGCAGCCCTGAACCGGTTCATCTTTATGTCTTCAGAGCGGTGTTTGCCATTTTTTAATGTGTTTCATGAAAACAAAGACTTTACCTAGACAAGCGAGTGTAAAGTTACATTTTGTGATCTGAAGCGTTACCTCTCCACAACTCTCCTGCTCAGCACTCCCAATGTGGAAAATGAGTTGTTTTTATACATTTCTACTTTCTCAATTGCGGTGAGCACGGCACTGGTAAAGAAGGAAAATGGTGTTCAGAACCCAGTATACTACTGTAGTAGGGTCCTCCTGGATGTTGAGACTAGAAACTTAGAATTTGAAAAGTTGGCCTATGGCCCACTCATTGCCTCCAAAAAACTCTGACAATATTTCCAAGTGTACACCATTGTGGTTCTGACTAACCAACCTCTGAAACAGATCTTTCATTCTCCCGATCTCTCGGGAAGGCTGATAAAGTATAGCTTTTGGTAGCAGAATATTACGTCGCTACTTTCACCGTAACTGTACGGGTCAAGTTTTAGTAGAGTGGGAAAAGTAAGGGTTATCGTTTTCACAGGGATTGGTTGAGAATATTATCGAGTACCGTAATTATCATAACCTAATTTTATCTAAGCGATAGAAAATGAAGTTTATAATTAATAATATACTAATACTAAAATACTAATTTATCTAATTAAACTATATTACTATTTTGTAACGTTTAAGGGAATGGATTATCTAGGGATTAACTTTACTTACAAATATGCGTTAGATCTCGTTTAGTTTACGTTAACGATATTCGACTTATCTGACAATCTCTGTATCGTAAACTCATTCACTCCCCTCCCAAGTAACAAGTGAATGAATATGTAATTTTGTGTTAACGCCGAAGTCCCCCTCTAGCATTTTTTAGAACACATAATCACATGAGTCTTTCCCCCCAACGTCATTGATTGCACACTCTCTAACTCTCTCCCGGGTTATTAGATCATCGCATTGTGTTTAAACCCTAGTCCGAATCCGGGGTTACCTCTCCCGAGTGTCAAACCCCGTATTCTCAATATATCTAAACAAGCATATAATCGAAGAATAATGGTAAGCACAATCAAATAATGAAGAACAACTATTAACGAAACACCGATTTCAAAATCACATATTCATAAATTATAGTAATCCCTAGACAATATCTGTTTAGCTAACGGCCATAACTGTATATACAATGATAAATGAGCTAAACATGCTCAAACCATAATCCGAAGTTAATAAATAAAGAAAGAAATAAGAGAAACTAGTCGTAGTCCAAAGATTTGGCATTACAATCGTTCCAAGATCACTTCTCTTTCTTCGCCTTGTGATCTTCTCCTTTGGATTTGGTGGAGCATTCCCCAAAAACCTTTCAACCCTATTCTAACCCTAGGATCTCTCTCATGGCTGAAATAGAGGAGATGAGGAAGATATAGGGCTCAAAAATATCTAAATAAATATCTAGATTGTGTGCAAAGTCACCGTCGTGGCAGCGGGTATGTCGGTTAAGGTCACGGCCTAGGCGGTGGACTCAGCGGTGGAAGCAGAGATCTCTCTGTAGTTTCACCACCTTGGCGATGGGCTTTCAGCAGTTTTAGGCCCCTCTCTGCATATTGACCGTCACAGCAATGGTCTGGACGCCGTGGCGGTGGTCTGCTTTTCATAATTTTTGCATCTATGTTTGTTTTCCCACCGTTCTTCTACCGTTCTTGAACTGATTTGATCGTTTATGTCTTCGTATTCATCCCTTTTCACCCCCACACACCTGTTTTAATACAAAAAGAATAAAAACATACTAAAACGTATTAAAATACTATTTTAACACTCGAAAACTAACAAGTTCGATTTGAAAATAGATAAGTAAATTACACCTATCAAATACCCCCAAACTTAGAATTTTGCTAGTCCTCGACCAAAACACTCACACTAAAATGAAAAACACAACTAAATTAAATAACATGAACAACCTAAACACAAACAATCTAAACATAACGATATGCAAGTTTTGAATTCTTCTATTGACCAAGTCATTTTCCCCTCAACAACCCCCAATCATATCGAGTTCAGGTGGTAAAACGCACCATGTGGCGTTCTAGAATTTCGACATTCAATAATGGTAAATGCCATTCTAGATCCTTTCAACGTATGTGTGTGAGACGCAATAATATAGCTATCTAAGACCGGATTGGATTATCGACCAACGAAACTCACGACTTAGACCGTAAAGGACTAGGATATCCATATGCCTGATTGGGTTTCACTCTCCACTAATGTAGGTTGAGTAAGTAATAAAGATCAAAAGGGCTTGGTTTGGTTTTGGAACATTTGGCCAAGGGTATATCGGAATAAAAAACGGGTTAACGTTGTTAATTTAACATTACCCAAGGCTCAACGCTTGGCACACTCACTCTCGAACCCCCATAGATAAATTATAAACAATTCTAAACATACATTTAAGACTGATATACTCACTTGTCCAAAGAAACATAAATTTAACGATATTTACATATGTTTTTTTTTTAAGAACCACACCCCCAAACTTATTCGATTATTATTGTTTCACGGGTGTGGTTTAAACAAAAGAAAAATGACAAGTGAGTACTCGAATACTAAACCAATTCGAAGTTGGCCTTAAACCCAACCGCTCACATCAAGCAGCATATATGAATGCTAATTTGAATTACTCAAATTGTTCCGTTAATTCAGCGATATAGGTTTGGAAAAAGATCAACTGGCTAGGGTATTTGCTTATGTGTTCAGAATTGAAATGTCATTTAGGCTTCGACAGGGTAACGATGGATAAACATATAACATGGTAAGCTTAAAAGGCTCAAGCGACAAAATGAATACCTAAATCACGTCTCCTGAACTATCTCACCTAGGATTTCGCCTCAAGCTTCCCCTCAATCAGGTTCTAAAATACTTCAATTGTCATGAGTTTGGATAATCGATAATCGACCTTAAATCAATTGAATAGAAATACATTGAGTCTATGTGCTCGAGCAAATTAGGATCCACAATAATCTTCACCAAAACACATTGTCAAGCACACTATACACACATGCATAGGTATTACCCTTGACCTAAAAAACAACCAAGGGGTAATATCATCATTGGGTAAAGGCCCAGATGAACGTAAAACTCAACATGCAACAACTACAACACAAAAACATTCTACACTAAAAAAAACATGCAATACGGTAAAACAGTAAAACATACTAACATCCTACACATCACCGCCAAACTTAAACAGTCAGTGTCATCAACGACCCATCAGTGATCCCAATAAAGCACAAAGCATGATATTGAAGATGGGGGTTTAGAACACGTACTTAGGAGGCGAGAGAATCTTGCCTCTGAATCAAGTCGACGGAGATGGATCTAACTTATTTTTAAACTTAGGTTGCCTCCCAAGAAGCGCGTGATTTATTGTCCTCAGCCCGACACGGAGAACGGCTCGTCAAAGAATGGTTTTCACCCGTAGTACGTGTCAAACAACACCACGTACGGGTCTTGATTCAATACGCCCTCAAGAGACTGGCGAGATGTTGCAATGTATGGCTAGAACTTTCAACGTGACTCAGCTCCGATTTATTCGCTTAGTTGGCATGAATGTACTGAGATAGAAACGGGGAAGGATAGGTGAACCACATCGGATACTCATAGATGTGATCATTTTGGATCGAGGACGGCATCACCAATTGGAATGCAAACGGTGAAAACTCACAACGGTTAATATGTGAATCTCCATCACCATTCCATACTTGGGTTCTCTCCTAATTAGCTTGATCGTCTTTGATCTCACCCAAGTGCCTTTCGTTTGCATTTGGTTCCTCATGGTGGCTTTCACATTCGGATGTGACATACTCGTCTCTCAGTTCAACCGCGTCTGGCTCAGAGTCAACATAACAAAGAAGATGACCGATTTGCGTCTATAGAGACGTTATGGTCGCATCGATGTCGGCGTAGACCATCTCAATATAATCAAGACAATTATCGTGCAAGTTGATCTGGTCATTCGTCTCCCTCAAGAATCTCTGAGTTTCTCCCATAACTGTAGCGAACACGTCTTCTAAGGCAGGGGAAGACATCTCATCTTGAATTGGGGTGTCAATCCATGGCGTTGTAGTGTTGGAACAATCCCTCAAACTTTGGTGACTTGGTGAATGATTCCAACTCTCATAATCAAAGGCCGTCATTTTCTCCAACGACTAAAGGGCTTCATCTGCAGTTTGATCGTAGAACGAGGTGCTAGCATTTCCTCCTTCCACCTTTCTAGTTGCGGCTTGTAACCTGTCGAGAAAATTCAGGAGTTAGCACTCCCTCAGGAAACCATGATTTGGGAACCGAAATATCAACTTGTTGTAACGATCCCAAGTGCAATTAAATGGCTCAGAATCTTGTTGAAAGAAACAAATGAGGACTTGTCGATGATCCATCTTCAAGCACCTAATAAAACATAACAAAATTAAAAGAAAAATTATAAACAATATATATGCCTAAATTAAAATCAAGTTATTTACTTAGAACACATAGTCACATGAGTCTTTCCCCAACGTTATTGATTGCACACTCTCTAACACCCTCCCGGGTTATTAGATCGTTGCGTTATGTTTAAACCCTAGTCCAAATCTAAGGGTACCTCTCCCGAGTGTCAAACCCCGTATTCTCAATATATCTAAACAAGCATATAATCGAAGAATAATGATAAGCACAATCAAATAATGAAGAACAACTATTAACGAAACACCGATTTCAAAATCACATATTCATAAATTATAGTAATCCCTAGATAATATTCGTTTAGCTAATGGCCATAATCGTATATACAATGATAAATGAGCTAAACATGCTCAAACCATAATTCTAAGTTAATAAATAAATAAAAAAATAAGATAAACTAGCTGTAGTCCGAAGATTTTGCGTTAAAATCGTTCCGAGATCGCTTCTCCTTCTTCGCCTTGTGATCTTCTCCTTTGAATTTGGTGGAGCATTCCCCAAAAACCTCTCAACTCTATTCTAACCCTAGGACCTCTCTCATGGCCGAAATAGAGGAGATGATGAAGATATAGGGCTCAAAAATATCTAAATAAATATCTAGATTGTGTGCAAAGTCACCGTCACGGCGGTGGGTATATCGGTTAAGGTCACGGCCTAGGCAGTGGACTCAGCGGTGGAAGTAAAGACCTCTTTGTAGTTTCACCGCCTTGGTGGTGGGCTTTCAGCAGTTTTAGGCCCCTCTCTACATATTGACCGCCGTAGCGGTGGTCTGGACACCGCGGCAATAGGCTGCTTTTCAGAATTTTTGCCTCTACGCTTGTTTTCCCACCGTTCTTCCACCATTCTTGAATTGATTTGATCGTTTATGATACGTATTTATCCTTTTTCACCCCCACACACCTATTTTAATACAAAAAGAATAAAAACATTTTAAAACGTATTAAAATACTATTATAACACTCGAAAACGTATAAGTTCGGTTTGGAAATAGATAGGTAAATTACACCTATCAGCTTTGAACTAGGACTGTTCCATATTGAATATCGGCCAAGAACGGACATCAAAGGCCAAGTCCTCGCCAACTTCATCGCAGAACTCACCTTCCTGGAAGAGTAGGGTCAAGTAAATCATCAGAGATCTCCATCCTTGGGGAACCCAGGGACCTCCTCCAGCCCATATAGCCTCGACCCGATAGCGTGGCAGCTTTACATAGATGGATCGTCTAATGTGAGAGGCTGTGGGGTACATATGATTCTGGTAGCCCCTAACAAATAAGTTGTTAAATACGCTCTTCGACTCGGGTTCAATGCTACTAACAATGAAGTTGAGTACAAAGTCTTTCTCGTTGGCCTCCGCCTGGTAAAGGAAATCAATGTGCAAGCTCTCGTGACTCATAACCTGTGGTCAACCACGTGAACGGTGACTACATGGCAAAGGATCTGAGTATGACGGCATACCTAGAAAAGGTCAAAGCACTGATGACAACTTTTGAAAAAATTCAGGTGTCCAAAATCTCGCGGGAAGAGAACAGGCACGCAGACGCCCTAGCAAATCTCACATCGCCGGTGGAGTGGACTCTGAAGAGAAGCATCTTTGTAGAGTACCTTGACACTCCGAGCATTACAGCCTCAGATCCAGTGGCTACCATCTATGAACTCACCGACCAGCTAACTTAGATGGACCCAATCAAACAGTATCTGGAGCGAGGTGCCCTCCTTGGGGACCGTACGAAGGCCGGGAGAATACGTTATATGGCAGCAAGGTACGCTCTCATTGACGGAATTCTGTACCGGATGTCATTTTCAGGCCCCTATTCCAGGTGTCTCCATCCAAAAGAAGCTAAATATGTCCTGAGTGAGGCTCACGAAGGATTATGCAGCAACCACTCGGGGGGCAAGTCCCTGGCCGGCAAGCTGCTCTGCTAGGGATATTTTTTGCCCAAAATGCATGAGGATGTCATGGAATTCGTTAAAAAAATGTGATAAGTGTCATAGATTTGCACCTCACTCTCACGCTCCTCCAGCCATGTTGGTTCCAATGACTAGTCTGTGACCCTTTGCCCAGTGGGGGATTGACCTACTCGGACCCTTTCCCCAGGGGACTAGGAAGAGAAAATTCTTGGTCGTCGCCATTGACTATTTTACAAAGTGGGTCGAGGCTGAGTGGTAGTGGAATATTATGTTGCTACTTTCACCGCAAGTGTACTGGTCAAGTTTTATAGAATAGTGAATGAGAAGGGTTGTCGTATCCTTAAGGATTAGATTAAATTGTCGCTAAGTGCCGCAATTATCATAACTGAACTTTATTTAGGCAATAAAATTTGGATTTTTTGTTCATAAATAATATATTAAATTAACTATTAATTAAACTATAATACTAAATCTATTATATGGGAATAGATTATCTAGAGATTAACTTCGTTTACGTATACGTGTTTGATCCAATTTAGTTTACATTAATGGCGTTCAAATCTATCCGACAATCTAGGTATCAAAAACTCACTCACTACCTCTCCGGAGTGTAAAGTGAATGAATATACGACTTCACGTCAATGCCGAAGTCCCCCTCGAGCGTCTATACAACACTTGATCACATGAGTCTCGCTCCAACCTCATGGATTACACACTTTCTAACGCCCTCCCGGGTCATTAGATCGTCACGTTATCTTTAAACCCTAGTCCGAATCCGGGGCTACTTCTCCCAAGTTTCAAACCCCGTATTCTCAATATATCTTAACAAGCATATTAATGAAGTGAAAAAATGGTAAACACAATCGAATAGGCAAGAACAACCGTTAACGAAACACAGACTCAAACAAACAACGTATATTAGTAAACTATATCAATCCCATAGATAATCAGTGTTCAGCTCTTGGCCATAACTATATATTCAATGATAAACAATATATACATGTTCAAACAATCAAAAACGAGTTACAAATAAAGAGAGAAACAAGGGAGAATAGTCATTATCTGAAGGTGGCATTCGTAAAAATCGCTTTAATCTTGTTTCCTCTTCTCCAATTGAGTTCCTCCTCTTGGTTGGTTGAGAACTCCTTTAGAACACTCAAAAACACTTCCCAAATTGTTATTAGATAAGTGGGAACGAATTTGGAACAAAAAGGAACAAAAACAAAATATCTAGAAAATATCTAAAATAGGTGGCCATTGACCGCTGCAGCGGTGGGCATGTCGGTAGGCTTTTTGTTTTTTTATCGCTGCAATGGTAAGCAATCAGAAACATTTAATCACTCTGTTGTTTCACTGCTGCAACGATGGGATGACCGTTGTAGCGATGAAACTGCTGCTTTGAAACTTTGATCTTTTTTATCGTTTTTTCCACCGATTTTCTCGTTTTTTGACCGTTTTCGCTCCTAACCCCTGGTTTGAACAAAAATAAATAAAAACAAATTAAAATATAATAAGAATACTCAAAAACTACCAAATTCAGTTTGAAAATAGATAGATAAATTTTACCTATCACTGAGCCCCTGGCCCGAATCACCAAGGAACAAATCTGTGACTTTGCATGGAAGAACATCATGTGCCATTTTGGGGTGATAAACAGGACCAATCAAATGGCCAAGTGAAGGTCACAAACAGGACCATTCTGCATGGGTTGAAAACAAGACTTGACAAATCGAAATGATGGTAGATGGAAGATGTTTACCCTGTCCTCTAGGCTTACCACACTATTCCAAGAACTCCTACAGAATAAACACCTTTTGCAATTGCCTTCGGCTTCGAGGCCATCATCCCCGCAGAAATAAGCGTGCGGACTCTCAGAACTACCGAGTCCTTTGATGAAGTTAGGAATGATGTGGCATTCTCGTTGAACCTTGACCTCATCGAAGAACGAAGGAAACAAGCCCAAATTCGGCAAGCTACCTACCAACAGAAAGTGGCGAGATACTATGACCGACGAGTCCGCCCTCGCTCCTTCGGCATCGACAACCTTGTTCTTAGTAAGGTTACTCTAGCCACCAAAGAACAAGGTTCCAGAAAGCTAGCCCCCACCTGGGAAGGGCCGTACAGAGTCACCGGGATCACGCGTCTAGGCACCTATAATCTTGAGACAAAGGAAAGTGTGCCACTCAGGCACCCGTGGAACGTTGACCATCTAAAGCGCTACTTCTGTGGGAAATATCCATCTTTATAAATAACTTCTAGTTTGTATAGTGTAATGGTTTTTACTTATCAAAATAAAGAAGGTGTTTTGTGCAATGTGCCTTATGGTCCCCCAAGTAAATGATATCCCAACACTCAAGGTCTCGGATTAATCTCCAAAAATAGCCTCATGACACACAACATCGTGGAGGACTCTCCACAAGCCTCATCCCGACACCCAACGTCAAGGGTGACAACCAGGCCCTCTCCGGAGGACAATAATCCGTACCTGGGAAAAGACTAAAGTTATCCACCAAAGGCATGGCAATAATCGGGTCTGAGGACCTGCAGCTAAGGGCCTCTCCCCACCTGTCGACGATAAGTTCGACGTTTTAAAAGGGAAGGTGCTCCTGCATGGACTAAATTGAGATAACCTAAAAAGGTTCAGGAATGAACCCGACTAGGGAGAACTCACCAATGACTAGCCATGGGGAACCAACCACCACGTTGAATCCCTGCAGACTGAGAGGACCAGGCATCCTGGGAAACCCTCGTCCTATGTTCGTGACACGATTTCCTTACAATCAACTCGTGTCCCTGACTGGAGGGATTAGTGGTCCATGGCCCTGGACAAAAACGAGAAGTTCTCGTTAAGAGAAGCTGTTAGCCCAGTGATCTACCCAAGAGGGGGGTAAATTTTGTAGTTATAAAAATTAAAACAAATTATCAACTTATAACACTTGAAAATTCAAATAATTAATTTTATTCTAAATTAATTATTATCTTTTATAGCAGCGGATATGTGTTATTTAAACTAAGTGCACATCCAAACAACTGAAAATAAATAAAGTAAAATTGCAATACACCACGATGTATACTATATCACCAAGCTACTCTTGGTTACTCCAATCCTCTGAGCCTCACGGAAAGTCGCACCCACTAAACCACTTTGATTCATTTGATCAGGTAGGAACCAAACAGTTATAAAATGATTCTTTTCACAGGTTCATAATTAACCTTTACAATTCCCTTTTCACAGGTTAAGGAAGAACCTCTATCTTTTTCACAAGCTAAAGATTAACCTAATTCTTTTATACTTAGGCTAAGAATAAAACCTCACAAAAAATCACTCCAAGTATCCTTTTCATCGGTAAGGATGGAACCGTTACAAATTCCCTCAAATTCAATTCTAATCAGGAAGAATTACGCCTATCTCTTTTCACGGGAAAAGAGTAACCTAATCTTTTTATACTTTACGAAAAGATCAAACCTCAATCTCTTTACCGGAAGAGATTGAAACACAGCTACCCCTGATTATATATTCCAAATAATATCTAATCCACACACAACTCACTAATTACACAAATTGATAAGTTTTTCTCAATCGGAACTTCTACCACCTCAGATTAGTTTAAACTCGATTAATGTCCCGATAAATACTAGTGACAGAAATAAAGTGAGAATTTCAAAACCTGATTCTAAACTAAATGGGTAGCACACAATTTAGCAAGTAATCAGATTTTCACCAAAAATCATTCTAAAATATTTTCAAGTACTTTAACGTTCAGAAAACGATTTCACAAATATCTAAACTCCAAGAAATGAAAAATTATATCAAATAGCAATTTAGAAGAAAAATTTGGAACGATCTCACTAGGATATCACCGAATGAATGAAAATTGAATCGCAATGGAACTTTAGATTGGTGATCGCAAAAACTTTCAGCAATTTCCTTAAGAACAATTCTCAAGAATAATCTCGCAGTAATATCTCAGTATATTTTCAGAATAATGGCTCTCAGAAAGCTCAGGAACTGAATAGCTCTTGAAAGAATAATTGATTGGGATCTCTCACAAGTAAAAAACGCAAGTCTATAAATACTGATTTAAAATAGGCCCTCCAACGGCTAGTTTCCACATGTCATGACATTTATTTGCTCATATAGACTCAATATGAATATGACTCAATCCTAGTTCAATTCAGTTAATTATAACTTTCAAATCATTCAATTAAGTCGCTCAAATATTTCTCAATCTCAAATCGGTAGGATAGAAAGTATTAAACGTACCAATTTGAGAAATACTTAAAATATATGCAACATATCTTTAGGGATATCAAAATAACAACAATATATCTATAATATACTCAAATCCCCATAATATCTCCAAGATATTATCCAAAAAACAACTAGTAACGGCTATTTTTTTATCAAATCCACGAAATCCTCTAACCCTGAAACAGCACCATCGGTTGACTGACCAAAACACACTAGTTGACCGATCGATTCAGGTTGTATCCCAAGCCAAAATTATTCGTCATTTGGTCGACCAATACTCCATGAGTTGACCGAGAATGATCCCTGGGCCATTTTTCGACCACGGTTTGTCGACCGATCATCCATGATCTGTCGACCGATTGATTCAGAGAGTTCAGGTATCGGCCATAGGTCGACCGATCTCCCCTTGGTCGGTTGACCAATCGATCCAAAGAATTCTCCATTTCCCAGCTATTTCCCGTTGGTTGACCAACCCTCATTGGTCGATTGACCGATCCTTGCTGGAACACTTCCTCTTTAATTAATGTTAACTCCAATCTTCGACGTTTTCGACCCTTTAACCGATTTCTTTTCTTGGTTAACTTAATTAACACTTTTAATCAATTTTAAACACTAATCTTTCTTAAGTCAATATTTCTTCTTCAATTTCACATTGGAGCAAATATGTTAACTAATTAGGATCCTAATAAAAACACATATAAATATAAATTCATTTTGTATCATGTGTGATCCTAATCGAGATACATTAGGAGTAAAAATTAACCTGAATTGTTTTCACCTAGATTCTTAAAAATCTTCAGTCTCTTAATGTCCAACGCTTTAAAAGTCTCTTAGAATTCTTAGCATCTTCAACAATAATGTCACACCCCACCCCGGAACTCCTATCACCCTGGGGCTAGCGTGACGTCGACATGACATCACCTAACTGACTAGACAACCACAATTATGATAATATACAAACAAATTATATGTACAACATATAGATAATTCCAACTGATAGGGACACACCGTCCCAAATATAAGAATAACCAAAACGAATCCCATGAATCTCAATTAGATTCATCTCTGACACCTTACCTCAAAATTTCTCTCAAATGACTCCATCGCATGACCCACATAACTCTATTTAGCGCCAGTAGGGGACCGACCGACTCCTAGCTATTTCACCTGCGAGTGTACTGTCTTCTTAGTAAAAATATTTTGTAATAATAAATCATTCTACAACATCTAAATGGATCAAGTGTAAATATGTAAACAACACGTAACTAGTAAAATTCTCCAAAATATAAGCAGTGAAAATAAACCAATAAGTATAAGTGTCATCCAAATCCATCTAGTATAAAATCATACCAATCACCATAATAAATAATAAATCACCCAATATAAGTAAAACACCACATCTCAAACACACATCTCAAACCACCACTCCACCACAACACACACTAGCTAGCCATAGTGATCGTTTTAACCTCACGATCGGGAGTTACAACAGTACCATAACATCCGTAGGAATGGCTTCCTACGAAATATCCACACCCCTTTTGGGGAGAAATATAATCCACACCCCTTACGGGGAGAAACATCCACATCCCATGGGAAGAATCCACACCCCTTTCGGGGAGAACAACTATGGCATCGTCAAAATTATCAGTATAGTTAAAAATTCACATCCCTTATGGGAAGAAATACATTTTCACACCACATCGTCAAAAATCCACACCCCTTATGGGGAGAATATAAATCACCCATATCCAACGAAAATTATTTTTAATCATTTTTTTTAGAAACCACACAATTTCTCGGAAATTTATTTTACCAACTTACCCCAAAAACCTGCTTGATCCATATCATTTATGAAATCGTACAGTATAAGTAAACACATATGTCATCATATATATATATATATATATATATATATATATATATATATAGAAAATAGTTTGGCAAGAAGACAGTACACTCACCTCGTTATCCGCTCTCCAAAACCTTCACTGACCACACTCTATCGGGACATCGGTGCCTGCGAACCTAATAGTAACAGAGCCTAAATTAATATCTTATCTAAAATATCCAAATCATGCAATGCAGACCCTATATTCCGAATCGTTACTATTTTATGTACCACGTAATTAAAATTAATTAATCGTTACGAAATTATTACAATTTTAGGATTTGTAACGCTAAATAAAATTTAATTTAACGAAAATTAATCATCGATTGAAATTTCACCTGTTTCCAAATCGTTTGGCGACCATGTGATCGGTTTTGGATTTTCCTGGGGTGGTTTCTGCAAATTTCCCATTTTTTATTCTTTTTTCTTTTCTTTTCTTTTTTTTTTTTTTTTCTTTTTTTTTTTCTGCTTTTGCTTTCCATTTCTGTTTGTTGTTCCGCTGCAGCCGCCGGCCTTTTCCACTCCTCCCTGCCACCGTCCGCCGGCCAACCCACAACCGACCACCCGCCTACAATCGCAGCAGCACACACACAGTACACATACAGACACACCCACACACACATACCCACTTCCTCTCTCTCTAACTCTCCGGCGATCTACACACACACCGCCGAACGACAACAACACCAGACCAAATACACACTCTTACATATAGGACACACACAAACACACACGGATGCACAGACCCACACACGGCCAACGGAAAACACACTCACTTCTCTCTCTAAACTTACCGCAGACGAACATCCGGTGACACCCATACAACCACCGCCATCCACGCCACGCCCACAAAACACGATCACCCACACATGCATCAGACTACACACACATGCCGATTGCAAATCATACCCAGACACACACAAACACGAACGTCTGAAACACACACACACACACACTCGTCGGACAAAATCGTACTTCCACCAAACCAAACCGACAAACCCCACCTCCTCACAACGTTGGGGGTCACCGTCAAACGATCAGAAAATGCACACACACACACACACACATTGTCACAAACAGAAGAGCCAAATGGCACACCCACGTATACCCACAAAATCATCGGAGGAGCAAATGACGATTCCACACATACCCTCGCAACGTCAACCTGCACAGAACACACGAGCAACACACACACCTACTCGCCAACGACGACCGACACACCCACACCGGAACAGTGCCGTCGCTTCGAACCCATCACCGCCGGCCAAGCTTTCTCTCTCTCTCTCTCTCTCTCTAGAATTTTGTGTTTTCAGATTTCCTCACTTTTGAGGTTTTTGATCATGATCTCTGCATGGATGCATTTATATGCATGAATTAAGTGGTGTTCGTTGATCATAAACGCTGCCACGTCGTGATTTCGATTTGCTCTGGATCCCACCGACAGTATATATATATATATATATAAATTCATTTGCCCAAATTACATTATCCCCCCTCAGTTTTCATTAGGTTCTTAGTGAAACCCAAATTCAAATTTAGTATTTTGAAAATTACAAATTGACCTCTACACTTTTAAATTTTGATTTTTACTAACAAAAATTTACCCCGAATTTCCCAATACTTTAAAATGCAACTATTAATAACGTACTTATTATGATTTGGGCCTTACAAATAATATCATCAATGGAACTTTTACACTGAAACACTTAATAAACTCATTAGTTCCACAAAAAACATCGACACTTAATTGTTCATCAAAATCTTAGGATCAATAGAAGCTTTTGTAAACTTTTCGAAATTTTACAACTCTAAAAATCGTGTTGTGCAAAAAATAACCTAGAAAAAACATCAGGAAGAAGAACAGACTCACAAAAGTACACAAAAAATAATTTATATTCATATGTTCAAAAGTTGTACAAGAGGAGGTCATCAGCTCATTACAAAAAGAGGGGATCGTCCACCCAATGCAAGTCGACAAAAAGAATAAGTAAAAAGTCTACAAAAACCTAAGTATTGTGGAAGCGACAGCCCAAAGATCAGTCATCCCCGCCCTCGAAATGAAAAGTGTCCGGGATGGGAGAAGAAACGTCGAGCTCGCCCTCTTCGGGGGGCCCTTCGTTAGCGTCATCCCCCTCAAGCATCTTCTTGCCTAGCGCCATCGTACTCGCCACTGTCCTCCGGCTCTGAGAACCCCATCTCCACATGGACAGGGGAGAATTCAGGATACAAGTGGTGGATGGATTTCATTGTGGCCTTGTTCCCAGCTTCTAGTAAGTCATTAGCCATCTTCTCCTGAAGCTCCTCATACCCGGGACCCTCATTCCTTTGTTCCACTGCCTTTGTTCTACTTTTATCCCTGGCCTGGGCAGCGGTAGCCTAAGACTTATGCTTCTGGTCTTTCGCGCACCGCTTATAGGAGGCAAACTCAGCCTCAAGTTTACCAATCTATGACTTGAGATTTTGTCGATCAGTCTGGAGTCCGAGATTTTCTGCCCTAAGAGCAAACAGATCGGCGTAGAGTCTAGCATCTACCTCATCACTCTTTTTTAGTGAGGCTCGATGGGAATCCAGCTTGTCAAAGAGTTCGCCCTTAGAAAAGATCTGGTCCACCAGCTAGTGATACCAAAGGGCATCCTGTCAAGAGAAGCAAGTTGGGTAGATGGGAATGGGTTCGAGAAACTCAAAATGATTTGCAAAGAATCTAAGTGCTAAGAAAAAGTGAAGTACTTAACCTCGTCAGGCCTTTGTAGACTTCTCCGGCAAGTCGCTCAAGGCTAGTACTTGCAATCTTTTTCATGTCAGCCGGAGGGGTCACCAAGCCCAGGAACCCCGGTGCAAGCTCCGGGTTATCCAACAAACGAGTATTGACCTCCACCCCGGTATTCCCGACTCCGAAGAAATCAGGACAAGCCTCCAGGGAAATAGGGGCGGCTAGTGCTGGTTTTGAGGGACGTCTGTCCTTTTATGCCCCTTGCTTGGTTGGCTCCCCAGCAGGGTGCTTGCCCCTCTTCTGTGAAGTCACCCTGGTGTCCGGCCCTTGTGCACTAGGACCAGACTCTCTAGTTTTCTCCCTAGTGCGAGTCGAAGACTAGGAAGGTGGGGCACCACCCTGGGAAGTTTGTATACTCAATAGTGTGGCTTTCTAGGGCCCCAGCCTTTCTCTTGGCAGTGATCTTCCTCAACAAAGCAACGTTATCCATACCTGTCAATAAATAATGACTCAAAATATTAGACATGACATAAAAAATGGACAATCGAAAAAAATTATTACTATTCTTGGGCCTCGATGGGAGCTCAGCAGAAGGCAAAGACGGAGCTCGGTAGAAGTAAATATTGTATAGAGTCGAGCTCAGCAACTCCTTTACCTGGTTGAAGGGTGTCCCCAGGATCCCCTCTCTCAGCGCAGCTCCTGTGCCTTGTGCGACTTTTTACCCGGTTTTTCACTCTCTGTAAAAATGAAACAGGAACCTTGTCAGGGCAAAGTGTCATAGGCATCATTCTCTCAACCACCCCTGAGATTTCCTTACCAATTCATCCCTAGTGTCACTAAACAGGAACCAAGTGATCCTCCTTGTCGGGGCCGAACTCCCAACTGTCACCACCAAGGTAGAAGTACCTCGGTTTCCACTTTGGTACGCAAGTTTCCATGTTAATTAGGAATGCTGACCTGGAGGACACGTAGCACCACCCAACGCCTAACGACAGAGACTTGGTAGAGAAAAGAGCACAAAGAAGCTCCAGGTTCGGCTCAACCCCCTCCGCCTTGAAAATAATGTAGGTCGCTATCACAATCTTCATGCTGCCCGAAGCCAGCTATAATGGACATAGACCAAGCTCCTTGCAAACCACTCAAACCCAGGGGTGAAGGGGAAAGCGAAGTCTGGCAGTCAGTTGGTGGAGAAATACTATAATGAAGCCCGGGGGTGGCTGGTGCGCCATCTGGTCATCATAAGCCATCTTCGTCACAACAGAACTCGACAAGGTGTATAGGCTACAGGCTTTAACCAAGTCCTTCTCGGTTACGTTAGACTGGAGGTCCCAGAAGGGACTCCGGACGAGAACAGCAGAGTGCAAAATCTCGGGTCCCGGACCCCAGACGGGCCACAACACAAGGGGAATCTCCCGGAGGAACACCGTCTCAGTTACATGGTCCTTCTCCTCCAAAATAGCCACGAAGACGGGCTCCCGCGAGAAACCTTTTCCTCTACGCTCGTCAGGGTAGCCAACCACAGACACCAAATCGGCCATGGAGGGTTTTCCCCTGGCCGATGGTGTCCGAGCCGCTAGAGAAGAAGAAGGCAAGCTCAGGGCGCCCGCGCGCTGTCCTGCGTCCCTAGGAGTAGGGAAGGCTCGCTCCGACGTGCTAGATCATGAACTGCTCCCTAAGCTACTCCTAGAGGAAAAAGAATATTCAGAGCTAGAGATGTGAGAAAACATTTCAAAATAAAAGTATCGTGCAGAGAAATCTCTCTCACAGAGAGCCCAAAGGACTTAAATACGTTTGAAAGAGGCCCTAGCTCTCTATTTATAAATAAATTAGTCCCGGATCGACGAGCGCATTGGTACGAGCACCGGGTGCGCATGTGCGCCACCTGAACCCGCTGGGCGGGCATGACGCGCCAACTGGCCCTTTTGCGCTGGCCCCCCATGGGGCCATCGCATGCTGACCCAAGACCAATAGCGCGGGGGCCCTTAGGCGAGTAGCGGGGCTAGCCCCAACTAGGCCAGCGCTTCCTGCTTGACGGCCAGCAAGGTTGTCGGTTGCCCATTGAGGCTGGCCCGATGCGACCCCCTGTGTGCTCGTCGCGCGCTTTCCCTCTTGGGCTCATCTTTATTTTCTCCGCGGTTGAGGTCTGCCTGTGCTCAAGGCTTATTCACGGTGAATGTGTGTCGCCTTGAAAATTGAAAAAAATCGGGGCTACCTTGCTCTACTATCTAACCCCGGATCTCGGCCGTATGGGAGCATATTTCAAATTGGCTTCTCAGAAAAAAAAACTAACCGTGGGAAAAATGACGTCCTAAAATTCAAAATAATTTGGGGTCGACCTGCCATGCTACCTGACCCCGGACCCAACCGTATGGGAGCCTATTTCAAATTCGCTCCCCAGAAGAAGTCAACTCTTGAAAAATTGTGGTCCTGAAAATAGAAGAAATTTAGGGTCGCCCTACCGTGCTACCTGACCCAAGACCCCAACCGTATGAGGGCTTATTTCAAATTCGCTCCTCAGAAAAAGTCAACTCTTAAAAAATTATCGTCCAGAAAATTGAAGAAATTCGGGGTCACAGGCCTGGCAAAGGCCCATGGGCCCAATAGCCCAAGCCCAGCGTTTATCTCCTAAACGCTCCGGATTATCAGCTAAACACAAGGTTTTTTTCTAATTAACCGTGTTTAGGTCTGACTAATCATCTCTAATTCTTATATATATCGGGAGATATGCAAGCCCGATGTATACTTTACATGACACGCAAATTCATTTGTTTACTTGCTGTATTATTGTACATTTTGTCTCTGAGCATTGATTACCACACCGGAAAGGTTTCACAGGGACAAATCTCAGTCTGAGCCTTTTGCAAGTACACTCCCTGAGGAGCCAGACTCTGGACATAGCAGGTCAATCCTCCCAAGACCCAGCACAGCTCACGTGAAGAATTTTCAACCAACGACTCCACCTCAGCAAGAGGACCCACCTGTCATCCAACTGGACCATACTCGAGGTGTGTATCATTTTTACACAGCAACAAAACCTAATTTGGATTTCTCTCTCCACAATTAACCGTTTAATCAAAAGGCAAAATGTCATTTTTCGTCCCTGACAAATAACTCGAGTGCTCAATTAACCCCTAGTAAGTCGACACATTAGGTCCTTAACAATTCATTTTTGTTCTAAATTAACTCTTCTGTTAGGTCAACATTAACATTCAATGTGTAAGTATGAGTATTTTGGTCATTTCATGTTAACAAATAAGGGTAACTTCATCTTTTTATTCAAATTAATTTACCAGGATCTATTTGTAACTTATTCTGAATTTAAGGACCAAATTGTATTTTTTTTCTTTTTTTTTCACAACACTCTGTCAAACTCCTCTCCAAGCGACCGGATCTTCTCTCCGGTCAGCAGCCCCGTCCCCAGCTCTTCCCTCACGAATCTGTACAGCGGGTACGACCGGCACTACTTGATCCGGTTAGCAATCGCCGGACTCCCACTCTCCAACGCACACCTCGAGCTCTCGACCCCTTTGGGCAAATGGGTCTTCAGTTCCTCTTCGAAAGCCCCAATCTTTTGGAAAATCGAAGTGCTCAAATTCTTCTCGCCGTCACCGTTGTTCATGGCGTGCTCCACCAGAACTTGCCGGAGTTTCCAGGAAGAAATCAGGCCGAGGGAGTTGACGTCTTGGTTGTATCGCTCGGTGCTCTGGACGTGGTTCGTGACGGGGTTGGCCAAGAACTGAAGCTCCGAGCAGTAGAAAGCCATGGCGATTTCGGCGCCCTTGAAGCCGTAATCCAGACTCGGGTTGCAACTCGCCACGAGATTCGACAGTAACCCGTTGTTGTAGAAATCATTGACGAGCTCCGAGAATTGGACGAACATCAGTTTTCCGATCGATGCGATGGCCAGAAGGGTATTATCCATAGAGACTCCGATCGGGTTCCCCTGGAAATTCCCGTCGTGTAAGGCCTCGTTCCTCGAACATGTCGATATATGGGTTATCGTTCACCGAGTTGATTTCCCTCTCGATCATCTTTGTCGTCGATTGGATCACCTCGATCTGCGGGCCGGGCCGGGTCGAGCCACTGTCGCGGCGTCGGGAGGGCGTAACGGTCCTGTTTCGGTTTCTGCAACGGATCCAATTCGTGAAGCTTTTGTGCTGCTTTAACATAACTGCTGCCGTCGAGAATGTGCTCCATTATCGCCGCCGCCTCGATCTGGCCAGGGTGATGCTTCAATTTGTGGGTTTGGGTAGGGAGAAAAAGGAGATGGGGCTTGGAGAGACAGAGAGAGAGCAGTGGGTTTGGGGTTTTGGGTTTTGAAAATACATATTTGAACTTTAAATTTTAAATAAAAAATAAAATGGTTCCAATTAAAGAATTAAAAGGTATAAATGTAATTTAATAATAATTAATAAAAAAACTTAGCAGAACGGCCAATTTGGAACAAAAATAAAATGTTGAAGATCTAATGTGTCAACTTCCTAATATCATGGGCTAACTGAGCATCCGAGCTATTTGTCAGGAACCAAAAATATCATTTTTGCTAAACAAAAGAATATCATTTAAAAAAAAAATTAAATATTAAATTTAGGTCTCTGACAATTAAAAAATATGTATGAATGGACGTTTGTATCGTATAAAAAATAGAAAATTCTAAAACCTTAATCATTCAAGACGAAGGCAGTGGCTATGGCTTCATTGTTTGGACAATCTAAATACATCATCGGTAGATAGCCGCCACCATGGCTATGGTAAAACCCTAATCATTTAATCTCCACCTTCTTCATCTCTATCTACACAATTGTCGCTACCGTCATTTGTTTGCTATCGTCGTCATCGTCTGTTCGCCTGCATTGACGCTGCATCTATTCGCCATCGCCACCGCTGCGTCTAGTCATCATCACCAACGTCGTTGTGTCCTCTCTCTCTCTCTCTCTCTCTCTCTCCCCCCATCCATTGGTCTACTATTGTTCAAATCTACGACAGTGAACCGACGGCGCAGTGCTCGTCCTCTCTCTCTCTCGTTCAGATCTGTGACGGTAAACCGACGGCGCGGTGCTCGTCTTCTCCTTCTCTTGTTCAGATCTGCGGCACATCCTCTCTCTCTTGTTACTCGTCCTCTCTCTCTCTCTCTCTCGTTCTAGATTCAACAATGATAACAACAAGAACTATGGCCTTTATCTTCGTTGTTTAGATCTGGAAAATTTCAGATTTAAAAATTTCTAGTCTAGAATGTTCAACAAAATGTGAACATTATGAGTTCTCTATCCAGTCTGAATGTTCATGTTATTCTCACATCTGAATGTTAATTCCCAATGTGTGGTTCGGTGGATATTCATACTCGTGTGTTTTTCATTGATCTTTAGAGTTTTTTCAATGTTTTTATTTGTGTATTTATGTGAATTGTTGCATCAGGGTTAACTCTGTTTTGATTTTGTTGATTTTTGTGGAGTTTTTTGTTTTATTCACGTTAATGTTCTTTTTGTTTATGTTAGATTTATTTCTATTTTTCATGATTTGTTTTTGTGAATGTTCGCATGGGTTTCATATTTATTTTGATATAATTTTCGAGGTGAATATGTCATTTATGATTAGTGGATGTTCTTGTTGATTTTGTTTTTTGTTGACCTTAGAGGATTTGCGATGTTTCGATTTATTGTTCGTGGTATTTGGGTGAGCGTTCATGTGATTTAATGAAATGTTTACACTAATTTGTTTTTCGTTTATTTTAATTTTTTTTTTTTTTATCAAATGATTTTGGAGAAGATTCATATTGGGATTTTGTTTTGTTGAATTGTTCACGGAAAGAACAATAGACATTAATAATAGTAGAATCAGAGTTAAAATTTTTAAAAAAAGGCAAGAATAAAAATATAAATATTTATGTCTTGATTTTTTAATAAGATGACATTATACTTATATAATGAAAAAAAAAAATGTTCAAAGAACAAATGATTATTTTTTAAAAATCTCTAAAGACTAAAAATTTTATTATGGTAGTTGAAGGTCTATTTTTCGACTTTTAAAGATTATATAATAAATTTCCCAATAGAAAAGAGAAGAATATTCAAAATATATATATATATATTATAAAATAGTATATTTGTCAACAAAAATTGTTAAAGAAATTCTAAATATTATAAAAGGCAACTTCCAAATATATACCCATTTTTTCTAGTCATATATCCCATAAAAAATAAATATAAATTATTCAACTAAAATTATTATTTTACCCTTTCGCTTACTAACATAGATCCCTTAGATTTTTTGTTTTTACACATACCTCCCCCCTTCCACCCTTCACCGGCAAACAACCATGGCCAGCACCTGCCCCGACATTCTTCTCTCCCTCTCATCTTCTAATTCCCCACTCCCCCGTCATGCACCCACCCAACCCCGCTGTTACCCCCACCCCAACTTGCACCCGCACCCGCACCCGCACCTCCTCCTCCTCTTCTATATACAAAAAATAATTTCTTAAAGGAGCATACATTTAGAGGTGCATAAAATAATTTTTTATTTTTTTTAAGAAGTGCATATGCAGCAAAAAGAGACATACATTTAGAAACACCCAGAGAATAAACTTATAAAATATATTTATTTGAAAAATGTGGCAATTAATTTAGAAAACAATTAATTAAGGATGGAAGTACAGCAAAAACGCAACCAGTTTTCACTAGTAAAGAATATACCAATAGTACAATTTAAATGTTACAACACTAATTCTCATTTTGCCTTCAAGCACAGCAATGAATGAAAAATTGAAACGCTTACAATTCATATGCAAGTGTCAATCACCCACGTCCCTTCTCCCTTCTCAAACGAAGAGGAACCAGCAAAACAGATGGCTTCATGGGCTGGATATTTTCCGAAATGAATTGAATTGGCAATATACACGTATCTGCTGCAGCAGGTTAGCAGGAGAAAGTTCCTCCCTTCACATTTCAAAGAATGTTCCTCTTCTCTTCTGACCTGTGACGGTACAACTTTGCTATGGCTCGCCTCTCACAGTCCTGTAAAAGGAAGGGAGAGATATATATTCATTATAGCGACCGTATATACTACCTACCCATTCACTGTGCCTAAGACGGAGTTCATAGGAATCTTACCTTGAACATATTAAGATAAAGAGGTTTTCCGGGATTCATACTTCTCAACTTTTGGTACGTATAAGCAAAACTTAGTTGATCACGTGGAGTGAACCAATCAACCTCGTTGAACCAGAGACAAGAGAATAAGTTTGACATTGGTGTGTGCGCTCTTACAATGAAAGACCCTTCAGGTACATCTGTCAACAATACAGCAACTCACATCATGTAAGGAGAATAAAGTAGTAAATTCCAACATAAGAAGAATTTCCCATAAGGATTGAAGTGTAGACAAAAATATTACTGCTAGGAAGAAGTTTGTTTGGATCCAGTGCATTGAATCTTTTCAGCCCATCAGCCTGGTAAGCCGCAAATTGCGCATCTATAACGGAATGGTTGTATTTATTAAGCTTCTTATTTTGAGCCACTTCTTCCCACACGCAATGGCGGTTGTAGTGATTGGAAATGGCATATTCATAACCTTTTCGCCACAAGAAGTATTCCAATATAAGCAGTGGATCAAGTTGGAGGCGTAATTTGCTATCCAACCAAATCGAGTACCTAAGAGCATGCATTCCAGATTCATGAGTTCAAATGAAAACAAATTTTGAATTAGTACCACATTTCACCCACCCCAAAACAGAACTTAGCATGTAAACAACTACATGTAATCACCAAGACATCAAAGGAATTTATGTTTTCTACATCTAACACATCAGCATAGAAGCAGTAAAACGTCAGCACATGGGCCATACGTCAGTAATCATTATTGGCCCAATCATTCATGCCTTGTTTCCCAGGAGTTGCATTACAACAATGAGCATTACTAGCAAAGGTCTTCCAACAGAAGCAGGTCGATAATTGGGTGGATGAACATCTTTATAAGATAGGCGTGAATTCTAACCCCTATAATAATATGGGTAGGAGACAAGAACAAAATAGAGTAGCAATTATTTCTAGAGGAAATAAAGATCAATAACTAATTTGTCAATGACCAAAACTTTTTCATATTTTCAGAAAGTACGCCATAAATATAGCGTGATTGAATATCTACACTAACTCCACACATTCCATTGTAGAGTATTTCTTTCGTTGATGTTTTTAAATGGATACGCATATGTTTCATAAAGTAAATGGCCAAGTTTTTTATCTTTATCTTCGTTTCTTATTCCTTACCTAGACTTACATTTCTCCTTTATTATGGCAAGCTAAAAATCCATGTACAGAGAAGAAATAAGTGTAATTTCTTCCAAAAGAAAATAAGATCATTAAGTAGATTGCCAAAAATTAGAACTTTTTACATTTTCAGAAAACACGCCATAAAGAGGACTTATTTTAAGATCTTAGGAAAAAATTCCAGATTCAATTATAAATAATCCTTCTAAACGCTGGATCTCTTTATTTTTCCTCAGCACAAGAACGGAATAAGAAAATATGTTTAATATTGAAGACATCTTACAGATTCAAAATCCCCTCAAAATGTCAACTGTTAGTAGGATCCTAGGCAATCAACCAGAGGAAAACGAAACTTTAAGGTACTTCCAATTTCCATTTAGTCTTTCACGGGGAGGAACCCTCAATCTCTCTATAGGGATGGATCATGTATGCACTTACCCTCAGCATTTGCCTTCTGTTTTCCCTTCTAAAATATGTCTTGCCCCCGCTGGATAGCTTTCAAAAGATGTTGAAAGATAAAAGGAGATCACTTCAGCCAGCTTGCAATGGATGTGGAATTTCTTCCTTAGTCCACCTCCAGGAGAGATGTCTACCTTTTTTAGGGGAAAAAGGGGCTAAATATAGCATAATTCGGATGGTCGTGTGTTTTACCACTGGAGAAAAGATCTCGGAGTAAACAATGCTAACTTTCTGCTCAAAGCCCTTCACCACCCATCTTGCCTTGTACCTCTTAGTACCATCGTGCTCCTCCTTCAACCTGTAAACCCATTTGCCATGAAGTGTTTTTTTTCCCATTGGAAGTTTGACTAACTCCCAAGTTTGATTTGACAAGAGAGAGTCCGTTTCGTCTATCATAACAAGCTCCCACTTGTCATGTGTTTCCGCTTGCAGAGCCTCTTCATAGCAGGATAGTTCACCATTATATGTCAACAATAGATAATGAAGAGAAGGGGAATATAGCTGTGGTGGTCTGACTTCTCCGGTAGATCTTCTCAAGGGAGGAGTTGATGGCTCTGGTTGATCTGCTAGATTGGCGTAGGGCCTTTCTTGATTCTCACATCTCGAGTCATCCAACTCAATTATCTCCTGTTCCGGATCAATCTTCGTTTCTCCTCCAAGTCTGTCATTGTACATGACAGACTCATTAAACACAACATTCATGCTCCTGACAACTTTGCACGCCTCAAAATCCCAAAGTCAGTAGCCATAGTTGTCACCTCCGTAGCCGATGGACGTGCATCTCTGAGACTTAGGATTAAGTTTGCTCCTATTCTCGACCTCGATGTGAATTGACTCACCTCTTTTCCTATCCATGCTTCTTCCGATAGCCCACCATCCAATGATACAGATCGTCCTTAGTTGATTAAGTAGACAGTTGTGTTTATCGCATCTGCCCAAAACTCCTTATGCAAGCCTTCGTGAATTCTCATGCTTCCGGCACACTCTAGAATAGTCTTGTTCATACACTCAGCAACTTCATTTTGTCTGGACTTCTTTGGAACAGTCTTCAATCTTGTAATGCCATTCTCAACACAAAATCTGTCCAACTCTTTCTCACAGTATTCTCCGCCATTGTCTGACTTGATGCACTTCAACTTTAGACCTGTCTCGTTCTCAACTAGGACTTTCCACTTCTTGAACACATCAAAGACTTCATCCTTGTGTTTCATGAAGTAAACCCAAAGCTTTTTTGTTACATCATCAATAAGTGTCACAAAATAGACAGAGCCACCAAGAGACCTAACTTTCGCCAGTCCCCAAACATCGAAATGGACCAACTCAAGTCATTCAATTTTAGGAGTCTTGGTGGTTTTCATGAAGCTTACCTTTCTCTACTCCCCAAGCACGTAATCTTCACAGTAACCCACCGCTACATCTTCCAGCCCCTTCAACTTACCTCGAGAAGCATCTTTACGTCCTTTCCACTCATGTGACCAAGCCGACGATGCCATATGTCTGCTATCATTTTTTTGAGATGCGACCATAACAGCACCATGAGAACCAAATGTCATATACAATGTAACCTCATATTCGTTGTTGAAAGTGGTAATCACCCTTGCTTCCAACAATTGTCTTACGGAGATTAGGTTGCGAGTTAGACTAGGAACATGTCTAACATCCCGCAACCTAAGTATAAAACCATCTACTTGGGTGATCTGAACTTCTCCCTTGCCAATGATGATGCAAGGTTCACCATCCCCCAAATAGACCCCACCGAAGTTTCCCTAGACATAGCTGTTCAATATGTCCCTCCGTAAAATGACATAAAACGACGCACCAGAATCAAATTACCCACACGTCATTGCAAGTATCTAGCGAAAGTATAAGTGCATCTGAAGACTTACTATCGGATAGGCAAACCGTCTTTTCGCTATCTAACTCTTGTCTTTTAATAAATTACGGCAATTTTTGTTCCAATGCCCCTTTTGTCCATAATTCCAGCACTTTGCACTCTTCACCTTTGGCTTTCCTTGTCCATTCGCAGACTTGGAACGACTCCTGTTGCTGCCACCTCTCATCGATTTTCTTCCTCTCTCTCTTCAACCTTCAATACTGCCCTAGAACTCTAGCCTGAGCCCTTCCTTCAAGTTTCCTCACTGATGATCGAAGTAATGACCTCCTTCTCCACCAACTTAGTACAACCAGCTCCACCGGTGATCGATACAACTAATTTGTCCCAACTATGGGAAGGGAAGAGAGAAGGAGTAGAGCTTTAATTTCTTTCGCAAACGTTATTTGCACCATCTCTAACTGATCAAAGATTTCACAAACACGACTGATGTATTCTGAAACATCATCATGCTCTTCTATCTTCATCCTGAAAAGTTTTCGGAGAGTGAATAACTTGTTCGTCGCCGTGGGAGTCTCGCACATGCTCAAAAGAGCATCAATCAAATTCTTTTCCATCTTCTCCTTTTTTACATTACTTAACATTGTGCTTGACAGTGTAAGCCGAACCGTAATAAACGCCTTGCGATCGAGAACGTTCCATTCATGTTCTGACATCTTTTCTAGTTTCTTCGTCTTTCCATACAATGGTTGTCATTGATTTTTCTCGTACAGATAATCTTCTATCTACATCCTCTAAAGGGCGAAGTTATCCCCATTGTTATATTGAGAGAGTTAGAGCCTATGCTCTGATACCAGTTGTTGGGGATCGAACCAACTCCTAACAACACAACAATAATTTGAAAGACAAAGAACACCAAAGACTCACGAACAAAGAAAGAAACAATAGAATTTAACGAGGTTCGACGTAAGTCTAATCCACGTTACAAGAAGAAATTACTATATTGAGAAAAAGAAAAATTTACAAGGAAGGATATGCAAGTGAGATTATTGTTTCTCACTTCAACTCACTTGACACTACCACTCAACCCACTATTTATAGGGAAAGAGTTCAACAAACAACCACTTCATTAGTGAAACTAGCTAATAACTTTATTAATAAAGAAGATAATTCTTCCACTACATTAATGATATTTGTCAACCACACTCATTAATGATATTAGCCAACTAGTATTATTAATGATTTAGTCACCCATCCATTAATAAAGATGGTCAATGATAATATCAATATTTTAGTCTCCAACTCCCAACAAATCACATGGCGCAATCTGGATCCCCTCAACTAGTGTGTAAGCTGCAATCTGGATCCCCTCAACTAGTGTGTAAGCTGAAAAAAAGCTTGCATGACTTGAAACAAGCTCCAAGACAGTGGTATAAGAAGTGTTATAGTTTCATGAAGAACAATGGTTTCTGCAAGTGCAATTCTGATTATGGTTTTTACTTTAAGGAAACAAAGACTTCTTATTTGATTATTCTTTTATATGTGGATGACATGCTAGTTGCAGGACCAAGCAAGAAGGAGATCTCTAGTCTAAAACGGAGAGATTGTCCGAGAAATTTGCAATGAAAGATCTTCGCGCGACAAAACAGATCCTTGGAATGCAAATTCACAGGAAGAAGAAAATATGATAGACCACTGGAGGTTAGTTAGAATAGAATGTTCTATCTCCCTCTTGAGCTGTTGAGTTTGTTGGAGTTGTTTCAACTGTTGAGTTTGTTAATTGGGGGAACTTAAGCTGTTAAGTTTGTTATGGAAGGTTTAGTTTCTAGTATAAATAACCAAGGGAGATAGGAGTGAAGGCATCGAAAATTTGGAAATTGAATGAGAGAGACTAGGCTCTCGAAATCCTAGCATTCATTTACTGTTTTCCTGTATTTCCATTCTTCATTTACTGTTTCAACAATTACTCTTCATTGTTTAGTGAATTCAATCACTGTTTCAGCAATTATTTCTCTCAATTTCCTATATTCCTCATTCTACCAGTTAATGCTCGAGTGTGTTCTATCAAAATCTTGAAATTGTCACAGGCGGAGTACGTGGACAAGGTACTCGAGATTCAACATGGAAGATGCCAAATTGGTCGGTACATCTCTAGCTAGTTACTTCAAACTCTCCAAGGAATAGTCACCAATAACAGAAGAACATGAAGAGATGGCTAAAGTACCATATGCTTCATCCATCGAAAGCCTCGTGTATGCCATGATTTGCACGCGTCCAGACATTGCTCATACAGTAGGAGTTGTGAGTAGATTTATGAGCAATCCTGAAAAAGAGCATTGGAAGACAGTCAAGTGGATCTTTTCGTATCTTGTCGGTACCAAAGATTGGGCGTTGTATTATGGGGGTGACACTGTTAACTTGCAAGGATATGTTGATTCAAATCTTGCGCACGACATTGATAGCAGAATAAGTACCACAGGGTATGTCTTTACCCTTGGTAGTGCTTCGATAAGTTGGATATCTCGGGTGCAAAATGTGGTGGCCATTTCAACAATTGAAGCGGAATATATTGCAGCTACAGAAGCGTGGAAGGAGATGGTGTGGCTAAATCACTTGATGGAAGAGTTGGGACAGGTTCAAAAAAATTCTAAGTTGTATAGTGATAGTCAAAGTGCTATACATTTGGCTAAGAACTCTGTTTTCCATTCAAGGACTAAGCATATCGACATTAAGTTCCACTTCATTTGGTCCTTGACACCTTGTAGGAGGAAGGCTTGATTGCACTTGAGAAGATCCATACTAAAGAAAATCCTGCGAACATGTTGACGAATACAGTGATAATTGACAAACTCAGGTTGTGTGTAACCTCAATTGGCCTTTGAATGGTAGCTTCGAAGCAGGCCCCACACAGAGAAATTTCTCCAACGAGTGGGAGTTGGAGATGGTAAATTTACGGACAATCATGTTTCAGCCTCCAAAGTGGGAGATTGTTGGGAGTTGAAGACTAAAACATTGTTATTACCATTGACCATTTTCATTAATGAGTAGGTGACTAACTCATTAATAATGCTAGTTGGCTAGTATCATTAATGAGAGTGGTTGGCAAGTATCATTAATATAATGAAAAATCGTCTCCCTCATTAATGAGATTGTTGATTAGCCTCATTAATAAAGTGGTTGGTTGTTGAACTCTTCCCCTATAAAGAGTGGATTGAGTTGAAGTGTCATGTAAGTTGAAGTGAAACAATAATCTCACTCGCACATCCTTCCTTGTAAATCTCTCTTTCTCTCAATATAGTAATTTCTTCTCGTGACGTGGATTAGACTTACGTCGAACCACGTTATATTCTTGTGTCGTTTCTTTCTTTGTTCGTGAATTTTTTGTGTTCCTTATCTTTCAAATTATTGTCGTGTTGTTAAGAGTTGATTCAACCCAACATGATCACCTTAGTGTATGCTTTTACTATAACATGAACTACAAACAGGAAATCCTGGCAGATGTGAACAGCAGGTCCACCAAACTGCTTATATTCCATGAACAATTATCTGGTAATGAAACCTCCAGTTCACCCAAACTATAACTTCACTTTTCACCTCATAAGAAAATGCTCAGCCAAAACTTTTAGGTATCAGCATCTTACAAGAACTAATCTCCACGACTACACCGAAAGACTGAAAAAACTAGGATACCGAGAAGAAGATAATGATTACACAGAATAATAAGCCTCCACAAATACATGGAGACTATATTACTCCTTGAGAAACTTCCACTCAACAACATAACGAAAGAGATGAAGGACATCTTGTTGCAAGGATAGAGTATATCTAATACCATTCCTCAATTGCTCTCACATGTATTCAGAGATAATCTAAACTTTCCATAAGCAGCTTGGGATGAAAATTCCCATGATATTTTACTTCCATGAATGCAAATTACAGTCCGAAAGTAGGAAGATCTGATGTATCCTACTTCACAAAGATCCTTGCTATATTGACAGGGCCATGGCATATTCAGCAAATCACATTATCTTTTCTGGAATGTAGAAGAGCCACAAAGATGTTGGACCACTAGTATAATAAAGCACCTTACCTAACCGTACCTAGAATATTGGATGTTTACAGTACATGGAACAAGAACATAGATGAGGTTCACCATATATTCTTAAATGTCGCATATTAGAGGCAAACTTCCGGAAAATGGTATGCATTCTTGCAATAAAAGTATGAATTCAATTGGCAGAGTAGATTATTAATAAATCTAATAGAATTACACAATTATGAAACCAGAGTTGTCAAAGGATCAAGGAGCACCAAGGCACTGAAGTCTTCTAGAATCTAAAGCAAGGCGCAAAGCGAGGCACGCACCTGGCTAAAGTGGGTCGCACATTATATGAACCAATTAAAATATATGTTTTGATATTATTTATTAGCAATAAAGATATTATCATACTTATTTAATTAAATTATATTTACTATTATAATACATTCACTTGTATATCTAGTGAACCTCATAAAAAAAACTGAGCAAGTTCAAATATTACAATCGTTTAATATCTTAAATGGTCAAAAAGTCCAAGAGACTGAAGTCATCAAAGATTTCAAAAGACACGTTTCAAGTGATGAGAGAAATAAAAAAGATCAAAATCTAATTGTTGAATATCTTCAATGATCAAAAAGTCCAAGAGATTAATATGCATCCAAGGTTTCAAAAGACGTGTTCAAGTGACAAAAGAGGAATAAAAAAGGTCAAAATCTATGTAACCATATTAATGTGTTAAGACCTTTGTATTCGAAAAGATGTGTTTCAATCTTTTGTAATTAAGCAATGCATGAGAATTTAGGAGTTAAGACCTTGCCACAGTTCCTTGTTCGTTTTGGTGGAGGCCCCATTTGTTTTTCTCCACGGTTTGTTTGTTCAGTGTAGTATTAAGTTATGTCTTCGGTGATGTCACTGTTCACTACATCACAATTGAGTGATACCACCGAATTGTTTGCCAATATTGTGCCTTCAAATTTGATTGGTCCAGGTTTGGGGTTGAAAAACGACTATCAAATGCGGAGTATTTAGAACTTCTATACTATAAGACATCATACTGCACATCTTTATCAATTGCATCGTCCACTCATCGAGGTAATCCAAATGCTTGTCTTTTAGTTTCAAAACAAGGTCCTAGATTCCGCTGCCACTGATTACATGCCAGGTACACATCACATGTTTAATCACTTTAAGTCATCTTCATCTTTACCACTTGTTACTTTAACCAACGGTTCCACTACTCCCGTAGGGACTGTGCAATTTACTTCATCTCTTTCTTTGTCATTTGTCCTGTATATTCTTTTCTTCCTTTTAACTTAATATTTGCTTGCAAAGTCACCAAAGATCATAATTGCTCAGTTTCAATCTATTTTTTTAACTCTCTTTTTATTCAGGATTTGAGGACAACAAAGACAATTAGTGAAGGGTGTGAGTCCAACAGTCTTTGTTAATTTGATGATCGGGTAAACCTCGCTCCCTCCTATTGTATGTCCTATCTTAGGTTTACCCTACCAAATTCATTTTCGGTTTTGTCACCCATCCCTAGCCAGTTTGGAACTTCTAGCCCCTAGTTTAAGTCATTGTCATCTTTGGATTATAAGTCTTGTTAGGAAAGCATCAATGTTCATCATATCCTTTTCGTCTTAAGAAGCAAGGATTAAGTCCTTATATGTTAGTTCATTCTGACATGGCAGGTCCTTTTCGTATCTCATCTACACTCGATTTTCGGTACTTTGTCACCTTTGGGGATGATTTCTCACGAGTCACTTGGCTTTTATCTTATGAACGATCGTTCTAAGTTGTTTTTATTTTTTGTGCCTCGTGTGCTTAAATCAAAACCGGAGCAGTGCTCCTGTGCATATACTTCAGAGTGATAATGCGACAAAATAATTTTCAAAATCTTTTACTTCATTCATGACTCAATCTGTTATTAGTCATCGGTCATCTTGTATACACATTCCCCTACAAAAAGGGGGTTCCAAAATAAAATGTTTTCTTGAGTTGCACTTTGTTGCTTCAAATGAATATTCCCAAGAGTTTTGGGGCCAACCCAGTTTTAACCACTTGTCATTTAATTAATATCATGCCCTCTTCTATCTTGCATGAGAAGACCCCTCACTCTCTTCTCTCCCCCCCCCCAGAAACCCTATTTTTGGGTGCATATTTTTGTTCATCAACTTGGCACCCAGTAGAGATTAGACCCTCATTCCACTAAAGGTGTATTCTTGGAGTACTCTCGGATTCAAAAGAAATATAGGTGTTATAGTCCATCATCACAACATTAATTTGTGCACGTTGATGTTACTTTCTTTTAGTCTACAGACTCTACACCTTATTATTCAAAGACACATAATTCCATTCATCCCGAAATTGTCCTTCCCTTTCCAATACCTAGTGTCAGTCCTCTTGTTCACAAACCACCCTCAACTGCCACTGCCCCCTAGTCGCTTTTCGCGGCCTAACCTGCAGATTTATACTCGTCCTCAAAATGTGTAAGCCATCCCACCAGCGTTGGTTACTTCACCAATTCCTGTCCACTGTCCTTTGATCCTGCTCCACTTGTCCTAATCCTTAGACATCTCTTTTGCCATTCGGAAGGGTAAGCGTTTTGGCACTTCTCATCTTTTATCTAATTTGTATCCTATTAAGTATTTATCACCTTCCTATTCTTTTGCTTCTTTGTCATGTCTGTCTCTTTCCAAGTCTGTTTGAGAGGCCCTATCTCACCCTTCTTGGAAGACGTTATTGGAAGAAAAAATGTCTTACATCATAATGGAACTTGGGACCTTATGTCTCTTCCACATGGAAAAACAATAGTTGGTTGCAAATGGGTATATACATTTAAAATTCATCCCAATGGACCCATCAATTAACTCAAGGCTAGCCTGGTTGTCAAAGGTTCCTCAAACATAGGGCCTTCAAGACTCCAAGACACTTTTTTGCCTGTTATAAAGCATGCATTGGTTCGCATGTTCATTTCCCTTGCTGCAACCTACCTTTCCTTGGCCGTTAAACCAACTCAACATCAAAAATGCTTTTTTGAATCGTGATTTACTTGAGGATATGTTCATGGAGCAACATTCAGGTTTAAAACAAAGGGGGAGTCAAGTTTGGTATGTCTTTTTTTTCAAAAAGAAAAGAGGGTTTATTGATAAATCAAAACAGTGGGAGAAGCCTTACGTCAAAGAACAAACAAAGAATAATGAATGAATAAAAAATCATCTCTCTCCAAAAGTTTGGGAAAAACAATTTATAGAGTCTGTATGCACCCCTGACAGAAACAGAAAGAAGGGAATCTTCAGATATTTGAAGGCAAGAACCAACACTAGCCAACTTCGCCAAGGAGTCAGCCATTCTTTTTACCTTCCCTGAAACATGAGAGAGAGCAAAATTTTCTTTGGAGACTAGATCTTTGAGGTCAGCAAGGAGAGGAGCCAACCTCCAAGGATAGTTTAGCCTTTTGTTCAGCATATCTACCAGAATCATATTATCAGAAGCTATTTGAACATTCGGTCAGCCTTGAGTCATGTTTGGTATGTTTCTTGGAGAAATCTATCTATAGCCTCACGCAATCTCCTCAAGAAGGGTTGAGAAATTTAATAGAGAGATTTAACAACATCATCACTACGTTTGGTCTTCAGCAATGTAGGCTGATGATTCTGTGTTTTACAGGCATACTATGACAGGGAGGGAGACTATTATTGAACGTGCATGTGGATGATATTGTGATCACAGGGCATGATCAAAACAGTATTCAAGCACCCAAGCTATTATGGCAAGCTTAAGAATAAAGACTTGGGTCAACTAAAGTATTTTGGGTGTATTGAAGTTGTTTGAGCTAGCCAAGGCATTTCTCTATCTTGAGAAAATATGTTCTTGATTTGTTAAGCAAAATAGGGATGATACAAACCAGTTGACTCACTTATAGATCCTAACACAAAACTTCAGGAAGATCATGGAGGAATGATAGATGCATGGCAGTACCAACATTTAGTTGGAAAGTTAAATACTTGACGGGTACTCGACCTGAAATTTTATTTGTTGCAAGTGTTATCAGTCATTCTTAGATCGTCCACAGACTAGTCATTGGGAAGTTGTTCGCATTCTATGTACTTGAGAGGTGCACGTGGTTATACTCTATGATATCAAAGTCGAGGTCATACCCTCATAAAAGGATATACCAATGTCGACTACGTTAAGAAAATCCACTACTACCGATTACTGTGTATTTGTTGGAGATGATTTGGTGCCTTGAAAAAGCAACACACACCGGTGGCTCAGTCAAGTGAAGAATTTGAGAATAAAGCTACGCCACATGCTACATGCAAGTTGATCTCATTGAGGCATATACTAGAGGAACTTGGTTTCAAGCATTCTCGTCCAATGAACTATTAGTGTGTGATAATCAAATGGCTATTCTCATTGCTTTCAATCCGGCATTTAACAAGAGGGCGAAGCAATACTCACTTTATCCGGGAGAAGTTACAGAATTTGATTGATGTGTGAATTCAATTGATCAATTACAAGATTCGTTCACTAAACCATTAGGGACTTGGGAATATGATGAACCCTAGGTTTATTGATAACAACAAATCAACAGATTGAGAGGGAAATACGTGAATTTTATTGAAATCGAAAGACAAACAAACTCCCAGGTATTCGAGAGACCTGGTTCTCACCCAAAGCTTAATACAAATAACTTCATGATATCCTACATACTCTATTCTCCCCATTTTATAGCCTACCTCTTACCATACACGACCTCTCTCATACAAGGTAATTATTAATAACGTAATAATGGTTGATGGAGCTTTCCTAATCTCACCCAACATCCTTCCCAAAATATTTCGTAAATCAAGGTAATTCGTAACGGTCATTTCCTTTCTTGCGACGTGCATAAGTATACCTAATTGGTGGTCTATCAAAATAAAATACATTTGTAACAAATTATAAGCATGCGATACATGTGCTCTAGATTGAGCAATGTTAAAGAGTATACTAGTCATTCACAAGTATTCCGGGTTTCTCGTACCGTTCCCCATACTATAAATAAATATCCCTTATTATCTATACAAGATATAAAGGGAGCAAGGGGTAAGTTGTTAATTTTTGGGAAATTCCCCCAAATGTCCTATCCTATAAAAACACCACTTTATGGGGTCCTGTAACAGTAATTTTTTTACACATGAGATGGGACCTAGAAAGTGATTTTTAAAATCTTGGAACCTCTCAAAAAGTTTCCCAATTTTTTGGTGCAACAATATGTGAATTAACTATAATACCCTTTTTATAAGTAATAAAGTTATCTCTTGAAGTCATTTTATAATTTCTAAAAAATTCAAACCATCTCATTCTTCCGTTCCCTTTTATTACTCTTTTTTTACTTTAACACTTGTGATCTTTCTGGCGTGCAGAAGACCCACAAAGATGCTGGACAACTACAACAACAAAGTACCCTACCCAAATGTACCTAGAATATTGAATGTTTATGATACATGGAACAAGAACAGAACAAGGTTCGCCATATATTCTAATATGTAGCATATTAAGGGTAAAATTCTGGAAAATGTTACGTATTCATGCAATACAAGTATGATTTCAACAAGTAGAGCCCAAGCGCAGAAGACTAAAGGCGCCAAAGTCTTCTAGAACCATATAAAAAAACCGAGCAGGTTCAAATATTATAGTTGTTTAATATCTTTGATGATCAAAAAGGTCAAGAGATTAAAGGCATCAAAGATTTTAAAAGAGGGCATCACATTAACATGGTTGCATAGATTTTTATCTTTATTATTTTCTCTTTTGCCACTTGAAACTACAATGCATGAGAACTTAAGAGATAAGACTTCGCGTTTTATAACTTAGTACAAGGTAGTTAAGATCCAACATACTCATTATACTCTGGAATACTTCGAATAAACACACATCAATGCAAATTTATTGAATAACTTCAATCAAGCACCCTTGTCTTGAGCCTTGTGCCATATGCCTATGCTTAGTACCTATGAGCCTAGAGCCTAGGTGCACCCCTTTGACAACTATGTGTAAAACACTAACCCTTTATTCAACAATAAAATATCGGAAGTTAAAAATATTCAATTTAAACTTTTAGATCGTCAAATTTAGCTCCAAAGATGGAAGTGCATTGTTTTCTAGAACCAACATTCAAATTATGAATTCGATTTGTGGTACCAATAACCCTACCAAGGAATTATATGGTAGACTACGGAATGCCCCGTGCTTGAAGCCACTATTTTATTAAAAGTTTAGTCATTAAGAAATATTGAATCATTGCATGCATATTCAACCTATCAACTAAATTTATTTGTTATTGATTTAAAGTTATTCAACTTTAGTCGAAAAAGATAATTATACACATTAAATGAAAATTTAAAGAGCAATACAATAAATGCAAAATATTAAGTTACAAACTAAAAATAGATCTATGCTTAAAGGATACAAAATGTAATTCAATTCAACTGTTAGTGGGGTTGAATAATATTTGGGCGGGAATGTTCCCCAAAAAAATCCCAAAGCAATCTCATCCATTCATTTGTATTAAAATCAATCACATACACTAACAAAAAGACCTTTTCAAAAACCATCCTAATTTTTAATATTAGATTATTAAGAGCGACCAAGACAAATACATTCGGGTGAAAATAGAGAACATGCTGCAAACAATCAAAATATGTTCCAGCAAAAACAGATACCCTTCTCCTTTGAGAAATTAAGATTCAATGACTTAACACTAAAGAGTGGATAATTTAAATGTTTAGATGACTAAATACATATGTAGTTTATCAAGCAGTATACCTCCATACATCATGCGCATATTAATTGAGAAAGATGGTCTCAAGAGAAAGCAAAACATTCAAAATCATTTCTTCAGTCAGTCATACCTCCATACATCATGCGCATATTAATTGAGAAAGAGGATCTCAAGTGAAAGCAAAACATTCAAAATCATTTCTTCTGTCAGTCACTACTAGATCTTGAGCTGGAATTGCACAAGATTTTTTAACTAAAGGAAACAATGCAGTAGACAACTACCTTCAGATATATAGTATAGGAGAAGATACAACATGATTCAAGCAGATTCAGAACATCAGCTCATCCAAAGAACAACAAAATAGTGAAGGTTGTTGAACATTAAATCAACGGACCACATTATACTTGATAACACCATGAGAGAGAGAGAGAGAGAGAGAGAGAGAGACTTGCACAGATCAGACTATAAAAGAAATATTTCATATTACCAGTTAGTACCTTGCTGAAGGGAAAAGTCTATGCGGCAGAAGTTTTGGTATCTTTCCCACTCTCCGCATGTCAGAATATGGCAGATTTTTAACCACAACAACCTTCCATAGACCAACAAAACCATATCTATCTGGCATCGAGCCTTCTGAAGAAAGAGTCTGCAAAGTAACTTCATCGACAAACATGACAAAACAAACATTTTTCCTTGATAACCGAGAAACCTGCAACATAAAATGTCTTGAAAATGAGCTATCTGTGTCTATTAAAGAAATGCCATTAATATAAGGTAGTCAGACATCCCAATTCACCCATACATCTATATAATAAGATAGGACGGTTATAAGTTGGGTATATATTTTCTGACCATTAGATGTCCTAGGGAAAAAAGAACAGTCCGGATTAACTATTGAATTATGACTCAACATTACCCAAAGCTTGTTTCATTCTCGTCGCCTCTCCCCTCAACCAAAGGTCCAAAACTTCCCCAACAGATTCTCTCACACTCATTCTGCAACTTTCAGCCCCCCTCTTTCTTCCTCTCTCCCCCCACCATCACATTTCCATCGCCATCACCGTTCCATCGCCGAGAGAGCTCTCATCAGATTCACTTGAGTTGGAATACGTAATAGGGTTAGGGTTCGCTTTGGGCTCGGATTGACAATCAGAGTAAGTGATTGAGGTTTCTGAAGCAATGATTGAATGGATTTATTGCTCCCCGTAACGGTATTTGCTCTGATTAGGTAGTCGAGGCAGTGGTAGAACGGCCACTTCAACGGCAACAATCTAGATTAAAAAAAAAATTATTAGGGACAAATAACACCCAACTAAAATACCCTATCCATGCTTCAATCCTCAGTGCCTCCTTCAATTTGCTCTCTCTCTCACCCATCAACTGCTGCCGTTGCCGACCCATCAGCTGTAACTCATCGCTTCTACCGCCGCTTTCTTCGTTTCTCACCCTCGGTGCTCAACCTCAATTACGCTCCTATGTATCTTCACGACTTACACACCAAGCAAGTTCTCTATCTCTCACCACATATAGGTCATTCTCTCTGTCTCTCTCTTCCCAGCGATCCTATCTAAAAAATTCATGCTCTCAAACGTCACTTTCATCAGTTTTGTTCAATCTCTAAGTTTGTTTGTTTAGTCACTAAGTTTTTATTTGCTTATTTTTCAATCTCTTCATTTCTGGTTCACATTTATTTTGCTCTTGGTTTGCTTAAGTTGCTTGTAGAATCTCATCAGAAGCCATGATAGGAAACAATTTTGGTATTCTTTTGGAACCATGGAGCCTTCAATTCACTTTTGGTGATTTTTCATGCAGAATGCCTCAAACCCAGATAATTGATTCTGTGGATTTGACCAAGGTATTTTCTGTGGAGTTTAGATTGTTGATTTGTTTCATTCTTGATGCTACATAGTTTCGAAAAGGAGTTTGTATACCTAAATTTCTGAATGCTTAGGTTGAGTTTGGTTAGTGTTTTGATTCAGTTTTTTTACTTTATTTTAAGATCCCAAAAACTCTAAACAAAAATAGGACAGAAAAATAAAAAAACAAAAAATATGGTTTTGTTCTATTACTAAATTTTTACAATAAATTTGATTAGGACAGAAGTAATCCTAGTCAAAGTTTTCTGGAAGAAGGAAAAAAAAAAACAGAAACATAGTTTACTAACCAAAGGACACCTTTAAGGTTAAGTACATTAATCTCAAGCATTTATGTGCTCTTTTGATTATGGAGCAAGGATATGAGAAAAAGTTTATTGAAAGAGAGACAGGGAATCAACAATTCTACTATGGATGCCCTAATTTCACTGAAATAGTAGGTATAATCTCTCCCTATCTCCAACAATTTTTCCATTTCCATTTTCAGTTTTAGTTTGTTTATTTTGGGTACAACAGTTTTGATAATTACGGGTTTATCATCGCCGCTAATCTGTTTATTTTTTCAATCTCTGATACTAACTACATGAACATTAGCCAGTTACATTTAGTTTTTCCTTTTCTTCTGAAATAATTAGGAGGGAACAGAATAATAAAAAATTTGAACTACTAGTTTCTAATTTATGATTTTGTTTTTAATTAGATTGCTATCTTTCATTTTAAGTTGTGATTGTAAGTGATAATGGTTCACCCTTACATAAGACGAAACTTGAATACAAATATTTGCAAGAGGGTAAACCTTTTTAATCTTATTTGTCAAATAATGTGTTTATTATCACTTGTCATTAGTTTGTTGAAATCATATAATTTTTTTGACCATCTAGATTTTCAATATTGAAATTATTTAGTTTGTTGATTGATTGAGATTTTTAAATTTCTCATCTCAATGAAATCAGAAGTTAATTTACCAATTTTCTTTCATGACAAAAAGGAGATCAAACCCGTAGATTTCATTACAAAGAACTCTCAACTTTATGGTGATTGTTGGTTACTTAAATACTCTTTTTATTAATAATTGCCATTCCTCTTCCAAATCCATCTTGCTTTAGTTAGGATGTATATTTCTGTTATTTGATACTATCCATAAACTTGGGAAACTCCCAATTCAAATTTGTTTCATTTTTTTTAATTTGGCATGTGTTTTGTTCTAATTTTTCTTTTTCTTGGAGAACAGGGGATGAAGAGACGTCAAATGGGATTATGTTTCGATTTTTAAATTGCTGATTATTTTGTTACATGTACAAAATGTAGCTTTGAAGTAATAAGATTCAGATAGGCACTAGGCATTTTTTCCACTTTGATTTTGGTTTGGTTTAACCCATACTTAATTGGTATTATTCAGTAGTTTAATATCCACGTTATTGGGGATTGATTGTGTTGTATTTATAATATACGTTGTTAGTTGGTGGTGGTGTTTAATTGTTAGTTATTGATTATTAGAACAGATTGTGTTGTATTTATAATATACGTTGTTAGTTAGTGGTGTTGTTTAATTGTTACTTATTGATAATTGATGTTCTAATGGAAACAGGCATAAAATGTTGTGCATGCAGAAGAGATTATATCAAAAAATTAAAGATATTTTTTTTTCAATTTTTCACACCTGTGCCTACAGACACGGGGTATCAAACATGTTCTGAAATCTAAAGCAGTCATTTTTAATTTCATGCTTCTATTTCAATCCAAATCTTATGTTTTTTTAACTACAAATATATGATGTCTAAAAGATAATTTGTGTCTTTAGATTCTAGAAACCGATAATGTTTTATAAACTAAACATGGAAAATTATTATTATTCATTTTTTGAACAAATATATTGGTTTGTTGATTTTGTTTAACAATAATGGTTAAATTTAAACAGTGCCTTTAGGCACAGGTAAACGCTAGTATTCAACAATATGTGATACAAACAACATATTACAATCACTGGTGCCAGTAAAACCACGTTCAACTAGTTAGCAACCTTTTTCAACATCTATACCAAGTAAAAGATAAGAAGAAGGAAACCTAAATTGTTCATAACATATTTATCATCATTCAATCGCTTTGATGGTTGTAAAACAGACCTCAGTAGACAAGGTTTTCTTTCTTTCCATGATGATTGTTTGCATATATAGTTGAAGGACATTTACAAGAGAGGACAAGTAATGCAACACAACATGATTGTTTAGGTGGCGTTTGGTTAGTGTTCCCACTTTTCTGAACCCAACTGGAATGGGGTGGGTTGAGTTGAATTGGGTTGGGAACAGAATTGCGTTTGGTAACGACAATTTTTGTTTTGTGTTGAGAACAGAATGTGTTTGGTAACGATTTTATCCTAAAACTAATTTATTTATTTTTAATTTTTTTTTTGTGTTTGGCAGCGGCGGACGGTCGCCGGAGGTGGCCGGAGATGGCGGCCAGTCGCCGGACAGCAGCAACCGGCGATGGTGGCCGACGGCGGCAGGTGGTGGTGGTTAGCCGGCAGATAAAAACGGAAGTTGAGAACTTTGGGTTGAGTTTTTTAGGCACAAAAAGAAACAACCTTTTTTTGTTTCTGGTTTCTTTAGGATTTTGAGAATCAATTCCTATTTCTTGGGTTGGATTGGGTTGAGTTTTGTGTTTACCAAACGCGTTCCCAAAAATCAAACCCAAAATTTTTAGGTTGGGTTGGGTTGGGTTTGGTTGGGAACACTAACCAAACGGGGCCTTACTTGCCCAATCTAAATGATCCCTCTGCCAACAGATAATACACGGATTCTTACAGTCCTAGGCTACAGATATTATCCAAGGCGATGCTTCAAATTTCTAAATCCATGATAATTGAACTACAAGATTTTCTAAATGATCGAAAGTTTATCAACTCAAAGATGGTGTGCAGCAGTTCAGCAAACTCAATGGAGAAATACAAATAGCGAACATTATCATTCAAAGATATACCCTAGGTAACTTTCATAATGAAATCTATCAAGCAAAAAAATTTACAAATCAAACTTTTAAAACACAAATGAAATAGCTATCAACTGCAATTGCAAAAGCAGATATCACAGTGTTTGTCAGAATTTCTACCATTTCTATGAATATTGAAGTTGTCTAAAATTTAAAACACATATACTCGCATCTAAATTATATACATGAGGACCCTTATAAAATCTCAATTTATGAGATTGAAATATCAAAATCCAAATGCACAGTGCACAATGTTTCCCTCTCCTAATAGAAAGTAATAGATAAGGGACACACCAAGGATTTCGGCTTCAAAATTTCTCTTGTTTTGACAAACACCACATATGTCAAATCTCAAATTTGACATTTCAAGGTTTCCCTGGCTTAAGACAAGATTCAGATTCTGAGGTTTCAAAATCAAACCTGGATAAAGAACTTTCCTCAGAATCCAGGATTTCATATATCCCAACTCGAAATGTCCTATCCCTAATAGACAGATTATGGGCCCGGTCTGGTTAATAGAAACCAAGTTCAACTTCAAATTTGAAGTCTACACAATAAACGGAGAATTGTACAAAAATGCAATCTCAAGTATTTAAGCTTCCAACTTTCAAAACCAGACATCCCAATCTCTGTAAGAGGCCAAAAAAAACATTCATCAAAATCAACTTCCTGAATCTAATTTATCCGGCTACTTACACAAGGTTAAAAGATACGAGTTCTCACAAGCACCAACCTCATAGAACATGCTACAAGAGGCAACTCTCAAAAGACATTCCTATTCCCCCCAAGAACATCCAATAGAAACGATGGGAAAGACATCTTCGCGATCTTGTTTTTACAAATTGAAAACAAATTAAAGGAATTGAAAAAGAAACTGACATGAATCGAAGTAGAGGAATGTGTTCAAGATTATTATTTGATAGGATCTGTGTTGAAGTTGATGCTATCAAAGAGTTACAGAAGCTTTTGCTTTGGTAACTTGGGACAGTGGGAATGAATAAAAAGTGTGGAAGTTTTAGTAGAAAATTGAATGAGGTCGATTATGTGAAGTCTTTGGACATGTGTTACTCCTTAATGTGAAGCCTACACAAAAAGTATATGAGGATACAGTTTTATGAAAGAGGAAAGAGAGGGGAAAGCTGTGGGAATCATCTAACATTGGAAAATGCGTGCAGTTCATTATTGACGACTGTTACCCTTCAAATTGTGGAAATGCTCAATGCCTTTGGCATGCTGAATACCCAAGATGATTGATTGGGAACCAACTTAAGCCCAGTGACATTGTGGCTGTGCCCAATACATCAACTCCTGTAGAAGGGCTGGGAGTAAAATTGGTGAAAGAAGTCTGACTTGTGATGACTAGCCAACTTCATATAATTTGGTCACTGCTCCTGTAGAAGAAGATTGTAGTGTCTCTATAGCCAGTAGAGCTGATGGCAAAGATCCAGGAGCAAACGCCTCCAATATGAAGAAATTAAACCAACATTCTGGTGATGTCCCTGTGGAGATGCCTCTAATAGGAAGAAGAGCAAGAATGGCAACAGTGACACAAAGTCATCTTGGGAAGGGGATGATACATTTTTTGGGGGGCAAAGCAAGGGGATGAAACATGAACGTGGCTAGCTTAAATTTGTGTTTGGTGTGTCGTTGTTAACTTGTTTTTTCCATTACTTTTGTATCTTAGGCTCTGTCTTTTGGTCTGTTTGTTGATGCTTTTTATTTCTATCAATGTGTATTGCCCCCCTTGCATTTTTGAATATGTAATTATTTTCTACTTGCTCCATAGTTGTTAAAGGCTCTAGACGCACAAGGTCCCCCAGAGTGGGCGCAAGGCGAGGTGCTAGCCTGAGCAAAACCAAGAACACGACATTAAAAGAAATACAGAATAATTTATGGCATTGATAGATTGCCAATCTAGAATCAAGAAGTAAAACTATGAACTAAATTTCAATAATAAAGAATAAAACACACTCACACCTGAGTCCTAATAAACAACACAACATAAAAAAAGTATTTTATTAAATTTAAAATTTTAATAAAACTAAATTTTGTTAAAAGTTAAAAAAAAAAAAAAAAACTTAAAATAAATTTTTATTAGTACAAGTTGATTTTATTAAAATTAAAATTTTTGTGATCTATATTCACAGAAGTTCAGAAAATAAACAATTAAACACAACAAAAAAAAAACAAAAACAAAAGGCTGCAGAAGCAGAAGAACAGGGGAAGAAGAAGAGAAGGCAGTAGAGAAGAACAGGGCAGCAGCGTACAGCGTAGAAGAAGAAGAGGGGTTATAAGGCAGCAGTAGAGAAGAACAGGGGAAGAAGAAGATTCAAAGAGAAGAAAAAGAAGAAGCTGTGGCAGAAGAGAAGAACAGGGGAAGAATAAGATTCAAAGAAGAGGAAGAAAAAGATTCGAAGAAGAAAAAGGAGGACAACTTACCGAAATCAGCTGGACAGAAGCTCCGCAACGCTCTGCGAAGAGTGTTGCAATGGAGGGAGGCTGATTCGATTAGGGTTTTTAAATTAAGAGAGGGCTAGTTCATCATCTCGAGCAAGGCGCGCCTTGCGCCCAGCGCATCAGGCACACGCCGCCTAAGCCAAGGCATGCACCTAACCCTGGGTGAGGCGCAAAGGGTGCGCCTCGCTGCGCCTAGTGCCTAGGCATGTCTCTGACAACAATGGATTGGTCTACCAAAACAACGAAAGATATGCCATGCCTCCTAAATGAAGAAAAACAAGCAAAGAGGCAGCCTATGCGCCAAGATACTTCCTCCGAAACACGGTGGTAGAGCTCCTGGATCATAATCCAAATAAAACTTGTGGTCCAAACTCTTGGGCTCAGGAGCACCTCATAACTTGTGCCATACCATCAAACAGAGACTAAAGCAAGTTTTGGAGTCTAAGTTGGTATTACAAATTACACATTGACTTGCTATACTCCCAACCATGAAACCAAAGATACAATATCTTGGAAGCATGCAGTAACCTGGAGTTCCACTTGAAGAAGCAGGAGCCACAGTATACGCCAAATCTTCCACTGGTACGTGGACCATGTGGACTGATGGACTTACCAGCCTTCAAAGTTAAAGTGCAGTGCTACCACTCACCACTGCCCTATGAACTTATTTTTTGCAATCATGTATCTCATTCAAACTTTTTTATAACCTATCAATTTTATAACGCCTGCCAACGTTTATGTTGAATTAAAATAATCAAAGCTACAGAATTACGTGTAACCTTAAAGAGTGGAAAACACATTACACACCACTATTACCCGAAGATCTTGCTCTTTTTACGGCATTAGTTCGATATAGTTTCACCATGAAATGGTGACCAGTTCAGAACAAGTGAAATTGACCATACAAAAATCTTGCTCCACTTCTATTTTGCACATGAGCCCTAATGTTAGCTATGGAAGGAAGCAATAAGGCGCAAAAGCGAAAAAGGGAAAAAGAAAAAGAAAACTATAAAATCCTGTTAGTCTTTATCTCTTATGCTGAGAGCAAACAAATGCAAAATGTTCCCCCAAGCTAATGTTATATATTGTCATAACTGCAATAAAAAATTTGCAAATCTACTCCAATGGTACATTTCAAAATTATCATACTTGACAAAAAAACAAAAAAGGTTAACTGTGTTATATTGGCAAGATACAAAAATTCTATTTCCCATGCCAAATACGAATCAAGGAAAAGAGTTCTTAAAATTTTGAATGGAATTAGAAACAGCATCAACTGATTTTAATGTTTTGCACAGTTTTAGCATTAGCAGCATATTTCACACGTGCAATTAAGCTGCTGAATAAGCTCTTCTGGCCAGGATCTTGTAATGTGGAGGTCAAAAACAATAAAAAAACATAAGCATATTTGCACTATCCAGAAAACTTAGTGGCTTTAAAACACATATCAAATGACGAGTACTATGCAAAAACAAAAGTTTTACAGAATTAAAGTGATGATAAAAAGAAAAGGAAAAACAGAGAATCTTCGGTACCGTTTTTCCCATTGGTGATCTCAAGCGATCTGAATTTCCAAAGATGCAAGAAATAACAGCAATATGGCAACTACTAATATATTTTGCATCGTCTTCTGCCAAGTCAAATCCTGTACTTGGATATTCTTTAGGACCTTTCACAAATCCACAATTAATTTTCTGATCACGTGCAATAAACGATTCTTCCCTTTGTTTTAGACTCTGATGCCCAGCAAATCTTGGCTCCCGTTGTTCTTGTTGATCAGGCTTCTCCTCTACTGTATACTGCAAGGAAAATCTAGCAAATTTTCGACTTTCTAAGGGTTCCACGAGCTGCGAAGTAGAATTCAAAATCTTCATCTCACAAGAACCTGAAATTATGTGTACCATAAATTTATAGCAGGAAAATAATAAAACCAGAAGAAAAGAAAAGGATAGGTATGTTTTACATGCTTGAGTTAAGGATTCACGTAATAAAAACCCCAAAATACTAAAGAGGTCATGGAGCATGTTGATCAATCCCCAAAATTGTTCTCCCTCGGTTAGTAAGCAGTGAAGACCACAAATGTAAGAAACATTTACCCCATAACAAATTATAGACTAATCGAACAAAAAAAGTATAATGTGCAACAAAAAATAGAGAGTTAATTCTAAAATAGAGAAATTTGAGGGTTAGGACAAAATGACCGTTTTTAAGTTTTTGACAAAACGTAAAATAATTCATTCTTCTACTATTTCATTTTTATAACCAAGCAGAATACAACAATTCAACAATAGAATAATTATAAGACGGTCAATTTATAAATTGGAGGACAACCAAACAGGCACTTTATGTTTTATTATGGTGTTTATAATGTGAATACTGGAAGTCAACTAGTTAGACTAGATTAATGAAGTTTATGAAGAAAGAAAAAAATCATGCGGAATACAAATAGCTATCATCATGTTCTTATCGCTTAAGTTGTTGGTTTTATTTATAGTAAACTTCAATTTTATATAAGATTTTATGGAATTCCAGTATTTTAAGACCATTTTTACTGGCTTAAGTTGGGTGGTAATAGTATTTCCGCCAGTAGACAACTAATGTTGAGTACAAATTGAATTCAACTTTCTAGGATTCCTTGATTTCCAAAGAGTTGAATTTTGAAGTGAAATAATAGAAAACAAATAGCTGATAGAAAAATAGTTTTGAACATCCAATTATTTTTGCTCCAATTGGTTTTAATACTTACTCAACATCCCTACTAATGTGGGGACAAACAATTTGATAGATTTAGTGAAGTTTGTGAAGTCAATTGGATTGAAATTTGAAGAAGCTATTCCACGCTGTTGCTTCAGGGCATCCCACAAACATGTAACGTAGGAGAGCAAAATGAAGAGCAGAAGGCAAATGGTGTCGGTGGTTTACTTTGGCCACTGTTGCTGGTATTTATTCAACAAGGAGCATTCTTTTGGCATCTCCTACTTATGTTTACTGTCAGAGCGCTTCGTGTTTGTATTTAATCTTAAATGTATGATAGTGGTGGTAGTGATCGCTATCAATAGAAACTTCTTTGATATATAGGCATTCAACATCAAGCATCTAGGAAATTTTTCTGTTAGTGAAAAATTTCTCAGTACAATTTGTTGTATGCAAATGTCTTTGCGTTAAACTCAAAACATATAAAGCATGGTACTTGTTTTTTAAGATTTGAGCGAGTAGAATTCGAAAGTAGTTTTTCTTATTGAAATTCACAAGTAGATCGGAAGATGTTAATTTTGGAAATATTGGAGATCTGTTTTTCATTTGATGATGTCGACAGAATCTAAGGTGCTGTTTCGTTACTCATACGGATATTTTTTCTTATGATGACTCCTTACTTACTGAAATATTTTTGTGACCTTAGAGTATTGGACTATTGCAGTAACTATGTCCTTGTAGCCAAAAACCTCGAACATTAGATTTAACTTTCATGTACCTAGTGGTATGTTACCATCAGTTAAGCAGGTGGAAAATGGATACCTAAGGGTTCGGTTCTTTATAATTTGTCAAATGAAGAATGAAAACTACTAAGAGGAGACTAGTTGACATGGAATCTACTGAGACCAGTAGGTGTGGCAACAGGTGTGACATTCCCAGCACCTCCATCATGCATCAGCAAAACATCTCTATAATTCCGTAAATTCCATGATTCTTAGTCTCCTCTTTCTTTCCGCTTCAACTCATTATTGAGTTTATATATAGTCCAAGAAGCCAATAAAAATGTGAACTAACCACTTAAACAATTTTGTAGTGAGAAATCAATGCATACATGATACATCCATGTAAATCACAATAGCAAACAGAAATGTACCAGAAAATTTGCGACGCCTTGGCTTCTTTTTGGAGATTGACCTCTTTTCAGTGGTAGACCTTCTTGCCGATTGACCATCAATAACAGCAACATGTCTGCTAGTTGTGGATTTATCAGCATGTGAAGAGGCCAATATAGAGTCGTCATCCGATAATCCGCTGGAAGCTTCCTCAACCTCCTCATCAATATTTTGATCTTCTGTTTTAGCATCAATCATAATAGCAGACCTGTTAGCATCTGCACCCCGAGATTTCATCATATCAAAGTTGTCCCCATTATTATGTCCACTATCATCGTATTCCTCGGTTTTTGCATCATTCAAATCAATACCATCATCATATTCATCGTCCAAATCCACCTGCTCACTCTGATTTCCAGCATTTGCTTTACCTGATAGGTCATTTTTACTATGTCCGTGTCTTGATTGGCCTAGTCCCTTCAAAGAAGCCTCATACTTGGCTTCATACATTTTCAGTTCATTACGCCCAGCTTCATTGTACAACCCACCAACCTTTACATCCGATTCGGTTTTAGATATATCAGCAGAAGACTTGTCATCATCAATTTTCCCCTTCACTGGAATATGCACCTTTTCAGCTGATCTATCCTGCAACCCCACCACCGAATCAAGACCCACCACCTCCTCACCGTAATCTTCATCTCTTCTCCTATCATCCTTGTCCCAATACCGCGAATCTCCGCCATATGCAACCGAACCATGGCCAAACTTGAGAACTTTCAAATTTTCCATCCGTGTGACATTTGTAAGAAAATCGGTATCATTTCCTAAATCATCATTTTGAGCATGATATCCACTACTTTCTGCAGTCACAACTAACATGTAAACACTACGTAAAAATTTGAATATCTGTATGCTTCAAGCAGTAATGATCAGCCAATTGGGGCCAAAACAGGATTACATATAAGGGGAAAAATAAAATAAAAGTCTAAGTCAGACCATATGGCGCTAATTGATCTGTTACAACTTTGGGTTCAAGTTTGCTCAGTTTTCGGCCCTAATTGCTCCTTTTTGTTTCATTAGCAAATTATAACTCCAGTTATACGACTTCTGGAAATAGAAAAAAAAAAACAGGAAGACTAAACTAACAACTTTAAGCTCAACTTCGCTCAGTTTTCCTCCCTAATTGTTCGGTTCTGTTATTTCATTAGCATTTTATTACTTCAGTTCCACTACTGCCGGAGGTAAGAGAAATAACAAGCCTAATCAAGAAATTGATTTAACTAATACCAACAGTTTATGAGTACTGAGTGAAGCAAACTTCTTTTATACATGTGATCAAAACTTAAGACCGACATTATAGGTGAACAGCCCAAAATATGCTATGGTCCCGAAGAAAATATAAAACACAAAAGTAAAGCTCATGCAAAAGCTTACTTCAAAATCAGTTGATTTCAGTTGTTATATCACATTCTAACTTACTCATTATTACATAAAACTTAATTAATAAACATTAATAATCGAAATTTCTAGTTCCCCACGTCAATCAATTATAATCATCAATTAGTTACAACAGTATCAATCATACATATAGACACACACTTAATTTACTCAATGTAAATGTGTTTACACAAACAAACACACAGCATATAACCAATACCAGAAAATTCTAGGAAATGAAATTTTCCACAATAGAATCACTGACCTTTGTCCCCGGAAGAGAGATAGAAGAAAGCGGCAACCGAGACCACGAAAGCGACGGAGAGAATCAGAATGAGAGCGCCGATCGAGACGCTGTGGGTCTTGAACCGTCGATGGTGGTGGTAGCCTCGAGATTGTTTGTGCGTCGGATTGGAACGGATCCCGAGGGAAACGTGATCCGACGCGACACCATTTCGGACCCCCAAGCCCCCTCCACCAGATTGCCTGTACTGAGCCATTCCGGCATCATTCACCAAGTCTCTGCAAGTATATCCGTTTGTATGTGTCTAGTGAGCAGAGCTCTGAGTCTGTTGCTGTGTGAGAGCAACGTTAAATAATAGAGTGACGAGTGTATTGGATCCGTACTGACGGAAAACGTAGAAATCACCGGACCGTCGATTTAGTGGACGGCAGAAAAGACGGTGGTGTTCTTCAGTTAATTTTTGCGTAGAGTTGGAATACTTCTCATCCGATCTTGAGCATCTCCAAGAATGGTATTTCGGTGGGCTAGCAGAGGGTAGATGAATAGTGTTTTGGCAATGGCTTCGAAATTATTTTTATTTTTATTTTTATTTTTAATAATTTTGGAACCGTGCTAAATATGCTATGTTACGGCAAAAAGGCCTCGGTAACCGTTTTTATCTCAGAAATTCTCATTCCATTTCTAGATTTTATTTCCAGATTTTTGGGATTTCTATTTGAGAATAGCGTTTGATAATTTTTGTTCCCGTTCCCATTCCATTCTCATTTGAGAATTATGCCTACTTTTTTCTTAAAATATGAGAAACAAAAAAAAAAGGTGTTTCTCATTATTCTCATCCTATTCCCAAAAACCACTGCTACTGTTCATCCGTCGCCCGTCACCTCTGGTATCGTCAGCTGTCCACTGTCCAGCTACCGTCAGCCACCCGCTAGTCACCGTCCGACCAAAACAAAAAAAAAAAATATTCTCAAATCAAATTATTTTTTTGATTTTAAGATAAAATCGTTACCAAACGCGATTCTGTTCCCTTAAAAAAAAAAAAAAAAAATTATCGTTACCAAACGCGATTTTGCTCTCAAGAAAGAAATAGAATTCTCATCCCGTCTCATTCACATCCCACTGCTGGGATGAGAACAGAAATGGTTACCAAACGCCACCTTAGGAAGCATCATTCATTGATTGTAATAATATTTAATTAATAAGATATACTTTAAGTCGGAAGGTCGACTTAAGTTAAAATAATTAAAAAATCTTTGTAAAGTTAAAGAGTTTGAGTTTGAGTTTGAGTTTGGGAAAAAATATTTGATGAGAGGAATAATCATGCACCCCAATTGAGATTAGTCTCACAGCTTGTGTAGTATAAGAACACTCGTGGGTAGACCAAAAATAAAAAGTAATAATATTTAATTGATTTTTTTGTTTAACTGGAATTTTAGTTTATATTTTAAACATATTAAACCATCATTTTTTAAGGATTTAGAACAAATTGTTGGAACACCAACAAATGTCAAAACACTACTCATGTGCAATATGTTCTACTTAGCACACCAAACTTGTCATTCCTTATTAGCGATGCTCTAATTGTGACAAATATAGCACAAGTATTGGGGTATGATTGGCACATGTGATGGCACACCTATTGTAGCTCCAAAAATTTTAGAAAAATTGAAAAATAATTAGTTATAACATATCGCACCTTTTAGCGATACTCTAATAAATAAAGGAATTTTCTCGAGTATGGCATGGTGGCTTTACTACACCGGTGTTACATCTAACAACATAGGGGCCATTTCGTAAATACCATTTTTGGGAATTTTTGCATTAGTTTTTTGAGTTTATGTCATTAGGGCCCGTTTGATAACCGTTTTATACTCATCCCATCCCATGCAATGGGATGGGAATGGAATGGAATGAGATGAGAATTCTATTTCATTTTTTGGAGCAAAATCGTGTTTGGTAACAACAATTTTTTTTTGTTCTGGGAACAGAATCGCGTTTAGTAACAATTTTATCCTAGAAATCAAGAACGAACCCTAAATCATAATCAAGAAATCATCAATCAATCAAACCCTAAATCACAATCGAAATCGAAATTGAAATCATAAATCCCAATCGAAATCCTAAACCCCAATCGAAATCGAAATTGAAATCAAAATCGAACTAAAATTACAGCTCGAAATTGAAACCCTAATTTCGATTTCGATTTCTAAATTGAAACCCTAAATCGATTAGTGCGACCAACGAAGCCGACAACCATGGACAGACAACGAATAATACGCAAGAACAGAAGAAGGAGACGAGAATAAGGATGACAAGTATAGAAGAAGAAGAAGACGAGGAGGAGGAGGAGGACAAGTACAACTAAGTCGACAGCAACGAGGAGGAGCACAAACGACGATGAGGAGGACGGACGACGAGCTGGAGGAGGCGACGAACAACACGCAAGAATAGAATAAGAAGAAGAAAAAAAAAAACAAAAAAAAAAGGGCTTACAATGTTTGAAGAGGGGATCTCACTAACAAATCTGAAAATGACGGCCGTGTCCTTTTTATCAAATGGAAATGGGATGGGAATTAGGAGAAACAACAATTTTTTGTTTTTCACTTCTTAAGAAAAAATAGGAATGATTCTTGGTTTTGGAATAGGAATGGGAACGGAAACAAATTTACCAAATGTAATGCCCAAACAGAAATCCCAAAAATCTGGGAATGAGATGGAAATTTTTGGGATGGAAACAGTTACCAAACGGGGCTTTATTTATTAATAAAATTAGGGATTCGTAAGCCTCACACTATATCGATTTTTAGATTTTATTAAATAGTAAAAAAAAAATTAGCTAATAAAATACATATATGAAACTCAAATGGTATCAAATATAATTTAATTCAAACATTTTGGAAAGGAGGTGTAATTTTTCCAGGCAAATTTTTTTTCCCCTTAAAGTACTTTCATAATGCAATCTCATCCATTAATTCCAAATATATTCCAACCCTTAATAAAAAGACATTTAAAAAAAAGTGTTCTAATTTATTATATAGATATTATTCAAAATAATTAATTAATTGTAATTTGATAATTATCTCTTTTTTGAAAAGTACTTAATTTGATAATTATCTATTTTTGTATAAAGTACTAGTGTATTTAGGTAGCGTTTGGTAACCGTTTTTGTTTCCATTCCAGCAGTGGGATGTGAATGGGATGTGATGAGATGAGAATTTTGTTTTCTTCTTGGGAATAGAATCGCGTTTGGTTAACGATAATTTTTTTTTTGTTTTGGGAAGGGAATTGTGTTTGGTAACGATTTTATCCTAAAATCTTTTTCTTCTTCTTTTTTGGCCTGACGGCGGTGGCGCCAGCGCCGGCGACGCCGGAAGATAATGGCGCCCGCCGGCGACACCGGCAATAGCGCCGTTGTCGGCGACGGCCGGACAGCGGTGGAGGGTGGGTGATAGTGGCCGAAACATTTCTGGCTGGACAGTGACCGGCGACGGTCGCCGGAGATGGCCGGCGGCGGTGGACAGCAGGTAAACAGTGATAATATGTTTTGGGAATAGAATGGGAATAATGAGAAACAATTTTTTTTTTTTTTCATTTCTTAAGAAAAAAGTGGGCACAATTCTCAAATGGGAATTAAATGGAAATGAAAACAAAAATTATCAAACGCTATTCCCAAACAGAATTCCCAAAAATCTGGAATGGAAACGGTTACCAAACGGGGCCTTAGTTTTTTACGAGAATAAAATAGTTAATTATTTTATTAATTAATAGATTTTTTTATTGACATGACTTTTATAAATAATAAAATATTATTCAGAGTAGTTAAGTATAACTATCTTCATTAGGTTTTGTAAAAATATTATCTTGTGTATTTAGTTATTAATGAAAATAAAATCAGTAATAATTTTACTAATTAAGTCTAGTACTTATGATTTAAAAAATCAAAATTAATTACAATTAAGTAGTTTCCTTCATTAATTGAAGTAAAAACTACATATTTTTTTATGAATTATTAGTACAAGTGTAAGGCCTAATTATTTTTAGGACAATAAAACAATCCTACATTTCTACTATTTTTAGAATTATATCTAATGAGGGATTTTTCCGACCAACTCTAGAAACTACCATATGTAAGAGTAGACTCACGTGACCTAGACATGAGTCCCAAACCACGTGCTAGATATAAGAGCTCAAAAATACTATTGGTAACCGAGGATATTGCCCTATTCTCAAGGAGACTGCAAACGACATAATATCATCAAGCAAATATGATTCTTGCTCAGGGATATAAGCCTTAACTATGCCAAGAGTTCATCCTCGGGTCAGCCGAAGATGACTTCAAGCCATACCTTACTCAGGACGTATCTCATGCTCGGGAATCGTTTTAATTATTTGATATTTTATGAAATGGACGTTTACGGTTCGAATATAATGGTCCACTAATCCTAAAATCCAACAAAATCTGGGATACTAACGAGGGTTGTCCATGATTTATGGAAGAATTGTAAGTCTTTCATCTCCTATAAATATTACAAGGGGATATAGCCAAAGTACACAATTTTCTTAGCCATTACTTTGCCAAAATGTATTCAGAACATAATTTTGATTCTCCCACTAGAGGTGCAACGCCAGCAGGCCTACTCGTTGTGCATTGTTTTGCTAGAATCCTAACCTAAGGAAGATCATGTTCTGAATCCCTACGACCATCTCTGACGATCCAGATTTTGGTTTCATTAGATCGGCGTCGTATGTGGGAAATGACTAATTGTCTTTCTTACAATTTTCGAGAAGTTTTATGGTTACTTTGAGATCCCAAATCATGACCAATGAACTAGAGAATGAGAGGCAACTCATCCACACGGCGGATCCAAAATTGACCCTTCAGGAAATCCCCTTCATTATTGATGGGTTTGATAAGGGAAGTCTGTGACTTCTCCTAGAATGTGCATAAAATGGCCAATCAAAATCAACTGCAACTACCATCGGAGGTTACACAAGGTTTTGTGTCTCCTTACAACAAGGCACAATCCATTACAACAAATGACAAAGAATTTGGCAAGAACAACATCAAGAAAAAGAACTATAAAGAAAGCTGTAAAAACTCTAAAGAGAGTTGGAACGACTTCATGAGGAGAAGAAGAACAATGTCGAATAGTTTTCTCCTTGATCGTGCACCTAGTGTCCATTATAGGCTTGGTCCAAGGGTGCAATCAACTCGGTCAATGGAGAGAATAAATGGCCTACCTGCTCCGAGGAATGCTCCAACCAATACCCAATTAAGTATGAGGAAAATGAATTTATCCTCTAACGACGTCCCATATTCCATGGATGCTTTTTGGGGACACGTTTGAGAATCCACCACTCAGATCAAGACCATCAATCTAATAGCGACCTTTGAAATAAATTTAATGCAATAAATGATAAGCTTGGTCAAATTAAAAAGAGAGACCCTAACGTCCTAGAGATAGTGAAAGGAATACCCCATCATCCACTGCTTGGGGGTTATGGGAGGAGGTGACCATGAACTTCAAGTTACCATTCCAGATCGTGACATACCAAGGAAATGCCGACCCTATCGAGCACATGGATTTCTACCATTCCCACATGGATCTGTGGGGAGCATCAAACTCGGTTAAATGTTAAGAGTTCCAAGTGACCATACCTGGCACAACTAGGAAGTGTTAAAAAGGCCTAAACCTACGTATGTTTGACTCTTTAGAATCTTTTAGCACTATGTTTGTTAATAGATTCTTTAATAGCAAGCAGTGGACCAAAAACGTGTCTCATTTGATAATTATTCTGCGAAGGAATGATAAAAGCCTAGACGCCTTCTTGGAATGATTTAGACAAGAATCTGACCAAGTTTAATACTTGAATGATGGAATGGTCATTGCGTCACTAATGGGAGGAATAAAAAGAGGTTCATTCTTTTATGATATGGCTCAAGTACTAGCAAAAATGTTGGATTCGGCATTAGCCCTTTCAATTGAATTTATCTCGACTAATAATGTTTATCGAGACCAATCCGAAGAATAATAAGAATGCAAAGGCAAGGAGAAAGTCAAAGAATCCCGCCACAATAAACCTGGATGTGAATAGACCAAGTCAAAGAAAAAGAGAAACAATAAAGAGGGAGGAAGGTCTACTAAGTTACCTGAGTAGACGAGATCCCTTATCCACTACACGAACTTCATTCCCTTGAATGCATCATTGGGTACAATGTTAATGAAAATTAGGGACAAGAAGTTGGTAAGATGACCTCAACCCTAAAGGAATAGGGGAAAGGTTGCCAATTCTGACAAGTAGGGTGATTTCCACCGAGATCTTAATCACACCACCAACAAATTCTATGGCCTAAATAATTAGATTGAAAAACTCATTCAAATGGGCATTTGAATAGGTTCATAAAGGATTGAGAACAAGGGGACTGACTAGAATATGAGCTTCAGAATGGACTCGAAGTCTGTGGAGAAATAAGAACGATCCACAAAGGATTTTCTTCGGGGCAAAGTGTCCAAGTCCGAGCATACGGCCCACATTTGTAAAGACAAAACAAAAGTAAATGAATATGCCTTCCAAGTAATCAAAGCCCCAGTAACCGAGCGTGATGCTATCATATTTACCAAGCAGGATTTTAGAGGCTCCACAACCCCCATTAGGACCATCTAGGCATCATGTTTCAAATTGCCAAGTACAATGGTAGGCGAGTATTAGACTACCATAGAAGCTCGATAGAGATAATTTACCTTGTGGCGTTCAACAAGATGGGGATGAATCATTATAAACTAAATCCCACGATATGCCTCTAGTCAACTTTAGTGGAAAAACTATTAAACTGTTTGGATGGATCATACTACAATTTGTTGTTGGGATCGAGACCAAACATGCTATGATGGATGCAAAATTTATGGTGGTGGATTGTCCATCCGTCAACAATGCTATAATAGGACAATCTTTTTTATCGTTCCTGTTTTCATTCTCATTTTATCCCTTAAATATGTATTTTTCTACGATCTTGATTGTGTAGTTATCTCTAATAAGGGTTTTTTTGTTCATGCATATCTTGATTGTTTTACCAAAATCAGAGATGAAAGACGCGGTTTACGGGCACTACATAGCAAACCATTGTAAACTCTTTCCTCCATAACTAAGTCTACAATTAGAATTTTTGGATAAAACAAGTTGCATGAAAGTGCACTTACTAATCTTTTCAACGATTAGTTGTATAGCTAAATTAGAGTTCATACGATAGAGATACAGGGATTTGGAATTGACACTACCATCCTGCTCAAAGTCGCGCCCACGATGACGTGTTGCCTGGTGATGTTTTTCTCGAAAATTTCACCCCTAGAAGAGGGGGATTGGTTTCGAACAAATAAGAATTGGAAATTTGAGTTAGAGAATCAATCATTTCATCATTCATCCCATATTTAAGTCACAACAACTAGGGTTTCAAAGAAGAAAGCGAAGATATCGATTTTGAGGATTACATCCAATAAAATATTGATTTGTGCTATGATGAGCGGCTAACCTCTTTTGATCGGTTTAGTGTCCCAAAAAAGCACTCACTTTTTTTGTAAAACACACATACTTACGTATCAAATCAGGTTTTCTGCATTTTATATGTCACAAGCCATCGTGTTTTGGTTAGGAAAAAATTGCATGTTAAATCCATGTTGTGATCGTGCTAAGTTGCAAGAGCTTACTAGATTGGGTAATGAGCAACAACGTCCATATGACTAATTTAGCCTCCTTTATATAGATCCTCAATAGGATTTTGATTATGTTCATATTAACCTTGCCCCCCCCCCCCAAAAAAAAAATACTTGCATACCAAGCTATATCATACGTTCGACATGCCCAAATTCATTCATTTCAATAAAAAAAAAATATGCGTAGATTATGCACTTACCTAGACAATATATTCCTAATAAATCATTACATGATATATGTAAATCATGGGAGTAAACCCAAATAAGTGGGTACAACATGAAACATAGTATTTCCATAGTGTCGTTAATCTGAAGACTTTCCTAAATCGTCAAAATTTGACTAAGAAGTTTGCTTCGCTAAATATAACCCTTGCTAGTAATCCTCTAAATATTGTTTGCTAGATTATTCCAATGGATGAAGTAACCCCCAAAATTGGAATATCTCAAGACTCTGATAAGGTTGTAAGTTTCTGAGAATAGGTCGCTACATTGAAGCACACCCTCACTCGTATTACCGAACATGTTTCCCAGAGTAATCAGTGGAGCCTAGTACTGCCAACTACAGTGCCACCACCAATTTTCTACCTTATGCTGAGTCAAAATTGCTCCACCAACTTAAAAGAGATGTCTAAGAGTAGCCTTGTATTGATAACATGAGTGGTCAATAAGAAAAAGATGGATTTTAGAAATCAAGTATGTGGATAAAAGACCAAAAAACTCCTAGCGCTGACTAGATAGAATTCAAAAATTGCGAGAAAGTATATTGGCTTAACCTGTCACCCCCAGCGTGGAAAATGATGAAAGAAGGTCACTTTCCACCAGTAAGGTAAGGAAACGACGAGGAAAAATCATAGATAATAACAAATCTTACCTTGGGGAAGGCCATTGAGGGCCCCCAAAACAAATTATTGTGACCAAAGTAGCAGAGCCAAGTACTCGCTCTCAGCTGAGGCACATGATAAAACTTTGCTTGCCGCCATGAGCTAGGGTTACCCTGAATATCAACTAAAAAGTATTGAAAAGACAATGATGATATCCGAGCAAAAATGGAAGAAGATGTATAATATTGGCAAAGGTGCCACCATAATTCATCCGTCCTAATTGAGCATTTTAAGCTCGTCAACAAGATGACATTAATGGGATAGGATATTTCTTAAAATTAGACAAATTGGATACATGGGTCAATCTACCAAAATAATCGAGCAAACCATACTAACCAACCAATCTCAAACCCTTGAGAACTCCCTTAATTATACCATTTCCGAACTCGCTCCTCCAAAAGTGATGAATCCAGACATAACCATGTTTATGCAAACCCGTAGCCAAAATCGTTCTTGTCATAGCCCAAAACGTCAGACTAGTTTCCCTAAACCAAGTATTACCACTTTACAAGGCCAAACTATATTATCTCCTGAACCTTCTGCATACTCACCTTATCAAAATAAACAATCAATGTATCATCCCAAGGTCTACCAACCTCTACACCCTACACCTTATAGATCCCACAGATACCTATCAACCCAGTTTCCTCACAAAAAATGTCTCCAATACTTAGCTTCATATAAGCCACATTACAATCAAATTCAATTCAAATTATTGGCCCACAGATCTACCCAAGAGGGGGTTGACTTGGGTAGTGATAAAAATTTAAAGAATTAAATATCAAACACACAAGTTACCAATGATCCTAACTGGTTATTACCTTGTATTATAGCGAAAATGTATTTAACTAATTGTACAACCAAACAACCAGAAATAAAGAAAATGCACATAACGATTTATCTTGGTTCGGCAAGTTACTCAAACTACGTCCAGTCCTTCGAGCTCGACAAGGCTTTCACAATCTATATATCCCTGATTCTTTTTCTAGATAGGAACTAAACCCTTACAATCTTTTTCACATGCTAAAAATTAACCTAATTCTTTTCCCAATCTCAAAATCAAAACTTTACAAAAAAAAAAAATCACGGGCTCAAGAAGAACTCTATCTTTTTACCGAGTTAAAGGCTAACCTAATTCTATTACACGTAGAAGCAAACCTAATGCTTTCATAGATTAAAAATCAAACCTATTTAACCGATTAGACTTTGACCCAAATGTGTCTAATCTACTCACACTCACCAATACAAAAAATAACAGTTTCTTTCTACATGAGCTTCTGCCACATCAATACAATGTATGCTCGAATGTCCTGATAAACTATGTGAGAACTACATGCGAAAATAATCTAATTTTACTTAATTTAAACACACAGATAATATAAATCAAATTTTACAAAAAAAAAAAAAATGTTTCACAAGATTTTCAAGATATTCTTAAATAGAAAATGATTTTAACATAAAATATTACTAGCTCAATATAGCTCAAAATAAGAATATAACTCAACTAAAGCACATATAATTTTGAGCAAGTAATTAAGAACAATCTTAGCGAAATTTCTTTTAGAAGATCGTAAGAAATATTCAAATCCAGAAATGGAAAGAACAATAACTTCTTCAAAGCAAAATTTTTTCTATTGAAAATACTCTCAACAAAATAATATCATTTTTATAAATATGTTTGATTAAAACTCTTGATTTTGATTGTTGTTAATTGAACAACGCAGGTCATCTTATATAGATTTCAAACTATGCATGTAACGACTATTTTTCAAAACATAAGAGCATTCATTTAAGTCACATATAGACCCCATATAAGATACTCATTCAAAGCAAATATATTTGGTTTAAAAATACTTTTTGAAAAGCTCAATTTAGTCCCCAAAACTTCTTTAATTCAAAATTATTAAATATAGAAAGTAGTTTTACCGATTAAACTCATTGAATCAATTAATATAAGAACTAACAAATAAGATTTTCAAAATACATTATAGATATTTTAAATATACTCAAATCCTCTTAAAATCATATTTTCTAACGTTCAAAATCATAGGATTTGAGTTAAAGATCTCGAAAAACGAATCAGTCAACTTAGGCTAATTTCTAGTGCGTTGGTCTACTAAGACCCTGCTGGTCAATCAACTCCTTCTTAACGGTTATAATTCTGACCATTTGCACCCTCGACCAGTCAACCGACCACAATGGCAGCTGACCATTCAGGCCAGAAGCACATCATCTAAAGCTACTGATCACGCCAGTCAACCGATACTTCCCATCGATCAGTCGATTAGACCAAAAACTACTTCATCCATACACTGCTTCTCTCAGTCAACCGCCCACATGGCCGGTCAACCTTTTGGCCCTGAACTTTTCCTCCTTTTCATATTTTAAAATATTTTCTTGAATTAACACTTTATAAAAAAATATTTAAGATCTTAAATTTATCACTTTTTTCCATGATAAACATAAGAATAAAATCAATTTTAAATGTCATGCAAAATCCTAATCTGGTTTCATTAAGAACATAAATGCATTGAGTTGTTTTACCGAGAAATACCAAAAAATCTTTCTTTTTCTCCCAAAATTCTTCCACGTATTTGCATGCAACCATCTTGAATCCTTTGTAAGCCATTATCTTTGTAAATATTCAACAATCATTATCTTTACAATTCAATATTTTTCTCATTTGCTAAAGGAGAACTCTGATCTGAAATCACTCAATAAACACACTAATTCCGAAAAATATCAACATTAAATTGTCCATCAAAACGTCTAGGGACAACACATACCATTATCAATTACCCATTCCCAAATCTTCAAAGAATGCTATAAAAGAACGAGGCTCGAGCCTATTCCACCGAACAACCAAAATCCCCAAAGTTGTAGTTTGAACCCAAAGTATTTTGTGCTTACTACTCAGAAGTGTTGGGGCATCATAGATATGAAGGCCATAATCTCAATCATTGGGTTGAGAATCTTATCCAGACCGACATCATGAATATCTAAAACGACAAACTATCACTCAAAGATCGATAAGTGTCCAGGGAACAACAACACCCTATACTTTGAGTTCTTTTCTCGCTCTCTAGCTCTCTTGAAGTAAAATTGCCACTCTTTTGCACCCACCTTTCACTTAGCTAGCCTTCAAAGTAAAAGATGATTGCTTTGTAATGGCTTAATATTTTCAATGAAATGTATTTTGTTTCTGCTCAAATAATTATTTTCTCGCTTTAAGCAATCAAATTGTGTATTGTGATCACATGCTACAAATTATCAAAATTGTGATAATATAATTTCAATACTAAGTTGGACCATCATCCAAAGCGATCGTAAATAGAAATGTCTCACATGAACTAGATGACTCTATGATACTAAAAATGTCTGAGAAAGCTAGAAATATACCAAGCCCTAATGTGTAATCGTTACCTATGTTCCAATTTGTGGACTTCAAAAAAGCCAAAAATATGACTAACGTGAAGGCCATAAATCAAGAACTCATGCAAGCAGCTTGTCCTCACTCAGATAAACAAAGGGATAATTCTCCTTACACCCCCTCAACTATTGACCGTGACCACGGGAATCCCCTCAACTTTTAAAACTACATGGGACATCCTTGAACTATTTGGTCAAAGGTCACTGAGACCCTCAGATCATTTTTTATTCCGAAAATGCCATTTGAAAGTCAATTTTTTAATTGTTAACCATGTTGAGCAAGTAAAAAGACCAAATTACCCTCGTATTAAAAAAGTTTAATAGTTTAAAATAACATTTCATAAAACATTCAAGGTACCTATTGTAATTAAAGCCCTAGAATTTTCTCCACCTCCATCGCTTCATCTTTCCCAAATCATCACCACCACTACTAGAGACCATTTCTACCGTCGCCACTAGAGACACCACCACTGAACACCATACCTGCCGCTTACCAAGAGAGATCGAATAACTCAAAACAAGAATTTATTATAGTTTTATAATTACATTCAATTTCAGAGCACCAAAGCAATCACTCAAAACAGATCGAATAACTCAAAACAGACCCAAAACAAAAGCATAAACGACTCTCAAACAGACCCAATTTCAGAATAGAGGAACGGATGACGCGAGCAGAAGAACCTAGGGTTTGACAACATCAGGTGCTTTCTCCACTCGTCCCTCTGCCAGAAGAACTCCCCTGTAGGTCCCAGTGGCATTGCGGGCTTTCTTCATCTTCCTCTTCCCCAAATTCCTCACTAGTCTACCACCGGTCCACCACCACCACAAGGAGATAGGGCGGCGACTGTTCGGAACCCTAATCCTCTTTTGTGGTCTTTGTTTGTTTGCAAACAAAGACACAGAGAAAAGAAAGAACAAAAAAAATAAAATGTGGGATCATTCTATTCCCTGCCATCGTCGACTACCATATTCGATTTAGGGTTACGATTACGATTTTCGATCGAAGGTTGATTGACGATGGAGGGATAGAGACGGCGATTGAGGGATGAAGATGGGATTTTCGATTTGGTAATAGCTATCAGACCTCAATTCGAGCGAAGATTGAGGGACGGAGATGGCGATCGAATGTTGAACGCCAATTGGTAATGGAGCACGGAGCTAGAGCTGGGGCCATAGCAGAGATCATTGATTGTGGGGATTGAAGATAAAGGAAAAAGAAAAAAGGAGGGAAGTTTGGTTATTCATTAATTTTAGTTATTTTATTATTTTTCTATTCTGAATTAGTAAGGATAAAATGGTCCATTCAATAAAAATTGCTTTGGCAGGGGGTCGTTGTGGTAATTTTGAAAGTTAGTGGGGGTGTATATGGAATTTCACTATAATTGAGGGGATGTAAATGGAATTATCCCGATAAACAAATATCTTGGGGTCAAAAATAACTAAATCAATAGAGTTAGGATACCAACTTCTTTGCATTCAAAAGAATCACCAAATTCTTTGTAAAGCTACCTAATTAAACAAGAATGGCAAGGAAAAACATCATAACACAGAGTCTTCATCATATAAGAGCTTGTCCAAACAATGCAAATTTATAAAGAAAACCTCGAGGTTCCTTACTTTCATTCCAATGTTTCCAAACTACATTCCGCGAGAGAAAAAGAAAAAAATAGTAAAAGAAAAAGTAGTAAAAAAGATAGTTCTCAACAAGTTTTAAACGTTCAGTGGTCACATGAATGGGAATAATAGGTGTAATTTATCTATTTATTCCCAAGCCGGATTTGGTAGTTTTCAAGTATTTTTATAGCGTTTTTATATATTTTAATATGTTTTTATTCTTTTTATTATAAATTAGGCATTTGGGGTGAAAAGGGACTAAAACAGTCTTTAAACGATCATATCCGAGCAAGAATGGTGGGAAAAGAGCAAAAAGACAAACTTCCAGCCTCTGCAGGCCACCGCTGCAACGATAAAACTACCGACATGCCCACCGCTGCAGCGGTCACTCTACAGATATTTTGAGATATTTTGAATCCTATAAATATCGTCCCTATTCTCCCCTAACAAAAGGTTGACGTTTTCGGGAGTCTTGAGAGCTCCAAGGCCATTCGACTAATAGAAAATCACAACGCGAAGAAGGAGAAAGCATTCTCGGAGCGGTTTTAGCGACGAATCTTCGAATAACGACTAGTCTCCCTGTTTGTCTCTTTATCTCTTAGTTTGGTTGAATGTTTGTATATGTTTAGCATATATTTTATTGTATATTTGGTTAGGACCATGTATAGCTAAACATATATTGTCTAGGGATCGATGTACTTCACAAAAACGTCGTTTATATAAAATCTATGTTTTATTAATGGTTGTTTATGTTTATCCGATTGTGTTTGTTGTTATTCCACGTTTATATACTTGTTTAGATATACTAAGAATACGAGATTTGACACTCGGGAGAGGTAACCCCAGATTTAGACTAAGGTTTAAACACAACGCGACAATCTAATAACTCGAGAGGGAGTTAGAAAGTGTGCAATTTGTGACGTTGGGGCAAGACTCATGTGACCAAGTGTCGTATAGACGCTCAAGAAAGACTTCGGCGTTGACGCGAAGTCACGTATTCATTCACTTTACACTCGGAAGAGGTAGTGAATAAGATTTTGATACAGAGATTGTCGGATAGGATAAACGTTGTTAATGTAAACTAAATTAAAATGAACACGTTTAATTGGACGAAGTTAATCCCAAGGAAATAATTTCTCATAAACGTCATACAATTATATTAGTATAATTAGATTAATTAACTTAGTATTAGTATATTTTATTATAAAAACTATATTTTTATCGCCTAAATAAAGTTAGGTTATGATAATTACGGTACTCAACGATAATCTCAACCGATCCTTATGGATATGACAACCCTTACTCTTTCTACTTTATTAAAACTTGACCCATACACTTGCGGTGAAAGTAGCGACATATTCACGCGCTACCAAGTTTTTGGCGCCGTTGCCAGGGATTGTATTTTAGATTTTTGTTAATATTGTGTGTAAATAACTTGATTTTAATTTAGGCATTTATTTTGTTTATAATTTTTGTTTGTAGTTTTTTTTTTTTTATTTCTCATGCAGGGTACTTGAAGATGCTAGATCAACAAGTATTTTTGCATTTCTTTCAACCGGATTCTGGGCCATTTTATAGTGCTTGGGATCGATACAAGGAATTTCTATTCTGGTTTCCGAATCATCATTTCCCGTGGGAGTGTCAACTACTGAACTTCCTCGATAGGTTACTAGCCGCTACCAGAAATTAGGTTGAATAAGGAAACGGTACCACCTCTTTTGACCAATTAACCACGGATGAAGCTTATCGGTTATTGGAAGACATGTACGGGTATGATTTTTATTGTTGGAATTATTCAACAAGATACTAAAGCTTGGAGGATAGTTCCACCGTTTCGGAGCCATGGGTTGACACCCTGGACCAATATGTTGAGTCTTCCTCCGCATTGGAAACCATGTTCACTGAATTTATGGGGGAGACTCAGGTTTTTTGGAGGGAGACAAATGATCAGATCAATAAGCATGAGGATCGTCTCGATAATATTGAGACAGTCTGCATCGAAATCGATGCGACAGTAACATCTCTTTAAACGCAAATCGGTCAGCTTATCTGTTATATTAAGGCTGAGTTAGAAGTGGTGGCACTGAGAGACACACAAGCCACATTCATCGAAAACCACCACAAGGAACCGAAACGAGCGAAAGGAGCTTGGGTGAATTCAATAGCGATGAATCGAATGAGACGGGAACCCAAGCTTGGACCGACGATTGTGACTCGTCACCATTGGAAATCCAAATTGTGATACCACCACCGATCCAGGACGATCACATCTATGAGGATCCGATGTAGTTCACTCGTCTTTCATCGCCAAAAGCAATACTTTTTCATGCCCACCAAGTACATGAGCCAGTGAAGAGTCTTATTGAAAGCTTGGACAAAACAATGTCAAATCTCGCCAATCTTGAGGGCGTTATGAATCAAGACCCGTATGTGGTGCTGTATGACACGTACTACGGGTGAAAGCAACTCTTTGACGAGCACTTCTCCATGTTGGGCCGAGGACAATAAACCACGCGCTTCTTGGAAGGCAACCCAAGTAAAAAATAAGTTAAACCATCACCGCCGACTTGATTCGGAGGTGATATTCTCTCGCCCCCCCGATACATATTCTAAACCCCTATTTTCATTATAATGCTTTATACTTTCATTGGGATCACTGATGGGTTATTGTGGACATTGTCCGTTTTAAGTTTGGAGGTGATGTGTAATATTTTAGTATGCTATTATGTTTTAATTATTTTATTGTATTGCTTGTTTGTTTAGGGTAGAATATTTGTGTTTTGTTTGTTGTTGTTGCATGCTAAGTTTTGCGTTCATCTAGGTCATTACCCGATGATGATATTACCCTCTGTTTGTTTTTGAGGTCAAGGGTAATGCCCATTCATGTATGTTTTGTATGCTTGACAAAGTCATTTTAGTGAAATTTATTGTGGATCCTAATTTGCACGAGGACGTAAACTCGGTATATAGCTATTCAATTGATTTGAGGACAATTATCCATTAGCCAAACTCATGATAATTTAAGGATTCTAAAACCTGATTAAGGGAGAACTTGAGACAAAATCCTAGGCAAGATAGTTCAGGAGATGTGATTTAGGCATTCATCTTGTCACTTGAGCCTTTGAAGCTTACCTTGTAAAATGTTTATCCTTTGTTACCCTGTTGAAGCCTAGAATGCCATTTCAGTTCTGAACACATAACAAATACCATGGCCAATTGAACTTTTTCCAAACCTATATCGCTGAACCAAAGGCACAATTTAAGTGAATCAAGTTAGCATTCGTGTATGCTACTTGAAGTGAGCGGTTGGGTTTAGGGTGAACTTTTCATTGGTTCGGTATTTAATTACTCACTTGTCATTTTTTCTTTCATTTTAACCACACCCATGAAATTGTAAAAATTGAATAAGTTTGGGGGTGTGGTTCGTTAAAAAATAAAATAAAAAAATATGTAAATATTGTTCAATTTACGTTTCTTTTGACAAGTGAGTACATCGGTCTTAAATGTATGTTCAGGATTGTTTCAAATTTATCTATAGGGGTTCAAGAGTGATTTTGTGCTAGGCATTGTGCCTTGGGTATCGTTAAGTTAACAAAGTTAACCTGTTTTATATTCCCGATATACCATTGGCCAAATGTTCCAAAACCGAACTAAGTCCTTCTGTTCTTTTTTAACTGCTTAGGCTACATTAGTGGAGAGTGGAACCCAATCAGGCATATGGATATCCTAATCCTTTATGGTATAAGTAGTGAGTTTCGTTGGTGGATAATCCAATCCGATTGTTGGATAATTATATTATTGAGTCTCGCACACATACGTTAAAAGGATCTAGAATGATGTTTACCATTATTGAATGTCAAAATTCTAGAACATCACATGGTGCGTTTTACCACCTAAACTCGATATGATTGGGGGTTATTGAGGGCAAATGTTTTGGTCGTTAGCTGAATTCATAATTCCCATATCGTTATGTTTAGATTGTTTGTGTTTAGGTTGTTCGTGTTAGTTCATTTAGTTGTGTTTTTCATTTTAGTGTGAGTGTTTTGCTTAAGGACTAGCACAATTTCAAGTTTTGGGGTATTTGATAATTATAATTTATCTATTTATTTCCAAGCCGATTTTGGTAGTTTTTGAGTATTTTATAGCATTTTTATATGTTTTAATACGTTTTTATTCTTTTTGTTATAAATTAGGTATTTTGGGTAAAAAGGGACTAAAACGGTCTTTAAGCGATCATATCGAAGCAAGAATGGTGGGAAAAGAGCAAAAGGACAAACTTCCAGCATCTGCAGGCCACCGCTATAGGGGTAAACCCACCGCTACAACGTTCAAAGTATAGAGAGTTACCTAAACTCTCTGCATTTTCATCGTTGTAGCGGTCATCCCACCGCTGCAGTGGTGAAACTGTTGACATGCCCATTGCTGCAGCGGTCACTCTACAGATATTTTGAGATATTTTAAATCCTATAAATATTGTCCATATTCTCCCCAAACAAAAGGTTAACGCTTTCAAGAGTCTTGAGAGCTCCAAGGCTATTCGACCAATAGAAGATCACAATGCGAAGAAGGATGAAGCATTCTTGGAGCAGTTTTAGCAGCGAATCTTCGGATAATGGCTAGTCTCCTCGCTTCTCTCTTAGTTTGGTTCAATGTTTGTATATGTTTAGTGTATATTTTGTTATATATTTGGTTAGGGCTATATATAGCTAAACATATATTGTCTAGGGATCGATGTACTTCACGAAAATGTCGTTTATATAAAATCTATGTTTCGTTAATGGTTGTTCATGTTTATCTGATTGTGTTTGCCGTTATTCTACGTTTATATGCTTGTTTAAATATACTGAGAATACGGGATTTGACACTCAGGAGAGGTAACCCCGGATTCAGACTAAGGTTTAAATACAACGCGACGATCTAATAACCCGGGAGAGAGTTAGAAAGTGTGTAATCCGTAATGTTGGGGCAAGACTCATGTGACCAAGTGTCGTATAGACGCTCAAGGAGGACTTTGGCATTAACGCGAAGTCACATTTTCATTCACTTTACACTCGGGAGAGGTAGTGAATGAGATTTCGATACAGAGATTGTCGAATAGGATGAACGCCGTTAATGTAAACTAGATTGAAACGAACACGTTTAAGTGGACGAAGTTAATCCCTAGGCAATAATTTCTCAAAAACATCATACCATTATATTAGTATAATTAGATTAATTAACTTAGTATTAGTATATTTTATTATAAAAACTATATTTTTATCGCCTAAATAAAGTTAGATTATGCTAATTACGGCACTCAACGATAATCTCAACCAATCCCTGTGGATACGACAACCCTTACTCTTCCCATTTTACTAAAACTTGACCTGTACACTTACCATGAAAGTAGTGACGTATTCACGCACTACCAGGGAATTGGTTTATTGGCAATCTTTGTAGTCCAAGTCATTAAGTTGTAGTGGTATCTTAATACCTACTGACTTTGACTAACACCAGGATTACTATCCAAAACTCGTTACATGAACTACTTGGAAAGCAAAAGATTGTAGTCACCTAAGTGTTCAATGAAAGCCTATAAAAGAAGAAAAAATAAAAAATAAATACATAAAAAGAGAAAAAATTGAAAAATGAGAAAAAAGCTTGAGCAATCATCATTTTTTATTGGCTAAACTAGCTAACAAAATGTTATGTTATTTTACTAAGCCACCTCGAGAAAGCCCTTCAACTACCCTCGATATTAAAGCAAAAGAATCGGAATTGGTCTATGTCCCTGAAAGCATACAAGGCATAGACACTCATGATAGTGATCTTAGACAGGATTAGATATTGGAACTTGATGGAATTGATCAAGGAATTATCTATGAACAAGAGTTTTGAATATTTGGTCCAAGATACTATCAAAATCATATATGCAATAATCTAAAGCGTTTTAAATGCATAAAATCATGCCAAACAATGTCATATTTAAATGTTTGAATTTAATTGCTTGAGTGTATTTTAGTTAAAACAATTTTGCATGACATTAAAAAAATATATAATGTGTTGGCCCACAGATCTACCTAAGATGTGGTTGAATTGGGTAGTTATAAAAATTAAACAAATAAATTATTAATCAAGCAATCACCAATTTTCCTATCCTATTATTATCTTGAGTTATAGCGGAAACGTGTTTGACTAGATGCACATTCAAACAAGTAGGAATAAAGAAAATAACATACATATTTTGGCAAGCTACTCTCGTCTACGTCCAGTCCCCTTAGCCCTCATAGGGATTTCGCAATGCACTAACCCTAATTCCTTTCCCAGGTAGGAACCAAACTCTTACAAACGTTTTCACAGGTTCATGACTGACCTAATTCTTTTTTCAGGCTCAGGATCAAACTTTTATGATTTTCCTTTTACCAGGCTCAAGAAAAACATAACTCTTTTGCAAGTTAAGAATCAAACCTAACTATCTTTTAACTAGGTTAAAAACTAACCTAACCCTTTTATAAGATAAGAATCAAATCTAAACCCTAATTAGGCATCGACCCAATATGTTTACTCCTCTCACCTTCAAGAAATATAAAAATGATATGTTTCTTCCCATAGGAGCTTTTACCACATTAATACAATATATTGCTTAATTAATGTCCTGATAACTATGTGATAGAACTACATGAGAATACAAATATGATTTCACTCAATTAAAACACAAAGATAATATAAATCAGATGCATCAGGCAAGAATCGTTTCACAAGATTTTCAGGATATTCAAAATAGAAAATGATTTTTCAAATAAAAATTATTACAAGCTCAATCAAAAGATATTAATCAATCACAATTAATTTGAGCAAGTAAACAAGAACAATCTCACCGGGATTTCTTTAAGAAGATCAAACATAAGACTCAAACACTGTATAGCAAAAATGACACTTTTTTCGATGAAAAATATGTCACAAAACTTTTCTCTCAAATATATTTTCAGCAAAATGATAATCTCTTTTAGAAAAGACTGATGTAAAAGTCTTGTTCTTTATGTCACTATATTCAAATTCGCAGGTCTCTATACATATATGTTTCAAAGGCTCTTTTTTCTACCATTGACAACCCGTCGGTCGATTGGACAATTAATCACCAAAACCCCCATCCTGAATCTCCAATTCAACCGACCTGCTTGTTGGTTGATAGTTCAGGCCAAAACTAAAATTTTTCTATCCTGAATCTCCTAGTCAACCGGCCATAGTGTCGATTGATCGATCCAAGCCAAAAAAATCACCCTATTTTTATTTTTAAAACTTTTTCTTAAATTACATTTTTTGTAAGGTCCAATTTTTACATGTGCATGTTTTTAATTACATCTTAGAATATTTAGAAAATAACGGGGTCCATTGTGTTATTTAAATTTTACTTTAAAAATTTTAGGGGTCATTTTGATATTTAAATTTTAGTCTAAAAAAATTAGTATGTTATTTGAAATATAATTTTAAGAGTTTTGAAATATAATTAATATTTTTATATTTTAAGTGGATTTTTTTTTTTTTGTGCAAATAACATAAAAAAAATATATTAACTGGAGTGTGATGTCTTCGTTACACGCAGACAACATCCATTTTTTGGTTGTGTTGTCCTCTTAGGGACAACACAACATATCATTTATATTTTATATATACATATAAGGGGGGAATTTCACCTAGGCCTTGTTGTCGCTCTCTATATATGTACAAAGGTAAATAAAAAAAAAAAAAAAAAAAAAGAATTTGTTCACTCTTTCTTTGCGCCCTCTCTTCCCAAAATAAAAAAACGCGCGTATGTACTTATATATATATATGTGTGTGTGTGTGTGTGTGATATAATTATTTTTGAAGAATTCAATTGAAAATAAATTACGATCCTTATTAAAATGATATTTTGACATTTTTAGTATTTCGTTGACTAATAAATATTATTAACAGTTGGTTAATATTTTTTTGTAGATTAAATTATTAATTTGGAAAATTTTCTAATGGTCGCTATAATATATTTGTACAGTTATTATTGGTTTAAGAAAGTAGAACTACGCCAGAAATTATATTTGGATTTGTATTTAATTTTGTAATAATTGTACTTATTGTTTATTATTGTAAAGTTGATTCAATTAATTAATAATTATAATTGTTAGCATAGTTTGTTAAATTTCTCAGAGTTATAGGTGTGGAAATATTTATTGTAGGTTTTTAGTTTATTTATCTTTAGGAGAAATCGAGTGGCGATCCTGGGAAACCGGGTCGTTATACTTTTTGGAAAAACATTTAGACTCTTGAATTTATTACTTCTAACCATAACACACATAATTCAATTAATTTTATGATTGTCATGCGTGATCCTAATCGGGTTGCATTAAGAGCAAAAAAGGTTTTGAGTTGTCTTTACCTAGAAATACGAAAAATCTTCAATATCTTCATTGCAACCGTCATAAATCTTTTGTCAAATATTATCTTGAAATCCATCGTCAACTATTATCTTAAAATCCATCATTTTTCTCATTTACTTAATAAGAACATTAAATCTGAAAACACTCAATAAAATCATTAGTTCAATAAAAACACTAATGTTAACTTGTCCATTAAAATGTTTAAGATCAACAATCTCTCCCTTTTTAATGATAACAATTAACTTTGTTGTTTTCACAACAAAATGTGTAACCATGCTCCTCCTAAATATGAGGACGGGTTATTTTACGCATTTAAGATCGTAATAAGAAAAATATTTTGAAGATTATGCAACAAAAATCTTAAAATTTTATTACCCCTTCCAAAACATCTTTATGAATTACTCCTCCTTTCAAAATATCCTTATGAATTTATGCGTGAAAATATGAAAATCTTTTCCCCCATTGTCATCACAAAAAGTGGGGATGATGGATCAAAACATTTATTCTAGGCACACATCATTATGCCTAGCCATTCCCAAACCTTAAATAATTTTCAAAAATTGATATTCAACTTGAGGTTTAGTAAATATATTCGCAAGTTGGTCTACAGTATCAACATATTCTATAGCAATATCATCCCTCTAAATGTGGTTACGAATAAAATGATGACATATTTTAATATACTTAGTTCGTGAGTGTTGTTGTGTAGGATTCTTACCAAGATATATAACACTTTTACTATCACAATAGACGGTAGCTTCCTCCATGCAAATGCAAAAATTATGCAATTTTTGTTTAATATGTAGAATTTGTGCACAACAATTGCCTATTGTTATATATTTAGCCTCCATGGTGGATAAGGCTATAGAATTATGTTTCTTAATAGACTAAGAAACTAGTGTGTGTCCCAAGAAATGACATGATTCGCTTATACTTTTACGCTCAATTTTGTATCCGGTAAAATCAGCGTCGGAGTAACTAATCATAGTGAAATTACTCTCCCTAGGATATCATAATCCTAGATCACAAGTCCCTTTTAAATATAGAAAGATTCGCTTGACAATAGTTATGTAGGACCCCGACTTAGCAAGTACGTCATTAATAATTTCATTCTAGAGCCAGGGAAAATTCGGGATGGAATTGGATTAATTAAAAATTCAAATCAAACCTTTAGGGGTCAAATTAACATTTTTTTTTTTTTTTAAAAAAAAAACAATAAATTTAAAATTGAGAATCAAATTAATAAGTAAAAATCAAAAAATTTGAAAATATTAAGGATGAAATTATGATTTCAGAAACTTTTAAAATTTGAATGGATTAAAACAAGGATTGGAAGAAGTTAGGGGGAGGAAAGTGTAATTTAACTAAAATTTATTTTAATATATATATATATATATATATATATATATATATATATATATATATATATATATATATATATATATATATATATATATATATATATATATACACACACACAGCCGTGGGTGTGTGCAGGTGCAGGAGACGGAGCAGAGTGAGATGAGGGACGTGGCAATCAAAGGATTGCGCTTTAACCCACTAATTTCATGCATATATATATATAAGGCCTAGATTAACAATCGAAATTCCCCAAGAAACGACAAGAATTGAAAAGAGATGAAAAATCTAGAGAGAGAGAGGGTTCGGTCGGTGCTGCGATCGTCGCCGGAGGGGGTGTCGCCGTTCGGGCCAGTGGTGTGTGTTGCTATGTATGTGGGTGTTTGGTCAGTGTTTCTGGGTCTGACGATGGTGGTGGTGGTGCGTGGTTGGAATCGTCGCCATCGTCGCCGGAATATGTGCGTGTTTCCTTTGATTTCGGTCTGCCGTCTATGCGTGTGTGTGCTCTGCCATTTCCGTTTGTTGGGGTTGTATGTGTATGCCTATCAAGTGTATGTGTTATGCCATCGTTCAATTGGTCCGACGGTGTGTAGCTCCTCCGATGGTGAGTGTGTGTGTGTGTTTTTTGCTGCGTGGGTACAGTTCGCCGGTAGGCTGTGTGGGTTCGGCCTTGCGTGTGTGCTCTGTTTTGAGTTATTGTCTGTGTGTTTGTATGTATGTAGGTGTGTGTATTTAGTGGGGTTGCTGGAGTTGGTAAGAGAGAGAGATCGGTGTGGAGTGGCGTTCGTCGGTTTTGTTCGGTCGGTGGATGTATGGGTGGACGGCCGTCTGTGACGGTGTGCGTGGGTGGGTACTGCCTTGCCGACGGGTGGTGCGTGGCCGGCCAGTGGACACCCAAAACAGCAAACAGAGATAGGAAGCAGAAACAGGAAACGGGGAAGAAAAAGAAAAAGAAAAAAGAAAAAGAAAAAAAAGAAAGGGGAATTTGCAGAAACCACCCCAGGAAAATCTAAAACCGATCACGTGATCGCCGAACGACTTGGAAACAGGTGAAATTTCAATCGATGAGTAATTTTCATGAAATTAAATTTTCTCTAGCATTACAAATCCTAGAATTTTAATAATTTCGTAACGATTAATTACTTTTAAGTACGTGGTACACAAAATTAGTAACGATTCGGGATATAGGATCTGCATTACATGATTAGGATGTTTTAGATAAGATATTAATTTAGACTCTACCACTATTAGGTTCGTAGGCACTGGTGTCCAGATAGAGTGCGGTCAGTGTCAGTTTTGCAAAACGGATATCGAGGTGAGTGTACTGTCTTCTTGCCAAATTTTTTTTTTTATATAAAACGGTTGTACTGGGACTGAATGATTTTATAAGACGATATGGATCAAGCAGGTTTTAGGATGAGTGAGTAAAAATAGATTTTCGTGAGATTACAATAGTTTTCGAAAGGAAGTTAAGAATGATTTTCATGGGATTCGGTAGTTTAAAAAGAGAGTGGAAAAATGATTTTGGTAAAAAATCAAACGTTTTTTTTAAGTAAAAGAAATATACGATTTTGGATTAAAAATCAGTTTTAGTTTTGGAAATAGAGAGTGATGGTTGAGATTTGCCGACATTGATTAGATTATAATATTGGTTTGTGAATTGATGATGACGTTATTAATTTGACAATGCTATGATATTTATCTGCTTCGGCAGAGTGACGTGATCTGCTTCAGCGAAGTGATGTTTATCTGCTTCGGCAGAGTGATGTTAGACGTTTATACTGCGCAGTGATTATCCGCTTCGGCGGAGTGATGGGTGTTCGTAGAAAGGCATATCCTATGGATGGTACGGTACCGTTGCAAACTCCCGATCGTGAGGTTAAAACGATCACTATGGCTAGCCAGTGTGTGTGTGTTGTGGTGGAGTGGTGTGTTTGAAATGTGTGTTTGAAGTGTGTGTTAGAGATGTGGTATTTTACTCATATTGAATGATTTATTATTTATTATGGTGATCGGTATGATTTTTATACTAGATGGAACTTATCTATGTCACTGCTTATATACTTATGCTTGATTCATATTTAATTATGGTGATATTTAGAATGTGTCATTATTTTAAAAATGTTTTACTAAGAAGGCAGTACACTCGCAGGTACAACAGCTAGGAGTCGGTCCCCTACTGACACTAGGTAGAGCTACGTAATGAAGTCATATAGGCGATTGAGAGAAGCTGTCAAAGCCGAACCTATAAAAGGTTCATGGATAAATACTTTTAGTTAATCAAAATTTCAGGACGGGTGTGTCCCCCATAATAGATGTTTGTGTAATTTAGTGTGCGTATAGTTTATTTCACTAGTTTATTTGGGTTTGTGGTGATGTCATGTTGTAGTCACGCCAGTCTTGGGATGACGGATGTCCGGGATGGGTTGTGACAAGTTATATGCGACTTTTTCAAACAAGATTGAAATCTTGCACATAGACAATCGCTAAACATGATATTTGGTCTACTCACAGTATGATATAATAGGCTATCAATCATACCTTGATACATTTTTCCATTGACATTTTTACCCGTATCATCCTTATCTATTTTTGTAGTCGTTGCCATTGGAGTTTTGTACTCTTTTGCACTACCAAAGTCTTATTTCTTAAGTGACTCTTTGGCGTACTGGCTTGATTGATAAATATTCTTTCTTTAGCTTACTTGATTTGCATAGATCTTCATTAGTAGATACAAATATAATATCATCTACATAAATTTGTACCAATAGAATATCAAACTCATTTTGTTTCACAAAAAATGTTACATCACTTAAGACACGACAAAACTTATTCTTGATTAAATACCTGCTAAGTCTCTCACACGGGGAGCTTGTTTGAGTCCATACAAAACTTTACGTTGTTTAAAAACATGATTAGTAACTTCTTATTTTCAAAACCAAGTGGTTGTTGCACATAAACTTCTTCGGTTAGAAAACCATTTTAAAAAACATTCTTAACATCCATTTGAAATAATTTAAAGTTACAAGAACATGCAAAATCCAAAAACATTCTAATAGCCTCTAATGGCATCTTCCTCATTATAGCTTTGTGCTACTAATATTGTTTTCTTTCAAGTTACCATTCATGTTTCATAATTTTTATTGCGATGAACCCACTTCGTACCAATAACAGGATGAAAGTCAGGTCTAGGAACTAGAGACCACACTTTATTTATCTCAAATTGAAGCAATTCTTCTAACATAGAAGAAATCCATGATTCATTAGTTAAAGTCTCATTAATATTTTTAGGTTCAATTAGAGATAGAAATAAAATATTAACAACATCTCTAAGAGAGGACCTAGTACTTACATCTCTTTCAAAATCATTGATAATCTTCTTTGCCGAATGATCTGGAATAGTCTTTATAGCTCGTGGTATAGTCATCCCTTCATTTGGTGGTAACTTTTTCTGAGGATTTGATGATTATTTTTTAGATTCAGCTTCCTAATTCTTTTGTTTTGTCATTACACCTATATCATCATCCTCCAAATCCTTTCTCAACACAAATAGATCAAACTCTTCATAGACCACATGCATAGACTCTTCAACAACCAAAGATCGTTTATTATAAACTCTATGCTTCACTATCCGAAATATACCTAAGAAAAATACATTGATAGGATTTGATATTAAACTTTCCCAAATTATTTTTATCATTTAAAATAAAACATTTGTAACAAAAAAACTTCGAAATATGATATATTCAGAGTTTTTCCATTCCAAATCTCGTAAAGAGTTTTATTAAAACCTTTTCGGATAGAAATTGGATTAATAACATGACATGCAATGCTTATTGCTTTGACTCAGAAATATTTAGAAAAATTGTTCTCATTTAACATGGTCTTGACCATTTCTTAAAGCGTTATTGTTAGTCAAAAGAGCTACCCAAGTCGGGGTGAATTGGGTAGTTAAAAATGTAAAAAAAAAAAAACACTTAAACACAAAATCTCAATTATCCTAAATTGATTATTATCTTGATTAGTAGCAAAAATGTGTTTAATCTAAATGCACACCCAAGCAATCAAAAAATAATAAACAATGCAACATAAAAAAAATTATCCTAGTTTGACAAGCAACACTTACCTACGTCCAGTCCCCCGAGCTCCACAAAAATTCACAATCCACTAAATCCCTGATTCCTTTCACAGGTAGAAACCAAACCCTTATAATCTCGATTCTTTTCGTAGGCTCAAAATCAACCTTTACACACTATCACACTTATCCTTTTTGTAGGCTTAAGACGGACCTTTATAATCACAATTTAATTATATTACAGGAAGAATTTAAACCTAATCTTTTCAAGGAAAAAGACAAATCTAATCTTTTTGCAGGACAAAGATCAAACGTGTCTAATCCGATCAAACTCGAAAAAACAAAAAATATCAAGTTTCTTCCCAGAAGGAGTTTCTACCACATCCATACAGATAAATTCAATTAATGTCCCAAAAAATAACTATGTGATAGATACAATATGAGATAAATAAATTTGATTATAAAAATAACGAGTAGCAAACAAATAACGCGTAATCAGATTTTCAACAAAAATCGTTTAAAATATTTTCGAGAATTAAGTACAAAAATGATTTTTCTAAAATACCTTATCTAAATAATGAATTAATAATAATATAAGAAAGCAATAAATTAAGCTTGGAAGGATCTCATCGGGATTCACAAAAAGCAATAAAGATTTCGTAATAAGGAACACAAACTGGTGACGCAAACAACGAGCATTTAGATCAAGAATTTTGAATATAATCTCACTAATAAATCTCAGTAGTAATATCTCTCTTAGAATGATAGAAGACTGATGTTCTTGATATGTTTAATTCAAATCCCGTAGGTCTCTATAAATAGACATAAAACTAGACCTTTAACGGCTGGTTTTCAAATGTCATTACTAAAAATGACATCCCAAGACCCCATATGTTAAATATATTCAAAACATATTTTTTTTTCATTTAAACACATTCTTGGAAAAACTCATTTTGGTCCATAAAACGTTTTTAAATCGAAATCTATTGAAATAGGAAGATTAAATTACTTTAATTGAAAGAATATTTAATTAAATGAACCAATGAAATATGTATCATATATTTCATGGTAGATAATGAAAATATTTCAAATCCCCTTAAAAATCTCCCTTGGAATCATCAAAATCGAATTGGATTAACCAAAAACAGATCAGTTAAACTTTCTGACTGACCAGGTTGGTCGACTGGCACATTGCCGTCAGTTGACCGACCACTCACAATGGTCACTTTGTTGACTGTTGTGTTGGTTCAGTTAGTTGACTGACCGTATCGATTAGTTAACCGATTGGACGAGAAGGTATTTCCTTCTTCCAATTTAGGTTATTGTTCACATCGGTTTACCAACCCATCTTACTGGTTAATCAAATAGACCAGTAGGTCATCCATTCCATTTCCAAAAGATATTGTTTTGGTTAGTCGACCGACCCCTTTCGTTGGTTGACCAAATTGACCTGAAAACTTATCATTTTAAGCATTAAAACTAATTTTTTAATTAGGTCCTTAACTAAAGCTATTTCACATATTTTGCACATCAAAACACACACTTTAAACCCCTAATTTAATCATAACACACATAAGATTAATTCATTTTAAAGTGTCATGCGTGATCCTAATTCGGGTTGCATTAAAATTCTGTAAGTAAAGAGTTTTTTCACCTAGTTGTTTTCAATATCTTCAAAACTCTTCACTTCTTCATCATTTATATTTTGCACCCGTTACGTTTTCCTTAACGATTCCTCTTCGATGATTCCTCTTCTTAAATTACATGGAACTATAAATTGAAATCACTTAGTAAAAATATTAGTTCCATAAAAATATCAACACTTAATTATCCATTAAAATATTTGGATTCAACAATTTCTCTCTTTTTTATGATAACAATTAACTTTGATATTTTGTTACAAAGATAATATAACCACGCACTTCCTAAATTTGAGGACGGCTATTTAAGCTCATTTAAGTGTCATTAGTCAAAACATGAAAAAAATTAAATTTCTCCCCTAATATAAATACAATGCTTAGGCGAACAAATGCCCTAAACATCAACTTTTCCCCTTTGTTATCTCAAAAAGCGGAGACGGAAATAAAAATGTTTCATTCACTTTCAAATATTTTCTTTAAAAAGCAATTAATTTCATAAAAATACATTTTCTTAAAAACATCAACTTTAAAAGGTTAAATTCAACTTTAAAGTTTGAAAAATATTTTTCTCCCACAAAAATCACATCTTAAGATTTTCAAGAAAACATATATCAAATTCATGTGGACAATTATGAGAAATAAATGATAAAGCTTAAATAATTTTCAAACAAATAAGCATAGGAATCCATGATTATAGGCCAATACCACTAAAGCCTATGAAGTTTGACGCACACTGGTTTTCCCTCGAAAGCAAGAGAAAATAGATATCCGAAAGACGAGGAAAATAAGTTTTATTCATCCCTCTTGAAATCCTCAAAAATCCGTTCATTTTAGAAAATATGTTTTTCAGAGGCTTTTCTAGTTGTCGGTTTTGAAAACATTCCTTGGGTCGGGATTTGTGTTGAAAACAGAGTCGCCATCTAGCATAAGGTTAAATAGTGTGCTAGGTCACTGGGATTTGAGAAATTCTTTTTTATTTTGAGAACGACCCAAGTTTTGACTTGTAAAATATTTGGTCTTTTACCTAGATATTTCTTTGAAGTTCAGGGGTCGGTTATGCTCGAGGAAGGTGTTAGGCACCCCAAGACACCCGTTTGAAGACGATACCTAAGTCTAAATAAAGATTCACCTTTAAACAATACCCAAGTAATTTTCTTTGGTTTACTTAACAAAAACTATTCACCTTTCCTAAAGTTTTTATCTTTTTTATGCATTGTTGACATGATGAAAGCAGTAAATACTATACTAATCTAAGCAGTGAAAACCCAATAGCAGTAGATAATAAATAAAAATATTAACGATCGAACCTTATAAAGGTTTCCTACATATCCCTACTTTGATAACGAATCAGGTCGACATGTAGTTCCAAAATGCAAGTTATATGAAATCAAAATGTTTTTGTATTTTAAAAAACTGAACCTCATAAAGGTTACCTACATATCCCGATAAACACGGGGAATCAGGTCGACATGTAGTTCCAATGTGTAAACTAGACTAAATTATTTGGATATGTGACTGAACCCGTACATGGGTTGCCTACGTATCTCAAATTAATGAGAATCAGGTCATCACATCGTTCGTTTATGTTTGGTAAAAATTATATAGTTTTATTTATTAAAGGTGACCAAACCCTTATGTGGGTTACCTACGCACTTAGAGGGGTAACTAAAGATCAGGTCATCATGTGGTTCATTTAGTTAGGTTTCATGTGTTCTTGATGTTCTTGACATGATCTTGAACAATTTTAACATAATTTGATGATTTTGACATGTTTTCTATGTTTTTGTCTTGATTACTTGTTACACATACTATGTTCATGAAATTTAAGTATAGATACTACATGATCATGCTATGTACAAACATAATATGTATATTTAAGCTAATATCCAAGAAGACATACCTACTTAGGGGATGTAGTCTTCCCTATGTGATTACCTTCATTTCCTCATTGATCTTCTTTGGTTGTCCTCAATCGGTTGCCGTCAAATCCTCGAGTTCTTCCTCCCAGAACCTCAAGAACTTCATTCATGGTAGAATTTTAGTAGAATTTTGAGGTATTATTAAAGATAAATCTTGGAAACCCTAGAGATCTGAGAGTGGTATTCGAACCTAGAGAGAGGAGGTGTGGATCCAAGACCCTCGATTTATGAAAATAAGCCCCTTATTTATAGGTCCGAGATGCTTGCGCATTAACTAATGTGCAGGCAATCTCAGAGGGTTTCTTAGGCAGTGTTTGGCTTAGGGGACTTGATCCTTTGTTTTGATTTTGATCACCTTTGAACAAATTTTAGATGCAAGGAAAGATTATCAAAGATTTGGTAATCATTACCAAATATTTTCCTAGATTTGGTAATGACTGGCACTCATTGATAATGATTGGAAATCATTTAACTCCCTTGAATCTTATTTGTTGCACATGGGTGCATTAATGGCAAGATGTGACACTTCCGGTTTGGTTTAGGGGCTAAGTACCAGTTAGTTTTACTATTTCGGTTTAGTTGTCATCAATGCTTTCAAGATGCAATGTATGTAGTTTGAATGTGTCCTCTTGCTTTTAATGCTCTATGATGAGTCATTACTTGGTGAGCACATATTTGGTTGGCTTTGGATCGAATCGGGTAAGTTTGCCTTGTAACCGACGATTGGATTTCAAGGTTCCTAGTTAACCTGAAGATATTTTGGTAAAATATCTAGATTCAATGCATTCATCCATTCTATGTCATCCTTAAGAAATTAATTCTTGATGGTATGTGAATTTAATGATCATTAAATACATGGGTTAGGTGGCAAATCGGTTTGGTTCGGTTTCAAAACGGTTAGTCACTTTCTAAGTGACTTAGTTTCTTCCCTAGATATTTTGTGTATAGAATATATTAGGGGCTTCTTAGTCATTTCAATGCTCATTTGTGAGTCATTTAAATGATGGGTTGGGCCCTTAATTCAATGGGCCTTGATGGTTTGTCAAGATGACTTTGTTTGAGTTAAACTTCAAACCAAGTCCAAATCCTTAATTACTTTGGTAATTTTGGATTTGTCATGGTAATTTATTGGTTTAATCAAGACGTTTGGCTTCATTTTTTTTTGGAGAAATTGATACATTAAATGAAAAATTAGAGAAGTATTTTTGGTGTCAAGAAGACGAAACCAATGGTAGTAATAGTTTTAGGGGTCACAATGGGTAACAAAGGTAATTGACGAAATTTCCTTAAGCTAAAGTGTAGTAACTAATTTCATTCATATTAAAAGTGATTTCATGAAAAATCAACCTTTAATAATGCTATTTTAGCCCTCTTTAACTTTAGGAACTTTCGAGGTTGACCCGAAACCTTATACTGAATTCAGTCAAATTGACAATTTTGCTTTCTTGTGTTTTTGTTTTTTTGTAGTATTCAATGTAAACTAAGGCAGAAATTTATTCCCTTTAAACATCAGTTTAAATTTTATCCAAATTTGTGCTTTAGACTTTATACTTTTACAGACTTAATAGGCGGGTCAAAATGACGTGTCGACAAAGTTCTAGTAAGCACCACAAATCCTAAATTCAAGTATTACAGACCAAGATACTAAATGTAACTTGTTCAAATATCCATACATAACACAAATATAGAGAATGCAAAAAGTCTAATGGGGACCCTGACCCATAAACGGATAATATGAACCGAGAGAGCTGGTGGAAGGTGGCTGGGATAATACCCTCTAGGTGTCCATTGGAGTTGGGAGGCATTGGCCGATAGTATGAAGTGGACGATCCTGTCCCCACGTGGCATATGAAAGGCTGCTGCCCTCCATATTTGTTGCCCCCCACCCTGTTGCTGGTTCTGCATCATCGTAATCATTTGATCTATTATGCTAAATCCATCATCTATCAAAATCCTCATTCTTCTCATCTCATCAATCATTCCAGACATTCGAGAATCAAGCAATTTAGTGTATTGCTCAAAGTTATCAAATTGGCTCTGAAGTTGATCAACTTTCTGATCAAGGCTTAATTCCTCTTCTTTTTCTTCTTCCTCAACCATTCTTTCTTTTTTTATCCTCTTTTCTTAATCTACCTATTCCCGACATGCTCATAGCCCATTGAAATTATACTTTTAGTATTCAACCATTTCGGCTTAGGTATCACGTATGCCTTATCTTTTGCCTTCCTCTGAACTCTATAATGCGTAAGAATCCTTTGAATAGAATCACTATATGGTAATGCTCTCAATTGAACGCTCAATTGGTATTTTATATGCTCAAACATAAGATGTATAAGATCAATATGTTGACCCTTTACAATAGCATTCGTTAAATAAAGATCAAAATCGTTAATAGTAGCATGACTTCTTCATCGAGGAATAATGGAGAAGGTGATCGTCGAATGAAGAATTTGATTTTCAAGATTTAACGATCCCTCCTTACTCCCAAGCAAACCTAAATTTTCATAGGCTTCACTTGTACTAAAATTATTATTAAGCCAAAAAGTATTGTTATAAGGGAAAACATCCCATTTTTTTATTTTCAAAATACGCCCAACATCTTCCATGTCCAAATCAATATTCACTCCATTAAAATAAGATTCTAGTTTTTTCTCATCAAAAGTCAAATTATTATAGAACATCTATCACAATGTGACATTCAAATGTTGTTTGGGGAAAAAAAATTTCTTACAACCCAATTTCTTAAAAATCTCTTCAACATTGTTATGGTTTTTCTTAAAATTCGAAAAATCTAGGGGTTTTGAACAAACTACTTTCGATTTTCCATTTTATTATTGTACTTTTCTTTTTCTTCTTTAGATGAAAACAACTTATCATAAAAAATTGGGTCTAGAAGCACTCAAATTGGGTCGAGAAGAACTTGGCTTAGTCGCTCTATGTTTCGCCATTTTTTTCTTAAAGAAATGTCAACCAAGAATTTTTTTTTTAACCCTAAAATCAAGAGAAGAACAAGCCTAAGTCATAGATCTAGCGAAACCGTAGAAGATGGAGAGATAATCAATCTTACTTATTGTAGGAACACCCAAAATGTGTTGAGAATGGTAGATTCGTGCACAAAATCTTCAAATCCAAGCCAAATATGAAGATCCCTTAGAGTTTTTTTAATGAAAACTTTCTAGATCTAGGATGATTTCTGGAGAGAGAATGGGAAAATCGGAATGGGGGAAAGAAAGATGGGTCCTTGGGATATAAATCCCATAACGGTTGGTTGACCGACCAGTTCAAAGACCTCTTTGCTGGCCTCTGCCACTATCGGTTGACCGACATGCCTATTTCATCCTTATTTTCCCTATTCAAACCACATTTATTCCTTATTTTGATCCACATAGATAATTAGTTCAAAAACCTTCTATACCATATAAATATTTTAACCCATAAAATAATTTTTAATATTTATTTCCACTCACACATTTAAAACAAATAAACTAATTTGAAAAATGCAAAGCATCGGTCTCTCTAACAAAATTAACATATTTTAATTTCAAAAAATTTGACATACCTCTCCCTTGGGAGCAGATAGTATGTATACCTTTGATTTATTTTCACTTTTGAACTTGTTATCTTTTTTAATCAATGAAAATTTCTTTTGCTTGATTCACTTTCATAATGTCTTTCTTGCACACGACAATTTTCTTTTGAATTGTTTTTGTGGTGATCTCTTTGTCTTTATAAGATGCTCTGGGTTGTTTTGTCTTGTAGTGATTCGCCACAATCTTGTACGTCATCCTTTTTTGATATTGATTCTTTGTCGTTCTTTGAGAATAAGCATTAATTGACCTCCTATACTAAGCTTACTGCTTTCTGAAATTCCCGTTTACCCTTTGCATATCATTTTGATTCATTCTTTTTGGTTTAATGACTATGAAATTCCTCCTTGGCATATATAATCTCTATTGGTTGTTCTTGTTTGAACAAATCCACCATTCATACCTGTATAAAAAAAAAAAATTCCTAGGTATCCAGTTATTTTTGGATCCAACAGATAACCATGCAATAAGTAACACATTTTCTTAAAGTGACTAGTTGCAATTTATTTTTGCTACACACCGCAAGTGTACGAGTCATGTTTTAATAGTGTAGTGGTGAGTAAAGTGTCGTATCCACAAGGATTGGTTTAAATCATCGTTAAGTACTGCGATTATCGTAACCTAACTTTATTTAGGCGTCCAAATTTAGGGTTTATAAAACTAAAATAACTAAAACAAAAACAAAAGTAAAAGCAAAATAAAATATGGATTTTCTATGCACAATTGTTCTAGGGGCTTGATTTCATCTCGTAATTCCTATGTTATCCTATTAAGTAATTATTAGTCAATTCCATTCATTCAATAATCAAGGTCACTCGTGCTCCCTCACTACCCCTCCCGAGTGTCAAGTAAACGAATATATAAACACTTCAATACTAATATCCCTATCTTGTATTTAGGTAAAAACACTTGTAACGCCCTGACCTTATAGATTACCTAAGCTTTAATAATTTCCCGATCTATTAAAACTTACATTGTGTTTAACCTAAGTCCGAACCCAAAATTACCTTTTCCGAGTGTCAAATCTCAAGTTCTCAAATCAACCAAAATATCATATGTGAGCATAAATTGGAAGCATTAATAAGGCAAACACAATTAAATAGAAATCTTAGTTGATAAATCTAGAACTTGATCAAGATCCTAAATTCCCAACTCGAACAACTAAGTGTTGATCTCCTCCCGGTCTCAGAACAACCTAAACTATGCGCTCGCAATTCTGGTCATGAACTCAAGCTCTCTAGCATAAATTTCATAACCTAAAATCATCAAATTTATTGCCTACATGAATCAAAAGCATTAAACATGGAGAGACATAAATTGGAATTAAAGCTAACAATTAACAAAATATTCAAAACATAATTCAAACAAGATTACATCAAGCCCTAGATTAAATGGCTAACTCAACATAGCTAAATCCATAACTAATACTTTCGAGAAATTCATAAATGTAAAATAACAAATATAAATTCAAGAAAGATTAGGGTGAGAGAAAAGAAGAAAAAACTCTTTTGTGGAGATGAACTTCAAGACTTTAAATCTTCAACAATCTTCATTTCCAAGCTCTTTCTTGATGAATCTTTGTGTCTCCCATTGTATTTTTGCTCCCCAAAACTCACACCAATGGTGTATCTTTCTCCCAATCTCGCCACTACCATGTTTTTGGTATAAGGTGGTATATATAGACTCAAAATAGGTTTAAGTCTTGAACTCAGCGCTGCAACGCACGTTTTCGCCCATCAATCCTGGGTTTTCGCGTTGTAATGCGAAACTTTTGAAAAATGGCCATAACTTTCTTGTCCGAACTCCGATTTAGGTGATTCAAAATGATTTGGAAAGCTTAAAAAAAAATATCTACAACTTCCGTATTTTGAGATTTAATTATAGTTAAAATGGACTTAAAGTTTGGTTGTTCAGCGCTGCAGCGTGAATTGAACTCGCGCTGCAACGCCATTTGTTTGGCGCTGCAGCCCGAAAGTGTGGTGGATTGGGGACTCAGGCTGCAACACCATTTGGTTGGCACAATAACCCCAAAACATAGTGGATTAGGATTTTTACCTTGATTTCTCTTCTTTACAACCCCAATTTTCGCGTTACAACCCCAACGTTCTGACCAAATCCTGGACTTCTGATTAAATACCATATTTTCACATTTTCTCTCATTTATTTATGATCCGACAAAATAACACAAAAATATATTAAACTAAAAAAAATACTTGAAAACTCACAAATATTTGAATCTAAAAGTACTTGATTTGTTGGTAAATAAATCAATCATTAGTGACCAAACTTTCCACAACAATAGCATCTAGCATTTTTAGCACGTTTCTTAGGATAATCATTGTTCCGTATAGGAGCATGATATCGATGATGATATTAAAGAACTACTTTAGTGACTATCGAATTTTCAATGATATTCGTTTTCTCAATATCTTTGAATTTATCCATAACCTCATTAAGCAACTTTTGAGCCTTTTCAAGTGACAGTTCCCAAGAACTAACATTCACCTGAAGACCAAAATTCTTTTTATGCATAAATTCAAGATCATTTTTCAGAATTTGACAATCATTTTCAACTGAGTGAATTTTCAAACGAGCTCTATCAAGTTCACATATTACATTATCCAATTCAATGTTAAAAGCTTCATTTAAAGCTTCAAGATTTTTCTTTTTAAAATCACTATGTTGAAAATCTGAAATATTATTTTGCAAAATCGCATTTTCTTCCTCATGAGAATCAATTTTTTCAAACAACTTACCAATTTCAGATAGAGCATTTAAAAATTTAGCAGTTTTAAAATATTTGTCAAAATTCATTCTTCGAAGAGATTTAATTGTACTAAACTTTTTATTCTCAAGAATAACAATTTTTTGCCCAAGTTTCAATTTCTCTTTCCCAAAAATATATGTAAGGGCAATTAATTTCTCAATAGCCTCATTTTCACAATCTTTATCATTCTCACCAACGAAAACTTGATTATCAGAGCAAGCAAGAGATTCACTAATAACATTAAGGCAAGCAAAATATTCACATACAACATTATCCTTTGTGCAATCCATGTGATCGTGTTTAGCTAGAATGTTAAGTCTAATGAAGCTAAAACTAGCTCTGGTACCAATTGTTGGCCCAAAGAGCTACCTAAGAGGGGGATAAATTGGGTAGTTATAAATTTTAACAATTAAACACTTAAACACAAAATCTCAATTATCCTAAATTGATTATTATCTTGATTAGTAGCAGAAATGTACTTAATCTAAATGCACACCAAACAATCAGAAAAAAATAAACAATGCAGCACACAAAGAGTTATCCTGGTTTGATAAATTACTCTTACCTACGTCTAGTCCCCCGTGTTCCACGGAGATTCGCAATCCACTAAACCCCTGATTCATTTACTAGGTAGGAACCAAATCCTTATAATCTTAATTCTTTTTATAGGATTAGAATCAATCTTTACATACTATTACACTTATCCTTTTCACATGCTTAGGACGGACCTTTACAATCACAATTTAATTCTATTACAAGAAGAATTAAAACCTAATCTTCTCAAGGGAAAAAATTAACCAAATCTTTTTGCAAAACTAAGACCAACCCTAATTTTTTTCATAGGAAAAAGGTTGAAACCCGGACGAGTCTACTTTTTCATGTTTTAATATACTTGCAAGTGTACGAGGTCAAGTTTTAATATAGTGGACCTTTCGATCGGATGTCATCCTCTGGGAAACTTGTTTGATTAATTGAATACCATGATTTGCATAGTCTTATATTATCTCAACGGTTCAAGAAATGTTTTAAATTAAATATTTAAAAACTAAATTAAACTAAAAACTATTGGGTTAGTTCTAATTAAATGGATTACCTAGGGATTGATTTCATTCACTTAATATATGTTTGACTTCGTTTAGTTAATAATAACTTGTTTATCCTATCCAACAATCTCGGTATCTTAAACTCACTCACCACCTCTCCCGAGTGTAAGATGAGTGAATATGCGACTTCACGTCAACTAAGAAGTCCTGCTAAACATCTTAACGACACTAGGTCACATGAGTCTTACCCAAACGTCATGGATTGCATACTTTTTAACTCCTTCTTGGGTTATTAGATCGTCGCGTGGTGTTTACCCTAATCCGAATCTGGGGTTATCTCTCCCAAGTGTTAAATTTCGTATTCTCAAAACTAATCCTAATACCTTAACAAGCATATTAAAATTGTAATAAAACGATAAACATAATCGGGTTTAGACAAACAACCGTTAAAGAAACATATATTCAATCAAACGTATATTTACATTAACTACATCGATCCCTAGATAATATTTATCTAGCCTACCATGATCTTAGCAATTGAAATATTAAAACAAGAGGGATTCATCATCAATCACAATAAAACATTAAATTACAAAGATAGAAAGATTAAATCTTAAAGTGGAGTGGTCCACTGTCGCCAAAGATCGATCCGAAAGTGTTTCCTCTTTTCCAAAATGTGAATATCCTCTTTGAGCTCTTCAAGAATGGTCTAAGATCAAGTCTCTAAGGTTAGGAACGTCCTTTGACAAATGGGTAAAAAAAGGGTTTAAATAGAAGGCTTCAAAATATCTAGAAAATAGATATTTTTTGCACAGAGTCACCATCTCGACGGTGGTTCACTGCTGCGGCGGTGAGTTAAGTCGGTTAACTTCACCACTGCGGCGGTGAACCAAAAATTGAACTCTCTGGACTTTCACTGCCTAGGCGGTGAGACTGGCACAGCTCACTGGACTTTTAAAGCCTCGACAGTGACTGACCGCTGCGGCGGTGACTTCTTCACAATTCTCCCTATGTCTCTACCGCCTCGGCGATGGCCTGACAGCCGCGGTGGTAGGTTTGCTATATTGAAACCTTATTTCTCTCACTTGTTTCTTCACCGTTTTTCTACCACTTCGCTTGTTTATCACTTTGTTACATCCCTACACCCGATTTACATAAAAACAAACAAAATTGCAATAAAATATTAATAAAACACTCAAACTTGGAATTTTGCTTAGAACTATCAAATTTGACTTAGAAGTAGATAGGCATTTTCAACTTATCAAATACACTCAAACTTGGAATTTTGCTAGTCTCGAGCAAAACACCCTAACACTAAAATAAACTAACTGTACTAATTAACTAACTAACTACTAAAAATGAATAAACTTGAACAAATATAAAGTAAACGCATGCAAGTTCCAAGGTCATTCGAAGAAACCAAGTTGTTCCTCCCTCAACAGCCCTCAATCAGATCAAGTTCGAGAAATAACACACACCGCATGGTGTTCTAGAATTTCAACACTCAATATCAATAAAAACCATTCTATCCATTTAAAGTGTGTGTGTGAGAACTCAAATATATAACTATCCAAATACCAGATTGGATTATTCAATAATTAAGCTCATGACTTTAACCGTTAAGGATTAGGAAAACCATATGCTTTACTGGGATCGACTATCCACTAATGTAGGTTTAGAAATTCATAGATATTAATAGGGCTTTGATAGGCATTGGAGAATGGCCAAGGGTATCTCAAGAATAGAAAACAGGTAATCGTTATAATTACGATAATTCAACGATACTTGAGGCACAAACGTTTGTCGCTATATCTCTAGTGTAACCCCAAATATTTAAAACACAACCCTGAATAGGACTTTAAGAACTTTTGTATTCACTTATCAAAAGAACGAAATTAACAATTATATTCACATAGTTTTTTTTTTACCATATAACACACCCCCAAATTTATTCGATTTTGTACAATTTTAGGGGCGTGCAAATAGAATACAAAGAATAACAAGTGAATACACTAATACTGAACCAATAAAAATTTGTCTGAAACCCGATCGTTCACTTCAAGTAGCATAAAATAATGCTAACTTGATTTCACTCAATTCATGCATTTGGTTTAGCGACAATGGTTTGGAAAATTTTTAAATAGATAGGGTATTTATACATGTTCAGAATTGAATAGGTTATCGACTTCGACAGGGTAACGAGGGATAAAATTTTCAAGGTTAGCTTCAAAGGTTCAAGCGATAAAAATGAAGGCCTAAATCATGCCTCCTGAACTACCTCACCTAGGATTTCACCTCAAGTTTCCCTAGTCAAGTTCTAGATTCCTCAAATTTGTCATGAACTTATTACTGAATAATCAACATCAAATCGTTCAAATAATTATACAGTGAGTCTATGCTATTGTGCGATTTAGGATCAAAATAATTTTTACCTAATCGACATGCCAAGCACACAAAACACACATGAATGGCATCACCCCTGACCTCGATATACAATTAGGGGATAATTTTCATTATCGGGAAATGGCCTAGACGAACTCAACACGCAAATACTACTTCATACATAAACATCTCTACATTAAATCTAAATACTAACATACAAACACTAAACTACGCGTTTTACATGCATAAACACAAAAATTTAAAATAAAATTAACTATATGTTAAAATCTACAATATACATCTAAGCTTTTACAAAGCGTAACTAGGCATACATAAAACATCCAAATATAATACATCAAAATTTTGTTCATCATTTTCTCACAAAAAAAAAAAAAAATTGGATGAACATCCCCCTAAACTTAAACGAGGTAGTGTCCACACTGACTGAGCAACGAACCCAATAGCAGTATATACCATTCATGAGAAAATATTGGGTTTTGAACACATACCTAGGAGATAAGACATAGAAGTCTCACCTCCTACTGTCCACCTGGAGGAACGTCATCACCACCATTGTCGCGCCGGAAAGGAAAGTGTGGCGGTTGCAAGAGGTGCGGCGATAATTACGGCATAGGCTGGAAAACGCTCATGTCAATGCCAAGGTGCTCACTAATGAGCCATTGTACTTGATCTTGTTGATGTGTATATTGGTCAAGGAACGCCCCGAGCTCGGTATTTCAAAAATTTGAATTATATTTCCATTGGAGAAGAACGCGATTGTCGAGCCGGACCTCCTGGAGCTCCTTATAGACCCTCTCTAAAGTGATCAAGTGTTGGCTGGGCTGTTTTGGAATTGGGGCATCAGATGGCCCCATCTCTTTCTCTGCAGACCCTTCTTCAGCGTCAAGCTTACTCGCCTCTTGCGCTCTCGCTTTCCATATCTAATTTATCATAGCTAGATCGAGCAGAATGATTGGGGGGTAAGGGCTATCCCCAGTTATTGATACACCGGACCATCAGAATAGGTCGGTCAATAGTGAAGGAAATGGAAGACCAACCTTTGTTGTATTAACGCCGTGAATAATAGAGGAGTAGATAAAGAATTCAACATTTATAGACTTACCCGTCTGAATCGAATATAGCGTTATGGCCCTTTCTTTGGAGACGTTCGACAAGTAAGATGTTAGGAGAAAACTTTCGCAAACAAAATGGTGCCAAATTTTGGGGATCGGATTGAGGAACTTAGCCAAGAAAGTGGCTAGACTGGACCCTATGTGAGTCCACTGGACGTTTCCTGAAGTGATGGCTCGGATCATAGTGTCCATGCTCGGATCTCTGCCCCCATATGGTTCGTGAGATGGTTCCAAGGCCGCTAATTCCAAAACTTCATTAAAGAACTCAGGACTGAACGAGATAGGGTGAGTTCGGACCCTTGTCCAATTGTCATTTGCTTCGATAATATTTGCATAGAATTCCCGCACTAAAGCAACCTTGCCCCGGTGAGCTGATTTACAAAAAACTTTCCAACCGCGGCTTCGGATCACTTCCTGAAATTCCACCGAGAGACTTTCTAATTGCCCAAAGCCTCGTTGTCAAATGCAAGTTTGTTTATCTTCGAAGCAGTTAAAGTGATCCTCGGCATGTTTGGAAACAAAGCGGGCGGAATCATAGTCCGCGGCGGGACCCCTGGCGTGAGAACTCGAACTTTCACCCCTTGCCCATTTTGATGCGGTTCGCTTAGTCACGGCTCCTATCATTCACAATCACAAAACACGATAACCTAATCATATATGAACAATGGAAAACAATCCCCCGAATCAACACCGTCAAGAACACCTTACAATTACAATATGCACATACCAATCGCAACGGTTTCAACAAAATTTCAACAATGTAGCATGAAATTTTGTATCACACAATGTAACAATACATAGAAATCTTGTTCATCACCAAAAATCAAACCGAAATCCCATAGATAAAGAAAATCGCGAAAATGGGGTTCAAGGGTTTAAGGCACAATCCAAATTCAATGATTCTTTATATGAATAAGCAAATCAACCAAAGATTTCAACATATAGATGAAATGTAGGATCAAAAGTATTTACTTATTGAAAAACAATTCCGTCCAAACGATTGAAAATGGGTGAAATCGCACCTTTTGTTCCTTAAACCCTAGGATTCAAAAATGGGGTGGAAGATTGATTTTTGGAGGATGATTCATGGTGGAAAGCACAAATTTTGTAAATGGAAGGATGTATTTGAGGGTTGGGAACGGTTAGGGAGGATGAAAATGAAGAGATTTGGGATTTTAGAGGTGGTTGTGGCGGTTAAATGAGCGGTATAGTCTTTATTCGAACAAAGGCTTCACCGTCGCGGCGGTGGAGTGCCTTTTTTAAACCCAAACCTTCTATTGTTTCACTGCCTTGGCGGTGAAGCACCTTTTTAAAATCATTGCAACCTGAAGTTTCACTGCCTCGGCGGTGAACTGTTTTGCTGAAAACCTTACATCCTGTATTTTCACCGCCTCGGCGGTAAGATGCCTGCTGGATTTTCATAATTTCTTCAAGTTTTCACTACAAGGCTTCACACCACATGTTTTCACTTCGCTACTTCAACGATTTTAAGTACAAAACACACCCCCGAATATCCACACTCCTCAATTTACCTTCAAACACGCTCTGAGACCATTCCGGCCTCCAAAAAGTGAATAATAGCAAAAGTCGGGCAAGATCATACCCTCGGTTTCATATCAAAAAGTGCGCTTGATTTACCGTCCCCAGCTGGACTTAGAAAATTGCAAAATTAGTCGTCAACGAGGGAGATACTCTCCATAACTCGTTTTTTATTTCCGATATAGCGCTTGATCTTCTCCTCATTGCCTTCCAGTTCGACTGAGCCAAAGGAAAATTTGCTTGATCCGAAACAGTTCGGACTATCTGCAAAAGGTGTGCTAGCTTTAGGTATGGCTTTAGGTATAGCTTTAGGTACGTCATTCGGTACAACTTCCATAGATAAGACGTAGTTCACAACCTTCCTGCGTAGTTAAGCATTTTTCCCCAAAATTCTCCATAGATAGGGGATTTGGGATAGTATGCTCCATTAGATCTCGATTCATGGCTTGAAGTTTGCTTCTTCTCTCTCTCCTTATCCTTTTCAAGGTACGCTCGACCTCGGGATCAAGAGTCAAGAATTCCAAACTCCTTCTTCGTCGCATGCATTGCTCGATCACATCTAATAAAACAAATAAAAAAAATGATTTGAAAGAAAATAAAACAAAAGAATTGTCAGAATTAATATTCAACTACTTAGTCACAATATCAACCAAATCAAAACACACTTCTCCGGCAACGGTGCCAAAAACCTTGTACGCGTCTACTTTTTCACGTCTTAATATACTCGCAAGTGCACGAGGTCAAATTTTAATGTAATGGACCTTTCGATTGGATATCGTCCTCTGGGAAATGTGTTTGATTAATTTAATACCGTGATTTGCATAGTCTTATATTATCTCGACGGTTCAAGAAATATTTTAAGTTAAATATTTAAAAACTAAGTTAAACTAAAAACTATTGGATTAGTTCTAATTAAATGGATTACCTAGGGATTGATTTCATTCACTTAATACATATTTGACTTCATTTAATTAACAATAATTGTATTTATCCTATTCGACAATCTCGGTATCTTAAACTTAATCACCACCTCTCCCGAGTGTAAGATGAGTAAATATGCGACTTCGCGTCAACGAAGAAGTCTCCCTCAATGTCTTAACGACACAAGGTCACATGAGTCTTGCCCCAACGTCATCGATTGCACACTTTTTAACTCTCTCTCGAGTTATTAGATCATCACGTGGTGTTTACTCTAGTCCGAATCTAGGGTTACCTCTCCCGAGTGTCAAACCCCGTATTCTCAAAACCAATCCTAATACCTTAACAAGCATATTGAAATTGTAGTAAAACGATAAACATAATCGGGTTTACACAAACAACCGTTAAAGAAACACATATTCAATCAAACGTGTATTTACATTAACTACGTCGATCCATAGATAATATTTATCTAGCCTACCATGATCCTAGCCATTGAAACATTAAAATAAGATGGATTCATCATCATTCACAATAAAACGTCAAGTTACAAAGATAGAAACAAAGAAATAAAGATCAAATCTTAAAGTGGAGTGGTCCACTGTCGCCAAAGATCGATCCAAATGGGTGAAAAAAGGGTTTAAACAGAAGTCTTTAAACTCTTCAGGAATAGTCTACGATCAAGTCTCTAAGGTTAAGAACGTCCTTTGACAAATGGGTGAAAAAAGGGTTTAAACAGAAGGCTTCAAAATATCTAGAAAATAGATATTTTCTACACAGAGTCACCACTGCGGTGGTGAACCAAAAATTAAAATCTCTAGACTTTCACCACCTAGGCGGTGAGACTGACATAACTCAGTGGACTTCCACTGCCGCAGCGGTCGCTGCGGCGGTGACTTCTGCACAATTCTCCCTGTATCTCCACCGCTTCAGCGGTGGCCTGACCACCGCGGCGGTGGATTTGCTATTCTGAAACCTTATTTTTCTTACCTGTTTCTTCACCGTTTTTCTCCCGCTTCGCTTGTTTATCACTTTGTTACGTCCCTATACCTGATTTACATAAAAACAAACAAAAATGCAATAAATTATTACTAAAACACTCGAAAACTATCAAATTCATCTTAGAAGTAGATAGGTATTTTCAACCTATCAAAACCCTAGCTACCCTGATTAGACACCGACCCAAACGTATCTAATCCGCTAAAACTTGCAAATACTAAAAATAGCAAGTTTATTCCCACAAGGAGCTTTTACTACCTAAATACAAATATTCTCAATTAATGTCTCGAATAATAACTATGTGATAGATACAATGTGAAGAAAATAAATTTGATTAAAAAAATAACGGGTAGCACATAAATAGCACGTAATCAGAATTTCAATAAAAAAAACGTTTAAAAGATTTTCAAGAATTAGGTTCGAAAATGATTTTTCTAAAACACCTTACCCAAGCAATGAATTAGTAATAATCTAAGAAAGTAGTAAATAAAACTTGGAAGGATCTTACTAGGATTCATCGAAAGCAATAACGATTTTACAATAAGGAACACAAACTGGTGACGTAAACAACAAAAGCTTTAGCTTAAGAACTTTGAATATAATCTCACTAACAAATCTCAGCAGTAATATCTATCTTAGAATGGTAGAAAACTGATGTTCTTGATGTATTTAATTTGAATCCCACAGGTCTCTATAAATAGACCTAAAACTAGACATCTAATGGCTAGGTTTCAAATGTCATTACTAAAAATGACATCCCAAGACCCCATATATTAAATATATTAAAAATAGATATTTTTCATTTAAAAACATTCTTGGGAAAACTCATTTTTGTCCATAAAACTTTTTTTAAATCGAAATACAATGAAATAGGAAAAAATTAAATCACTTTAATTGAAAGAATATTTAATTAAATAAACCAATTAAAAAGGCATCATATATTTCATGGTCGATAATGAAAATATTTCAAATCCCTTTAAAAACCACCCTTCTAATCATCAAAATCGAATTGGATTAACCAAAAATAGATCAATTAAACTTTCTGACTGACCAGGTCGGTCGACCGGCACATTACCGTCGGCTGACCGACCACTCACAACGGTCACTTTGTTAACCGTTGTGCTGGTCTGGTTGGTTGATTGACCGTCTCACTTGATTGACCGATTGGACTAGAAGGTCCCTCTTTCATCCAATTTTGGCCACTATTCATATCGGTTGACCGACTCATGTTGCCGATTGACCGAATAGACTAGTAGGTCATTTATTCTATTTCCAAAATACGTTGTTTTTGTTATTTGACCAACCTCTTTCGTCGGTTGACCGAATCGACCTGAAAACTTATCATTTTAAGCATTCAAACCAAATTTTCAAGTAAGTCCTTAACCAAAAATATTTCACATATTTAGCATATCAAAAAACAAACTTTAAATCTCTAATTTAATTGTAGGGTTAATTATATTTTGTCCCTCTAAGGTTTGGATGATTTTCACTTTACCCCCAATGGTTTGAACTTCACCATTTAACCCCATGTGGTTATGGACTAAAGTACAACGGTTAACTTTTACGTTAACTCTAACGATCAACGGGCAAAAGTCAACCAAAATCTATTAAATAGTGTTAAAAGATATTTATACCCTTAAAACATTTTAGTAAGGGTTGTTTGTATATATTTAAAAACTTAAGGGTCTATTGTGTATTTAGTTTATTTCATTTTTTTTTTTTCATTGGAACAAGAGGCTCCTCCGGTGAACTCTTTCTCTGGCGAGACTTCTCCAGTGAACTTTATCTCACTCTCCTATATATATATAAATATCCATTTGAACACCATGCCTACCACCGACAGCCACTACTACCCCACCACCACCACCACTATGACAAAAAAGTTCACCTTCGGTGAACTTTCTCTCTCTCTCCGACGAACTTTCTCTATCTCTTATATATATATATATATATATATACACACACATCCATTTGAACACCATCTCCACCATAGACATCCACGACCATACCACCACAAAAGAGTTCACCTCTAGTGAACTCTCTCTCTCTCCGGCGAGACTTCTCCGATAAACTTTTTCTCTCTCATATATATATATATACACACACACACACACACACACACACACACACATCTATTTGAACACCATATCCACCACCAACGGACACTACCACACGCCACCACCACAAAAAAAAGAAAAAGAAAAAAAATCCAGATTTTCCAAAAACCCAGACAATTTTCTCTCTCTATATATTTCTCTCGCTTTATCTCTATCTTCTCTCTCTGCTTTCTCTTTCTCTATGATATATATATATATATATATATATATATATGAGATATTCATGCCTCGACACTCGCTCCAACAAGTGGCAATGATTGTATAGGGGTTGGGTTGATGAATGTTGTAATGAGTTTGGAAAGTTTGGTTCGGTTTTCTTTGGTTTACACTAGTAGCCAAGCACGGGCATCGTCAAGCATAGCATTGACATCATGGATATGGCAAAGGGGAACACCATCGGAGGACGAACGTGGTGGTGGTGGTGCGTGGTTGGTTGGGGTTGGCTGGCAACGTTGACAGTGGCCCGCGGAAGGTAGTAGACGGCTTGGGGATAAAGAATGAAGAATAAAAAAAATACATTGTTTACCCTTAAAGTTTGGATGATATTTTTTAATTCACTCATTGAATTAGTTTTAGTAAAACGACGAAATTACCCTTAATTTCAAAGTGAGATAAAAAATTTACCCTTAATTTTAATCATTGCACTTTAGTCCACAACCACAAGGGGTAAGTGGTGACGTTCAAACCACAGGGGGTAAAGTGTAAATCGTCCAAACAACAGGGGGCAAAATATAATTTACCCTTTAATCATAACACACATAAGATTAATTCATTTTAAAGTGTCGTTCGTAATCCAAACTTAAGTTGCATTAAGAGTATATAAATAAAGAGTTCAATGTCTTCAAAACGTTTCACGTCTTTATCATTTCCATTTTGCACCGAATACATTTTCCTTGATGATTCCTCTTTAACGATTCCTCTTCTTAGATTACATGAAACTATAAATCTGAAATCACTTAGTTAAAACATTAGTACCATAAAATATCAACACGTAATTGTCAATCAAAACATTGGATTCAACAGTCATGTTCTTTCTTTTTACAACACCATTTTGTTGTGGAGCTCTTGGTGCAGAGAAATTATGAGAATATTCATACTTATCACAATAATTAATAATTTTGTCATTCTTAATTTCTCTACGTCTATCACTACGAATGTTTACAATGCATGACTATTTCTTATTTTGCACTCGGTTACAGAACTTAGAAAATGTGAACGCAACAACACTTTTCTTAGATATGAAGAATAATAGAGTAAATATAGAATAATCATCAATAATGACAAATCCATAAAATTTCCCACCCAAGCTAGCAATTGAGTTAGGATCAAATAAATCTAGATGCAACAATTTAAGACATTTATATATAGATGTACAAAACTTCTTCTTAAAATATGATATGTATTGTTTACCCAACTGACATGCATCACATACTTTATCCTTAACATACTTATGAACAAGTAAACACGTACAAGACTTTCCTTAGATAAACTTGAAATTAACTCTATACTAGCATATGCCCACAATACCCATGCCATAACCAACTGTTATCAGATAAAGTATTAAAACATGATAGATTTTGTGTAGAGAAATATTCAAATGAGCAAGTATAAACATTTTTAACACGTGATGCAACAAGTAAGATGCTTCTATTATTATCATTTTTAATGATGCACTTATCATTATTTAAGATAACATTTTAACCCTTATCACATAATTGACCAATACTAAGTAAATTATGTTTAAAACCATCTACTCACAAAACATCTTTAATAGTAGTAGATTCTGTAAGACCCTAATTTTTGCATGTGCATATTCATTAGCCGCATTTTAGGACATTTAAAAAATAACGGGGTAGAAGGTGTCATTTTTAATTTAATTTAAAATAATTCGCAATTTTAAAAATATTAATTTTGATTTGGGGATTTAGATGATAATTTAAAGAAGTATAGGAGAGATTAATATAATTTGGAAAAAAAATTAATATATATATATACACACACACACACACACACATTTGTGAAATAAGAAAAAAAGAAAAGAAAAGGAAGAGAACGTGGCATAAGAGGGATTAAGGGAAAAACCACTATTATCATGCATATATATATACATCCATGCAATAGTGATCAGGAACCTCAAAAGAAGAAAACAAAGAAAGGAGAAGTAGGTCGGCGGTGGTGGGGTGTTTGGTTCTATTGTTCGGCAGCCGGTAAGAGCGTGTGAGGGTGTATGTATCGTTGTGTGTGGGTATGGGTGAGCAGTGAAAGGGTGGCCAGCGGTGAGTGAAAGTTAGAGAGAGGATCGGCGGTGGTGTGTCGTCGGCCGGTAGGGTGTAATCATCGTCGGTCGTTTGGTGGGTTGCCGTGTTCGGTTTGTCGTATGCGTGCATGTGTGTGTGTGTGTGTGTTCTATCCACCGTTAGTGTATGTGTGGTTGTCGCTCGTTGTACAGTGCGTGTGTGTGTTCAGACGATCATTAGCGTAGGTAGATAGGTGATCGTCACAGTCTCGTCACCGGTAAGTATATGTGCGTGTTCCTCACTTTGTCTCGGTGAATATAAGTGTGCTCTGATCTGATCAGATGCGCGTGTGTGCGTGTGATCGTGGACTGCATGTGTGTGTCGTCATCGACAGTGGTCGTCGGTCTGATGGGTATGTGTGATCGTCAACAGTGTGTGTGTGTTTGGGTGTTCTCTGTATGTGTGTTTGTGTTCAATTGCTACGGGGTGTGTGTGTGTGTGTGTGTGTGTGTGTTCAATTGCTACGGTGTGTGCGTGTGTTATCCAATAGTGTGTGTTGTGTGTGCATGTAACATTCAGACGGTAGTGTGAGAGTCATTAGAGCTGGTGAGGAGAGAAAGAAAAATGGTTAGTCTGAAACAAAACATAAACAGAACCTACTGTAGCATCGCCGCGGCAGTGGTGTATCGCCGTAGCGATAAGGTTCAGGCTTAGAAAACAGAAAAATAGAAAAAGATTAGAAAAAGAAGAGAGGTGAGCAGTGAGAGGGTGGCCAATAGTGAGTGAGAGTTAGAGAGAGATGATCGACGGTGGTGTGTCGTCGGCCGGTGGGGTGTGATCATCGCCGATCGTTCGGTGGGTTGCCGTGTTCGGTTCGTCGTATGCGTGCATGTATGTGTGTGTGTTCTGTCTACCAGCAGTGTATGTGTGGTTGTTGCTCGTCGTACAATGCGTGTGTGTGTGTGTTCAGACGATCATCAGCATAGGTAGGTAGGTGATCGTCACAGTGTCGTCGCCGGTAAGTGTATGTGCGTGTTCCTCACTTTGTCTCGGTGAGTGTAAGTGTGCTCTGATTTGTTCAGATGCGCATGTGTGCGTGTGATCATGGACTGCATGTGTGTGTCGTCGTCGACAGTGGTTCTCAGTCTGGTGGGTGTATGTGATCGTCGACGATGGGTGTGTGTTTGGGTGTTCTGTGTGTGTGTGTGTGTGTGTGTGTACCATTGCTACGGGGTGTGTGTGTGTGTGTGTTGTCCAACAATATGTGTTGTGTGTGCATGTAACATTCAGATGGTGGTGTGGAAGTCGCCGGAGCTGGTGAGGAAAGAGAGAGAAACGGTTGGTCTGAAACGAAACAGAAACAGAACCCACTGTAGCGTCGCCGCGACGGTGGCATATCGCCGTAGAGGTGAGGTTTAAGCGCAAAAAACAGAAAAACAGAAAAGGAAGAGAAAAAGAAGGGAAGAAAAAAAAAATCCAAAATCCAATCTCTCGGCAGACAATTCGGAAACAGGTAAATTTTCAGTCGATTACTATTTTCGTTAAATTAAATTATTAGCATTAAAATTTTTGTAATCGTGATAATAATTTTTTGTAACCATAAATCGTAATAAATGTTGTACAGTAACTATTAACATAACAAAATGGGGTGAATAATAATTTTTCATAATTAAATTTGGAGAATGGAAAATTATGTAATTTAGGATCATGCATTGCATATTAGAGTTGTTTTAAATAAAATATTAATTTAGGCCCTATCGTTGTTAGGTTCACAGGCGCCAGCGTCTTGGTAATTCTGACGTCGGTATTTTTGCAGTGCGAAAAACGAGGTGAGTGTACTGTCTTTTATGTAAATATACAAATTTTATTTACGTATAAATTGTGGAAAAATATGTTTATTAAAATTAGACGATTTTACAACTTATGTAGATCAAGTAGATTTTTAAACGTGGAGAGTGATTTTTGTCAGACTATGCCATAGTTTGATCCCGTCAGAAGGGCATGTCATGTGGGATGGTATTGACCTGTTAGGAAGGCACGTCTTGCGGGTGGTGGATTATGTTGTGAGATATTATGACCTGTCCGGAGGATTAGTTTGGCAGGTGGTTGTTGATATTATGACTTGTCCGGAGGATTAGTTCGGCAAGTGGTTGTTGATTATTATGACCCATTAGGAGTGCCCGTCTTACAGGTGGTTGATTATATTATGACCTATCTGGAGGATTAGTCCAGCAGGTGGTTGTTGATATTATGACCTCTCCGGAGAATTAGTCCGGCAGGTGGTTGTTGATTATTATGACTTGTCAGGAGGATTAGTCCTGCATGTGGTTGATTGACCCGTTAGGAGTGCAAATCCTGCGGGTGGTACCCCTACCATTGGGGATAATAAATGGCCCTGGCACTAATGGTCACGTTAGATGGCACAGTTGTACAAGTTACGGTACTGTTGTAACTCCCGATCGTGAGGTAAAAACGATCCTATGGCTAGTAGGAAAGTGGTGTGCGGTATTTTATTATATAATGAACTACCTGGATTGATTGGCTTAAATATATTATTTTAAAAATGGGTTGGCATAGGTATATTATTTTATTGCACTGATTAATTTAGAATGTTTGGATTGGATATTTTAAATATATTAGTTTATCTCATTAGTGACAGGAAAACTGAATTTTCGTACGGTATGTGATTCTATATTATTATTATATTTTGAAACGTAGTGTTTAATACTTATACTTGATCCATAAAAATGTTTTTATTATGAAGACAGTACACCGATAAAAATATTTGGTTTCAGGTGTCGCAGCTAGGGCTGACAAAACAGGTAACATGTCGTGTAATAGGTCATTACACGATAACACAAAATACGATAAGACCCAAACACGAACACGACACGATAAGCATATCGTGTCAGACTACCCAAATACGAACACGACACGAAAATTATCGTGTCAACACGATACGACACGATAATTTTTCATGTCACACGATGACACGAAACCTATTAGGTAAACACGACACGATAAGACCTGATAGGTTTCCATTACACATTAACCTACCCATTACACGTTAATGACCTGTTAACCTGTTAAGTTGACTAAATGAGTAGGGTTAGGGAAATGTGAATATATATATTAGGTACTAAATTATAATATTTGATAATTTGGGGGTGTAAAAATAATTTATTAAATTAACGGGTAACTTATTAGATCTCAGGTTATCGTGTAACCTGAATACACGAAATTCTTATCGTGTCTTATCGTGTAACTTATTGGGTTATCAGGTCAACCTGATAACCTGCATTATTTCTTATCGAGTTATCGGGTCAAACAAGATAACGACCCGATCCTTAATAAGCAAAACCTAGACCTGATAATTTCGTGTCGGTCTCGTGTCGTGTCATTGTGTAAATACCGATTTTGCCAGCCCTAGCCGCAGCTAGGAGTAGGTCCACTACTGGCATTAGGTAGAGTCCAGAAGGTAGTGTCATTTTAGAGGTGGACCGGTCAGAGGCGAACCGTGGACGGTTCGGCATTTTGTGATTTTTGTTGTATATATATATTTGGGATGGGTGTGTCCTTTATTTTTGGAAAGGGTAAATAGATATATGTATTTTTGGAAAAAAATAAATTATGTGGCGCAAGTATGTACATATATATGTATGTTTGTATGCACTTGGTTGACTGGGCAGGTAGCGTCATGTCGACGTCACCCCCGGCCTCGAGTGACGGGTGTCTGGGGTGGAGTATGATAGATCCATTAACAATGTTACCCATACTGATGATCTTACCTTTGTTGTTATCTCCAAAAGTCACATGACCTCTGTCTTTAAGTATCAAAGACGTAAATTTAGATTTATCTCCCGTTATGTGCCGAGAACAACCACTATCTAGAAACTTTTTTTTCTTGCTTAATAATACTTTCAGAATAACTTGCAAGGAATACCTCAAACAGTACCTAAGTGATATCTAATCTAAGTAGGTCCAATTGTGTTAGTTAGATCAATTTTTGTTCCTTTAGTTAAAACATCTAACAAGCGTCTTAGTTTCAAAAAAGAATTTTTGAAATATTTTTTGTTTAATATTTTCCATAAAACCAATCATTTCTTTATTAAAAACTCATCTTGAGTTTCCCAAAAGAACAATAGAATTTAGATCCTTAATCTTGGATTTCCACTCATTTTTTTTTTTTTTTAAATCCGATGAGACAAGTTTAGAAATATCACTTTTGAGGAAAATATTTTCAGATTCAAATTTTACAACTTGCTTGATTAATGTGTTAACTATATTTTGTAGAGTATTTATCTTAGAACATTGAAGCTTATAGTCATTTAGCGATTCTTGATACACATTAAACAATTCATCAAAATTTGAAGGACAAGGACTAGAACATTTATATACCTCATCTCTAGTGGTCATTAGATCAAGCATTGATGAATCATCACTACTGGATTTTTCAAAATTGCTTGATTCTGAATCATCCCATGTGGACTTCATGGATTTCTTCATTCTCTTTTTCACTTTATTCTTTTCCTTTCATTTCGTTTCCGTCTTTAGCTTAGGACAATCAGATTGAAAATGCCCGATTTTATAACAATTAAAGCACTCAATGTTATTCATATTGAAATTATTTGCAATAAGAGCCACACCCCCATCTTGCTCACTGTCGAGGCTTATACCATCAATGTCATCATTATCCTCAACTGTTTGAGCTTTTAGTGCCAATGACTTATGTTTACTATTTTCGGCTACATATTTATATCTACGAATGGTTGACTCATGGGTTATTAGGTTACCAATAAGTTCATCGATCATGTATTTGGGGAGATTCTTAGCTTCCTTGATTGCCGTCACTTTGGGTTCCCAAGCATTGGTTAGTGATCTAAGAATTTTTTGCACTTTCTCTTGCATGGTGTATGGATTTTCAAGTTCTCCAAGACTTTTGTAGATGTTGGTGAATCTAGTGAACATCTCCTGAGTTGATTCCATATCACCCATTCTAAACAGCTCAAATTGATGAACCAATGCATTGATTTTGGGTTCCTTTATTTGATTTGTCCTCTCATCTGTGATTTACAAAGTATCATGCATCTGTTTTGTTGAGTCACAACCTGATATCATGTTATACTCGTTCACATCTAAGTTACAGAATAAAAGATTAATTGCTTGAATATTAACAATTTTTTTTTTTTAATATCATCCAAATCATAGTTTTCTTTTTTCTAAGTAACACTATTAGCAGTAGGAATATAATTACCATTTTTAATAACTAATCAAGCCTCATAGATACCTATAAGAAAGCAGTCATTTTGGCTTTTTAGAATATATAATTATCACCTATAAATAGTAGAAGACGGTGCATTGATTGCCCCTCAGTTAGTGTGTTTATATAATGTGCCATGTGATCATGTTTAGCTAGGTTGCGAAGCCTAATGAGCTAAAACCAACGTTAGTACTAATTGTTGGCCCATAGATCTACCCAAGATGGAGAGTAAATTGGGTAGTTATAAAAATTTAAACAAACAAATTATTAGTTAATCAATCGCAAACTTTTCTATTTGGTTATTATCTTAAGGTATAGCAGAAACATGTTTAACTAGATGTACAACCAAACAAATAGGGAGAGAGAAAATGCACACACAGAATTATCCTGGTTCAGCAAACTATTTGGTCTACATCTAGTCCCCTGAGCTCTCATAGGGATTTCGCAATCCACTAACCCTGATTTATTTTCCTGGTAGGAATCAAACCCTTACAATCATTTTCGTATGTTCAGGACTAACCTAATTCTTTTCCCGGACTTATAATCAAGGGAAAAGTATATTTTAAACCCTCTAACTAATGACATATTTCTATATAGTCCAAGAAACATTTTCATTTAAGTTTAAACCCTATAAGTATGCACTCGATTTTAAATGGTCTTTCTGTTACATTTTTCATCCAATCTAACAGAAATGAGAGGTAAAATAGTCTTTTATTTATTTATTTATTTATATTTTTCTTCTTTTCTTTGTTTTTTTTTCTTTTTCCTTTTTTTTTCACTTCTCACTCTCTCTCTCTCTCTTCCTCCATCTTTCCCTCTCCCTTTCCTCGTCGAAAACCACTCTCTGTTACGGGGGTGATTCATCTGCGTAACAAGAGGTAGTTCATCTCCGTAACAAGGGGTGGTTTTCGGTGAGAAGAGAGAGGAGGAGGGAGGAAATAAGGGAGGAAGAGTGAGAGAGTTGAGCGAGAGAAAAAGAGAGTGAGAAGTGAAGAAGAAAAAATAAAAGAAAAAAAGCAAAGAAAAGAAGAAAAATAAAAAATAGTAAAAGACCATTTGATCTCTCGTTTCTATTAGATTGGATGGAAAATATAACAGAAGGATCATTTAAAGCTGAGTGCATACTTAGAGGGTTTAAACTGAAACGAATAAACTTATTGGACTATATAGAAACGTGTTAATAGTCATAGAGTTTAAAATATACTTTTCCCTAAAATCAAATATTTTCAATTTTTTTTTTTTACCAGGCTCAAGATGAACCTAATTTTTTTTAGGTTAAGAATCAAACCTAACTATCTTTTTACCAGACTAAAGGCTAACCTAATCCTTTTACCAACAAAAATCAAACCTAATCCTTTTAAAAACAAAAATTAAATCTAATCTTTTTACAGGCTAAGAATCAAACATAAACCCTGATTAGACATTTACCCAACATGTCTAATCCACTCTCATTCATCAAGTACAAAAAATGATATGTTTCTTCCCACATGAGCTTCTACCATCTCAATACAATATATGCTCAATTAATATCCTAATAATTACATAAGATTACAAATCTTATTTTACTCAATTAAAGCACAAAGTTAATATAAATCAGATGTATTACGCAAAAATCGTTTCACAAATTTTTTAGGATATTCAGAATAGAAAATAAATTTTTAAACAAAAATTACTACAAGCTCAATCAAAAGATATTAATCAATTAAAGCACAATTAATTTCAGCAAGTAAATGAGAACAATTTCACCTGGATTTGTTTAAAAAGATCAAACGTAAGACTCAAACCCAGTATAGCAAGAATGACACTTTCATCGAGCAAGAATATTTCATAAAACTTTTCTCTCAAATATATTTTCTACAAAATAATACTCTCTTTTAGAAAATGCTAATTTATAACTCTTGTTCTTGATGTCACTATATTTAAATTCGTAGGTCCATATATATAGATTTCAAAATATGCCTACAACGGTCATTGTTCAAAACATAAGACCATAAATGTCATATTTAAACCCCATATAATATACTCCTTTTAATTTTGAAATGTTTGACCCAAAAATACTATTTTAAAAATCTCACTTTAGTCTCCAAATTGTTTTCATTCAAACCCCTTAAATATAAAAAATAGTTTTTCCGGTAAATCTCATAGAATCAAGTAAAAGAAGGACTAAATAATAAGATCTCCAAACCTTATTTAGGTCATCACCTTAAACAATATAATTTTAAAAACAATTTTTTTTGCAAGAATTCAATGTTCCGCCAGTGTAATCTAAATTGATTTATCTCAAATCTAACTTCACTTAGGTCATCACCTAGAAGAGTTAGTCTTCAAAAAATTAATTTTTTTGTTACATCCAAATAATCACCTCAAATAGGTAATTTCTAAATGACATTTCAATCTTAAAATCCAAACTTAAAAAATATGAATCCTACAAGATGAGTTTTTTCAAATCACAATTTCAAATTAGTGCTCATATAGGTGCATTTTAAAATACAAATCATCAATACAAATACTCTTCAAGGGAAAAATCGGTATTTCAAATAAGTCTTCCTCATTCAATAAAATTTGAATTTGGAAATATTTCTCATCGTTTTGAAAAAAAAAAAAAAACTTCAAAGAGTTTTCACCTTATTCAAAAAAAATTCAAAGATCAATTTTTCAAAATCAAAACTTCAAATAGGTATTTTTAAAATTTCAGTGACTTACCTTCAATAGTTATTTTCAAAATCATTACCTCAAAATCAATGTTGTCTAAGTAAGTTTTAAAAAAAATAAAAATCAAGCCTCATAAAAACCATTACCTCAAGTAGATATGTTCTTCTTGAAAATAAACCTTGTGCAAACTTCTACTTTCATGAAGATTTTTCCAAATCATATGTTCCAAAATATGCCTAGAGAAGGTCGTGCCCACAAGAATGATATCCTCCAATTTGGATAACACCCTTTGTAGGTTATTACCTTGAATTAGTTCATCCCGTAGTAATAAATCTACAAATTTGAATTCATCTTCTATTTAAACCAAGATCAACCTATCCTTGAACTAGAACTCATTATACCTTAAAAGGAAAAACATGTGTCCATGTCCCAAGTTGGAGCATATCTTATACAATCTTATTCTCATAATGGAAAATGGTTCTTCAGCGAAGAGAAGTGTTGGCCTAGTGATCTAATCAAGCGAAGGGGTGAATTGGATAGTGACAAAAATTTAAACAATTAATTCAAACACAAGTTATCAATTTCCTTGATTGATTATTATCTTGTTAAACAACGAAAATGTGTTTAACTAGGTGCATACCCAAACAACATAAGTATAACAATACATCACATAACGATTTATCCTAGTTTAGTAAGCTACTCTTACCTACGTCCAGTCCCATAAGCTCCACAAAGATTTCACAATCCACTAACTTTTGATTCATTTACCAAGTAGGAACTATACCCTTACAATCTTGCTTCCTTTCGTAGGCTCGAAATCAACCTTTACACTCTCACACTATTACACTTATCATTTTCACATGCTTAGGAAGAACCTTATCTCACTCTAATTCTATTATAGGAAGAATCAAAACCTAATCTTTTAAAAGGTTAAAGATTAACCTAATCTTTTTTACAGACTAAAGATCAAGCCCTTAATATTTTTCTCAGGCTAAAGATTAAACCCTAATTACCCTGATTAGATACTATCCCAAATATGTCTAATTTACTTAAACTCTCAAATACAAAAAATTCACAAGTTTCTTCCCACATGAGCTTCTACCATCTAAATACAATTATGATTAATTAATATCCCAAAAACTATGTGATAGAATTTATGTGAGTCACAAATCTGATTTTAATTAATTTAGAGAGCATATAATAAACAATCAGATTCCATAAATAAAAATTGTTTAAAATATTTTTCAAGATATTAGATTTGAAAACAATTTTTCTAAAACACTTAATCCAAGTAATCAAACAAATAATTTAAGAAAGTAGTTTAATTAACTTGAAAAGATCTCACCGGGATTTCTTTAAAATAATTACGATAGCTCAGTGCAGAACAAAAATTGATGATAAAAAAAATTTCGCGCTTCAATCATGAACTCTTTCGATAATACTCTCTTATAAATTTCTCAGCGTCAATCACTTTCTTATAATAGCAAAGGGTGATTGTTCTTGATTCATTCATTTGAAAAATGCAGATCTCTATATATAGACTTCTAACTAACGACTATTTTTCAAATTACAAGATCTAAAACGACTCTTTAATACCCCATATATCATATACTATCAAAATATTTATGTTTCATTTGAAAATAGTTTTAGAAAAACTCAATTTGGTACCCAAAACCTTTTGTATTCAAAACACTTAAAGATGGGAAGTAGTTTTACCAATTCCATTCAAAGAATAATTTAATATATGGACTAAATAGATAGGATATTAGTAATATATGATATATAATAGTAAAATACCAAAATATCTTAAAAACTTCTTTGAAAATTGTTTAAAACAATGTGATATGGCTCAAAAACTAAAACAATCAACATTTAACTGTCTGACTTGATCGATTGACGGACCCCATGTCGGTTAACCACCCTTAGGTTAACTTTCTAACTGTTGCATTGCCTATGATCGGTTGACCAACCTGCCCATCAGTTGATTGATTCGCATAGTATGTTTTCTCTTATTTCTTCGTTTCGGCTATTAGATTCGTTAGTCGACCGACCTAACTCGTCGGTTGATCGAACTGGCTAGTAGGTTTACCCATTTAAATTTCTTAAGCTATTATTTTCATTAGTCGACCGACCCATTTCGTCAATTGACCGAATTGACCAGAAAGCACATTATTTTATGTGTTAAAATCATTTTGTTCACTTAAACACTTTACCATAAATAATTTTACAATTTAACAATTTTAAAAAACCATTTTAGTACCTTAAACTTATCACTTCTTATCATAACGTATAAGATTATTCATTTTAAAGTGTCGTGCATGATCCTAATTCGGGTTGCATTAAGATCATAAATGTAACGACCTAGTTTCCCAGGGTCATTACTCGGTTTCTCCTCTTGGAGAATTAACACTAACACCGTGCGACCAATATTTTATTCCATAAAAACTGATAAATTTTACAATACGACGACAATAATTATATTCAATTTATCGAGTCAAATTTTGGCAATGCAAAATATTAACTACAATTATTACAAACAAAAATTCTTATATAATTCTCGTCGCCGTTTCGTTCTCACCGGCCTTGCAATCAAAAATTGTGAGATTGTGAGCCAACGCTTAGTAGAACTCCAACCCCTCTAATACGTGCATTTAATTAACACGACAAATAAAACATGTTGGCCCAGTAGAATACCCAAGATGGGGGGTGAATTAGGTAATTAAAAATAATCATAATAAAACTTGAATAAATCAAATAATTAATTTTAAGCCTAACTTAATTATTATCTTTATAACACAACAGAATAATATTATCAATCTATGTGCACACCCAAACAACAAAAATAACAAAGTAGTAATGCAGCACACAAAAGATTTATACTGGTTCACTAAGCTACTCTTGGCTAATCCAGTCTCCCGAGCTCTACGAAGGTCGTACCCACTAAAACCAAGATCCCTTTAAAGGTAGGAACCAAACCCGCACACCGATTCTTTTATAGGCTCATAATCAACCTTTACAATATCATTTTCTCAGACTAAGGAAGAACCTTTACTTTTTACAGGTTAAAGAATAACTTAATCATTTTTAACACTAAGGCTCAAGAATCAAAACCTCTTACAAACACTCCAACGATCCTTTTCACAGGTAAGGATGGAACCTTTACAAATCACTCAAAACACAATTCTTATTCAAGAAGAATCACTACCTCAATCTCTTTACAAGAAGAGACTAAAACCCGACTACCCTTGATTAAATACCCCCAATGGTATTTAACCCATCACAACTCACCAATACAAAAAATTGATAAGTAAATCTCACTCGGAGCTTCTACCACCCCAGATAAACAATAACTCAATTAATATCCCAACTAATGATAGAAATACGTAAGATACAAAAATCTGACTTTAACAAGATATGGGTAGCAAATTGGAGCACGTAATCAGATTCAAGAAATTGTTTGTAAAGCTATTTTTCTCAAAAATCAGAAACAAATTCTAAGATCAATTTTCAAATATAAAATCAATAAACAAATAATAAGCAATTTGGAAAGATCTCACCCGAAATCCACCGAAAGAAAACAGTATTGCAATGTAACTTCAAATCAGTTACAGCAATGATCAGAAAATGATTCTCTTAGAAAAGCTCACTCAATTCTCAATAAGATATCTCTTAGAAAAGCTCACTCAATTGATATATTTTGATCTCTCTTGATAATATATGAATTCTTTCTCTTAGAATGATTAGTCATAAATAAAAATTCGCAGGTCTATATATATGAATATGAAATCAGCCTTATAACGGCTAGTTTACATGTGTCATGACAATTAAAAGCTCTTATAGACCTCTTATATCATAAAGACTTTATTTAAGTTCAATTCCACTTAAAAACATCTTTCAAATCTCTCAATTGAACCCCCAAAGTATTTCTCAATCTTAATAAATAAGTATAGAATCTATTTCAAGTACCAAATTGAGAAACATTAATATTTAATGAACCATATTAATAGGATTTAATTAGTTTATGAACCATATCTTAAATATAGAGAATACCCCCAAAATTCCTCTAAAATCCTAACAAAAATGGCTACTTTTGTATATAATCTCGGATCAAATAGTATCCTGAAACAGCACGTTCAGTCGATTGGGAGATTCAGGATATAGACAATGTAGTTCATCGGTCGACCGTGCAGTTGACTTGTCGATTAAGAGAGTTTAGTCTTCTTTCACCGGTCGACCTATCAGTCGACTCCTTGATTCAGAGAGTTCAACTTTCTTTTACCGGTCGACTGCTGTCACTGGATCTCTTCTCTAACTACGTTTTTAACTTATTTTCTTTTACGATTTCGCCCCTTTAACTATTTTATTCTCTTAATTAGCTCCACTAATATTCTTATATTCCATTTTAGTCATTCAAAATTATTTCTTCTTATTTCAAATAGGAATAAATAATTTAACTTAATCAAAACACACATAAAAGATAAAATACATTTTATGTCATGTGTGTGTTCCTAAATGGGATATTAAGGGCCCATTTGGTAACCGTTTTCATTCCAGAAATTCACATTCCATTCCCAGATTTTGGGGATTTCTGTTTGAAAATAGCGTTTGGTAATTTTTGTTCCCGTTCCCATTCCATTTCCATTTGAGAATTGTGCCCATTTTTTTCTTAAGAAATGAGAAACAAAAAAAAATTGTTTCTCATTATTTCCATTCCATTCCCAAAACCAAAGTTACTGTTCATCCGCCGGCCGACCACCGTCCGCCGCCGTCCGTCGTCGCCACCGGCCATCTTTACTGACCGTCGCCGGTTACCTCCGGCATTGCCAGCCGCCCACCATCCAGCAATTTTTGGCACCGCCGCCCGGCCAAAACAAAAAAAAATCTCAAAAAAAAATGGTTTTAGAATAATATCGTTATCAAACGCGATTTTGTTCCCAAAATAAAACAAAAAATATCGTTACCAAAAGAGATTCTACTCCCAAGAAAGAAACAAAATTCTCATCCCATCCTATCCCATTCCCATCCCACTGCTGGGATGGAAACAAAAACGGTTACCAAACGCCACCTAAGAGTTAAGATTCATCTGAGTTGTTTTCTCTAATTGCTTCAAACTCTTAGTTCTTCATCATCATCTTGACATCTTCATTTACCATCCATTTAATTTGACGTTTTCATTATTGGAACTTTAAATCACTATAACACTTTAATTAAACATTAGTTTTACCAAAACATCAATACCTAATTGTTCATCAAAATCTGAGAATCAACAATCTCTCCCTTTTTTATGATGACAATTAACTTTGATGTTTTTCTCAAAATAAAATATAACCACACTTCCCCTGAATCCTAGGACGGGTTCTTTAACTCATTAAAGCATCATAATGAAGATTTCAATAATGCACAATTTAAAAACACTCAATAAAGCACAAAAAAAAAAAAATCTCCCTTTTTACATAAATAAGAAATACTTGATTAAAACACAGTTTTAGAATACTCCCCCTTAATAAGACAAACATCACTAATTTCTCCCCCTTTGTCATCTTCAAAAACAAATTTAGGGAGGGAAGGAACCCATACATGTAACTCACTCTAAGCAAACATCATAATAAGCTTATTGGATCGACTTTAAAAATTAAAACTTATTTAATCTCTTTTTAAGCACAAAACTTTTTCTTTATAGATAAATATCACATCAACTCAATTTTTGGAAGAAATTGAAATTCATTTAACACATCAAAACCATTTTTAACGAATACGATGTGTATCATCATTAGAGATAATAAATCTAACTAATTAGATCAAGTCTAGGTAATTCATCAAAATCTAAACACTAGCAGTCATGGAAATCCAAATAACCTAGATTAACTATTACAGACCAAAAAAAATATAGTTGTGGATCTTATCTGAATAACAACACACCAATAAAATCTAATGAGAGCTCTGTCTAGAGAAATAGTAGTAAAGTCCTATCGGACTAATGGCTGGCTGCTGCGGATATGGAACACCTGGCTGAATAATTGGTCCATGAGTCATCTGCTGATGAAATGGCGTTACAGGAACTACTCCAGATGGCCCAACTCCATATGGTCTTGCTCCTGATGGTCCTGCTGCAGTATATCCTCCAAAGAACTATTGTGCTCCATACGTAGGATGTCCGATAAAATGTGGCTGAGCACTATATGTTGCTCGTAGGCATGATATGATGACCGCATATACAAAAACATTTGTTCCAGATTTTCCGTGATTTTTTCGAATCCAGGTTCTATGTTTGTATTCATCTGGATCACTTTATTTTCTAGCCCAGTCATCCTCTCATCCATCAAATCCGCATAAATTCTCAAATCATCAATCTGATCATGAAGAAAGTCCATCTTCTAATCCATGCTTATCTCTCTTTCATTTTCTTTTTCCTCGTCTGCAGCCTGCACTCTCTGCCTTTTCTGAGTCTTCTTCTTCACCCATCTATTCCCTCTTAACTCATACCCCATCAACGAAGCATTTTGAACATTGATCCATCCTGGTGTGGTTGTCAAAAACATCTGCTCATCAGGATCAACTATTATTCCAAAGTGATCAAATATCCTCTAGAGTATATCTGCATAGGGTAGTATTCCCAAGGGTTTGTGAACATGATGCCTCATATGCTCTATTATGATATGGGCTAAGTCCAACTTTCTTCCTTCCACAATTTCATTCTTCAAGTACAAATCAAAGTCATTCACATTAGCATGACTTACCCCTCTAGTCACAACCGAATAGGTCAGCACCAAGTGAAGAAATTGATGCTCAATGGACAACGAACCTACTTTGTCTCCCTCTAAATCAATTTTTTCCGCAATTACCCTTCTATTAAAATATATTTAAAGCCAATGAGGGGTATTATATGGAAATACATCTCCTCTAGGTATTCCCAAAATGTGGCTTAACAATACCGCATCAAAACGAATTACTTTTTCTTTAACAAAAGATTTAATCTCAAGATTATTGTAGGTCATATTGTTGTAAAACATCCGTACCCATACCGGCATCCACTCTTCTTTTTGATTGACAAACTCAATCCATCCCAAATTTCTAAAATACGCTTCAATATCAATGTTTTTCTCTTTTAACTCAAAAAAAAAAATCAATGGGTTTGCAGCCTAACACCCTACGATTGACAAATTCATCATTGTATTTTCTCTCAGCCTCTTCACTTCGAATGAAAACATTGTCAAACTTAAGCCTATTTGCACGATTCTTGATTCTAGGCATTTTTTACACAATCTAAAGTAACCAATCTAGAATTTCTCAATAAACCAAAGCCAAGCAACCAATCAATCCAAAAATAGCCACACAAATTAAGGCCAAACAACAAAAGTAACCGAAACCCCAGAATGGGAGAGGACCAACCTGTTTTCGCTAGAGAATGACCTCCACCACACGAATTCGAGCCTTAGTCTTGTTGATTCAACCAAAAATTCTTCAGATCTGAGCCGAAATAAACTAATTTCGTGAGATTTAGGCTTGGATAAACTTGGGAGAGGAAGGGTTTTGAGAGAAGAAAGGTTTTAGGGTTCGGATGAAATGAAATAAAGAAGTCAGGTTTTTATATCCTGACACAATCAGTCGACCGCCCAGTCAACTGATTAACTCAAAGTGACTCTCGGTATTCCAACCTAAAACCCCCGGTCGACTGATAGGTTGACTGCTCTCTTATGTTTTGATCGATTTTGTGCATTTAAACCTAATTTGATCTTCTTAACTCAATTTTTACCTCTTATTTTGATCCACATATATTTTAAAAATATTTACTCACACACTTAAACACACACACACATATTTCAAGCGTCTAAATTTTAAAATGAACAGACTCAGTCTCCCTAACAAAATTAATAAACTTAAACTTTAAAAATTTTGACATACTTGGATCATCTTTAGGAGCAAGTGGTGTGTGTACCTTAGGTGAATTACTAATTTCTGATTTGACATCCTTTGATTCCACCAATACTTGATTTTTCACCTTGATTTCCTCCTTCTTAGGAACAACAGTTCTTTGAGTTGATTCAGTAAAAACCTTTTTGCCTTTGTTTGGTCCTTCATGCTGCTTTGGCACAACTTTGTAGATGAATATTTTCTTGTGCTGGTATTTTTCCGTTTGTTGTGGATAAGATTTATCAACTCTCATATATTGAACTTGTTGCTTCTTTACTCTTTTATATAGCGCGTGCTGATTCTTCTTATTAGATACATTAAACCTTCTTGTTTGTTCAAATCCCCTTGTCGGTACTTGGTATTCATTGTACTTTTGTCTGAATCTCTGATTTGTACCTGCACCAACATTTTCTATTTTTGGTATCCAGTTATTTCTGGATCCAACAGGGTAACCATGTAATAAATAACAGGAGTTTTCATAATGACCAAATTTACCACAATAGAAACACTTAATACTGTTAGTACGCCTCTTCGAATAGTCAGTGTTTCTTACCATATCATAATATTTTCTGCGATTTTGAGAAACAACTTTAGTAACTATTGATTTTTCAAAACATTTAGTACTCTCAGCATCCTTAAAATTATCCATTGTTTCTCTAAGCTCCTTTTGAGTCTTCTCAAGTAACCATTCATTGGTACTAATGTTTACCTATAGACCAAAATTCTTTTTATGCATAAATTCAATATCATTCTTAAGAATTTGACACTCATTTTCAACAGAATGGATTTTCAAATGAGCTCTATCAAGCTCACACCTTATATTATCCAATTCAATACTCAAAACCTCATTCAAAGTTTCAAGATTTTTTCTTTTAAATTTATTCTGTTGAAGATCATAAAAATTATTTTTCAAAACCTCAGTCTCGTCCTCAAGAGACTCAACTTTATCATACAACTTATTAATTTTAGATAAAGCATTTTTAAACTCAACAGTTTCAAAATATTTGTCGAAATTCTTTTTCTTGAGAGATTTGATAGTACTAAACTTCTTATTTTCAAGAGTTGCAATCTTTTGCTCTAGTTTAAAATTCTCTTTTCCAAAAGCATAAGTAAGAGCAATAAGCATCTCAATAACTTTATATGCATTCTCATCATTGCAAATAATATCAGACTCATGATCAGAACAATGACTATTAGAAAATGCAGAGTTAACAGTAGCACACATAATATCAGAATCAAGATAATCCATATGATCTTTGTTAGCTACAAAATTCGAGCTAAACCAACTCTGATGTCAATTGTTGGCCCAGTAGAATACCCAAGAGGGAGGGTGAATTGGGTAATTAAAAATAATCAGAATAAAACTTGAATAAATCAAATAATTAATTTTAAGTCTAAATTAATTATTATCTTTATAACACAGCGGAATAATATTATCAATCTATGTGCATACCCAAACAACAAAAATAACAAAGTAGTAATGCAACACACAAAAGATTTATACTGGTTCACCAAGCTACTCTTGGCTAATCCAGTCCCCCCGAGCTCCATGGAGGTCGCACCCACTAAAACCAAGATCCCTTTAAAGGTAGGAACCAAACCCGCACACCGATTCTTTTACAGGCACATAATCAACCTTTACAATATCATTTTCTCAAGCTAAGGAAGAACTTTTACTTTTTACAGGTTAAAGAATAACCTGATCCTTTTTAACACTAAAGCTCAAGAATCAAAACCTCTCACAAACACTCCAACGATCCTTTTCACAGGTAAGGATGAAACCTTTACAAATCACTCAAAACACAATTCTTATTCAGGAAAAATCACTACCTCAATCTCTTTATAAGAAGAGACTGAAACCCGACTACCCTTGATTAAATACCCCCAATAGTATTTAACCCGTCACAACTCACCAATACAAAAATTGATAAGAAATAAATCTCACTCGAAGCTTTACCGCCCCAGATAAACATAACTCAATTAATATCTCAACTAGTGATAGAAATACGTGAGACACAAAAATCTGACTTTAATAAGATATGGGTAGTAAATTGGAGCACGTAATCAGATTCAAGAAATTGTTTGTAAAACTATTTTCCTAAAAAATCAGAAACATATTCTAAAATCAATTTCCAAATATAAAATCAATAAACAAATAATAAGCAATTTGGAAATATCTCACCCAGAATCCACCGAAAGAAAACAGTATTGCAATGTAACTTCAAATCAGTAGCAGCAATGATCAGCAAATGATTCTCTTAGAAAAGCTCACTCAATTCTCAATAAGATATCTCTTAGAAAAACTCACTCAATTGATATATTCTGATCTCTCTTGATAATATATGAATTCTTTCTCTTAGAATGATTAGTCATAAATAAAAATTCGCAGGTCTATATATATGAATATGAAATCAGCCTTATAACAGCTAGTTTACATGTGTCATGACAATTAAAAGCTCTTATACACCCCTTATATTATAAGGACTTCATTTAGGTTCAATTCCACTTAAAAATATCTTTCAAATCTCTCAATTAAACTCCCAAAGTATTTCTCAATCTTAATAAATAAGTATAGAATCTATTTTAAGTACCAAATTGAGAAACATTAATATTTAATGAACCATATTAATAGGATTTAATTAGTATATGAACCATATCTTAAATATAGAGAATATCCCTGAAATCTCTCTCAAATCCTAACAAAAAATGACTACTTTTGTATATAATCTTGGATCAAACAGTATCCTGAAACAGCGCGTTCAGTTGACTGCCCAGTCGACTGGGAGATTCAAAAAAAGACAATGTAGTTCATCGGTCGACCGTGCGGTCGACTTGTCGATTCAGTGAGTTCTTCATTCTTTCACCGGTCGACCTATCAGTCGACCTCTTGATTCAGAGAGTTCATTCTTCTTTCATCGATCGACTCACCAATTGACTGCTGTCACTGGATCTCTTATCTGAATACGTTTTTAACTCATTTTATTTTACGATTTCGCCCCTTTAACAATTTTGTTATCTTAATTAGCTCCACTAATACTTTTATATTCCATTTTGGTCATTTAAAATTATTTATTCTAATTTCACATAGGAGCAAATAATTTAACTTAATCAAAACACACATAAAAGATAAAATACATTTTGTACCATGTGTGTGTTCCTAAATGAGATATTAAGAGTTAAGATTCACCTGAGTTGTTTTCCCTAATTGCTTTAAACTCTTAATTCTTCTTCATCATCTTGACATCTTCATTATCCATTTAATTTGACGTCTTCATCATTAGAACTTTAAATCATTAAAACACTTCAATTGAACATTAGTTCCACCAAAATATCAATACTTAATTGTTCATCAAAATCTTAGTATCAACAAAACACATTGACAAAATTTTCACATAATTTTCACGTAATCACAATTATTTCATAAAATTTTGCAGTTAAACTTCAACAACAATAATAACATAAATCACACAATCAAAAATTAAGTACATATATTAAAAGAGTTAGAAATTCTACCTAAAATTTGAACCGGAATCCGAATCGAAATCAGAATACTCAAAACATCCCAAAATCCGTTACAGTTAAATAACTATAATGTTGATTTATATATATATATATATATATATTTTCGCTCAAGAATATATATCGCACACTGTCCTTTTTTTTTTGTTCCATTTTCTAAATTCCCCGTACTTCATGGACGGCCCAACGCCACCGAAGAGCGTTGGGATAGCGTACTTTATCCTTGAACTCATTAGTTTTATCATCTTCCTTTTTAGAGTTAGAGGCGGCCGCGCCTCCACTAGCACCACTACCACACAACGTTCCGTTGCTTGCTGGATTTTATATATATATATATATATATATATATATATATATATATATATATATATATATATATATATTTATTTATTTATTTTATTTTTTTTGCTCAAGAATATATATCGCACACTGTCCTTTTTTTGTTTGTTCTATCCATGCATATATATATATATATATATATATATATATATATATATATATATATATATATATATATATATATATATATATATATATGTAATGGCTTGGTCTTTCATCATCATCATCATCATCATTATTATTATTATTATTATTATTTTCTATGTGAGCACACATGCAACCGCCACCTATGCCATGAAGATATGGTCACTATTTTTTCCCATTTTTTTTTCTTATTGCCATAAACAATTACTTAATGGTTAAGTTTTAAGAAATTTTGTTTAGCACCCATAATTATAAAATAATTCATATTAAATTCAATAATTATACTTATCTCCTCCCAACATTATCAAATATTTATTATAAATTTTCATAATATACAAAACAACTCAAAAATGTTTAAAGTAATATTTTTAAAAATATAATTTAACATTTAACTCAAAAAAAATTATCAAAAAACATTTATATCATAAATTTGAAAAATAATCCCAATAATATTTCAAAAAATGTAAATTTAACATTTAACTCCAAAAATTATCAAAAATATAAATTTAACATTTAATCTCCAAAAACTATAAAGTATATATGTACACCACAAATTTACAAAATCATCTCCAAAAATATTAAACTTATAAAAATAATATTTTTTAAAAATATAATTTTCAAGGTATTACAATCTACCCCTCTTAAATGAATTTCGTTCTCGAAATTTCATTCAAAACAATAATAGCTCAAGATCACAGGGTTTTATTAATTATATTCTAAAATCTTATGTTTCTAAATCTTTCCGCTACGCACTCTCATTATAATAACATAATAATAATGAATATCAATTTAAGTTTTTATAAGCTCAAAAAAAATATTACCACTGGCTTCCAATATAAGTAAATAACCAATTTTTTATTAATAAATTGAAAAAAAATTGTTTTAATCCTCTAATTTTGACAAGGATACCAAATTGTTCACAATTCTGTCATATAAACATGTATCAACCCGAGTTCAATACTCATATACATGTATAAAAAATATTGCAACAAGATATGAAGATTATGAAGGCAACCTCACATCAAAATTAAGATAAAGTTGAACTACACATATTCGGATTATATAAATAACATCAAAAGTATTCATATTGTCAAATATTCCAGTTATCATGATAGTTGTACAACACTCCGACCCTACCTAACATTACTAGTGGACCAACACCTATCTGAATTATTTTCCCGGTGTACTGTCTTCATAATACAAAAATCTTTTTATGGATTAAGTATTTTTTTTTATCAAAATCCACTTTCCAATAAAATATAGCCACATTGGACAGTATCCAAACCTCAACAAAAATATCACCGTAACAGAACAATCGAATTTAATTCAATTGATCAACTCACTTGTACATAATAAAATAACATATTTCCTTATAAGCCATATGATTGTTTATCTCACGACCGGGAGTTACGACGGTATCGTAACCTGTAAAACTGTGTCATCTAAGGTGGCTATCAATGTCAGGGTCATTCAATATCCCCAATAATAGGGGCAGCCACCTGCAGTATTTGTACTCTTGACAGGTCTCATCATATATCCACACTGTAGGATTTTTTTGACAGGTAACAACATATATCCACCCTGCATGTCTTGCCTAACAGGTAACAACATATATCTATCCTGCAGGTCTTGCCTGATATGTAACAACATATATCCATCCTGCATGATTTTCCTAACATGTAACAACATATATCCATCCTACAGGTCTTATCTGACAGGTAATCCACATCTCGCAGGACATGCCCTCTTGACGAGAAGACAACTATGGCATAATCGAATAATAGAAACTATTTTTCATATTTAAAAATCTACTTGATCCGCGTAACGTTATAAAATAATCTATTTTAATAAACCTTTTTTTTTCTCCACATTTTAGTACGAAAATATAATTTGACAATTTACATAGAAGACAATGGACATGCTGTTTTCATAATATAAATTTTTTTTACGAATCAAGTATATTTATCAAACACCACATTTCAAAATATAATATAAATATAATTTCACTACTACTATCGCAATAAAATAATGCATTGAAATCCACCAACCAAATCATTTTAATATATAATAAAATACCTCACACATATTTTTCTACTAGCCATATGATCATATCACCTCATGATCGGGAGTTACGACAGTACCGTGACATGTACAACTGTGCCATCTAAGATGATTATCAGTGTTAGAGCCATTCAATATCCCTAATGGTAGGGGCAACCACCTGCAGGATTTGCACTCTTGACAGATCTCAACATATATCCACCCTGCAGGACTTGCCTGACAGGTAACAACATATATCCACATCTCGTAGGACATGGCCTCCTGACGAGAAGACAACTATGGCGTAGCAAGATAATAAAATCACTTTCCACCTTTAAAATTTTCCTTGATCCATTTATCATCGTAAAACTGTCCATTTTCACTAACATTTTTTTTTCCACAATTTAATACGAAAATATAATTTGACGATTTATATAGAAGACAATAAACACTTTTAAATTAATATTTTCAATCCAACAATAAATCATATGGTCCACGACTAACACAACACTTACCCAGGCTTATTTAACTTACTATTGGTAAGTTGTATTAATCAAACGTCACCTAAAATGGTAATCTGTTCAATTTGAAACTTTTAGGGACCAAAGTGAAATAATAGTAACAATGCATGGGTGCAAAGTGTCAAGCCACTGAAAAAAACATAACGGACCATCAATGCATGGAAATATGAATCAAAAAGCACGTTTCTGGGAACAAAACAAATATCATTTTTTTTAAGCGAGTTGCTTTCCATTTTTCCCTTGTGCCTTGTTTGATGGAAATGGCTTCTACGTGTATGAATAAAGGGAAAAGTGATATTATTATAATCATAGTTGACCGAAAATGGTAAACGCCCATTACCAAAACAAGTGTGTTAAACCTAAAAGAATTCAACATTCCACCAAGTCTAAAATCAAGCACAACACGAGACGAAATATGAGGTGCGCATATCAATATCGATTTAGACAGAAAAAAGAAGACCCAAAGAGATAGGAGACTATTTAGAACATATTTTAGAGGTTATATTTCATATCCTGAAACCAGCTAGCTCAACTAAAATACCACTATGAAATGGTATGAAATTCAACTACATATGAAGTAGAACATAAATATTGAAAAATGCAACAAGATGGGAAAGTGAACAACAAAAGAAACACTGTATGTTCACGGAAGAATACCACTCTTCATATCAATATATATAACCCTAAACTATGGCGGTCGCAAACCCTCTCTGATACCACCTGTAACGACCCGGTTTCTCAGGACCATTACTCGGTTTCTCCCCTTGGAGAATTAACGCTAACACCGTGCGACCAATATTTAATTCTATAAAATTTGATAAATTTTACAATACAACGATAATAATTATATTCAATTTATCGAGTCAATTTTTGACAATGGTAAATATTAATTACAATTATTACAAACATAAATTCTTATATAATTCCCGTCGCCATTTCGTTCTCACCAGTCCTGCAATAAAAATTGTGAGGTTGTGAGCCAAATCTCAGTAGAACTCCAACCCCTCTAATACGTGCATTTAATTAACGCGATAAATAAAACACATTGACAAAATTTTCACATAATTTTCACGTAATCACAATTATTTCATAAAATTCAGCAGTTAAACTTCAACATAATAACATAAATCACACAATCAAAAATTAAATACATATATTAAAAGAGTTATAAATTCTACCTGAAATTTGAACCGGAATCCGAATCGAAATCGGAATACTCAAAACATCCCAAAATCCGTAATAGTTAAATAGCTATACTGATGATTTATATATATATATATATATATATATATATATATATATATATATATATATATATATATATATAATGGCTTGGTCTTTCATTATTATTATTATTATTATTATTATTATTATTATTTTCTATGTGAACACACATGCAACCGCCACCTATGCCATGAAGATATGGTCACTATTTTTTACTTTTTTTTTTTCTTATGGCCATAAATAATTACTTAATGGTTAAGTTTTAAGAAATTATGTTTAGCACCCATAATTATAAAATAATTTATATTAAATCCAATAATTATACTTATCTCCTCCCAACATTATCAAATATTTATTATAAATTTTCATAATATACAAAATAACTCAAAAAAATTTAAAGTAATATTTTTAAAAATATAAATTTAACATTTAACTCAAAAAAAATTATCAAATAAAATTTATATCATAAATTTGCAAAATGATCCCAATAATATTTCCAAAAATGTAAATTTAACATTTAACTCCAAAAATTATAAAAAATATAAATTTAACATTTAATCTCCAAAAACTATAAAGTATATATGTACACCATAAATTTACAAAATCATCTCCAAAATTATTAAACCTATAAAAATACCATTTTTCAAAAATATAATTTTCAGGGTATTACAATAAAAGTGAGTTATTTTCACATAAATATCTTTAATGTATTTAATGCTTTGAACATCTTCATTATTGTCATCTTGCATCCGTCTATAATTCCTTTGATTCTTCAATAATCGCTCTATAAATTCTTCAATAATTAATCTTTTTGACCCATTCTTTTTCTCATGTCAGCCTATAGAACTTTTATTCTGAAATCACTTAATAAAACTATTAGTTCCGTAAAATATCAATATTTAATTGTTCATTAAAACATTAGGTTCAACAAGAATTCACTACCTTCAATAGTGATTGGAACGACACAAAAAATGGTGGAACCTACAAAAGGTTTGTGTAATGTAATGAATAACTTGAATTTGTACTCATTGTTTTAAAATCAATTTGAAAATTGTGTTAGCTCTTGGATGACCAACTTTATTTGTCTCTCAAATGACTAATGGCTTAATTTCAAACTTGTATTAAGAGCCAACACAATTCGTCTCTCAAATGACTAATGGCTTAATTTCAAACTTGTGTTGGTTCTTAGATGACCAACCCCATTCGGCTTCCAAATGACTAATGGATTATTTTAAAACCTGTGTTGGATTTTAGATGACCAACCCCATTAGGCTTTCAATTTACCAATGGCTTAATTTAAAACATGTGTTGGCTCTTAGATGACCAACCCCATTCGTCTCTTAAATAACCAATGGATTAATTTAAAACCTGTGTTGACTCTTAGATGACCAACCCATTTGACTCTCGAATGACCAATGGCTTAATTTAAAACCTGTGTTGGCTCTTAGATGACCAACCCTATTTATCTCTCAAATGACCAATGGATTAATTTTAAAGTTTTGTTGACTCTTAAATGACCAACCCTATGAGTCTCTTAAATGAATTTCATTTTATATTGGCTATTATAAAAGACAAATGGCATGTTTAGCCTAACTCTAGAAAGATCAGGTTGGATGAATTAATGGATACTTTGCAGAATTGTAGCTTGACCTGATTCTTGGTAAATCCAAGATATGTAGGAAATTCAAGTGGGTTCGATCAACCAATAAACATTTCATCTTGGAAACATTTTTCAGCTTTGGGCTGTGGCACATTTTACCTCGGATTAATCTTTTGGTTTTCTTGAGGTGCACTTTTTGTTTCCTTGCGATAAACCAGAAAGAAATGCATACACTTAGAACTAAATTCTGACCTGATTCGTGGAAAATCCAAGATATGCAGGAAACCTAACAAGATTCGGTCACACAATCAGAGTAACAAAAAGTGCATATGACCAAGTCACTCTCAAAGTCATTGGACAATCACAAATAGTTCAACAAAGAATGGTACAAATACAAAGCCGTCAAGTTGCCTATCGATTTTTGCCCCAAAGGTAACCTATGGAACTGTGCTTGACCTAATATTTGGCGATGCCAAAGCACAAAGGCAACCCATTGGGGTTTGATTACTTAAATGTAGTATCCCTGCCATGCACTGGGGCAAATCTTATAGTCTTTTCGTTATACATGATCACGTTCATATCTTACATGGGTTAATTCCTCCTTTATCTTGTTGGCTCTTAAATGATCAAACATCTTGACTCTAAGATGATCAATTGCTCTAACAAGATTAAACCCAAAAAACATATTTCATTTAATTGCATCATATATGCATACTCCTTGAACTACACTTGACCTGATCTTTGGCAATGCCAAAGTACTTAGGCAACCCCTTGCTATTGGGTCACCTAACTCAAAATGTATCATCACGTATTACCCCAGTCTTGGGCTGGGGTATATTTTAAATACCTTAAGATGTGTCTTGCAATACGATCATCTAATCCATTTCCTACCTGAAACACACAACGCATCTATAGGTTGGGGCATATTTAACAATCCAATACTGACTAGGAAAATTTAGGACACAAGTTACTAGATCGTCTATGATGACAACTTTTTAATCACCATTAAAAGATAAGACATTTGCAAATTTATATTCAGGGATACTACAAACACCTCATATACTTAGGTCACTGGTCATCCACGTCCCTTCTCCATTACTTATATATTGGGGGGCAGGAACACCAACAAAAGATAGTAAAAAAGAAAAACTAAAATAAAAAGTTACTTTTGTCCATTTCAGGTAAAATCTAAATTTACCCATATTTTAACATCTTTAGTTAAATTAAACCAAAAAAAATAGTTTTCTAATTTTTTATGAGTAGAATGGGGTAAAAGGCAGATTTTTTAAAGTAGAGATAAAATTAAACAAGGTCATGGGATAAAAGGCAACTAAACCTATTTAAATGAAAAACGCAATTTTTTTTTTCTTGTTTCTAGTTAAAAACATTAAAATTGACATTACTTTCCGAAGTTTAGTTATAGGGATGAAAATCACACCCAAAACAACGAGTAACCTAACCAAATCGAACTGAATGGCGGATTTGACCATGGTCAAATAGTTTCGATTTTGGTCTCACAATTTAAAACGAAACAATTTTTTATTTTTATTTTTTCATTTTAATCGTGAAAATCAAACCACGAACCTAAGAGCATACAAATCTATTCTTTTATATATATTACCTATATTTTTTCTTTTATTTATAATCTTACCTATAGTTTATATATATGTATTATCATTAGGGCTTACATTTGGTGGTTTGATTTTTATAACGTTTCAACTTTATCTTTTATATTTTACTATTGTATCAATTAGCGATTTGATGTTTTTGGTTTTGATTTCGTTTGGAATTTATGCTTTATAATTTAGTTATATATATATTTTTATAATTTTATGAACTTTGCATTGTTAGTATGTAGTAATTAAAGTATAAAAAATAAATAAACATAGATATAAAAATAAAATAAACCGTTTGATTTAAAAAATTAATTTTAAAATACCAATGATTTACGCTTTGGTTTTTTGTTTTTTGAATTTAATTTTTTTTAATGGTTTTGATTTTGGTTTTTACAATGAAACCAGACCGAAAGTCACCAATTCCTAATTTTTTTTTTGGTATACTATGAGTGTCTCTCTAATCACACAGAGTGAAAGATTAGCTCGTTCAGAATGCGTGACTGTCTCTCCCAATAAATATGTTTTTATAGGTCTCAAACTCTTGGTCCCTTAACTACCAATATGAGTTGCTCCAAGCGGCAATGATTTGGGCTCCTTAAGTAACACCTCCAGGGATCGAACCTTGGGGGGGTTGTGTATGGAAAGTACTCTGTTAGAAGAGGTGCCTGTTTCTGCGTCCGACATTATCTCAAGGAATTAGTCTCCGTCGACGATGGTGCGAGAAATACACTAGGAAACCTAAAAATAAAAAACCTGGTCCCTTAACTACTTTAGGGCAAATGTGATTTTGACACTTGAACTCACCGATTCCTATTCACATCCGCTTACTCCCTTGTATTTTCCAATCTAGACCGGTCAATACCGGTTACCAGTTGTACAACGAAGGGGGCGGTCCGTTCTACTACCAACCTCTATCCTTTGTTGTATCTCTCTTACACTATAAATAGCTGCCTACTGCCATCATGTCTCTCTTTTCGTCTTTTTCTCCTTTCTACCCCTCTTTCTTAGACAACTCTCCGGCAATCGCGCCGGCGTCGGACCGTCTATCAGCCGGAAATCCTGCCGTTCTGCCTGTGCAAAGGTCTCTCTTTGAGTCTTGTTACTTGATTTTTTTCTTTTGGTTTAAGCAAGCTTCAGATCTAGTTTCTCTCTATATATTGGCCTCTTTCCTTCATCTGTTAACTTTTTCTACACCATTTTATGTGTTTTACCCTTCATATTACTTGATTCATATATTGATGTAAAGGTTAAAAGTCAACCGGCGGATCTTCATATTTTCTGGTGATTTGTTTGTTTTTGGTCTATAATTTAGAGTTTGTAATGTAGCTTACTGGGTTAACCAAACCATCATATAGATGTTTGGTATTTTTTTTATTTTTTATTTTACCTCAAATTTGTATTTATGTCTTTTGGAAATCATTGCCCGCTTAATCTTACAATGGAAATTTTAATTTACTGTTCCATTTCCCCCCAAATATGTACGGTTTGTTGTTTATTAGGTTAGTGTAGTGGTGTTTGTTGTTTATTAGGTTAGTGTAGTGGTACCCAAGTGGTGTTAGTTTGGTTGGCACGGGCAGGTGTCTCTTGGGAGCACTCTCTCCAAGAATTAAATCTTCAATTTAATCCTGAATGCTTCAGGCTGACGTGGGAGAGTGCGCCATTGAGATCGCCCGGTGAGACGATTAGTCGAGGTGCACGTAAGTTCGTCCAGACACACCTTACTGAAAAACCGATTTATTTATTTATTTTTTTCTTTAGTGGTATGCCATTGTTGCCTTTTCTTTGTTAAACAGATAGTCTATTATATGCTTGACGACAAGGATATGAAATTGTTTATTCGTTTAATTTTTGTCTTAAATTTTTCATTTTCTTTAAAATTATTTATTGGCTTTCATTCCAAGATTGTGATATTTGAGCTTCCTTTAAATGACCTCTCTTTTTGCTATTCAGATTATATCTTTGGGTTGAAAAGTTAGTACTGTAATGGATGGTGTTGGACTTAGAAACGTGAGTTCTCATTGCTCCATATCAGAAATGGATGACGATGATATCTCAAAGCTACTTGACAAGCCAAGACCGAATATTGAGAGGCAGAGATCATTTGATGAACGGTCACTTAGTGAGTTGTCTATTAGTTTAACCAGAGGTTTAGATAATTATGAGAGTGCTTACTCCCCAGGTGGACGGTCTGGACGGTCTGGATTCAATACGCCTGCTTCATCGGCTCGGAACTCTTTTGAGCCTCATCCGATGGTGGCCGAAGCTTGGGATGCGCTCCGTCGATCCTTGGTGTTCTTCAGGGGTCAACCTGTTGGTACAATTGCTGCATATGACCATGCGTCTGAGGAAGTTCTAAATTATGATCAGGTGAAATTGTGTAGCATAGTTTTCAAACCCTTTGATGCCGTTTGGTAACCCTTTTTTTTACTTTTAAAAATAAAAAGAGCTTAATGGACAAAAAATTACTTTACTTAAAAGTAAAACTGTAAAAGTAAAAAAACAAAAATGTGGACGATAGTTTAGAGATAATATCTAGTATTATCCATATAAATGATCTCTTAATCCAAAAAATTCGTAAATGATTGAAAAAAAAGTGTGTGGATATCAAAGTGCATCTACTTTTTACTTCTCGAAAAAGTAATCAAAATCATGTTTTTGGCTTTATTATTGTTAAAAGTATTGTTTTTTAAGCGCAAAACGAACACTACTTTTTAAATCATTTTTTTGCTTAATTGCAAAAAAAAAACAAAAACTTATTAACTTTAGTTTTTGATACATTTTATACTTGTTCAATGAGTAGGTTTTTGTACGAGATTTTGTACCAAGTGCACTTGCTTTTCTAATGAATGGTGAGCCAGATATAGTTAAAAACTTCCTGCTGAAAACACTTCAGCTTCAAGGATGGGAAAAACGAATAGACAGATTTAAGCTTGGTGAAGGGGTGATGCCTGCCAGTTTCAAAGTTCTTCATGATCCAGTTCGTAAAACAGATACTATAGTAGCAGATTTTGGTGAAAGTGCAATTGGAAGAGTTGCTCCTGTTGACTCTGGTTTCTGGTGGATTATTTTACTTCGTGCGTATACAAAATCAACTGGAGATCTATCTTTGGCTGAAACAACGGAATGCCAAAAGGGAATGAGGCTTATTCTGACCCTTTGTCTGTCAGAGGGATTTGACACATTTCCAACTCTGCTATGTGCCGATGGATGCTCAATGATTGACAGAAGAATGGTCAGATACCTTTCTTATTTCAACATTTTTTTACACTTGTTCCATTGATATGAATGATGATGCTTTTTTAATCTTTGCCTTTCAGATTTTATCTAAGCAATTCTTAGGACTGAAATATTATGATATTTGTTATACGGATACGGCAAGGAGGTGCAAAAATTACCCAAAAAGAAAAAAAAAAAAGAAAAAGAAGAGCTTCTGAACTTGGGACTAGTTAAATACTGATAGCATACTTATATTGATTGAATGAAAGGTGTCTAATAATGAAAATAAGTCAATTAACATTTGTAGAAGGTAAAAAAAGGGAAATAGTGAAAAGGAAACCTTTCTGTCCTTGCCTTAATTAAAATACCAGCCATACCAGCCCATATACGAGAAATACTTGAAAAAAAAATAATAAAGAACATCGAACCACTTCACCGCCGCAGGCACCACGCTGTTGTGTTGCCACAGTGTGCCACCACCGCAGGCGTCGCGCTGCCGCCATTCACCACTGCTAGCGTTGTGCTGCCACATGCCACTATTGCCACGCCTCATGTGGTTGGTCCCGCGCACCACCATCATCGATTCTGCGCCCCATGCGACTGGTGTCGCGTGCCACCACCGTCAATGCTGCACCGCCTGTGGACCATCTCAGTGCGGCATGTGCCACACCACCTCAACATTGCCTGTGTTGCTGGGCCAACGCTGATCCACCACCTGTGACACGTTGCCTCTCCGGTCGACAGTGGCGACTTCCCGGTGGAACTGTATTTTCTATATCCACACACGCGCGCGCGCACACATATATAATATAACAAGTATATAAACATAAGTATATATGTTAAATATAAGAGTTTATAAATATATTATGTAAAGTATATATGTTAAATATTGAATCATATAAATATATTATGTAAATATCCCTTTTTAATAAATATAACTTTAAATATACATCTCCCATATTTAATATTTACGCTATACACCCTCAATATTGAATAACTATTCCATGCACCCTTTTTACTTTTAAACATTAACATCACGCACCGCCTTTACTTTGGGATAATATTCTGTGAACCCCTTTATTTTGTTAATATCATTAAATACACATTTTAATATTATCCTTTGAAGGACTACCTTTCTGGCTACTGGAAAATCTAATCGGATAGCCATTATCGTCACTGCATGGCCCATAAATCTAGGAGCCATGTGAGAGAAATATCACCGCACGTGCTTCCATAAGCCATACGAAGTTCAATCTGTACGCAAGACATTAATGATCTTTGCTGTCACACCATGTCCCACAAATTCAAGTAGCCGTGTGAGAGAAAATCACCGCACGTGCCCCCCTAAGCTTACGAAGTTCAATCCGTACGCAAGACTCTAACAACTACGAACACCTTAGAGAGTGGGGCTATGGTAAAGACTCACCGATTTTGGGATTCTAGTGAGATTGTGGAATTAGGGATGGAACGTGGTGCCCTGCAGGGACGTATCAACTATGCACCTTGTTTGCTTGCACATAAAGGAGAATTGTCCACAGTTGCGTAGACTTGACCTTAAACATAGGCTAATTATGGAAATCTTTCATTGTGTCATTAATGATATTTAATGACATCATTTCATTACCATTGCAAAATGACAATATAAATAATGGAGTTGAAAGTTCATTTGAGGAGATAGACAGAAACATAGAGAAAAAATGAGAAAAGCTTAAAAGTCTTTATAAAATCAAGACAATGCTTACAAATCTTCAACTTTAGTTTAGAAACAAGTCCGAGGTCACATAGTCATTTCAAAGGCGACATGACTTAGTGCTTTCTTTTTCTCTTTTTGGCGGGTTGACTGTCGTTTCTTCTCCCTTCCCAATCTTTCTAGATCCATTAAGTGTAACACCCTCCATTTACTTAAATACCCCTCAGTAATTTCTGGTCCTCAACAACATTTAACACGACCACCAAAATTCTTCTGCTTCTGTCTGCTGCTTCAGTTTAATTGTTATGCCCGAGACAAAGAGGTGACAAATGTTAATATTTATCGATCATTTATGTAGAACTTGCATATGCTGGAATTCATTCAATGCTGTGCTTGGATTTATTCTACATGTACAACTAGCTAAAGCATAAATTTTGTCATCAGATGAATCATGAATGGAAAGGAATGATACGACCGGTCAACTTTGGTTATTAACTCACTGCACGTTATCCGTATTAAAGTTATTATTTTTATTTAGTATTAATGGTATAAAAGACTTTTATTTGTTTTGTAGGTTTTCATATTGTAAGCCTATATAAGTTATTTTTCCTAGGTATTTTCTTGTACTCTGCATTCATTATTCACAATAATAAACCCTAACCTCCTTTTCCTTTTCTCCTTGGATTCTATCTTATTTATAAATCTTGACATGGGTCCCATAGAACTGTGATTTTTGGCGTCTGTACAGCTTTAGCTTCCGTACTATTCTATTTTTTTTGGCAACGCATCATTGTATTTCTAGCATTTGATTTTCTTTCTCCTTTGTATTCGATTTGTGATTTTCTTTTGTTGGTATTCATAATGGCTTCTGAAAGAGATGATTCGCTTCAATCTATTAGTGTGCGATTGAATGAGATTTTTTTTTTCGCAGTGGAGTACCGTGATGGAAAATTTTCTCGATGGCAAAAAGATGTGGGGTTATATTAGTGGTACGTTAGTTAAACTCGACGATCAAAAAACTGAAAATTTTGCAACTTCGTTAGGTGCTTGTGAGGCAAACGATTGTCAAATTATCACTTGGATCAACAACTCTGTTGATCATTCGATTGGTATGCAATTGGCAAAGTATGAATATGCCAAAGAGATCTGGGAACATTCAACTTTGCAAAATAATACTAATTAGCATATGAGTTTACAAGAATTCTACTCTACTATTACACATCTTTGGGATAAATTGGCCCTTACCGAATTCACAAAATTACGAGTGTGTACTCCATCAACTACTCATAGATAAGAACCACATTTGATCCAGTTTTTTATGGTGTTACGAGATGATTTTGAGGGATTTCGTGGGACAATTCTGCACCATAGCCCACATCGTCTGTTGACTCAGTGGTCAGTGAGCTTTTGGTGAGGAGATATGCTTCAAGTCTCAATTAGAAAAAAGATTCTCCAAATGTCTAGTCCCTCTATTTTGGCCGTTCTTCATGAACCACCTTCTAATCAGCAAAACTTGCCTTCTTCAAGGCCGACTTTGGATGAATGCAGTTTCTGTAAGCAAAATGGTCATTGGAAGGGTCAATGCACTAAGTTAAGTCGAATGCAATAGCAACAACGACAACAACAACCGTTGCCCCGTGGAAATTTGACAATCAATCTAAAAAACGACCATACAGGTGTCAACAACCTAATACTACAGTAACTGTACCCCATCTAATTTGTTTGGTTTTGGAGATCCAACATCTTCTAATCCCGCAATGATTGCCTTTACTTAGTAGTTTTGCCACACAGCCACATGCCATGTCCGCCGCTTCTTAAGTAGTTTTGTTACCCCTTAATTCTGGTGCCTCTCACCATATGTCCCATGACTTGTCATCTTTTGTTTCTTTAAATCCTACATTAGCTGTATCTTTTATGACTGCTAATGGTACTCCGATGCTGTTAACATTATAAGCATTAGTTCTAGTGTCACACCTTAGATATCTCTCTTGAGCGTTTATCATATTTCCAATTTTGCATTGAATTTTGTTTTTGTTGGCCAATTATGCGATTAAGGTTACTCAGCCCTTTTCCTTTCTACTTTTTGTCATGCACATTATTCGCAATCCAAAAAGTTGATTGGGACAGATAGTAGGCAGAGGGATTATATATTTTGGACGAGTTAAGAGTATCGAGTGTTACAGCTTCCAGTGTTGACTTGTCCTATTTTCATTTGACTTCCTTTTCTTCTAGTTTTTATTTATGACATTCTCGTCTTGGTCATGTTTCAACATCTCGTTTAAAGTACTTAGTGTCTACAGGTGCATTAAGAAATTTGTTAGCTTTTGATATTTCTGATTGTAGTGGTTGTAAACTGGCAATTTCTCTACTTTTACCTTTTAATTGAAGTATTTCTTTTTCGCTTGCACCATTTATCTGGTTTACTCTGATGTGTGGGGACCTTCCCTGATTGCTACAAAATGGGGGGTTTAGATATTATGTTTCTTTCATTGATAAATGCACTTGCTATTGTTGGCTTTATCTTACGAAATGTCGTTATGAATTGTTTGATATTTTTCAAACGTTTTGAGCTATTGTCAAGACCCAATATTCTGCTATTATCCACTACTGTATATGTGATTTAGGTGGGAAGTACACTTCTAATCCTTTCTCTGAATTGTTTGCTTTAGATGGAACCATTCACCAAACCTCATTTACTGACACTCTCAAACAAAATGGTGTTGATGAAAGGAAACATAAACACATTGTTGAAATTGCTCGTTCCATCTTACTGTCTGCCTCTCTTCCTAATGCATTTTGGGGTGAGGCAATCCTTACTACTATGAATTTAATTAATAAGATCCCATCTTCTCACTCTTCAAGTTTGTCTCCATTTGTAAAATTGCATGGCCATGCTCCAAATTATTCTTCCTTGAGAGTATTTGGGTGTGCTTATTTTGTTTTTCGACTGAGTGTAGAGCGTAGTAAGTTATTTTCTCGTTCAGCCATTTGTGTCTTTCTGGGTTATGGCAAGGGATAAAAGGGATATCGTTATTTTGATTTAGTTGCACAAAAAATATGTGTCACCGTCATGTTGTGTTCCTTGAGCATATACCATTCTTCTCTGTTCCTGCTAGTAAACACAACTTGATTAAATCTGATTTCATTTCCATTGCTCCTTTCTTTAATAATACAAATAGCTTATCTCCTCAAAACCCATGCACTACAGATACTGACCCATATCTTGCTTCTCGACCTCATGTTCTTGTTGCACCTCTTCCTCTTCATTATTCTCGCAAGGTTCACACTGTTAATTCAGCAGGTACTTATGCTTCTAATGTTCCTTCCCCTCCAACGGTTGGCCAAACACTTTATATTGTGGATCCTCCTCCTCTCTATTCTCAGCGCATTAGTAAGTACACTTACATACCAGATTTTGTTTACTTTTGTTATCCAAATTCTTTTGCTTCATTTTTAGCCTTTATTCACTATCTCTCTGAGCATTTGTCCTATAAAGATGCAACTCTTTATGCCCTTTGGCTATAGCTGGGGAATTCTCTACTTTGCACAAGACAAATACTTGGGATTTGGTATCTTTACCTCCTGGTAAAAGTATTTGGTTCTCTTTGGGCCTACAAAATTAATACCAAGTTTGAAGGTTCAATTGAGTGGTATAAAACTCGATTGGTTGCTAAGGGATTTTTTCAGCAGTATGGTATGGATTACAAGGAGTTCTGTGCTCTGATTGCAAAATGACAACTGTTCGTATATATGTCGTTTCATGTGTTCGTCAGTGTCACATTTCTCAAATGGATGTTAAAAATGTCTTCTTGAATGACGATCTTCGAGAAGAAGTTTACATGACTTCCCCTCCTAGTGTTGTTCACAATTCTAGAGAATTTTGCAAGTTCAAGAAAGCTCTATATGGCTTCAAACATGCACCTTGAGCCTGGTTTGAGAAGTTCTCTACTGTGATTACTTCTCTTAGTTTTTGCCCAAGTAATCATGATTCCGCTCTCTTTATAAAGTGTATCACTACATGTCATATTCTATTTTCTCTATATGTTTATGACATGATTATACTGGTGATGATGTTGATGGGATCAAGGTTCTAAATCACGGTATCGTGTTACATAACAGTAACGGTCGCGGTGTAATGATATCGGGAGTATCGACTTGTCCGTAACGGGAATCGGTCGTAACGGTCGTGAATTTTTTAAAATCACCAGAACATCCTCAAAAACTCAATAATAGTAATTGTTTTACTCATTAAACCCTTAATAAACACATTCTAATAGATATTATGACATTTAACTACATATACAACATAATAAAGATATGAAAAAAGATGAATTCTTCATTAAGGCTGAAGAAAGGCTAAAATCTAAAGAAATCATGAATTTCCAGCCATCACATGGCCTCTGCCCAAGGCTGAAATTATAGCCTGCTGATGGAAGGAGTGTTTTTTATGTGAGAAAGCCTGCACAAGACTGAATACAACCTGAATTTGATGGGAGGGGGCTTGCCCAAGGTTAAATACAACCTGTATCAGTCATAAAGACTCACTGTAACGGGAAAAGACACCGTTATGGGCCTGTAACGGCCCGTAACTGGCCGATTTGGTGTGAATTGGCCCAATCATGAAATATCGGCCCGTAACCGTAACGGCGGACCGATTTTCCGTTACTTATCGGCCGTTACAGTATGTAACGGCCAATACTTAGAACCCTCGATGGGATTGTAGTATTGAAGTCAGAATTATCTTGTCAGTTTGAAATGAAGGACTTGGGGGCTTTGCGCTACTTTCTGGGTATTAAAGTAGTGTTCTTTCCAAAAGGCTATCTTCTCTCTCAGTTTAAGTATGCCGCTGACGTTCTTGAGTATGTACGCCTCACCGATACTAGGACATTTGATACTCCTCTAGAGGTCAATGATCGCTAGTTACCTTCTGATGGTGTGCTCCTTGGCCAGATCTTTCATTATATCGTACTATTGTTGGCAGTTTGATATATCTTAATATTACTCACCTAGACATTGCTTGGGCTATTCATATTGTCAGTCAGTTTGTTACTGCTACAGTTAATTGGGCTATTGTTTTTCGTATCCTTTGGTATTTTTAGGGCACTCTTTTTCAGAGTCTTTTACTTTTATCGATCTCGTCTTTGGAGTTACGTGCATAAATATGGAAAAGTCAATTTGAAACGAACCCCACATGTATCCAATGACATAAGGACGTCGCCATTGACTATTTTTAAGTTTGGACACATGAATGTTGTGTGTATCTTTAGGCTGTAGTCCAGGAAAATTCAGTTCCTCAATTTTCATTTTGGAGGGCAATTGCCAATTGTTCTATGTTATGCTTCGTTTATAGGATGGTTAAGTCAATATTTTTTTTTCATCTTCTTTCTCTTAAGTTGTGTAATTTATATTTGGTTTCATAATTTTATTATTTTATGTGCGCCAGACTTGAATAATTCATTTTATTAGTTCTCAGGCTCATTTTCAGCGAGGATCATGCCTTACAATCCCTTCCCCCTTTTTCTCTTTAGAATTTGGAGGTTGGTTCAATCGCTGAATTTTCACTGTTCTTTCTGCATCTCTTTGTTTTTCCAAATGCACATTTTGTGATAGAATTATTCAGGTTTGGTAAACTTGTCTGCCTTACAAGCTGTTTTTTTCCTTTTCTATTTCTTTCTTTCTTTCTTGGTTTGCTGTCAACTTAATAAACCTGTATTAAAAATAGAGGTTTCTTATAGTTTTCCAAAAGAAATGGTTCTACTGATGTTGATTATGCTTTTCTTAGTTTGACCCTCGACATTCCTCTTTTTGCTGCCCTTCATTTACGAGTCATATTTATCCTCCTTAAAATACTTACGGCACCCTCGATTCCTATTCCGTTGTTTGGTTTTCCAATGGAATTACTTTTATGATTCCATTGGAATGAAAATCAAGGGAATGAGATTCCATTTGAAATGGGATGGAATCAAATCCAACCCAATGGAATCAAAATTAAAATTTCAAAAAAGCCTATCGCTGATCTAGTTCAATTCATAAATTAGAGAACAGAAACAAAAAATTGAGAACAGAAACAGAAAATTGAGAATAGAAATAAAAAATTAAGAACAGAAAATTGAAAATTGAAAACAAAAAATTAGAGAATATAAACAGAAAATTGAGAATAGAAATTGAAAATTGATAACAGAAACAGAAAATTAGAAAACTGAAAATTGAGAACAGAAATAGAAAATTAGAGAACTGAAAATTAAGAACAGAAACAGAAAATTAAGAACAGAAAATTAGATAACAAAAAATTGAAAACAGAAACTGAAAATTAAGAACAGAAACAAAAATTAGAGAACATAAACTGAAAAATTGAGAACAGAAACAGAAATTAGAGAATAGAAACTGAAAATTGAATGGAATAGTGAAATATAATAAAATGAAGGAAGGAATGGAATAGTGAAATATAATAAAATTTTATTAAGGGTATAATGGAAATTTTATTATATTTCACCATTCCATTTCTTCCCTCATTTCATACCAACCAAACAAGTGAATGAAATAGTGATTCTATTGACAATTCTATTCCATTCTTTCTCTCATTCCATTATTTATTCCATTCCATTCGACCCTCATTCCTTTCCGTCCAACCAAACGAGCCGTTAAGGAATGAAAAAAATAATTCTTGTATGCTTTCTCTAAAATTTGCTGCCATTTATTTCCTTCAGAAGCACACCTAATTCGACTCTCTCCGATCCTGCAATGGTGGGTTCGTACACTTGGTTGCCATTTTAGAAATATACCTAATTTGAACTTCTTTGAATTCACAAAATTAGAACAATTTTCCCACATTTTCAAAGAGATAATGCTAAGAACACGTCATGAAATTAATACACCAGAAAACCAATTGCTGAGACTGTATTCCTATTTCTCCTGAAAAATCCACGTTTATACTATAATAAGTCAGGAAAGGGTCATGAAATGATTTGCATGTGACAAGGATTTCCATATTGTAAGTGCTAATGTAATCCAATCATAATATAAACAAACCTAATAGATGTGAAACCTCTTACAAAATTTTTCATGGAGAAGAGTGTGAAAAGCTTGGATGTTTTCTTCAACGAAGGATCCAAGAGTCGAGGGTTTGTGAAGAAAACGTTAAATAGAGATGAAATATGGAATGTTTCTTTGAATGGATCTTGAAAAATCAATATATTTTGATAACATGTAGGAATACAAAGAATAGTTCTCAACTATGAAAGGAGTTTTGACCTAGGAAAAAAGGATTTTAGGAAGGAATGGTTTTGGACAGTAATAAATATGAGATCTGGAGTATTTTTGCCTTTCCAAACAACAGCTAGTCGACCACTTATAGTGTTGGTCAACCATTTTGCAAGATTTCTTCGAAAAATGGCCTAAGGCAGTTGACAAGGAGTAATGTTGCTTGACCACTTTGACTTTTAGTCCATAGTTGGTCGACCACTTAGGGTATTAGTTGACCACTTGAGTCTTATTGCACTTTTTCCTCTTTTTGCAAGATTCCAAATTCCAATAGCTTTTCCGAAATAAAATATAAAGGTTTGGTCGACCATTAACACAGTAATGGTAGGGATTGGTCGACAACTTCACTAGAAATTGCATTTTAACCCTAAAAGCCTGTGAAGTGATTTCTATGTAGGATTCTTGTGATCAGATCGATCAAATTGAGATTTGGATGTGTAGTGATAAAAATATTTTTTTAGATCACTATGAAACACGTAGTAAATGATGAATACCTAATATTAAAGAATATATTGTATCATTTACGAAATATGATAAACTATGAGCGTGCGCATACCCTAATGAGTTCAAGAAAGATCGATATTGAAAGATTTGTTTACATTTACCTATTAAGCCAAAAATTACAAGTCTTTGATCTTGAATTTCTTCTCGAATCAACTCTTCTTCTTATCTCCACTTTTACTCTTCTTCATTTGAGTTTTTTGTCACTTGAATCATCCATATCTTGGTGTTGGCTTTCATTCTAGATCTAGAACACTTAGACTTGAAATGGGATTAGCACAGGAACATATATAAGCACACATAAATGCCTAGATTAAGATGTACTCACTTAAAGTTCACATACACTCTTAGATGCTTGTTATCAACACTGCTTAATATATATGGAACACAAATCTATGTGACAACCAATGTATTAGAGTTATATAATTTTAATATATTGACCATATTGTCACTTAGATATGATGTACTCACTTAAAGTTCACATACACACTTAGACACTTGTTATCAACATTGCTTAATATATATGGAACACAATTCTATGTGACAACCAATGTATTAGAGTTATATAATCTTAATATAATGACCATATTGTCACTTAGATATTAATATCCAGAGCACATAAGTGATATTCAAACATATATGTTGCTCATAGTAGATTGTCCACGTGCAAGCATACTATGGCATATACATATATACATTTTGTGTCAATATGAAAATCATACATATAATCAAATAACATGAAGATGATATCACATTATAATAATGCCACATAGACATCATCAAAACATACATATTCCAACGTACACTATTTGAGTGACACGATTAAACTTGGTATATCTGGTCTTTTTGTTGGTGGCATTCTAGTGGTATATGACTTCTTCCATTAGATGTCGTCTTATGCTACAAATGACTTGCTTAGGTTTCCTGCTGCATCTTCCATTGGACTTATTATATGTGTTATATGTTCAGGGAATATACGGGTATCCCATTGATATCCAAGCCCTTTTCTTTATGGCGCTGAGATGTGCTCTTGCAATGCTTAAGCATGACGCTGAGGGCAAAGAGTTTGTAGAGAGGATTGTAAAGCGATTGCATGCTTTGAGTTATCACATGAGAAGCTACTTTTGGCTTGATTTCCAGCAGTTAAATGACATATACCGTTACAAAACAGAGGAGTATTCGCACACGGCAGTAAATAAGTTCAATGTCATTCCTGATTCAATCCCAGAATGGGTATTTGATTTTATGCCAACACGCGGTGGCTACTTTGTTGGCAATGTGAGTCCTGCAAGAATGGATTTCCGGTGGTTTGCCTTAGGTAATTGCATAGCCATCTTATCGTCTCTCGCTACTCCCGAGCAAGCTGCTGCCATTATGGACCTTTTTGAAGCACGCTGGGAAGAGCTTGTCGGAGAAATGCCTCTAAAAATATGTTATCCTGCAATAGAAAGTCATGAATGGAGAATTGTAACTGGTTGTGATCCAAAAAATACGAGATGGAGTTACCATAATGGAGGATCCTGGCCAGGTTCTTCCCTTGCTCTCCCCATTCTTTCTTAGTTTATCTTCTTTTTTGACCCTCTATCATTTGGTTATCAATTGGTGTTTGGTTTGTGTTTTTGCTTACATTTCCAAATAACTTGGAACATAAAAAAAAAAAAAAAAAAAAAAAAAAAGAAAAAAGAAAAAATCTATTTCTATTCTATTCCCAAAAAATTGCACTATTTTTCTGCAATGAGAACAGAAACAGATTTCTTTCTTTCAGGTTTAAGGATTATGTTCCAATATTTTTGGGAACAAAAACAAAAGCACTAATCAAATGCCACCTTATTCATTAAATTAATACTAGAAGAATAGAATTGAGAATTAGCAATCCAAACTCTATGAGGGAGGGATTAGCCATCTTCTTTGTTGCAACATTTTTCTTCTCTCCATGTTGGATGCAGTGCTCTTGTGGTTGCTAACGGCTGCCTGCATCAAAACGGGACGGCCACAAATTGCAAGACGAGTGATTGATCTTGCCGAGGCTCGTCTTCTCAAAGATAGTTGGCCTGAATATTATGATGGGAAACTGGGGAGATATGTTGGTAAACAAGCTAGAAAGTACCAGACTTGGTCAATCGCTGGGTATTTGGTAGCCAAGATGATGTTGGAGGATCCATCTCACTTGGGGATGATATCTCTCGAAGAGGACCGACAAATGAAGCCGGTGATGAAGAGATCCTCTTCCTGGACTTGCTGATAAGCTAAGAAATGGCACAAGAGGATAGAGATAAAGTCAAGCTGAGAAGTCCTCTGTGAATGCTTATTCTTTGGCAATTTCTGCCTTCAGCAGTTGCTAGGTTTGTTTCGAATATTGTGGTTGTGTAAATTAGCATTTGCAGAGACTAACACAGTGCTGATCAATGAAAAGAGAAACATTTTGATATTTGTGTTTCACATCTTGAAGCGCTTCGGTCGGACCCTGTTGTGCGTTTTGGTTGAATTTGTTTCTTGTGGAAACTTAGAGGAAGAGACCGGGAAAATGCATCCCACAAGTCCAGCAAAAAATAGTGAATAAATGCGTGGTAAGACCTGTTTTTCCAAGTGTGTTCCAGAAACCCCTTGTCAAGAGATTTTATCCTTATTTTTTCATATTATGGTAAACCAATTAAAAGAAATTATTTGAAATCAGTAAAATTGTGAAAATTATAAAAAGTGTTTCTTTTTCTGTTTTTGTTTCCCTTTTTCTTAGAGAAGGGCACCACCACAAATAATACTAACACCAAATTGCCTTTCCTCACTCATTCCCATCTAATTTCTTTGTAGAATAACCAAATAGAAAGAAGAGATTGAAAAATCATGTGACTGAAGAGAACAAATAATGGCACCAAGAGATAACCTCACTTGTATATTTCAAATTAGGGTATTTCGGTTGATTTGATCAACCTGAATGTAAACAATTTAGAATATATTTCTGTATGTTCTATTCCATAATATGTTATAAAATTTAGAGGTTTTTTTTTTTTTTCACTTTGCACCCCTGAAATTTTAAAGAAATCTCACTTTAGCTGTTTTACTTTCAATTTAAATGCATTAAATACTAAAATATCCAATTTGTGTCAAGTTAGTCAAAATCGGTAACTCTGTTATTTTTATAACAGAGATCAAACACATGTCAGATACATAATCACTCACAAGGGTGAATTCCGTCATAAAAATGACGGAAGGACTGACTTGACACGATTTGGATACTTCAAGATTTAATGTGTTCAAATTGAAAGGTCGGGAGCTAAAATGGGAGTTCTTTAAAATTTCAGGTGTACAAAATGCAAAAACTCTAAAATTTTATTAATTCCTTAAATAGTACAAAAAAAATAAAAATAAAATAAATTGGCCTAATCCACGAACTAAATGGAAAAGTAACTAATTAGGGGATTTTTTTTTTCTATTTTTTTAATATGTCTAGCGTAAACTTATTTACGAATATATACTTAAATTTAAAGTCATTTGGGATACTGGTTTTAGAAGTTGATTGTACAATTTGAACCAGAAATTTGCCGTGAAAGTTTTCTTTGGCATTTGACAGCTTAGATGTCGTGTGTTACAACTCCATTTTCATATTTATGCCTTGGTAAATTGGTTAGAAGTCATGATCTATGTCTAATTGATTTGTGATAGTTTTCAGAATGAAAAAGATAAATGATTCATGGCGTGTTACATTCGTTTCTTACAAGACACATGACCATTATTGAAAACTTTTGAGACATCATGGACATTTGCTTACCATATTAGCATTCTTATGGTACTAATCATTAAGTACTTGTGCATTCTTCATGGACATTTGTATGAGATTTCTGGAGAGTGCAAGAGCGTTCAAATATCCTTGAGAAGATAAGGTGGCGTTTGGTTAGTGTTCCCACTTTTTTGAACCCAATTGGAATGAGTTGGGTTGAGTTAAAAATTTTGGGAACAGAATTGCGTTTGGTAACGACAATTTTTATTTTGTGCTGAAAAAAGAACGTGTTTGGTAACGATTTTATCCTAAAATTAATTTTTTTTTTTGAATTTTTTTTTTGTGTTTGGCGGCGGCGGTCGGACGCGGCGATGCTGGTGGTGGCGGCGGACGGACGGCGACGCACGGTGTCCAGCGACGTCCGCTGGAAGTGGCCGGCGACGGTCGCCGGACGGCGGCGGCAGACGGAGGCGGCCGGTGACCGCCGGCGGGTGGTCGTCGGACGGTGGCCGGAGTTGAGAACTTTGGGTTGAGTTTTTTGGGCAAAAAAAAAAATTTTTTTTTTTTGTTTCTCATTTCCTTAATATTTTGAGAATCAATTTCTATTTTTTGGGTTGGGTTGGGTTGAGTTTTGTATTTACCAAACGCGTTCTCAAAAATCAAACTCAGAATTTTTGGGTTGGGTTGGGTTGGGTTGGATTTGGTTGGGAACACTAACCAAACGGGGCCTAAGTAATTGTCACGCTTTGAATTGGATAATTATATGTGAAATATATTATGTATGTTGATTTTGAGATACGCATGTGAGAATTTGGGTTTAAAGTCCTCATTAGTTTAAAGGAGGGTGAATAGGCAAACATTTTCGTTTTACCTCCTCTAGTTACCAAAAAAGATACATGATTTTCATCTTGACTAGTTTTAGACCTGCATATAATGCAGGTCTTGAAAAAAATTCTATTAATATTTATTTTTTATTTGAATATTACGCGTGACGCATAATTAATTTTATAATTTTAGTTCTAATGTATTTTATGAAAATGTATAAATTACTTGCTTTAATTTGGTTTGATTGTTGTAAATGTCAAATTTTAGAAGTGCAATTGAGGAATCCTAACTACATGGTTCTTCAAATTGAGATAGGAGTTTACAATAATGCAATGAATTAGAATATGAAGAGAACATTGCATTCAAAGCGCAAATTAAAAAAAAAAAACATAAATTTATTAAAAGAAAATAGAAATAAATAAATGAGAGAACTTACTCAATAAAAAAAAAAAAAAAGTGTCTTTAAGAAGAGCAATTTTCTATTATCCTTCATTCATTTTCTAAGCTTATATTTTTAAGTATTTTTTTTAGATTTTTTAAAGATTTTGATTTTGTTTTCTATTGAAACTAAACTAAATCTAGTTCATTGTCACGCCTACCTATCAACACAAATAAATAATTGCTTAAAGAAATATGTCATAAAGACGAAGACAAAATAAATATAAGACTAAAAAGAATCAAAATTAACAATTAAGTAGTATATCGTGTGAAAATGTCAAATATCTTAACGATTTAAGAAGAAAATTTTGTAACAACCCAAGTTAATAAAGGTAGGAATTTTCTCATTTCATGTAAACGTGAAGAATAAACATGGCTTCTTCTTTCTTGATCCACCCATTTCAAATCTATCACTAAAATTTAAGCACAAATTAAATTAAAAATCTCAATTATTTTATACTACACAAATAGAAAAATAATAAAACATCATAGTTCAAAATCCTGTTTTTCTTTTAATTTTTACTCAAAACTTGTTGTAACGATCCGATTTTCCAAGACCGTCACTAGGTTTCTCCCAAAAAGAAATAGTGCCAAAAGACAAGTCACTCTACCACCACGACACTTTCGCTGCGCCACTTTGATAAAATAGTAATATATTGAATATATATGTCAAAACACAACTAATTGCTTTCTCCGCCTATCTTCTATTTTTTCCCTTTATATAGATATATCTATTAATAAATAAGGAAGGTGTTTGCTGATTAGAACATTTTAAGGGTTGGGATTAACTTAAAATAGATCTACGGATGAGATTACTACACTTATAGAGGATAGCTAAAGTGGTGATTTTCATATCTAGAAGAGGTCACATGTTTGATTCTCCTATTGAGCACTTTCTGTTTTTTTACCCCTTTTTTGGCTCCTAATTAGTTACAGATCCAGCCCCTTCATCACAACAATCCAACCCCTTCATCCACGATCGTCAATATCGCCGTGCACCGCCAAGCCGTCATCGCTGTTCTATTCACCAGACATCTCCACGCACCGGCTCTCTTTGTGTCTCCTTACACGTCGTCGACGCCGTTCCACCATCCACTACGCCTCACCATCCTCAACAGTGAGTTGATTCGATCTGTTGTTCGTTTGGCGTTAAGGTTTAGGGTTCGAGATCGTTCGGATCTGATTGTTCATGACCCTGTAATCTAGCTCTATCTTTGCTGGCGATCGCGTATGGCTGGATTTGATTTTTATTTCTATATCTCTCTCTATCGCCATTTTCTCATTGTTCAATTCAATTCAGTCCTATTACTGCTATAAGTTTGTTACTACTATAATTTTATTCTGAAAATCCTTTTATATTAAGTTCTGTTACTGCTATAATATACGCTGAGTTTTTTTTCAACATAATCAACTCGATTATGTTGAGTTTCTATGTTTTTCTCTTTGTCTGTGTTCTTAGGTTTGAAAAAGAATTCATGAGTGAAGGCACATGATGTACTCGCATTGATTGTTGAAGTAAGGTAAGTTCCCGATTTTCTGTTCTGTTCCTGATTTTGTGGAATCTTGCCTAAAGGTAGAATTAAAGTTGTCCTCTTCATGAATTTCTGTCCTGTTCCCGATTTTCTATTCCCATTCTTTAGTTCTTTGCATTTTATCATTGAATTTGTCAGAACAGTTGAATTCAAGTAAAAAAAAAACCCTGCTTGAATCGGCCGGGGAGTAAACTGATTTTGGAAAATGAAAAGATAAATGGATTTGACCATGAGAAGACTGAATCGGAAATTATTATTAGATTTTTTTAGTAAATCAGGAAGGTGTTTGCTGACTAGGACATTTCATTGAACTAAAAAACATGAGTCCACAACTTTCATTGAAAAGAAAGTGCATCACGCGAATTCTTGTCTCTTTCTTTTACTCAAGATATTTAAACATGAGTCCACAACTTTCATTGAAAAGAAAACGCATCACGCGAATATTTAGGTCTCTTTCTTTCACATCACGCAAATAATTTCCGATTCAGTCTTCTCATGGTGAAATCCTAAGATGTGAAAAAACACAGTGCAAATATGTGTCTAAAGACTCATTACTTATGTCATGTTTCAAGCTAGGTTTAAAAAGTGCATTTGACATTTTCAAGCTAGGTCTAAAACTTTCAGGTTTGGGACATTTGTAGAAAGATACAAGTTCATGCACTCTCCTGGCATGATAAATCAGTTGCTCAGTATTTAGTCGGCTTACGGTGTTCTACTACAAATTCTACAAATGTTTTTTTTTTTTTTTTTAATTATTTTATTTGATAGGACTTTAGGGCAATACAGATTAATTTCTTCTTGATTAATCCGTGGGCTATTTTAGATTCTTGATTTTTGTATTTGGTTAAAGTGTTCACGATGCATTTGACATACCATCATACATCAATACCGTTAGATGTGAAGAAGGTCGACTTGCAATCGTCTTCAATCGGACGAGAAGCTTGACGATCCTCAAGATAAGGTGAACATCTCTGCAATTTAAGGCGAAACATTTAGGTGTGTGCAAGAGCTTTCTCTTTTGATTATAAACATCTAATCCTGGATTAGAATAAATACTGAATATCTGATTTATATAGTGTTGTGTACATTTGATGACATAATTTTTTATATATATATTATTTGAAAAACCAAAAGAAAAAGCATATTGATCATCGGATGAAAGTTAAGATTATTGACGTATGGGATGACAACCTAGGATTCTTAAGCAGTCAATTAAACTATTATTTGATTTTCAACTATTATTTAAACTATCCTATTACGACAGGCATACACAATCTAGGTATACGGGGTATAACTATTATTTGATTTTCAACTATTATTTAAACTATCCTATTACGACAGGCATACACAATCTAGGTATACGGAGTATAACTATTATTTAAACTATCCTATTATTTATTCTACACTGTATTATTGCTTGATTTTCAACTATTATTTATGAATTATAATAACTTAATAAATTTTTAATACAGTTCAAGTTGACACATATGCAAAAGGCAAATTGGTATATATACAACACAACAGTTTTTGATGCCATCCACAAGTGCCAAACACTGTCTGAACTCATCTCAACAGTTTACCGACAATTGAATCTTGTTGGAACTGTTACCCCGACATATCTGACTGAGCGATCTTTACTTTTGGCCCTAAATGACGATGTTAGTGCGATTAATTCAGCAGCATTAGATAGTTTTCCTGGAGAAATGATCACATATTTGGTTGCAGACAAAATATCAGAAGATGATGCGGCTGATCGTCGAATTACTAATCGTTATCCCAATGAATATCTAAATTCGTTAGATCCTCTAGGACTTCCCCCGTTCAAATTAAATTTGAAAATGGGTTGTCCGATAATGTTACTGAGAAATATTGCACCTAACGATGGACTATGTAATGTGACTCGATTGATGGTTGTTAGATGTGCTTCCCGAATAATTAAGGCTAGGATTTTAACGGGGGATAAATCTAAAAATTTGGTATTTATTCCGAGAATGTCTTTAACTCATTCGTCTTTGGATTTTCCTTTTCACAATAAACAAATCACAAGGTCAATCGGTGAAATTTGTTGGGACAAATTTGACTACACCAATTTTTAGTCACGGACAACTTTATGTAGCCTTATCTAGATGTACATCTTTCAACTGATTAAGCGTACTTTTACCTAAAGATGGGCCTCAATCCTTGTTTATCCAGAAGTTCTAATATAATTAAAACAAGCATTGCATCGGTATATTACAATTCCATATTAAGACTATTGGGGAACATTCTAGGCGAAGGCGGAGTAGTACCAACCTTTCTGAGCTCTATTGTTTAATTTTTGTCCCATATTTTCAACTTATTTTGTAGCTTTACTTTGTTATTCTTATTTAATTCAAACACCCTTTGAGTATTTACCCAAAACGTTTGTTGTTTATATCTAAACTGAATTATAGTACGATAATTCAATTAATAATTCTTTTTTGTTGTTTGATTATAATTTTTTTTTATCATTACTATTTAATTATCTTCATTAGTTATTGTTGTGATTGGGTGAAAAAGTTCAACACTGATGATGATAGTATTATACGAGAACTGAATAATTGATATTGTTTCATTATCTTTATTCTTCATTTTATGCTAAAAATGAATATCATTGTATTTGTTTCTCAGTTATCTTTATAAGTTTTTATAACTAATATATTGGTTATTTGGTAGTGATGTATTCATTTCAAAATTAGTTATCTTTTTTTAGTCCGTGCCGGGGTATTGCTAGTACACATATAAATCAGAAAAGAGAGAAAAGAAATACCTGCAGTTGAACCGAGAGCTTCTGTCTTTTTATTTAAACGTAAATATACATACATATATATATATGTGTGTGTGTGTGTCTGTGCGCGCGCGCGCGTGCGTGTGTGTTAAGGTTGAAACTACCAAATTTCGAGTCATTTAACTTAACTCGAGAATAGTACATATGCATTAGGCACTGCATTATATTCATTTTAGTTTATTTGAGGTAATTAAATTTTAGGGACGAAGTTTATTTAAGGGGAGAAGGATTGTAAGACCTGATTTCAAATGTGCATATTTTTATTTGGATTTTAGAACATTTAAAAAAAATAATGGGGTGTGATCACACCAGCACTAATGCACCGGGTCGTTACAGGTGGTATCAGAGCGGAACTAGTAACAATTCTAATCTATTTATAAATGCTAAAATATTCGGGAACCTAGTGACGATCCTGGAAAATCGGGTCGTCACACTTGTCATTGTCAATCCACAATAATACTTTCTAAAAATAAAGTAGAAAAATAAAAATAAAAAAATAAAAATTCAAATGTGAATCAGAAAAAATAAGAAAGTTCATTTCTAGATCTTGATTCTCAAATCAACTTTACATTTAGCATTAAAAACGGAAGTAAGCTTTGGGGCTTACCGTTTGGAAGAAAATCCATGAATGCATTTCCATATCACGCTATTCCCTATTTTTTTTTTCTCAACGTCCCATCCATCTTCACCACCACTATTGTGTCTAACAGAACCTTCACCACCATATTGTCCTCATTTTTTTTTTCTTCTCCTTACATGACGGAGAAAAAATGAAAATCATACCTGTGTTGACAAAACTTAGGAGGAGAGAGAGAGAGAGAGAGATGTGTGATGACCATGAAATAATGAAAATCCCACATATTAGCGGTAGGATATTTTAGGAGTCGTTATGAAGTCTTTTCAAATTCTAAGCTCTAAAACTTTGTTATGAAGTCTTTCTAAATTCTAAGTTGTGCTGGAATTTAAATTTCAAATTATACATGTAAGTGGATGAAATGTAAAAAATGAGTTGGAATGTTATAGAAGAAAAAGGAAGAGACAATGAACAATTAAAACTCAATTCTCCAGATTAAACTTAATTAGCAAAATTAGGATAATGAAATAATTACTAGGATTATGACAATGAAATTATTTAAAAATACTCTTAGTAATTTAAATCTACTCAAAATCTTGAAAAATAAGAAGATTGAAATTGTGAGCTCTCAATGAATTGGGATGTTATAGAAGGAAAAGGAACAAACAATAAACAATTATAACTCAATTTTAAAAACTAAATTTAATTAGTGGAATTACGGCAATGAATTAATTAGTAGAATTATGACAATGAAATTAATTAAAAAAAAATACATTTATTAATTTAAGTATACTCAAAATTTTGAAAAAGAAAGAAAATAGTGTTGGAGTGCTCTCATTAATTTGAAGACTTAATCTTCCACCTTTAGGTTTTGTTATATGATTTTTTAAAAATTATGTTTGTAATTTTTAAGCAATTTTTTTAAGGAAATAAATTTTTAATTACTCTTGTCAACACTTATATGAGGAAAAAAATATTTTTTATTATTTATATTTTTTTTATTATGTACTGTAAAAAAATTATATTTTATTTAAATGGAAAGTCTTACTACTTGAAATATAAGAAAACTTTTAAAATTCTTTGAACCCACTATTGTAATAATAAATGATAATTAAATTCACTAAAATTACTATGTTAATGCTAAATAATACGTAAAAATTATTTAAACAAAATAAAATGTTAAAAGAAAAAGAAATTAAGGAGAATTAAGATAAAGGGTTTTGTGAAATCTCATTCATTCTCAAGTGTAGTCTTTCAATTTTAGTTTCTTATATAGATATAGATGTTTGTCATTTTTATATTTCTAATTTTTAATCTTGTTTTGTATATGAAATTTGTTGTATAAAAAAGAAAATATATTTTTAATTTTTCTTGCCAAAACTTATATGAGAAAAAAGATATAATTATTTTTTAAAAATAAAAAGTCTAATTAGTGAATTATTTTTATTATTTATTTTAAAAAAATATCTTTATTTAAATGGAAAATTTCACTATTTAAAATATTAGAAAACTTTAAAATTCTTTGAACCCACTATTGCAATAATAAATGACCATTAAATTCACTAAAATTATTATATTAATAATAAATAATATTTAAAAATTAGAATTAATCTTAGCTCTTCATTCCACTAAAAGAATAGGATTAGATAAATAAAAAATACTTGATTGTTGTTCATTCTTAAGGATTGACTTTCACTTTTAAATATAATATATAGATTTGGATTAAAATATGAACGTAGTAAGATTAAAATAAAGTCACCCCAATGTATAAGTAAATTCAGAAGCGCTAAAAGATGACATTGAGATTCTTCTATGGAAAATCCAAAAGGTGGAAAACCAACTCACCGTTTCGCGACAAAAGCCAAACTAGTAGAAACGTTTAAGGTAAGTCATGCGACTGAATACTACACTTGCAGTCTTCCACCAAGATTGGTCCCTACTCCCTAGGATATCCTATGCGATAACTACTTCCCTTGAGTCAAATAAGAGTTTGCTTCAATAGCTTTCACCGAACCCTTCGCTTGGGTCCCGTCCCCAACGGCTTCCAATCAGTCTATATGTCTGTGGAATCTCAACCCTAACTGGGCACTTCTTCTATGATGCTTGACTTTTGCAAATCACGCTAGATCTGATCTCCTCTCCATATTAGGCGACTAAGCACAACCTTCAATATGATTCTCGATTAGTTTGGTTGTGGTGGTTTTCAGACCAACTTGAATCATTTTTTTCACTCTTTAAATCTTGGAAAACAAAGTTTGATTCAAGGGGAAACTTTCTCAGAAGATAGAAGAATATAGATGTTAGAGATATCTCTATAGTCAATCCGATTAAATTTCTTTTAGTGATTTTTTCTATAAAATAACAATCTCAATCTTTATTAATAAAATGGATTTTCGGGTATTTTTCTTAATTATACTATATTGTTGTTAGATACGATGTATATTAGTTAAAATATTTTAGCTTTTAATACAATTAACAATACATACTTTGGACTGAGATCGTAGATATTGGTATGGCATATTGGTAGATGTTAACAATAGTTAGTGGGAATGCCAAAACAAACCGGCCGTTCTTTATGAGGAAAGTTTTTTCAATTGTTTAATCATTTACTTTCCACTGTCCATTTTTTGATATGAATCTAATGAGTCAAAATGTAAAATAAAAACAAAGGTGTCTAGGGTACATATCCCTAGACATTATAGATAGAGCCCTATGACATGCTTGTCTCTTCCCTTTCTTTATCCTACACTCTGAAGTGATTTTTTTTTTTGATATCGTATCTAATCATTTCAAACCTTCTCTAATTTGTTTGATCCACTAAATGAAATACCTAGAGATTGAATGAGCACTATTTGGACGATTCTTTGTGTGAATGTTATTGAAGGCATGACATATGGCGAAAGGGGGATTAGGCATATCTCGGGGCTCACTCTGATTCTTTATCTATTGAGCAGTCGAAGGAGATTAGCTTCCTCAGTATTCAAGTTTGACTTATCATCTTGGAGATGATACTAATAGCTGTGGGAAGTTCTATGGTCGAGGAGAAAAATGATTTAGTTAAGCGTTGTGCACCTTCCTTATAATAATCTCTAGTAAGTTCAGACTACTAATCAATGTAGCGTGGGGTAGTCCGATTTGCAAAATTCATGAAAAATCGAAGAATTGGTTTAAGTGCACATATTTGAAAGCACATCATTTGATATCCCTAGTCAAGTTACCTAACAAGTCTTGGAATAAACCAAATTGACAATAAACATGTGAGGGATGTCGGACTCTAATAAGAAACGATGTCTTTCCACGAAGGGAAAAAATAAATGGAGCATATGGTGACAAAATATATAAACTTCGAGTCTAAAAGGTTGTAGTTGTCAACCAAAGTGGTTCTTCCCGCTTGCCTCATGGTAGTCAAATTCCACCAATTCTTTTCCCAGAAAACGAGAAGCATATAATTTATCGAAAAAGAGTGTGACCCCTATACAAGGTAAACTATCCATCGACATACCATTCAGCCTGAGACCCAAAATTAAATGAGTGTTGAAGCATCGACCCATCCAAGCTGGGAATGAAATTTCACTTCTACTCGGCTATGAAGCATCAAAAGTCCCTCGAAAACCTGTGTCAATGGGAGCAAGAGTAGGTGGTGCTAGACTAACTTCATATCCGAAGGCCAATAGGGAAGCGACCTTGAAAGCGGCACGACGAATAAAGGCTCCAAGCGGCAACACGAAAGCAAAAATCCAACTCGAAATGAAAACAACCAAATATGTCTCTCTCCTTGCACTATCTTCTATCAAAAGGGTGGCAAAAAGTTCAAGCTCCTTCTGGACCAAGCGTTTGATCCATTAATCACGCCGGACAGACAAGTTCATTTCTTTCCACTCCTACTAATAGAATAAACATTATACCTCTTCGGTAATTAACACCAGAACAAAACCCATGGAGTAAAATACTAAGGCCCCGTTTGGTATGCGGTATTCAGCTTGGGATTGGAATAAAGTTGGAAATGACCATTCCGTTCATACGTTTGGTAGGTGAAATTGGTTTCCATTCTCATTCCCAAGTAATCACTAATCCCACAACTCATGAGATTAGTCAATCCCAAATGAAATTAGGTATTAGGTAATCCTGAGATTATCTAATCTCACAACGCATCTCGTTCATTCTTTTGTGAGCGACGGGGCCTTTCGTGAGCGAGAGAGGAGAGAACATTTCGAGCGATCCTTTCGTGAGCGACGAGCAGAGGAAATCGAGCGACGGCGATCCTTCGTCGATTTCACCTCCATGGCTAAGCTATCGAGCTCGAGCTTTCACTCATGGACACGATCCTTCATTCGTGAGCTCGATCTAAAGCATCCATCAATTTCATTCTTCAGAAATCGAAGTCGTTCAGTCTTCATCGATCCAAAGCCTCCATCGATTTCATCTCCATCGCAAGTAATTTATGTCGATTTTGCTATTTCATTTGTTTGGATTTCATTTGCTATTTCATCATTGCTGGTTTGGGTTTGATTTATTGACATGAATCATAGATTCATATTAACATTTGAATGTTTTCCTACCAACTGTTCGATAAAATATTTTGATCAATTTCTTCTTCATATTACCTTGTGATTCTTGTAGGAAGGAAATATCTTCTTAGATGATTTTTGAGATTTACCTTTACATTTTGAATTGTTTTGAACTTCGTTTGATTAGTACAAAGGCTGAATTTCTTGAGTTTTTGAATTATTGCAATACAAACCAGTCGGATCTGCGAATTGAATGTGACTATTATTCTCTTGAAACTGAATTGATCGCTGGAGGCATAAATTCATGAGTTTTTTGAGTTAATTTCGGTTTTTAAGTTTTAATGCTGTGCAAACCAATCAGATCGAAGAATTGAATGCGACTACTATGCTCATGAAACTGGATCGATCGCTTTAGGCATAATTTTACGAGTTGATTTCATGATTTTGTTTTGAGTTAATGCTGTGCAAATCAATCGGATCGATGATTTGAAGGCGACTACTATGCTCTTGAAACTGGATCGATCGTTTGAGGCAATTTTCAGATTAATTTGACTAATTCAAGTTCAGATTTTATTTGGTTTAAGTTTGATGGTTATTTCATTTGGTTTATATTTAATGGTTATTTCATTTGGTTTATGTTTGATGTTAGTTTATTTATGTTTAAATATTCTCTATTTCACTTTCATTTTTATTTATCGGTCATTCTAATACTATATTTAATGCATTTTGTAACCAAACGTAGGAATGATAATGACTATTCCAATACCATGTTTAATCCCATTTGTCACCAAATATAGGAATGGTAATAGCCATTCTATTCCAATACCACATTCATTCCAATACCATACTTATTCCATTCTATTATTCCATTCTATTCCAACGTACCAAACGTAGCCTAAGTTTCTTATTTTTTGTATTTTTATAAAAGAGATGATAATATGCAGCGACAAGTAATTACGGGATCAGGGAACGAGTAGGCGTCTTTTATCATCAATTCCCATTAGTTCTTTTGCACTAGGAACATTTCATCACAAAAACCTATGGATTCCATGTGAAGTGTTAAATCCCATACGGCTCATTTGATTGAACGGAATAGAATGATGGTAGAATGAAATTAAAGAAGTAATAGAATGAGAGAAAGAATGTAATGAAATTGTCAATGAAATCAGTATTCAATTCACTTGTTTGGTTGATATGAAATGAGTGAAGGAATGAAATAGTAAAAGCAAAGATGATCCCGTATATATTTATCATATTAGATTCCTCATGATTTTGGTACAAGATGTTTGCAGCCCATTCCCAATATAAAAGAATGTTGGAAAATTTTTCGTTCATATTGAATGAGGTGTCCCAGTTAACCTTTCCAGATAATATGTGAATTCCTTGTGTTTGGTAAGGCTTTGACCGTTGGTTATCCTAGTGGTAAGAGTCGTGCAAAGTAGATATTTCACCTGGAGACATATCTCATGCTGGAAGACAAATTTCACCTAGAGACAAGTTTTTCATTCACTAGGTCATAAACTGGAAGTGGAACCTACAGATGTCATAACTGGGGGCTTAGCCCCTTTCCACTCTATAGCCATGGGCATTACTAGAAAACTTTTGACAGGTTCATTTGAATCTTAAGAAAATAGCCAAGGGGTGGAAACGGAGAAGCCAACGAGATGGAAATCCATTCATTATATTTTTTCTCCATATTGCTAATGATGATGAGAGCAACTTTTTGTGACTCGGAGTCCTTGAAATACACCATGGTGAAGACCTACGACAATTTGACAAGAAACAGATATTAAATATCAAAAGTTAATGGAAGATAAAGTAGATCAAAATTTTAAAATAAAGGAAGACAAAATTGGTGCCAAATAAATAAATAAATATGAGTAGAAAAAGTGTTCCATGGCAGTTCATGTCGGTGGCTAAAACATTGACAATGGAGAAGATTCTTCCAACTCGAGTCATGCCAGCGGCAGAAGGATAAACAGTGGAAAATATTTCCAAGTTGAGTCATGTTGGTGATAGAACATCGATAGTGAAAAATATGCTCCAAACCAAGTCGGTGGTAAAAGCATATAAAATAAAAAATATCCTCCAAGTTGAGTCATGCTGTTGATAGAAACATCAATAGTGGAAAACATTCTCCAAGTCGAGTCATGCAGATGATAGGAACATTGACAATTGAAAAGATCCTCCAAGTCGAATCATAGTAGTGACAAAAATGTTTACAGTAGAAAATATCCTCCAAGTCGAGTCATGCTAGTGACAAAAATATCAATAGTGGAAAATATTGTCGAAGTTCAGTCATGCTGGTAAAGGAAACATTGACAGTGGAAAAAACCCTTCAAGTCGAGTCATCCATGAGGCAAAAGCATCGACAGTGGAAAATTTCTTCCAAGTCTCGTTGTGTCGGTGGCAGTAGTATTGACAATGGAAAAGATCTTCTAAATCGAGTCACGTTGGTGGCATACGTATTAACAACGAAAAACATTCTCCAAGTCGAGTCATGCTAGTGATAGAAATATTGACATTGGAAAAGATTCTCTAAGCCGAGTCATGCCGGTGGCAGAAGCATTGATAGTAGAAAATACCCTCCAAACTAAGTCATGTTGGCCGCAAAAGTATCGACAGTGAAAAATATTTTCCCAATCACGTTATGCCGGTGATAGAAAAAAAAATATACAATGAAAAACATTCTTCAAGTCGAGAAAAAAACAATACAATAAAAAACATCCTCCAAGTCGAGTCACACCAGTGGCAAAAAAAACACCCGTGGAAAAACATCCTTCATGGGTGCCACAAATCATCAACATTTGAAAAGATTCCTCACACCAAGTCAAATCGGTGGATTTCAAGACAATGTCACATATGTATATATCCATGCAAAGAAAATATAGGCAAATAATGCAAATGTGTATTGATCTGTCGCATTTAAGACACAAGATGTCTGTCAACAATTCATAATTTGGTTAAAGAAACAATGTGAGATTTATTTGATTATCTTTTATCAATTCTTTTTAGAAAAACCAGAAAAAGCTGAAGCTACTGTTCACAGGCCAAAAAATAATAAACAATATGTTGTTCATGTACCCATGATCTGTTGTTCACGTGCCAAAAAGAACATGGGTGAGAGATTTCTAGGGTGCTAAACCAAGAATATGGAAAATATGAACCAGAGGAAAAACGACGGCGGAGCAAAAAGTTAAAAAAATAGAATCCATGAAGGTATCTCTAACAGCTGTTGAAGGTGTTGTGCCATCTTTTATTTTGGCACATTTAAAGTAAAAAATAATTTCAATAAATATTGGTTAATTTGTGCCAAAATGACACAAATGTTCCGCCTTAACGCACAAGTTGCACTTTTAACCAAAAACCAGCAGGGTCTCTCTCTTGAGTATTGATTTTCTTTTAATTGTGAATATGAGGCTTAATTTGATTTGGGTTTGTTTAATTAGAGTTAAGTAACTTGGGTTGGATTTGATTGGGTTTAGGTTAATTGATTAATTTTTAATTAAGTACTCAATCAACAGATGTATTCATTAGATTCAAATTATATAAAAAAAAAAAAATACATAAATGAAAGTCAAACTAAATAAAAATAATAAAATATTAAAAATTTAAAAATAAAAATAAAATAATTTTTTAATTTTAATACAAAAAATACATTTAAAAAAATGGCACATCATTTTTATTATAATTGTTAGAGTATCGATCCAAATCGAGGCGTGCCATATTTCTATTGGTGTGATATATTGAATAAATGACATATATATTAAAAAAAAAAAAAAAATTGAAAATGTGAAAATGAGTTGATGTAGATGGTGATGTTAAATTAATTATATTAATTGAAGGAAAATAATTAAGCTATCATTAACCAGATTAAGCTTTCAGTGACCGCTTCAAGACCGGCGTGCACTATGAAATTCCGATTGCTCACCTTTACGGCTGTAAACAATTGTCCCCTATGAAAGGTTTGGAAATCTTGGAGCAAAAGTCCGTGTAACAAAAAATTTGTCACATAGAAAAATGTCGATTTGGGTGGGTTAAACCCTTCAAAAATAAGAAGGAAAAAAATAATAATAATAAAATAAAAGCAAATTAAAAAGGACATGTTAAAATAAAATAAAATTCAAGTTTGATTTTTTGGAAATTCGCTTAACCAAATCTTGAAGTGAGGGCATCTGCAGATGAAAAAAATATGCAACCAGGCACTTAATCAGTGTTAAGTCACCGATTGGAAAAGAATTATGATTAATAAAGAAAACGTCATGTGTGGAAGACCATCACCGGCCAATTAAATCACCCCAATTTTAAAAAAATCCCGCTTAACATATAAATTTTGATTTAATCCCTTAAGTTGGATTTCGCTTGAATTTTAGTCCCGCATTGTAGAGATTGTAGGGAATACATTCGTATTATAGTGAATATTAGTTACATGTAATGAATATTAGTTACAATTTAATAATTGTTATATTTTTACATAAATCTGTATATTTTTTAGTTATATGTACTTATGTAATATTAGTTATATATTACAATTATAAATATCTGTGTAATATTTGTGACATTTAACAAATATTACACACAGAAATTAGTTTAATATTAGCTATATGTATTTGTGTCCATTTAGTTATATGTAACTAATCACATATATTTTGTGTGATTTTTGTTATATTTAACAGATTTTTTTACACAAATTAGTTACATATTACAAAATACAGTAATATTTGTTACATTTAACAAAAAATTACACACAAAATTGTTACATGTAACTACGAGTGTGCAGACGCGTGCAATGAGCTTCTGCCTTTTTTTAATAGGTGAGACTAAAACACAAGTTGTTTTCGCTTCTGGGACTTTTTTAAAATTAAGGGTGAAATAAAGGACCTTCCACCGAATGCCCCTATTTAAAATTGTACAATACAACAAGATCTCTATGAAAAATAAATAAATAATCAATTTGAAATATGAATCATATAACAAAATGTTCAAGTCATTTTTTTGTATAATTGAAATTTTTTAGTAGAAATTTAATTTGACGATGATCTTTATAAGTGTCTTAACTTATTATTTTTGTATTTATAAATTAGGATGATCCGACAGTTCAGAATATAAGTTGGTTCTTCTTTTGATATGACGATCTTCTTTATAAGTGTTCTAACATTTTATTTTTTAATTTATGAATTAGGATGATTCGACGGTCCAAATTACCAGTTGGTTTGTCTTTTGATCCAATGGTCTAACTTATTTTTCAATTTATAAATTAGGATGAACTGACGGTTCAAAATATAAGTTGGTTTGTCTTTTGATCTGATAGTTCTCTTTATAAGTGTCTTATCTTATTATTTTTTTTGTTTATAAATTAGCATGATTCGACGATCCAAAATGTAACTTGATTTGTCTTGTAATCCGACTGTCCTCTTTATGAGTGTCCTAACTTGTTACTAGTTTTATTTATGAATTGGGATGATTCGATGGTCCAAATTATAAATTAGTTTGTCTTTTGATTCGACAATCCTCTTTATAAGTGTTCTGACTTATTAATTTTTAATTTATAAATTAAGATGATCCGACGGTTCATAATTTAAGTGGGTTTGTCTTTTAATCGATTGTACTCTTTATAAGTGTCGTATCTTATTATATAGTTTAATAATTAAGATGATCCAATGATCCAAAATATAAGTCTTTTGTTTTTTGATCTGACAGTCCTTTTTATAAATGTACTAACTTTTTTTTTTTTTTTTAAATTTATAAATTAGGATGATCTGACGGTTCAAAAGCTAAGTCGTTGTATTTTTTGATCCACCAGTCCTTTCTATATCTTATTATTTTTTATTTAAGGATGATCCGACAGTCCAAAATATGAGTTGATTTATCTTGTAATTCGACGGGCCTCTTTATAAGTGTCCTAACTTATTATTATTATTTTTATATTAATTTGGACGATCCGATAATCCAAAATATAAGGTGGTTTATCTTTGGATCTGACTGTCCTCTTTATAAGTGTCCAAACTTAGTATTCTTTTTAATTTATAAATTAGGCTAATCCGACAGTTCAAAATATAAGTTGGTTTGTATTTTGATTTGACAGTCCTCTTCGTAAATGTCCTATCTTATTATATTTATGTTTTCTTAACAAATAGAATCGACCCTTAACCACCTCTACAAATAGAGGGGACTCATAAATAGAAAAAGGGATAGACATGGAGATACAATGCCACATAAGTCTTAGAAGAAAAAAAAAAAAAAAAAAAAAAAAGAAGAATAAAAACAAGTAGAAGAAGAAGAAAAAACTCTGGTGGATTAACAGTATAAAGCTCCTTCCGACTCTAACGATCCGATTTTTCAAGGCTGCCACACAATTTCTCCTAAAAAGAATTACACTAAGATTCTACAATAAATATTTCAACACCTATAAATCTAATAATTTTATAACAGTAAAGAAACCAACTACTATTTTATCATTATTTAATATTATTATGATGGTGACCCTAAATTTAACTGGATCGTCTTAGACTATGCCATATTAATAAATACCAATTAATCTAACTAATCTTACAATCATCAACAATAAATATAATTTTACAGAATTAAATACAAATTCAAATATATTTTCATTTTTTATGCCGCAGCTTCAATTTCGACAATCCTGCAATGAATACTGAGGGATTGTGAGTCGATAGGCCCACCCCGGTGCATTGTTTTGCAAGAACCCAGACTGAGAGAAAGTGCGTTAAGCTAGAGGATATTTCAATCTTTCGGATCTTAGAGTGACGTGTCCGGTGAGCCATTTTTGGGCATCATCAATCACACATTCAATCAAAATGTACATACAATAATCTTGCATCCCAAGGATTGAACTAGTTGTCTACTTGATATCAATTGGGCTTTCAACAAGATGAAGATGAATTCGAGCTCTCTACATCCCATTAAGTCCCCTCTGGTCGGCCTTGGGGGTTAGGTGGTCACTTCGGTTGGCTGGGTGTCTCTTCCGGTCTTAATGGGCACAACACCGTGCTCTGGGACCGTGTGAAGCAGATTTGTGGCAGTGGATATGCCTAGTTCCGGTTCTGTTTAAGTTCGTGGAGTTATCCCTAAGAGTAGGAAGCTCGTTCTGTGTCCAAGAGCAAAGGTTTCATCCATTTTTCCTTCCTTCACATTCACTTGGTACCAAATAATGGAAACTTGTTTTTTTTTTTTTTTATCAACTTTCCATTCCTCCACTTACCTTCCATCCATTTCCCCATCCAGCAAACAAAGCCTTATTTCTTTCTCCCGACTAAACTCCCAACATTTTTTAATTAATTTTAGGGTTAATTAAATTTTACTCCTCTATGGTTTGACCAATTTACACTTACTCTCCCATAATTTAAAAATCGCCACTTACCCCCCCTGTAGTTAAATTTTCAAACCATTTACCCCCTTGATATAAGGGGTAAGTGCAACAAATATCTGATTACAGGGGGAGTAAGTGGTGATTTCTAAATCACAGGGGGTAAAGTGCAAATTAGTCAAACCACAGGGGAGTAAAGTGCTATTAACCCTTAATTTTAATTTTCAATAAAAAAATAGTAATAATGCCTTTAGGCACAATAGTTAATACATACTGTAATACCTCTAGGTTTGGAGAGCATGAGACGTTGAAAGTTCTTTTCCATGCTGTTTCAAAATCCATGCAGTGTTTCAACTCTTGAGCACAACCAGAAACTAGTCGTGGAAAGGGATGGTTTAACTTTGACCATAAACAATCACATTCGTAGTAAAACTATTTTGTTAATTTGCTACAGCTCATAATATGAATTTTTGTTGCAAAATAGTTTTATTCTCTACGAAATTTTAATTGTTTCCAAAAACAAATCAAATTTAGCTAAAAAACAGATATTCGTTTTACAAAATCATTATTTTTCTTGCGAATAATATTTTCGTAAATAGGTCATTTTGCTACGGATTATTTGTTGTAGTGAACTATGTTATTTTGTTACTGTTGGGAAATATGACATGATAATTTTCACAATCCCAGCACGTTTTCACAAATTAAAATAAAACAGAAATAACACAACGGATTTTAGCGTGAAAAACCCTCTTCAATGAAAGTAAAAATCATGAGACCTATAGGCTGCTTAAATTTCCACTATAATATAATAATGAGATTACAAATCTCACTCTTTGGTGAATCACTCAAATAATACACAAAAATATGTGTCTTCAATTTGTGGGTAGAATTTCACAAATTTGCTCTCTATACCTCTTAGAATCTCTCTCTAAGGATTTCTCCCACTAATTCTCTATGCTCTTTTTTTGCGGAGAATTTGTCTCTCTCTTCTTCTCTGTGGTATTTCTTCTTCAACAAAGAAGGTTAGTTTTTTTTTTTTTTTTTTTCTGCTCATCTCCTCTATTTATAGAGGAGGCTTGTGCCATGTTTTCTGTCTGAACACAAAAGATCAAGAGGCTTCAAGAAAGTGGTAAATTCCTGCGCAACCTTTTCCTTAGTCAAGAAAGGTGAGTTGTTGGATCCTTCTTCTTTCTTAGTTCTTCGTTGGTGAGTTGGCATCTTTCTACCATCTTCTTTTTCTTTCTTTGCTGACTTTTGTTTGCGATTCATTGAATCTGTTAATTGATTTTTTCTTTAATGTTCTTTTGTCTTCTAGTGAAAGTTTGTGAATAATCACCCAAATTGAGGAGTGATTATCGCTACAGCTACAAAATGTTACAATCGTTGTGGTTAGTGGGTGGAATTTTTGTTGCGAAAGATGTTGCTTTAGCTATAAAATTGACATTTGCCTCGAAAACATATGTCCCAATAATCATAGCGAAAGATTACCATTTTAGCTACCAAAATGTACATTTTGTCATCAAATACCTTTTGGGACGGAGCTATCGCTACGAACTTGGCTATGACAAACATTCGTAACCAAAACAATTTCGCTACGAAATATTAAGTTTTACCTACAAATTAATTCATAGTGCAAAGTATAAATTGTTGTAGTGTGTGGTGGTGGGGTAATAATGAATATCTGCTATGGTGATGGCAGTTTAGGAATGATTGTTGGTATAATAGTAGTGGTGCCAAATACTTGTTATGGTGATAGCAAATGATCGACGTGGTGGAGGCGGTGATAGGAATATTTGCCGAGCTAATGGCGGTGATGAAAATGAATATTTGCTGTGGTGATGGCGGTGATAACAAATATATAATTGTTGTGGTAATGACGGTGATATGAATGTTTATTGTGGCTATGTCGGTGGTGATAGTGAATATTTACTGTGATGATGAGTGTTTGATGTAACGGTGGTGATGATTACTTTGATGTAATGATGGGTGTGTTAAGTGTAGGTGTGATAATAGTGAATGCTTGTAATTGTAACAGTGAATGTTTGTTGTGTAGTTAATGTTATTATTAAAAAAAATTAAAATAAAAAATAGGGCATTTTTGTAATAAAAAATTGGACATTTTCATATAATTGAATTTTTCATTAGAAAAAAAAAAAAAAAGGTAAGGTGGTTATACCGATAAGATGTAAATCTGTGTTCATATTCTCAGATATTGCTACTGATTGCCGGGATATCTCATCTGTTGAAAGACAAGTTTTCGACGACAACTAACTATTATATGGTTTTTTACTAATCGCGACTCCCATATTACCTTTTAACATCTTAATTTGTCCTGAAAATATTATTTCCTCAAGTTTAATCCTTCTATTTTTTCTTAACAATTTTAACTTTTGTTACTTACACTATTTCACCTAATTTAATAATAAATTTTAAAATACTTAAATTCTTCCTTCTAATTGCACTACTTCAAAACCAATTACTATAAATTATAAAATACACTTTTTTACCAATATTCTGAAACCCGGACCTGATTGGCTGGTTCGACCGATTGAACCGTCACTTGGCAAGACTCTGGTCCAATTAACCATTAAAATGCGTCTAGGGTATAGAACTAGAGAACCGGATGGTTCGGAGAGATTGAAACGATAACGCGGTGAACCGAAATGGTACGAATTGGCAAGCTTCCTAATATTTCAATAACTATAAATTCCCCCCCCCCCCCCCCCCCCAAAAAAAAAAATCCTTATTTGTCCGTCTCTCACTTTTTTCCTGATCTGATGGTCTACCCTCATCCCAAACCCATCCTTTAGTCTAGAAATTCAGATCTACGACCTTCAAGCCTCCCAGCGGTAGTCGCAACCTCCAATAACCATTGCTTCTCCTCCTCAGTTTGTCGTCTCTTCCAGTTCATTCGTCCTCCTCTATTCCTGGCTCATAATCATAGGCAGTGACAGTAAGGTCAATTTTTGTTTTTTTATTTAGTTTGTTTAATATAATTGTTATTTAATTTGTATAATACATTAACAATGTTTTTATGTAAATGTGGTTATTTTTTTATGTTTTTTTAAATGTATATATTTTCTATTTTTTTGTATGTTTTAATGTTTTTTATTTTTAAAAATATTTTGATTTTAATCACTAATTCAACTATGGTTCGCTTGTTAGTTGAACAAGTAACCCTGGTCCACTGACTTTTTTGGCTTGATATCGGATATGTGTTTTTGTTACGATTAATATAATTGAGAGAGACACAGAGAAAATATGAGACAATAGTATTGATGTATGTAAAAGGTACTATTGTCAGAGAAATACAACGAGTGATTAGGATTTTTCTAGTGAGTCAAGACTCATATACATATATTAACATCTACTCTCAAACAAAAGACAATAAATTAGTTGTGAACTTGAGTTTGGAAACCAGAGTGTGAAAGCGTCCAAGTGGATGAGTATTAATGAAAATATCTATTGCCTAATCGGCTGAACTTACGAAATCGTATTTTGGATAATGTGGAGACGGATGAAATGGAAATTAGTCTTTATGTGTTTTGTACATTTGTGGAAAACATCATTATGAACGATCTGAATAGCGCTCTTATTATCGCAATTTTAGAACAGTGATAAGAGGGGAAGACACTCTCATGGCAGTGAGGAGCTGGCGAATTCAAAGTAGTTCTTGTATTGCATCCACGATGGCATGATATTTATCTTTAGTACTACAGTGGGAAACCATGATTTGTATTACACTAGGAAATGAGAGAGCCACCCAAGAAGAGATATTAATCCGTGGTTGAACATTTATCAGTGGGATCTCTGGCCCAATCGACATTAGAATAAGCCTGTAACGTGGGAGCAAACTGGGCGAAGAAATGAAGTACGTGAAATAAGGTGCCTTTGACATATCGAATGGTGATCCATAGGTTTTGATAAACAATTAAGTGTTGATGTTTTTTGTGGAACTAACATGTTTGTTGAGTATTTCATAAAAGAGTTCCATCTAATTAATTAAGTTGAAGACATCATGAAGAAAATATAAAGGGTGCAAAAATGAACGCAATAAAAAAATGAAGAGTATTGAAGACCTTGAAGAAATTAGGTGAAAACAACTCTCTACTCATATACTCTTAATGCAATCCAAATTAGGATCACACACGACATTATTAAATAAGTTATCTTTTATGTGTGTTTTGATATTGAAATGATAGAATTTATGATCCAAATTAAAGATTTGCTATGTGCTCCTTATGTGAATGGAAGATAAAAATTGACCTAATTGAAAAACATGGTTTTAAAGTATAACATGTTGTATTTTTGGGTCAATTCAGTCAACGAAGAAAAACAATCGGTTAACTGAATCAAACAGTGTATTTTGGAGCAGAATTGGTGAAGGAAACAAACCAACTAGAAGCGATCATTTAACCGATCGAAGAAAATTGGTTAACTGTTTCAGGCAGTGAGTTTTTCGAAGCAAAATTGAACTACCCTACATCGTTCATTCAACCGAATAGAGGAATTTGGTCAACCAATTGGGCTTAAGATTTTGGCAGGGTGAGGCTCTGTAATGATTGGTCAACCGAATGAGGGATGGCATAGGAAGGCTCTAAAGCTTTTGGTCAACCGAATTGGGAATTTCGGTTAACCAAATAGTCTGTGAGATTTGGCCTGGTTTTGGTGTTGTTTTATTTGGTCAATCGAATTTTAGGGTGATGTCAACTGATTATTTCGGTTGTGATTTCGAGGAACTTGGTCTCCTGGTAAAAAAAGTATCTATTTTTTATGATTCTAAGGGAGAGATTTAGGGAATTTGAACCTAATGAAGATATGGTACATGTATTTAATTATCCCTATTAATTTAGTCCACATAATTTATGATTCTCGTAATTTAAGTAGATAAATACTTCATATCTTTGTGATAAAAAATTGAGAATTATTTTATGGGCTTATTTGAGAGATTTAGAAACTTATTTTAAAATGAAATATCCTTTAAATGAAAGATATTATTATATGGGGTCTAAGAGTGACTTTTAGCGGTATATCTTTTGAAAAGTAGTCTTTAGAGGGCTTGTTACCAGTCTATAAAAACAGACCTGCGTGATTAAGAGTAATCATCAAGAACATCAGTTTAAAACTTTTCTAAGAGATATATTTTCGCTGAGATTTTTGAGAGATTCATTCTGTGTTCTTGATCTAAAGTGTTATTGATTTGGCGTTACCAACTTGTGCTATATTGCGATTTTGTTTCAATCTTCAATATTTTTCCAGTGAGATGTTTCCAAGCTATTGTTCTTTATTTTGATTTCATATTATTATTGATTTCTTAGATATAAAATCATTAGAAAATCGTTTTCAAACTTAAAAGCCTAAAAATCTTTTTAAAACGATTTTGTTTGATTATCTGATTACGTACTCTAAATTGTGTTACCCACATTATTTATTAATAAGATATTATTTGCCTCATATTGTATCTATCACGTAATAAATTTTGGGACATTAATCGAGTATATCTGTATTGAGGTGGTAGAAGCTCCTTGTGGGAAGAAATTCATATTTTTTGTATTTATGAGTTTGAGTGGATTAGACACGATTGGGCCGGTGTCTAATCAAGATAGTTAAGTTTTGATCTTTTTCCTGTGAAAAAATATTAGGGTTTTATCTTTGTTCTGTAAAAGATTAGGTTATTCTTTTTCCTTGAAAAGAACTTGACTTTGATTCTCCCTGTAATTGAATTGTGATTTTTGAGTGAATTGTAAAGGTTCAATTCTTACTTGTGAAAAAGATACTTGAGAAATTGGTGAGGTTAGTCTTAGCCTTGTAAAAAGATTAGGTTGTGATTCTTCTTGTAATAAAATTAGGTTAGTCTTAAACCTGGTAAAAATATAAGGTTCTTTCTAAGCCTGAGAAAATGATAATTGTAAAAAGGTTGATTCTGAGCCTGGGAGAAAAATCGTGAGTTGTGAGGGTTTGATTTCTACCTAGTAAAGGTTTCAAGGGGTTTAGTGGTCGTGAATCTCCGTGGATTTCAGGGGACTGGATTAGGTAAGGTTAGCTTGTTGAACCAGAATATAATTTGGTGTGCTACATTCTTTATTTTTATTATATTGTGTTTGGGTGTGCATTTATAATTAAACACTTATCCGCTGCATAACAAAGATAATAATTAATTTAGAAAAATTGATTATTTGATAATTAAGTGTTGAAAGATATATTTGTTTAAATTTTGTAACTACTCAATTCATTCTCCTCTTGGGTAGTTCTTTGGGTCAACAATTGGTATCAGAGCTGATTTTAACTCGATAAGCTTAACATCCTAGCTAAACTAAACACATGGCACACACCATGGATAATATTTTTTGTGTATCTTCTCTTAATGGTGATAGATCCGTATATGATAATGTTATTTATGATTCTTGTGTAATTAGTGGTAGTGATGGAGATGATGATAATGAAAATGTTCATATTATCATGGAAAAATAATTTTTTCTTACACTTCTTTTTGCTAAAGAAAACTTGAGATTAAAAAGAAAAATTGATTCTTTTGAAAATGGAAGAAAGAGTGTTCGAAAATCTAAAATACATCTGAATGACTATTGTGGAATAAAAGAGTTTTCGGATATCGTTTTTCAAATAAATAATTTGCTCTCTAAAGTGAATTTTCTTGAAATTGAAAATGGAGTTTTAAAAAATGATTTTGACATGATTTCCAATCTAATGTCAAATCTTAAATTAAATATCAATTTACTTAAGAAAATTTTTGAAAAATCAAAATCCGACCTCAAGTCTATTTTAAAAGATTTTGAGAATGATTGTAATGTTACGATTGTTAGAAATGATTCATACTTTACTTCTCGTGCTATCTATGATAATCAATCGAAGTTGAGATGTTATTATTGAAATAGGGTTGAACATTTTAAAGTATCATATCCGTTCAAGAACCCTACGTTTATGTCTAACAAGAATGGATCTAAAATGAAATGGATACTGATAGGTGTAAATTACCTACGTATTTCCAATCCGAATTTGTTAGTTTTCGAGTACGTTTATAGTTATTTTTATATGTCTTAATATATTTTTATTCTTTTTATATAAATCAGGTGTGTGGAGCAAAAAGATAGGAAACTGGAGCAGAAACGATGAGATCGAACCGAAGGCGAGTCGAAGTTACGGTGGATAAACAAGCAAGGAGGCAAAAATATGAAGGAAGCCCACTGCCTAGGCGTCCAGACCTCCGCCTAGGCAATGAAGATGCTAAGAATGACAAAAGGCTACTGACAGCCCACCGCCTAGGCAGGAAATTCCTTCGCCTAGGTGGAAACCCCAGTAGAAACATTTCCAAGTCCACCGCCTACTTGTTCGCCTAGGCGGTCACCAAACCTGCAAAGTCGGTACAGGTACTGTAACTTCAAGGCTATTTTGGACTATTATGAAATCCGATTTTGGAAATACTCAAAACATGGAAGTTGTATATATTTTTCTTAGCTTTCCATAAGTTTTTGAATCACCTCAATCGGAGTTCATATGAAGAAGTTACAGCTAAACCAAAATTGCAAACCTGTAGTAACTTTGCCTATCGGAGTTCGGATGAAGAAGTTACAGCCAAAACAAAATTGCAAACCTGCAGTAACTTCGCCTAGGCGAAGTTTTCTTAGCCTAGGCGAATTTCCAGCAAAAAGTTAACCGACTTGACTTCGCCTAGGCGAAAATCCTGCAGCACAGCCTTGATATTTATTAGATATTTTGAGATATTTTGGCCAATTTTTAATCCCTTCTCTCCTCTTCTCTTCCCTCTCTTCAGCTCCTAAGGCTTTAGGCCATATTTTAGGAGTATGATTAGGGATTTTTGAGGGAGAGCTCTCAACCTGAGGTAGAGGATCAACGAGGAAGCGATCGATCGACGTTTCTAGCGGCAAATCTTCGGATATCGGCTAAGTCTCTCGTTTCCTCTCTTTGTTTTCTTCATTTTGGTAATTGTTGAGCATGGTTAGCTCATTTTATATTGTATAAATGGTTAGGGCCATGAGTTAAACATGGATTGTAATAGGGATTAATGTATTATTTATGAAAAATGTAGTTTTGGTTGAATTTGTATTTTGTTTATGGTTGTTCCTTATAATTTCGATTGTGTTGCCGTGTTTTCTATTATTATATACTAGTTTAGATATATTGAGAATAGGGGGTTTGACACTCGGGAGAGGTAACCCCGAATTCGGACTAGGGTTAACACAACACGACAATCTAACGACCTGGGAGAGCGTTAGAAAGTGTGCAATCGATGACGTTGAGGCGAGACTCACGTGACCTGGAGTTTTTAAGACGTTGAAAGGGACTTCGGCGTTGACATGAAGTCACGTATTCCCCCGTCTTACACTTGGAAGAGGTGGCGAGGGAGTTTACGAACCAAGATTGTCGGATACGCCGAACGCCGTTAATGTTAACTAAAACGAAATCAAACGCATTTAAGTAAATAAAGTTAATCCCTAGGCAATCTACTCCCCTGAACAATCTTAAATTAGTATTTATAGTATAGTTAACTTAATTAGTATTTTAGTTTAGTATTAGTATTAAATTAAATTCCATTTTTAGCGCCTAGATAAAATTAGGTTATGACAATCGCGATACTCGATAGTAATCTCAACCAATCCCTGTGGATACGATACTCGACCGAAAGGTCCACTATACTAAAACTTGATCCGTACGCTTGCGGTGAAAGTGGAAACGCATTATTTGCGGCCACCAAGTTTTTGGCGCCGTTGCCGGGGATTGGCAAAGTGGTTATTGTCGATATCGTGAGTAAATGACCTGATTTTAATTTAGGCATTTTTATTGTATATAATTTTTGTTTGTAGTTTTGTTTTTGTTTTCCTACAGGATTTTTGAAGATGTTAGATCGACAGGTACTCCTGCGGTTCGATCATTGAAAATCTCGCCAATCTTGAGGGCATGTATCGGGCTGAGGACATTAAACCAAACACTTCTTGGGAGGCAACCCAGGGTCACAAATAAGTTAGATACATCTCCGTCAATTTGAGTCGGAGGCGAGATTCTCTCGCCTCCCAGGTACGTGTTCTAAACTCCTGTCTTTAATATCATGCCATATACTGTCATTGGGATCGCTGACGGCTTGTTTGGACACCACCTATGTTGAGTTGGTGGTGATGTGTAGTATGTTTTAGTATGTGTTTATGTTTTTAGTTAAATTTTACTGTTTTTATCATTTGCATGCTTGTTTAGAATTAGTTTGTTTAGTTTAGTTGTTGTTTTGTGCTGAGTTTTGACGTCATCTGGGCCTTTACCCAATGATGACTCTGTCCCCTGATTGTTTTGAGGTCGAGCATAACGCTCATTTATGTGTGTTCTGTGTGCTTAACGTATCGTTTAGTAAAAGTTATTGTAGACCCTAAATGCACGAGCACGTAAACTCAATATAGCACTATCTTATTGATTTGAAACCGATTATCCGTCAATCAATTTCATGACAATAGGGATTCTAGAACTTGATTTGGGAGAAATTCGAGGCAAAATCCTAGGCGAGGTTGTTTAGGAGATATGATTTAGGCATTCATTTGATCGCTTGAGCCTTTTAAGCTTACCCTGATAAATCATTACCCTTCGTTATCCTGTCGAAGCCTAATAGCTGTTTCAATTCTGAACGCTTAACAAATACCCCAATCGATTGAACTTTTTCCAACCCTTTATCGCTCAAACTGAAGGCACAATTTGAGTGAATCAAGTTATCATTTCGCTACTTGATGTAAGCGGTTGGGTTTAAGCCGAAATTCTAATTTGGTTCGGTATTCGAGTACTCGCTTGTCGTTTGTCGTTCATATTGTTTGCATATTCCTAAGGTTATAAGAATTCGAATACGTTTTAGGGTGTGTTACTTAATCATTTTTGCACACTCTTAAAATTGTAGAAATTCGGATGAGTTTGGGGGTGTGTTAAAAAAAAAAAAAAAAAAAGTTTCTTTTTGACATGACAAGTGAGTACAACGTTCTTAAACGTTTGTTCAGGGTTGTTTCTAAAAAATATGGGGTTTCGAGTGTGAGAATGCCAAGCGATGTGCCTCGGATAACGTTAAGTTAACAACATTAACCTGTTCTCTATTGCAAAATACCCTTAGCCATTATTCCAAAACCGAACCAAGCCCTACTAATCTTCATGAACCTCCAAGCCTACATTAGTGGAGAATAGATCCCAGGTCAGGCATATGGATTGCCTATACCTTAAAGGTTTTAGTCATGATCTTTATTTAGGGATAATCCCATCTAATCAATGGATAATAGTATATTTGAGTTTAATCACGCACACTTAAACAAGATCTAGAATGGCGCTTACTATTTTTGAACGTTGAAATTCTAGAACACCACATGGTGTGATTTATGCTTGAACTTGATAGGATTAGGGGCCGATGAGGGAAAAATCTTTCGGCCGGTAGATGATAATCAAAACTTACACATTTTTATTTTTAATGTTTTTCGTTTGTAGCTTTTAATTTCGTAATTAGTTTGTATACTTTCTCGTATTGTGTGGTTGTTTTGCTCGAGAACTAGCAAAATGCTGAGTTTGGGGGTATTTGATAAGTGTAAATTACCTACGTATTTTCAATCCGAATTTGTTAGTTTTCGAGTACGTTTATAGTTATTTTTATATGTTTTAATATGTTTTTATTCTTTTTGTATAAATCAGGTGTGTGGAGCAAAAAAATAGGAAACTGGAGCAAAAACGATGAGATCGAACCGAAGGTGAGTCGAAGTTACGGTGGATAAACAAGCAAGGAGGCAAAAATATGAATGAAGCCCACTGCCTAGGCGTCCAGACCTCCGCCTAGGCAGTGAAGATGCTGAGAATGACAAAAGGCTACTGACAGCCCACTGCCTAGGTAGGAAATTCCTCCGCCTAGGTGGAAACCCCAATAGAAATATTTCCAAGTCCACCGCCTACTTGTTCGCCTAGGCGGTCACCAAACCTGCAAAGACGGTACAGGTGCTGTAACTTCAAGGCTATTTTGGACTATTATGAAATCCGATTTTGGAAATACTCAAAACATAGAAGTTGTATATATTTTTCTTAGCTTTCCATAAGTTTTTGAATCACCTCAATCGGAGTTCGGATGAAGAAGTTACATCTAAAACAAAATTGCAAACCTGCAGTAACTTTGCCTAGGCAAAGTTTTCTTAGCCTAGGAAAATTTCCAGCAGAAAGTTAACCGACTTAACTTCGCCTAGGCAAAAATCCTGCAGCACAGCCTTGATATTTATTAGATATTTTGAGATATTTTGGCCAATTTTTAATCTCTTCTCTCCTCTTCTCTTCCCTCTCTTCAGTTCCTAAGGCTTTAGGCCATATTTTATGAGTAGGATTAGGGATTTTTGAGGGAGAGCTCTCAACCCGAGGTGGAGGATCAACGAGGAAGCGATCGATTGACGTTTCTAGCGGCAAATCTTCGGATATCGGCTAAGTCTCTCGTTTCCTCTCTTTGTTTTCTTCATTTTGGTAATTGTTGAGCATGTTTAGCTCATTTTACATTGTATAAATGGTTAGGGCCATGAGTTAAACATGGATTGTAATAAGGATTAATGCATTATTTATGAAAAATGTAGTTTTGGTTGAATTTGTGTTTCGTTTATGGTTGTTCCTTATAATTTTGATTGTGTTGCCATGTTTTCTATGATTATATGCTAGTGTAGATATATTGAGAATACGGGGTTTGACACTCGGGAGAGGTAACCCTGGATTCGGACTAGGGTTAACATAACACGACAATCTAACGACCCGGGAGGGCGTTAGAAAGTGTGCAATCGATGACGTTGAGGCGAGACTCACGTGACAGTTGTTAAGACGTTGAAGAAGACTTCGGCGTTGACACGAAGTCACATATTCCCCCGTCTTACACTCGGAAGAGGTGGCGAGGGAGTTTACGAACCAAGATTGTCGGATACGCCGAACGTTGTTCATCTTAACTAAAACGAAATCAAACGCATTTAAGTAAATAAAGTTAATCCCTAGGCAATCTACTCCCCTGAACAATCTTAAATTAGTATTTATAGTATAGTTAACTTAATTAGTATTTTAGTTTAGTATTAGTATTAAATTAAATTCCATTTTTAGCGCCTAGATAAAATTAGGTTATGACAATCGCGATACTCGATAGTAATCTCAACCAATCCCTGTGGATACGATACCCGACCGAAATGTCTACTATACTAAAATTTGATCCGTACGCTTGCGGTGAAAGTGGCAACGCATTATTTGCGGCCACCAGATACCATAAAGATCTATGCAAATATCTTGTGCATAGTTACATAATGTCAGGACTGGACTGGAAGGAACAAACAAAGATGTTATATTAAAATCGAGACAGGAAGTCACCAAGAATCCATAAGCAACACGTACAAAGTGAAAAGATATACCAAATCAAAGATGTAAAGTTACAAAGAAGCCACAAGCGACATGTGCAAACAGAAAAGATTTACCAAAACCAAGATGAAATATCACCAGGAAGCCACAAGTGGCACATGCAAATGGAAATATTGTTGAATCAAATAGAAACAATCAAAAGCTTAGAGGATACAGACAGGACAAGAGAAATTGTGCATCCAAATCAATCGTTGATACAAATGAGGTAAAAAGAAAAGTCGTCCCTAAAGATATAAGTGGTACTCCTAATCATTCGCAGTTTAAATTCATTAAATTTGTTAAAGAGTGAGGTATTTGACTGGCCAAATAAGTAAGTTGGTAATGATTTCTAAGACTTATAATAAATGATGTGCTTATTTATTATCTTAGAAACATTTCTTGGTGATTCGGAGAATCACATTTACTTAAAGTGTAGTAACATGTTTGTTTCAAAATTGTTTATATTACTCATATCATGCATCTATTGATATTTTTTCTTTTTTGAAATTGATAATATGATTATAAGAAACATGTTATTCGAGATGACTTAATCTGATTCAATTGGTTATATGATTAAAATTTCTTGGAATTGGTTAGTAATCATGCATGATTTTGAGAATAATTGATAAATATATGTTTACTTGATCTCTACTAATGATTTTCTTCCAAGTATGTTTTAAAGAATTTCAAGTTATAAGATAATTCAAGGAGAAACAAATATTCATATCGAAATTCAAAGTTTAGTCATGAATAAGAACAAGATTGATTCAAGGAGATAATTAATTAGAGTTGAATCTTCATTCAACTCAGTGGTAAATTAATCTCATTATTGCATGATTATGTAAGAAATTTATGTGATGTGAAATTATTATCTAATTTACAGAAATTGACTCGCATCTCTATGAATATTATATTTTGATTATATGTCTACATGGAATTCTATTGTTAGCTAATATTGGTTTATTAATGAAATATTTATTACTAAGACATATTTGATGAAATCAGTATTAATCATGATCTTACCTGTCGACATATCGTATAAATTTAAGCTTACATGGTTGGTATCACTTTATAAGATTACGTTAATCTATTTTTAATACCATATATATGATTGTCTGAATATACATGACATATCAATTTATACTTAGTATTTTGTGTTGATATTTTTTCACATAGATATATTTATAGGCATTAAGTGTCTGGTATACAATTAATATCTCATATTCTGTAAATGATTATTATTCTAAAAAAGAAGCTGAGATTTTATGAGATAAATATGTACTTATCCGTGTTTATGCATGCACTAGATTTATGTTGATAAATTATCATTGAGATATGCTTCTTGTCCTAGTGCGTTAAAGATTACATGATTTGTTATTCTATTTAAAAGGAATATATTATATGATTACCTGCTATATTGTTGAAATGTCTTAATTACCTCAAGCTTATTCTCCTAAGTATGAATTAGTTTGTTTACAATTATATAGAGGGAGAAGTTTTTATAAATGAGGCAATAATGTTATGCTTAAATTAAAAAAAAAAAAAAAAAAAAGAAGAAAAGAAAAAAAAAAAAAGATAAGAATATTGAATATTTTGATACCCCGATTAGCTTGTTAATATTTTCACTAAACCTCTAGCGGAAGATCAAAGTTCATGAAAATTATTCGAGGTTTAGGTATAGCTAGGCATAACGATGTATGTATGGAGTGATGGTTTTGGTTCTCCATCCTCACTTTTTGAAATGACAAAAGGGGAGAAATTGATGTTTAAGGAGAAGTTATTGGGCTTTATGTTGAATATCGTTAAATTAGTTTTTGAGCGTATATTGAATATTTTTTGAATTGTTTGAATTTGTTTTCATAATTATGCTTAAATGGGTAAAATACCCGTCCTTGGATTTAGGGAGAGCGATATTACATTCTTATTGAAGAAAACGTCAAAGTAAATTGTCATCATAAAAAATGGGAAGATTGTTGATCCTTAAATTTTGATGAACAATTAAGTATTGATATTTTTTGTGGAACTAATGTATTTGTTAAGTATTTCATAAAACAGTTCCATATAATTGATTGAGTTGAAGACATCATGAAAAAAATATAAAATGTGCAAAAATGAACGCAATGAAGAAATGAAGAGTGTTGAAGACCTTGAAAAAATTAGGTGAAAACAACTCTCTACTCATATACTCTTAATACAATCCGAATTAGGATTACATACGACACTATTAAATGAGTTATGTTTTATATGTGTTTTGATATTGAAATGATAGAATTTAGGATCCTAATTAAAGATTTGATATCTGTTCCTTACATGAATTGAAGATAAAAATTGACCTAATTGAAAAACATGGTTTTAAAGTATAACAGGTTGTATTTTCGAGTCAATTCAGTCAATTGAGAAAAACAATTGGTTAACTGAATCAAACAGTGTGTTTTAAAGCAGAATTGGTAAAGAAAACGAACCAACCAGAAGCGATCAGTCAACTGATTAAAAAAAATCGGTTAACCGTTTCGGGCTATGAGTTTTTCGGAGCAAAATTGAACTACCCTACATCGTTTGGTCAACCAAATGAAGGAATTTGGTCAACTAATTAGGCTTAAGGTTTTGGCAGGGTGAGGCTCTGTAACGATTGGTCAATTGAATGAGGGATTTCAGTCAACCTTTTGGGACTTGAGGTAGGGGTAAGCTCTGAAGTATTCGGTCAACCAAATTGGGAATTTAGGTCAACCAAATGGTTTGTGAGATTTGGCTTGGTTTCGCTGCTATTTCATTTAGTCAAACGAATCCTAGGGGTTGGTCAACCGACTGTTTCAGTTGTGATTTCGAGGAACTTAGTCTCCTAGTAAAAAATTATCCATTTTTTATGATTCCAAGGGAGCGATTTGGGAGATTTAAACTTACTGAAGATATGGTACATGTATTTAATTATCCCTATTGATTGGTCCACAAAATTTATGATTCTCTTAATTTAAGTAGATAAATACTTCATATTTTTGTGATTGAAAATTGAGAATTATTTTATGGGCTCATTTAAGAGATTTAGAAAACTATTTTAATATGAAATATCCCTGAAATGAAAGACATTATTATATGGGGTCTAAGAGTGTCTTTTAGAGGCATATCTTTTGAAAAATAGTTGTTGGTCTAATGAGTTACCCAAGAAGGAGGGTAAATTGGGTAGTTACAAAAATTTAAACAAATAAATTTTTCAACACTTAATTATCAAAAAATCAATTTTTTTTAAATCAATTATTATATTCGTTACGCAGTGGATAAGTATTTATAACTAGGTGTACACCCAAACACAATATAATAAAAATAAAGAATGCAACAGATCAAGATATATCCTGGTTCAGTAAGTTAACCTTACCTAATTTAGTCCACCGAACTCCACGGAGATTCGCAACCTCTAAACCCTTGATTTCTTTACCATGTAGGAATTAAACACTTACAATAATTCTTTTCCTAGGCTTAGAATCAACCTTTACAATTTTTTCTTTCCCAAGCTAACGAAGAACTTTATCTTTTTACTAGGTTAAAGACTAACTTAATTCTATTATAAGAAGAATCCAAACCTCACCACACTCACAAGTATCCTTTTCACAGGTAAGAATGAAACCTTTACAAATCACTCAAATTAATTTAATTTCAACAAGAATCAAGACCTAGTTCTTTTCAAGCGAAATGAATAACCTAACTTTTTGATACTTATGACAAAGATTAAACCTCAATCTTTTACACCGAAAAAGATTGAAACCTAGCTACCCTGACTAGATATCGACCCAACCGTGTCTAATCCGCTCAAACTCACAAATACAAAAAAATAACGAGTTTCTTCCTTTAAGGAGTTTCTACTACCTCAATATAGATAAACTCAATTAATGTCCCGAAATTTATTACATGATAGATACAATATGAGATAAATTAATATCTGATTAATAATCAATGTGGGTAGCACAAATTATAGCACGTAATCAGATAAACACATAAAATCGTTTTAAAAATATTTTTTTAGGCTTTTAGATTTGAAAACGATTTTCTAACGATCTTAACAACCAAAAAAATATAATAATATGAAATCACAATTAAGAATAATAGTTTAGAAAGATCTCATCGGGATAACACCGAAGATTAAAAACAGAATCGCAAGATAGCTCTAGTAAGTGACGCCAAATCAATCAGCGCTTTAAATTAAGAATTTTAGCACAAAATCTCTCTTGAAAAATCTCAGCAGAATGATAACATTTAGAAAAGTGTAGGAATTGATGTTCTTGATATATTTCATCTAAATTTTGCAGGTCTATCTATATATATATATACTGATAACAAGCCCTCCAAATGTTACTTTTCAAAAGATATGCCTCTAAAAGACACTCTTAGACCCCATATAATAATATTTTTCAATTCAGGGATATTTCACATTAAAATAACTCTTAAAACTCTCATATAAGTCCATGAAATATTTTTCAATTTATAATCACAAAGATAGGAAGTATTTATCTACTTAAATTAAGATAATCTTAAATTATGTAGACTAAATCCATAGGAATATTTAAATACATGTACCATATTTTCAATAGGTTCAAATCCCCCAAATCTCTTCATTGGAATCATAAAAAACGGCTAGGTTTTGACAAAGAGATCGAGTCCCTCAAAATCATAACCAAAATAGTCGGTTGACTGATTGGTTGCAAGTGATTCAACTTCAAGTCTAATTTTGACCATAATTCAATCTAATTTTGGGAAAACTCAAAATAGGAAAATTGTAGCTCTCTTTCTAAGATTTCCAGATCATTTTGAATTACCTTAAACGAAGTTTGTACGAGAAAGTAATGATCAAAATACAAACAAGTGTACAAGCCTAATCGGTTGACCGAATTTTCCATTCTGTTGACCGATCGAAACAACCCTGAAACCAAGCTAAAACTCAATTCCAATCGGTTGAACGATTTCTACCAATCGGTTGACCTATTGCTTCAGAACCTTATCTCGTCAAAACCTCAAACCCAATCGGTTAACCGATTTCTTCCCAATCAGTTGACTGACTATTATAGAGTGACCCAATTTAACTCTGAAAAACTCACCGATTCAAACAGTTGACCGATCTCTTCTAATTAGTTGACCGATTGATGGTGGTTGTTCAATTATTTTACCAATTTTGCTCCAAAACCCACTATTTGATTCAGTTAACCAATTGCTTTTCTCGGTTGACTGAATTAACCTTAAACTTCAATTTTTAATTATGATTTTCAATTAGGTCAATTTTTATTTTCAATATCTCATAAGGAGCACATATTTAATCAATAATTAGGATTCTAAAATTCTATCATATCAACACACAAAAGGATAACACATTTAATACTGTCATGTGTGATCCTAATTTGGGTGGCATTAAAGTATACAAGTATTGAGTTGTTTTCACCTAATTTCTTCAAGGTCTTCAACACTCTTCATTTCTTCACTGTGTCCATCTTTGCACCATTGACATTTTCTTCATGATATTTTCAACACAATCAATAAATAGAATTTATTTTCTAAAACACTCAACAAACACATTAGTTCCACAAAAATATCAACCTTTAATTGTTCATCAAAACTTAAGGATCAACAGTAGCATTTGAAGGGCTTGTTATCAGTCTATAAAAATAGACTTGCAGAATTGAGAGTAATCAACAAGAATATTTCAAAGCTTTTCTAAGAGATATATTTTCCCTGAGATTTTTGAGAGATTCAATCTACGTTCTTGATCTAAAACGCTGTTGATTTGGCGTCACCAACTTGTACTATATTGCGATTCTGTTTCAATATTCGGTGTTTTTCCAGTGAGATCTTTTCAAGCTATTGTTCTTTATTTTGATTTCATATTATTATTGATTGCTTGGATATAAAATCATTAAAAAATCGTTTTCAAACTTAAAAGTTTGAAAATCGTTTTAAAATAATTTTGTTTGATTATCTGATTACGTGCTCTAAATTGTGCTACCCATATTATTTATTAATCATATATTATTTGTCTTACATTGTATCTATCACGTAGTAAATTTTAGGATATTAATCGAGTATATCTGTATTGAGGTAGTAGAAGATCTTTGTGGGAAGAAACCCATATTTTTTTCTATTTGTGAGATTGAGTGGATTAAACACGGTTGGGCCGGTATCTAATCAGGGTAGTTAGGTTTCGATATTTTTCTTGTAAAAAAAATTAGGGTTTGATATTTGTTCTGTAAAAAGGTTAGATTATTCTTTTCCCTTAAAAATAACTAGGTTTTGATTCTCCATGCAATTAAATCGTGATTTTTGAGTAAATTGTAAAGGTTCAATCATTACATATGAAAATGATACTTGAGAGAGTGGTGAGGTTAGTCTTTAGATTGGTAAAAAGATTAGGTTGTGATTTTTCTTGTAATAAAATCAAGTTAGTCTTAAACCTGGTAAAAAGATAAGGTTCTTTCTGAGCTTGGGAAAAAGGTAATTGTAAAGGTTGATTCTGAGTCTGAAAAAATAATCGTTAGCTGTAAGGGTTTGATTCCTACTTGGTAAAGGAATCAAATGGTTTAGTAGTCACGAATCTTTGTGGAGCTCGGGGGATTGAATTAGGTAAGGCTAGCTTGTTAAACCATGATATATCTTGGTGTGTTGCATTCTTTATTTTCATTATATTATGTTTGGGTGTGCATTTAGAATTAAACACTTATCCGCTGCGTAACGAAGATACTAATTAATTTAGGAAAATTTATTATTTGATAATTAAGTGTTGAAAGATATATTTGTTTAAATTTTGTAACTACCCAATTCACCCCCCTCTTGATTGGCTCTTTGGGTCAACACAGAAGAAAGTGAAGAACAACCTAGTAATGAGTGGTCTGCGGAGTAAACAAGAACTAGCTGACTTGATAGACGACATAAGCAATGTTTGGGAGAGTAAATGTAAGATATAGAAAACTTCCAATTAGTTGACAATAAAGAGTGACTCCTGGGAGAAGAGAGTTATATGGAGGAGTAAGTTTGATATTAAGCTCTAGATAGAGGTATGTAGAAAACCGATCAAACCAAAAAACCAAACCGAATTGGAAAGAAAAACCCCAAACCCCCCATTAAAAACTTCCCTGTTCGGTTCAGTCCTAAAGGAAAAATTAAACCCTTGGTTTAATTTTCTTTTGTGGTCAGTGTATGGTTCGGTTCAAACTAAACCAAATCGCCCTACTCAAAAAGACGTTGTTTTGAGTAAGGGTATATGTATGCCTTAAGAGAGAAAATCCCCAGTTACATTTGTCTAACCATAGCCATACTCGTCAACCCTTCCACTCTTTCCCCTTCAAAATCTTCATCCCTCTCCCCCACAATCTTCATTGTCAGTCTCTTCCCTCTCTCATCCACAACTCGCAATCGTCGTCTAGTGATTTTCTTTCTTTCACACTATTCTTCATTCCAAACTATAAGGATCTTGGTTCATCACAGACTCATAGATCCTTGCCTTCCTTGTCTTCATGCCGTTCGTCATAGATCCTAACCACCGTTCTTGCCTTCCTTGCCTTCACATCATTTGTCCCTTCGAAGATCTTGGTTCATCACAGATCTGTCACTCATTTTTCCTGTCCGAGAGTCCTATACAAGACAACCCTATTAGAAAATATTACTTCAACTCCTAATTCACAGAAGTAGAAATATGATTTTGGTGGATTTTATGCTCGTCTCATTGAGACAAAGGTTATGGTCTGATAGGTGTTGATATCAAATCAACTTACAGCCTGCATCATTCAACAAATCTGACGGCGGCAATGGGACTTTTGGTGGGGTGTAAGAGTGCAGTGATTGTCGGTTTGGCCTCGTTTTGGTGTCATTGAACTCGTTTTTCCGACAAGTCCAACGGTAGAAGTTGATGCGGTGTTGGTTTGTTAAACGGTGGAACTTGGGGTTATAGGCAACGGCACAACAAAAGTCTTGAAAATGAAAGGTAGTGCTGAATATTGAGAGAAAATATAAGATGATTGTATTGATTTATGTGAAAAGTACTATTTTTAGAGATATATATACAATGAGTCTATATATAGAGTGATTAGGGTTTTCCAAGTGAGTCAAGGCCCATATGCATATATTAATAGTTACATTTTGCTCTATACTTCAACGTGGTGGTAGATCTTGCAACGATACTTTGATGACAACGACAGAGATCCACGTGGAGCATCGAAGGTTCGGTCAATGGCGGTGGTCCAATAGTAGGAGCGAAAGATTCGTGATTAAATTCAGAATTTAATTTTTAGAATGCTCTCTAGAAGAGTCGAACTTTGGCTGATAAGGAAGAATGATACCTCCTCTTACCAATAGGACTAACACCTCTTGAGTAGCGGGGATGGATGACGGTTGACCCTAATAGTTGTGATTGCAATTAAAAGGGCAAAATCTTAACTAAAAAAAAAGTTGGATAATTTTATGATGCATTTTGGCCTTCCAAATATCTTTTCCTTTTCTCTCTTCATCCCAAACCCATCTGCTCTTCTCTCTTTCCCGTATCTCCACGGGTCAGAAGGAGAAGAGGAAATTGATCTGTGTCCGCCCATGCAAAGCGTCCATACTTGCATGCCAATGCAGCGGTGACATAGTCTGCTGCTAATAAATCAAGGAAAGGTCGTCTCTTTATGCATGTCTGATGTAAACCCCTTGGATGCCATGCGTCAACTAATCATGACACGCGTCGAGTATTGCATCACCATTTCCATGCAAACCCACCTTCTCCTGCCTATATACATCAAGCCCTCTTTTCCTGAAGAGTTACGGCGAAGGCGAACTGTAGAGATAGATAAATATAATATGGAGGCCTATGTCCCGTCAACTTTGCTCCACCGTGCCGATTTTCCTGAGGGTTTCATCTTTGGGGCAGCAGCTTCTGCTTTTCAGGTATATACATTATATATATGATAATTAAAATATGCATTTCTTCCGTTATTCATGGAACAGCTCATCGACCAAAAGATATTGTTTTATTGTTTGTTGTCGTTTGAGTTTTTAATCAAACTTTTGAATTTTTGTTGTCAAAGTTAGAAGCAAAATTCTGGATTTTTTTGCTTTAGATGTTGAATTTTTTCAATTGTTGTTGTTTTACAAATCGTTTAGGGGTTTTGGCAGTTTGCACCCTTCGAGTTTGACCATTATTTTTCCGATAGTAATTTGAGCGCATGGTTTCATAATTATATTATTTCAAACAATTAATTGCCGTATACCTAAGACTTAGATACTCTCAATCTCTTCTTTTTTTCCTTTATAATTTTTTCTTAGAAAAAAGTATACAGATACATTTGTATTTGAGACATTTTTTTTTTTAATAAGGGTAGTAACTTACTTCCCACTACTAGAATAAATTTTTTCTTGTCGCGTCTCCTGTCTTTTTGTCCAAAATCAAACACTTTTCTTTTTTCATTTTAAAAAATATTGATCACCCTCTATCATTTTTGGTCAAACACTATTTAATTCCCTTAAAAATTATTTTTTTTCAAAAGTAATGAGTATTTTACCCTTATTAATTTAGAAATAATTTAATAATTAAAAATAAAAACACATAAATATTTATTTAATTTATTTTTAATATTTATCTCCTTTATCTTTTTCATTGTCCTACTAAGCCTCATTTATTAATATATATATATATATATATACACTTTTTCATCTCTTTATGGTTAACAATAAAAAATCATAAAAAAAAAAATCCACCCGTCCCACCTTCACCGGAACAAAAACTCCCACACCCATCTCGCTGGAAAAATGGTAGGGGTGGATTTTTTGGGCAACGTGGAGGTGGATTTTTCCGACGAGGTGGGTGTGGGAAATTTTTTTAAACATAGGAGGTGTTAGGGAATTTTTTAAAAAATAAAACAATAAAGATATATATTTTTTAAATAAGAAAAAGGGTGTTTTTGTCTTCTCTAAAAAAATTGACAGATATTTTCCAAATGACAAGGGTGGTTTGCGGTTGGACAAAATGCAGGGGAGGTAAGTGTTAGATATCTTTTTTATCATTATGGTTGGAGACATTTTGAACCGTTGGTCAGATTTTGATGAGAAATTAAATAATTTATATTTGAGATATTTTTTACTTTTAGATGGTTATTTCTAACTGATGATTTACATTTTGAGTAATCAAATAACAAACTCTTTTTTAATTTATTTTTTTATTACATCTCGACTAATCATCTCTCTGGGCGAGAGCAATCTTGAGGGCGAACTCTCCCAGTATTCAGGATTAAATTCAAGATTTAAGATTTAATTGTGCTCTCTAAGAGAGTCGAACTTCGGTTGATAAAGAAAAATGGCACCTCTTTGCCTACCAAACTAATACTTTTTAGGTCAATTAATGTAGCTGAACTAACTAATGTTCATGGGTCTAGAGGTCCACCCTTGCCTATTTTTTTGGATTTGGTCCTAAAATTTAGGCCCTAGATCAGGCAAGGGATTTGAAATTTAGGCCTAGTCATCTAGCCATTTGAATTTAGGTTGATCTGGTCCGCATATCTAATTATTAAAAAACTTAACTATATATACAAGAAGTAACTCATAACATGTATCTCATACAAGTCCAATTTCTAGAGAGCCAAGTTGGTGGTCATGTATTTAAGTCTACCAACATAACTGTATAGATTTTATTTTATGAAACCGGACTTGGATTTCCCAATAGGAGGGTTTGGGAAGGTGAGACCATGGATTATACTAGACAAATTACTTTTTTGTAAATATTAATATAATTAATAGAAACGAAAATATTGGTGAAGAGAAAATAAAAAAGATAAATTTCAATTGGGAATAGGATCCGGTGGTAGGGGCTGGGGTCTACAAGTTTTTATAATTTACTAGGTATAGTCTGGCCCGGCCGACCTGACTATAAATAGCCATATGATATTAAAGATTAATGGACTTAATTTAGATTAGTATCTTTAGGTATATATGTGAGCGTGTGTGTATATATATAGATATAGTCGAAGTAATTGAATCACATTTGATAGTCCAAGTAATGTATATGAAGCTCATAAAATAAATTAAACACTATAGTCTAAAAATATTTTATGATCTGATCAATTTGTTATTGTTTTTGACATTTTAATTAATACGAAGGTGCTACATCGGTGGATAGTCGAGGCCCAAGCATCTGGGATACTTTTGTAGAGAAATATGGTATATCTCTCTCTCTCTCCCTCCCCTGTATTCTTTTAATTTTTTTGGTAATTTTTTTTTTTTTTTTTTTTTTTTTCCGGTTAATTTCAGGGCTGTTTCCGGATGCTAAACATGAGATTGAAGCCATTGAAGTCATGCCTAGAGTCATATAGGTCCTGGACTTTTTAAAAATTGTCTATTAATTTCGTAAAATTATTTGATCACAAATATATGCATGTCCTTTATTTCATTTTTACCTCAAATTACTTTTATTATTCTGATTTTACCCGTCCCCCTCCTCAACCATTAGCCTCTTATTTGAAGAAGAAATTTAATCTGAAAAAGAGAGATTTGTGAATTTGTGAATTTTTTGAAAGAAATTGTTTCTTCAAAATTCACCCTGCGCATGAGGGGACGTGTTGAATCCCACATCACTTATGTTACCTGATACTGAGCTTTATATAAAGTCTGGGGCAATCCTTCTTTTGCGAGTTAGTTAGGCCCCGATGGGTTTCTACACAAACAATTGATGCAATTATAAAAGTTTAAAAACTGAAACTGTTAACACACACACACATATATATATATATATAAAGGGCAATAATGAAATTTACCCAAATAAATATGGTCCAGTGAGTCTATTATATATGGTTAACTTAAAATTATGGAATGTTATCGATGTTCTAGGAGGATATAAAGATCATGAAGGAAATGGGTTTGGATGCTTACAGATTCTCAATTTCATGGACTAGAGTATTGCCAAGTAAGCATTCATCATTTATTCCAGCAGCATTAATTATTCATCTTTTTATCTTTGCAAGCAATTTTTAAAGTGGCGGATCACGTGGCTCTACACAGGAGATGTTAGTCCAGTTGACAAGGGGAGATATCTCATTTCCTTGTCAACTAGGTTTCGACTCTCCTCTCCTGAGATGTACTTCGAGAATGGATCAGGCCAATGCGGGAGATTGTGCCTTTAAGATTGTCCAATGAGGTTATTAGTTGAGTTGCGTTTAAGCTAACCCGAAGTTTGAAACTCTTGACAATCCAAAAATGCCTTTGTACTTCACTTTCATTATCTATCTATCTCACTAAATAATGTAAATTGAAATACAAACGGAGTACCAATAGCAGTTTCACAATGTTTAGTTTTATATTATAAAAATTCTCTCTAATTTACCGATATTTCTTTTCAAACCACAATTTATTTTTTTAACCAACTAGCAAATTTCTAAATCTGTGGTTGATGATCAGGAGGGAAAAGGAGCGAGGGCGTAAACCAAATGGCAATACAATTCTATATGGCCTTCATCAATGCCCTCACGACAACGGTAGTTTGTTTTCAATTAATAGTATTCATTATCTTTTAATTTATTTTGTTCAATCCCACTTGTGGGGTATCTAAAACTACTTTATATGTATCTCAAGGTTAGTGGATATGTATCTAGTCGCCTTTCTAAAAGATTTAGAGTTCAACCTCCTTCCCCAATATATTTACCAAAAAAAAATATGTGAAAGAATCTACTCCACTTCATGCCATATTTTTCTAGGTTGAAACCTTCTTACATGGTGTCAGATTGTGTCTGCAAAACCTCATTTATTTGTCCCCGATTGTTTACTTGTCTTTTGAAATGTGATTTCGGGTTAAAACTCCTAACATGATATTAGAGCTAGATTTGGAAAGACTTGTTTGTTTGTCCTCGAATTGTCTTCCAAATCTGTCTGATCGTATCATGTGTAATACGGATTGCACGTGAGGGTGGATGTTAAAATTCCATATTGAATTTGTGAGGATTTCTAAAATAGTTTATATATGAAAGTATTAAACCTCTTTATTATTGTAATTAATTTAATAATTAATTTAAATTATTTAGTCTATAATCTATATCTATATCTATAAGAAACTAAAATTAAAAGACTACACTTGAGAATGAATGAGAGCTCACAAATTATCTTAATTTCCCTTTTCTTTAAATATTTTTTGTTTAATAATTTTTAAATACTATTTATCATTAATATAATAACTTTAGTGAATTTAATTGTCATTTATGTAGAGTAGTGAGATTTTTCATTTAAATAAAAGATAATTTTTTTTACAATACATAATTAAAAAAAATTATAAATAATTTACCAATTAGACTTTTTATTAAAAAAAAATAAAAATAAAAAAAGACAAGAATAAATTTTTTTTTTTTTTTATGCAACCAATTTCATATACAAATCTATATCTATATCTATATAAAAAAACTAAATTTGGAAGACTACACTTGATAATGAAGGAGAGCTCACAAAATCCTTTCCATAATTCGTCTTATTAATTTCTCTTTTTTTTTTTAGCATTTTATTTTGTTTAAATAATTTTTAAATATTATTTATCATTAATATAATAATTTTAGTGAATTTAATTGTCATTTATGTAGGTTCAAAGAATTTTAAAAGTTTTTTTTAAAGTAGTGAGATTTTTTACTTAAATAAAAGATAATTTTTTTTACAATACATAATAAAAAAATTATAAATAATTCCCTTATTAGATTCTTTTTTATTTAAAAAAATAGTTTTTTTTTTTTTAAATTATATTTTTTTTCCTCATATGACAAGAATAATTAAATATATATATATATATATATATATATATATATATATATATATAAATATATATTATTTTTTATTTTTTTTTGCAACCAATTTCATATATAAAATAAGCTTAAAAATTACAAACATAATAAAGAGTTAAAAATAAGGAGAGCTCGTAAAATCATTTTTCTTCATTCTCCTGAATTTCTATCTATAATATTTTATTTAAATGAGTTTTAAATATTATTTTATCATTAATATAGTGATTTGAATGAATTTAATTGTTATTTATTATTATCATAGTGGGTCTAATGAATGAAATGTTTTTTTATATTTAAAATAGTGATATATTTAAAAAAGTGAGATTTCCCTTTTAAATAAAATATAGTTTTCTAAAATAAATAACAAAAAATTATACTAGACTTTTTAATTTAAAAAAAAAACATAGTTTTTTTTTTAAACTTTTTTATATTCTTTGTTTCTCATATAATTTTTTTATAAAAATAATAAAAAAAAAATACTTTTTCTTTTAATACAATCAATTTCATATACAAAATAAGTTTAAAAATGACAAACACAATAAATAATTGAAAATAACAATTGAAAAAATCACATGTCCACTATTTTTAACCTGATTAAAACTATTACAAAATAAAGTCTCATAACTTCACCAAACAATTCAAAAAAAAAAAAAAAAAAACTAACTAAATGAAACAATTTATGTATAAAGAATAACTAAATTTTATAAAGAAAAAATATTTAATTCTTAGAAAAAATTTAAATATAAAAGATTTAGCAACAAGAAATTTATAAATAATAAAAATGTAAAAATCCATCTTTTGATCCCCCCCAAAAAAAAAATACAATATATACATAAATCGACAATATTTAATTCTCAAAATAATTTTAAAATTCAAAAATTTAACATCAAATAGTATTTAAATACTCAAAGAAAATGTAACGGCCATCATTTGTTTCTAAAATTAATAAAAACAAATAGAATTAAAAATTTATTATATAAACAAATTTAAAAAAAAAAAAAAATCAATCTTGACCAAAATTGTGATTCTTTTAAGAAAGTTATGAGAGCAATTATTTCTTTAGACTTTTAGTTAATTTTTAATAGTATAGTAAAAGGGGAAAATAAGTAATTGTAATATCAAAGGAAGGAAGTTTTGGATATATTTTCCAAATGATAAGGGATATCTTTCTAAGTTTTCCAAATGACAGGATACTTCACTGAAATTTATCCATATTTCAGTTGATGATTGTTTTCATTATGATTAATTGTATATGATCTTATCTCTTCATCTTCTTTTCTCTCTTCAACCACTTAATAAAACTTTCGCTCTTCATCTACAAATTATATATAAAATTTATCAATTTCATATGCTCCATAAAGTATTCTAACAATTCTTGACCAAATAATAGAAAACATTAAATAACATAAAATTAACCTATTAGATTATTTTAAATTTTTTTTTTTTAAATATTACAAAATTTGAAATATTCGTTTAGGAAGTTATTTATTACTTTCCATTTTAAATAAAAGATAGTTTTTTAAATTAAATATCAGAAAATTGTACTAGACTCTTTAATTTAAAAAAAAAACATGATTTTTTATTTTTTATTTTTTATATTCTTTGTTTCTCATATAATTTTTGATAGAAATAATAATAAAAAAATACTTTTCTTTTTAATACAACCAATTTCATATACATAATAAGTTTAAAAATGACAACACAAATAAATAGTTGAAAATATTAATTGAGAAAACCACATGTCTACTGTTTTTTAACCTGATTAAAATTATTACAAAATAAAGTCTCATAACTTCACCATTTAACTTCACCAAACAATTTAAAGGGAAAAAAACTAACTAAATGAAACAATTTATGTATAAAGAGTAACTAAATTTCATAAAGAATAAATATTTAATTGAACAATTCTAAATATAAAAATTTTAGCAACAAATACTCTTTAAATAATAAAAATGTAAAAATCCATCTTTTGATCCCAAAAATAATAAAATAAAATAAAAGAATATATTACATAAATAAGCAATATTTAATTCTCAAAATAATTTTAAAATTTAAAAATTGAACATCAAAGAGTATTTAAATACACAAAGAAAATGTAGCGACTATCATTTGATTCTAAAATTAATAGAAAAAATTAGAATTGAAAATTTATTATACAAACAAATTTTAAAAACAAAAATCAATCTTGACCAAAATTGTGATTCTTTTAAGAAGGTTATGAGAGCAATTATTTCGTTAGATACTTTTAGTTAATTTTTAATAATATAGTAAAAGGGAAAAATAGGTAATTGTAATATCAAAGGAAGGAAGTTTTGGACATATTTTCCAAATGATAAGGGATATCTTTCTAGGTTTTTCAAATGTCAGGATACTTCACTGAAATTTACCCATATTTCAATTGATGATTGTTTTCATTATGATTATTTATATGTGACCTTATCTCTTCATCTTCTTTTCTTTCTTCAACCACTTAATAAAATTTTCTCTCTTCATCTATTAATTATATATAAAATTTATTCAATTTCATATGCTCCATAAAGTATTTTAACAATTCTTGACCAAATAATATAAAACATTAAATAACATAAAATTAACCTATTAGATTATTTTAAAACTATTATTTTTTTTAACTTCACCAAACAATTCAAAGGAAAAAAAAAAAAACTAACTAAATCAAACAATTTATGTATAAAGAGTAACTAAATTTCATAAAGAAAAAATATTTAATTCTTAGATCAATTCTAAATATAAAAAATTTAGCAACAAATACTTTTTAAATAATAAAAATGTAAAAATCCATCTTTTGATCCCAAAAATAATAAAAAAAAAATAGAATATATTACATAAATCAACAATATTTAATTCTCAAAATAATTTTAAAATTCAAAAATATAACATCAAAGAGTATTTAAATACACAAAGAAAATGTAGCGACGATCATTTGATTCTAAAATTAATAAAAAAAATTAGAATTGAAAATTTATTATACAAACAAATTTTAAAAACAAAAATCAATCTTGACCAAAATTGTGATTCTTTTAAGAAGGTTATGAGAGCAATTATTTCGTTAGATACTTTTAGTTAATTTTTAATAATATAGTAAAAGGGAAAAATAGGTAATTGTAATATCAAATGAAGGAAGTTTTGGATATATTTTTCAAATGATAAGGGATATCTTTCTAGGTTTTCCAAATGATAGGATACTTCACTGAAATTTACCCATATTTCAATTGATGATTGTTTTCATTATGATTAATTATATGTGATCTTATCTCTTCATCTTCTTTTCTTTCTTCAACCACTTAATAAAATTTTCTCTTTTCATCTATTAATTATATATAAAATTTATTCAATTTCATATTCTCCGTAAAGTATTCTAACAATTCTTGACCAAATAATATAAAACATTAAATAACATAAAATTAACCTATTAGATTATTTTAAAACTATTCTTTTAAAAAAAAAAATATTACAAAATTTGAAATATTCCTCTAGGAACTTATTAACTAATTATTTACTATTTTATGAAAATAAATATGAGTGATAATATTAATATAGCTGGAGTTTGGCATTAATATATAGTTTTGTAAGTTACAATTTTATTTTTATTTCTCAACATTAATTTTTTTCTATACTTTTATAATATGTATTAAATATAAATTTAAAAAATTAATTGTATGTCATGTGTAATACTTAAATAAAAAAAGCATAGTAATATATTTTTTTCTAGTTTAGGATTAGTAATATACTTTTTTCTAGTAATATACTTTTTTCTAAAACTAGTTTAGGATTAGTTGGAAGATTAATTTTAGGATCAGCTACAATATTATTATTGAGTTTTGATTTTTTATATGGTATGATCAATCTAACAACGTTCCTCTCTCTCCTCAGAAATCCATTTCTCTTCTTTCCCCACCTGCAATGTATGATCTTTCTTTCTCCTTGCCATTCAACCATCGCTGTCTACGATCTCCAGATCGTCTTAATCTCTTTGTTCTTGCTGCTCCTTTCTCTACTCCGGTGCTGCAGTTTCCATGCTCAACTTCCGCCTTTGTTGTCGTGAACCTTAAGCCACCATTCCTTCGCAGGCTCTACTCGCTGCATTACCTTCCTTGTATTGTCTTTTAGTTTATGCCCTAGTTAATTTGATCGTTACCTATCCTAGTTAATCTAAAGCCACCCGCCTTTTTATTTTCTAAATTAGATAAACTATCCCATTAGTTTCTAAAACTCGTTGAGTACCTCACAATTTACCAAACCAACTCCATCATTTTCTGAATTCACCGATCTCTTCCCTCTAACTTTATACAAGTTTCTGTTTGCACCCCAAACTTTCCACGAATTACCATTTCACCTATCTCCCCATCTCAATCATGTTTACTAATTCCAATGGTAGCTCCATCATCTCTACTAAAACCCAAACCCTTTCTATTCCCACTATCACCAACCTTATCGCTGTCAAATTTATAGATGACAATTTTTTTTTCTGTGGTATCCCTATGGACAAAACCATCTTAGGTTCGTTGATGGCTTATATGTTTGTCCAAAGGATGAACCTAACCGCTCTATTTCACTCTAAGCTGACAAAACCCTCATCAGTGTCATTTTTGCCACACTATCTGAACCAATATTAGCCTTCGTGGTTGGATATAAATCGTCTGCTACCACTTGGACAATTATTCAAGATCATTTCTCTCAGAAATCCATTGCCAACTCTTTCCTATACCGGAAACGATTCACCACTCTCGAGCGTGGTACCCAATTTGTATCTAAATATCTACAAGATGCCAAATTTATTTTTGATGCCCTCGTCGCTATAGGTGAACCTGCAGTATCCAATAAATATCTAGTTAACGCCGTTCTTAATGGCCTTGGTTCTAAGTTCGACATGCTAGTCAGTGTTATTTAGAGTTTGAACTTTCTCCCACTATTCTTTAATTTGCATGGTCGACTACTCAACTATGAGGCTCAATACAAAACTACTTCATCTCCTTCACCTTTCACCTTTTTTGTATTTTAGACTAATTCTGGTACTGCTCTGTGAAATAATTCTCTCCACAAAGATTACAAAAACATTGATCATCAATCCACCAACCGTGCCAATCCCTCATGTATTCTTGGCCCTGCTCCTACACCCACATCCATGTCTCAATGTCAAATTTGCTTTGGGATTGGTCATTTTTCCCGTAATTGCTACCAGTTCTCTTTATTTGTACAATCATCTATTCTACCATTTCGAAAACTATTTAGCCTGTCCAACATTGTCAAAGTGATGGTGGTGGAGAATATCATAGTGGTCCCTTCAAATATCTTTGTTATTCCCTAGATATTCATTATCGGCTCTCTTGTCCTCACACTCCCGAACATAATAGCCTCGCCACATGAAAACACCGCCACATTGTTGACATTGCCCGCACCTTCCTTCTCACAAGTCATGTTCCCCTCCATAACTGACCCGAAGCAGTACTCCACTGCTATTCACCTAATTAATCATCTCTCCTCCTCTAAACTTCAATGATCCTCACCATTCTCCCGTCTTTATGGCCATACTTCTTCCTACTCTGAGCTACGTGCATTTGGATGTGCATGTTTTCTGTATTTTGGTGCACGTTTTACCAAGAACTGTTGAATGTGTGTTTTTACGCTACAACTTGTAGCACAAGGGCTACCGTTGTCTAGACCGCATAACTGCTAGAGTTTATATTTCTAGGCATGTTTGTTTCAATGAACAACACTTTACATTTGCATCTAACACCAGAAACACTCCACCAGACTAATCATCATAGGCCTTTGTTCCTCTACTACCACTAACTCCTATTCTACCTCGACACTTAGCTCTAAAAAATCGTGCTCGACCTCCTATTCACTAACCGTTTTCTTATCATTATTAGCCTCGACAAAAACGACCATTGTAAACTAATCCTTCTGCTATTGCCACCCCCGGGCTCCTGCTTCTCCAGTTCCTCCACAACATTTGGTGGTAACACATCATTGGGATAGAACCCATCACCCTCTTGTTTGGATAGATGGTACAGTCTAATATCCTCTCCCAAAGGCTCTACTTGCTAAGATTTTATCTCCTACTGATAAGCCTACCTGTTATACTCAGGTTGTTCATATCCCTAAATAGCGTAAAGTCTTGATCAGTGAATTTAATGCCTTATTGAAAAACAAAACTTGGATTCTTGTCCCTCTTTCCCCACATCAACATGTTGTGGGTTGTAATTGGGTCTCCAAACTCAAGCGTAAAACAGACAGTTCCATTGAACGCTACAAAGCTTGCCTAGTTGCCAAAGACTTCCATCAATAAGTGGGTATTGACTTTGATGAGACATTTAGTCCTGTAATCAAACCCACTACTGTTCGTACTGTGCTCAGTCTTGCCGTACTTTTAGATAGATAATACACCAACTTGATGCGAAGAATGCCTTTCTTCATACTGTTATGGATGAAAATGTCTATATGGCATAACCACCTGATTTTATAGATCTGGCTTGTCCTCATCATGTCTATTATCTACAAAAGTCTATCTATAGCCTCAAACAAGCACCCCGAGCTTGGTTCCAATGTCTCAACACTTTCCTCTTGTTGTATGGTTTTACCAATGTCAAGCTGATCATTTTCTGTTTATCTATCGTTATAACTTTGCAGTGATACTTCTTCTTTTATATGTTAATGACATTATACTCATTGGCAATCAATCGTCACTAGTTTCATCTTTCATCAGTGCTCTTGTCTAGGACTCTTGTCTAGGAATTTGAGCTTAGTGACATTGGTTCCCTATCTTACTTTCTGGGTCTTGAAGCAACTATCTCATCTGTTGGCTTACATCTTGCTCAGCTCAAGTATACTATTGATCTTCTTGCACATTTTTCGATGACAAACTACAAGTCTTGCAGCACCCCTGTATGTGTTAAGACTCAACTGTCATCTCATAGCGGGAATCTCTTATCAAATTCCACTGAGTATCACCAATTGGTTGGCTCCTTGTAGTATCTCACCTTCACCAGACTAGACATTACCTATGTTGTTCATCATGTTGCTCAGTTCATAAGTCCTCAGACACACTACCTTATAGCCACCAAATGAATCATTTGGTACCTAAAATGGACTCTAAACTTTGGTCTTCTTTTTCAGCCCAATGCTACCTCCTTGGCCCTCAAGGCTTATTCTGATGCTGATTGGGCAGATTGCCCTGACTCTCGTTGCTCTACCATTGAATTTTATGTTTTCTTGGGCTCTAATTTAATCTCTTGGACCACCAAGAAACAATCCACTGTCTCTCGATCATGTTTGTGCTGAATCCACATAGATACTTCATCTGCTTCAGGATTTACAATTTCTCATATCCACACGTATCACCTTACTTTGTGATAATTTTATTACTGCATATATGGTTTCAAATCTTGTATTCCACGCTTGTACTAAGCATATTGAATTGGATTATCACTTTATATGGGAACATATCCTTACTGGCACACATTGAGTTCAATTTGTCCCATCTACTGATCAACTCGTTGACACATTTACCAAGGGGCTACACAAGATACGCTTTCATCTTCTACGATCCAATCTCGTCTCTCCAAGCTACCTGAGTTTGCTGGGGAGTATTAAACCTCTTTATTATTATAATCTCTTTATTATTGTAATTAATTTAGTAATTAATTCAAATTATTTAGCCTATAATTTAGGAAGAGTTATAAGTTATAATTTAGGGTCAATTACACAATTATTATTGAGTTTTGATTTCTTACAAAAAGAAATTATTATATTTGATGCCACACCCTCTTAGGTTGGACCTCCTAACATGTTTTACCTATGGGTTCCCTCTCTCTATATATATTTATACACAAGTATAAAGCCTTTCGTCACTCTCTTGCATTTTGATACGCCCCAAGCATTAGAAGATGAGTACAAAGGTTTTTTGAGTCCTCGAATCGTGTAAGTTTATTTTCTCTTCCCTAATAAAGTTTGATGAAGGATGACATGACCGGATTGAGAAGATGAATGCTTGAATTACTTGCTATATGGGCGATTTCGTAGACTATGTGGACCTTTGCTTTGGGGAGTTTGGGAATAAGGTAAAACACTGGATCACTGTGAAGGAGCCGTGGACCTTTAGCTCTAGCGGATATACAATAGCGGCCATTGCCCCTGGTAGAGGCTGTTTTCCAATGTCTGCTGCAAGGAGTTTGGATTTCGATTTGCTTCCATCAACTCGATTCTCTCGTCCTCCACAATCGATGCGTAGACAACTAATGCCTACCCAAGGGGACGCCGGTATAGAACCATATTTGGTGACACATCATCAACTTCCTGCTCATGCAGCGACAGTAAATTTGTACAAGGAAAAATATCAGGTTTGTCATGATTCTTGCTTTGTCTAGGATGTTATAACTGTTTATAAAAAAATTGTTGGGATAAACTATATTTTCACCCCTAAATTTACACTGATCCATTGCACTTTAAACTTTTAATGGTACGCCTCGTTTAGAAGGCCCAACTTGGTTAAAACATCAACAGATGCATTGATATCATAATAATGTTTTCACATTAGTTGGCCATTTGGACCTCTTAGACACAATTTGCAATTATTAGGGTTTATACGATGCAATTAAAATATCAGAACCTGAAGTTCCATTGAGTCTGAACTTAGGAGGTGTAAAGTGTGATTTTTGCCTTAATTTTTGTGGCACAATCTAAAAGTTCATGGTTTATGTCTAGGAAACTCAAAAGGGAGAGATTGGGATTACATTAGTATGCAATTAGGTAGTTCCAGTTACAGAAGACGTGGACGACAATAAAACTGCAGAACGATCCCTTGATTTCATGCTTGGATGGTAAGTTAGTGTTTTCAATTCTCAAATCATTCTGATTTGGCCCCTGAGTCCAACTTTGTTTCAGTTAAGTCCTTAAAATTTCAAAATTGTTCTAATATGATCCTGGCATGACTTGCACAAGCTTATTGCCCACACACCACCTTCTTTTCAATATATTTCAGGTTTATGGAACCATTGACAAGAGGGTCTGTTGTTGGATCTCGACTTCCAAATTTCTCTGAAGAAGAATCAAATATGTTAAAAGGATCACTCGATTTTCTGGGGTAGAACTATTATACTGCTAATTATGTCAAAGACGGTGTTTGATTGCATCAATGTAGTGATGGACGCATTTTTGAAGCAAGTTATGTTACAGATAGTCGTGTACTATATCCGTGTAACTGAAGAATTATAAGACGACTTTAAATATGCAATTTCGAACATATGAAAAGTTGATTTAAACATTGAAACTAGTAACCGTGACGTTTGATCATTTTAGGCTTGCGAGAAGGAAAACCTATAGGGGAACAAGTAAGATATCGAAATTTATTTTAGGCATATATTTTTGATAATCTTAGCCAATTTTAAACACTAACTTTGGTTTAGGCGGCTTCGCCTTGGTTACATGTGTATCCAAGCGGGATATACGATCTCTTGGTCTACATAAAGACAAAATATAACGATCCAGTATCAGTCATTATTATTGATAATTATTATTGTTATGATTGGTATTATTGTTTTTACAGGGTTTGATGATTTAAATGATGGTGAAATATGGAAATCTGTCTTTGACCGCAGAAGGATGTCATACCATCATCAACATCTTTGCTTTCTTAAGAAAGCCATCCAGTAAGTGCTAATATTACCAGCAAAGAGAATATCGTTTTTGACGATGATTATCCTTAATATTTGAAGCCATTGTCAATTTGGCCCTTAATATTTAACACCTATTACATTTAAAAACGTGATGCATGCGGCCAACTAAGTCATAATTTTTTAAAGTCGTTCGAACTTTTGGCAGTGGATTCAACAAGTAATAGTCTCTTCTGAAACTGGAAAATTTTTGAATCTTGAGGGGACTTCATTGAAAAAAACAAATTAAATTTTAAAGACTAAATTGACACTAATACTAACTTCAGGGACTAAAATGCCATTATGTTTTTGTGATAGGGCTGGTGTAAAGGTGAAGGGGTATTTTGCATGGTCACTTTTGGATAATTTTGAGTGGGGATATGGTTTAAGTTATTGTTTTGGGGTCATTTGGGTGGATTACAAGGATGATTTGAAAAGATATCCAAAGCTCTCAGCTTGGTGGATGAAACTTCTCCTCGCTGCTAAGCCTGACACCATCACCACTAGTCCTGTGCCCTGATGATGCCGGTACTTTCATTAAAATTAAGCTTAAATTATCATCATTATGCCTATCTTTGTGTAGTTTGTCTGAGTTTTAAGCACATGGTCTCTCTTTCCAAGGTTTTCAGTGCAACTGCTGCTTGTAAATAAATAAATAAGCTTAAGAGGTATCTCAACTGTGTTGTTGTGGGTACGAAGTTCTTTATCCGAACCTTATCATTGCAATTTCTCTCTCTAATTTTTTCATTATTTGTTGAATCTCGCATTGTTTGTGTTACATGATCCTCAGCTATGTACAAAGTTTAGGACAATCGAAAGACGTCTTTTGAGAGTGAGTTATGTCTATTAGGTTGCTACATGGTATAAAAAACAAGTTTTTTGTCTAAAGTGTTCAACATGTTGAATCCCACATTAATGTTGGTCTCCCTGATATTCATTCGCGGTGATTTGTCTATTGAAATATCTATTTTCTACCTAATTAACATTTATATCTATCTTCCACCTATTAGCATTTAATATCTATCTTCCACCAAATTAGTATTTAATACATGATGACCTTTTCTTAGGTAGTTTCCCTATATAATGGAATGTGGCGACCTCTATTGTAACATAACATATGTGAGAAGACATACACAATGTAGTCCATTAAAATCTTTCTTAATATATAATATTTCTCTATTTCATTTCATTCATTTTTTCTCTAGTTTCTTTTCCCAACAATTTCAACATGGTATCAAGAGCCTATTGCTCCTTCCTAATTTTCATTTGCTTCCGCTTATGATATTTGTTCAGTTCTTATCTTTCGTTTCGGTGAGTTTTGCTCCAGCGGCTGTCCTGCGTTTTTCTCGCTCTCGCGGTTACCCCGCCATGATTTGGCGGCTTTACCGCTATCTGGCAGCTGTCTTGTTGCTGTTTTATCGTGGTCACTACTTATATCCTATGGCGGGGTTCAAGCTCACGGCCCGTAGGTCCCGCGGCTTTCCGAGTTCGCAACCATTTTTCCTGTGGCTTTTCAAACTTATGGCCCCTATGTCCCGCGGCTTTTCTAGTTAATGGCCCTTTGTCCCTTGGCGGTGTTCAAGCTCGCGGCCTTTTGTATCTCTTTGTCCCACGACTTTTCAAGATCACGATCCCTATGTCCCACGGCTTTCCTAATTCACGGTCATTTGTTCCGTGGCAGTATCCAAGCTCATAGCCCCTATGTCCCGCGGCTTTCCGAGCTCATACCCTCTTTGTCCTGTGGCTTTTCAAGCTCACGGCCCCTATGTCCCGTGGCTTTTTGAGTTCACAGCTCTTTGTCCTACGATGTTTCAAGTTCACGGCCCTTATATACCATGGATTTCTAAGTTTGCGACCCTTTGTCCTGTGGCAATGTTCAAGCTCACGACCTTATGTCTCACGACTGTCCAAGTTCACAGCCTCTTTGGCCCGCAACTTTTTAAGCTCACGGCCCCTATGTCCCGCGACTTTCTGAGTTTGCGGCCTTTTATCCACTGGTAGTGTTCAAGTTCCTAGCCTTTTGTCTCACAACTGGCTAAGTTCGCGGCCTCTATGTCCCTTGGCTTTTCAAGCTCACGACTCTTATGTCTCGCGGTATTCTTGATAGGTGTGATCTATCTACGTATTTTCAAACCGAATTAAGTTAGTTTTCGTGCGTTTATATAGTATTTTATTATGTTATAATTAGTTTTTATCTTTTTGTATTAAATCAGATGTGTGAGGCAAAATGATATAAAACTATAGCGAAAACGATGAGATCGAACCAAAGAAGAGACGAAATTATGGTGGATAAACAAGCTCGGAGGTAAAATTGTGAAACAGGCCCACCGCCTAGGCAGTAAAGATGCTGAGAATGACAAAAGGCTACTGACAGCCCACCGCCTAGGCGGAAAATTCCTCTGCCTAGGCGGAAACCCTAGCAGAAATATTTTCAAGTCCACCGCCTACTTCTTCGCCTAGGCGGTCACCAAACCTGCAAAGCCGGTACAAGTGTTGTAACTTCAAGGCTATTTTGGACTATGATTCAATCCGATTTTGGAAACACTCAAAACATGCAAGTTGTATATCTTTTTCTTAGATTTCCATAGGTTTTTGAATCACCTTAATCGGAGTTTGGATGAAGAAGTTACAGTCAAAACAAAATACAAACCTACAGTAACTTCGCCTAGGCGGAAATTCCACCGCCTAGGCGAAAAAGCTGCAGAAAGTTAACTGACCTAACTTTGCCTAGGGGACATTCCTTCACCTAGGCGAAAACCCCTGACACAGCCTTGATATTTATTAGATATTTTAAGATATTTTGGCTATAAATGTCATCCCCTTTCCCCTCCTTGTAAACCCCTCGGCCATTTGGGCACCTTTGGCTATATTTAGGCCTAGGTTTAGGAGTTTTAGAGGTAGAGTTCACATCCCGAAGTGGAGAAGACAGCGAATCGATCGTTGAGCGTTCTTAGCGATTTATCTTCGGACGAGGCTAAGTTCTTCGATTGTTTTTCCTTATTTCTTTATCTTAGGATCATGTGAGTATGTTTAGCTTAATTTATATGTTTATACGATTATGACCACGAGCTAAATATGGATTGTAGTAGGGATTAACGGTATAGTTATAAATATGTTTGTTTGAATGATTTCGGTGTTGCGTTTATGATTGTTCTTCATAGTTTGATTGTGTTTATCGTATTGTTTGTTTATCATGCTTAGAATGGTAAATGGAGAATACAGGGTTTTGATAAACCCCGGATTCGGATTAGGGTAAACAAACGCCATGATTCTATAACCCAGTCGGGGTTTGAATCGTGAACAATCGATAACATTGGGACAAGACTTATGCTACCTAGGGTCGTTAAGACGTTGAGGGGGACTTCTTCGTTAACTCGAAGTTGCGTTATATTCCTCGTCTTACACTCGGGAGAGGTGGCGAGGGAGTTTTAGAACGGAGATTGTCGATATGGTAAATACAATGCAACGATCTAATAACCTAGGAGGAAGTTGGATTGTGTGCAATCAATGACGCTGGGCAAGACTCACGTGACCTAGGGTCGTTAAGACGTTGAGGGGGACTTCTTCGTTGACTCGAAGTCATGTATTCCCCCTTCTTACACTCGAAAGAGGTGGCGGTAGAGTTTACGTACCGAGGTTGTCAAATAAGTCGAACACCGTAAATATGAGTAAATCGAGATCTAACACGTATTTGTAAATACGTTAATCCCTAGGCAATTCTTTACCCTAAAACATATTAGGATATTAATGTAGTTAATTTAAGTTATATTAGTATTAGTTTAATTAATTAAATACATTCTTCACCTACATAAAGTTAGGTCACGACAAACGCGGTATTCGATAGTAACGACACCAATCCCTGTGGATACGATAACTCGATCTTAAGGATCACACTATACTAAAACTTTGATCTCGTACACTTGCGAGTAGTCATATACGCGAAGGATAGTAGAATCCTTCAGCGTACAATTCTGAGTTTGTGGCCCTTTGTCCCGTGGTGGTGTTCAAGCTCGCGGCCTTTTGTCTCGTGCTGTCCAAGTACACAACCTTTTTGTCCTACTGCTTTTCAAGCTCACGACCTTTCGTCCCGTGGCAGTGTTCAAGCTCGCCGCCTTTTGTTTCGCGACTGTTCAAATTCGAGGCCTTTTTGTCCCATGGCTTTTCAAGCTCACGGCCTTTTTGTCCCGCAGTTTTCCGAGTTCGTGGCCCTTTGTCCCGTGGTAGTGTTCAAGCTCGCTGCCTTTCGTCTTGCGACTGTCCAAATTTATGTCCTCTTTTTCCTATGGCTTTTCAAGTTCACAACCCGTTTGTCTCGCTGTTTTTCGAGTTCACGACCTATTTGTCCCACTGCTTTCTGAGTTCACTACCCTTTGTTCCATAACGGTGTTGAAGCTCGCGGCACTTTGTCTCATGACAATGTTCAAGCTCGCGGCCCTTTGTGTCGTGGTAATGTTAGAGCTCGCGACTTCTTATCCTGATGCGTCCATCCACCAAAAGTTTTTCAACTTTTTTTTTTCAAACTCAATTTGGTATTCGTTCTACCACCTTGAGTTTGAGAAGGTATGTTGAAATATCTATTTTCCACCTAATTAATATTTATATCTATCATCCACCTATTAGCATTTAATATATATCTTTCACCTAATTAGCATTTAATACATGATGACTTTTTCTTAGGTAGTTTTCCTATATAATGGAATGTGGAGACCTCTATTGTAAGATAACACATTTGAAAAGACATACACAATACACGTTGTAATCCATTAAAATCTTTCTCAATATATAATATTTTACCATTTCATTTCATTTCATTCATTTCTTCTTTAGTTTCTTTTTCCATCAATTTCAACATTAGCAAAATCCATCTTTCACGTGAGTGAGCGTGTTAAAACTCACATTGATGTTGGGTCTAACTTTATATATAGCTGAGGATCAGGTAACACTGGATTCAACAATGTGTCTCAACTGAAAGATGAATTTTTGACAAACCACTACAAAAGGATATCGAGGGAAAGGTTTCGGGCTTTTTCTTGAATTTCATCTGTATATTCATTCAACTCACAGTTAGAAACGAGACGAAAAAACATTAAACAAGGGGATCAACGCAAGCGGTGAAGAACTCTACAATGTCTCTCAAGTGGTGAGGGATTCAACAATGTCCCTCAAACAAAAGATGGACTTTTGACAAGTCACTGCAAATGGATATTGATGGAAAGGTCTGGTAGATTCACCACTACTAGGAGAAGGAAATGTGCAAAGCCTTGGGTTAAATTACATGGAAAACAATACATATATTAAAATTGACGAATCAACTTAGGTTAAGACATAAATGGTTCAACCCTTTGTCTTTTGGGTTTCTCATTTTATTAAGGAGAAGGTTATGTTAAACAAATTGTTTTTTGAAGAAAATAAAATTGCAAGAAAAAAAGAAATAAGCTTAAAAGAATTAAAAATCAGAAAACACACATGTTCTGGCCAAGATTCTTGATGCTCGAATTTTTTCTCTCTCCCAGACAGCTTCCCGAACGGGCTTTTAATGAGAACCACTCTTCTAGGGGTTATTCCTCTCAATTTTTGAATGCTTAAACTGTGAGGGAGAGAGTTTTATTTACAAAGAAAGATGTGGAATGAAAAATCCTTAAAAAACTAATCCTGGCCACCAAATCCTAACCTTAATTTGATCATGAAATAGAAAAAAAAATGTTAGGAAAGATATTTTCATGTTGTTGTGGACGCGTGGCAACCTAAGAAGCTACCTGTAAGACCTAAATCATAGCACATACATCATTTTAATTGCATTTTAGAACAATTGAGAAAATTCGGGGACAGAGCTAAATCAGGAAGTGGGAGACGTGGCCTCATTAGATTAATTCTCATCCACTAATTTCATGCATATAAATGACCATACAGAGATTGTGATCAGAAAATCTGAGAGAAAGATTGAGAAGAGAAAATCATCCAGAAAATTCTAGAGAGAGAGAGGTTCGGTTCGACGGACGGCAAGGAGCTGTCGGCGGTGAGCGTTCGGTGGCTATGGTCGTAGCTGTTACACGTGTGCGTGATCGTGTGGGTATCATTGTCAGTTCCAGGGGAGAGCAAAGGTGGTTCGACCGGTAGGGTGGTTCGTCGACGGCGTGGCGGTGTGCATTCTTAGCATCACCGGTAAGCAGGAGTTGGGTTCGGCTGTCTAGTTCTTCGTCGATCGTTGTCCAATCTTCAATGTTCGTCGATCTGGTGAGTATTTGTGTGAAATTTCTCTGATCATTTTGGTGTGTGTGTGCATGCATGTGTGTTGCCGGCGTATGTGGGCGTGTGTTGTTGACGAAAATTAGCAGGCCATGTGTGTATTCCTCCGGCAGGGTGTGTGTGTGTGTGTGTGAGCATCGTGTGTGTGTGTGCGCTGTTTAGTCACCGTCTATGGGGGTGTGTTGATCCGGCGGTGTGAGTGTGTTCAGTGGAGGATCATTCGTGTGTGTGGGTAATCGTCGTGGGTGTGGCATTGCAGTCATCCGGCGAGTGTGGGCGTACGGTTTAGCGTCGCTGGTGTGGGTGCGTGTGTGTTTCTGCCTCTCCAGTTGTGGGCTGAAACGAAACCGAAACAGAAATGGCCATGGGTGTATGTGACCGAATGTAGCGTCGCCGGCAGTGGGAGTTTTAGTGAGAAAGAGCGACGACCGGTGTGCGCATTAGTCCGGCTCTGTTGTGCGTGTGTGGGTGTAATCGGTCGGCGATCATGTGAGTCTGTGGGTGAATTGTGATGGGTTGGTTGAATCCATAACGGAAGTAGAAGAGAGGGGGGGGAGGAGCGGATCGGTGGGTGAACAGGAAACAGAACAAAGGCGTCAAACAAAAGAAGAAAGAAAAAAAAATGAAAAGGGAAATTTCACAAATAACCCCAATAAAATTCAAATCTATCTTGCGACCCATGAACGATTCAGAATAGATATCATTTTTTCGTTAAGTTTATTTTAGTTTTGTTAAATTCAATTCTAGCATAAAAAATTTGTAACCGGAATAATAAATTTTGGACCGTTCATATTACAAGATTTTTATGTAATAATTGACGGAATAAAATTAACCGAATAATAACAATTTTCATAGATAAAATATGGGGAATGGGAAAATGCGAAATTTAGGGCCTGTATTACATGATTAAGTGATTTTACATAAAATATTAATATAGGCTCTGTCACTATTAGGTTCGCAGGAACATGGGGTATTGGTAAAGGATAATCTGTAAAAGCTGTTCGGAGTGGGTAGCCAAGTGAGTGTACTATCTTCTTACCAAACTATATATATATATATATATATATATATATATATGATGAAAAATTGTTGTAGTTAAATTAAATGATTTCAAAATGATATGGATCAAGCAGGTTTCTGGGTGAGTTGAGAAAATAGATTTTTCATTAATTGTGTTGGTTTCGAAAGGAAGTTGAAAATAGTTTTTAGCTAAAATTTGGTGGTTTTAAAAGAGAGTGGAAAATACCTGGTTTTCTAAAAATAAAGGGTGGAAAAATGGTTTTGATGAAATCAGACGTTTTTTTTTTAAGAAAAATGAGAAATATGATTTTGGATTAAAAATCAGTTTTGGAAATAGAGGGTGATGTTTGAGATTTGACGATGTTGATTAGACGATGTTATTGATTTGTGATTTGATGATGACGTTATTGATTTGACGATGCCATAGTATTTATTTGTTTCGGCAGAATGAGGTTATCCGCTTCGGCGAAGTGATGTGATCCGCTTCGGTGAAGTGATGTTATCCACTTCGACGCAGTGATGTTTATTTGCTTCGACAGAGTGATGTTAGACGTTTATACTGCACAGTGATTATCCGCTTTGGCGGAGTGATGGGTGTTCGTAGGAAGGTATATCCTATAGATGGTACGATACCGTTGCAAACTCCTGATCGTGAGGTTAAAATGATCACATGGCTAGCCGAGGTGTGGTGTGGTGTTTTGTCATATATGGTGTTTTGTCGTATATGGTGATTTGGATGAGTACATTTAAACATATTCTTTTATACTGGATTGGTATGTTCTGACTTCATTATACTATATGGTTAGTTGAATTATTCTGATTGATTTTCATTGTTTAGTTGGGATGCTATATATATATATATATAGACGTATATAAACGTTGATTTTGTGGTGACAGGAAAAAAGTGTTTTCCTTGTGGTATGAGACAATTATATATCATGAGATTTTTATTTGATATGTAATATTTATATGTTTTATGCTTGATCTATCTAAAATGTTTTTATTAAGAAGGCAGTACACTCGCAGGTACAGCAGTTAGGAGTCAGTCCCCTACTGGCACTAGGTAGAGTCCGGCGATGGTGTAGTATGACAGTATTTTGAGAGGAGCTGTCTTAGGCAAACCTGTGAGAGCTTCATTGTTGTTATACTTTTGTTGTTATTATAATTCAAGGACGGGTGTGTCCCCAGTTAGAGATGTTGTATATGGTCAGAATTTGTGGTTATATATTTATATATGCACTTTGTCATTTACTAGTGGGTTTGACGTTAAGATGATGTCGTGTCAACGTCACGCCGGTCCCACGGTAACAGGTGTCCGGGGTGGGGTGTGACACTACCACCTGTCCACTGCCCCATTTTTTACTATTTTACTGTGTGTGGTAGGCCCCTTTCACACTTCTTCTTCTTCTTTTTCTTTTTTTTTTTTTTTCTTCTCTCTCTCTTTTTTCTTTTCTCTCTTTCTATCTCACACTCTCGGCTACTCTCTCTCTCTCTCTCCTGCTCAGCCAAAAATTATAGTGGGGCCCTCCCACATTTTCTCTCATTCTCTCGCCTGTTTACCCTCTCTCTCACTGCCTACTCTCTCTCTCTTCTTTTATCTTCTCTCTCTCTCTCGGCCATCATATGGGGCATGCTGCCCCTCCTCTCTCTCTCTTCTATCTCCATTCTCTCACTCTTTCCCTCTTAGCTAAATCTCCCCCCCTCTCTCTCTATTTTCTATTTACTCCCTCATTTTTTATTTTTTCTACTTTTTTACCCCTTTTCTTTATTTCAATTTTCCCCTCTTTTTTTTTTCATTTTCTATTTTTTTTTTTTAAAATAAAACAAAATAGAAAATGAATCATAAAATATTTTTGTGGGACAGTCAAAATATCGTGTCTACAATCACTCAACTCGCCACCTGATTTGCCATGCACAATGTTAAGCCAATAATTTGGGCTCATGGACCTAACTTTTTGGGGCTAATTTGAGCCCTCTTATAAATTGTAGGACAATAAATGCACCAGGTAATGAGTAAATTTCTTACTTAAGACTTGAAGTCATATTTTTCTCGAACTCTTATTCTCACGCCAGAGGAATTTCGCTAGGCATATCAAGCGTATCTTTGTGCTGGTACTTACTTGGACTACTTTGACTGAGTACCGTTTACCCGATAGAACAATATTGTACACAAGAACACAAGCTCAACAAAAAAATCACCCCGTAAACTGATCAAACCAGTTGTTGGTGTTAGCCAATTTCCAACACCGATACTTTCTTTTTATCATTTACTCTCTCTTTCTTCCTTTTCTTTGCTCTACTCTCCTATTCCCTTCTTCGTTAATGCAGAAATCGAAGATTCTTTACATATAAAAAAAATCCCCATATTTCTTTTTTGAAGTTCAATTTAGCTACACCAGAGTTTAACCCAATTAAATAGTATAAACAATATAGTACACTAAGTTGAACTCATCATTAGAGAGTTCATCTAAAACCATATGTTTAATTGAAAGCATAATCCAGAACAAATAGTGGAAGTCAACTGAAAGTATAAGTTGAACTCAGCGAAATAGCATAGGTAATAGAGTTCAATTAAATTGAACTCAACATTAAATAGTTGACTTCATCTAAAATCGTAAAGGCATAAGGTGAAACCGGTGGTGGAGATCAGCCAAAAATATAAGTTGAAATTAATTATTTTAGATAATGGAATTGAACTAAACTCGTAGGATACACAAAATATATAAATTTGGATTATATTTTATAAAGTTTTTAAAGTTGACATGAATATTATTATTATTATTATTATTATTATTATTATTATTATCATTATCATTATCATCGTTCGTCATCTAAAAATACAACTAATATTGATTAAAAGTCAAATCTGACAAAAAACTAATGATAGTACATGTTCAGAAGCTTGAAACTATAGAGAGAATAGTAGAAGAGAGTGAAATGGCTTGGCCTTTCCCATTGAGTATAATTTGAATATATACACGAAATTGAAAATAGGAAACTATCAAAATCAATGCCAAAATTAAATGATACATAATATTGACAATAATACACAAAACGGAAACTACCACAATCAGAGCGTGCTAGAGCGCACCCTTCTTGGAGCTGGACACTATTGGATCGGTGCTGGAGCACGTGCAGGCGCGTTGGAGTGCGCCTGATTCTTCTATAGCCTTTTCTCATTGAGTATAATTTGAGTATATACACGAAATTGAAAATAGGAAACTACCAAAATCAATGCCAAAATTAGATGATACAGAATATTGACAATAATACACAAAAAGGAAACTATCACAATCAGAGCGCACTGGAGCACGCGTGGGCGCGCTTCTTGGAGCTGGACACTTTTGGATCGATGCTGGAGGGCTTGTAGGCATGTAGTAGCACGCCCTTCTTGAAGCTGGACATTGCTGGATCGGTGCTAGAACGCCCCTAATTCTTTTATAGGAACTCATGCGAGAGAGGACATTGAATTAATATTAACTAAATAGAGATTAACATTTTATATCATAGTGAATTTTAACCAAGATAAAAGACAAAAAATAATAAGTTGAAAATGAATTAAAAACTAAATTATTAATAAAATTTATTATACAAAACAGGACGGACATAAGAGTTCTAGATATTTCTCAGCAATCTAATGTCCTAGGGGACGAAGAATGGTTCAGATAAAAAAAATATATATAATCTTATACCTAATTGAGGAAGGAATATTTTTTTTTTTTTTTTTTTTTGTATAATTGAGAATTATTTTTAAAAATATTAAATTCAAAATTTATAAATATATATATATAAAATATATTAACAGTAAACGTAATAATAATATTGAAATATTAAATTTATAAAAATTAAATTAAAAAAAATAATATAACATGAAAAATAGATATAAACGCTAATTGACATTAAATTAAAATCCCTCTCTCTCTCTCTCTCTCACTTTCTATAAGTGTCCGGCACAAACAAAAAGTGAATTACAGGAACTACTTAATTTCTTTTAATTAACATTAAATTAGAATTTTTCTCTCTGTCACCCACTTTCTATAAGTTTCTGGGTTTAGTATAAATTATTAAAATGATATACGAAAATGTACAAAAGTTATGGATATTAAATTTACTGAAATTATAAAAAATATATATATAGGCACTAAATTTAGCAACAATGCTAAAACATTAAATTTACGGAAATTAAATTAGAATCTCTCTCTGACTTTCTATAAGAGTCAGACTTAATTATAAATTAGAATTTTTTTTTTTTTTCTCTCACTTTCTCTGCTATGACCAACTTTTATCACTTTATATAACACAACTCCCTCACCGGAAGTAATCCTACATTAACTGCAGCCTCATTCATGGTCACTCTCTCTCTCTCTCTCTCTCTCTCTCTCTCTCTCTCATACGCAAATCATGGGTTTGCAGGTATGTAACTCTCTGTATGGAATGATTTCTCAATATTGGATAGCTCACAACTATAGATAATGATTTTTCTTTTTATTTTGTATGTTTTAGAGATTTGATTATATAGGAATGATCTCATATGTTTTTTTGTAGTAAACACAAATATATTTAAATAATCAAAACTGTTAATGTCCAATGAAACAAACGAATCCAGAAACAATTTATTATCAAGGGATGAACATATATTAAAAATGAAATTCGACAATTAATTATCTAAGGGAAAGAAAACAATGAAACATAAAATTGTGATGGACCAAAACCCAAGACTTTCCCTTTAAATTTTGAATTTTAAAATTTTATTTGTGTATAAGAAAAGAAAGTATGCCAAACACCATTATATATTAAATAATATAATATATTATTCTCAAATGATATTTTTGTTATTGATTTTTTATTATTATTTATATTAAAATTAATATTTTAAAATTAAAATTATCTTTTTTTCATCTGCCACTTCGACAGGGTTCAAATAAAGGATTTTTTTTTAATTTTTTTTCCGTTATTTTGTAAGGACGATAGTAAAAACAAAAACAATGACAAATGAAAAATAGGAATATCAACATTGCTTGCCTATTAGTTCTGCCAACTTAAATCAAAACTGGACAAGACAAGTGACAAAAGAATTCATAGGCAAGTGTCCCCTGTAATGGAACCTTATGCTGGACTCGATGTAGACCTTGTCTAGGCCCATAGACTCCCACTTCATGTGTTTTTCCCCTCAAATCAAAACCTTCAGTTAGTCAAGGTATGAGGTTTGATGTTTTTCATACCTCAAATGTGTCATGTTCTCTACTTCTATTTTTACATTCTACTTATGGTCTGTGTATATTTGTTATGATAAAGTGTCTTCGGATCAATTTATGCGTACCTCAATTAATTATTTTTTGACAATTTTAAAAATGTATTCTCCTACATCGACCTGATACATTAGAATTAAATTTAAGATTTAATTGTTATAATACATTCTAGGAAAGTCGAACCCTGATTGATAAAAAAATAGAACACCTCTTTTGCTTATCAGACTCGCATGTTAACTATGGTGTATATATGTTGACTTGTTAACATAGGCGATTAACATTTTATTCAATTGTGGGAGACAAATATATACATATTAACGTATGTTTAACTTAATTTTTAATATTATTTTTTAATTATATTAAAAAATATAGTTATCCAATTTAATTTCTTCCCAAAGATGAATATAGAGTGATGATAAAGTGTCAAAATCTATACAATCGATTAAAAAATTACGGAAGAAGTTATAAAAATGTCACACCAAATTTGTAACCATTAAATGGGTTAGTGATAATATAGTACACACATTTTGTTTTTTTAAGAGAAAAAAATGAGTTTTTGTGTTGCAAACCTTTATTTTTGTTAAAATAATTGAGAGGTAGGAACATGAACAATATATTAATTTTTTGAAGAAAAAAAAATACAGGGAATACAATAGTATACACAACTATTTATAGGAGAAGTGAGAGACCCTAGGGTTAGGGTTTTGCTCTAATGGGCTAAGTGGGCTAAGCTCATATATTATATTAACATCTCTTTTCAAACTGAAGGTAATAAGTGAGAGGTGAACTTGAATTTGAAAACCAGATAGTGAAAACATTCGGGTGGATGAGCCTTAGTAAAAATGTCTGTTATCTGATTGGCTAAACTGACGGATTATAGACGAATCATATTCTGGAGAATGTGATAGCGAATGAAATGATAATCAGTCTCGATGTGTTTTGTTCGGTTGTGGAAGACATCATTATGGACAATCTGAATAACACTTCTATTGTCACAATATAGGTAGTGGCAGTAAGAGAAAAGATGCTCATGTCAACGAGTAGCCATCGAAGCCAGAGAAGTTCTTGAGTTGCATCAACCATGGCACGATATTCAACTTCAGTGCTGGAACGAGCAACCACAATTTATTTTTTACTACGCCAAGAAATAAGAGAGTTTACCCAAGAAGAAACAGTAACCAATGGTTAAACATCTATCGGTGGGGTCTACGGCCTAATCGATATCAGAATAAGCTTATAAGATGAGAGTAGACTGAGTTGCAAAATGAAATTCATGAAATAAAGTACTCTTGATATACCGAAGGATGCGAAGAACAACTGAGTAATGATTGGTCCGAGGAGCGAACAAGAATTGGTTGACCTAATAAACGACATAAGTAATGTCGAGGCGAGTGACAATGAGGTATATAAGACTTCTAACTAGTTGGCAATATAGAGTGACATCCTGAAGAGGTGAACCATCGAGTAAAGTAAGTCTGATGTTCGGCTTAAGAGAAGTAGTGGCAGTGGTTGAGTCAGTGATCCTAACCTTGGAAAGGAGATCCGATGCATATTTAGCCTGAGAGAAAGAGAAAATATCCATCTGAACCAGATGAGACTTCAAGGCCAAGAAAATAGGTGAGCACGCCAAGATCTTTCATCTCGAATTGTCCACTGAAAAACTTTTTGAGTTCAGAAATACTGCATAGATCATCTCTAGTAATAACCATGTCATCCATGTACAATAAAATAATGATAATACTATTGGCAGTGTGGCGAATAAACAGAGCCGAATCATGAGCACTAAGTGTGAACCCAAACTGATTAATGGTAGTGCTGAATTTGGTAAACCAGACACGTGGAGCTTGTTTCAAACTGTATAAGGCACGGTAAATGAGACAAACTTTATTTCAAGAGGCAATTAGGACAAGAGAGGTATGCATATAAACTTCCTAAAAAATATCGCCATTGATACATTTTTTACATCCATTTGAAAAAGAGTTCATTTTCGAATGGTGGTGATGGCAAGAAGTGTACGAATAGATGTGAGTCTCGCCATTAGAGCAAATATCCCTTCATAGTCAATGCCATATTCCTAAGCAAATACCTTGGCAACAAGTCAGGCTTTATATCATTCAACAGAGCCATCAGAAAGTGTCTTGATCTTAAACAACCATTTGCATCCAATAGGAGTTTTTCCAAGGGGAAGATCAACAATATTCCAGGTATGAGTTTTGGCTAAAGCCTAAACTTCTTCATCCATTGCTTTCTGCTAAAGAGGATCAGTAATACTCTCCTTATAGGATTGAGGCTCATGCAGATGAAGTACAGTAGAAAAACAAGGATAATCGATGAGATAATAAGGGCGATGAGTTAGCCTGGTAGATCTATGGGAATGATCTGGAGAATGGCTCTCAGAGGGAGTCGATGCAAACTCATCAAACATAAAAATATCCTCGGGCATGACAGATTGAGTCAAAGAGGTAAGGTCAGTTAGTGGTTCTGGAGATAGAGTTGCGTCTGAAGGGGTGAGGTCAACTGGTGGTTCTGGAACCGAAAAGGTGGGATCAACTGGTGATTCTGAGGTAGACTCAACATTTCTTGAAACTAGATCCTCAAAAAATAACTCAATAGATGGACTAGTAAAAAATCTAAAGTTAGTGATTGTTGACATGTCAAATGACCGTAAGGAATAGAACATTTGATGTTCCCAAAAAATGACATGACGAGAGATACGAAGAGTTTTAGAAATGGGATCCTAGCACCAATACCCCTTATATTCAATACCATATCCAATGAAACAACACAGGTGAGCCATTGGTTCCAATTTGTTATGTTTATGTGGTTTGAGAAGAATAAAACAAGTGCAACCAAAGACTCTGAGTACAAAGTAATCAGGAGATTTATCGAAAAGGCAGTCGAATGGGGACTGATTCTGGATTGTGGTGGAAGAGACACGGTTGATTGTGTACACTGCGGTTAAGGCAACATCACCCCAGAAATGCTCAGGACATGATGATGAAATGAGTAGAGCACGAACGATGTCAAGAATGTGTCTATGTTTGCGTTCGGCTCATCCATTTTGTTGGGAGGTTCTAAGACATGAGCAGTGGCGGAGCGTGTCATTTTTGTGAAGTAGATTTAGAAAAGCACGGTATTTGTATTCCATTGCATTATCTGAGCAAAAAACTTTAATATTCCGAGATAATTGAATTTGAACCATAGAAGAAAAATCAGAATATATTTGAAAGAGTTCAGATCTGTTTTTCATAAGAAACAACTACGTATATCGATAATAGTCATCCACAAATATAACAAAATAGAGAGCACCACCCATTGTTGCATGAGGAGAAGACCCTCAAACATCATAATATACCAAATTAAAAGGTGCAAGAGAAACAGATTGACTCTCACTAAAAGGTAAAGTTTATTATTTTGCAAGTTGACAATGAATACAATGCAAAGACCCATACTAAAATGAATCTAACTAACCACTAGAAATAAAAGAACGAAAATAACTGGATGAAGTGTGACCTAACCAAGAGTGCTACAATTCCAAGGGTGAGAGTGTTAGGATGGATGCGGCTGATTGGTTTGGTGATGATGAAGATGGGATTTGAAGGTGAGTGAGCTCAAAAAGGCATCCAACTTTATGGCTAGTTCCAAGGAGTTTTCCTGTCTGAGGGTCCTACACACGACAACCAGTAGAAGAAAAATACAAATTAGGTCCAAGATCACATAGTTGTCCAACAGATATAAGATTAAGTGTAAAATTAGGGACTAAATATATATCAGGGGGAGATAAATGAGAACTGTCAACATGTCCAGTTTAACTAACCAACATATTTGATTATTTGGCAATATGAACAGTAGGTTCATGCTCATCACAGATTTTAGAGGAAAAAATATAGGAATCATATGTCATATGATTGCAACAGGCAGAATCAAAATATCATCGAGATGTACCTAGTATGACTAACATGGATATATTGTTACTAGTTTTAGTTAGAGTCTCGGTAACAGCAGCAACAACATTCTTTGGCGTGGAATAAGACCGATTGTGAAAGCCTCGAGAAAGATATTGGTTCTTATTTGACTGATTTCCAGATGAAAGTTTAGGGCAGTCTGCAAGATAATGGCCCGGTTCTCTGCAGACCTTACATAGGTGAGAAGAACATTTGAGCAATTCATGCCCTTGTGAACGATAATACCTGCAGTATAAGAGCTTCTAGGATGGGTTGGCCTTGGCAGCTAGTATGGCAAGAGCAACTGGAGTTGCAAGGGTAACATCTGTATGTGATCCTTATAATGTCGCAAAACATATCTCCTCACTAAGTAGATCAGAAAGAACATCGTTTAGGGAAGGTATCGCGCCCCAGTGTAGGATTGAAGCTTGTACATGCTCAAATTCTTCCCTCAAACCCATCAGGAATTGCATAATGCGTGTCTCAGATTAGTACTTTTCATGAACGATAGCGTCTTTTGTGCATTTCCAGGTTGGCTCAGTGATAACCAACTGATTCCACACGATAGTCACCTGAGATAGAAAACTGTTGACAGTTTGTCCAGGTTCTTGGCGCATGCTATAAAGGGTGGAAAGAAGGTGATACCGATTTAAGTATCTACTTTGGTATAGCATCCCAAGCTTTTTTAGCTTTCTAGAGTGTACCAATTTGAAATTTGATATCTGAGATGATAGTGACACAGAACCATGTGAAAATCTGGTGATTTTTGTTATTCCAGTCCTCTAAACAGTCAATGTATTTTGCAGCATCTTCGTCGTCCTTCTTCTTGGGTTCAGAAATATCTTCAGTCCTGAAATGCCACAATTTTTGTCCACGGAGGAAACTAGACATTGCTTGAGCCCACACGACATAAATAAATTCATCCAAAACAGTAGTGATAACTCGGGGTAAGTCTGAGTCAGCCATAGGCGCAAAAAATGAGATGAACCGATGTAGAAACCACACAAATATAAAAGGAAGTATATTCTGTGAGTCTCAAATCACAAAATGAAGTTTGCAAACAAAATCAAAACGTCCAAAAATCTTAGGAATTGGTCCAACTTCGCATAAAACCAGTCTACAAAGACCTGCACCGGTCAAAGAAAGTTACCTTAAGAAAACCGGTGATGTGGCAGAAGTCTGGTTGAATCATCTCGTCGAGACGGTTCCGATAGTATATTGTGAGATGGATTTGGAGCCCTGGTTGAAGCGATAAAGCTCAAAATCCGAGACGACGAAACTTGGTGGTACTGTAGGCTTTAGGAGGCGCATGAGGGCACGTGGATACTCCGGTGGCAGTGATTTTGGTGGAGTTGTGTTCGTCTCTGCAAGAAGAAGATGATGGTGTGGTAGTTGTTGATACCGGAGTGGTGATGAGGCCTATAATAGTGACGAAAAACTACGGGAGAAAAGAGAAAGCGGCGGCGGAAGCTTTAGGGTTGCAATTTTTTTTTAGAGAGAATAGGTTCAGGAAATATTTGCTCTGATACCATATTAAGATAAATGAGAAGTGGGGAATATGAACAATATATTAATTTTGTAAAAAAGATACACGAAATACAATTATCTACATAACTATTTATAGGAGAAGTGGGAGACCTTAGGGTTAGGATTTTGCCTTAATGGGCCAAGTGGGTCAAACTCATATATTAACAGTTTCCATTGATTTTTCATTGGAGCTGATAAATCCTAACGACATGTTTGGTTGGATAGAATCGAGGGCGGAATGGAATCGCATTCCGCCCTCGATTCCTATTCCGTTGTTTGGTTCTCCAATGGAATCACTTTTGTGATTCTATTAGAATGAAATTGGATGGAATGGGATTCCATTTGAGATGAGGTGGAATGAGATTCCAACCCAATGGAATCAATATCTTAAATTACATGATAGCCCTTGTAATTAAGCCATTGAAAATTGAGAATAAAAATAGAAATTAGAGAACAGAAAGTTGGAAATAGAAATAGAAAATTGAGAACAAGAAATTGAGAACAGAACTAGAAAATTGAGAACAGAAACTGAAAATTGATAATAGAAACAGAAAATTGAGAACATAAACAAAAAATTGAAAACAAAAACAGAAAATTAGAGAACAGTAAATTGAGAACATAAACTAAAAATTGAGAACAGAAACATAAAATTAGAGAACATAAAATTGAGAACAGAAACAGAAAATTGAAAACATAAACTGAAAATTGAGAACAAAAATATAAAATTAGAGAACGAAGAATTGAGAACGAAAACTTAAAATTGATAACAAAAACATAAAATTAGATAATAGAAACAGAAAATTGAGAACAAAAACAGAAAATTGAAAACAAAAATATAAAATTAGATAATAGAAAATTGAAAACGGAAACTGAAAATTGAGAATAAAAATAGAATATTGAGAAAAAAAACAAAAAATTGAGAATATAAACTGAAAATATAAAATTAGAGAACGAAAAATTGAAAAAGGAAACTGAAAATTGAGAAGAAAAATAGAAATTAAAGAATAGAAACTGAAAATTGAGAACAAAAATAGAAATTAGATAACAAAAACTTAAAATTGAGTTGAATATTGAGTTGAATAGTGAAATATAATAAAATGAAGAAAATAATAGAATAGTGAAATATAATAAAATTTTATTATAACCAACAAGAGAATGAAATAATAATTTTATAAGGGCAAAATAAAAATTTTACTATATTTCACTATTCTATTTTTTTTTTTTCATTCCATACCAATCAAACAAGATAATGGAATATTGATTCAATTCTATTTCTTCTCTCATTCCATTACTTATTTTATTCCATTCCACCCTTATTCCATTCCGTCCAACCAAACATGCTGTAAGAATTTTCTGAGTATTGTACATTTTTTGAAAACTTTTCCAAATCAATTTTTTATTTTCTAGTTTTCACTGACTCAAAAAAGTGCGTGTTTACGTTTAGCCAACTAGATTTAATCATATTTTTCCTAAAAATAATAACAAAAAGATAAAAGATAAAAATAATATTTTCAAATTACAACCCACATATGCATGCATATATATTGGTATATATTTTCATATTAGGACACCATGATTAATAGTACTAGGGCATTAATTGTGTTAGGACAAACTAAATGAGGTTGATGTGCCCTTAAATATTAGGGTGTGAAAGTATTCAAGTGTTGGGATGGGCATGTCCCCCTTTGGACAAGCCTCATGTTGGAAATGGTTCGAACTTTTGGCCTACATAGGGCCGCAACCTCATTTAATAGGCTGGGGTAGGGGGGACCGTGTTTTTTCCACTGAAAATAATGGGTGGTTGGCTTATCAATGTGGTTTGGTGGCAAATGGTAACCAAACATGAAGATCAAAGTGGTATATGGTAAAAAGATTGTCATCATCCAATTATGGCACTAGGGTGGCCATGGCCTTTAAAAGGCTCTTGTTAAATTTGCACTTTCCATCCCCCTATATTTTCCATAATTTTAAAAAAATAAAAATATTTTTGGTTCCAATTTTTCCCGCCGTCGTTTCTTCGAGCAAAAATTATTCATACCGATTTGTGAATAACTTTTTGAATGTATAATTTTTATATTTATACTTAAAAGTACAATTTTATTTGCTTCATTATAAGTTTTACGCACATCTGATTTTAAATTTTATTACATTTCCCTTCAATACTTAAAATGTGTCAATAAGGTGTAACTGACGTTTTTCGATTCATTTTGCCTTGGAAAGTGGCATCTGCAAAACATATGATGGGCATGGAATAAGAACGAAAAATAATACAGTAATCTATGCAATAAAAAAAATCAAAAAATAAATAAGAAACAAGAAAAATTTATATCTGTAGTGGACACATTGGTGGCTGTGGAGGGGACACAACTAAGGAGGCAGTGTTGACGACGGATTGTGCGGTGTAAAATGGACCGAAAAAGGAACAATTGGGCCTTTTACAAGTTAGTCTTGGCATTGAGATGCAATGTAAGGAAATTGGAAGTTGATAGTGAAAAGTGAGATACACATGAGGTACAAATTGTAGTTATTCAATTAAAAGGAAATAAAAGATGAAAACTGCCTTTAGGATGGGAAAAAAATGAACCGATGGGTAACCGGAAAAATCGTACTGAATGGTCATATTTTGAAATTGACTAAATAATTTGGTTGTGATTTTGGTTTTAAAATTAGCAATCGAAACGATTTTGGTTTGGTTTTTAGGATAGTAGCCGCAAAACCAATATTTTAGATATATCTTTACTTTTTGATACATTTATTGTTTAACCTCTATATATATATGTGTGTGTTTTTCTATTTATTATTACAATCTTTTATTTTAATTATTGTTGTATTTTAATTATGGTTACAAATGTTTATTATAACAATTAATAGTTTTGTGATTTAGCTTTGTTTTTTGGAATTTATGTTTTATATTTTTGTTTATATATAAAAAAAAAACAACGGTCCATCATTTCGTGGTTTTAATTTTGATTTTGATTTTTTTGAAAATTAAAAAATCTTAAATGATTTCGCAGTTTCGCGATTTTGGTTTTGTATAAATTTCAATAGTTCGATTTTAAAACTGCTAAAAAAAAAAAACAGTTTTTAGTTACAATTTTAATTTAGTATATGTCTAATAATTTTAATTTTAATTTTATATAAAATCGAAAATCGAACTATTGACATCCCTAACGGCATGTTTGATTGGACGGAATGGAATGAGGGTGAAATGGAATAGAAGAAGTAATAGAATGAGAGAAGAAATGGAATGGAATTGTGAATGGAATCACTATTCCATTATCTTGTTTGGTTGGTATGGAATAAAAGAAAGAATGGAATAGTGAAATGTAGTAAAATTTTCATTTTACCCTTATAAAATTATTATTTCATTTTCTTCTTAGTTGGTTATAGTAAAATTTTATTATATTTCACTATTCTATTCCTTTTCTCATTTTATTATATTTTACTATTCAACTCAATTTTAAGTTTTGGTTCTCTAATTTCTATTTTTGTTCTCAATTTTCAGTTTTTATTCTTTAATTTCTGTTTTTGTTTTCAATTTTCAGTTTTCTTTTTCAATTTTCCGTTCTCTAATTTTTTATTTTTTGTCCTCAATTTTTAGTTTATGTTCTCAATTTTCTGTTTTTATTCTCAATTTTAATTTCGGTTCTCAATATTCTATTATCTAATTTTATGTTTTTGTTCTCTTATTTCATATGTGACGACAGGTCCAACCAAAACAAAAGACTTTTTCTTGCTAAATTTTCTGTTTCTATTCTTTAATTTTATGTTTTTGTTCTCAATTTTCAGTTTTCGTTCTCAATTTTTCGTTCTCTAATTTTATATTTTTGTTCTCAATTTTCTGTTATCTAATTTTATATTTTTGTTCTCAATTTTTAGTTTATGTTCTCAATTTTCTGTTCTCTAATTTTCTATTTTTGTTCTCAATTTTCGATTTATGTTCTCAATGTTCTGTTTCTATTATCAATTTTCAGTTTCTGTTCTCAATTTTTTAGCTTTGTTCTCAATTTTCTATTTCTATTCCCAACTTTCTGTTCTCTAATTTCAATTTATGTTCTCTAATTTCTGTTTTTGTTTTCAATTTTCAAGAGCTTAATTACAAGGACTATTATGTAATTTAAGATATTGATTTCATTGGGTTGGAATTTCATTCCACTTCATCTCAAATGGAATCCCATTCCATCTAATTTCATTCCAATGGAATCACAAAAGTGATTCTATTGGAGAATCAAACAACGGAATAGGAATCGAGGGCGGAATGCGATTCCATTCCGCCCTCGATTCCATCCAACCAAACATGCCGTAACTATCTGGCCTGGTTTTAAATGAACCAACAACACATGATACCCTGCCAAAATCTACAACCGTTTAACAATTCATTTTTGAGATTTTTCATTTTGAGCTTTTTTCACTTTGCACCCTTGAAGTTTCAGAGAAATCTAACTTTAGTCCCTATCTTTTCAATTTGAACACATTAAACCCCGAAATATCTAAATCGTGTTAATTTTATTTTTTATGACATAATTCACCCTACGTGGGTGATTTTGTGGTTGACACATGTTTGATTTCAATCATAAAAATGTCAAAATTATAAATTTGGACTGACTTGAAACAATTTAAATAATTCAACATTTAATATGTCGAAATTGAAAGTACATGTATTAAAGTGATTTTTTTTCAAAATTTTAGTTGTGCAAGTACAAAAACCTATTTTATTTTTTAATAATTTATTGTTATATTAATTTTTATAATTAATATTTATTTTTCAATCCTCCTATCAATTAATATTCATCAACATTTGACGGTCATACTTCGTGTTAGTAATTCTCTCTATATATATACATACCCTTACGGGTTAATTTATAGTCCGCTAATTATGAAAATAAATACTAACAAAAAAAAACCTCAACATTCACAATAACTGACATTTCAATTTTTTTTATTTTTTTATTTTGATATTCATATTAATTATATTTTAATTAAAAAAATTAAAAGTGAATGTTCATTAAAAATAACCAAACGTCTTATCTTTAATAATTCATTAATTATGAAAATAAATATCTAAAAAAAAATAAAAATTATAATATTTTAATTTACATTCTATTATCTTTATTTTAATTTTTTAATATTTTTCAGTAAAAAAAATAATCTAAACAGATAGTAATGATGATTCAGTAAGACAAATAACCAAACAAAATAAAAAAGAAAATGAATGAATCCCTGTGAGTGTGAGATCAAATCTTTGCTTTTGTACGTACCACTGCCGTGAGCCAGGCTTTTGTGTTTTTTTAGGCAAAATGCCATTTTCTCTGCCTTCTACTTCTAGCATTAGGAGGACCCAACCTAACCCTAAACCCAAACATTAAAAAAAAAAGAAAAAAAAAGCCAGCTAACCCTAACATGCTAGTGCTACCCCCCAACTTGGTTCACAAATAAAGTGGTGATGGATCCTTAGGTTATGTTTGGTCAAAAGAATAAAAAAAAAAAATTACTAATGTTGTTGTTTGGTTAAAGGAATGTAAAAATAGAAGAATATGATATTTTGTGTTTGGTTAGAAAAAAATGAGAGGAATGAAAATTACACTTATTTAATTTACTTGAAATAATGGGATAATTTGGTCTATTTCGTTTAAAAATTGAATGAAAATTTAATTTTATCTATTTTTTAAGAAACAGAAAAAAAAAAAATTATTTTTCACTTTATCCAAATATAGACTTATGTAAAAGCGTAATTTTTTAAAATAAGATGAGTGAAGTAATAATGTTTACCCAATTTTAAATAATGAAGGGAAATCACCATTTGAATTGGGTTTTTTAAGACTACGGAGAATGCTTTTCTTTTAAGTGAACAAAATAAAAATAAAAAAGTTTATCGATTTCTGAAATCAAAAGGACATGCATTGACAGAAAACAAACAATATAATGAAAAATAAAATGTGGAAAAAAAAAATATTGTGGTGGTTGACCTCCAATAGAAGTGCTACTGCTTGGCACATCACGAGGCACCCAAGAGTGGAAGACTGCAATTTCTACCCTCCAAGTTTACACTCGGTTGCATTTTATACACTTTTGAGTAATAGCACATCCACCCCCAAAGTTTGTAAATTGTGAGTTAATGATCCAATTGGCCAATTTCAATTGAAATCTCAATGAAAATGGCAAAATTTAATGAATTTTGGGACATTCATTCAATTTTGATGAGTAAATTTTGTCAATATATCTAGTAAGTGTTGGTGCCCAAAGGCACGTTTTATTATTATTTTAATTTATATATTTAATTTTTGAGTAGTTGATTATTTTTAATAATTTAATTTCTATTAAATTAGAGTGTTATAGGCCATAGTATTATGATCAATATAAATGGTATAATTTATCAAAATCTAAAAAATAAAAATATATATTCAATTGAATGGTTGAGATTCAATTTTACTGATTTCAATTGGTTTTTTTTTTTTTTTATGGTAAAATGTGTTCGAATCAGTTTACACTCATCTCGATTAATCACATATCTAAACAATTTTAAGGGTGTATTTTTCTACATCAATCTGGTGCATTCAGATTAAATTTAAGATTTAATTTTAGAGTACTCTATAATTTATATTTATAGTTATATCTGTTTGCATGTGTGCAGGTTAAGATTGGAATCGGACACATGGTAACATAGACACATGCATGGAGCTCGAACAAGTAGACACTATAAGATCCAAAAACAAGAAAAGACATCATACAATAGTATAGTCTCGTCTTAAAGGGAATAATTTACTAACATTTTTTTCTTTTTACAAATAAACCTTGTATTGTTTAAATCTTAAAATTGTAACCTAATCGATATCTAACGAGTCTTTCAGAAACTTGTTACCATAGCTGTGTAGTATAAATCTTAAAAAATAAAATAAAAATAATCTATGTTCACATTCTCTATTTTCACTTTATTTTTATTTCTTTGCGAAATATAAAATCACATTTGGTTCTATAGTACTCAATTTGAAATAGGGGTTTTTACATTTTGTACCCCTAACGTTTTCCCAAAACCTCACTTTGATCCCCATAGTTTCAATTTGAACACATAATTCCTTAAAGTTTCCTAATCATCCCACTACAGTCCAAGACATTATCCCCATTACAATTTTTGACAGAAAATAGTCACTTACCGCTCATGTGACTACTGTCTTTAAAGGGTTTCATTTCATAAGCTTTTATCGTTTTCCCCTCATTCTCTTTCTCACCCAAATGCGACGTAAATGTTCTTAAAGTCCTCTTAAAAATAGTTTGGTGCACAAAACCATAGAGCTATTAATTTGGAGTGAAGTGAAATTATTAGGAAGCTTCAAGGGTGTGAAGTGTCAAATTGCCTTTGAAGTATGCTTTTCTTTGTAATGAAGTACAAAAGAATAATACATACCTGCACACAATTAAGATAAGAAACAGAGTGGCAAACAAAAGCTTAACACACAAGAAGAAAGAAAGACCCTCTTCTCCGCTTTTCATACTCCTCTTTATAGGTGGAAATGACCAATCAAAGAGAGAGAGAGATCCCACAAAAAATAAAAAAGAAACAATTCTTTTTTCTATTTACTGTACATTTCCTTATTCCAATAATCTCCCTCTCTTTTTTTTGAATCTTCTCTTCGGGAAAAAGAAAAAAAAGAAATATCTTCCTCCATGGATTTACACGTAACTTGCTCCTCAAAATATAACATGGCTGAGCCACAAAATTTCAGCCACCCCAAAAAATACCAAAAATACCCCTATATACCCTATGAAGAATCGATTAATCACACGACGACCGTAGGGTGTTTCGGTGATGGCAAAAGATTCGGGTCTTTGAATCTTTGACAACCCGATTTGGATTTGGATTTCGATTTCGATTTCAATTCTATTGTTGGTCTTCTTGAATATTGTGCTATCTGTCTTCCACAAAGGTTCTTCCAATGAAATCCCGAAACCTCTTGGAATACAACTTGGGATCCACGGCTGAGATCGAAGCAGGATCGGCTTGGAGTGACTTGTAAGCGTGCTCCAACTTCTTGCTAATGTCATAGTCCTGTAGAATGTCGATGATCCCAAAGTAGAGGACTACTTCGTAGATTTCGCCGCTTCTTGAAGGGGTCAAATTGCAAAATCCACCAGGGGCATACCGGTCAAAATCACTGTTCCGACACACTCGCTCTGCCCTTGCGGGCATATTAGATCCCAGCCTTATCAAGGGTTTCCTGATTTTCAAAAACAAAAAAGAAAAAAAAAAAATCAACCCTTGTCGTGAAAAGACAATTATACCCTCGTGTCTCTCAAGGAACCAAACAAGGCCTTATTCTCATCTTTGAGATGGTAATAATAAAGCCATAGATTGGCCATGCCCAACAAACAAGTAGCCCATTTTCAATAATTCCAACCACCATTCATCAAATTCAATGGACTACAAATCATCACCCAACCAACACAAGGATATATGATGAGAATTTTTAAGTTTATTTTAATTTTTAATTTTATGAAAAAAATATTGAGCCAAAAAAAAAATTAAAATAAATACCGGCCAGCTAAAATCCGATCCATATCTTGTAGCTCTGCTTCAAGGAAACGACAGCCACGCATATACTTTTCATTTTGAAACGAATCCCGCTTCCCTGAAAAAGAAAAAAAAAATCGTAAGCAACAATTTCTTGTCATCGCTTATCATCCCCACACATACTTCATTAGGAGCCTTGATTAGGGCCGTTCGGTCGTCTCAATCATCTTATTTAATGAATTATATTATTTTTTATGAATTCATTTGTATATTTTTTCATTTATGTACACCATTTAATCAAATTTAAATATTGTTTTTGTTTGAACAAAGATACATACAATTGGTTTATTTTAACTAAATTTATTAGCTATATTATACTCCAATTACACGAGAAAATAGCAATCGATTGAGAACTATAGAATGGTTAGCTGGCTAATTTACAAGTGTTTAATTTTCACAATCAAAAATTAAAACTGTAACAGTTAATAAATTGACTAGTTGAAAACTAGTACAATTTGCGAATTGAAAGACAACAATTAGTGTTTCTGTTTTTGTTCCCAAAAAACTCAGAAGAGAAACAGAAAACAAAAATGTTTCTACCCTGATCTCTGAAATTAGTTCTAAAATATGGTATATATTCCAAGTTTTCGGGGAACAGAAAAAGAGGGAAAAAATGCCAACGAAATGCGACCTTATCGAATACTAAATTGATAAATTATCACCCACCGGTTCGCAATAGATACGGTGACAAACCCATTTTGTCGCCCATATTGTCATCGCGAAAATGAACTCCAACCAAGAGACTATAATCCATGATTTTCTCAGCTTCCAAAAACTCACAATCTCGATCGATTTGTCTGAAAAAAATATATATAAATTCAAGTAAATTACAAAACTAGCCACAAGAAGAAAATGAAGTGAATTTAGAGATAAAAATTAAACTAACTTTGTAAGTTCTTGAAACCAATTTGTTTGGAGGCGGAAGACATAGTTAAGGTCAAGATCCTTAAGCGTGGTGGTCTCATCAATCTCCCCCTCGGGCTTATCGGTGGTGCGTCCATGAGATGATCCTTTTAGGTCAAATCGTCTATGGATTCGATACTCCGAGCAAAACAAATTGCCCATCACAATGAACCGTGTCTAGCAATATATAAAATTTAATCAGATAAAAATCAATAGGGGTGCGTTTGGGCAAGGTACATGAAAATTAAAATCAGTTTAGAATGGGGATCTATAAAATTTCGAAGTCGAAATGTCTGGGGATGTGATTCGGTGAGTTATTTGATGGAATTAGAATTTAGAAAACAGGTTTATAAAATTTTCTCAACATAAGTCCACAAGAAAATTTTACAAAACCCTTTTTTCTCTAAGTAACTCATACAAATGCACCCTTAGGTGGTGTTTGGTTGCAAGGACTTGAAGGATCTGAATTGGAATTAGAAATGAAACCAAACATGACCTTAAGGAAATTATATAAATATTTTATTCTACATCAAATTCCTTACTTCAATATCGCACCCAAATGTACTCTAGAACTCCCCGCCCAAAAAAGAAAAATGAACTTGAAGAAGGAATTTGAATTTTTTTCTAAACCAAGTTCCTTCTTTCAAAGCCAAAACGCCATTTGGGTATAAGGTATTTGAAGACGGAATTTGATTCTAAAAACGGTTTTGTTTTTCTTAGACTTACTTTAAGGCCGCCAATCGGTTTCACGCAATGGACTCCGTAGAACTTTGTTACGAGGGAATTTTCATAGTGCGAAACATGTTTGTAATAACTTGGAAGCATCCTAATGAGAACCTGTAAATAGATTCTAACATCACTTTCTTATTTTTCTCTGTTTTTTTTTTTGTTTTTTTTTGAAGTTAAATAAAACAAGAAGGACGTCAAAGAGGTAGGCAACTAACCTTGACTTCCGATTTCTTCACTGTTTTAATCATGAATCTGTCATCCTGAGTCAAGTAAAAGAAACTTCCACTCTTTCCTGGAGAAGAAAACTCTCTCAAAGCATCATTCCCACAAATAGCTAACATGTAATCAGCTGGATCAACTTGGAACAGTTCCCTTAAACGCCTGGGGGGAAAAACACATTCCTAATTAAATATCACATCAAAATGGTAACGCTACTGATTGATTCTCGCATTTATGGAACAGAAATACAAATCAGTCAGCAAAAAATGGGATTTTTCCTAATCCTAGAAATTTGTTCTAAAAATTTGAGAACAGAAACAGATTCTCTTTTTTGCCATATTTCTGTTTCTGTTCCAAGTTTTTCAGAAACACTAATCTACCATATCTAATCCATATATATATATTTCCAAAAACAGGATATCAGAATTTTCATCCAAATTAAGAATCAATACCTAAACACCATGGGACAGTAATCCTTCCACCGGAATTCCACAGATTGATGTGGCGGCGTAATCTTTGATCCTTCCGGTGGAAACCTTGTCCAAAACTTCTCATTTGGATCAAAATCAATTGTCTTAAGGTCCTTTGTGATGGACGCATGCTTACCAGCTGAATATCTACACGAATTCATAAAAGAAATGAATTAAATTCGGTAAAAACGTGGATGAGAAAAAATTGAGAGTTCAATTGAATTACCTAATACCCAATTGGAGATTAAGCATCAAATCATAATGCTTATGCCCTTTCGATATGGTCTGACCAGGTTTCTTGGCTTCCCCTGTAAAACAACATGGGTTTCTCCGAAATTGCTTAACATCATCGGAATCCGACCCCAACCCATCTCTGTAAAACAGAGAAGCCTCAACGTTATCGATTATGTCGCATGTGATATCTCCGGCTTCGCCGTCTGATTCCCATATGCAAATCCTCGGAAAACTCCTTTCCGTCAAGCTTCCCCTCGACCCATCTACAGATGACCTCTTCTTCGCCACCACCAACCCAAAGTTTTCATCCATTAACGGGATTGAAAGCTTCTGGTTGAACATGAATTTCTCCTCCATCATGGCACTGTTGGTTCCTGGATAGAAAGTTCCGTTGAGAACAAATTGATTTTGTTTGGAGTCTTTGGACCCATCTTTTGTCCAATTTTCGATGTAGCAACTGCCGTCCGGCCAAGTGAAAATCCCATGTCCTTTCGGTACTCCGTTTTCCCAATTTCCGTCGTATCGATTCCCATTTGCCCAAATCAGAACCCCTCTCCCACAAATGACGCCATTTTTCCATTCCCCAATATATTCATTCCCATTCTTCCAAACATACCTTCCTTGGCCGTCTTGCAGGTTCTTCTTCCATGAACCTTCGTAGTAATCTCCGTTCCGGTAGTGTTTCTGGCCGTACCCATGTTTCCGATCCCCGTTCCATGAGCCTCTGTAGGTGTCCCCGTCGGAGCCGATGAAGGTTCCGAACCCTTCCATTCTTCCGGACTTAAAATCGCCTTCAAAGGTAGCTCCGGACGGCCAAGAGAACTTCCCCTTGCCGGAGGCCTTCCCTCTCTTCCAATCCCCTTCGTACATGCACCCGTCGGTCCACAGGTACTTCCCGGATCCGTGTGGAGCGTTGCCGGAGAAGCTCCCGATGTACAGATCGCCGTTGGGGAGGTGCCTCTCGACGGAGGAAGAACTTGCGGTACTGTAAACTATTCCAGTCCCGATCGTGGCCGTGGGAGTGACCTTTCTGCTGGTGGCTTGGGATCGACTACGGCCTACTACAATCGACCTGGTCTTGGCCTTGTCCTCGATTTCTCTCTCTAAAACCTTCCCTCTACCCTCTTCCAATTCCTCTGATTTCTCTTCATCTACTGCTGTTGACGGAACACATAGCAACGGTTCTAGCATTTTCAGATGACGGAAATGCCCTTCTTTTTTCCCTCTCTTTCAACTCTGTCGCCGGAAATGATTCCCCGGAAAGACCAGCTTCGTGGGCATTTCCGGCGGGCCGCTGCAGTTGAATCTCTGTTTCTAATTCCTCTATACGGTGCGTGTTTGTGGGTGTGGGTGTTCTTGTGGATATCTAGTGGCTTGTATTGAGAGGCTAGGCGAGGTGGGAATCCAACAAACAGAAAGAGCAGTGGGAGAGGAATATGGCGATAGAGAGAGAGAGAGAGAGAGAGAGAGAGGAAGAAAAGAAAAGGAAATTGTGGAGAGAGAAAGAGAAAGAGAAAGTGCGTGTACTGTGTGAGAGAGAGAAATAGGGGCAAGTTTTATTTTTGTTCTTTTTGGGTTTTGGTGTTATAGAGAGAGAGAGAGAGAGAGAGAGAGAGAGAGAAGGAGCCGAGCCGGCGTTGCATTGCCTGGGGAAATGCATTACCCATTAAAATGGTGGTAAAAAGTGCAATACGTACGCCACCAGCTCATCAGCCATATTAATTTTAATCCCGATTATGCCCTTGGCTTTACGGAATATTACGACGAATCGGATTAACGGAAAATGGAGATCTCTGGTTTCATCGTGACGTGACGGCAGCGCCTGAAGGGCGTCTTTTTAATGCCACCTAAATTGTATTTAATGACAAAATTGCCATTCTTCGTGATTTCCATTGAGATTTGGTCCATGTCTAGGCCTAGCCAACCTAGGTGAACAATCCAATGTTTGACGATCTTCTCGTCTGGTTAAATTACGTTCGGTCACCTATTTTGTTTTATTTTTTTACAATTTTTTTTCGTTAGTCAGAAAATTTAAATAATAAAAAAATTATTAATAAAATTGGTCTAATTGCACCAATTAACAATCATTCATATCTTTTTTTCATATCAATTAAAGTTCATATCAATTAAAGTTGGACTCTTTTATAGAATATTTTAAAAATTTAATCATAAATATATCAAGTCCATGTGAAATAATACACCCTTAAAATTGCTCGTGAAATAATTAGTCAAGATACGCGTAAATTTACCCAAACACAACTTACCTAAAAACCAAAAAGTAAATAAAAATTAAAATTATGCTTTCTTAGTATAATAATAACATTTTAGAAACTACCCATAATTTCCTTTTTAACACAATCAAAGTTATCTTAATTTTGTATAAATATTTTTAAAAATAATTTAAATAGAATATTTACAGAAACATGGAGAAATGTTATTTTAAAAACAATTAAATAGACAAAAATAATAATAATAAAACACTAAAAATACATATCTCAAATTTTAATTTAATTTATGATAAATGCTTCTATGCTTATATTTCATGACTATTTTTGTCATAAAAATACAAGTTTGAGGTGGTTTCTTTAAGATTGCAAAAACATTTTTGAAACTCCAATTCTTCGAGCACTTTTATTTTTGTAATTTGTATAATTCTTAGTTTTTTTAAATCTAAGATTTCATTTTAAATTCTATAACTTTATAGTTAGTAAAAGTCAAATTCGAATTTTAAATAATATCCTACTTAAAACTCAAATATAAAATAGAATGAAAACATAATTAATCCAATTTAAATTGGATTTTTTTTTTTATAAAAAAATGCATAAATAATTTTAACTTAAATTTTGAATTTAACTACAGTTTATCTATATATATATATATATATATCCATTGGAATGTAGAAAGCATGAGAAGTTTTATGTCCATAATCATAATTTTCTAGTTTTTTTGTTTTTAAACTATTTTGAATTATGTGTCAATTTCTCATTAGATCGTTATTAATCTCAAAATTAACTAGGCATGACCTCGGGGCCGAATGCACCAAGTCAACAAGTAAAAATCCACACTTGAGATGCTTGACTGAATTTATACGCAAAGGGCACATAAAAAAACACATAACTTGATAGTTATAAGTCTTCAACCGAAAGAAAAGACATGATAGTCGAAGATAGGCTAACAACATATGGCACGGGCCCTCTCCGCGTCCGCTGATTTTATTATGTTGAGGGTTGTTATTGATTGAAGGAATGGAGTAACAACCGAAGCCAAGACCTATAAATTTGAAATGAAATTCAATACACTCAACACAAATTGTAGTTTAGACCATAGAATCGTTTATCCTTTCATTTTCTTCCCCATCATAAGTGTAGATGTAACTTAAAAAGCAAAATAATCAACACTGCTCCTTTGAACTTGGGAAAATCCTTCTATAATAATTCAGAGTTATTTGTAAGCTTTTAATTTCTAGTCATTTACTTTCAATATATCTCTATATCCCCTTAAACTCCTTTACCTTCCATATCCGTTTACTTTTAATGCAACTCTCTATCCCTTAAATGGTACTTGCTTAACTAAAATGTCTTTTTATTTCTACTCTAAAATAATGGGATGAGATTTATGTTTTAGTTCTCAATAATTGTGAGAAGAAAAATCCATTTGATAATCACAATTGTTCTTAAATCGTTTCATAATTTATAAGTACAAAATCAAATAAGCACGTTTGGTTACAACGTGAGTTCTTTTTTTTTTTTTTTTTTTTTTTAAATGCATATACTTACATATTTATTTAGGTAATCATTTTTTTTCAATTTATAACATGATAAAAACACATCTATAAGATTAATTACAACTAAATAAAATATTATAACAACAGAATACTTTACTATGTTTCTCTTGACCTAAATTAATGAATGGAGGAGCACATTAAGAATTTCAAAAATATTAATCTTGTCCTTTAATTGAGGATTAGTATTATGTTTTTTGTCTATCAAAATCCCCCCCACCCCCAAACCAATGTGATGAATCTTAAATTTAAGAACATAATTTTGCTCTTATTCAAACTTTTGAGAATGGGAACAAGAATTGAGGAACAAAATACTAAGTCAGCGTTTGGTCAACATATTTGCTTTTTGTTTCTACTCTAAAAAAATGGGATGAGTATTATATTTCTGTTCTCAATAATTATGAAATAGAATTGCGTCTACTAACGACTATTGTTCTTAACTTAAATTGTTTCATAAAAACAAAATCAAAGAAACATGTTTCGTTGCACCAGTAATTATGATATTTAAAAAAAAAAATAAAATCTTTAATAGACTTTTATATTTCTTTTAGGTAATCAATTATCACGAAATATGATAAAATAAAAACACATTCACAAGAATAATTACAACTAAATAAAATAATTGTAATAAAGTAATTTATTGTGTTTGTCTTGACCTAAATTGACGAATAAAAGAAAAGAAAAGAAAAAAAAAAAAAAAAAACCACTTCTATATATTTCAAGCTAACGAGGTTTAAAGAGGAAAACTTACTAAGAATTTTAAAAATACCGACCTTGTCTCTTTAAGTGAGAATAAGTTGAGAATGTTTTTTGTGGGAAGGAATAAAAATAACTATTTTTGTTTTCGGTTTTCAAAATCTTTAGAATCTTGGGATTACTCTAAAATATTTGGGAATACTTGCGAATAGAAACATGTTAAATTTGAAACTTTGGGGAAAAAATATGGGAGCAGAAACACTAAACAAACAGGGCCTTTAACTCTTTATTTTACAATCACGTGCTTTTCATTCAACTCGTTACTCTTTATTTTACTGATTTATTTTAATGTCAATTAATTTTCATGCAAATCTCTATCCCTTAAATTGTCTTTATATTTTCTTGCAAATCTCTATCTCTTAGATCTTTAAATATATATGCACTTGATCTGCTTCGCTATAGGAGTAGTTTAACTTAATCAGTGGTCTCATCCTACACCCATAATCTCATCCCGCATTCAACCTTTTTCGATTTACCTGTTTCAAACGATCCAAAAAAAAATTTCTTCTTAAAAATTCATCTTAATTGTGGCAAAGAGTGTTCTCACATCATGTGATACAAGATCATCTACATCAAAATTTTCTAAAGCGAAAAACGCTCTTGGCACACATAAGCAAAAAATCAAACTCTCGTTACAAAATAACACAAACCGCGCACAATCATGTTTAATTTTTTTAACAAAATATAAAAATAAGAGCTCATGTCCTATTTATTTATTTTTTTACAAAAATATAATAACTAGATAATTTTCTAATTTTCTCTATCAACATTCCTTTTTCCCTCTCCATCTCTCTTCTCTCTATGTTTTCCAACTCAGAAAAAAATAAATAAATAAATAAATAAACTATTTACACTCTTAAGATTAGGCAGATTTATTTTTTATAATTTTATCATATTATCACTATAATGTTTTTAGTTATTAAATATTTAGACTAAATAAATTGATGATCATATTTTATTTAACTTTTTTGTTTTTTCACATATCACTGGTAGGTTTCATAATCAAATTTATATATATTATGAAATAGTCGGCTTTTAACACACCTATATATTCTTTAATGATATAAAATAGTGTTTATATGACCCTTCTTTTTTGTTCAAGAGTTTATATGACTGGAAACATTTATATTTAAATAATTATTATAATAGACAGAATTTTAATTTTAAATAATATGAATATTTACTCTCCTTTTTTTTTTTCTTTTTTTTTCTTTTTATTTTTGTAGTTAATCTTATTTTTGCGAAACAAGGAAATTAATTTTTTTTTTAAATGATTTATTGCAACTCTTTTATATAAAATAATAATAATTAAAAAAAAAAATCAATTCAGCAGAAATTAAAAATGAAATATTTAACCCGGAATTTCTGAGAGCCCAATACTTGTAAAAAATAAATATAAGATTCTCGTAAAGAACAAAGAAGAAGGATATCTTATTTTATGGATTAATAATTTTTGTAGGTGGTATAATAATCTTGAATTTGGTGTTCACGATACTTGAGACACGTATCGTATCATAATTATTAAAACATAAAAATAAAAAATTACATTGTTGGTTCTAATATTTAAGGTTAAGTTCACCTAAGTCTCTTTTATTTTAATCCCCGTTCGGTTACTGTTTCCGTTCCTTGAATTATTTTGAACCGTCGTTTTCAAAAGTCAATTTTTACACCGAATCGTTTAATTATATATAAAAGCAAAATTGAAATCACAAAACTGCAAGCTCATTAAGATTTTTTAATATACTTATGCAATTTTCTCTATCAAATAGAGCAATAAAGGGTTGAAGAGGGAAAAAAATATTCATTTTATAGCACATGTACGTTCTAACCCAAAGTTTGTAGTCTAATATTCAAAACTTCCGTCCTCTACCGTTTGTTAAAAAAAAAAAAAAGTTGGCACAATTATGTGAATTCAAAAATAAAGAAGAAATTTGCAATAGTTCCAAAACATTAGGGAGAGTGGGGGTAATTTATCCTAATGTGCATTGTATCACGAAACCTCGTAAAAGGCATATAACGTTGAATTTGTTATAGGAATATACCTAATTCGGCTAGGGAGAATTCCGAAGGAAGGGTAATAAGCAGCCAATAATGGGAACATTTTAATTTTAAATTGGCATTGGAAATGGTGGTGCATGACATGACATGATGACTCACGAAAGGCTGGGGTGGCCCCACTTTCTGTTAGTGTTAGTGGCTTGCCTATTCGGATGAGTAATTCTCATTTTCACCATCTCTTGCACTATAATGTAAGCTATATTCCATCATTTCATTCTCTCTTTTTTCTTTTTCAACCATTAGAAATCACTATTATATGCCAAATACAAAATCGAATTCTAAATTGTCTTTTTTTAAGATTTTTTTTTTAAATAAACTATTTAATTTAAACAAAATCAAAAGTAAAAATTGCAAAATTTATTAAGATTTTTTAATTTTATATAAAATTAACATCAAAACCAAAATCGAACCACAAAATTTTATCATAATGTCCCAATTATAATTAAAACAAAATATATACACACGCTAGGGTTGTTGAGTGTTGAAGAAAGAATGAAAAAAAAAATCTAAAATTAACCTATATATATATATATATATAATGTAAGTAACATATATAATAAAAATAGATCTAAAATAACAATTATGCAGTTCGATTTCACAATTACTATCTCAAAATTAAAACCAAAACTCCGACCTCTTTGGTTTTAAATTTCGAAATCAAAATTATTTAATCAGTTTTAAAATCAAACAATTCGGTTCAGTTTGATTCGGTTACCATCTGTTCAGATTCAATTGTCATCCTTGTTATGAAGTAATAGGAGAAAATAAAATTAAAAATTGTCTGCCTTGATTTATGTCAAGATAAATCCAGCAAATGATAAAAACAAAATACAATCAAACATAATAAAACTACATAGATAATCTCAATCCAACCAAAGAAAACATAACAAAGTGTTAAAACCGGAGGCAAGGGTATTTTTATTATTCCCCTGTATTTTGAGTTAGTTTTTGGTAGTGTGCATATTTATTTCAAAATAATTCTCCTTATAATCTTTTCACGCTAAATTGTGCCCCTAGTAATTTATAATTCAATCGTACATTACGTATAAAACTCTTTTAATAAAAAATAACTTTTATCTAATTATTTAACTATTTTGTTATAAATGGTTTAAATATATAAAATTAAGGATTGAAGTGTATTTTTATTTTTCTACTCTATTAAATTCATATAAATAAAGTCTCAAAACTGTATTTATGACTGTGAAATATAGAAATTAAAGAGGATACTACAAATATTTTATGCTATAATATATGGTAATTTTAGGAATTGTATTGAATAATTATTGAATTAAGTTTAAGATATTTGATTAATTTTTGTGGATATTAATTAGTCTAGAATTGTTATGATTTGGTCGTTTTGTGATATGGACATAAAAAAATTCTTAATTAATTTAGAGTTGTCAATGCCATGTATTTTAACTCTTTACTTGTAGATTGGCTTTATAATTTTTTTTGAAAAATTTATTATTTCGTCCTTATAAGATAAAATAATGAAAAAATAATCCTCCAAATACATGATTGAAGTTTTCGATCCATGTAGCATTCTTAAAATTTAGTCCCTTAAGTATATTGTATTTACAAGTCATGCTACTTTGCACATAAGAACAACCATCAGTCTGTTTAAAATGTGACAGTTCCCATTTTTAAACCCACCAAATTATCAAAATCATCCCACACGATTCACGATTGATAGAAATTAAAAAAAAAAAATCAAATTAATCTAAAAAAAATGTTCTTTCTGACGATATAAATTTCGATTTTTTTGAGTAAGTTTTTACTAGTTCGTGAATGTTCATGTTTTGCGGAAAATGAAGATCTGAGAGAAAATTTGTTTGAACAAATTCACGATTGATAGAAATTCAAATAAATTTCAAATTTAGAATTTTCCAGATCTAAAAAATGGAGAGAGAGAAATCAGATCTGAGAACGAGAATAGTCAACATGAATATTTAAACTAGATCTAGATTTTTCTAGATTTGGAAATAAAGAGAATAAAAGGCGAACGACGGATAGAACATTCAAACTATATTTGAGAACGAACAAATACAACATGAACATTCGCACCAGATCTGAAAAATTCCAGATTTGCAATTATTCAGATACAGATCTAATCCATTGCAAAATATTCACAAAAAACAAAACAAACATGAACAATCACATAAACACAAAAACACACACTAGTATGAATATTCACATCTTTGAGAACAGGAAGATGAACATCCACCTCAATCCACTGAAAATCAACCACCAAAATCCATGATGAACAGAGATGGAAAATCGGATGATGAACAGGGCTAAGATCGAGAATCAACTACCAAAATCCAATCCATCGTCGGTGCTTGATCTGAGAACAGGACGATAAACATCCACCTCAATCTACCGCCACAAATCAACCACCGCTAAATCGTCCACCACCCGTTTGTCCACTGACCATTGGTCCTTAGATCGAGCACATAATTCGGTAGCAGTCATTGTTGGTAGGCACAACGGTGGTTCGACTGCAGTCGTTCAGCATGAAGAAATGGCAGTCGACAGCGGTAGTGAGAGAGAGTGTGGCTTGATGAAAATGGGAAAAGGGAATGAAGTATTAGGGTTATGATTAAGTATTTTTATATAGGGGCATATATGTCCATTCTTTTTTTTTTTTTTCAAAAATGATTTTTCTATAATAATGTTTTCAAAAAGTTTAAAAAATAACATTTAAAAAAAAAAATTATTTGAGATGAGAGATAGTTAAATATGATCTAAAGAATAAAAAACATTTCTCTTTTACAAAAAATTATTTGAATAATTTTTCGATTGCTTTATTTTTCGTTTTTATTATTTTGTTGATAGAACTAGAAGTGTGTTGTTGCAGAAAATGAGTAAAGAACGAGTTTACCAAAATTTTTTGGGATGAGTCGCGGACTAGGTCGCTCTCTTTAAGACGTTTCGCGGCTCTGCCCAAGAACGTGCAAGCAGTGTATCAGCCCCGTCGTCCCCAGGATAAAACAGCCCAGAATTCTCCTCTGTCTAGGACGTTCTTTGCACTGTAGAAGTCCCGAATACCAAACACCCCCCCACACTGTTCGCAAAACGAACAAACTGCTCGGAAACCAAAATCGGACTGACAAAACAGTACCGGAACAAATCGGAACAATTCCGGAAGATGAAACCGAAAATGTTTCGGAACAGAAACAGAAACAAAATCGGAACAGAAACAAAAAAACCAGAACAGAAACAAAAAACCGGAACAGTGCAGAAACAGTGCAGAACACTGTTTTCGTTTTTTTTCTTCTCTGTTTTTTTTTTTTTGTATGAAATGAAAAAAAATCTTGTATTTATAGGAGGAGAAGAGAAAAAACGTTCCAAAAAAAAATCAATGAGAAACGTTTAAAAAACTGAAACGTTATCAGTTTTTTTTTAAATGAAACAGTTTTTTTTTTTTTTTAAATTAAACTGTTTTTTAAAAATATTTTTTCTAAAAAATAAATAAGTGCCACCTCATCACACGCGCGGCGCGGCCGGACGGCGGCGGCGCGCGCGTGTGGTAAACCGATAGGGATGTAACTCCTCTCCCCTCCACAAAATGTGGGTACCCCTTGGGGCACACCCCAAGTGTCTCACATACCCCTAGATATCCACTTTAATTTTTTCTCTCCCAACCAATGTGGGACAAAAGATTTTGAGAAAAAAATCATTTATACACATTTGGCACTTTCTATTCAAAAAATTAAATTAAAAATTCATTTGTTTCAACAAAGTGAATCTTAATTTCTTTTGAAAGGGTTGTTGAAAAATTCTTCTAGAAAAAATGAGTCGATTTTTTATTGTTATTTTGTGGGCTTCTTTAGTTAATTTTTTAGCTCAGTCACTGGTTAAAACGAGAACAAATATATATGTTTTTGTTTTTCAATTTTTTTTTATATAATATATGAAAAACAAAAATAATTTTAAGACATTACCTGCATTTTTCGAGGGACTTTTTCGTTTTACCAATTAAATCACTAAATTTTATTTAATATTGTTCAAATAAGTCTATTATTTGAATACTATCCCTAATTATATTATGTTGCTTATCCAAAAATAAATAATAATTTTCTTGTTGAGAGGTCTCACAAGTGGGAATTACCACTTTCTAAGGACCATCCCAAGACAAAAACACCTCATTGGATGGTCCTCTCATAAGTGGTATTTTTCACTTATGGGATATTTGGAGGAATTTTCCTTAATTTTATTATGTTATACACAACAACCATTATCATTGTTTCCAATCAAATCTCATCTACCATTACCTGCACCCGCACCCCCCCCCCCCCCAAAAAAAAAAAAAACACTTTGTTAGTTTTACTTATTTAACAATAATAATTGCCAGATCTTGCGTTGGAAGTCATACAAAATATAGTTTGATATATAAATTACTGTGAATTATTATTGGTGACTGGGTTTAAGCATTTTGAACTATGTAGATTTAGTCCAATAGTTACTAGGCCAGTGGGTTACATGAGATATTACAAATGGTATCATAGTTAACTTTAATTTGAAAATGACATTGTTGGTTATGTTTAATAGAGCAATATAAACTCTGGAGAGGCAGAAATCTCGAGATAGGTGCCATTTATCCGCTTATCCATTGCTATCTACAAACCACCAATTAGAGGACGAAATTGGGTCAATGCAACGAGGACGCCGCATCTTTGAGAGATGAATATTATGAGATTCCACATCGGAAGTAATAGAAAAGATAATCTGATACATAATTGGCACGTGGGTTTAGTAATTTGGGTTAAACATTTTGGGTCAAATGGACTCAATCTAAAAAAATTTAAACTAGTGAACCGCATGTGACATTACACTTATCATATTATTTTTATTTTCAACACTATTTACATTTATTTGTATATTGAACTCCTACTTAAATATTTTGGGAAAAATGGAGATGACTGTTGAAGAAAAGCGTGAAATTAAAATAAAGTAGTCACATGTTGCAATGTTTAAAGTGATTTTGACATTCCCCCAAATTTTAAGGATCAATGAAGAAATTTACACTAAAATATTTGTCTTCTCTTGATGGCCAATCCAATAAAAAGATTAACAAATTAAACAAGTTGGTTTAACCTAAAATTCTTATCCAAAATACTAGGTTCTAATTAGTCCAATTTTGACCAATGGCATGCCATCCTACTTTTTGTTTGATTTACTTTCTACTGATAGTGCTTCATTCATTTTTCTCTCTTGCCCATTCATAATACATATATATATATATATATATATATATATTCACAAAAGAAACTTTGTTAGTTGAAGATTAACATGGGAGAGCACTTTATGTTTGGCAAATGTCACGAGATCATCAGAAAGAGACGGTTGATATATTATATTGAGTTTTCTTCCATAATACCAAATATTAAAATCAAACAATTTGTTTAAGATTCACTCAAATAAATTTTATTTAAAAAAAATTATATACCAACTCCTATTAATATTTTTTAATGACAAAATTATCATTCAATTTTAATATAACAAAACAGTAAATTCTCTCTCTCTCACACATATAGCTCCAATACCAATCTAGCATAGATCTGGTTAGATCTAGGCTAGATCTGCTTACCACCACCAATCTCTATTTCCCTCGCCGTCACAATCGATCCGATCCATCACCTCCATCCATCGCGTCACCTACATCATTGCTCTGTTCATTCTGTGTTTATTGCCATCTCTATCTATCGTCGTCTTCTTCATCCATCGCTCTGTTCACCGTCGACCATTGATCTGTTCGTCGTCTCCATTGCTTCAAGATTTGGTTAGATCTAGGCTAAATCTAATCTAATCTTGCTTAAAACACAGTCTTGGTCGATTTCAACAGTGTGTTTTTTTTTTTTTTTTTGAATTCAATGGATCCGAGTTGTTCAATTTTGATTTTCAATTGATTTATATAGTCTAAGTTGATGATAGTTCATTATCTGAATTCTTTTATTCAAAACCTATATTTTTTGGGTTATGTAATTTTTACTAGATTTTCCTTGATTTTTTCAGTGAATTTCCACTTAATTATTATGTGGATAAGTGATTTTTTTTTTTTTTTTTTTTTTTTTTTTTTTTTTTTTAACTTTTGGATCATTTAATTTTGTTTTATGATTGTTTTATTTTTATTGATTTATTTATGAAAATATGGTAGGGTATGTATTGGTTGATGATGGTTCGATAACTGAATTCTTCTATTCAGAACTTATATTTTTAAAATTTTATATTTCTTAGTGGAATTCCACTTAATTATTATGTGGATAAGTGATATCTTACTTTTGTTGATTGTTTTGAATATTTTATTTTTGAATTTTGAATTATGTATATGAAGGTATTTGAGTTTCTTTTTAAATTTTAGTATAATTGCTTCTTTTTATTATATTTAGTAGATTTGATCATATAGTCAATGAAATTATAAAATTTTAGTGGAATTGTTAGTATTCAGTCGATATATAGAAACTCAGTGGAACGTTTATTGATTTTTGATAATGTTTTGGTAATTAATTTGTTAATAAATATAATTTTGTATTAAATAATTTTAATCGTTTTAACATTTAATGTTTTTATATTTTTTAAGATTTTTAGTGGAATGTTATAAATAATAAAAGGGGTGCTTACCACCCAATCCTAGATGAGTGTTGAAACTACCAATCAACTCCAACTATTTTCTTTAATTGGATTGTCCTATTGTCATTTCACAAACTAATTTACCTTTATTAATTAATCATTACCTTCTATATACGAGTTGTCACCCTCAAAACGTGAAAAAAAATATAGTAATAAACTACTAATGAAATTAAAAACAAAACTTACAATTTCTCTCAATTGTGATTATTGTTCAATAATATTTTACACCAAAATGATCTATATATTATGATCTTTAAAATGAAATATTAATCTTTTTTTTTTTTTTTTTTTTGGAATTCTAGATTAGGATGCATGTGATTGATATATATATATGTAACATTAAGTGTGATGTTAATATTATATATAATATCACTACAATCTGTGTGTCCCTGTAAGTGTTAAATATAACATCCAATGTAATAAAAATTAATAACATCTATTAATGTTGATATTATCACAAATTATACGAATGTGTTGAATGTAACATGAATTACTGATAATGTGATTTAGATATTACGTACTCACATGTGTTTTGTTAATGTAAATGATTGTGTTGAATGCAACACGTATGTAAAAACTGAAATTTTTGAAAATGATTTGTTGAATATAACATGAATTTGAAAATTAATGAAAAAATAGTAAATACGATATCATTTTGAAGATTTTATTCAGACGAATCTGAATGTATAATTAGTTTGTGACAAAAATGTATACAACAAAAGTTATTTTGACTGTAATAAGATAATTTTGTTGTGGAAACCGTTACACATGGGAACAATGATTAAATATGAAAACTTCCAATCCTGCAGATCTTGGAAGGACAAATCTGTCATAAAAAAATCTGGCATTTTTTAATTTGGGATTGGACAGTTAAAAAAAACTCCAGGTTTGTTTAGTCAATTTTAAAACAATTGAGATTAATTGATAATATCATACTTAATTTGGGTCCACTTAATAATTTTTCAAATTAAAAATTAAATTTAGTGGATTTTTTATTGAAAACTAAAATTAAGCGAAATTTACAAAATAATCAATGGAGTTGCAAAAAGTTCAGTGGAAATTGTTTTTATACACATATGAAGAAAGGGTAATTTTGGAATGAAACCATTTATGTACTTTTGACATGAATTTGATTTGATTCGTCCTTAAAAATTTATTTTTCTGAAACAAAATTTGAGAGCTCTCTACTCTCTCTCAGATTTATGTGGGAATGAGGGAGGAGGAGGAAGGAGGTGGGGTGGATTTTTCAGCGATATGGGAGTGGGAGGAGTTGTTCAGGTAAGGTGATGGTGGTGGAGGAGAGAGGGGAGGAGGGGGAGAAGAAGACTTCTTTTCTTTCTTTCTTTCTTTTTAAATATTTTGTTAAAACTAGTAAAAGGTTTAAAAATATATTTTAAAAAATAGGGAGTGTTAGTGGATTTTTATAAAAAGAAAAGAATAAAAAAATCTATTATTATTTTTTTTAAATAAGAGAATATTATTGATGTCTTTTTACAAAAAAATAAAAAATAAAAAAAATAAAATAAAATAAATAAATAAATTAATTAATTAATCAAGGAGGTGACTGATATTTTTAAAATGATAGGATAAAATTATAATTGGGTAATTAATTTTTTGATCCTCTAAAGATACCCATTTTAGAATTTAGACCTCTACTACCCACAATTAAATTTTCAGTACCCCAAGAATTTTTAGGAAAAATATCTTGCATTTTGGCCTCCCCGTTCACTCATATTTACAATTCTACCAGTTTGTTTTATGCACACATAACGTTAACATTAATTTAAATGTTCAGTAATACACCTTGCCTATATTATAAAATTACGATTTGAATTTCACATTAACGTTAACATATTTTTATATTTTTTTTTTGTGTATTTCATGTTGACACATTTTTCTCATTTGTTTGTGTACATTAACGTTAACGTATTTCATGTTTTTTTTTTTTTTTTTTTGTGTGTGTGTTTACGTTAACGTATTTAATGCAAACTCAACTCAAACATGATGTTAACGTAAATCTTCAACAATACATCTTCCCTTATTTTTTTATTTTTTTTTAAGTCAAACCTTGCAAATGTTACGAAATTACGATTTGAATTTCACGTCAACGTTGACGCATTCATGTTCTTTTTGTATTTGTTCATGTTAACGTATCTTCCTTATCTGTTTTGTGTGTGTTAATGTTAACGTATTTTCACCATCGAATTGTGGATTTTAGCGTTAACGTATTTCATTTTCCCGCGTGCCAGGGGGGGGAGAAGGGGTTCTATGCGTTAACGTATTTTGCTTGAACATTTACATTAACGTCTTGTTACATATTTTTATTTTGTGCGCGTTAACATTAACTACGTATGTGATATTTTGTCATTCTTAACTAAATGTGTGTTTGGCTTGAGTTTGCGTTAACGTTAATACACATTTTTTTTAGTCTCTCTCGGTGTTAACGTTAACGCATTTCATGTTGTCCAGACAAACATATGAGAAAAAAATCACACAAAAACATTAACGTTAACGTAAAATGATCACCCCCTCCACCTTCACTACCATTCATATCCCCACCATCATCACCACCAAACCACATTCAACCTCCGTTTCTTATTACACCACAAATGTCTTTTGACAAAAAAAAAAAAAAAAAAAAAAACAGATCTGAATTAATTTCCAGATCTGATAAAACCCAATCCAGTACAGAAACCTCAACTAAAACACCTAAATCTTTGAAGATATCTCATCCGAAAATCAAGAGCTTCTCAAAACATAAACAAATTCAACAATTATTACCAGATGAACATATCACTGTTTGAAATCGATACACCCAAACGAGCTGATAGTCGTTAGAAACCAGCTCAAGGGGATCAATTCAGATAAATGAACAAAATCAACCCAAACATGAACAAATTCAAGACGATTGAAGAGGTGGAAAATAAGATAGATAAATCTACCTTCAATCTAAGCCCTAATCAACCCAAATTTGGGTTTCTAGATCTGAAAAACTAGATCTCGAAACTCCAGATCTGATTTTTAAGATCTGGAAACCTAGATTTAAGATTATAAAAGGAGATAGAGAGAGAAATCTGGTTTTTTGGCAAGACCACAAGGCCATCGCAAAACCACAAGGTTGTCGCAAGCTCTTCGCTGTTTCGTCTTCACCGTCGTAAGTGTCTACAAGGTCGTCGAATCAGATCTTCGCCATATCTGATGAGAGAGAGAAAGAGATAAAGAGATCTAGTTTCTTTGCAATACCACAAGGCCGTTGCAAGCTCTTCGCCATTCGTCTTCGCCGTCGCAAAACCACATACCAGTCGCAAGCTCTTCGTTGTCGCAAGTCCACAAGGCCGTTGGATAAGATCTTCGCCTCATCTAATGAGAGAGAGAGAGAGAAAAATGTTAGGGTTTAGAGTGAAGGAGATGATAGAAAGTGAATGTTGGACCCAACAATTTAGAGAGAGAGACGATGGAGTGAGTATGAGTGAGCAGTGAGAAGAAAATTTTATTGTATTATGTTTGTTCAGGCATATTTGTGTCTTTCTAAGACTCTTTTTTGTCTGCCAAGGACCAAAAACTTAATTGGTTTTACCTTGAGATCTGATCCCTAAATGAACAGTTGAAAATATTTTTTTTTCCCTAAATGATCTCTTAAATAACGACTAAATAATAAAAACCTCATTATAATTTTGCACAAAATGATAGGGGAAATAAGTGGAATAAACCCATTAATTTATTAATGTTAACTCTTAACCAAAAAAAAAAAATGACTCAACATTCACTTAAACTATTTGAAGTTAAGAATTTGTGTTGTATCAAATGATTTTTTTGGGTATTTTGTGACCCAATTATTTGTGGGAAATATATAAAAGGTTTGATTACACTTTATCTTCCTATGGTTTGACCCATTTGCACTTTACCCCCTGTGATTCAAACGTCGCCACTTTGCCCCCCTCTGGTCTTGGACTAAAGTGTAATGGTTAAAATTAAGGGTAAAGTTGTCATCTCACTTTAAAATTAAGGGTAATTTTGTCATTTTACTAAAACTAATTCAATAGGTTAATTAAAAATATTGTCCAAACTTTAAGAGTAAAAAATGTATTTATTTCATTTTTCATCCTTCTTCCCAAGTGGTGCACCACCCTACGCCGGCCACCGTCAACCTTGCCGGCCAACCCCAACCAACCACGCCGCACCACCACGACATTCGTCCTTCGGCGGTGTTCCCCTTCACTAAACCCACGATGCCGGTGCTCGGCTAGAGATAGAGAAAGCATAGAGAGAGAAGAGCAGAGAGAAACAGAGAGAGAGAGAGAGAGAGAGAAATATAGAGAGAGAACGTAGGAGAGGCGGTGGTTGTTTACCGTAGTCGTTGTTGGAGATTTTATTCGTCGCCACCGTTTCTTCATTGCCTCAGTTCGGGAGTTTCTTTGAAGATGTGGGTTTTTTATTTCTAAGAGATTTTTTTTTTTTTTTTTTTTTTTCTTATGTGGTGTGGTGGTGGTTTTGTGTGTGTATATGTGTGTGTGTGTATATATATATATATATATAGAGAGAGAGAGAGAAAAAAAAAAAAAAGATAAGGTGGTGGTGGTTCATCATTGGTGTGGCGGTGGCGGTACATCGTTGGTGTGGTGGTGGTGGTTTTATTGATCCAACCTTCGGATCTTTAAATCCAATGCTTGGATCTATTTTTTTTTTTGTGTATATATATATATATATATATAGAGAGAGAGAGAGAGAGAGAAGGTGTTGGTGGTGTGGTTGGCGTGAGAGAACGTAGGAGAGGTGGTGGTTGTTTGCCTTAGTCGTCGTTGGAGATTTTATTCATTGCCGCCGTTTCTTCGTTGCCGCAGTTCCGGAGCTTCTTTGAAGATGTGGGTTTTTGATTTCTAAGAGTGTTTTTTTTTTTTTTTTTCTTGTGGTGTGGTGGTGGTGGTGTAGTGGTGGCCTTCGGTGGTGGTAAGAAGTTGTCGTGCTGGTGGTGGTGGTTTTGTGTGTGTGTATATATATAGAGAGAGATAGATAGAGAAAGAGATAAGGTGGTGATGGTGTGGCTGGCGTGGTGTGGTGTGATTGGCGTGGTGTGGTAGTGGCCGTAAGAGAACCGGAGAATCCTCGCCGGAGAGAGAGAGTTCACTGGAGATGGCGGACGAAGCAACAGAAAGAGAGAAGGGAAGAAGATGAAACATAAAATACACAATAGCCCCTTAAGTTTTTGAATATACAAAAACAGCCCTTACAAAATATTTTAAGGGTATAAACGTCATTTCACACTATTTAACAGATTTTGGTTGACTTCCGTCCATTGACCGTTAGAGTTAACGGAAAACTTAACCGTTGCACTTTAGCCCAAGACCACAGGAGGGGTAAGTGGCGACGTTTGAACTACAGCGAGGTAAAGTGCAAATAGGTCAAACTACAAGGGGTAAAGTGTAATTAACCCTATATAAAATATATTAATGTGTTCTTCTTGGTGAGGAAATGAATGTAGTATATTTGTGTAAAATCATTTAAGAGGTGAATTAAAATTACTCATTAAAGTACCTACTTGAAGATAATGATTGACGTGTATTGTGGGTTATCCCATATCGATAACCTAAGAAGATGAAAAGTTATTTAATAAGACTCTAGATACCTCTTGTAGGTAAGCCCTTTAGGGCGTTGAAAGATATGGACAAAAATAAGGCTAAAGGCTATAAAATAAATAAAGCCACATGCCCGCACGTGCCGTCGCCACCTATCGACCAACCAACCAACTGCTCACCCAGCCTGAGGCTCGGGCTCAAGTTCGAGTCCGGGTCCTCGATCTTGGGCCTTGGGCCTCTTGGGGAATGCTTGACTTGAATTTGATATGTTTTGTACTAAATCTGAAAAATTTCAGGCCAAATACAATCTAAAGTACGGATTGCAGGTTTTAAAACTTGAGAGAAGTTACAACCTGAAGGTTGTTTGTACAGGTATGTAACTGTTGAGAATTACAAAAACCTGAAGATTCTTCAGGTGTGTAACTGCATGAAAGTTACTGTTGTCCATTGAATGTCTTAAATCTCAGACTTCTTCATGTTAGTTTTTTCTCCCTATAAATGTGTAAGACCCCGGTTTATAGATGCAAACAATTTTAGTTGCATTTGACAATTTACAAAAATATCGAGGCGGTTGGCGATATTTATTGTGTGATTTACAAAAATTTCAGGGGCCGAATTGAAAATTTTCAAACATTAAAATAAAATTTGGTTTAATTCATAAACTTAACTAAAATAAAGGGGGTTTTGTGCAATTATTTATTTACTTATATATATATATATATATATATATATATATATATATATATATACAAATGGCGGTGAAAATAAATGGAGGAGAGAGGGGCCACCTGTCCGGCCTTATTATCACACGCATACACACACACACACACATATATAGAAATCGGGAGAAGAATCGAGAAACGACGAGAGAAAGGAAGAAAGAGAAACTGTCGGTCAGTGAGAGGCTTGGGTTTTTCAGCATATGTATATACATACATACATACATACAAACACATATACAACAGAAAAAGAAAGAGAAAACAGAGAGAGATGAAGAGTGTGGCCAGTGGTGGGTTGCCGTTCAGCTGTGAGAAAACCAGAGAGAGAGAATCGGTGGGCGTGTCTCGTCGTCGGCAGGGGTGTTTGGGTGATTGTCGCCGCCATCGGTAAGTATGTGTGTGATTCCTCTATTTTCCTTTAGTGTGGGTATATGTGTGGGTTGGGTCGTTCCATCACCGGTGGTGGTGATGATCGTGTATATGATTGTGTGTATGTGTGTGTTTTTTAGCATGATTATGTGTGTGCATGTGTTTCATTGTGTGTATGATGTGTGTGTGTGTGTTGTCCGTCCAATCGACGGCGTGGTCGTTCACTCTGGTGGGGTGTCACCGGCGGTGGGTTAGGGAGAGAAAACTCACCGGTGGTGTTGCCGTGTGTGTATGTGCATGATTATGTGTGCGTGTGGGAGTTTTGTACGTGAGTGTGTGTGCTGCTGGATCAGTGTATGTATGGACTGAATGTGTAGGTGTGTGTGTATTCAATTGTTGCGGGGTGTGTGTGTGTGTATGTTATTACGGTGTGCATGTGTGTGTGTTGTGTGTGTATAGACATTCAGGTGAGGGTGATCAAAGTGACGAGGAGAGAGAGAGAGAGGCTAAACCAGAAACACAAAACAGAAAACAGAGGAGTTCGCCTAGGCGATGGTTCTTTCGCCTAGGCGGTGGAGGATCAGTACGTATAGCAGAAAAGAAGGGGATCGCTTTACCGCAACAGTGGGGACTTTGCCGCAGAGGTGAGGCTGAACCAGGAGCTCAAACAGAAACAGGAAACGGGAAGAAGAAACGCGGGAAAAGAGAGAGAAAGAAAAAGGAAAGAAAAGGAAAAAGGAAAATTACACAAACCTCCCCAATACAACCTAAAACTCATCGTAGACCGGTGGAAAATCCGGGAAAGATAGAACTTCGAACTTCTTTAATATATGTATTTAATTGTCTAAATCGAAATGGCGATAGAAAAAATAGTGAGACCATTCACATGAATAAATTTGATATCGTAAATTTTAACAAAGCGATATTAGACGAATAGAAATATTTCGAATAAAAGGCGGGGAATAGGAAATTATGAAAAATTAGGGCCTACATGGTGCGGATAGGGTATTTTTACATAAAATATTAACTTAGGCCTTGTCATGACTAGGTTCGTGGGCACCGAAGGATCGATAGCATATAGATGTTTTCGGAGCGGATTACCAAGTGAGTGTACTGTCTTCTTGCAAACCTATTTTCATATATATATGATGAAAAATGTGTTTACTTAAAATTAGATGATTTTATAAATGATATGGATCAAGCAAGTTTTGGGTGAGTTGGTAAAGTGGATTTTCGTTGAATTATGTTGGTTTTAAAAAGAAAGTTGAAAAATGATTTGTTGGCTATTGCAGTTTTAAAAGAGAGTGGAAAAATACCTGGTTTTCTAAAAACAAAGATGGAAAAATGATTTTTGTTGAAATTAGTTGTTTTTTTTAAAGAAAGTGAAAAACAGGTTTTTTGATTAAATCGGTTTTGAAAATAGAGGTTGATGTTTGTGATTTGACGATATTGTTGTGACGATGCTATTGATTTTATCTGCTTCGGCAGAGTAGTGATTATCTGTTTTGGCAGAGTGATAGTTGTCTGCTTCGATAGAGTGATGATTATCTGCTTCTGCAGAGCGATGATTTTGCTATTGATTTGTAGTTTGATGATATTATTGATTTGACAATGTTGTTGGTTGGACTATGCCATAGTGTTACGTCCTATTCGGAGGGTAGTCCGGCTAGAGGTTGTTGATATTATGTCATGTCCGGAGGGTAGTCCGACTGGAGGTTGTTGATATTATGTCCTGTTCGGAGGGTAGTCCGGCTGGAGGTTATTAATATTATGTCCTCTGGAGACGTTCGGTAGGTGATTATCTACGCAGTTAGGTCCACTAGGAAGGCATATCCTACGGATGGTACGGTACTGTTGCAACTCCCGATCGTAAGATTAAACGATCACTATGGCTAGCCAGTGAGTGGTGTGGTGGTGTGGTATTTGAGATTGGGTGTTTTATCATATTATTTTATATTGGATGGTTTAGATGGATTTCATATATTTAATATATATATATGATGATGATGATGATTCCGAAATGGTAGGAAAAATGAGTTTCTCGTGGTATATGATTTTTATACTACTGTTTAAAATGTGTTGGTTTATATACGTTATGCTTGATCCATTTAAATGTTGTATTAAATAAATTTTTTACTATTAAAAAGGTTTTTATTAAGAAGGCAGTACACTCGTAGGTAGAGCAATTAGGAGTTGGTCTCCTACTGGTACTAGGTGGAGTCATATGAGAGTATTTTGAGAAGTGAATAAGTGAGAGGTTCATGGGTAATTTATATTCCAGTATATTTATATTTGAGGATGGGTGTGTCCCTATATGAGAGATTATGTATATCATGTATAGATGATTGTATAGTGATGTATGCATAAGAATATATTAGTTGGTTGAATGTTCAGGTGATGTCATGTTGTCGTCATGCTGACCCTGGGATGACGGGTGTCCGGGACCGGTCGTGACAAAATGGGCATGAATTCTCAACAGTAGGCATCCATAAGTCGCATTGCATTCTTATTTTCAACATAAAGTTTCTTCTGCCTTCGTTGCTCTTGTTTTGAGAGAGTTCTTGAAAGAGTTCTGCACTTCTCTTGTTTGTCTGACTTCTGGTTTCTAGTACTAGTACCATTAGCAGTCTGATTGTTATATCTTGGGAGATAGACGCTCATTCAACCATAAGCACCTAACAAGAGCGAAATCTACTTTAAGGACAAATCGTTAAATGTTTGTCTCGATCTTCTATTCTAATATTTCTATTTTTATTTCTTATTATTACACAATAAGTATTATGTTTCTGTTTGTTTTATTATTTTACAACAATTATTCTTCCTTCTGTTTTTTTTTTTTTTTTTTTTAGATTGTAATATTTTTTCTTGTAATATCATCTGAAATATTTTTGTAACAAAGAAATCAGAACCGTTTCTTTTTTATTTTTATCCTCTAATTAATAATTAATTTTTTACCATAATTTACCAACAATTTATTCTTCTGACTTTGTAAGAAACGCAAATATCTTGTAAAGTTTACAAGATATTTCATTCAACAGATATTTGAATATAAGATTCATATTCAAACTTGATAGTAATGTTGACGGTGATAAATCTATTTTTTTTTTTTAAATATGAGTTGAGATTTTACAGTTGTACATCGTGTTTTGTTAGGTAACTTGTTTTCGGTGCTTTTTCCCTACATATTTGTCTTTTCTCATATGAAAATTTAGAATAAACACCAAAATTTAGAGACATATCTGGCGTGTGTTATCAAATATCTAATCTGAAAATCAATAGGATGATCACAAATATATAAAAATATTTTTTAATATTTATGTTTTTGTTCTTAGTTTTCCAGCCAACAGAAACAAAAATCCACACAAAACATAACTAATGGAACCTTAGGTGGCGTTTGGTAATCATTCATGTTCTCATCCCATGCAGTGGAATAGGAATGGGATGAAATGGAATGAGAATTTTGTTTCCTTCTTAGGAGTAGAATCGCGTTTGGTAACGATAATTTTTTTTTTTTTTTGTTTTGGGAACAGAATCGCATTTGGTAACGATTTTATCCTAAAATAAAAAATAAAAATAAAAAATTATTTTGAGAACATTTTTTTTTTTTGTTTTGGCCGGATGGTGGCGGTGGCGGTGGCGGCCAGACGGTGACCGGCGGGTGCCTGACGGTGGCCGGCCGGTAGCGCCGGAAGTTGCCAGATGGTGGGCGGCGGCGATGTTGGAGGTGATCGACGACGGTTGCCGGCGATGGCAGACGACGGCGGACGGCGGCGATGGCCTTCTTTAATTTTTGAGAATGGGATGGGAATAATAAGAAACAATTTTTTTTTGTTTCTCATTTTTTAAGGAAAAAAATAGGCACAATTCTCAAATGGGAATAAAATGTGAACAAGAATAAAAATTACCAAATGCCATTCTCAAACAAAAATCCCAAAAATCTGGAAATGAGATGGGAATTTCTGGGATGGAAACGGTTACCAAAAGGGGTTATATATTTTTATTTCTTCATTTTTGTTTATGTACCATTTGTTTAAAAAAAAAAAAAAAAAAAAAAAAAAAAAATTGAGAATAAAAATCGATTTCTACTCTATTCCCATGTTTTTAGAACGAAATCTTAAGAAGTGAGCTAATATATAATATATTTTTGTTTACAGAAATACAAATATGAGAGAAAAATCACTAAACAAACACTACCAATTACTTATCAAATGATTCTTATGGTCGAAGGAAAATCATCCATCATCCCTGTAATCCAAAGAATGATAATTTGTGTATTGAAGAACAAGATTTTTTTAATTATTATTTTGTAGCAAACATGCAAATGATGATACTAAGTATTAATTCGGTTGATAAGGGAAGATGTCCAATTTTCTTGTCAATTAGGATCAAGACTCCTCTGCAGAGCATTTTAAAAATTAAATCTTGAATTTAATTTTAAATGTAACATAACGATGTGAGAGAATGATTATCTAAAAAAGTGATTAATCGAGTTACGCATAAACTGATCTAAATACTTTATCGTATAATAAAAAAATAAAATAAAAAATCAAGTATAAAAGAGAATGAGATCACGGTGAGTGAAATTACAATAATATTTATTTATTTATTTTTGAAGGATTGCAAGCGAATGAAATCATAAATGAGGTTCACCATACCTCCATGACCCTTTGAGAATAAGTAGCGTCACCCCTTCAATACAATCACCATAATTCCAAAGAATGAGACTTGAGAGGTATTACATAATTCCAACTACCAATTCATCAATGTCTAACAGCTCAGACATCACCTTTCGCTTTGGTTTTACCATACCATTTCTATCATTATCACATATATATAGGACTATTTTATTACTTAATTAATTAATCGCAACACTATATATATATATATGTAAATTATAGGGAATGGGAAAACTTTATCCAATATCCCTTGCAAAATACTTAATCAAATACTAATACTTAAAAATAGAAAGAGAAATAATATTTTAATAGGGTTAGAGAATGATTCTTTCAAACATTTTTATGAGTTCTTATATATATATATTTTTTTTTTATACATATCAAATAATGAGTATCTTACTCAATCTCTTCATATATACATATATATTGTATGAAATAATGAGTGGCCGTCGATTATACTATTTGATTCCTAAAGTTTTTCATTGTTTTAAGGGAAAATTATCAATTACTCCCAAAAAAAGAAACTATTTACCGTTTACTCCCATTGGCTTTTCTTTGCACCGATTATTCCCGTCAACACATTTTTCTTGCATCAATTAGTCCCGTTTTTAAAAATGGAGAGAAATGTGTTTACCGAAATGCCCTCCCGTGAGCTTTACATCGATAAAGTAAGTCGTCAAACTGGTGCACCACCGCCAACCGCTACTGCCGGTCTCCGCTGGTCGCCGCCGCCGCCATAAATTACAGTTTTCACCCCAAATTTTATGATTTTTTGTCACTTTCTATATGTTCCTAAAAAAAAAAACTTGATTTTAGGATAAAATCGTTATCAAACATGACGTTAAATAAGAAAACAATTAATATTATATTCAACATTTACAGGTATTGAATGTATCATCCACAGGTGTTCAATGTAATATCATATGGATTTTACTTTGCATACAAAAATAAGAGAACAATAGATGTTACATTTAACATCCATAGGTGTTGAATGTTACATTCAATATCCACATGAGTTGTATTTTGGTCAGAAAAAGATAATATTATTAAAAAAAAAAAAAAAAACACCACAATTGATGTTACATTCAACAACCACAGGTTTTGAATGTTACATTCAACATCCATATGAGGAGTATTTTGGTCAGAAAAAGATAACATCATAAAACTAAATAAATAAATAAATAAAAATAAAAAACACAATTGATGTTACATTCAACACCCACATGAAGGGTATATTGGTCAGAGTTGAATGTTACACTCAACATCCACATGAGGGGTATATTGGTCAGAAAAATATAATATCAGTAAAAAATAAATAAATAAACAATTGATGTTACATTCAACACCCACAGTTGTTGAATGTTACATTTAACATCCATATGAAGGATATTTTGGTTAAACAAAAACAAAATGAGTTATTGGTGCAAAAAAAAAAAAAGTGATGGGAGTAATTAGTAATTTCTTTTATACTTTGGGAGTAAATGATGCATGCCCCTTGTTTTAATCCCGCAAAAGTAAAAATATAATTAATAATTTTAGCTGAGTTGTACTTAACACATGACCTTCTAATAAGAATATTTTCGTTATTTTATCACTTCAATAAATTTAATTTTTTATTTTTTTCTATCTAACAGTGATTCTTCTAAAAAAAGATAGAGAAAAACTTGAATTGTTAATATAAAAAAAAAAAAAAAAAAATTAAAATTTAGTAGCGTAATAAAATGATAAAAATATAATAATTTGAAAGCCTTGTGCTGAACATAAGAAGTTTTTAATTCAAAATTATTAATAAGGTTTTAAATTTTATAACAAACGTAAACCTTAAGGTATCACACATACAATTTATCAAATTTTAAGATTTACATGTACACTCAACAAAAATACAATTTTCTCTATATCAAATTTAAATTTATTTAGATACCGCTTAAATTTTTTTTTTCAATTAAATATTTAATTTTCTTTAAAAATAAAAAAAAATAAAAAAATTTATTACCGCTAAAGTATGAGATTAAATTATTATTATTATTATCATCTTATGATTGACTGTGACCATATAATAAAATTAGATATTATAAACATGTGGTGGTCGACGATCATTCATATTTGAATATATTTACGGTTACAAATTACTCAACTAAATTAATAATAAAAGTAGTACATATCTATCATTAGCCGTTGAATAATAAAAAAAAAAATATTTATTATTAATACAAAATTTATCATAAATTGATGTCATGCTTACTTCGATATCTATTACTATACACCAAATAATTAGGAATCAAACAAAATATAAGAGAAACAAATTTCGTATGATAATTGATTGCTCATTCAAAATTAATTTTTTAAGGCAAAACAAAGTCACCGAATTGATGATTATGTTAGTAGTCAACCACTAAGTATTAAGTAACGAACTAAATCCAAGGGAGACTTACATTTTGATCCCTAAAGTATGGAGTCAATGTCTATATGAATTATGAGATTTGTCAAATTGTATATTAAAAAACAAGTGCCATCAAGAATGACTACTGAAAATTATCAACTAAAGACACCACAATCAAAAGCGAAAAGTCTGTCACGGAACAAAAAATTCTTAAATAAATTTCTTCCACATATATTGCAAGAGAGGGCATCGCCTTAATAAAAAATTGGAGCTTGTTGGCAAGCTAAAGCGATGTCCATTCTCTTCTAATGAGCTTATATTGATCTCTCAAGTTTCACATTTATAATAATCCGGAAAAATTAAAAACGTTGTTGATGATTTTTGACGGAAAATAGATTGTGCTCAGCTTGTGGCTTTTAGTGGGAATGTATTCTTCATTTTATCATTCCACTAAATATAAAACATTTTTCTCCAACAATATTTTAGATTCTCTCTCTCTCTCTCTCTCTCTCTAACACACACACAACAAATCATTGTTAGATAAATGTTAAAAAAAAAAAAAAAGTATTAGATCTAGTGGAGTAAAGAAATGATCAAATATCGCTATTAGAAGATCACGTGTTGATCACAACTCATTTTCATCAAAGATTATTAACAATATGTTTAATTTTGCGAGATTGAAACAAAATATAAAAATTTTGGAAATTAAATGTGCAATTTGACAAAATTGAGTGTACACATAAAGTCCCCACCCTATACTTCAGGGACCATAAATGTAATTGTCCCTAAATCCAAAGATGACCATGGGTGGGACCCCTTAATAAAACAATCTGGTGATGTAAAATTCTTGTTTTGATTATAGCTACTCATATTAAATACTACTGCGAAAGTGGAGGGAGATGGTTTTTTTTTTTTTTTTTTTTTGTTTATCTTAAATTTTACACACACAGTAATAAATGGACATATTTATCGGTATATATAATATGGGTACAAACCCTAATTCTCCATTTTATCTTCCCCTCTCTTAGACTATCGTATGCACAAAAACATCCAATCGTGTGCTCGCCAATGACGCCGCCTCCGCCGCCAGGGATCTGCCCGCTGTTCTCTTCCTTTACTGTGCTCTTCCTTTACAATGACAACGATGCCGCTCTCCTTCGATGGGTGGCGGTGGTTCGTTCATGGACGAGTTCGTGATTCTAAAATCGGCCCAAGCCCAGGCAACATCGAGATTCACCGCCGTTTAGATCCCTAGGAGCCAATTTCCTTCCACCTGGTTTGTCGGATCTGAAAATTGTTGGTTCGTTCGGTGGGAGGCGGTGGTTCGTTCATGGCCGATTTCGTTGTTCTAAAATCGGCCCAAGCCTAAGCAACGATGAGATTTACTGCCTTTCAGATCCCTAGGAGCTAATTTCCTTCCACCTGGTTTGTCGAATCTGAACATTTTTTGTTTGTTCATCTTTATCGTTTGTTTTCGTCTATGTTTTTGTCGAATTGAGTTTGTTTTTGTCGCAACTTCAAATCTGAAAATTTCCGATCTGAAATTTTTCAAATCTGGAACTATCGCTGCCATGGTGAATATTCACAACAAATCTCCTGTTTTAATTGTTTTGTGTTTGTAAATGTTTCATTGAGGGTTGTGTTTGTGAATGTTAGTGTGATTTTAGTGAAATGTTCACACTGGTTTGTTTTTCGTTGATCTTGGTTTTTTTGTCACAAATTTGGATTATGTTTTTTTTTTTTGAATGTTCATTGTTTGATTTTGGTCCTGTAGTTGTGATTTTGGTGGAATTTGGTTTATTGATTGAGATTGTTTGTGTTTGATCATTTTGTTTTTATGAATGATAGTCTTTGTGAATGTTCATATGGATCTCTTTTTGGTGTGTTTTGGTATTTTGATAAAAATACATATCAATGTGTTTTGCAAATGTTGATATCGGTGTATTTTGGTGAATGTTCATATCGGTAATTTTGTGTGCTTTGGTAAGAGTACACATCCGGTATGTTTTGGTGAAAGTTGTGAACATTAACATCAATATAGTTAGCCATAAATATGTATTAAATATTTAAAAATATCAAAAATAAAAATGTGAATACTCACGTCTTCCGATATTTCACGAAAGTGTACTCTTACTAAAACACACAATATTACCGATATGAACATTCACCAATACAATTAGTCATAAATATGTATTAAATATTTGAAAATATCAAAAATAAAAATATGAATAATGACATTTTCTGATATTTCACGAAATGACATTTTATGTAAAATATAAAATAAAATAAAATAATGGTTAAATAACATATGACTATTTTTTAAAAATCTTTGAGACTAAAAATTTTATTATAATAATTGGGGTATTATAATAATTGGGGGTCTATTTTTTAATTTTTTATATCTTTTTGAGAGCCAAATGTATTAAATTTACCCCCCAAAAATTATTTATTTATTTATTTTAGGTTGTGAATTTATTTTTGAAAATGGAGTAAAAAGTAGTGGAGCCGAGCAGTTTGGTTTGCAGGTGGTGGGAGAATGGGGCACATGAGTTGTCATGTGGTGGGACCCGGTACCCCACGGGTTGTGTGTGGGACCCAGAAGACGGTGGTAAAAGAGAATGAAGGGAAGGAGTGAGGTCGACACCTGTCCCCCTGTTGGCCGGTGCAATGCGGACGAATACCATCACCTGACTTCCATGTGTCGGTTCGTCAAGTCTACAACCTACAAAATAATTGGAAAATGATTCTTTTGTCTTAAATATATGTCTTCTCTTCATATATCTTACGTTTGCTTACATCTTGATGATTTCGGATCTACATAATGCGAATTTTGAAAAAAAAAATCATTTGCAAGATTGTCAAATAAAAATTGCAAATTTCATTCACAAAGTTTTATACCTAGAAGTTATGAATTTATTGAACAAATTTACATGGTCTTCTGAAGGTGGTTGCAAGGTTAAAAAAAAATATTGGTGACACCGATTTAGTATACGAAGATGTCGGTAAATAAGTTTTTAATATCAATTTCATAGTTCTTTTTCAAATTCATTTGAATCTAAAATACGAGAGAGAGGAAAAAATAGAAAAGACAAATTGGTCGAAAAATTAGGCATCAAAATTAATAATTGCTAGCTGACTGTGGAAGAAGGGTGACGCATCGTAGAATGTTTTTTTTTCCATAAAAAAAATGTTATTATGTGTTATTTGAAACGCTTTTGGATTATTTATTTATTTATTTGAAAAAGAAGATGTGGCTTTGTGCGCACTGTGTTTTTAAAAGGTTTGGGTCGAATTTTAAAGGAAAAGAGTTTACACTAGGTATTAAGTAAATTGGTATTCTAGGTCACCGGATTTTTTTTTTTTTTTTATATGACCTAAAATTTTACTCCAAGAAAAATGGTCTCTAACCAAAAGATTCAAAAGTTTGAGAGTCTGTTATGCACGGAAAATGTCTGTTGGAGATATGCCCTATAGACAATCCTAGACGGGTTTATTTTTATCAATAATCTCAAGTAAATAATAAAAGGTATTTTTAATGTTAGTATTTAATTGTATCAATGTTGTTGAAAACCTTAGATATTAAGTTGAAGTATTTTAACTCTTTAATATGATTAAAAGGCAGAGACCAAAGATATTTTTTGTTTCTAATCAGTATTGGATTGTTAAAAATTATTTTACAACAATTTAGGCTAGCTTGTTTTATTGTTTTCTCTTTGAGAGTGATAAATCTCAAATCATCAGTACAAGATACTAGAATAATCACAAAAGGATTTACTAGTGTTGTAAGAGATTGAATGTGATCATCCTTGATATTATACATAATACCTTTGATCAATGTCAAAATAAGATGCCTGAGATGTGATTATATTTGTGATATTTTAATTTGAGGTACTGTGTTTGGAACGACCCGGTTTCGCAGGGCCGTCACTTGGTTTCTCCCAAAGAGAATTAAAATTAAACTGAATAACAAATATTTTGTTATTCATAAATCTGATCTTAAACTTTGAGAACATAACTAAATTTAGTTCTTAAAAAAAAAAAAAACATGTTTGCACTTCAGAATCCAATTCCAAAACTCCAATTCCCAAATGCAACCTAAAGTAACAGAGCCTTTCCAAATTCACTAAATCAAGGGCGATCGAAAATATACATTAATACTAAAACTAAATAAACAATATTTTATTTTATAAAAAGTTGAGAAACTTTTCAAACTACGGCGATAATTATAATTATCGAGTCAATTTTTATAACAGTAAATAATAAATAAAATTAGGGTTTATACCATTTATTTCTTCTGTCGTTTTACACTAAACCAAATATCTCCTCTATCTTTTTACAAATACCAGAGATCTCCCATTAACTAATATTTTTTTATGTTAAAAGACATAAATAACCTTACTTCAATTTAAAAAATATTATATTTTATTTTTAAAAAAATTCATTAACACCCCCTTATTTTTAAAATTATATTTTTACCCTCAATTTTTTTTTAATAATTATATTTACCTCCCAGCGCCACCACCACCACCCACAACCACCACCACCACCCACAACCCAATGCCTCTGCCACCTTCCACCTCCACCACCCACCGCCACCATCACTTAGTCATTTTATTTCAACTAATTCAAAAGGATCTATTTAAAAATCATTCAAAATTTAAGGGCAAAAAATGTAGTTTTATTTTTCTTGTTCATTTCAGTGTTGCAGAGATCTATCTTTTCTCTTTCTCTCTTACTCTCTGCAATCTCTCTAACTCTGCAAACTCCCCATCCTCTTTCTTCGTCTATCTTGTCGGCCAATGCCACCACCAGTCCCGCAACACTCGGCAACGGCCGTTTATGCAAGACAAGAATTTGGCCTCAACCCACCCTTCGAAATCGTACTGGCGGTGACCCGTGACCCATGATTCGCCATCCAGAACATAGCCGTCCGATCATGACGGCGATTGCACCAGAAGAACCCAATAGCTGATTCACAACTCCAATTTGAGATAAAATCCATAGTAAAATCCATAGCAATTTTAAGCCTAGAAGCTTATTGCAATTGAAGCTTTTTAGGACTAACTTTAGGAATTTTTTAGGGCAATGTAGATTTTTTTTTTCATTTTTTCATTCTCGTCTCTCTTCCCTCTCGGTTTTTATTTATTATAACTTACTTAAAGAAATGTGTCTTCGTTTATGGCTCTGTGACGTTGCCATGGCCACTGCGACCCTTCTTTCCCTCTGAAACCACATCCCACACAAATACCCACTTTCTCTTTATAATTCCCACCCACACACCCACCATTCGAAATCGCCTCAACTCTGTTTCTCCTCCCCCCCCCCCCCATTTTTCTCCCTCATACATTTTTCTCTCTATCTTCTGGGTATGTACTTTCTATTTTCATAAATCCACCTCCCCTCTTTCTTCCTGCGCCGCAGCCATCCCTTCTTGTCATCGCCACCAAGTGCGAGCATCAATCGCCGTTGAAATTCTCTGGAGATGGAGCAAGGGTGGGGTGGGGTGGGTTGAAGAACAGAAGAAGATGAAATTGAAAATATACATAAGAGCCCTTTAAGTTTTTGAATATATATATTTTTTAAATAGGGATATTAGTGTAAAATATAAAAGATGAATATATATATAAAATTAAAAGGGTATTTATGTATTTTATTTTTAAATTATTTAATATTTTTAAATAGTTAAGGGTAGAATTGTCATTATAATAAATTTTTTTATTAATTTTTAATTAATAAAGGAGGTAAGTGGTGTTTGACCAGAATGATAAGGGAGTGACTAGTATTTGCAAAAAGATAGGGGAGACATCTGGTTTAGTGCAAAATGACAAGGGAGGTAAATGGTATAAACCCAATAAAATTATTACAAATTAAATAGAAATTCAAATAAGTTTTCATGCGTAGTACCATTTTTATCGACCTTGCAATAAAAACTGTTGGGTTGTGAGTCAGAACTCAGTAGAATTTTTAACTCCTTTATTACATGCATTTGATCAATTCACAAATAAACACATGAACATATTTTTCACATCATAATCCTAAATATTTCATGAAAACTAACGATTAAAAATTAATAACAATTTTAGCATGATTCACATAATGAAGAGAGAGAGAGAGATTAGATACAAATATTAAAATAGTTAGTTATTCTACCTGAAATTCGAAGCGAAACATTCAAAATATATAATACCGTAACTTATATATATATATATGTTGATCACTTTTCACTGCCTCATTAATTAATTAATTTTTTAATACAAGTGTGTTGTATATATGTATACAACACACATTTTACATTTGGTTTGCTGTCTTATTTTAAAAGAAGACAGCAAATCAACATTATATATATATGCTATTGACATAAATACTCCTTTAAAATAAAAAATATTAATTATATTATAAAATTCTTAAAATTATATTTTAAATAACACAATATTCCCAAAATTTTTGAAAGTCAAATTAACATTTAACCCTAAAAAATTATCAAATATTTATTTATACCATAAATTTTCATACTATACAAAACAACCAAAAAATATTAAACTTATTTAAAATAATATTTTCAAAAATATAAATTTTTGAGGTATTACAATCTATTTTCCTTAAATAAATTTTGTCCTCGAATTTTCGTTCAAAACAATAATAATTTAGAATCATACCGCACGGTCATGTTAGTCATACTTGATTCTACAACAATTGTTCTCTATATAGGGTCTCGTAACCGAAAATCACCACCAATCCATATCTCACCAAAATTCATATTATGTATCGCCCTTTCCGCACCTGCGGTGACCCATACTTTATTCAATACAACCCAACATGGTATATTTTGGTCGGTAACACCTAATATAGATAACCAATTGCCAAAATTTTTTATATTTCTAAATACTTCTGTTGCACTACTCTAATAAAAATAGAAATAAATATATCTTTATATTTATAACCAACAAATATATTTTTAAAATGTCACAGTAGTCTCAATTGGATTTGATCTATCTCAATTTCAATAGGTTCATGAACTCAATAATTTCTCTCACTTGGCATGGCATTTCAAGTCCACTACCATATCCCATAACCAACATCGATAAATTCCATCCAAAATTTAAACCAACATTTCATAGCCCATATTCCTGATGGACTATCACATGAAACAAAAAATAATCATCTCCAATATCCACAATATTATTTTTGTTTTCTTAAATCCAAAACACATAAGTACATTTTAACCACATAAACACGTTCCAAAACACATAAATACGTCTTAACCATATAAATATGTCTCGAAACACATAAATACGTGTCAACCACATAAATACGTTTGGAAACACACAAATACGTCTTAAACAAAAAAAAAAAAATATACGTCTCAAAAATTCAATACTCATGTAATGTAACGAGCGTAACATGTATATAAAAATATTATATAAAACTCCCACTTGAATTTCTAAAATATCATTTAAACTCAAAATAAATATATAACTTGGGGTGTTATATCATTGAAACTTCAGGGATACACAATGTAGGGACCAAAATGAGATTCAGGTCAAACTTTAGGGATACACAATGTCCATACCCCGTTTTTGTTTTGTTTCATAATTTTGAATCCACAGTACATCATTAATCTCAAATTTTCTGTAAATTTCATTTTTCTATAAATATCAAACACAAAAAATATTATAATTTCTAAATTCAGTAATAATTGAAACAATCTAAATCGTAATTTGATGAACTAAATAGGCCCCAACATAATCTCAAATTTATTTATTTATTTATTTTAATGAATTAATGAATTATACAAAAATTATTATTTTTAAGTATTACTTCACTTATTATGAGTAATGGGTACTATCACCTAAGCCTAGGGTGGTCATAACCTATGCTCTGATACCATTTTGTAATGACCCGATTTTTCAGAGTTGCCACTTGGTTTCTCCCAAGGAGAATTAAAACTAAAATTGAATAACAAATATTTTATTATTCATAAATATGTTCTTAAACTTTGAGAACATAACTGAATTCAGTTCTTAAAAAAAAAAAAATATGTTTGCACTTCAAAATCCAATTCCAAAACTCCAATTCCCAAATGCAACCTAAAGTAAGGGGGCCTCTCCAAATTCACTAAACAAGGGCGATTGAAAATATACATTAATACTAAAACTAAATAAACAATATTTTATTTTATAAAAATCTAAGAAATTTTTCAAATTACGGCGATAATTATAATTATCGAATTATCAAGTCAATTTTTATAAAAGTAAATAATAAATACAATTATTACAAATTAAATAGAAATTCAAATAAAATTTCATGCGCAACACCATTTTCATCGGTCCTGCAATAAAAATTATGGGGTTGTGAGCCAGAGCTCAGTAGAATTTTTAACTCATTTACTACATGTATTTAATTAATCCACAAATAAAACACATAGACATGTTTTCCATATAATAATCTTAGATATTTTGTAAGACCCTGATTTTTTTTATTTAAGTCGTATCTTAAATGTTTCAAAAATAACGGGATAGGTGGCGTAATTTATTATTTGATTTAAAAAATTTTGGGGTCAATTTGTAAATTTAGAAAATATTCAATTCAAAATTGGCATTTAACTTTTGAATTAAAAAATTTTGGGGTGGAATTGCAATTTAAGAAAATATTAAATGTAAAAATTGAATCGAAAATAAGATTTTAAGAAAATTGGGGGAGGAAAGGATATTTTGATTAAAAGAATTTTTATAAATAAATAAATATATATATATATATATATATATATATATATATATAGAGAGAGAGAGAGAGAGAGAGAGAGAGAGAGAGAGAGAGAGGGGTTCGGGATGGTGGGCTCGGATCGTCGTCGTTGCTCCGGCATGGGTGCTATGTGTGTGTCGTCGCCCTAGATCAACCGAAGATCGATAGCGTGTGTGAGGTGTTTCGTTGTGTATGGGTGATTAGCTAAAGGTGTGCGTGTGTGCCGGTGGATTCCAAACAGAAACAGAGAAGAGAGAGAGAGAAAGGTTCGCCGGCAAGGGGGTGCAGTTCGGCGTAGGTGGTGACCCTGATCAAGTTATGGGTATGTGATCGCCGTCATTCGGTGAGTGGATGCATGTCGTTCGCCGTCGTGGATGTAGGGGGGTGATCGAAGTTGGCCGGTCGGAAAGTTAGAGAGAGAGAAGGTGGGTTCGGTTTTGTGGAGGTATGTTCCGGCGTGGGTGTGTGTTGCCGTGCTGGATGAAGCAGAGCAGAAATAGAAATGGTGGTGGCGATAGTGTGTGTGTGTGTTGATCGGCGGTGAGTGAAGGTCGTCGGCGACCGGCAGTTGAAACCAAACAGAACAGGGAAAAAAAAAAAAAAAAAAAAAAAAGAAGGAAGAAAAGAGAAAAAGGAAAAAAAAAGGGGGGGGGGGGGGGAATTTGTAGAAACCACCCCAGAAAAATTCAAAACCATCTCGTGGTCGTCAAAAGATTTGGAAACAGGTGAAATTTCAATCGATTATTAATTTTCGTTAAATTAAATTTTATTTAGCGTTACAAATCCTAAAATCGTAATAATTTCGTAACGATTAATTAATTTTAATTACGCGGTACATAAAATAGTAACGATTCAGAATATAGGGTCTGTATTGCATGATTATGATGTTTTAAATAAGATATTAATTTAGGCTTTGTCACTATTAGGTTCGTAGGCACCGACGTTCAGATAGAGTGTGGTCAGTGTCAATTTTGCAAAACATATATCGAGGTGAGTGTACTGTCTTCTTGCCAAATTATTTTTCTATGTATATAAATGATATGGATCAAGTAGGATTTGGGTGAGTTGGTAAACTGTATTTTCGGAAGATTTCGATGGTTTTCGAAAAGAAATTGAAAATAAATTTTTGTTGGATTTGGTGAAATCAGACGGTGTTTTTAAAAGAGAATAGAAAACATTTATTTTTCAAAAAAAATGCCTGGTTTTCTAAAAATAAAAGGTGAAAAAGTGATTTTGATAAAATCAGACGTTTTCTTTAAAAGAAAGTGTGAAATATGATTTTGGATTTAAAAGTTGGTTTTGAAGAAAAAAGATAAACGTGGTGATTTGATGATGTGGTGTGAAAGTGTATTTCTTCCCGTAAGGGATGTGGATTTTTAACTATACCGATGATTTTGATGATGCCATAGTTGTTCTCCCCGAAAGGGGTGTGGATTATATTTCTCCCCGTAAGGGGTGTGGATTATATTTCTCCCCAAAAAGAGGTGTGGATATTTCGTAGGAAGGTATTCCTACGGATGTTATGGTACTGTTACAACTCCCGATCATGAGGTTAAAACGATCATTAGGGCCGGCCATCGTGTATATTTGAGATGTGTGCTTGAGATATAGTGTTTTACGTATATTGACTGATTTGATATTTATTATCATGGTGATTAGTATGATTTTTATATTAGTTGGATGTGAATGGAACTTAATTATGTCACTTTATTTTCCCTGCTTCTATATTGGAGATTTTACGAGTTATGTTATATTTATATACTTCCGCTTAATCCCATTTAGATGTTGTAGAATAAGTTTTATTATTAAAAATATTTTTACTAAGAAGGCAGTACACTCGCAGGTGAAATAGCTAAGAGTCGGTCGGTCCTCTACTGGCGCTAGATAGAGTCATGCGAGTCATGCAAAGGAGTCTTTGAGACGAGATATCAGAGATGAAATCAAAGTGAGGTTCAAGGGATTTGTTTGGTTGTTTTTATATTCGGGACGATGTATCCCTATCAGATGAGATTATTATATGTGTTGTATAGATTTATAATGTTGTTTAGTGACATATTGAGGTTGGCTAGTCAGTTGGGCGGCGTCATGTCTACGTCATGCCGGCCTCACATGATGGGTGTCCGAGGTGGGGTGTGACATATTTAATGAAAACTAATGATTAAAAATTAACAACAATTTTAGCACGAATCACATAATGAAGAGAGAGAGATTAAATATAAACATTAAAAGAGTTAGAAATTCTACTTAAAATCCAAGCCGAAATCCGAAGCGAAACATTCAAAATATATATACCGTAACATTTCAAAATATATATATCTATATATTCTATTTACATAAATACCCCTTTAAAATAAAGAAAATATTAATTATATCCCAAATCTCTCAAAATTATATTTTAAATAATACAATAGTCCCAAAACTTTTAAAAGTCAAATTAAGATTTAACCCCCAAAAATTATCAAATATTTACTTATACCATAAATTTTCATAATATACAAAACAAACCAAAAATATTAAAGTTATATAAAATAATATTTTTAAAAATATAAATTTTCAAAGTATTACAGTATTTTACATGTACACATTACTAACTTTGATAAAACTAAGTGTTATACTCTAGCTACGAGGCTTCAAATGTATTCAATGGGTATAGTGGGACATATATGTGAATATAAGAGTATATAAGAAATAATATGTCACTCTCAACAAAGGGAGACATGTCCTATATGATTCGACTTAATATAATTCACCCAATCCTTTATCCAGGGCAAAGTGATGTTTAGGATGAGATTCTAATTGGTGATACTAGAAATTATATTATCATTCAAAATACATATGATTGGACGATGAATTTTTGACTATTCCATACCTTGTTGGTTTTTTTGAGAACACAGATAGAGAGATCGTATAATATGAAAATCATACCCAAGGAGGTCGTTTTGGTGAAATTCAAACAACTAGATATGTCTATGAAATCTTGGTAGACGTGGCTCATAGTCGGAGAAAATATTTTAGAGAAAAAGTTAGAAGGAAAAAAATTGAATTGTTCCAATTTTTATTGATTAATTGATTAGTAAATTAGTTAATCAATTAATTATTTTTACCATCCAACTTTTGGTATGAACCTAATGGGTCATACATAATGAAAAATTGAAGTTAGAAAAGTTCTTGAAAAAGGAATGGGTAGTACTCAACTTTAAAAATTCGGGGGTCCAAGTGCAAATACAAAAGAAATGACCCAGAGTTTTGAACCTTAGACATACTTTATAAGGTGAAAAGACCACTTGGCCGCCTACTTCAATAGAATTCACCCTCCTTTGGTTTTTTCAACTAATCTTCCTAGTTTGTTTGAGATTTCTATTTTTGCTATCTGTATTTAATGATTTAAATCTTACTACCTCCTAGATTCAAATCATAATTATTCTAGTTTCTTGAGATTAGATTCAAATTTTAGAAATCCCAAGCACATTTTTCTTTCTAAAAGTTTATGTACGGATGCTATCAAAGGCAATACATTTGTATTGCTTCTAAGAAAATCATTATTTGCTAACTATTCCTGATCGTGTCGAGTCTTTCTCAAAAGTGTCTTCTCATATCAAGCCTCGAGAACTACCAATTTTGAGGCTAAAGCTCTGGAAGAAGTATCCCTTAAATTAAATGGGATTTAATTTATGTCTACTTTTATTGTTTTAATGTTAATACAAATAGATCTGACTTAAAGGAGCAATATATAAAATGTGAATTTTTATTTTTTATTTTTTTATATTCCATTGCATTAATATAGTGATTTTAATATCTCGTTCCTTCAAGTGGATTAATTAAGGAGCGTTAATATTTATCGATCCAATCGGATTTCATAACAGGATTAACAAGTTTTTTTTTTTTTTTTTTTACATGTTAAATATTATATACATTAGTTAGGAGATGATCACAGACTAAAATAGTTTGAGCTATGAAATTGGTTTGTGGATCGGTTGTAATTTTGTAGATTGGATTTTTTTTTCCTTTCAATTCCAACTAGGATTGGAATTGAGGATTTTTTCAAGGGCTTGCATGCTCGTTTTTTTTTTTTTCGTCGTATTGATATCCTTCATGATACCCTTTCTCCCTTCGAAATATGTTCCCTTCTTTTTATTATTTTTCTTTGTATTTATAACTGTTGGCTCAAAGATCTAGCCAAGAGGGAGAGTGAATTGAGTAGTTTAAAATTTTAAATCAATTAATTAACCCTAATCGATTTTATCATATTTTAAAGTGGAAACATTATAACTAATTCACACAAAGAGTAAGGGATAGGCATATTGACACCAAATATTTTATAGTAGTTCAGCAAACTACTTTTGCCTACGTCTACTTCCCTTAACTCTTGCAGGGAATTCAATCCTCTAAAACCATACTGATTCTTTTCACATGTAAGAATCAAACCTACTCCGATCATTTTCACATGTAACAATCAAACCCTTACAATCCCAATTAGGTAAATTTCCTTTATATTTAATTACACTCTCACTTAGACCAATTACACTTTGTTTTGAGCTACAATATGACACATATAAAAAATAATTCAGTTTTTTCTCACAAGAGTTTCTACCAACTAGCAAATATAAACTCAATTGATATATCGATCTATATCATAGAAGTGTTTTCTCAATATATCAGTTAAAGCATGTGAGAATATTAATAGTGATTTTTATCAGATAAGCACAGAATTAGGTAAACGAGATATCACAAACCGTTTTTATCTTTAGAAAAATATTTTCAACAAAGAGTTTCAAAGATTTCTTCAAAAAAATGATTTTTCACAGAATTTCACAAAGATATTTGACACAGACTCAAAATATAATGGATAATCAGTTAAGGTTAAAGTACAAAATTAAGCGCACAAATAGACCTAGAATAAAATATAAAAAATCTCTTTGAGAGTCCTTTAAAACATAACTTTAACGTGAATTCAATACTTTTCAGTTTTGCAAGATGATATTGTTGTCTTCAATACGATTTTTTCACAAACGAATTTGCACTCTTTTGATCAAAATTCTCAAATTTGATTTGCCTCTAAATATTTCAGAAAAATATTTTTCTTTCCTCTAAAAAACATGATAAGTCTAAATGATAAACTGATCATTTCATTAAACACATATGCTTGACCTTTCTAATGCATAACTCAAAGAAACAGAGCGTTTCACTTGTTCTGAAAAACACAGGTAATAAATGGTCATTTTAAAAGATACACACCAATGGCTAGTCTTTAAATCTTTTACCTACAATCTCTCCCTTAAATCCTTAAGATTTGACTTAGCCAATAACAACTACTTTGTCCATGTATCTAGCTCATTTAACATCCAGATTCAACCATAAAATAATTAAAATATCGACCCCAAAATATATGGAAAGAATATTTGTTTGGTAACACTATAAGATTGAAAAGATAGGGTACTGAAATGCATTTTCAATAAAACCCTCATTTTCAAATGAATTTTTTTTTCCAACCATTTAGAAATATTTTAGACCATTTAAAAATAATTTAAACATAAATATCAAGGAAAAAGTATTAAGGAATAATGTTCAAAAAGTTTGAAATTTTTTTAACCAATCAGTCGACTGCTTCCATTATCAGCTAACCGTTGGAAATCTAGTGTTCAAAACATTTCAATAATTCAAGATGTTTTGGTCGATCGCAACTCCATGTTAGTTGATTTCAATCTTTTGGAAACCTATATCTATTAGCATCCTAGTCAGTTGATCGATTCCCAATTTTTCAAGATTTCTAGGAATCTATAATTTTCAGTTGACCGATTCCCTTGCTGGTCAACCGAATGATCAATTTTTGGCCTTTAACCAATTTTTGAAAATTCAATTTCAATAATTTTATCGATTTTTCAAATCAATTGATCGATTTTAACTGTAATTTTCTTAGAAACTCTTTTAAGTCATTATAAGATCACTTCCAAACACATAATTAAACATGTGAGACTCTTTTATGGGAAATAAGTTATTATAATTGGGTTATATCAAGAATGTATGAAGGTTAGCACTATTTTACCTAGGAATACAAAATTTTATTTCATAAATCATTCTTCCCCACCTTCCATTTCTATCATCTTGAAACATTCATGTTGATTTCTTATTTTTTTTTCCTCATGATTCACTAGATCATCTTGACTAATCTATGTAATCACAAACCATTTGTCTAACAAAATATTCAAATTAATTGTGTCATCAAAACTATCAAATAGCTTTAGGGTCAACAATCTCTTATTTTTTTATGATGAAAATTGACTTGATGGTTTCTCAAAAATAAAATAAACCACGCTGCTTCTAAATGTGAGGACGGGTTTTGTTAACCGGTTTAAGTCCAAAATGAGAAACTTATGAACGAAATTGGAAACTTTTTAACAAGCAATTTTTTTAAATATCAACCTATAACGTGAATGAATGCATTAAATAATGTGAATGATTGTGCATTAATTTTATAAAACATTTTAGAAAACATCACAATTTCTCCCCCTTTGTCATCTCAAAAAGTGAGGGGTAACAATATAAATTTTGGTTAATTTTTATTAACAAAATAACAATATAATATATTCAATTTTAATTTATTAGGGATCACTTGAAATGAAGATAAATAATAAGATTTCAATCCAAACTAAATTTGATGCAAATTAATAATATCATATCAAAACCTTCAAATATTCAAACACAAACATCCAAAATCCTAGAATCAACTATTTCAATAGGAAAGTATCCAAGGGTGAATGAAGTTCACATTATTCAAATACAAAACATCATAAAAGACCAGGACCATGGTAAGTATATTAAGATCCAGAGGGACCAAGAGGAGACTGTGGATAATACGAGTTGAAACACTTCATCAACCCATGAATCTGCTCTACTGAGGTAGATATCCTCTCTATCTGAGTAGTTAATCCATCAAGTTGCCCATCGACCATCTCAGTATACCGCTGAACATTTTTTGAATTTCTCTTCGAGATGATCGAACCTCTTAAACACCTGATCTTCAAAACTCATCATCCCTTCAACATCTCTAGGATCACCCATCTCTGCATCTTTTTCTCCTTCAACTCCCCTTCTCTTTCGAACCCATCGATTTTGATCAAACTTATGTCCCATTAAGATTATCGTATTTGAATTAAGGACATAATTATTATGAACTAAACAAGACGCATAGTCATCATCTAGGGGAATTTCAAAATTTTAGAGAAGCTAACAAACAAGATCGCGCAGAACAAAAGAATATGCACTTAATTGATATTTCATGTGTTCTACCAAAAGAGTGGAGATGTCTATTTTTGTGTCATGAACGGTGGAACAAAGAAAAAAGGTATCAAAATTTGTTACAATGGAATGCCTACCACCATCGAGAGAAAGAGAATAAGATTTTTGGCAGAATGATAGATACGTTGAACAGGGCTAAGATTTTTGGTCCTAGCATTTATGACCCTAAGTTCAGTTTGAGCTCTTGGAAGATTAAAATTATTCAAGATGCATTGGTTATTATTTTGCGGAAAAATAGTGCCTCTGGAAAAATTGGTGTCAAAATGATGAAAGCTTCAATCAAGAATTTATTCGAAATATCTCTAAAAAATATATTTCAATAAAAAAATCTCTCTTTTAAAATAGTGATGTAAAACTCTTGTTCTTGATTCATTTTATAAAAAATGCAGGTCAATATATATAGGATTTAAGCAATGCTTATAATGGTTATATTTTTAAAGATAAGCTCATAAATGCCATATATAGACCCCATATATCAAAACCTTTTAAATTTGAAATGTTTGACCCAGAAATATACTTTTAAAACTCTTAATTTTATCCCAAAAAGATTTTGATTTAAACCCCTTAAAGATAGAAAGTAGTTTTCCTGGTAAATTTTACGAATCAAATAATATATGGACTAAATCATACATTCTTTAAAATATAAGATATATCAATGAAAACCAATCAAAACCCCCTTTAATTAAAATTTTCAAACATTCAAACTTATAAGATTAGGGTAAAAGATCTAGAAAAATGTTCTAGTTAAGATTTCAAAATTTATACCATCGGTCGACTGGATCTACAATCAGTTCACCAGTTGTACCCTTAGCGGCTCATTTTTTAGTCGTTGACAACAAGTCGGTCAATTGGGCATTCGACTGTTTTAGGCTCAGAATTAGTCTTTCAATCATTCGATTGACCGATAAGCCTAAAACCTCAAAATTTCAATCCTGAATCTTTCGGTTGAGCGATTCACTTGGCGATCGTTTGTTCAGGTCGAAAATCATATTTTAAAATTTTAAAATATTTTCTTGATCGATTTGTTAGGAAAAATATTTTGACAATTAAATTTATCACTTCTAACTATATTTTAAATAATCCAAATTGATTATAAGTGTCGTGCGTAATTTTAATCGGGTTACTTTAAGAGCATAAAAGAGTTGAGTTGTTTTTACACAGAAATACAAAATATATTTTTCTACTAAAAAAACAAATTCAACATTTTCATTGCAACCATCTCTATCTTTCAACAATATCATTTTCAAAACCATTTTTTCTCATTTGCTCAATCGAAATTCAATTATGAAATCACTCAATAAAATATAAAAATTGTAAAACATGAATGTTAATTTTTCTATCAAAACATTTAGGGTCAACAAAAATGATTCCTTAATAATAAGAACATAAGCGTTTGAGTTGAGTCCAAACAAAATAAACTTGCATTCCATTGAAGCAAAGATCTAGTACATAGTTGGGCAAGTAAATGCCTTATTCATTGGAAAGTACTTAAGATAAAAAAAATAAAAATAAAGACGGAGATAAATATTGTCCTCCTAGACCTCTTGGTTACCATAATGTTCAAACGACCCTCTAGGAAGCTCACAATCCCCACTTGCATGAGGTCCTCGACGCATTGCTTGAGGTTTTAGAACTAGTTAGTCTGATGGCCGACTCCTCCAAAGTTGTATTCGCAAAAGGTGAAGGGGTTAAACTTTGGAGCTTGGGGATTGAGTCAGTTAGGAGGTTTTGGCACTAGTAACTTATGCTTGAGGCAACCTTGGAATATTTGAGAGAGCAGGATGAGAATTGGGGTAAACTGCCTTTGTTCTTGGGGTACTTGGATTGGTTTAGTGTTGTAGTGCATTTGGTTAGGAGGTTGTTGGACCAAGAACTGTTAGAGACAAGTAGAATTGCTTAGGTACAGAGAAGAGGCAAAGGTCCTGTGTCTTGGGTAGATAGGGCTCCCCAAAAACGGGGCTATTTCTAGGTTTCTTCCTCATGTAAGCCTACTAGCATCGTCTTGTGTGCATCGGCGTCTTCGAACTGATACATATTACCAGATCATCTTGATGGATTGGTTCATGTGCCCGATTTTCTTCCAGATTTTGACATTCTGTCCTTAAATCAAGTTCTTCTTAGGCTCGAGGTGTTCTATTGGGGGTGGCTTCATTGCAAGGATTTCTTCCTCTCAGTCAGGGGCCTCATGTTCTTCTGATATTATTTGAGGTTCATTTTCTAGGCTTGTAGCAGTAGCCCAAGTATTAGCTGATTTAACTTTATCCCAATAGTTGGTTTCCTTTAATCATCATCCTTATCCTATCTATCGAGGTTGCTACTTGTCTTCTTCATTGGTGTTAAATATGTTACCCAATAGGCTTTTTTGCAGTTACCTACAACAATCCATTCTCCATGAGAAGGTTTGGGCTCATGTTTCTAGATTTACTTTTCATCTTGTGACTCTTCTCAATCTTTTATCTGGGCATCTTCTTCTTCCTATACGGGTGGTGGTAATTGAACCTCTTGTTTTATTACTCGGGACAACAATGTTGGGTTCATCTGACCAAGTGCTTGCTTCAATGAAATGATTCTTTCTTGTAGCAGAGCTATCTTATAGGCCCTCTATGAACTTTCATCAACAAGAGAAATCTGATCTATCTTGCGAGCAGGTCTTGGACGTTTATTATCAAAGGACACCTTTAGCGAAGCAAGTTTCTTATATTAATGTTTAAGACTTAGATTCTTATTAATGAGGTGTAATGGTCTTTTATTGGAATGCTATTGTGTCTCAGTGTGTGCACTAATATAATGTGTACATTTTTGTAAATGAATGCAATATGCAATATGCAATATGCACCGTGACATGTGACTAATGTATTAGATACAGTATTTATCAAACCTGGATGAAGGATTCTTGTGATCTGAGTGACATGAATTTTTTTATCTGTTCACAATCTTAAAATGGCAAATTTTTAGCATTATTTTTCCTATAAGTTTTCTTGGATTCAAATGAAATGATGCCTCCTTAGCCTAATAAAGTGTCGTTCATATAGACAGAATAGGGATTTTCATTCATTCCCTATGGCTTGTTCGTGGTCATCATTGTTTTTCTTTAAAAAAAGGAATTTTTGACTTTGAACAAGCTCGTGAAAATGTAGGAGAAAGCAAAAATCTTTGTATTGCCTATTTCGTTCTTTATTGGTCATAGGAATTTTTTTTTGTCTGATTCCAAGGTACAAGCATTTAAACAATATATTTAACAATTGAGATCTCTCTCAATTTCCTAATAGTGTCCTAAGAGAGTAGGATCATTATATTAGGTTTACGGCATTTACTAATGTACCTTAAAAAGGCTCGGTTCCTAAATCTTCAAACCTCTGGCATCTCGAGGGAACATCCATCGTTGGTTGATGATACGAGTGAGGCAATTTTTGGATCTAATCCCAACGGATGAACTGCGCGGGCTAACTCCTACTATCACCTCTTTCTAATCCTATAGGATTTTCTTGGGATTTTGTGATGTAAGAGATGCTTAGTGTGCTGACTTGGAAAGAGTCACAATTTGGATGCGACAACAGATGTGAAAAATGCAAGAAATAAGAATATGAAAGTGCAAAAAGTAATATACTGAAAGTAACAGCAGAAAGTAAACATACTCACACACTCTTACATGCATATATGTTTTTAAGAAATGATAGGATTAAAAATTATCATCATCATCATCATCATCATCATCATCTTTTTTAATTAAAGGGGAATAACCAAATGAGAGTTCCTTGGAATTAATTTTTAATTGAAGAATCGTTTAGACAAATCTAGGCCTGACCCTCTACAAATCTCCCCAGCAGAGTCGATAACTAACGCACCCCGAAAAAAGAAAGAAAGCAAAAATGAAAAAAAAAAAAAAAAAAAAAAAAACGCCTCTTGAAAGAGTGCTAAGTATTTCGTCCGTTCATTTTTGAAATTTTTTTAATAAACCAAAAAAAGGTTCGGGGTACATTTTTAGGTGCCAATTTTGAAAACAGTCTTTTGGGTCAATTTTGTATTTAAAAAATAAATTTGCCACCTAACATTGAGTTTAAATGGTGTGCTAGGTCATCAGGATTTTGATAACGCTTAATTTTAAAATGACATATATTTGATTCAAAATATTTGGCCTAACCAAAGTATTCTTAAAGTTTGAGGGTCGGTTATACTCGAGGAAGGTGTTAGATATTCCAAGACACCTGTCCAAAAATGGTATCTTTGTCTAAATAATCCTTTGAATTAAATTAAGTCTAAAAGATTTTTGACTTGATTAGAGTTATTCCCCTTATTCGCTTTTTATTTTAAAGAAAACTTAAAACAAGAAATGAAATACAAAGAGTCTCCCTTTTAGACCACCCATCGATTATGTGATGGAATCGACAAGTTTGGCCCCAGAGGATTTTATTTAATTTTTTTAGTTCGAGTTATTTTGGAAAACTAAAGTATTAAAATGCATACAAAAGCTTTCCTTCCCATAAAGAGGAGAAAAAAAAAGTAAAAAAATAACAACATTGTTTTTGGAATCCTTATTGAAGAAACTCGTTTTTATTTTTTAAGAAAGTAAAGAAACCCTTTAGAAATCTTTACTGAAAAAGTTCTTGGAATTAAAAAAAAAATTAGGATCCTTGGAATCCTTAGGAAAAGTGGAAAAAAAAAAATTGGGAAAAATTTACAGAAGAAATTTCCAACATTAAATTAAAAAACACACAGTTTGTGAGGATCTTTGAAATCCTCGAGAGAGTAAAATAGTTTTTTTGGAAAGTCTTATTGAAAAAATTCCTGGAGTTAAATTAAAATAGCGTTGAGGATCCTTGAAACCCTCAGAAAAGTAAAACAGAGTTTTTAGAAAAGTCTTACTGAAGAAATTTCTGAAGTTAAATTAAAACAGTAGTCTTGAGGAGCCTTGAAATCCTTCGATTTTTTTTTAAAAAAGTAGATTTTTGGGAAAGACTAATTGAAGAAATTCGCGGAGTTTTAAAGTAAAACAATTTTGTGAGGATCTTTGAAAAGAAAAGTAAGACAATTCTTTTTTTTTGGGGGGGAATCTTACTGAAGAAATTCCTTATTTTAAATTTTAAAAAGGCTGGAAGATCCTTTAAATCCTTATAAAAGTAAAATGGATTTTTAATGAGAAATGAAATGAAATATTTAGTTTGCTAAGTTAACATTAACCAGAAAAAAAAAAATTGCTTTGGAAAAGTGTCTCCCTCAACCCGCCATTTAAAATTTCACACCAAGTAGGAAAACCGAAAATGTGGTATGAGCACTCTACCCTTTCAGCTTTTAGTCGACAATTTTTTTTTGTGTTTGTGTGTGTGTGTGTTTTTAATATAAACAGTAAAGTAAATGAGATAAAGTAAAATGAGAAAAATTTAAAGCGCGGAAAAATACAGAACATAAAAGTAAATGCCAGGAATTAAAAGAACAGGAAAGGCGTAGATAACCAAAGTAAATAACTAAAATTTAAAGTGCAGAGAGGCGCGAAATGGAAAGTAAATGTTGAAATATAGATGCAGGAAAGTGAACTGCTTTTTAAGTATTCCCTTAGGAGCGTCTCTTAGGGTTTTTCTGGTTTTAGGTCCATCATTTCAAGCGATTTTAGATAAGTAAAGCAAGTTTTAAGAGTGTTTAGGAATGACATACCTTAGCTTGGTGAGGAAGTCTTCTTCCATTTTTTTTTCTCTCATTTTAGATGGTTTAGGGATCGAATATGGTCTCACTCTTCCTAGAGTCGAGAGAGAGTTTGGGGAGAGAGTGGTGTTAGAGATATCAAGTGTGTGTGAAAATAGAGAAGGGGTTCACCTTTTATAGGCAACCCCATTTCGCGCGCTCAAGAAAGTGAACGCTCTCCTAAGTGCATAAGCCTACAGTGGCAACAGGTCAACCACCCTATTGATGGGTGGCTACCCATATTTCGTGAAAATTACTCAATATGTCCTCATAAAAGTGGTATTGTGTAGTTGACCTTCCAAATCCACCTTTCTAAGTCTTAACATATGTCGAAAATGAATAAGGATCACTCGTAAGTCACTATTTCCACTTCCAAAAGGTATCTAAGGCTTTGTTTTATTCCCGAGAGGTGTACATAAAGCAATTTAGGTGTAATGGGCACCCTTTATTAATAAAAATACATTTTTTTCTTACAATTAAATTAAAATACAAAATTATATCATCCAATATATGATTGGTATGTTTAATTTTAAAAACGAAAGTGAAATTTATGGTTAATTTGAAGGAATTGGCAAAAAGTAAAGTTTTTGAGGTCAAAATGTAAATATATTCAAAGTGCACAATTTCTTAAAATTGTTAGTTGGAAACCAAAACTAAACATTTAATAAGTGATATCCTATAACCTTGTTGTTGTTAGGTTCACAGGCGACACCAACCATGTCTGCATTATGACAGTAGCGTACTTAGTAGCGCAAAAATCGAGGTGAGTGTACTGTCTTCTATGTAAATTATCAAATTATATTGTTGTACTAAAATGTGGAAAAAAAGTTTATTAAAATGGATTATTTTATAACATTATGCGGATCAAGTAAATTTTAAATACGGAAAGTGATTTTTATTATTCGACTATACTATAGTGTGATCCCGATAGGAGGGCATGTCCTGTGGGATGTTGTTGGTCCTAACAGGAGGGCATGTCCTGTAGGACGTTGTATTGTAACTTGACAGGAGGGCAAGTCCTGCAAGTGGTTGATATATGTAGATGTTGTTGTTGATGATGATGATTATTATCATCATGATATGGTGGTTTAGACCACGTGTTGACTCCTACCATTGGAGATATTAAATGACCCTGACATTGATAGTCACCTTAGATGACACAATTGTACAAGTTACAATACCGTCGTAACTCCTGATCGTAAGGTGAAACGATCCTATGGCTAGTAGAAAAATATGAGTGAAGTATTTTATTATATATTAAAGTAATTTGATTGGTTGATTTAAATGCATTATCTTATTGCAATGATAGTTGTGGAATGCTATTTCAGCTCAGTGTGTAGTTATATTTATATTATGTTTGAAAAATGGTATTTGATAATTATACTACATTCATAAATTATTTTTATATTATGAAGACAATACACCGATAAAATTTTTGGTCTCAGGTGCCGCAGCTAGAGACGGGTCCACTACTGACGCTAGATAGAGTTAGAGGAGGTAGTGAGTTTTATTTTGGAGGGCGTCAGGACAGTTTTTGAGAGTGAGTGGTTGATATATCTTTGTAATTTTGTTACAAAATAGACAACTTCGTATAAAACTAAAATTTTAAATTGAAAAAAAATATTATTATTATTTTATCAGAGTGACGCAGCAGAAGCGTGGCGGCAGAGTGATTGTGTTTTTTCAATATTTCTCTCTAAAAATAAAATAGAGAAACCGAGTGACGACCCTGGAAAATTAGGTCTTTACAGTGTGGCCGTCGATGGATGCGTGGCCATGGAGGCAGTCAATCATGAACAAAAAACAAAATCAAACCCAAACCAAATAAAAGCAACACGAATAAAAAACAAACCATGAACATTCCCAGATCAAAACAAGAACAAAAAATAAATCAAAACAACCCAAATCAAAATACCACAAGCAAAAGACAAACATCCAAACCAGAATTTTCTAGATCTAGGAATGGATCCCTAGGAGCCGATTCCTTCCACCTGGTTCATCAAATTAGAAAATCAAAAAGACGAGATTCACTGTTGTTCATGGCCGATTTCGGATTTGGTTCATCAAATTTGAAGTCGTGATTTTTTATAGATCACTAAACTTTTGGTACCAAAAAATAAACAAGCTTTTGCAAATTTGAATTATGATAGAAATTAGAAAAACATTCACAAAAATCAACAAAATTGAATAGATCTACCCCTAGTTCAAACATTCACAAAAGACGAATAAAAAACATTTGAAAAACCCCTAAAAAATCACAAAATCAGAACTGAATATCGTGACATCGTATACTCTCTTAGATCTGGAGAAATTCAGAACCAACAGAGGAAGACAACATTGATAGCATTGCACGAGCATGGTGGAGGAAGACGAACGTTGGCTAGACCACAGGCAGTGTCCCTGTCATTGTCATCGGCGAGCGGCGAGCAGAACCAGGACTCTTCGTTGTCTTCGTCTTCGTCGGGCAGAACGAGACCAAACCACATACCGCGTTTGGTTTTTACTTTTGGAAATTGTAGAGACAGAGGGAGAGAACAGAAAGAGGCAGCGACGACTTTCCCAAATCAAGTGAATTTAGGTTTTAGGGTTTGGGTTATTTAGTTATATATATAGAAGGGCAAATATGTCCCTTCACTATAGGTAAATGATTAAATATTAACAATGTTTTAATAGAGAACTAAATAATAATGTTTTTGCTTGAAAGGTTTATTGAGGAGAGAGAGTGTGAATTTTGGTCTAAATATTAAAAATCCCTAAAAACATTTTGAAAAAGTACAAATAAATCTATAATTGAAATTCGTCCTATTAAACAAAATACATTTTGAAAAAGTGCAATTAAATCTAGAATTGAAATTCATTCCTTTAAACACCGATTTAGAGTTTCTCAAAATTTAAATTTATACCCAAAATTTTTAAAAATGCAAAAATTAAGCGAGACAAAGTGTAGTATCTCCAAGTTTCCTATCCCCAAGAGCAGTAGAACCTTAGCTATTGGGCGGGTGCTATAGACAGGTTAGAGATTATTAAATTCTCCATTAGGAACATTTGGAATGTAACTGTTTCTCTAGAGGAAAGTGAGAGTTGAAAAATTCAATGGGAGTACATTTAGATTCATAAAAGACATTTGATTTAAAATTAAATGTGTAATATTTTTTTGTTCATTTTTGTTCGTTGGCTAATTTCTTTATATAAAGATATTAATGAATTAAACTACTATTAAAGTTCTTAAGAAAATTATTTAATCAAACCTAGGTTCTCAGATTAATTTTTGAAATTAATTAGACTAAGTTCTTAATGACCAGTCGTCTTACGAGGCAAACACTAAAGAGAAACATATAACTATTTGATAGTAATAGGAGGATTATAAGTGGGCTCGATGTATTTAGATAACTTCGAGTGACAAATTTTAGATACAGTACGAAAGTCTGTTGAACACATATGCAATAGTGAGCACGAGGAGTTTCTCTATGACAAGCACAATTGCACTGCAAGATATGACACCTCAAAAGGAGTTATTTCGGGAAGAATGGCAGTAGGATCATCTTCTAGTGGGCTTTGGTCCAAGGTGTTTGTTGACAACTAAGACCTATGAACCAAATAAAAATTTAAATAACATACTTAAGAAAGACAATTAATCACAAATTAAGACCTTTTCTCATAACAATCTCCATTTTAAGACCATTTAGTATTGTGAAACTAGATTCATGTTACTAGTGTCCAACTGCATCATCCAATCCTCGTAAAGGCTTATGTCTAATTGGATTCTTTATGTATCATCCAATTCTCGTAAAGGCTTGTCTCTAATTGGATTTTTTGTGTATCGAGTTATAGTTGTGTCTCTTGTTGCACCCTTACTCTTCTTAGTCGTTCAACTTTTGAGCATTACCATTCATGTTTGTTTTGCTTGTATTAATTTAATACATATGTTGTGACTGAGTATCTTCTTTATGCGTAAAGTATTTGTCATTGGGATTTTCTTATTGTATGTACCAATTCAGTGGGAATTTGAGAGGATGTGTTCGGATTGAAACTTTGACAAGTTAAATTTTGTTTTTAGCATTAAACCCTACACAAGGAGATTCATGTGATAAGAACCATTAAATTGGAAATCCATTTACAAATTTATGAACATGAACATTAGTGCAAATAATATGACAAAATAAATAAAATATGTATAAAATAAACAGAACTAAGTAACTAACCCAATTGAAAAAAAAATTAGAATCCAACTAGAAAAATAAAATTAAAACCCAACTAAAACAAAATAATCAAGAAGCCCAAATAGTATTAAATCCAACTCCTAAATTAAACTAATCTAATAAAACAGAGCCCACAACTTACAACCCATGATTAAAATAGCCCAAGATAAAGCCCACAACTCCTAATTAGCCTAAGTTCAACATCTCCCTTGTTGGATAAATGGAATCATGGTAAAATGAAATAAAAGAAGAAATTAAATGAGAAAAGAAGTAGAATGGAATTATCAATAAAATCACTATCTCATTCTCTTATTTGATTGTTATTATATGATTAAAGCAATTGAATAAAATAATACTCTTCTGCAAATCAATTTTGAGATCAAATTCATTTACAGATATACCTAATAATAATTTATTATAAAAAACCTACTAAAAAATATGAGTAATATCCCATATGTAAAATGTTCAAAATTTACCGACATCTAAAATAGTTTTGTTCTTAAATTTTTATTTTTGTTTTGAGAGTATAAATAGATTTTTTTTTCTCAAATATTTATTTTTATTTAGAAATAGAAACATATTTTTTGTTCTCATATTTCCACTTCCGTTTCCTATATAATTTTTTTTTGTTCTCAAATTTCTATTTATGATTAAGGAAAACAATTAGATTTTTTGTTCCCAGATTTTTCTTTTAATTTTGGGAACGATAACATATTTTTTGTTCTCAAATTTATATTTCTATTTCAGGAACAATAATTGATTTTCACTTTTTTTTTTTTTTAAATATAAGTTTGTGAAGAAATATAACATAAATCTGGAAACAAAAAACGTGTTTCTATTCCAAAAAAATCGAGAACAAAAAAAAAAATCTATTAATTCTATTGCCAATTCAACTTCATTCATTTTCATTCCAATAGAATCAATTTTTTTTTTTTTTTTATTGGACAATCAAACAAAGGAATCGAAATCGAGGGTGAAATTGCGATTCCATTCTACCTCATTCTGTCCAATCAAACGCACTGTAAAGGTATGTTTGGTTTTGGAAAAAAAAAAAGAGCGGATAATATTTTTATTTTATTGTGAAAAGAAAAAAATATTTTCCCTAATATTGTTTTGTTAGGAAAACAAATGAAAGTAAAAAAAATAATCTCTTCAATATAACGTACTATTTTATTCTCATATATTAAAAAAATAAATTAAAGATTTTGTTATCAAGAGAATAACTGTAATTTTTCTATCTTCTTGAAAAAAAAAATCTCATTTTCCTCTCAAATTGGACCGGAAAAAAAAAATTGCTTAAAAAATTGTATATTTTTCTTCCCATTTTGCCTCCATACCAAACAAGCTTTTACTTCATTTTCCATCACATTTTTCTCTCTCTCTCTCTCTTTTTTTTTTTTTCCTCTTTATCCATCCTTTTGTCCAACCAAACAATACACCCTAGTGAGAGAGATGAGCAACCACCGTTTGTTAGAGAGAGAAAGGAGCAGCCGTAGAGCGAGAGGGAGGAAATAGACCAAAAATATCTGGAAGGAGAGAAAAAAATACAACAGAGAGATTTTGTTCGAGAAAAAACGGAAGAAAACACATTGATGCCTCTAAAATCGCAGAAAAGAGGATTAATATTTGACGATGGACTAAAGGATGAAGATAGAGATGTAAGTAATGTGTCTTCCCAAATATCAGATTAAATACATGAAATTTGTGCAATGTTATTCTATTTTATTGTTTGTGTCCATTCAGCTTTTTGACTGTTGTCCACCAATAGATAAGATCTAGTCGCCAATTTTTTTGACTGTGTGACATTTTCTTTCCAAAAACTAAACTAAATTATTTCTCATAAATTCCACAAATGGTTTCGAAAATAAGTTTTAAAAACTGAACCCAAGGACACAAATATGCCTACCACCAACCTTTTTTTTTCTTTATATACCCACTAATGTCCCTTTATTCATACAAAATGAAAGACTAATTCGTTCAGGATACGTGATTATCTTTTCTAATAAATATTTTTTCGCAGGCTCGAATTACTGACTTTACGGAACCCTTTAGCTCAAGTGTCTTTTACCACTTGAGCTACGAATGAGAACAAAAAATGTACTCATGTTCTACTCCTTGGGAACATTACACATTTATTCACATGCCTCTTTCTATTTTTCCGAAAGTGAGGACATAAATGTTGGGGAACCAAAAAACACTAAACAAACGTCATCTACAGTTGTCCGCGGTTGCCATATGCCATAGAAGCAATCAATTAAGTAATAATTAATTGAATGAATACATTTAAATCTCTAAGCAATAAATAACTCAATTTGAAGCAAAATTAGAATCAACCTAGAAAAACAAAAATAAAACCCAACCAAAACAAAATAATTAGGAAGCCCAATTAGTGTTAAATCCAACACCTAAATTAAACTAATCTAATAGAACATAGCCCACAACTTGCAACTCCTAATTAAAATAGCCCAAGATAAAAGCCCACAATTCTAATTAATAGAACCCTAAGTATCCTAAGTCCAACTTATATTTGATTGGAAGGATGAGAAAAAGAAAAAAAAAAATAAGAGAATAATATTTTCATTTATTGTAAAAAAAATAAATATTTTTTCTAATATTGTTTGGTGAGTTCTTTACCAAATAATTACTAATTAAATAAAAAAATGCCTAAAGACTGATGTTCATCAACTTATTTATGAAAGGCTTATAAAACGCAGATTGAATCTGCGTTTTTGTAAAAAACGCAGATTCGTTTTGCGTTTTTCACAAAAAAAAAAATGAAAACGCAGAAGAGAATACCGTTTATACGTCGATTTTTTATTTTTATTTTTTGGTTTTGTAAAAACGCAAATCACGATTGCGTTTCCTATAGAAAACGCAATTGTGATTTGCGTTTTTTATTATTTTTTTAAAAAAAATGCAGTACATGAACGTGTTTTTCCTAGGGAAAAAAAATTATAGCCTCCCTTGCCCTGCGTAGTCATTGATGAGGAATAAAAAAAAAAAAATTATACTATTTATCCTTTAAATTTTAGAATAGTATTAATGTAAACTCTATTGAAATATTTAAGGGTATAAATATCATTTAACTCAAACTAGCCTATTTACGTTTTCATTTTTTTCTCGTTAATCAAGCTAGTATTCATTTCAATTTAAAAATAAAAATAATTATTTTTCTTAATTTTTTGTCTATCATTTGATTATAAAATAATTTTTTATTGTTATTTTGTTTTTCAATTAAAATATTCAAATACTAATTGGAATGCAAACATTAGCGAACATCGATGACTTAAATTTCGAGTCACATCTGATGACACTTTTTTGGACTGTCAAAAAGTGACTTAGAAATGATGTTAAATTTGGATGGAGAAAAAAAAAAAACAGACAACGCGGCTTCAAAAATTTGTTGTTCTAACCGAGATCGACATCAATTTGAAATTAAAAGCGAAAAGAAGTACAAGTAATAATCATAAAAGGACACAAAATTAAACATTACAGAAATTAAAAAATACTACCCATTATTGAATTTTTGTAGCATCGATAACTACTTAGTTTTATCAAACCATTCGTAATGAATCTCTCTGTCTTCGTAATCGGATAGTTCTGGGTCATCTTTGTATTTGAGATCGGTAAAGTATTTTAGTGTCTGCTCGTTTACATTTGGGGGCATTGGTATTCTAAATCAGCACGAAGGTTTGCAGATCCGTTTGTCTAACAATACTCAGTTCCACACTCGTATTTTATAGTAGTTGTATTTGTAATTGATTATGTGGTTCTTTTTACGTATTGTCGTAATATTGTAAACATTTCTTATTGTATGTGTGTTTTTAAAATTTAAATGAAGAGAAAACGTATGTTATTTGGTAGAAGTAACGTTATTATAATTTAACGTAGATACGATACATTAAACTTGAAAAGAAATACATAGTTAAACTGCAATTGACCAATGCGGAAATATTAAATATTATCCTCATCATTAGACATTTCAATATCTGACTAATATTCAGGTTCCCTTGAGTATCGCATGTAAATACAAGTTTCGTCAACCAAACCTTCTTGTAGACGCTTACGTCTCGTCATTTGAAGCTCGTGTCGAAGAATTCGAATTTGCATTTGGTTATTTTCTTCGTGGTAGCGATGCAACGCCATCTGAAGATCATGTGGTATGTCTATTGTCACTGTTCTGGCCAATTGATGCACTATTGGTATATTGTATTGTCTGCATCCATTGATAATAGTATTTGTTTGGGTCACACGAAAAGTGTATTTCTTCCGCATCCTTGCAATCTAATGCGGAGAGTAACGAACTCTTGGATCTAAAGAATATGAGAATTCGTCCTCCAAAATCCAGTGGCGTCTCATTGAACGATATAGATCTAATATCGTGTACATTTGCAACCGTGCTTGCATTTAGGCGACTAAACTTTAGGATGCGTCTCCGCCACACAATACTCTTTATTTTTCATATTATAATAATATTTCATGACATTTTGAACATGTTTCTTGTCCTTAAAGATCATGCCGCTACAAAATTCGTCCATTACTGGGTTGCTGAAATTCTTCCGCAACTTTGGCTCATACTTTGTCATGTTATCGTCATCACCCCATTCCAACTCATTATAGAATAAAAGAACCATGTGCAACGGCAACTGTTCACTCCCTTGCCCGCTTGGCTCGACATCCATATCTTTATCTCTATCCCCACCATTCCTCTTTTCCTCCAATGCAACAACATCTTCTAAATCTGTATGTTCGCCGTTGTGGAAACTATCGACTGTAACTAGCCCACCCTTTACGTTCTCATCATACCTACCATAATTGTTGTCGTATGGTGGACTAATTGGCGAATGATGGTGATGTAGAGCGGCAGAACTGGTGCCTGTGTCACGATCAATCACTGTATAGGGATAATATTCTTTGGGAATGTAGGGAGATCGATGAGTGTAACTGGATTGAACAACTTGGGGATCGAACATAGTAATGTTATATGAAGAAAATTGTCCGGATAACACGGTAACATGATGATTGAAACTCTAACTTAAAAATTGGGTAAAAGGATCAAGTTGGAAAGAAAATATTGGAGCGCGATCAAAAGCTCGCTCTACCTCGACATACACCTCAACACCAAGCCGCAAGGGCACCTTACGAGGTAACTGAAGCACATGGTCTAATCCCGCATCGTCAACAATTGAAAACAACATGTGTCTATAATTCCCCGGCACAATAGTAGTTATCGGCAATCTACACTTTAACTTCAAAGTTTCATCAACTCCATCCTCAAGAATATAAGGTCGTATCATCACAATCAATCCCTTTAACATAATCCTTCGACAAACATCCAATGATTTGACCGCATACATACTATACGACACTCTAAACTCAGTTCTTTCCAATATTCTATCACCCTATTACAAATATAATGTAACGGTCTTCATTCCAAACAACTACAATGTCATAAATCAAATCAAAATAAAGACAATATTATTATCATTATCATTCCAAAAAAAAAATTGAATTCAACTATAAAATTCAACAACTTAAACACAACTTTGGGTTGAAAACAACTAACTTATTAAAAACAACCAAAATTTTGTCCAATACCCCAGAAGATAGAATAAATGATCTTTTGAAAATTCAACAACTTAAACATACAACTTTGGGTCAAACTATTCTACATAAAATAAGATCTAAAATCTAGATCTACACAAATACAAAACAAAATCTAACTACTAATTCCCAATCTGTGTCCAAACTAAAAATCCAAAATAGTAAAAACGAAATCTAAAACCGATCTACACAAATAAAAAACGAAATCTATACCACGTTTTTAATTAATAAAATCTTATAATTAATAAAATCTTATACCCCAAACACAAGCACAAACACTCCATACACAATCACAAACCTAAATGAGCACACAAAATGCACAACATGATAACACAAATACAAAACTGAGACCCAACAATTGCTAACGAGCAAACAATACGCTATTTTTCTTTACATCATTTACTTGAGAACAAAATGCACAACATTATAACAAAAATAGATGAAATTGAAAGCAAATAAACCCACAAAAAAATAATATTTGAAAAAAAAAAAATTCACCTCAACGACGGTGGCTGGTGGCGGCATTTGGTGGCGACACAAAGGAGGAGAAGACAGAACAAGAGGCAGCGACGACAGAAAAGAGAGAAAACAGGAGCAAACGAAGTGCTTGGTTCGGTGACGGGAAGGAGACGACGGCAAACGAAGTGCTGTGAAGGAGGCGCGATGAAAGGGAAATGAGATAGGATGAGTGGGTAGGGTTTTGTCCCATAAAAAACGCAATAGGGTAATGCATTTCTTATATAAAAACGCAATTCAAAAATGCGTTTTTAAAAGCCCATACTTCAAACTGGATCAGAGGGAAACGCAGAAACAATCTGCTTTTTCAATAGAAACGCAGATTGCTTCGGCATTTTAATAAAATAAATAAATAAAATTCAAACGTATAAACGTTCTTCCTTTATGCATTTTCAACCTTTTTTTTTTTTCGTTTTAGAAACGCAGATTCAAAATATGTTTTAAAAAAAACGTATTTTCAATCTGCGTTTTATGAGTGTTTCGTAAATAAGTTTAAATATATTAGTTTTCAGAAGTTATTTATTTAAAAAATAATTATTTGGTAAAGAACTCATTGTTTGGTTAAGAAACAAAAATAAAAGTAAGAAAGATATTTTTATCCTCATATATTAAAAAAATAAATTTAATATTCTATTATCAAGGGTATAATTATAATTGTACTATCTTTTTAAAAAATTCTTTCTTATTTTCCTCTCAAATTGATATGGTAAAAAAAAATTATTTAGAAAATTGTACATTCTGCTTCTTATTTTCTTTTTCCTCGTAGAAGCTTTTCTTTCAGTTTCCATCATATTTTTTCCCTTATCTATCCCTTTGTCTACACATACAAATGAACCCTAAGTGAGAGAGAGATGAGTAGCCACCGTCCGCTAGAGAGGGAAAGGAGCAGCCGCAAAGCAAGAGGGAGGAAACAGACCAAAAAAATCTGGAGAGAGACAAAGATGAGGAGACTTTGATCGAGAAAAAAATTGGAAGAAATCATGTTCATGACTCTAAATCGTAGAAAAAAAAGATTTATATTTGACGATGGACTAAAGGTTGGAGAATGGATAAAGATAGAGATGCAAGTGAGGTGTCTTCTCAAATATCAGATTTTATAGATAAAATTTGTGCTATGTTTTTCTGATTTACTGTTTGTGGACATTTAACTTTTTGACAGTTATTCACCAATAATTAAAAATCTAGTTGCCAATCTTTTTTCTCTAGAGGGGGTAACTGTCCCAATTTATCTCAAGTCTAGGAGTAATGGCATTTTGCCTTGTGTGATGCCTCTTTGGTAAAGCCAATTTTTTTTGTTCTTATTTAGCCAAAACGACAATTAATCCATTTGACTAGAGTAATGCCTAGTGCCTTGAAGCTGCTCTTAGAAGAAGATGAAAAGGAGAAATATATTAACATATATTTTCTTTTTCATCAAAACTAAACTAAATTATTTCTCACAAATTGCACAAATGGTTTCGAAAATAAGGCTAAAATTATAAGTGATGAATTTATTAAGTACTGAATATATTAAATATTTAATTTTTTTAATAATTTTAACTTCAATACTGTTAGAATAATTGAGAAGTGAAATGGTGAATATAAAACAACTGTATTGATGTTTAGAAAAATAGTGTACAATACAGAGATATACAATATGAATATTTATAGGAGACTAAGGGAACCCTAGGATTATAGTTTTGACCTAATGGGTCAAACCCATATATTACATTAACATTAGCATCCCCCTCAAACTCAAGGCGGTAAATGAGACATGAACTTGAGTTTGGAAACCAGAGAGTGAAAACGTTTTGGTGGATGAGCCTTAGTGAAAATATATGTTGTCTGATCGGCTAAACTGACGAATTTTAAACGAATTGTATTCTGGAGATTGTAATGACAGATGAAGTGACAATCAGTCTCGATGTGTTTTGTACGCTTGTGAAAGACATTATTGTAAGTGATCTGCATAACACTTCGATTGTTACAGTAAAACAATGGCAGTAGGACAAGAGATTCCCATGTCAGAGAGGATTCACCGTAGCCAAAGTAGTTCTTGTGTTGCATCAACCATGACACGATATTCAGCTTTAGTGCTGGAACGACTAACCACAGTTTGTTTCTTACTGCGCCAAGAAATGAGAGAGTTGCCCAAGAAGAAACAATAATCAGTGGTTGATCGTCAATCGGTGGGATCTCTAGTCCAATTGACGTCAGAATAATCCTGTAAAGTAGGAACAGACTGGGCTGAGAAATGAAATTCATAAAATAAGGTACTCTTGACATACCAAAGGATACGAAGAACAACCGAGTAATGAGTGGTCCGAGAAACGGATAAGAACTGGCTAACTTGATGAACGACATAGGCGATGTCTGGGTGAGTGAAAGTGAGGTATACCAGACTTTCAACTAGTTGACGATAGAGAGTGACATCCGAAAGAGGTGAACTATCTAGTAGAGTGCGTCTGATATTCGACTCTTGAGGAGCAGTAACTGTGCTGGAGTCAGTGATGCCAGCCTTGAAAAAAATATCCAAGGCATATTTGACCCGAGAGAGAAAATATCCATTTAAACTAGATAAGACTTCGAGGCTAAGAAAATAGGTGAGCACGCTAAGATCTTTTATCTCGAATTGTCCATTGAGAAACTTCTTGAGTTCAGAGATACCGTGTAGATCATCCTTAGTAATAATCATATCATCCACGTACAATAAAAGAAGAAGAATACTATTGTTAGTGTGACGAATAAACATGGCCGAATCATGAGCATTGGATGTGAACCCAAACTGATGAATGGTAATACTGAATTTTGCGAACCAAACACGTGGAGATTCTTTCAAACCATATAAGGCACGATGAAGGCAATAAACTTTATTTCGAGGGGCAACTAGGCCAGGAGGAGTATGCATATAAACTTCCTCAAGAAGATCGCCATTAAGAAATGCATTTTTGACATCCATCTGAAAGATAGTTCATTTTCGAATGGCAGCGACAACAAGAAGAGTACGGACAAATGTAAGCCTCGCCATTGGAGTAAATGTCTCTTCATAGTCAATTCTATATTCCTGAGCAAATCTCTTGACAATAAGTCAGACTTTATATCGTTCAACAGAACCACCAGAAAGTGTTTTGATCTTAAACACCCATTTGCACCCAATGGGAGTTTTCCCAGGGGAAATATCAACAATACCCTATGTGTGAGTTTTAGCAAGGGCCTGAAGTTTTTCGTCCATTGCTTTATGCCAAAGAGGATTAGTACTAGCCTCCTTAAAAGATTGAGGCTCATGTAGATGAAGTATAGTAGAAAAACAATGATAATCAGTAAGATGAAGTGGTCAATAAGTTACCCTGGTAAAGCGACATGAGTGATCTGGAGCGTGGTAGGTCCTAGAGGTAGTCGGTACAGAATCATCGGCCACAGAAGAAGTCTCAGGCATGATCGATGGAGTTGGAGGAGTGAGATCAGCTGGTGGTTTTGGAGTAGGTTCAATTGGTGGTTGTGGAGTGGACTCAAAATAAGGTGCAAGACTGAGCTCAACTGGTGGTGCTGAAATGGACTTAACAGTACCTAGAACTGTATCCTCAGAAAATAACTCAATAGATGGATCAATAAAAAATCTGGAGTTGGTGATGGTTGACATGTCAAATGATCGTAAGGAAAAAAATATTTGTTGTTCCCAAAAAATGACATGACAAGAGATACAAAGAGTTTTAGAAATGGAATCCCAGTATTGATACCATTTATGTTCAATGCCACATCTAAGAAAACAACACATGTGAGCCCTTGATTACAGTTTGTTGTGTTCATGTGGTTTAAGAAGAACAAAACAAATACAACCAAAGACTCTGAGTTTAGAGTAATCGGGAGGTTTACCAAAAAGACACTGAAATGGAGACTGGTGTTGGATTGTAGCGGAAGGGATACAGTTTATTGTGTATATGGTGGTAAAGGTAGTATCACTCCAAAAATGCTCAAGACAGGATGAAGAAATGAGAAGAGCACAAATTGTGTCAAGAATGTGTCTATGTTTGTGTTTGGCTCGTCCATTTTGTTGGGATGTGCTAGGACATGAACAATGGGAGCGTATTATTTTTGCGAAACAGGTTGAGAAAGGCACGATTCTTGTATTCTGTTGCATTATCTGAGCGTAAAACTTTGATATTTCTAGAAAATTAAGTTTGAACCATAGAGGAAAACTCATAATATATTTGGAATACTTTGGATCGATGTTTCATAAGAAACAACTATGTATATTGAAAGTAGTCGTCCATAGAGATAACAAAGTAATCGCAACTACCCATCGAGGCATGAGGAAAAGGCCCCTAAACAACAGAATGAATTAGACCAAATGATGCAAGGGAAATAGACTCTCTCATTGAAAAATAGGGTTGATTGTTTTGCAAGTTGGCAATGGATACATTTGAAGGACTCATGCTGAACTGAACCTAATTGACCACTAGAGATAAGCGATTTGAGTCGACTAAATGAAGTGTGACCTAACTGAGAATGCCAAATTCGAGATGGTGATAGCAATGATGGTGACTATGGAGATAAGAATGATGATGAAGAGGAGGATAATGGTGGTGGTGGTGAGGTTGCACAGGTTAATGAAGGGACCTGTGGTGGTGCGGTTTGAGATAGAAGGTGTAAACTGCTGAGTTCAAATGGATGTCCAATTTTATGACCAGTCCCAAGGGTTTTTCCTGTCTGAGGATCCTACACACGACAATCACTATTAGAAAATATGACTCCAAATCCCAATTCATAAAGTTGCCCAATGGACAAGAGATTTAAGGTGAATTTCTGAATCAAATACATATCAGGAATAGAAAGACAGGAAGTAGAAACTTGACTGGTATGATGTAGACACGACATTTTAACCGTCCTGCAAAAATATTTTATACTTTATTCTTTGTTTTATCATTTATTTTATTTTATTTTTTAAAAAAAAGAAAAAAATTAGAAAAATGGAAAGAGAAGAAAATAAAGAAAAAAAAGAAAAAAGAAAAAATATAGAAAATAAAAAAATATAAAATTGAGAATATATATATATATATATATATATATATAAAGGTTTCCTTGTTAAAATAGGATTATGTTTCATTCTTTCTTTCCATTTAGGTATGGTTTTCTTTTCCTGGCCAAATTAGGACTAGGGTTTTTAGGATTTTTCACTTCCCATCCTTATTATAAATAGGACCCTCCTCCTCATCGTTTAAAAAAAATAAAAAATTCAAAGAGAAACCCTTCAAGGACATTCAGAAATTAAGAGAAAAAAACCCTTAAAGAGTGATTCTCATCATAAACCCTTTCGAAAAGCTGTCTGTGCGAGAGAAAAACTCGAGCATCGGGATTCTTGGCCTAGAACAGATATGTTTTCTGATTTTTAATTCTTTTTTCAGTTTACTTTATTCTATTCGCAACTTAAATTCTTGCAAGTTTTATTATTTTTTTTATTGTCCGATGACTCAATAAAAACCGCCAGGATAAGATTCTCCATTCTCGATATGAATCTTTGAGCATTTAGACGAGGACACTCGTATTTCGCTGTTTTTTATTTTTTTTCTTCATTTTTTTATTTTATTATAATAAAGAGGAAAACCTAAAAAAACAAGTCGTTCGATGATCCGATGAAAATGCCAGGGCGGGTTTCTCGTGCTTAAACCTAACTCCGAGCGTTAGGTGAAGAATGTTTTATTATTTATTTTGTTGCATTTTTTTATTTTGTATTTTTCTGTATTTTTTTAATTTTAATTTTAATTTTATTCTTCTTATTAAAACCCTAAAAAATAAAAAAATAAAAATCAAAAATAAAAAAATCTTTTATTGGTAGGAATTAATCCTTACGAATCTTAAGTTGAATCCGACGATTCGATAACTAGTGGAAGAGTTTTCTGTGGCCTCGTTTCCATTCCCCGACCCGAGTGGAATTTAGAAACGAATGGTTTTAAGAAATCTCTTCTCTTTGTAGATTTTTCGTGGGATTTCGTTTAAGTTTCGGAAAGATTAATTTCAACTAAATTGTTTTCGCGAACCTCCCCCGATTCTTATATCCATAGAATTTGAGGAAATTTCAAAACGAGATTTCTTTAAATTAATCAGGCAAACTCAAAGTAGATTTTTTTGTATCCATTTAGTATGTTTATTTCTTGTATCATTTAAACGGCATGTTTAGAACACTTTCACCACTTACACTTTTCATACATATAGTTATTTTGTTTTTCAAGAATCCACGCTACTTTTTCACATCTAGTCACGACACGTGCACCACTTATATTTTTTAATTGAATCATTATCATGCATAATCACGTTAATTCACGTAGTATTCCCTATTCGATTCTCGTATTCATATCAGTTTGTATTGACATATTTAAATTAAATCCTTTAATTTTTTTAGTCACTTTTGCATACAAAATAAAATTAATTTAGATGTTAGTTTTGCATTCATATTTTCAATCTTATTCATCTATTTTAGTTTGCCTGTTTAAATTAAAGAAGTCTCTCGAAAACATACATAAAACCCCTCGGGGACCATCCTTATCGAATCTTTAATATTCGATAAGAGGTTATACCGGGAGAACATTCAAAAAATACAAAAACTTGTCCCACCTTATTTATGAAAATACCAAAAAGATTTTATGAGAAGGAAATAATTTCAAAATAAAATAAAACACTCGGACTAAACTAATTGGACTTAATTAGACATAAGGTACCGTTTTCGGACGGGCGTCTTGGGGTGCCTAACACTTTTCCTGAGCGTAACCGACCCCCTGAGCCTTTAAATGAATCTTTGGTTTGAACGTGTTTTTTGGAGTCAATTTTTTACTTAGACCTTTTAAATTATTTTCTAAAAATTTGATGACCTAGCACACCACTTAAATCCAGTACTAGGTGGCGACTCCTTAATTTTTTTTAAAACGGTCTAAGTATTTTTTGAAAACCGGCACTTTAAAACCCCCCTCTACTTAAGCTATTTATTATTTAATAATCTTTTCCTCTAAAAAAAATGGGGCACGTTAGCTGGCGACTCCGCTGGAGATAATTAGAGGGTTGAGCCTAATATGTCCCAATAAGTCTAGTTATACCATGTCCGAATGTTATATTTTATTTTGTTGTTTTTTCCTTCTATTTTTGTAAATAAGTTGTGATGTTTTTTATTTTCTTTATTTTCTCTCAAGCTCTTATATTGTTGTAAAACCTCCGACATAAGTACGGTCGTCTTATATCCATATTATCCCCACAGGATTCTATGAGTACGAGACGTGGAATGAGGTTTGATACTTGATGGATTGATGATACCTTAGGAAATCTTAAAAACCGAAACAAATTCAAAGTTTCCAATACCAATTAAGTAACGAAAGAATTTTCACAAATCATTATCTGTTTTGATTAGTCATTATCGGAATTGAGAACTTCGAACTCGAATGAATTTTAAGACTACCTAAGACCCATGTGGACTAATAAATGGGATTTGTTTTAAGAACAAAATAGGATGAGAGAAGAAAATTGGTCCTAGAAAACCAAATCCGGTTTTCCCCATTCGAAGTCCGATCTTTACTCGCAGTCGGGCCCAAACTCATTCCAAGATGACATCAGAAAGCAATTCCAAATCTCCCTGTACGGCCCAAATGGCTCGGATGTAGGAAACCATCGACATGCTGAAGGAAAGGATCAACGAACTTAATCGACCTCAAGAGGTGCCTATTCCTCCGTTTAGTGGAACTTTTGTGATTGAATCACCAAATGGAAACCTCCAAGTATTGGGATGGAGAACTCAGTGTCGAATTTAAACCATGCCAGCCCGAACTTCACGGTACCAATCTACTATGGACCCCAGATGGGCCCTCATTCTTTTGCCTATGGAGTGTTGGCATATCCCATCCTAGGGTATGTCTATCAGGCCTCACTAGAAGGCTCGACCCTCACCGCACCGCAGGTCCTCATTCACATGCTCGACCGAACGATCCGAATGGTAACCAACTAGCCCCGACCACTGAAACTGAAAATAGAAAAGAAGATAATAGACCCCCTTTGGCCTGGGTTCTGAAAATAGAAGAGTTAGAGAGAACCATAGAAGAATTGAAAAATGAGAAGCCATCTAGGAAAGCAGCGTACAAGGAGTTGTCAACACCACCTCGGTGGTGTATCTGGAAAACTTCATAGTTCTGGAGTTCACTAAGTATGATGGCACTAGCCCCCCTGAGTGGCATGTCAGCATATACAAAAGGGAATTGGGAATTTATGCTCGGAACGAAGACCTTTGCTTGAAGATGTTCTGGCGATCATTGAAAGGACTGGTTCTCAGTTGGTACATGACCTTGGACCTGGCGCAGATTAAAACATTCGAGAATCTAGTAGAAGCCTTTTTGTGAGTAGTATGTGTACAATAAGGATGTCGTACTGGATCGTACTACCCTCTACTAGATACTGAAGAAGAAATATGAGAGTTTTCGAAGGTATACTGCCCGCTAGAGAGAGGAGGCTGCCAAAGTTGTCCCCAGGATTAACGATGAGGCTCAGTTAGAGATATTCAAGTCAATCTAGATATCGTTGTTCTATCGAGATCTCTCGAGCATAGTAGTGGATTCCTTCGGCGATATAATCAAGCAAGCTGAGGTGGTAGAATAAGGAATAAGGAGCAGAAAGATTGAAGGGGCCTCTCCCGACTCGACAAAAAGGCTAACTTCTCCAAGTAAAAGAGAATATGAGGTAGCTGTCATCGTTTTCCCCCAACAAACCCTTCACCAAAACAATCCTCAAGCTTCTCATCCCCAAAATTGCCCGAACCAAAACAACCAATATCGCAACTATTCCCCTCAAAATTGTCAAAACCAATATTACCCCTAAAACCAGCCATATTCCAAAAGTCGTTCCCGCTACTACCAGAACGCACATCCACCTTACCAAAACCACACTCCCCAATACTACTCTCAAGCCTACCAAAAACTCGCTTACCATACGCCCTTATATCAGCCTAACCAAAACCCTCCACCTCAAATTTCTAACCATACCCTAATGCCAGGAACCAAATACTACCAAGGTTATCTACCTCGTGCTACTGGGGAAAACTTCCGGAACAATGACGAGGAACTGCTAGACCTTCCAGTCTCAATTACTGAGGGGATACTGACACCCCTTCCATTATACAAACTTAAGCCTGGGAGTAAAGCAACTTATTCGAATGCTTTCTGTGAGTACCACTTGGGAACTAGAGGACATGCGACTAAGCAGTGCTTTCAGCTAAATGATAAGATCCGGGAGTTCATACGGACGGGAGCCATCACGCTTCCTAAAAAGCTTGAGATCGGTGTGCCAAACTGTCAACAGAATCTACTACCTGAGCATGTACCTTCAAGGAGTGGTGAAGTCAATCTTTACCAAAATGTTGGTGGAGATGGGAGCGAGTCATGTTCTTGATGCTCGATTTGAAAAATCTAAAGGCTGCAAAACTGGGTTTTCTTGTTTACTTTCAATTTGCTAGAAGTTTTGATAAAATTGGGACGGTTTCATATACTCACATTTCCATCCCGTTAGTCTTTTGGATGGAAAAGGATTTGCTCTGTAATGACTTTTAAAATTTCAATAATGCAATACTGTTTATCCAAAATTGTGGTCTAATGTTTAAATCTTACTCTTTCAGGTGCCCAAAATTGCCTGCATTTATTGTATGTGATGTGACTAAGCGAGGATCTGAAGGTATGATTTCAATAAAAAGTCAGACCACGATCTAATGGGACTAGAAACAAAGAAAGATTATGTTTAGCCAAACGATGGTGAGATCCAAAAGGCCTCTAACCAAATTCGACAGTAGTTCCAGAGTACCAGGGGATTCGAAAGTTAAGATTGGTATCCATTGTCTTAATGATGTTTTAATATATTGTTGCAAGCTGATCAAGCTATCTCTGGTGGTCCTTTAGTGATTGATAAAATTGGGTGCAAATATCTTAATTCGCCTATTGTCCAAGTTACCCAATGGCGAAAAGGGAACATACATCCCAAGCCAATGATCCCAATAAAGAAACTCTCAAATGTTGCAAAAAGGTCTCAATTCAAAAAGAAGATCAAGTTCTTTGATAAGCTCCGTTGCTCCTGAACCATTGTAAGTTCGATCATCTATTTAAAAAAAAAAAAAGGAAAAAAAAAATGGGGGAAAAATAAAAGAAAAAGAAAAACGAAGAGTGGGGTAACCGAGCAAGAAGAGTTGCTGCAAATATGGAAGAGATTTGAAGAGAAAAGAGAGAGGATAGATTGATTTGTTCAAATTTTCTGCCTCGGTCCAAATTGGCGGGTAAATGATGTTTTTCAGAATCAGAACTTGATGGATTTGGATGGAATTTGAATTTGTGAAAAGAAACATTGGTCGTGGTCTGGAAATGTATTGGAACCGTATTCCTCTACAATCCGACTCAAGATCTCACAGAAAATCATATCGGGCATTGAAGGTACTCGTTTTAGTAATTTTTGACATTTACCCATTTTTGGACTAAATCAGGTTTGCAGGACTTGTGAAAACACAGAGCATACAGGAGTATTAGAACCCCAAGCATTGAATCACCTAGAAATTTGAAAAAACAAGAATCAAGTCAAGCAAGTTAAGGAGACCTTGATGAAGCATGTTGAACCCTCCCATGAGTTGAAAAGCGAAATCTCGAAAGTTATAAAAAAAAAAAAAAAAAAAAAAAAAAAAAAAAAAAAGTCTCATTGAATCACCCCGAGGCATGTCAGGCCTTGAGTTGGAAAGCAAAGCTTCTAAATTCAAACGGATGAATCTTTCAATATTGCTCTGATTTAAGCGCCACCAGCCGAAGCGATTACGACCGAAAAGGGGGAACAGAATTGCGAGTCATCAAAGGTGACAAGCTTTCAGACTAAAATTTTATTTTGCATGTGTTTTCTTGTCCACTTACAATGATCTTGGAAAGGACTAGAAGCATGGACACTAGGACCTCTCACCTTTCGGCGGACTCAAATTGGAAACCATTATTGCTGAAATTCAAAAAAACTCTAAATGAGCATCTATGTATGCCTTTTGCTCTGAAAGGGGCGTTCAGTGAACTACACTAAATCTGATCCTTGGCGTAATACTAAGGTACGTAGGCAACCTGTAAAGGTTCGGTCACATTTTATATCTTTACTCTCTCATCTTTGTCTAGCCACAAGCTAGGGTATATTTTATACCTATGGACTTTCTTTTGTCCCCTAGCCAAGAGGGCTTGGGCTTGAGTTATTTTCTATCACTCTAAACGATCCTCTAAATGAACATTTGTTTGTCATGAGTATCATCATAAGTCATTCTTTTATTACTCTAAACGATCCTCTAAACGGATACTTGTTCGTCATGAGTATCGTCATGAGTCATTCTTTTATTATTTTAAACAATCATCTAAATAGATACTTGTTCGTCATGAGTATCGTCATGAGTCTGTTTTTTATTACTCTAAACGATCTTCTAAATGGACACTTGTTCGTCGTGAGTATCGTCATGAATCCCTTTTTTTCATTACTCTAAACGATCATCTAAACGGACACTGGTTTGTCATGAGTCTTTTTTTCATTACTCTAAACAATCCTCTAAACGGACACTTGTTCGTCGTGAGTATCGTCATAAGTCATTCTTTTATTACTCTAAATGATCCTCTAAACGGACACCTGTTTGTCATGAGTCACTTTTTTTCATTACTCTAAACGATTTTCAAAACGGACATTTATTTGTCATGAGTATCGTCATGAGTTATGCTTTTGTTACTCTAAACGATCCTTTAAACGGACGTTTGTTCGTCATGAGTATCGTTATGAGTCATTTTATTTTATTTGTTCTATCGTAAAAAAATGCACTTTGAAAAAAATCTAAAAAATGAGACGATCAAAATGAGATGATCTTTTTGTCTTTGTTAAGTAAGTGAAACTCGCATGACAAAGAGGGACAGCTGTAGACACGGCATTTTGACCGTCCCGCAAAAATATTTATACTTTATTCTTTTTTTTTATCATTACTTTGTTTTATTTTAAAAAAAAATAGAAAAAAATTAGAAAAATGGAAAAAGAAGAAAATAAAGGAAAGTTGAAAAAAAAAAAGGAAAAAAATTAAAAAGAAAAAAATACAGAAAATAAAAAAATATAAAACTGAGAAAAAAAAAAAAAGAATAGAAAAAAAAAAAAAAAAAGGGTTTCCTTATCAAAATAGAATTATGTTTCATTCTTCCTTTCCATTTAGGTATTGTTTCCTTCTCCTCGCCAAATTAGGACAAGAGTTTCTTAGGATTTCTAGGATTTTTCACTCCCAATCCTTATTATAAATAAGATAGTCCTCCTCATAGTTTAAAAAAATAAAAAATTCAAAGAAAAACCCTTCGGGGACATTCAGAAATTAAAAGAAAAGTTTTTTTAGAGAGTGATTCTCATCGTAAACCCTTTCGGGAAGCTGTCTGTGTGAGAGAAAAGCCCGAGTATCGGGATTCTTGGCCTAGAACATGTATATTTTCTGATTTTTAATTCTTTTTTCAGTTTACTTTATTCTCTTCGCAACTTAAATTTTTGCAAGTTTTATTTTTTTTTATTGTCCGATGACTCAATGAAAAAGGCCAAGATAAGGTTCCCCATTATCGATCTGAATCTTTGAGCATTTATGCTCAGACGAGGACATCTGTATCTCGCTATTTTTTATTTTTTTTCTGTATTTTTTTATTTTATTATAATAAAGAGGAAAAGCTAAAAAAAAAAGTCGTCCAATGATCCGATGAAAACACCGGAGTGAGTTTCTCGTGCTTAAACCTAACTCCGAGCGTTAGGTGAATGATGTTTTATTATTTATTTTGTTGCATTTTTTTATTTTGTATTTTTCTGTATTTTTTTAATTTTAATTTTAATTTTATTCATCTTATTAAAACCCTAAAAAATAAAAAAATAAAAATCAAAAATAAAAAAATCTTTTATTGATAGGAATTAATCCTTACGAACCTTAAGTTGAATCCGACGATTCGATAAATCGTAAGAGAGTTTTCTGTGGCCTCGTTTCCATTCCCCGACGCGAGTGAAATTTAGAAACGAATGGTTTTAAAAAATCTCTTCTCTCGGTAGATTTTTCATTGGATTTCGTTTAAGTTTCGTAAGGATTAATTTCAACTAAATTGTTTCCGCAAACCTCCCCCGATTCTTATATCCATAGAATTTGAGGGAATTTCAAAACGAGATTTCTTTAAATTAATCGGGCAAACTCAAAGTAGATTTTTTTTGCATCCATTTAACATGTTTATTTCTTGTATCATTTAGACGGCATGTTTATGACACTTTCACCACTTACACTTTTCATACATATAGTTATTTTGTTTTTCAAGAATCTACGCTACTTTTTTACATTTAGTCACGACACGTGCACAACTTATATTTTTTAATTAAATCATTGTCATGCATAATCACGTTAATTTACGTAGTGTTCTTTATTTGATTATCGTATTCATATCAGTTTGCATTGACATATTTAAATTAAATCCTTTAGTTTTTTTTAGTCACTTTTGCATACAAAATAAAATTCATTTCGATGTTAGTTTTGCATTCATATTTTCAATCTTATTCATCTATTTTAATTTGCATGTTTAAATTAAAGAAATCTCTCGGAAACATACATAAAAACCCCCGGGGACCATCCTTATCGAATCCTTAATATTCAATAAGAAGTTATACCGGGGGAACATTCAAAAATCCAAAAACTTATCTCACCTTATTTGTGAAAATACCAAAAAGATTTTATAAGAAGGAAATAATTTCAAAATAAAATAAAACACTCGGACTAAACTAATTGGACTTAATTGGACATAAGGTACCGTTTTCGGACGGATGTCTTGGGGTGTCTAACACCTTCCCCGAGCGTAACCGACCCCCGAACCTTTAAATGAATCTTTGATTTGACTATGTTTTTTGGAGTCAATTTTTTACTTAGGCCTTTTAAATTGTTTTCTAAAAATTCGGTAACCTAGCACACCACTTAAATTCAATGCTAGATGGCGACTCCTTATTTTTTTAAAAACGACCTAAGTATTTTTTGAAAGCCGGCGCTTTAAAACTCCCCTCTCCTTAAGCTATTTATTATATAATATTCTTTTCCTCTCGAAAAAAATGGGGCACGTCATATGAGTAACATGAGTTTGAAAACCATCAGCGGTATGAATACTAGGGGTATTCATAGCGGATAGTTTGATTGAGGAAATTTTGAGATCAGATATCATATGATTATAATAGGCAGAATCAAAGAACCAAGAAGAGTTACTTGTAGTAAATGAGAGAGCAGGAGACAAGTATTTACCATTCTTGGAGAAAATATAATGGAAGAGTAAATCTATATCTGCAATAGACATAGTAACAGTGGTGGAGGTAGGATCTGAACCCTCTTTGGCATTGAGAATGATTGAAAAAGTGCAACTCGCAGACATCGTTGTCGAATCAGATCAACAATATACACCAAGTATACTGTACGATATGAATATGGAGAAACTGTTGTCATGGATGGATCCAAATCACTGAAATTGTCCAGGACTCGACCTATAATTGTGAAGAACCGATTGATGAATTCCTGAACCGATCAAATCTCCTTAATGAACCGAATCAACAGTATAAAGAAAACTATACTATATGATCCGAATATGATTAAACAGAGGGCACAGACGGATCCAGAACGCTGAAATTAGACAAAAACTGATCTATAATATTGAAGAATCGACTGATGAGCCTTTGAACTGCTCAAACCACCGTGATGAACCGAATCAACAATATAAAAAGAACTATATTGTATGATCCGAATTTGAGTAAACATAGGCCACCAATAGATGTGAAACGCCAAAATTAGAAAAGAACCGGTATTAGATCATCGAGAACCGGTCTAAAAACGGGTGAACCAGTTAATAGAAAAAGCTAAACTGGTCTGGTGGTGTGTGGTCTGAAATCGACAGAGTGGCAGAAACTTCGGATGGCACGTGCGGGCGCATCTAGCGGTGTATGGAGGTGGTTTTGATGTCGTTGGAATTGTCTCAGCGAGACGCTTCTGATGATATACAGTATGATGAATTTGGGTTGATATTGAATCCCGTAGGAGTCAACGAAGATGACAGCGTCGGTGAGACTGTCGTCAGCGCGTGAGGGCACGTGTAGATTCCGAAGTGCTCTTGGTTGGTTGATTTTGACTTGTCTCGTCGATACTGTTCTAATGGTATGGTTAGAGATGGATTTAGAGCCCTGATTGAGGTTGTAGAGCCCAAAATCCGAGACGGCGAGACTAAGTAGTATTGCAGGCTTTGGGAGGCGTGTGAGGGCGCGTGAACACTCTGGTGTCGGTGTTGTGCTCGCCTCTTCAAGACGAAGGTTGTGGTATGATGATAGTTGATACTGAAGCAGTGGGATGCCGTAGCAGTTACGAATACCACGGGAGAAAAGTGGCAGCGGAAGACTTTGATTGGATTAGGGTTTCGAAAATTTTAATAGGAACAAGGTCAGGAAATATTAGCTCTTGATACCATGCTAAAATAATTGAGAAGTGAAATGGTGAACATAAAACAATTGTATTAATGTTCAGGAAAATAGTGTAGAATACAAAGATATACGATAGTAATATTTATAGGGGACTAAGGAAACCCTAGGATTAGAATTTTGACCTAATAGGTTAAAACCATATATTACATTAACATTAACAAATACAATTATTTTTGTACGAATTTTTATTCCGAAAATAATTTTTATAACTTTATTTTTCTAAAATATTCTCTTTATTTTTTTTCAATTAATATTTTCTCCATTTATAATTTTTTGTATATATCTTTTTTGTAAAATGATATAAAATATTAGTTATGATAATTAGATATTCTATTGTATTAAGTAATAATTGCTAAAAAAAATTAAGAGAATCATATCTCACATAAAATTTTGAACAAATTTTTAAATAAAATTTATTTTTAAGTAAATGCTTAATTTTATTATCAAACATACTTAATTTGAATATGTTCAGTTTTCAATAAACGGGACCTAAATCTAAAAAATTGAACCAAACAACACCTTAATGTGCTAATATGCCTACCATGTGCCGAACGTCACTACGTCTGATTAGTGGTTCTATTTCCCCAAAAAAATGAGAACAAGAAAATCCGATGCTGCTTCTATTTCTGTTCCATATTTTCCGAAAGTGAGAACAGAATTTTTGGGGAACAAAAAAAAACACTATACAAACCTCACCTATAGGTCCGCGGTTGCCATATGCCAAAGTGCTATAACTAACAAGAAGCAATCCAACCTCATGATTCAAATTCTTGTTATCTTCGTGTCAAGCAAACTACACTCTACACAAGTGTATAACAAGGGAGCACACAATGAACAAACCACAAAAGGGATAAAAAAAAATCGAAACTTAAATTGCAAAATAAAATAAAAAGAAAAAGAAAATCTTATATTCCACGATTGTACTGAGTGAAGCGAAACAAATTTTGATAAAAGAAATTATAAACAGGAATATTAAAAAAAAAATTAAAAAAAAAAAAAAAACATATAGCAGCTGAGTGTAGAACAAATAGAAACCTTTATTACCTTTGAATTTCCTCCTCTTCTTCTAGGTAACACTTTAATGTAAAAAGGAACATTCTCTATTGGTCCTCCCTAGTTTGAAGCCGATGAAAAATAACCATTAATTAAAAGAGGGCAGAGCTTACTCAGTCTAAACTCTGGTCTGAAGGGACATGCCCAAAAATAGGGGGACACGAATCCCAGTTTCGCCATTCCCTGGCCTCCCAATACCCACCAACGTAGCGGTATGTGTCGCTTTCTTTGTCCTTCGCAAACCATCTCGGCTTCCACCCCCTCTCTTGCATCTTCCGAGCCTGAATTCAATCGATTCAACTTCCAAACAATTTTTTTTTCTAAAGTTTTTTATCCTATTTTTAAGGCAACTTAAATTTTAGTCCTTACTGATATTTTCAATTAACTTTAACTATTATACTAAAAACAAGTTCATATAGTTAACATTAACTTGATGGATAATGTTAACAGGATGACTGAAAACTTATTTGAAGGATTAAAATATAAAGAGAAAAAACTGAAGATAATGTTTTCAGGGGACTTGTATCAAGGATAATTTAATAATATGATGTAATCCCGAGTTTGAAGCCTTCAACAAGGTGGCGCGGTTTAGTGTTCAATTTTTTTTTTTCCCTCAATTGAGTACCCTATTTTCTGAACAAATTTCTAGGAACAGAACAGAAACTGATTTTCGCCTCTGTTTCACTTTTTGGGGGGCTCTAAGTGGGGAAAACATGGAACGAAAATACTAACCAAATGACACCTAAGGATTGGATGGTAGCAACTAATTAGGGGGCTTAGTGACTAATTAGAGTTTAGGGTTTGGGATTTATATAAAATTATATATATGTATACACACACACACACACATAAAATTTACCTGCCGCTGCCTCTGCTCTAAGCGCAGTTTCTCTGCATTTGCCCTTTCATACTCCCCGTTTTCTAGGCACCTCTGATCAGGTCTTAGCCTTGAATCTGTTGGAGGCAGCTTCTCCTACAATTAGGAAAATGTTGAAAAATTAACATGAAAAAAAAACAATTACAATTGTTATTGAAAAGCATTAAACAATGACTGAAGTCAACACAAATTATTCATAGAATATCTAAAAGAATTGCCTCAGTACATCAAAATGAAAATTTACATGTTCGTTCTAACCTCCAACTCAATTTGCCTCAATATCTATTAATTCTGTGGAAAATTAGTGGAAGACTCCAATTTTTCTTTTTAACTGAAAATGGAAAAAGAATGATGAGAAATTACCTTCAGTCCAGGCATGAGCTCATTTAGTGTGATGGCAAAGCGTGTAAAATTATATCTAGTAGGATACTTGGGAGGTCTGCTGCGCTTCCAAAGTAAATGAGCTTCTGACATGGGCTCAGGTCCCGATCGTCCTTTAGAGCAGTCTCCATAAACATAATGCATGCTTTCATCCCATTTACCAAATAGTGTTGCCACTGTCTTTCCATTCCTGTCCTGGACTATGCCTTCTACCTGCAAACAATCAGCACCTTCTATCTTATCCATTATGCTCCATGGAACTCACCAAAAGCCACATCTAGTGCTTGTGTTTGGTTGAAGTGAGGACATTTGTCATTTCATCATCACGGTTTAGAAATTAAATTAGAGTCTATTGATTGAGTATTTGAAGAATGAGTTTGATTTTAAAAAGGGATTTGTAAATTTTGAAGAATTTGCTTAAGAAAATTTTAACAAATCCATTCTCTAAATCAGAATTCTTCCTCAAATACCTCACCCAAAAGCACTATTGGTTTTAATTAGATTCCCATAATTTATAATAACCTTTCTGTGCATGCACCTTTTTCCATTTTTTTTTTGTTTTTTATTTTTTTTGGCACATGCCTGCGTGTGGGTGTACTGTGGGTGTATGCTCGCAAGGAGAAAACAAGTGGCTTCACATTTTTCAACTAGAGAACAATAAAAATTCAACAAAAAAACATCCGGGATAAAGCATGATTTCCAATAATAAGACTGATTACATTTGGCATGCTATTATTTTGTTACTTCTGTTATTGTCCGTTATACCTCATGTACTACAAAGCATTAACACTGACACGTAACAACGACGAATAAATTTTTCAAAAATTCTGACACTGATGCGGTAGGGACGCGACAATAGCATATATACCTACATATATACATATAGATATGATGCAGCAAGGACACGACAATAATATATATGTGTGTGTGTGTGTGTGTGCGCGCGCGCGACATGCATATTGTACAATTGAAAATTTTAACTCCATATTTATCATTTTATTATGACAAAGTGATACCAACAATATTCAACTCAATCATATTATTTTTGTTTGTTCAAAAACATCACCAGTTGAATGAACAATGAACAGTAATCATCCAAATATCTATTCACAATCATTGCATGATATTCATGAAAACTTATAGTTTTAGGCCTTCAAGTTATATTTCTTAAATGACAGAACCATGTCTACCATCCAAAGGAAGATAAATTGTATAAAGAAATGTCCGGAAGTGTCGGACACACAAGAAGGGCATCTCCAACACTGTAAAAAGTAGTAAAAATTCAAAAAATAATTTGACACTCTTTGACACATGTCAGGGGTGTGTTGCTGTCAGGGGCATGTCAGTGTTGGATACATCTCGGATACGGACACCCAGCCCTCAGAGGAGTGTCAGTGCTTCCAAGCTCATGTATTAAAACCCACAACTCCTTACCAACATAAATAAGAGAACTACTTAGTATATATTCACAATTTCCAACTAAACCACTCCCATCAACACCTGAGGCAAGAAATACAGGAGGAGAAAAAAAGAACACATAAAGGATGAAGTGGCAAACAAATGACAGCCAAATCTCTGGTCATTTACTACATTGAAGGATGGAACGAATACCATACCGATGTATGAAAGCATTTAATGGAATCATGTGACTTCGCAATATTTAAAGGGATAATAATAATCCAGAATGAAGCTCTGACTCAGCCAAGTACATGTATCCACAATATTAAGGACTCAGCAGATTGTATATAAGTTTAATCCGTTTGAGAGATTCAACAATTGGGGGAGGTCACATGGTGACCAAGTTTTCACAAACAACAATAGACCTCAGTGCTTAGCAAGGCATAGGAATTGATGAAGTCAATGTGCCTCAACAATTAGACATTGAAGATGACTGGAAGAGATGTGAAACAAGGAAGCCAACGGAATAAATTGACTAATATCAATAGTTTTTATTACAATTTTGAGAAATGCCACAAGACCATTTTCTATACACCTTTTAATAGTGCTAGTATTTACGAGAAACCTATCCAGGATAATGCATTTGCAAAGAATATCAACATAAACCAATGAATATAAAAACTAGAACATCATTGTATCTTCTAAAATCTATGCAATTCAGCACATTAATGACTAGTTTGAAAAACTAAGCCAGACTATCCTAGACAAGGACATGGTGTTCCTTCAATAGGTATAAGTCTTCTATCAACTTTGTAAACAATTGTGGAACATTTAATGATGGTATCTACATCACAATGTACTCACAAAACTGCAATTGCATCAAAGAATATTATCCATCATATCACTGTGTTTGTAATTTCTGAAATGATATTGCATTTATCATTTGAAACTATGCAAGAATAAAAACATAATGACCACTTGGCAACTGTGTTGACCACATTTAACTAGGTGCAAATCAAGCATCCAGGAAGTTATCTCAAGTCTCAGTGGAAAATGTGGTATAGCAACAGAGAGTCTTTCCAACATTTCTACCGAACTTGAACAGAATAATGCAAAGTAGAGGACAGAGAATTGTAAGAACATATAACCTTCATAAATAAATGCGAACAACGAAAAAAGGTGCAAGCCTCTGTCCTTGCTTGTGTAGTGGGATGCGTGTGTGTGAGAGAGAGAGAGTGTGTGTGTGTGTGAGAGAGAGAGTGTGTGTGTGTGTGTGTGTGTGTGTGTGTGAGAGAGAGAGAGAGAGAGAGAGAGAGAGAGAGAGAGAGAGAGAGAGATGAACCTGGTGAGGATTTCGATCTATGATAGATTGTTCCTTGAATTTCAGCTTACATGAATAGTCACGATTTCCAAGTATGCGGATTGTACCATAGTGGTCACAATATAGTTTTCCCAAGATAAGATTGTATATTGATGTTGTTACCTGACAGAATGAAGTCCATAACTTAAGGTGGGGACATAACACAGAACAGTAACCCATAAACAACTAAGTAGTACCTTACTCCATTGAAAAACTTCTCCATCATCAAATTCCAAAGTCAAGACACCAACAGGGTCAATCTGAATAGAGCGACCCCAAAATTTGCTCTTCAGGTTGCTATCTCCCCAAAATTTCCAGCCAGTACCCTCACAATGACATGCTACAATCATAGGGTGATGACTGACCTGGTTCAAAATTTCAAATGTTACAACAGAGAAAAAGGACATAATGCAATAAAAAAGAGAGAGAGAAAAGTGGAGTGAACCACCCCACAATCTCTTCAACAAAAATAACAGCTCAACAAACAATTACCATGACATAGCAGCCATAATTGAAAATCTTAGCCTTCTTAAATGTGTTCACGATGGTAGGCACTATAAAATGCTAAAATCTATGTGGTATCCCATAATTTAAAGATGCACACAACAGGGAAGAACCCAGAGCAATTAACTATGGGGCCAATAACAATTTTTGTAGGAGCAAGTTCAGTGCAGACCATCAATAAGAAGCACAAAATCACGAGTCTAACATGGCAATTTGACCTTTTTATTTAGTTTCACTAAGTTTGAGACTCTCATGGCTAATCCATGGAATAAGTGCTTCTATCCATTTTCTTTGAAGTATTTCTTTTTATTATATCAATAGATTTCTATTTTGAAGTAGTTAAAATATTTAACCCCCCCCCCAAAAAAAAAAAAGAAAAGAAAAAACCCCAAAAAAACAAAAAAAAAAAAACACAAAAAAATGAAAACTTGAGGTTCAAAATAATGCTTCAATAAGGGTCAGCTATTTGGGGGTTGGGGGGAAAGGAAAAGGTTTAGGGGTCATAATTCCCTTGTGTTTTGGAGGGGTGACATGATGAGGTTTTGGAAAACAAGGGATGGTGCGGTAGAATCCTTTTATGTCGGCCTTCCCTGTCCTTTATCAGGTGGTAGACAATCAGAAGTGGGATTATTTGTCATGGAGGACAGTATTGTGGTTTGGCAACTAGCTTTATGGCAAAATTTTCAGGACTGGGAGATTAAAGAGATGGTGGAGATGATTCAGAATGTTAGAATTTTCTGCCACAACAATTTAGGAAGAAAGGTTATCAGTTGCTAAAGCAAAGAGGGGCAATTTTCAGTCAATCTTTGTGCAGAAGCCCTCTAAGAGTTGAGTTGAAGCAATTTACGCAAGGCTTTTAAGGGACCAGTGCGCAAATGGAAGTGGCTTTTTTCTTTGTAAGGTGGCGGAGGTTCTAATCGGTAGAGAATATTAGAAGACAGGAATTTGCTATGCCTAATAGATGCATTATGTGTCTTCGGGCGGAAAAGGCAGTTATCATTAGCTTTTGCATTGTTCAGGGGCTTAAGGGATTTGTTCATCTTGTTAAAATTTGAAGTGGAGCGTGCCAAGCTCGTGCAATGCTTGCCAGAATGGAGTGAGGTTTGTTTGAGAAGATCTTTGAATGACTCTTGGAGAATGGTTCCTCCAGCTATTTTCTGGAATAGATGGAAAGAAGAAATAGTAGATTTTTTTTTGGAGCACAGTTAATTATTATTATTATTATTATTATTATTATTATTATTATTATTATTATATAGATATAAATGAGAATTACTTGTATCGGCTCTTCTTTGGCTGAGGGGAGAATTCCCTCGTCATGCCTTCTCGTGTGTTGATGTTCTGAATGAATTTTATCCAGGGAGAGTTGTTCTTTTGTACTTCAGTTCAAGCCCTTTGGCCGTGCCTTACTGCATTTTACTTGCAAATAGTAATGGGAAATTAACAAGATAAATAAGGTCGAGCCCCAAGAAATAAGATAGTCTAATTTGTCCACCATAGTTGAGGGTGCTACAAAAGGGAAGTTGTCCACCATTGTTGAGGGTGCAACAAAAGGGAAGTTGTTGGAAACCTTGAAGAAAAATGTGGCTTGGAGACTAGAAATGATTATTCAATTAGAAGTATGATATAACACCCATAAAAATTGTACAGAAAGCATAAAGTAGCCCATATGAACAGCACCTTCTCTGAGATGAATCGGAGGCCCTTGTCCGGATATTCAGCCTCATAAGTCTCCCCGAGTAATGGATTAAATGGTTTGCAACTTCTTCCTTCAGTAGAAGCATATCCAGATACTGCAAATGCAGCTACATTTAAAATTCTCATAAGGCTATTACCCTGAAAAAAAAAAACGAAAAAAAAAGGTGTAAAAATAGATTAAAGCTAAAAAAAAAGAATTTAATACTCAACTAACCAAAACAAGTACAGGAGAGGACTTTAATACTTGTAATATATATAAAGGGCAGCGCAGTGCATGAAGGCTCCCGCAAAAATGGTTTTTTCATGCAATTGAGTATCAAGTTTCAAATTTTCATTCAAAGAAACAATTACTTTTAAGCCTTCAGAACATAGTCAATTGAAGAAGTTGGCAACCCACGGAAGCAATCATCATGATCTAAGTTGGTAAATTGACATTTTACCCATACAACATATAAAGGAAGAGCATGAGGTAGGCAGTTATTTTTGGTCTAACAATAATTGTGATTCACGTGATTGGCATCACATATTTAAAATATAACTACTACAATAAATCTAGCATCATTTTTCCCATACTTATTAAAAAAATTAAAGCTTGCATACAAATTGTGTATGCCATGGACACTAGTCATGACATAAAGTTATAGTTATGCAATACTGGAGCCAACCAAATCAAGATACAGTAGCTCTTCCAGAAATTATTTATACTATACGGTGGCGTTTGGTATGCGGGATTCAAGATAGGATTGGAATGACCATTGGAATGGTCATTCAATTCCTATGTTTGGTACATGGGATTTAATCCCATTTCTATTACCAAGGAATCCTTAATCCCACAAAACATGGGATTAACCAATACCAAGTTTAACTCAATACCAAGTTTAACTTGGTATTGATTAATCCCAATTACATGGGATTAAGTTTTAATCAATAATTGGCCAAAAAATGAGACCAAATACAAAACAAATATTTTAATTCAAATTAAATTTAATTAAATTAACTATTATACCATTTGAAAATTCAATTAAATTACTATTTTACCCTTTGTTGTTATTCCAATACCACATGTAATCCCTTTCGTTACCAAATATAGGAATGACAATGACCATTCCATTCCATTACCATATTAATTCCAATCCTATTGTCATTCCATTCCAACGTACCAAACGTAGCGCACAAGTATATATAAAGGGAGGGCATGAGGTAGGTAGTTATTTTTGGTTTGACACTAATTGTGATATTTACATGATTGCCATTATATTTTAAAAAATATAACTAATCTAATAAATCTAACTCCATTTTCTCCTACTTTTTTCTCTCTAATTTTAAGTCATTATTAAACAAAAAGAAATCATGCACACAAATTGTATGCGCCATACTAGTCATGAATTGAAGTTATAGTTAAGAAAAACGATAAAATTGAGATTTAGTAGCTTTTCTATAAATTAATAGTCAACATTACAAAACATGCGCCAAGGGATTGAATATGCCAATTTAAAGACAATTACACCAAAATCAACCAAATTGGCTGATCCTATTTTATCAATAGTTGACTAAATATACCAATATATCACCACGTAAAAATCAATTAAGAGATATCAAAACCAAGATTTTACATGGATGGCAACAAAAGAAGTTGTGCAGCTGTAGGTAATTGAACCAAGAAATAGGAGAGACACAAGAAAATGAACGTACCAATTTTCCCCATTCATATGCACGGTCAATAAGATATGAGTACTCCAAATCTTCAAAACATTTTTGCAGAGACGAGAGGGGTTCATTGAAGTAGACAGGAAGGCAAACTTTAGTGAGGTCTTTCCCAATATTGTCTTTAATCATCGACCAGAGGCTTACACCCTTCTCTTTTTCAACAGGGTCGGGCAATTTCTTGCGACGCTTGACGTAAGGGAAGTTAGTTCCAGCAGATTTAATAGAAGGGTCAATACCATCTTCAGACTCTAAAGCATAAAGTCCATCATCATCTGATGAAAAAGACGATATGCGGAGGTCAGATCCACTGCTTTTGAGAGAACTTGATGACAGGAAGTCTCGAGTATCAAAATAAGTATTTTCTTCATCATCTGTTTCTTCCTCTCCAGCATCGCCTCTTTCATTATCGTCTTCTGATTCACTTGCACTTGCTTCTGGCATAAATATTCGAGAATCACTAAAAAGCATCACGAGACGCAAAAATAAAATTAATGAAGGCGTCATCTAAAACGTTACTCATTTTCCATTGTCTATGCTAGATAGCCTTTATTTAAGCCTAACATCATTGGAGCGCAACCTTCGCATCTCACTTAACAACCAAAAGCATTGTAATCTATATAATAGAGAACATTTAACTTCTTCATTTAAAAACTGAATGGATAACAAGTATGCTTAGAGCATTAAAATGATTCAGTAAAAAGAAACACAATGAAGAATGAATCACCAATATTTGCAAGCCCACTACCATACAACTCATGCACTCCGAATCTCATTCACTGTGCATAAGCAAAAGGACATTCATATTAAGGTACTTAAGGCAGTATATGTAGGCAACCACAGCAGTACATACAACTAAATACCTTGAAATATAGAAACCAATGACCAAAACAAATGCAACCGACTCAAATGATCCTCTAAGGAAAGGCTTGTTGGGGGTAATTTAACCTGAGGCTAATGAAATCTTGCCTTAGAGGATCCAACTCAAATGAAACCTTAACTTGGAAGCTTGACGTATGGAAACCTTGCCCTAAAGGCTATACATCTTGCTGCAATAAACCTTCTAATGGGCTGATAAATGGGCACTAAAATCCAAAAAAGTATCGAAGCAACTAATTATAATCTTATCAACCCTTCAAAATTCAGTTATATCTTCTACTATATGGAAACAATAAAAAAAAGTTGATGGCAAAAGAAATCCTCGAAAGTTTTTGGAAGCATGTTTTCTCACTTTGTTCCATTTCCTTCGTAAGTACAAAAATAAATAACCAACATCATCATGGGAAAGAATCATGGCTGAGACGTACCATCACCAAAGCTTGTAGACTAATGTACCTAACACTCATTTATGGACATTATCAACCAAGCTTACCGCTGTATTTATCTTGCCTTAATCTGGATGAAGGGCCAACCTCCTTTGCTTGTCTTTGGCTCTCATCAACTACTGTATTTTCCAGATCAACCTTTTCAGTCTGCATAATCCACAGCACAAACAACTAATTTACAAGGAGTTTACACAATGGATCAAACATCATATACGCAACTTGAAATAATAACCAAAATATACATACAAATGCGTGACTAAACATAGAGGACTTCATGCAAATATATATGTAGTCACATTTCCGGAAAAAGAAAGAACATACAGAGGTTCAACACATTTCTCATTCTACCAATTCTTCCACACTGCATTATTTTGTGTGTAGAACTGCTTATATAAGTCAGGAACATGGAAACTTAACTGTTGACGATATATATTGCGCCAAAATGATGATATACGATCAATCAAAAGGATGCATGCCACCCAATTATTAACACACTGTAAACTTTCAGAGGGAAAAAGAAGCATCTATTACAAGAGAAACACCAATTACAAAGAAAAGATTTGGAGTTGTGCAAGCCTTAAAATTCAAATGGACATATACCATTGTATTGAAGAAACATATAAAGAAGATATATAGAAGACAACAATAGTGAGAAACCCATTATGGGACAACATGAATCTACCACATTACTTGACAAAATTTTAAGCTCAACAAAAATCACTCAGACTATTCAACACACCACTCTTCAAAATTCAGCAAAAAACAAAAAAATGGAGACATGGAGAAGTACATTATGAAGAAACATTACTTCTATAGGATTTCATACTGAAAAATGCAAGGAAGTAGAGATGATCAAAACCAAAATGATATAAAATTATCTACTCATTTAGTATGCTTTTCTTCTAACTAAGAGTTAAATCCAAACAGTAGTAAGTCCATGCTTCTCTGCTTTACAGGAGGAACAATAAATCAAGGAGAAACAACAACTCCATAACCCTGTAAATCATAATCAACTTCGACATCTTACAGTCCACATTAAGAGATGACGGAGAAGACTACAAAAGGAAAAGACAACAACTTATTCCTTAAAAGGTCAGTAGCTCCAGTTAGCACAAACGACACCAAATGCGCTTTGCATATGATTGCACAAATACAATGTGTATAAAATCTAATTGATGATAATTGTTATTTGAAGAGCAAATAGAAGCAACAGAAAATCCATCATGAGAAAACCGACAACTTGAACAAGGTCTCTGACAAGCCTACACCACCATCAGAACATAACTACGCTCACACCATAAAAAATAGAACTATTGGTAGTGTCATTCAACTGTACTTTGAATATGCACAGAAGAGGGAATTATATTTGTATAATTTAATGCCTGATTGGCAAACCTTTAAGAGGCCCTAAACAATAGATTGAAGTCCCCTAAACTTAGTATCTCCAAACTGCAACATGAGAGTTTCCAAATTCTGCGTCAAGGTCGCCTTTAAAGTCAGGTTCTTCAGCACATAAGTGCAACTTTGATTTATTGACAGGTGAACAATGTTAAGATAGTTCACGTTTCGCATGAGAACTGCATTTTGTAGTTTAATACTTCCACACAAAAACTCCAGTGCAGAAAATGATCACCCTAAAAATATGAAGTCCAAATTCATAGTGCATTTTCATTTGCCGCGGGGGGTCGTCTCTCACCACTAAGGTTCTAATTTCTAATAAATAAATTCTATAATGACTTGATCTATCTTTAGACTTTATAATCCAGAAAATGGAAATAAAATAACTAAAGATAACTTTATAACCCAGAAAATGGAAATATAATAACAAAAGATAATAAGGGGAAAAAATTGCATTAAATAGCCCTCGACTCTGAAAGGTAAGAAATATTGCCGGTGTACCACTGGCACAACTTTTACTACCACTATCACAACTTCTCACCTTCACCACCAGAACTAACCAGACAAATTCATGACATCATCTGCGATCTTGAAGGCCCCAAGATTAGCATTTTCTCCATTATTACTATAAAAAGAAACATTCCGCTCAGAGCATGAGAACTAAGTAAATGATGCTGCTGCTCAAATAAATGATGCTACCACCCACATAAAATATGCTACCATTATTGCAGTTGCCTAGAGCCCCAAGTGAGGCTGAGAACCTATCACAAGTGTAGCCACCAACATCACAATTGACTGTAGTATTGTTCTAAACCATTGGACCAAAACGCCAAACTTCAGGGCTAATTTCCATAAAGAAAATGAGACAAGGGACCTGTTCAAAAGGTTCAGTGGCTAATTGCACATACCATAGGCTAAATCCCATTTGGTATTTTTGCTATAAAAATAACTACGGTTGTATAAGAGCGTGTGTGTGCGCTATCAAACGAATTGACGAAGTATATATATTATCCAAATACTACCAATCTTTTAGATTCCTGCTGAACCATATTGACACCAAGCTTCTTATAAGAATGATCAAATAATGTTTGACTATAAATGAATCAGGTATATTTTGAACTTCTGACGTACAATGACATCTTCTCGATTTCAAACACAAAATAGAGGAAGTTGCTTACTATTGTTACTTATAAACTCAATTTCTCGTTATGGTCTATTCATTTGGTAAGATCCTATATTTTAACTCTTGGGAAGCGAAGGTCCAGGTTGTAGTTGACTCTTGTTGTTTGAGACGATTTGTCTTTTTAAATGCCATCAACACAAATCAAGCTTATTTAGAAATTCCTTTCCCAAATTTGACAAATATTGCAATTTACATTATTAGGTGTGCAGTCTCTACAAATTGATTATTTAAGGGAGCCACTCATATAGATCTATCAAACAAGTTCTATTTTCAATATAAAAATTGTGCGAGTTAATCTTTTCTCTACAAGACTCATTTGGGGTGCCAAATAATAATGAGCAAGTTCCAAAAAAAAAAATATCAAATACATATGAAATTATAGAATGAGATTATGACACATCAAAGTTCAAAATATCATCACAGAAAATATGAAGTTTGAAAATATTACTATAATTGCTCTAAATATTTCTAAAGGGAATACATATAAAAATTGAACATCACCCAGTTCTGTCCTAATTAAGTGAAGTTCTAAGAGTACTCCAAGCATAAGCTTTAAACATTCACTTTGCTGTATGACTAACAAATTTTGGCTTCCAGAAAACAAAAACCCAGATTGGCTGACCTAAAACATCATCCTAAGCTTGGACTCCTGCCTATGAAATGATAAGTTTACGATAGTAGAAATACATGCATTTATCCATAGAAGTAAACTAAGTTCATAAATTGGGAAAGAACATTCAGCAACGCATTCCACCTACTACACACCATATCTTAGATTAATTACAGCACAAGGTTAAAAAACAAAAGAACATACAAATATATGTATTACGTAGATGGGTACTCATATTATAGCTACAAAAAGTGCTTTATCACACATAAGTAATAATATCTTAAGGAACTAGGACAGAAGAGTTGGATATGTCTTCAATTGTCCAGTTGTTAAATCTTGAAATTTTCGATTTTCGAGATTCTTCATAATTTAATTTTTGTGGCTAAAAATAGAGTTTCTTGTACTCTGCAGCATTCAAAAAATAGCATATCCAGAGATTGTAGAAGGACGTATCATATCATAAGCATCAAACACATCGGATATCTTTGTTTGAGAGTACAGTGTCAATACATGTATTGGATAGATATTAAAGAGTCCATCTAACAATGGGTCCTCATCTTGACCTTTCAGAAGCAACTAATCTGTGAAATTATACTACCAAGTATCTCAACTTTCTCTACTAAGCCTAATAATTCATATAACAAACAGATGCTGACTTACAATTGTGTTAGACCACAAAATATGAGTAGAAAGAGCATAAGGGTATTTGAATCCTAGATCGTAGTAGAGAATGAAAAGGACAATCAGCTAAGCAAGTAAAAAGAGGTACAGCTCAGGAAAATTTAAGAGAAGAAAATAAGAAATGCTGCTTTTGAATTTTCTTTTATTAAAACACAGCCAACGAACAAGATTCATCATGTACACATCAACTGGCATAAATTTCATTCGTTATAGCATCATAAGTTCATAACTATATAACCAAAGAAGTACATCAAGGGGTCAAAACTCACCCCACATCCATTAATCTATACGAACAAATGAAAGGAAGGTGAGATTTACAGTCATCCTATGTACCATAATAACACAAAAGGCAGAGCAAACCATTATCTCCCAGCCGCAAGGATGTTAATTTCTGTGAGAATGCAAAATGCTAGGGTGCCTAGAAATTTGAGAAGAAACAGAAGAGGAATTCCGAATTCCTTTAGCATGACATTTTCCAGTAATCTTATGTACCTCTAACTGTCGCAGTGTGTCGATAAGAAGCCAATGTTTCTGCTTGAGCAGCATAAGCTGATTCTGTAGTTCTGTGAACTCAGTTCTCATTATATGCTCGCTGTCCAAGATGGCTGCCTCACTCACACCCTCTTCTAACAACCGTTGCCTCAACTTTTCTGTTGACACAGTAATGTTGTCCAGAGGAGCCATTAGTTCACTGTTGGACAATCTAGGGAATAAGTCTTTCACAGCCTGCAATGCTTCCATCCATGCAATTCGATCTTCTCGAGTGTCTGCCCTCAAATGCAGCCTTTTAGTTCCCGTAAAAATTGAAAATCTCTTATCATCTGATCTGCTTTCACGGATGGACGAAACCTATATAAATACAAATCAAATAAACAAAACAAGCAATGTTTACGCAACTACTTGCATTTATATTAGGAACAGATATGCAACACGAAATCAAGTAGAACCAAAACAAAGAGGAATTATTCGCAAATGAAATGGGGAAAGCAAATAGGACAAAGTGTGTGATCACACTTATACGAGGAACACATTTCTTGTGAAACTTAAGAGTTAAGAGTAATAGACGGGAAACTTAAACATGTATAAAGTACAAATATATTCTTCACCTAAAAAAGATAACAAATGCATTAAATCTTAGATAGCAATAAAAATACTTGTGTTTACTTGTAAAACATGTCTAGATACACAAATGAATATTGATGAAAACCACAGCAGACAGACAGATCCCTTTAAATATAAATTGGTATGAGAATAAGTGTAGCCCAGAGAGTGGATGAACAATATTTGATCGAAAGATATTGAGATGACTTCAATCAAAATCAGTGCAACAGTCAAGACATTGGTTCCTTCTTCTTACTGTTTTACTTAGTCTTCCAAAAATGAATCCAATTGACTAAAACTCCTAACAAATTATACTCCAAACAACCAAATTTTACCTTTCAATAGAGTTACATGGACCTATGAATTCAGATGAGAGATGCGCTAGAAAATCAATTCATGAGACCATTCTAACATGTCTAATCATACTAGTATATACATTGGATGCCAAGTTGTACGCGCAAATACACATATAGACGCAGAGAGATGAAAGATCGAACGTAGACTAGACCTTGAGATGAATTTCACCAACAGGCTTACGCCTGGGCAGAGAGCTCCCGTTCTTATGCTTTGAAATCCTTTTCAGCGAATCCTCACCGATAACCCTCGAACCTTTCTCCGTCTCTTGGCTGACCACAATCTTATCAGGCCCGTGGATCTTATAATACGAAAGCACTCCGTCCAGCAAAACAAACCACCTCGGTCTCCAACCTTTGCCGTAATTCACCCACTTATGTAAAACTCCACATATTCCATTCCCAACTATATCGTTGATCTTCACTTCTCTCTGATCACCACCGCATAATAACTGCGTTGCCTCACGCATCGACGGAGGCCGAGACAGCGATTCCGTTGATACTGCATTTATGTGGTTCAGCCGATTGTGATTGGTCGTATTACCGGTGTGATTATTCTCTTCAAGAATTTTGACATGCCTTGATGAATCCGATCTGATAGCGGCGGCGGCGGCGGCCGCGGTGGCGGTTGGTGGCGGCATGGTTGAGAACTCCTGCAAGTCTGCTCCGCTGCGAGTGTTTTGAATGGTTGATACGCAACAAAATGGATGCATGATCAATTGATCATCCGATGATCGAATCGGTGGCGGAGGAAGTGGTGGTCCGGTAGGAGAATCTGTACAAAGTCTCCATTACATAGAGAGAGAAAGTGTCAAAAGAGAGAGGAGACGAAGTAAACAAAAAAAACGAAAATTGTGAAGGATTGAGGCTCTGCGTTTATATAGGAGAAGATAACGGTTACGAATTTGATGGGGAAACTAATTATAAAAGTAGATAGAGAGAGGGGGAGGCGGAAGGAAGAATTTCCCGGCGGTGAGGGGAAGGGCACAATGGTCAATAAACCAAGCGAAGACTAGTGGGTGTCGTTGGATGACGTCAAAATCGAGATTTGAATATTGCGAGATTTTCATTTGATTGCAGGAAGTAAAATGTGAACACGGATGAATATATGCTATCAATTCTCCAAGAATATAACAAACGATGTGTCTAAAAAATTCCCCCCATGAAATTTGCAATTACCCAAAAAGTTTAGGGAATATATATTGCTGTGATGTCGGTCATAATTTTTCTATCTGAATTATTCTCATTTTAGGCTCATTCCAGCACTTATCACTAGATTTTATTCTTATTGTATAAATTTTATTGTGATTTTTACTCTCATTAGCAAATTCTAATTTAGGCTTAGCGAAAGTGTAACAATGTGTTTTGAGTGTTATTTCGTTGTTTAATCAAATTTTTTCTTATACATTCTTTGCCTGTAATGAAAGTGCTTTTGATAAATATAATGTCAAGATTATAATCATTTAAAAAAAATATGATTGTGTTGTCCAACTATAGAATTAATTACTTTTTATCCATAAAAAGTTTAAATATTATAATTAATTGATACCATATTTTTATTTAATGTCAATTCATTTCTATTTATACATAATTATGTTTTAGAAAATTAATTTATTTAAATAATTTAATATTTTCAAAACACTATCAAATAATTATGAATTGTTATATTTCAATTTGTCAAATAATAAACTTATTTTCACAGACAATATTTTCAAAAGGTAGGACATATCCATCCTTGGTGTTTATTTGGCCTACTTTTTTGTCGACCAAAAGTAATTTTGAGGCTCTGAAAATGCCTATTAGCCAAAAGCTTGGCTAACCATCAAAATAAAAATAAAAAATCGTGTTTTCATGTTGAAATGCACGTAAACACTATTGTTTTTTAAGTAATTCATTGCTGCTTTGATTTAAAATTAATTAACAAGGTTTAGCAATTTTGATAAGATTTCAATTATGTCCCTCTATTTTTATTTTTATTCGTATTCCCTAAATATTGGTATACATTTAATAAGTAATATATTCATTAAATTTAATGGACTATCATATTATAAACCCATTTCCTCAAATAAATAAGATAAATAGTTTTAACTTTTGAAATTACCGAATTAAATATAAAGAAATTAATTTAATTGTTGAATATATTAAATTATTAAATCTAACTTGATATTTTCTTTTTAAATTATCAAATTCTGTATAATGTATTATAAAACCAACTTGACATTTTTATTATTAAATTATAATTTCATATATTCAAAATAGTTATCTTTTAGTGCAATCCTAAATGTCCAAATCCGAAACTAATGCTAAAAATCACTTTCAATGAAGCGGAGAAGCAACCCAAAACTAGACCTTAGTTTAGATTGTGCTTCTCATTTTGATGAGAACGTATCCTCGTTAGCCGATGGTGAGTCAGCAATCCTTGTAGGCCATTTATGGAGGAGAGCCATTTATATTGTGGAGTTGGTTCAGCGCATTACAAATGTTGTCGTGAATCTTCCAGACAAAATATTCTATCTTCATCGCAGGTTTTAAATTTAAGAGATTGTTTATTTTCTTTTAAAGTATTACGGAACATAATTTATATTCCTTATTTAATAAATGATGATTATTCAGTCATTTTTAAGAATAATAATTTTTTTTTTTTTTTTTTCCCATTCAAGTTAGTTGACTTGGGAATATATTATAACAATCTTTATTATTTAAATACTTGTGGTAAAATTAACAACATAGCAATTGAAAGCATAACAAAAAAAATATTGATAAATGAAAATTCATCCTACTTGTGACATCTTACGCTAGGCCATATTAATGAGAAAAGAATTAACAAGTTGGTTAAAGATGTGCTCTTGGGCCTATTTAGCTTGGAGCCAATACCAACATGTAAATCTTGTATCATGAGCAAAATGACCAAGTCATCCTTTATTAGACATTGGGAAAGGTTGACAGCATATTGGGTCTGATGTACCTACTTATGTGGGGCCATGGACTCCACAACTCGAGGTGGATATTCATACTTCATTACATTTACCGACAATCACTCTAGGTATGACTTTGTTTATCTTATGAAGCACATGTCTGATTCTTTTGAAATGTAAAAAAGTACAAAAATAAAGTATAAAGACAAATTGAAAAGACTATTAAGGCACCCCTAATCAGATCAAAATGGCAAATACTCGTTTGCGGAGTTTCTGGATTATCTCAAACTTAATGGTATAATTTTTCACTGGACTCCCCATGCCGCGCCACAATTCAATGGTAAATCAGAAAGGAAAAATTGGACCCTATTAGATCTAGTCAGATCGATGGCACACTGAATATGCCTTTATGACTGCAACTCATTTTTGGAATAAGGTTCTAACTAATCTGTGCAAGTTAACTGCATGATGATGGTGCGGATGGAACCGAGTCATGAGTATGTTAAATTTTGGGTTGTCCAACTCATGTCAAAAGAATTGAGGCAGACAATTTGAAATATAGGACTAATATTTAAAAGTTTGTGGGCTATCCTAGAGAAATCTCATAATACTTCTTTCATCATCCAGAGGAGCAAAGAGTGTTTGTTGTCAAATTCGTAGTGTTCCTAGAGGAAGTGTTTCTCGAAGAATCCATCATTGGGCAAAAGATAGATTTGGCAAAGGTGTTGGACACCGAGCAAACCAAACAAACTAGAAATGTGAAACCGACAACGGTAAATGCATCCATTACACATGTTCCTTGTAGATTTGATACAACCTTTGCTTCTACTGACAAATATCTAGGATATCTTAGACAAAAATATAGAGAGAAAATATTGCTAGTGGGAGGTAATGATCCTTCTAACTACGAGGAGACAATGTGTTAGACATTGACAATAATAACTAGAAAACAACAATGAAATCTAAAATGGACTCCATGTATACTAACCTAGTCTGGACACTTGTCGATCCACCAGAGAGAATTGTTCCCATTGGGTGCAAATGTATCTTCAATAGAAAACTAGACTTAAAAGATAAAGTGAATGTTTTGCTTATATCATATATATTAGTTGAGTTAACTTATTTTATATGTGCTTGTATCATTATTGGTGTCTCGAGTCAAGTAAAATGACTCCTAAAATATTGATATGATTTTTTTTTATTTTGAGTTGTTGGTCTGCTAATTCATTTTGGGTCAATGGTGCTTTGGTAGTTTTACATCCTTGATGTTCTCAAATACGCACAACTAACTATAATCTAAGCTTTAGCTTGCATATAGAGCCCTGCTCCTAGCACAACTAAACCTTTAAATATTTTGCAAGTGAAATTCAAGCTCGGATTATGCTCCACCGTTACCGGCTTTTACTAGTTGTATTCCTGATAATTTTTAGGAAAGTGTCATGTTAGTCGTGGACCATAGGATAAGTTTTTTTTTTTTAAAAAAGATCGGTTAAAAGATGTTTACTGTCTTCTATATAAATTATCAAATTATATTTTCGTATTATATTAGAAAAAAAAATGTTGATAAAAATAGATGGTTTTATGATGATTAATGGATCAAGAAAAACTTTAAAGGTGGACAAGAAAAAATTATTATCCTATTATGCCATAGTCATCTCGTCAGGAGGGCATGTCCTGCGAGATGTGGTTGATCCTTACAGGAGGGCGTGTCCTGTAGGATATTGTTATTGTGACCTGATAGGAAGGCAAATCCTGTATGTGGTTGAATATGTTGTTGATATGTTGAGACCTAAGAGTAGGACAAGTCCTACACGTAGTTGGATATGTTGTTGATATGGTATTTTATACCATTATGTTGACTCTTACCATTAAAGATATTGAATAACCCTAACACTGATAATAACCTTAGATTGCATAGTTATACAGGTTATGGTACCGTCGTAACTCCCGATCGTGAGGTGAAACGATCCTATGGCTAGTATGAAATATGTGCGCGGTATTTTAATTATATATCAAAATAACTTGATTAATTAATTCAAATGCATTTATTTTATTGCGATGATAGCTGTGGAAGTTTATTTCGGCTCAGTGTGCGATTATATTTATATTATATTTTGAAAAGAGGTGTTTGATAAATATACTTGATCCATAAACTATTTTTATATTATGAAGACAAGTACACTGATAAAGTGATGGTACTGTCTTCTATGTAAATTATCAAATTATATTTTCGTATGAAAATATGAAAAGAAAAGGTTTATTAAAAGGGATTGTTTTATAATGTGATACGGATAAATTTTTAAATGCAGAAAGTAATTTTATTATTCCATTATGCCATAGTCGTCTCGTTAGGAAGGCATGTCTTGCAAGATGTAGTTGGTCCTTACAGGAAGGCATGTCCTGTAAGACGTTATGTTGTGAGCTAACAGGAAGGCAAGTCCTGCAGGGTGGTTGTTGTTGTTGTTGTCGTTATTGTTGTTGTTGACGATGATGATTATCATCATGATATGACGGTTAATATCACGTGTTAGCTCCTACCATTGTAGATACTAAATGACCCTGACATTGATTACAACCTTTGATTGCACAGATGGACGGGATACGGTACCGTTATAACTCCCAATCGTGAGGTAAACGATCCTATGACTGATAATGAAATATGTGGTACTTTATTCTATAAAAACTGATATGTTGATTTAAACTCAACTGTTTATTTTGATATGGCGAAGCGTGTGGCTATAATTTTGTTGGAACGTAGATAAAAGTACTTGATCCATAAATTGTTGTTGTATTATGAAGACAGTACACTGATAAAATATTCAGATAGATATTAGTCCACTACTAACGATTGGTAGAGTCAGAGTGTGGGAAAATTGTTGAGACTTTTGGTAGATTTTATGTGGTATTTTTATATACATGTTTTACTTGAGTATTGAACTTTTAAGACAGAATATCATTTATGTGTTTGAAACGTATTTTTATATTTGGGATATAATTATGTGACTAAGACATAGTTATATATTTGTGACGTGTTTCATTTTTGTAGTTTGACACGTATTTATATGTTTCGAGGTGTATTTATGTGGTTGACACGAATTTAAGTGTATTGAGATGTATTTGGGTGCTTTAAGACGTATTTATGTGGTTGAGACATATTTATGTGTTTGTGACATATTTACGTGTTTCTAGATATATTTATGCGGTTTGGAATATATTTATGTATTTTGAAACGTATTGATGTGATTGACAAGTGTTTGGGTGTTTTGAGACATATGTATGTGGCTAAGATGTATTTTTATGGTTAAGACGTATTTATGTGATTAAGAAATACTTATATATTTTGAGATGTATTTATGTGGTTGAGAGAAATTTATGTGTTTTCAGACGTATTTGAAGTTTAGATTATGGTGATATTTACGAGATTATTGAAATTTTAATGTGAATATTAAAATTGATATTAGTCTCACGGGACAGTCCACAAGAAATTGGGTTATCTATTGGTTAAGATGTTGGTTGTTGCAAAATATTGGCTTAAAACGTTGGATGAAATTGATAAACGCTGGTTATAGGATATGGTAGTGGACTTGAAAAGTCGTGCCAAGTGAGAAAAATATTGAGATCGTAGACTTATTGGAATTGAGATAGACCTAATTTAGTGAGACTACTATAATATTTTAAAGATATATTATTTTATTACTGTTATTTTTATCAGAGTAGCGCAACGGAAGCATTTAGAAATATAAGATTCTTTGGCAATTGGTTATCTGTACTAGGTGTTACCAACCAAAGTGCATTATGTCCGTATGTTGTTGGATATAATGTAGGCCACTGCAAATGCGGATGTGGCGAATGTGGAATGGAATTTGTCATTTATGAATTGTGTGTGACTTTCGGTTATGGGATCCTACATAGAAAACAATTGTTCTAAAATTGAGTGTAACTAACATGACTATGCGGTGCGATTCTGAATTATTATTGTTTTGAACGAAATTTATTTAAGGGGGTAGATTGTAATACTCAGAAAATTTATATTTTTGAAAATGTTATTTTATATAAGTCTAATATTTTTGGGTTGTTTTGTAAATTTATTGTATAAATAATATTTGATAATTTATGAGGGATAAATGTTAATTTTAAATTGATTTTTTAAAATTTTGGGACTACTGTGTTATTTAAAATATATTTTTAAGAATTTTGAGATATAATTAATATTTTCTTTATTTTAAAAAGGACTTAAATGTAAATAATATATAAGTAAAATGTGTTGTCTTCATATTAAGAAGACAACATAAATCACTAATATGTATGTGTGTGTGTGTGTATATATATATGTTGACACATATTATAATGATGATAATAATAATAAAAAATTATTATTATTATTATTATTATTATTATTATTATTATTATTATTATTATTATTATTATTATTATTATATATCTTAAGCAAATTGATCAGGAAAGATATATATTAAAAATATATATCAACATAATGATAAGTTACGAGATTATATATATATTTTGAATGTTTTTGGGTATTTCGCTTCGGATTTCGGGTTCGGATTTCAGGTAGAATTTCTAACTCTTTTAATATATGTATTTAATCTTTATATTGTGTAATTTATGTTATTATTGTCAGTGAATTATAATTGTTATTTTTCATTAAATATTTATGAGTACGTATTATATGAAAATTATGTGAAATACACGTTTATGTGTTTATTTGGAATTTGATTGCATACACGTATTAGACGGCTTTAAATTCTACTGAGCGTTGGCTCACAACTCCACAGTTTTGATTGTAGGGATGGTGTGAATGAAATTGCGCTAGGAGCTTTATTTGAATTTCTATTTAATTTGTAATAATTGTATTTATTATTTACGATTGTAAAATCGACATGATAATTCGATAATTATAATTATCGTCGTATAATTGTAAATATTTGTCAGATTTATATAAAATGAAATATGGATCATTCAGTTTTAGTGTTAATTCTCCGAAGGGAGAAACTGTGTGGCGGCCCGGGAAACCAGGCATTCACAATTATACTGATGAAAAATGACGTAGGGATGTTAACTTCAAAAGTATTCAGATTTGAGAGAAACATCCTATATACTAAGATCAAAGATCTATAGAGATAGGTTTAAAGGGAATGAATTTCTATTTTGGATCACACTCTATATTACAGAAAAACAACAAGAACACAAGAAAACATAAAAAACTGTTAAATTGGATTGAATTCAACTAAGTAAAAGTTTTGGGTCAACCTTGAAAATCCTAAAATTGAACGAGGTCTAAAATGACATTATTAAAGGTTTATTTTAATTAAATCACCTTTAATATGAATAAAAAATTAGTTACTACCCTTCAATTATAGGATATTTCACCAATTTACCTCAATTACCTACTTTGACCCTGAAACATTTAGGTGGCGTTTGGTAACCGTTTCTGTTTCCATTCCAGTAGTGGGATGAGAATGGGATGGGATGGGATAAGAATTTTGTTTTCTTCTTGGGAGTAGAATCGCGTTTGGTAACGATAATTTTTTTTTTTTTGGGAAGGGAATTGTGTTTGGTAACGATTTTATCCTATTTTTTTTTTTTTTTTTTGTTTTGGCTTAACGGCGGTGGTGCCGTCGTTGGCTGGCCGGCGGTGGCTCCGGCGGACGGTGGTGGCGCCGGAAGACAATGCGCCCGCCGGCAACACCGACCAGAAGGCAATGGCCCCATCTCCGGCGATGGCCGGACAGCGGTGGCGGGTGGGTGACAATGGCCGGCGGCAAAAAATGGCCAGAAAATTTTCGGCCGAACGGTGACCGGCGACGATTGCCAGTGATAGCCGGCGGCGGCGGACGGTGGTCGACCAGTGGGTGAACAGTGACCATGTGTTTTGGGAATGGAATGGGAATAATGAGAAACAACTTTTTTTTGTTTCTTATTTCTTAAGAAAAAAGTGGGTACAATTCTCAAATGGGAATGAAATGGAAATGGAAACAAAAATTATCAAACACTATTCCCAAACATAATTCCCAAAAATCTGGGAATGGGATGGGAATTTCTGGAATGGAAACGGTTACCAAACGGGGCCTTACTATCACTAGTTTCGTCTGTTTAACACAAAAAATATTGTTTCATTTGTTCATATTACATCAAATATCATCAAGAAACAATTCAAAAGACCTTGATCAAGTAATGGAAACGACATGAAAAATCCAAGTTACACAAGGTAACTAAAGATTAGGACTCGGTTTGAAATCGATCGAACTGAAGTCATTTGATTAATAATCAAAGCCCATCCAACCAAGGGCCCAATAAAGAAATAATGACTCATCAAGATGAGCATTAATGACCTAAGGAATCTTCCTACAAATTGCCTACAAAATATCTAAAGAAGGAACTAAGTTGCTTAGAATGTAACTAACTGTTATCGAAACTAAACCGATTCGGTTCGCCACCTTGCATACACTTAATCAAGACATTAAGTTTCCGTACCATCAAGCATTAAATGCTTGGTATGATGGATATGCCATATTCAAGGAATGAAGATATTTTGATCAAAATATCTTAGGATTAATTGACATCCTTGAAATGTGACTACTTGTTACAAGATAAATTAATTTGATTCTATTCAAATTCAACCGATTCAAAGACCATCAAATCAAGGGTCTTAATCAAGTATTAAATTCCAAATAACTCATCTATACCAAATTCATAGAACCTTGGAAGCATTAATGGCAACCAAACCGAAATAGTGAATATAACCAGTATTTAGCCTCTAAACCAAACCAAGAATGTCACTTCAAGCCATAAATGCTCCCATGTTCAACCAATCAAATCCAAGATTGTGTAATAATGACTAATGATTGCAAATGATTTGGAATGATTGCCAATCCTTGAACCTAGATAAGTAATCATTACAAAATCTTTGAAAGATCTTTGAGAATCTTACACAATCTACTAAATTCGTTCAAAGCTATTCAAGATCAAGAAAAGAAGGGACAAACCCTAAGCCAAACAGACCCTATAGAAGGTCATGGGTTGGCCTCCGCATTAGCCAATGCGCAGGCCCCCGAGCCTATAAATACAAGGGTCTGTTTTCATTTTTCCAAGAGTTGGAACCTAGACTTTATCTCTCGAAACTTGGGCAGTGCTCTCGGGTTCTAGGGTTTCCAACCAATTTCTTCACTAAACACCTCAAAATTCTGCTGAAATTCCACCCCGGAGGAAATTCTTGAGGTTCTTGGAGGAAGAACTCAAGAAGTTGACGATAACCGATCGAGGACAACCAAGAAGATCAAGAAGGAGAAGAAGGTATTGTATTTAGGGAAAGACCACTCCCCTAAACTAGGTTCTTGATAATCCTTTGATCTTGTCGTAAATTTATGTATTTTGCTTATACATAGCATATTCATGTAGTATTCATACTTAAATTGCATATACATAACACATAAAACCTATAATCAAGTAAAAAAAGGTAAATTTATGTCATATTCATCAAATATATCAAAACTATACAAAACCATGTCAAGAACATTCGAGAACATGTTAAGAACATGTGAGGACCAAAATCATCCAAGAACATGTGAGGATCTCGACAAGACATCTATCATACCATGAGTTGTGCATAGTATCTATGATTCTCTCATGAACACATCAAATTGAACTCTTATAACTCTTAATCTAACCATAATTGTTAATACATGACTTTATTTTCTTGTTAAATGTTAAGATCACAACCTGGAACTAAGTCTTCAGGCTAGTAGACTGACACCTTATATATATACTGCACAGACTGACTAAAAATTCGGGATAAAGGGAAGACTTCTATTCCTTCGGGGATATGTTTGAGCCTTCTTCAAGAATGTTCTCGTCTTTTTTAGTTACAAGTAGGACTGACACACATATGTATATATATGATATTTTCTTTATTTTTTAACTAACAATTCACATACTAACACTAATCTCACCAAAATAAAAGCGTTCGATTGTGGTGTTCTTGACAAAATCAAGGATGTTATTCACAAACCATTGTATATTGTCTAAATAATAAAATCAGTTCATTTTGCATAAACGAATTACGTGATGACCTGATTCTCATTAATTTGAAATACTTAGGCAACCCATGTATGGGTTCGACTACCTATCTAAATAATTTAGTCTTTTCTTACATGTTGGAATTACATGTGGACCTGATAGCCCGTGGTTACTGGATATGTAGACAACCTTTATAAAGTTCGATCTTTAAAAAATACAAAAACATTTCCACTTTATATGTCTTTCATGTTGAAACTACATGTCGATCTGATTTATTGTGAAAGCAGGGATATGTAGGAAACCTTTATAAGGTTCTGTTTGTTAGGAAAATACCACATATATTTGTTTTTCATTCTTATATAGTGTTATTGGGTTATCTTGCTTAGTTTAGTTGAAGTGTTTACTTGCTTTTCATTACATCATGTCAAAAATGCATAAAAAATGTAAAAACTTTATAAAAGAGAATTATTTTTGTTAAGTAAACAAAAAAAAAAAGGGCTTGGATGCTATTTAAAGGTGAATATTCATTACATCATGTCAAAAATGCATATAAAGGTAAAAAATTAAAAAATAATTATTTTTGTTAAGTAAACCAAAGAAAATTGCTTGGATGTAATGAAACTTGCTTTTCATTACATCATGTCAAAAATGCATAAAAAAAAGGCAAAAACTTAAAAAAAAAAAAAAAACAGAGAGAATTATCTTTGTTAAGTAAATCAAAGAAAATTGTGTGGATGTTGTTTAAAGGTGAATATTCATTTAGACTGAGGTATCGTCTTTAGACGAGTGTCTTAGGGTACATGAAACCTTCCTCGAGTATAACCGACCTCCGAACTTAAAGAAATCTTTGGTACAAGATCTTAACGAGTCAAAATACGGGCCATTTCAAAACGAAAAAAATAAATTTCTAAAATCCAGGGCACCTAGAACACTATTTAACCCATGCTAGGTGGCAACTTCATTTTCAACTCAAATCCTGGCCCAAAAAAGTTTTCAAAATCGACATCTAGAAAAGCCCTTGAAAACCATTTTTAAAAAATGAACAGATTTGGAGGACTTAGAGAATGAGGAATGAAAATTTGGTTTTTCTCTTCTTCCCAATCTCTACTTCCTTTACTTTCACAAAATCCCGGATGCGTCACCAAGTGCATTACCACTTTCGACATAGCTAAGGAAGGTGTATGGATTAAAAATTTTGTCACTGAACTTCAAGTGATTCCAACCATTGAGTCATTGATACCATTATATTGTGACAACAATGGTGCTACAACTCAGGAAAAGGGACCAAGTTCTCATCAGAAATAAAAAAAGCATAGAACAACTCTTTCACTTGATTCGCAAAATCATCGAGATAAATGATACCAATTGTTGATCTTAGATATTTTGATGAACCTATTAACATTGATATTTTGGGGAACTAATGTGTTTATTGAGTTTTAAATTTTAATTTCAGTGTTTAAATGAGAAAAGTTTATCAAGAGAAATAATAAAGATCAAGATGGTTGTAATGAAGATATTGAAGATTTTTTGAGCAAGAATTTTTTTTTTGTATTACTAGGTAAAAAACTCAATTCTTCTTAAGGTCTTAATACAACCCAATTAAGATCACGTATGTCACTTGGATTTAACAATAAATAATTTTGGAGTGGTTAGAAGTGATAAATTTAGGAGAATAAATGATTTTCCTAAGTCCTTCCTTCATCAATAAAATATTTTAAAAATAAAAAAGATTCACAACCTAAAACAATCGGCCGATCAAAAGATTCAGGATGTGTGTTTTGGGGTTTTAAGCTATCCGGTCGACCAGTAGGTCGAACGGTTGTTTCACAGCCTAAAACAATCGATTGCCTAGCCAAACGCCCTGTGTACTACAGATAAAAATCTATCCCTTGATGGCGAAATAGCCGACCGCATTATGCGCAAGTCGATCGATGCAGTAATATTTTAGCTGACCAAAATGATTTTTAAAGACCTTCTACCTATTTTTTAAGCATTTAAATGTTAGAAAATATTGTTTTAATGAGTTTTTACTATATTTCAAAGATATATCATATATTTTGAAGATCTTATGATTTAGTCTATTTATTTCTCGATTTGATGATCTATACTGGATAAATTTATTTCCATTATTTAGGGATTTAAATCAAAAAAAAAAAAAAAAAAAAAAAATTGGGACTAAATAGAGTTTTTTAAAAGTTCTTTCTTGATCAAATAAAGCTAATTTGAATCCGTTTAATATGGGTTTATGTATGCTGTTTTGGGGCATATCTTTCAAAATATAGACGTCATAGGCATTGTTTAAAATACCTATATATAGACTTGCGAATTTTATTTTTTAAATCATAAAGAATATATATCAAATCGTTTTTTAAAGAGAGAATGAATATTTTACTGAAATAGTTTTTATAGAAATATTTGAAGAAATTCTTAATCATTCAAAAGACTATCTTTACGAAAACTTTGGGTTTAAAATCTACATTGCTATTCTATTCATATTTTCAAGAAAATCCAAGTGAGATCTCTCTAGTTATTTTTACTTGCTCAAATTGATTGTGCTGAATTTGAATTATATATATCCCGAGTATTTGAGATATTTTTATTCTTGTGATAAAAAAAAAAGGATTTTTTAGGCTAAAACTCATTTTTGCCAAACATATTAAAATGGACCTCAATGAACAAAGCTCATACCAAGTAAAATCCATTGATTTATTTAAATTTTAACAAACACCATGAAGTAACTTTCACAAAATTTACTATTCAGTAATTTTCACCAAATACATATTCCCTCACTACATCAACAGCAACATAATAAATGGGAGGCTGCAAATGTTACTGTCCAGCAATAATATTAATAGCAACGTAACGAACTAGGGATGCAAATGTTATTATACAGCAATAATGTCAACAACAACATAATGAATGAGGGATGTAAATGTTACTGTTTAGGAAATAATTACCATATGTCAATTAAGTTTTTCTTTAAATTTAAATGACTACATGGGTATAAGAATGAATTAGTAATGGGTCTTGGGTTCCATTATAAAATACCCTAAAAAAATCATTGTTATTTCTGATTACTTTGAAAATATTTCAAAATATTTTTTGTCTTAAAATCTAATTGCGAAAATATTATGCTTTAATTGTAATAAATTAGATTTAGTATCTCACATATTTCTATTGATAGGTGTGATTTATCTAATTATTCTCAAATCGGTTTTGTTAGTTTTAGAGTATTTTTATATGTTTTGATACGTTTTTATTCTTTTTGTATTAAAACAGGTGTGTGGGGTGAAAAGGTATGAAAACGGAGCATAAACGATCGTATCGGATCAAGAACGGTAGAAGAACAGTGGAAAAACAAGCATGAAGGCAATATTCTGTAAAGTAGCCTACCCCCACGGCATCCAGACCACCGCCGCAGCGGTGAATATGTAGAGAGGGCCTTTTACTGCTGGAAGCTCACCCTCGATGCGGTCAAACTGCAGAGAGGATCCTGATTCCATGGCTTTCTCCATCGCTGCGGCGAAGATCAAACCGACATACCCCACCGCCACGGCGGTCACTCTGCACGCAGAATTAGATATTTTTTGATATTTTGAGCCCTATAAAACCCTTCATCTCCTCCTCTCTTCCGATTTGAAGACCCCCAAAGCCCCTTAGCATATATTTAGGGTTATGTTGAGAGATTGTTTTAGGGAGAGCTCAAAACCCGAAAAAGAAGAAAAAGAATGAAATGATCGTTCAACAGTTTGAGCGCCAAATCTTCGGATGTCGGAGAAGTCGTTTGTTTCTTTTCTTTATTTTCTTACTTTCGGTAGTTGTTGAGCATGTTTAGCTCATTTTACATTGTATATATGGTTATGGTCATTGGCTAAACATGAGTAGTTTAAGGATTAATATAAATTTATGAAAATGTTATTTGTTTGAGTTTATGTTTCGTTAACGGTTGTTCTTCGATGTTTGATTGTGTTTATCGTTCTTGTATTATTTGTATTCTTGAAATAATATATAAAGAATATAGGGTTTGGCACTCGAGAGAGGTAACCCTGAATTCGGATTAGGGTAAACACAACGCGACGATCCAATAACCCTGGAGAGAGTTGGAAAGTGTGCAATCAATGACGTTGGGGTAAGACTCATATGACCTAGCGTCGTTAAGACGTTGAGGGGGACTTCTTCGTTGATGCGAAGTCACATATTCACTTGTCTTACACTCGAGAGAGGTAGTGAGTGAGTTTACGAATCGAGATTGTCGGATAGGTCGAACGCCGTTAACGTAAACTAAAACGAGACCAAATACGTTTTTGTAAACAAAGTTAATCCCTTGGCAATCTTTTCCCTAAACATCTCATATTAGTAGTAGTATAGTTTAATTAATATTTTAGTATTAGTATTAATTAACTATAAATTACATTTTTAACGCCTAGATAAAATTAGGTTATGATAATCACAGTACTCAATAATAATCTCAATCAATTCCTATGAATACGATACCCTTACTCTCCCTACCTATACTAAAAATTGATCCGTATACTTGCAGTGTAAGTTAGCAATGTAATATTCTGCTACCAAGTTTTTGGCGCCGTTGCCAGGGATTGTTTTTTTTTTTTTAATTATTATTATTATTGATATTGTGAGTAAATGACCCAATTTTACTTTAGGCATTTCTTTTGTTTATAATTTTTTCTTTATAGTTTTTGTTTTTGTTTTCCTGCAAGGTGCTACTCCAGTTTCCGAACTACCATTTCTCGAGGGAGTGCCAACTACTGAACTTCCTCGATAGGTTACTAGCCGCAACAAGAAATTGGGCTGAAATAGGAAACGATACCACCTCTTTCGACCAACTAACCGCAAACGAAGCCTATCGATTGTTGGAAGACATGGCTGAGCTCGATTTTCACTGTTGGAATTATTCAACAAGCTACAAAAGCTTAGGAGATAGTTCCACCGCTTTGGAGCCATGGATTGACACCCCGAACCAATACGTTGAGTCTTCCCCCATCCTGAAAGAAATATTTGTTGAATTTATGGGGGAGACTCATGTGTTTTGGAGGGAGACGAATGACCGGCTAAATGAGCACGAGGATCGTCTCAACAATATTGAGGTGGTCTGCACCGAAATCGATGCGACCGTAACATCTTTTCAGATGCAAATCGATCAGCTTATCTACTTAATTGAGGTCAAGTCAGACGCGGTGGCACTTGGAGATTCACAAGCCACATTCAATGAAAGCCATTGTGAGAAGCCAAAAATGAGCGGGAGGAGCTTGGGAGCATTCGAAGATGAATATTTGAATGAGCCGAAAACCCAAGCATGGATCGACGACTGTGATTCGTCACCATTGGAGATCCAAATTGTGATGCCACCATCGATCCCAAACGATCATATTTACGAGGATCTGATGTGGCTCATTTATCCCTTGCCGCAAGTGGCAACATTCTTCCATGCCCACCAAGTACATGAACCAGTAGAGCATCCTGTTGAAAGCTTGAGCCGATCAGGCCAAATTTTTCCAGTCTTGAGGGTGTACTGAACCAAGACCCATACGTAGTATTGTATGACACTTACTATAGGAGAAAGTTGCTCTTTGACGAGCTATTCTCCGTGTTGGGCCGAGGACAATAAACCACGCGCTTCTTGGGAGACAACCCAAGTTCGAAAATAAGTTAAATCCGTCACAACCGACTTGATTCGGATCTCGCCCCCAAGTACGTGTTCTAAACCCCCTTTGTCAGCATGCTTTAATTTTATATATTGAGAATGATGATTGGGTCGCTGAGGACACAGCCCGTTTCAAGTTTAGCAGTGATGTGTAGGATATTAGTATGTATTATTGTTTTACCGTATTGCATGTTTGTTTAGTGTATAATGTTTTTGTGTTGTTGTTGCATGTTGAGTTTTGCGTTCATCTGGGCCGTTACCCAATGATGATATTATCTCTTGGTTGTTTTTTAGATCAAGGGTAATACCCATGCATGTGTGTTATGTGTGCTTAACATTGTGTTTTGGTGAAAATTATTATAGATCCTAATTTGCACGAGCACATAGATTCAATGTATTTCCATTCAATTTATTTGAGGCCGCTTATCGATTAGCCAAACTCATGACAAAAAAAGGATTCTAGAACCTGATTGAGGCGAAGCTTGATGCGAAATCCTAGGCGAGGTAGTTCAGGAGATATGATTTAGGCATTCTTTTCTAGCTTGAGCCTTTTTAAGCTAACCATGTTATATGTCTATCCCTCGTTACCCTATCGAAACCTAAATTCCAATTCAATTCTGCACACATAAGCAAATACCCTGGCTAATTGAATTTTTTTCCAAACCTATGTCATTGAACTAAAAGCACAATTTGAGTGAATCAAGTTAGCAGTTGCAAATACTACTTGAAGTGAGTGGTTGGGTTTAGGGTGAACTTTGGAATGGTTTGATATTCGAGTACTTGTCGTTTTTCTTTCGTTTAAACCATACCCGTGAAATCATAATAACCGAATAAGTTTGGGGGTGTGGTAGTTTGAAAAAAAAAAACATGTAAATATCGTTAAATTTACGTTTCTTTTGACAAGTAAGTACGTCAGTCTGAAATGTATATTTAGAATTGTTTCTAATTTATCTATGGGGGTTCAAGAGTGAATGTGCCAAGCGTTGAGCCTTGCGTAACGTTAAGTTAACAACGTTAACCCGTTTTCTATTTCAAAATACCCTTGGCCAAAAATTCCAAAACCGAACCAAGTCCTTCTGATCTTTATGAACTTCCGAGGCTACATTAGTGGAAAGTGGACCCCAATCAGGCATATGGATATCCTAGTCCTTTACGGTCTAAGTCATGAGTTTCGTTGGTGGATAATCCAATCCGATCTTGGATAGCTATATTATTGAGTCTCGCACACACACGTTGAAAGGATCTAGAATGGCGTTCACCATCATTGAATGTCAAAATTCTAGAACACCACATGGTGTGTTTTACCACCTGAACTCAATATGATTGGAGGTTGTTGAGGGAAAAATAACTTGGTCGATAGAAGAATTCAAAACTCGCATATCATTATGTTTAGATTGTTTGTGTTTAGGTTCTTCATGTTATTTAATTTAGTTGTGTTTTTCATTTTAGTGTGAGTGTTTTGCTCGAGGCCTAGCAAAATTATAAGTTTGGGGGTATTTGATAAGTGTGATTTATCTATTTATTCTCAAACCAATTTTATTAGTTTTAGAGTATTTTTATAGCATTTTTATATGTTTCAATATGTTTTTATTCTTTTTGTATTAAAACAGGCGTGTGGGGTGAAAAGGTATGAAAACGGAGCATAAACGATCTTAAGAACGGTGGAAAAACAAATATGGAGGCAATATTCTGCAAAGTAGCCCACCGCCGCGACGTCCAGACCACCGTCACGGCGATGAATATGCAGAGAGGGCTGGTAGCGCGTAAATACACCGCTACTTTCATTCGCAAGTATACGAGGTCAAGTTTTAGTAAAGGTGGGGAGAGTAAGAGTATCGTATCCATAGGGATTGGTTGTGATTATTATTGAGTACCGCGTTTATCATGGCCTAATTTTATCTAGGCTAAAACAAATGTATATAAAATTAATATAAACTAATACTAAAATACTAATTAAATTATACTAATACCAATATGAGATGTTTAGGGAAAATATTGCCTAGGAATTAACTCTGTTTACAAAAACGTGCTTGGTCTCGTTTTAGTTTACGCTAATGGCGTTCGGGTATCCTACAATCTCGGTTCGTAAACTCACTCACCACCTCTCCCGAGTGTAAGACGAGTGAATACATGACTTCGCGTTAACGAAGAAATCTCCCTCAACGTCTTAACGACACTAGGTCACATGAGTCTCGCCCCAACGTCATTGATTGCACACTTTCTAACACCCTCACGGGTCGTTAGATTGTTGTGTTGTGTTTACCCTAATCCGAATCTGGGGTTACCTCTTCCGAGTGTCAAATCTCGTATTCTCTAATTATCTAAACAAGCATAATATCATTACAACACGGTGAACATAATCGAAATTATTATAAAACATATATTAACGAAACACAAACTCAAACAAACAACACTTTTATAAATTATATTAATTCCTAGACAAAAACCTGTTTAGCTTATGGCCATAGCCGGTTATACAATGAAAAAGAGCTAAACATGCTCAAACAACAATCATAAGTTAAGAAATAAAGAAAGGAACGAGAGAAACTTAACCTAGTCCGAAGATTTACCGCTAAAAACATTCCAAGATCGCTCCCCCTTCTTTGCAATGTGATCTTCTCCTTAGGAATTACTTGAGTTCTCCCAAAATATCTCTCTAAAATATACTAAGCCTATTAGGGCTCTAATGGTCGGAAGAGAGGAGAGGAGGGGGTATAAATAGGGAAAATATCTAAATAAATATCTAAATTTGTGCAGAGGTGACCGCCGCGGCAGTGGAATTCACCACCGTGACAATGAGTAGGTTGGTTCAGTGATCGCCGCAGTGGTAGAAAAGGCGGTGGATTCAGGGACCATCCTGCAGTTTCACCGCCGCAGCGGTGGATCTCATCGCTGCGCAATTGAACCACATCGGATTCTCATAGATGTGATCGTCTTGGATCGACTGCGGCATCACGAGCTGGAATTCGAATGGTGAAAATTCACGACAATTGAAATGTGAATTTTCATCGATCTCGTCCAAGTACTTCTAGCTTGTCTCCGTTTTCCCACGGTGGCTTTCACTGAATGTAGCATTGGTATCTCTCAATGCCACCGCTTCCGTCTTGGTCTCAACGAAATAAAGAAGATGATCGATTTGCGTGTGCAAAGATGTTATGGTCACATCAATGTCGGCACAGACCATCTCGATATGATCAAGACGATCCTCATGCTCGTTGATCCGGTCATGCATCTCCCTCAACAATCTCTGAGTCTCCCCCATAACGATTGCGAGCATTTCTTCTAGATTGGGGGAAGACTCCTCGTCGTGATCCGGAATGTCTAGCCATGGCGCCACAGTGTTAGAAAAATCTCCCGAGCTTTGGTGACTCGGTGAATGATTCCAACTTTAATAATCATAGGCCGCCATTTCCTCTAACGACCAAAAGGCATCTTTCGCAGTTAGGTCATAGAAAGAGGGGGTACCATTTTCTCCTTTCACCTATATTCTGGTTGCGGCTTGTAACCCGTCGAGGAAATTCAAGAGCTGACATTCCCTCAGGAAATCATGGTTCGAAAACCCGAACAACAATTCCTTGTATCGATCACAAGCACTATAAAACAGCTCAGAATTCCGTTGAAAGAAACGCAAGAGCACCTGTTGATCTAGCATCTTCAAGCACCCTGTAGGAAAAACAAAAACAAAACTATAAAACAAAAAAGTTATAAACAAAATAAATGCCTAAAGTAAAATCAGATCATTTACTCACAATATCAATAATAATCTGAAAACACAATCCCCGGCAACGGTGCCAAAAATTTGGTAGCGCGTAAATACGCTACTACTTTCACTCGCAAGTATATGAGATCAAGTTCTAGTAAAGGTGGGGAGAGTAAGGGTATCGTGTCCACAAGGATTGGTTGTGATTATTATTGAGTACCGCGTTTATCATGACCTAACTTTATCTAGGCTAAAACAAATGTATATAAAATTAATATAAACTAATACTAAAATACTAATTAAACTATACTAATACTAATATGAGATGTTTAGGAAAAATGTTGCATAGGGATTAACTTTGTTAACAAAAACGTGTTTGGTCTCGTTTTAGTTTATGCTAATGGCATTCGGGTATTCTACAATCTCGGTCCGTAAACTCACTCGCCACCTCTCTCGAGTGTAAGATGAGTGAATACATGACTTTGCGTCAACGAAGAAGTCCCCCTCAATATTTTAACGACACTAGGACACGTGAGTCTCACCCCAACGTCATTGATTGCACACTTTCTAACGCCCTCCCGGGTCGTTAGATTATCGTATTGTGTTTTTTCTAGTCCAAATCCGGGGTTACCTCTCCTGAGTGTCAAACCTCATATTCTCTAGTTATCTAAACAAGCATAATATCATTATAACAGGGCAAACACAATCTAAATTATTATAAAACATATATTAACGAAACACAAACTCAAACAAACAACACTTTAATAAATTATATTAATCCAAAGACAAAAACTCGTTTAGCTCATGGCCATAGCCGGTTATATAATGAAAAAGAACTAAACATGCTCAAACAATAATCCTAAGTTAAGAAATAAAGAAAGAAACGAGAGAAACTTAACCTAATCCGAAGATTTGCCACTAAAAACATTCCAAGATCGCTCCCCCTTCTTTGCAACGTGATCTTCTTCTTACGAATTGCTTAAGTTCTCCCAAAACCTCTCTCTAAAATATATTAAGCCTATTAGGGCTCTAATGGCCGGAGGAGAGGAGAGAAGGAGGTATAAATAGGGAACATATCTAAATAAGTATCTAAATCTGTACATAGGTGACCGCCGTGGCGGTGAGTAAGTCAGTTCAGTGATCGCCGTAGCGATAGAGGAGGCGGTGAGTTCAGGGACCATCCTGCAATTTCACCTCTGCGGTGGTGGATCTCACTGCTACGGTGGTAGATGTCCAGCAAGATTAGGTCCTCTCTGCATTTTCACCGCCGCAGCAGTGGTCTGGACGCCGCGGTGGTGGGCTTCTTTTCAGAATATTGCCTCTTTGCTTGTTTTTCCACCGTTCTTGGTCCGATTTGATCGTTTATGATCCGTTTTCACGTTTTTTCACCCCACACACTTGATTTAATACAAAAAGAATAAAAACACATTAAAATATATTAAAACGTAAGAAACATACTAAAAAACTAACAATTTTGGTTTGAAAATATAAAGGTAATTTACACCTATCAAGGGCCTCTTACTACTGGAAGCTCACCGCCGAGGTAGTGAAACTATAGAGAGGATCCTAATTCCACCGCCTCCTCCACCACTACGGCGAAGATCAAATTCACATAGCCCACCACCGCGGCGGTCACTCTGCACACATAATTAGATATTTTTTGATATTTTGAACCCTATAAAACCCTTCCTCTCCTCCTCTCTTCCGATTTGAAGACCCCCAAAGCCCCTTAGAATATATTTAGGGTTAGGTTTAGAGATATTTTAGGGAGAGGTCACAACTCAAAGAAGAAGAAGAAGGAAGTGATAGTTCAACGATTTTAGCATCAAATCTTCGAATATCGGCTAAGTCGTTCGTTTCTTTTCTTTATTTTCTTACTTTCGGTAGTTGTTGAGCATATTTATATCATTTTACATTGTATATATGGTTATGGCCAATGGCTAAACATGGGTTGTTTAGGGATTAATATAAATTTATGAAAATGTTATTTATTTGAGTTTATGTTTCGTTAGCGGTTGTTCTTCGATGTTTGATTGTGTTTATGTTTCTTGTATTGTTTGTTTGCTTGAAATGGTATATAGAGAATGCGGGGTTTGACACTTGGGAGAGGTAACTCCGAATTCAGACTAGGGTAAACACAACGCGACGATCCAATAACCCGGAAGAGAGTTGGAAAGTATGCAATCAATGACGTTGGGGCGAGACTCATGTGACCTAGCGTCGTTAAGATGTTGAGGGGGACTTCTTCGTTGACGTGAAGTCACATATTCACTTGTCTTACACTCGGGAGAGGTAGCGAGTGAGTTTACAAACCGAGATTGTCGAATAGGTCGAACGCCGTTAACGTAAACTAAAATGAGACCAAACACGTTTTTGTAAACAAAGTTAATCTCTAGGCAATATTTTCCCTAAACATCTCATATTAGTATTAGTATAGTTTAATTAGTATTTTAGTATTAGTATTAATTAATTATAAATTACATTTTTAGCGCCTAGATAAAATTAAGTTATGATAATCACGATACTCAATAATAATCTCAATCAATACCTGTGAACACGATAACCTTACTCTCCCTACCTATACTAAAACTTGACCCATATACTTGCGGTGTAAGTTAGCGACGTAATATTCTGCTACCATATATCACTAGCCTATCGGGATATTAATTGAGTTTAGGTTTTAATTGAGGTGGTAGAAGTTCATATGAGAATAAATTGTTATATTTTTTTGTATATTTAAGTTGTAGCATAAACCCAAATGTATCTGGTTTAAGTGAAATTGAATTAGGCATAAAGGGACTTAGCCTAATCGGGATTAATTTTGCGCCTGGGAAAAAAATAGGGTTAACCTTTACCCTGAAAAAAAATAAGGCTTGATTTTGAGCCTACAAAACAATTAGGTTAGTCTTGCGGTTACGAAAAAGATTATATAGGTTTGATTATGAGCCTAGAAAAGAATTAGGTTAGTCTTCTACCTGTAAAAAAAAGATTATAAAAGTTTAGTTCTTGCTTAAGAAAGAGATCAGGATTAGTGGATTGCAAATTCCCAACGGGAACTCAAGGGATAGTTGGTATGGCAATAGTAGCTTGTCAGACTTTCATAAATCTTTGGGTCATTTTCTCTATCCCTTTATCTATTTGGTTGTGAACTTTATTAATTTACGTTTCTAATATATAACAAGATAATATCCGGTTAGATAAATTGAAGTGAATTTGATTGTTTATTTGTTTAAAATTTTAACTACTTAATTCATCTTCTCTATTGGATAGATTTTTGGATTAACAATTGGTACCATAGATAGATTAGCTGAATAGGTTTCACATCCAAGCTAACACGATCATATGGCACAATAGAGTTATTTCTCCAAAATTATCAAATATTATTATAAATTTTCATAATATACAAAACAATACGAAGATATTACACTTATATAAAATAATTTAACATTTAACTCCAAAAATTATCAAAAATATAAATTTAACATTTAATCTCCAAAAATTATAAAGTATATCGTTGTACCACAAATTTACAAAACCGACTCCAAAAATGTCAAACGTATCTAAAATAATATTTTTCAAAAATATAAATTTTCGGGGTATTACAATCTACCCCCCTTAAATAAATTCCGTCCTCGAAATTTCGTTCAAAACGGTAATAATTCATAAACGCATTGCATGCTCATGTTAGTCACACTAAATTCTAGAATAATTGTTCTCTATGTAGGGTCTCATAAACTAAGTTTAGGGCGGTTGCAAACCCACGCTGATACTAACTGTAACGGCCCGATTTTCCAGGGCCGCCATGTGATTTCTCCCCTTGGAGAACTAACACTAAAATGTGATGAAAAAATAGTTTATTAAAATTGATTATTTTATAACGTTACACGGATCAAGTAAATTTTTAAATGTAGAAAGTGATTTTTATTATTTGACTATGCCATAGTTGTCTTCTGGTCAGGAGGGCATGTCCTGCGAAATGTGGATATATTGTTACCTATCAGACAAGTCCTGTAAGGTGAATATTTGTTGTTACTTGTTAGGCAAGTCCTGCATGGTGGATATATGTTGACCTGTTAGGAGTGCAAATCCTGCAGGTGATTGCCCCTACCATTGGGGATATTGAATGGTCTTAATACTAACAGTCACCTTAGATGACACAGTTGTACAGGTTACAATACCATCGTAACTCCCGATCGTGAGGTAAACGATCCTACGGCTCGCAAGAAAATATATTATTTTATTATATACAAGTGAGTTGACCAGTGAATTTAAATTTGGTTGTTCTGTTACGATGATATTTTTCTTGAAATTTGGATATTGCCTAGTGTGGCTATATTTTATTGGAAAGTGAATTTTGATATAAAAAAAATAATAAATAAATAAAATAAAAAAATTGATCCATGAAATATTTTTATACTACGAAGACAGTACACCAATAGAATAATTCGAATAGATATTGGTCCACTACTAACGATTGGTAAAGTCGGAGTGTGGGGTTATTATAAGACTTTTGGGAGTCAATTGTAATAGTTGTATTTATTATGTATCGCTGTAAAATTACCTAGATAAATTGAGTATAATAATTTTAGTAAGTGTTAATATAATTATTTACTACTTTAATAAAATGGATTTTGTTGAAAACCATCTAGGAAATGATCCCATAGTTTTGGAATTGTGTACTAAAAATTGCATATGTACACAATTAAAATGATATTATGTATTGGGCCCTAGGATACCATATAAAATGGGCCCTAGGAATTTTAAAAGCATTTTATGGATACGTTTATTTTCTTTTATGATAAAAATATGATATTAAATTGCCATTACACTAGTATGTGGTAATTTAATGAATTTATACAAAATAAATGCATGTTTTGTATCGTTGCTTGGATAAATTCATATAAATTCGATAATTATAATTATCGCCGCCGTATTATAAATTAAAAGATTTTTATAAAACGAATTATTAATTTCGTATCGCCGTCGCCTTATAAAAATTTACCAGATTTTATAAAATGAAAATTCAGTCAATCAATTTTAATATTAATTCTCCAAAGAGAGAAACCTCGTAGCGGCCCTGGGAAACCAGGCCGTTACACTATCTAAAAGGTGTGGAGCATTTGTTATGCGCTCGCATATTGATTACTCGCAAGTGTACGAGGTCAAAGTTTTAGTATAAAGTGATCTTGAAAGATCGGGTATCGTATTCACAGGGATTGGTGCCGTTATTATCGAGTACTGTAATTGTCATGACCTAACTTTATCTAGGCTACCAAAAATGTAAATAATTAATTAAACTAAATTAATATAACCTAAATTATCTATACTAATAAGTTTTAGGGGAAATAATTATCTAGGGATTAACGTGGTTTACAAATACGCGTTCGATCTCGATTGACTTACGTTTACGGTGTTCGACCTATTTGACAATCTCGGTATCTAAAACTCCTCTGTCACCTCTCCCGAGTGTAAGACGGGGGATATAACGCAATTTCATGTCAACAAAAAAGTTTCCCTCAACATCTTAACGACCCTAGGTCACGTGAGTCTCGCCCCAATGTTATTGATTGCACACAATCCAACTCTTGACCGGATTGTTGGATCGTGCGTTGTGTTTATACCTTATCGACAATCTCAATTCGTAAAACTCTATCGTTACCTCTCCCGAGTGTAAAACGGTGGAATACATGACTTCGAGTCAACAAAGAAATCCCCCTCAACGTCTTAACGACCCTAGGTCATGTGAGTCTTGTCCCAACGTCATCAATTGTCCACAATCCAACTCCCGACCAGGTTATTGGATCGTGACGTTTATTTACCCTAATTCGAATTCGGGGTTTGTCAAACCCCGTATTCTTCATGTATCTATCTAAGTATAATAAACAAACAATACGATAAACACAATCAAACTACGAAGAACAAACATAAACGCAACACCAAAATCATCTTAATCACATATTTATAAATATAGTGTTAATCCCTATACAATCCATGTTTAACTACGGCCATAATCGCATTTACAAATAAAGCACGAGCTAAACATGCACACAAAATACCTAAGTTAAAGAAATAAGGGAAGAAATTGAAGAACTTAGCCTCGTTCGAAGATTTGTTGCTAAGAACCGTTCAATAATCGCTTCACCGTCTTCCTCCACTTCGAGATGTGAGCTCTACCTCTAAAATTGTTTAAATCCAACCCTAAGTATAGCCCAAGGGGCTCTAATGGCCGGAGAGAAAGAGAAAATGAGAGAGGAAAGGGGATATATATAGGCAAAATATCTTAAAAATATCCTTAAAAATATCTAAATTGTGCAGAGGCCATCGCCTAGGCAGTGAGTAGGTCGGTTGGTTGATCGTCGCGACAGTGAAGACAATAATGGATTAGGATGACATTCTGCAGTTTCACCGCCTAGGCGGTGAGTGTCCAGCAAGAATAGGTCAGTCTTTACATCTTCACCACCGCGACGGAGGTCTGGAGCCGCAGTGGTGGGCTTCTTTCACAATTTTGCCTCCGAGCTTATTTTTCCACTGTTCTTCGACCGTTTTTTATTCGATCTCATCGTTTTCACTCCAGTTTCCGATCTTTTCACCCCCACACACTTGATTTATACAAAAAGAATAAAAACTAATTAAAACATAATAAAATAAATATAAAAACTACTCTAAAACTAACAAAACCGGTTTAGAAATATGTAGGTAGATCACACCTATCAAATACCCTCAAACTTGGAATTTTGCTAGTTCTCGAGCAAAACACACACACGAAAATAAAAAACACAACTAAATGAAATAACAAACAACCTAAAACAATCTAAATATAACGAGATGCGAGTTTTGACTTCTTCTAACTACCTATTTATTCTTTTCCCTCAACAACTGCCAGTTATATCGAGTTCAGGCGGTAAAACACATCATGTGGTTCTAGAATTTCGACATGCAAATAAGGGTGAACGTCATTCTAAATCCTGTAAACGTGTTAATGCGAGACTCAATAATATAACTATACAACGACTGGATTGGATTATCCCCCAACGAAATTCACAACTCAGACCGTGAAGGACTAGGATTTCCATAAGCCTGATTGGGGTCTACTCTCCACTAATGTAGGCTTGGAAGTTCATAAAGATCAGAAGGACTTGGTTCAGTTTTGGTATATTTGGCTAAGCGTAATTTGGAATAGAAAACGAGTTATTGTCGTTAACTTAACGTTACCCAGGACTCAACGCTTGACACATTCACTCTTGAAACCCCATAGATAAATTAGAAACAAATCTAAACAAACATTTTTGACCGACGTACTCACTTGTCAAAAACAAACGGAATTAAACTTATATTTACATATGTTTGTTTTTTTTTTTTTTTTTTTTTAAATTTCAAACAACCACACCCCCAAACTTATTCGATTATTATGATTTTATAGGTGTGGTTAAAATGAAAGAAAAACAACGAGTTCTTGAATACTGAACCAATCTGAAGTTCGCCCTAAACCCAACCTGCTCACATCAAGTAGCATTTGCAATTGCTAGCTTGATTCACTCAAATTTGCCTTTAAATTTAGCGATTAAGGTTTGGAAAAAGATCAATTGGCTAGGGTATTTGTTTATGTGTTCAGAATTGAAATTAGTATTTAGGCTTCGACAGGGTAACGAGAGATAATCATGTTACAAGGTAGGCTTAAAAAGACTCAAGCGACAAAACGAATGCCTAAATCACGTCTCCTGAACTATCTTGCCTAGGATTTCACCTCAAGCTTTCCCTCAATCAGGTTCTAGAATCTTTAATGTGTCATGAATTTGGCTAATCGATAATCGTCCTCAAATTAATTGAATAGAAATACATTGAGTCTATGTGCCCGTGCAAATTAGAATCTACAATAATTTTGACCAAAAAACATTATCAAGCACATAGAACACACATGCATGGGTATTACCCTTGACTTCGAAAACAACCAAGGGGTAATATCATCATCGGGTAACAGCCCAAATGAACGCAAAACTCAGCATGAAAACAATAACACAAAAACATAAACACATTCTAGCCTAAATACACATGCACACGATAAAACAAAAAATAAAATAAAATACTAATATCCTACACATCACCGCCAAACTCAAAATGGACAGTGTCCTCAGTGAACCCAATCATCATTCTCAACATATGAAATTTAAGCATGCTGATGAATGGGGTTTAGAACACGTACCTGGGAGGCGAGATAATCTCGCCTCCGAATAAATTTGGCTGTGACGAATTTAATTTATTTGACCTTGGTTTGCCTCCCAAGAAGCGCATGGTTTAATGTCCTCGGCCTGACATTTTCAGATTGCCCTCAAGATTGGCGAGGTTTTGCTTTGTTCGGCTCGATCTTTCAGCGACACACCTTACTGGCTTATGTACGTGGCCCCTCACTATAAACGGTTCAGAATCTCATTGAAAGGGATGCATCAATACCAGTCGACCTAACATCGGCAAGTACCCTGCATAAGAAATAAAAACAAAACTACAAACAAAAATTATATAAAAAAAAAAATGCCTAAAATAAAATTGGGTCATTTACTCACAATATCGATAATAAACGACAAAACAATCCCCAGAAATCGTTACCAAAAACTTGGTGGCGATCGCCGAAAACTATATTTGACAAACAACCAATCCCCGACAATAGCGCCAAAAACTTGTACGGCGAAGCGTTTGTTACGCGCTCGCGTATTGACTATTCACAAGTGTACGAGGTCAAATTGTTAGTATAATGTGATCTTGAAAGATCGGATATCGTATCCACAAGGATTGGTGTCCTTATTATCGTGTACCGTAATTGTCATGACCTAACTTTATCTAGGCGACCAAAAATGTAAATAATTAATTAAACTAAACTAATATAACCTAAATTATCTATACTAATATACTAATATGTTTTAGGGGAAATAATTGTCTAGGGATTAACGTGGTTTTTCAAATACGTGTTCGATCTCGATTGACTCTTGTTTACGATGTTCGACCTATTTGACAATCTCGGTATCTAAAACTCCTCCGCCACCTCTCCCGAGTGTAAGACGGGGGATATAACGCAATTTCGTGTTAACGAAGAAGTCCACCTCAATGTCTTAATGACCTTAGGTCACGTGAGTCTCGCCCCAACATCATTGATTGCACACAATCCAACTCTCGATCGGATTGTTGGATCGTGCGTTGTGTTTACCCTATCGACAATCTCAGTTCTTAAACTCTACCGCAACCTCTCCCGAGTGTAAGACGGGAAAATACATGACTTCGGGTCAACGAAGAAGTCCCCTCAACGTCTTAATGACCCTAGGTCACGTGAGTCTTACCCCAACGTCATCGATTGTCCACAATCCAACTCCCGACCGGGTTATTGGATCGTGGCATTTGTTTACCCTAATCCGAATCCGAGGTTTGTCAAACCCTGTATTCTCCATGTATCTATCTAATCATAATAAACAAAAAATACGTTAAACACAATCAAACTACGAAGAACAATATAAACGCATCACCAAAATCATCTGAATCACATATTTATAAATATAGTGTTAATCCCTATACAATCCATGTTTAACTACGGCCATAACCGCATTAACAAATAAAGCACAAGCTAAACATGCTCATAAAATCCTAAGTTAAAGAAATAAGGCAAGAAATCGAAGAACTTAGTCTCGTCCGAAGATTTGTCGCTAAGAATTGTTCAACAATCGCTTCGCCCTCTTCCTCCACTCCGGGATGTGAGCTCTACTTCTAAAACTTCTAAATCCAACCCTAAGTATAGCCTAAGGGGCTCTAATGTCTAGAGAGAAAGAGAGAAAATAAGGGAGGAGAGGGGATATATATAGGCAAAATATCCTAAAAAATATCTAAACTGTGCAGAGGCCACCGCCTAAGCGGTGAGTAGGTCAGTTGGTAGATTTCCGCGGTAGTGAAGACAGCGGTGGATTAGGATGACATTCTGTAGTTTCACCGCCTAGGCGGTAAGTGTCCAGCAAGAATAGGTCAGTCTCTATATTTTCACCGCCGCGGCGGTGGGCTTCTTTCACAATTTTGCCTCTGAGCTTGTTTTTCCACCGTTCTTCGACTGTTTTTTGTTCGATCTCATTATTTTCGCTCTAGTTTCATTTCTTTTCACCCCACACACCTGATTTATACAAAAAGAATAAAAACTAATTAAAATATAATAAAATAAATATAAAAACTACTCTAAAACTAACAAAATCGGTTTGAAAATATGTAGGTAGATCACACTTATCAGCAATCTATGTACTTTCCTCCACTGTTTACCAATGTTTTTAAAATGGACCGGACATCGAACCGGAAAAGTCACCGGTTCACGAGTCACCGGTTCAACCGGTAGGCGAACCGTGGTTGAACCGGTGACGTCATATATATTAATTATTACTTTCACCATTTAAATCGAAATATTTAAATCTTTATTCCAAACAATGCTCAAAATGAAAATGTCCGAAGACACTGTAACTGGAAAAAAGACATACTTTGACTAATAGATTAAAACTCTTAAGGATGAATTTGACAAACTATCAAACTTTGAGGACCACTTACAATATTACCCTTTTCTTTTTTGTATCCATTGAATTACAATTCTTATCCACACAAAAATGCATGCTGAATATATATATATTACGACCTAACCTAATGATTTAACCTAGCCGTCGCTCCTTCCCTGTTCTCAATTCCTTTGCTACTCTTTTCTCACAGGTACACACTACACGTCTCTGTCTGTCTCTCTCTCTGCAACTTGGCGATGATAGTACAAATGGGGGTCGACGATGACGTTATAAGGAAGGTCGGCAGTGGTTGATCGGCGAGGAGAAGACAACATTTTTTTAGGGTTTTTTTGGGGAAAATAGTTACACAAATGGGGATGGCAAAAACCCGACCGGTTCAAAGAAAACTGGACCAGTTCACCGATTCGCGGTTGAACTGGTTCGAACCGGGCGGTCGAGCGATTTAACCATATAAACGGTTTTTGGTGTATTTTCGAACCGAAAACCTAACCGGTCGACGGTTCAACCAGTCCAACTGGCCGGTCTGGTCCAGTTTTTAAATCATTGTTGTTTACAGGTGATAATTATGTTTTTTGGAAGGCCATAATGTCTTCTTTCTTACAGACTACTAACTATGATGCATGGTTATTTATTAAAAATGGTCCTTTCGTTCTATCTATTAATGGTGAAGCTACGAAAGAGGATAAGTATGATGGAGATGATTTCAAAAAGTTATCTATTAATGCTCAAGATATTAATCTTTTATTCTTTGGATTAGATGTGAATGACTATAATAGGATATCAGGTTACAAGTTGAAAAAAGAAATGTGGATATCGGATTACACATGATGGTATAAATCAGGTGAAAGAGTCCAAAATCAATGTCTTGATCCAACAATTTGAGCTTTTCAAAATGGGTGAAACAGAGACCATCCAGGACATGTACCCTAGGTTCTCCAATATATGCAATAGCCTCAGTGCGCTCGGAAAGCCATATTCAATGCTGCAGAGTGTCCGAAAAATTATGAGGTCTTTAACCAAAGCTTAGGAACCTAAGGTGACGGTAATTGAGGAAGCCAAGGATATGAGCCAATACACCATTGATGAGCTCATTAACAATTTAATGACTTACAAGTCATTTATCCGAGGATATGAATAAGGAGCAACAACTAGCAGACAAAAATCCCTAGTGCTTAATCTCAAAAAATTGATGATGATGATGACAGTGATGACATAAGCCTCGACATTGATCAAGAGCGAGACGTAGCTCTTACAAAACATTTCAGGAGGATGACCCGACGAACTTTTCATTGAAGAAAGAACTTCAATATGAATAATATTGAATGTTATAATTATCATAAAAAGATATATTTCCAAGTAAACTGTCCTGATCCGAAATAGGAAAAAAAACGCAACAACAAAAAAAATAATCAAAGAAGAGCGAGAAGAAATCCATTAAAGCAACGTGGGAGGATTCAGATTCAAGTAGCTCTGAAACATCAAGCAACAATAACAAATCAACGATCCTTACCCTAATGGACATTGGGGATGAGGCACCTAAATGTTCTAGTTCTTGTTCTTCAAATTTTGATGAATTATTTGACGTTTATCAAAAGCTATTATATGATTATAAAAATCAGTGTTCTCAAATTAGTGCCTTAGAAAATATAGTTACTTCATTAAATAAACAAATTGAAAGATATGAAGCTGAAAACACTTATCTTAAAAATCAAATTTCGAAAAATGTGTCATCTGTTTAAAAAAAAAAAAAACAAGGAATTAAAATCCAAAGTTGAGAATTTGAATTCTATTGTTTTCAAATTTACAACTGGTGAGAACAATTTAAAAATACTTTTGGGAAGTTCTAAAGGTGTTTTCAACACAAATGGTCTTGGTTTTCAGAAAAATATTAAACAAAAGAGATTTCATAGATTTTTTTTTTTTTCCCTAAAACTAAGAAAATTGTGAAATGCTTTAACCCTAACATTATGGGGCATACCTTAAGAAATTATTTTCAGCCAAAATCTAAAGATAAAAAAGGTAAGGGTTCCAAAATAAATAAAGATTGATTTAGATAACAAGATTAGACCCATGTAGATTTGGTACACGATAGGTGTAATTTACCTATCTATTTCCATACTGAACTTATTAGTTTTTTAGTGTTATTATAGTATTTTAATATATTTTTATTCTTTTTGTATTAAAACATGTGTGTGGGGTGAAAAGAGATGAAAACAGATCATAAACGATCAAATCGGATCAAGAACGGTAGGAAAACAAGCATAGAGGCAAGATTCTGAAAAGCAACCTATCGCCGTGGCGTCCAGACCACCGCCGCAATGGTGAATATGCAGAGAGGGCCTAAAACTGCTAGAAGCCCACTGACGAGGCGGTGAAACATTAGAGAAGGCCCTGATTCCACTGCTGAGTCTACCGCCGAGGTCGTGGCTTAACCGACTTAACCACCGCCGCGGCGGTGACTCTGCACACACTTTAAATATTTATTTAGATATTTTTTGGCCCTATATCTTCCTCCTCTCCTCTATTTCATCCATATGAGAGCTCTTAGGGTTAGAATAGGGTTGAGAGGTTTTTGGGGAATGCTCCACCAAATCCGAAGGAAAAGATTACAAGGCGAAGAAGGAGAAGCGATCTCGGAATGGTTTTAGCGCCAAATCTTCGGACTACGGCTAGTTTCTCTTGTTTCTTTCTTTATTTCTTAACTTTGGATTATGGTTTGAGTATATTTAGCTCGTTTATCATTGTATATACGGTTATGGTCGTTAGGGATTACTATAATTTATGAATATGTGATTTTTAAAGTGGTGTTTTGTTAATAGTAGTTTTTCGTTATTTGATTGTGTTTGTCATTTCTCCTTGTTTATTATGCTTGTTATGATATACTGAGAATACGGGGTTCGATACTCAGAAGAGATAACCCCGGATTTGGACTAGGGTTTAAACACAATGCGACGATCTAATAACCCAAGAGGGAGTTAGAGAGTGTGCAATCAATGACGTTGGGGCAAGATTCGTGTGACTATGTGTTCTAAAAAATGCTAGAGGGGGATTTCGGTGTTAACGCGAAATCACATATTCATTCACTTGTCACTCGGGAGATGGAGTGAATGAATTTACGATATAGAGATTGTCAAATAAGTCGAACATCGTTAACGTAAACTAAACGAGATCAAACTCGTATTTGTAAATGAATTTAATCCCCTGATAATCCATTCCCTTAAACGTCTCAAAATAGTAATATAGTTTAATTAGATAAATTAGTATTTTAGTATTAGTATATTATTAATTATAAATTTCATTTTCTATCTCCTAGATAAAATTAGATTATGATAATTACGGTACTCGACAATATTCTCAACCAAAACCTATGAAAACGATAACCTTTACTCTTCTCACTCTAGTAAAACTTGACCCGTAATTATCTAAAATCTAGTGCAGAGTGACCGCCTAGGCGGTGGGATTCACCGCCTAGGTGGTAGGTATATCGGTTTGATCTTCGCTACAGTGGTGGAGGAGGCGGTGGAATCAGGAACCTCTCTGCAGTTTCACCGCCTAGGCGGTGGGCTACTATCCTGAATTTTGCCTCCGTGCATGTTTTCCCATCGTTCTTGATCCGATTTCATCATTATTAATTCGTTTTCATACCTTTTCACCTCAAACACCTGATTTATACAAAAACACATAAAAACATATTAAAATGTAATAAACATACTCAAAAACTAGCAATATTTGGTTTGGAAATAGATAGATAAATTATACCTATCAGACACCTAAATATGGAGGGCATGTGACTTTTGGAGATGATGCCAGAGGTAAAATTGTCGGTATAGGTAATATCGATAATGTATCCACTATTATTGAAGATGTTTTAATAGTTGAAGGCCTTAAATATAATTTTCTTAGTATAAGTCAACTGTGCGATAGAGGTTACAATGTCATATTTGATAACAATAAGTGCATTATTAAGAATAGTAATGATGATAACATCCTACTTGTTGCATCAAGTTTTCAAAATGTTTATACTTGATCATTCGATGATTTTTCGTTTCAGAACTTATCATGTTTAAATGCTTTATATGAAAATAATTGGTTGCGCAATACAAGTCTTGGGCAATGGTTGCATGGAGTTGATTTTTAATTTATCTAAGAAAAGTCTTGCTCGTGGTCTTCCTGATATTAAATTTGTTAAGGATAAGATTTGTGATGCATGTCAACTTGGTAAACAATCTAGGTATTCTTTTAAGAAGAAATTGCATGCATCTATATTTAAACCTCTTGAATTGCTGCAAACATCTAAAGTTCAACATTACTATCTATTTTTTTTTACAAGGACTTTTCTAACTTCTGTTTTTTAATGTGTGTGGCCCATTAGGTTCATGCCAAATGTTGAATGGTGAAAATAATTATTTTACTAATCAATTAAAATTACAAGAATTCTAATTTTGTCCTTCTTGTAAAAAATACTTGTCTCCTAATGCATTTTGTCCAACTGCGAGTCACGTCTACTCACATATCACAACCATGTCCAATTGGTAGAAATTTTACCAAGAGAACCTCCTCAGATATAATTTCCATACTATACAATCTCTTTATTTGGTGTTCTCCAAAGGACTAACAGGGAATGGATAGAGTTTAAAACCTTAGTCCAATCATATGTGTATTGATTAATAATAATAATTCTTTGTAACACCAATTAGAATCTCATCCCAATCGTTACATTGCTCTAACCAAAGACTTTTGTGAATTACGTTAAATCATTTCACATAGGATATGTCTCTCTTCACTAAGAGCGATAGATCATATCTTGAATACTTGTATATTTACATGTATGTCTCACTATACCCAATGAATACCTTTGAGGATAGTGGCCAGAGTACAACACTTAATTTTGTCGAAGCATAGCAACACATACATATAATATACAATACCTCAAGTCTAAAATCACAAATACAATCATATATCAGATATTCTATTTTGACATTGAGCAAAGCTACCATGTAGGATATTAAGGATGATCACGTTCGGTCTCTTACTACATTAGTAAGTCCCCTTGTGGTTGTTATAGGATCTATAGCAATGGTTTGAGACTCACTATTCTCAAAAGAGCAAACAACTAAACAAGTTAGCCTAGATCGTTGGAGACCAGTTTTCAACAATCCAATACTAACTAGGAACAACTAAGAATATTTAGTTACCAAATGTATTTGATCTCCTTCTTTTAATCACATTAAAGAGTTAAGATATTTTATCTTAATATCCAAGGTCTACAGCAATATTGATACAATTAAAGAATAATATACAAAATACATTTATTAATACTTGAGACTAAAATGTTTTACAAATAGAAACAATAAATATAAGAATACAAGATTGACTATAGGGTTTACATCCAACGATCTTCCATTAGAAATTTATCCAATTAGTATAATATCTAATACCTATCTTTTTAAGATACCGATCTAACTATTGTAAAGTCATAGCCATAGTTACTAGATCTACTATGCTATCTGTTGTGTCTATTATGTTAATGTCGATTAACAAATATACATATATACATATATATACACGCGCCGCTATACCTTTTTTTTTTTTTTCCAAAAATATGTTTACTTACTTCAAAATTCGGGAATACACCTGTCCCAAATATTCACAACAAAACCACAAAAAGAAAATTTAACCTTTCATGGTTCACACATGCCTAGCCAACCCTCCGAAACGACTCCACCTACTGACTCTACCTAGTGCTAGTAGTGGACCTAGCTGCAGTACTTGAAACAAAATATTTTATCGGTGTACTGTGTTCATAAGATAAAAACATTTCATGGATCAAGTGTATTTATCAGATACTATTTTTCAAACATAATATAAATATAACCGCACACTGAGCCGAAATAAAATTCCACAACCATCATTGCAATAAGATAACGTATCCAAATCAACCAATCTAAATATTTCGACATATAATAAAATACCGCACTCATATTTACCTACTATCCATAGGATCGTTTCACCTCACGATCGGGAGTTACAACGGTATCGTAATCTATACAACTATGTCATCTAAGATGGTTATCAGTGTTAGGGTCATTCAATATCCCCAATGGTAGGGGCATTCACTCACAGGATTTGCACTCCTGACAGGTCAACATATCCACCCTGCAAAACTTGCCTGATAGGTAATAACAAATATCCACCATGCAGGACTTACCTGACAGTTAACAACAAATATCCACCCTGCAAGACTTGCTTGACAGATAACAACATATATCTACATCTCGCAGGATATGCCCTCCTGACATGAAGACAACTATAGCATAGTCGGATAATAAAAATAACTTTTTACATTTAAACATTTACTTGATCCGCGTAACGTTATAAAATAATCAATTTTAATAAACCTTTTTTTTTACATTTTAGTATGAAAATATAATTTGACAATTTACATAGAAGACAGTACACTCACCTTGATTTTTTCACCACTAGAAACCATGTCGTCAAAATACTACGCGGGCGGCGGCGCCTGTGAACCTAATAACCAAAGGGCCTAAACTAAGAATTTATTTAGAACAACTCTACTATGAAATGTGTGGCCCTAAAATTATCAAATATTATTATAAATTTTCATAATATACGAAACAACCCAAAAATATTACACTTATATAAAATAATTTAACATTTAACTCCAAAAATTATCAAAAATATAAATTTAACATTTAATCTCCAAAAATTATAAAGTATATAGTTATACCACAAATTTACAAAACCGTCTCCAAAAATGTCAAACTTATCTAAAATAATATTTTTCAAAAATACAAATTCCTATTAAAAAAAAAAAAAAAAAAGATTTTCTACTTTCTAGAAGTTTTGTTAAGCCCATGAATAGACTTTTGCAACTTTCACAACTTATGGTTTTTGCCTTTGGCTATGAAGCCCTCTGATTGATGCATGTAAATCTATTTCTCTATGTTTCCATTGAAGAAAGTTGTCTTTACATCCATCTGCCAGACTTTATAGTCGTGGTATATAATGATTGCTAATAAAATTATGATGGCCTTTAAAATAGAGACTGAAAAAAAGGTCTCCTGATGGTCAACTCCTTAACATTGAGTACGCCCTTTTACCACTTGTCTAGCCTTGAACACGTCCACTTTACCATCTGAGTCTAGTTTTATTTTAAATATCCCTTTACACCCAATGGGAATATTTTTCTCAAGTGGATCCACAAGGGTCCAAACTTGGTTAATATATATGGAGTCCAATTCAAATTTCATTATTGTTTGCCACTTCTTACTGTCGATGTCAAAAAGATTTAATTGTAACCTTGTTTAGTAAATGAGCTACCATCAATGAGACATATCCCTAAAAAATGGGTAAATAGGCGCGACTCATCATCGATCAGACCGTATCTAATAGAGTTTGATTTCTCCTTTCTAATACACCATTTAATTGTGGCGAAGGAAGATGAGTCCACTGAAAATGTATACCATTAAATTTTTGATAGTCCAGAAACTTCATAGGTAAGTATTCACGACCTCGATTTGATCGAAGTGCCTTAATACTTTCCTGTTTTGTTTCTATACTTCGTTTATAAATTCTTTGAACATTTCAAAAGAATCAAAGTTATAATTTGTAACATTTCACTCTCCCATAATCCCATAATCCCCTACTTGCAACTTTTTTCTTCCTTCAATGAACATTCTACAGTAACTCTTATTTTATCATTCTTTATATACTTAAAACTAAAATAAAGTTGAATAACATATTTCCTCAATGTCTCTCTAAATTCATTACTAACACCCTTGAAAATTTGTTCAACCTTTTTTTTTAGCCCAATGATAAGATAATAGTACTTTGTGAGGTAAATGGTAAAATACAGGGAGCAAATCATCTTTGCCACTTATCTCAGCCTTATGACCACATCTGGTAGTATGTTAAGCTATGACATTGATAGGAAACATTCAAACTCAACAACAACTTTTACATCTTCTGGATGGGAAATCAAACACATATCATAACTAAATAATGAGTAATGAAGCTAGAAACAGTTAACCAGTAAAATATTCCAACGTGATATTAATTTTTGAATTAGCATGTCTTATGTGAAATTCGAATCAACCCTAATGCTTGTCGTATATCCATAGAACTTGCACATTAAAACCACACGACATGCCATTTCCTACCTATGTAAAACATATATCATTGAACATTTATTTTACATTATCAAACCAAGAATAATTAATTGTGTTGGCCCAGTGTAATACCCAAGAAGGGGAGATGAATTGGGTAATTAAAAAATATCAGAGAAAAAATAACACTTTAAAAATCAAACAATTAATTTTATTCTAAAATTAATTATTATCTTTATAGCAGCGGATAAGTATAATAAGCTCTAGGTGCACACCCAAACAATACAAGATAAAATAAAGGAAATAAGCAATGTAGTACACACCGATATATCCTAGTTCACCAAGCTACTCTTGGCTAATTCAGTCTTCCGAGCTCTACGAAAATTCGCACCCACTAAACTCAAGATTCATTTACAGGTAGGAACCAAACTCTCACAATGATTCTTTTCACAGACTCATAATCAACCTTTACAAATTCTTTTTTCCAGGCTCAGGAATAACCTCTACTTTTTATAGGCTCAAGAATAACTTAATTCTATTACAAGGAGAATCACAACCTAATTCTTTTTATACCTTAGGCTCAAGAATCAAAACCTCACAAAAACACTTCAACTATCATTTTCCCAGGTAAGGATGGAACATTTACAAAATCACTCACAATTAATTTTATAAAGGAAGAATTAACACATCAATCTCTTTACCAGAAGAGATTGAAACCAAGCTACCCCTGATTAGATACTCCCAATAGTACCTAATCCGCACACGGCTCACCAATTACAAAAATTGATAAGTTCTTCCTACTCGGAGCTTCTACCACCTCAGATTAATTAATACTCAATTAATGTCCCGGTACTAGTGATGAAATTAATGTGAGGAAACAAAAATCTGATTATAAAAATAATGCGGGTAGCACAAAATTGAGCACGTAATCAGATTATCACACAAATCATTTTAAAAGATTTTTTATGCTTTTAAAGTTCAAAAACGATTTATCATACAATAAATTTACTAAGCAAACAATGATAGCAATAAACTCAATTAAGAATATGCTTGGAACACTTTCACTAAGAAAATATATAAATCTGATTATGATAAATATGAATAACACACAAATAAATATGTAATCAGATTTTCACCAAAAATCGTTTTAAAATATTTTTATGCGATTTAAAGTTCAGAAAACGATTTTATCAACCAAGCAAATATATAGAAATAAATATGCGATAAAGATTAATAGCTTGAAAATATCTCACCCGGATAACATCGAAAAATAATAGATTGAAACGTTAGACAGCTCAAATCGGTGACGCTTACACAATCAGCACTTTAACTCAAGAACACCTCAATAATTAATATCACAATTTGATCCCTAAAAATAAATATCAAAATGATGACACTTATAAAAACTTATGAACTAAATAGTTCTTGATATGGTGTCACTTGATTATGTGAAATCCGCAAGTCTTTTTATAGGTATTTGAAACAAGCCCTATAACGGCTAGTTTCCACAAGATATGTCTTTTAAAATCACCTATAAACCCCATATATTGATACCTGTCACTTAAGGTTTATTTCACTTAATAATAGCTTTCAAAATATTCAATTTAGTCCCTCAAAAGAATTTTCAAACCTAATTCCATAAGATAGGAAATATTAAAAGGACCAATTTGAAAAACACTTTAATTCCAAGTACCAAATCTATAAGAATATTAAAATAAGAGTATTATATCTTAAATATATTCATATCTCTAAAAACACTCAATCAGGTAACCAAATAACGGCTAATTTTGGATCAAATCCCAAATTCCATAAAACCTGAAAACAGACCATAAGTCGACCAACCAACACCAATCTGTCGACTGCTCGATTGAGGATACTAGCCAAGCCAAAATTTCTTTTCCCATCGGTCGACCGCCCATCCATCATCTGTTGATTGGATAATACAGAGAGTTTCATATATTTTCACCGGTCGACTTATCTGTCGACTTAGAGATTCAAAGACTTTTCTTCTATGCTCCGGTCGACTTACCTGTCGACTTACCAAAGCGAATCTCTATTAAATTCATTTTTAATTCTTTTACTTCAATATTTTTGTCCTTTTAACCAATTTCTCTTCTCTGTTAGCTCTATTAACTTTCTCAAATTCCATTTTAATCATTTACAAATATTACTTTTCAATAACACAAATGAGCAAGTAATTTTACTAATTTAGGATCCTATCAAACACATATAATCATAAAATCATTTTTGTGTCATGTGTGATCCTAATCGGGATATTAAGAGTTGAAATTAACCTGAGTTGTTTTCCCAAATTTCTTCAAACTCTTAAACCTTCATCATCTTTGTCATCATCATTTAGCATTCATTCATAACTTGTCATCGTATCTTCATCATTGGAACTTAATTAACTAAAACACTCAATTAAATTGTTAGTTCTACCAAAAACATCAACCTTTAATTGTTCATCAAAATCTTAAGATCAACAAATTGAATATGTGTTAGATAAAAAAAAAAAAAAAAAAAACACATGAAAACATAAAAAACATATATTGGTGAACATTCGTTGTACATTATTAAACCAAAAATAATTAATTTAATATGTGTTGGATGAAAAAAAAAAAACAAGTAACCACCCCCTATTTTACACTCCATGTTGTTAGGTTTATGTAAATGAATGTTGATTCATATACACATAGGAAGTTTTGAATGTCACCATTTTTTGGTCAATTATTGTATCTATTTTCTTGAGATATCGATTCCAAAGCGAAAAAAAAAAAACATAAACATCTACGACCACTATAATTAGTGAATATAAACGAATTACAATTAATATACACAAATTACCCATCGTTGAGTGTTAACATGGTATGACATCTAATGAATGTTTCGGATAAATGAAACTAATCTCTAACTAACATTCACACGGAAATGTTGAACAATAACCAGATGCATGCTACTAAAACAATCATACCGAAGGATGATTCCTAGATAATCTTCGTTATTAAAAAAATAGTAACTTCAAAAAACTACTTTAAGTCTTTTGTAACAATCTCGTAATTAACAAAAAATACAAACTAAATGTTAACAATAAGTATAGTGAAACAAAACAAATAAGAGAAATTGAGATTAATTCCAAAACCTACACAATTGCGACTCAAAAATTATTTTTGAATGAAATTTTAGAAATTCGGCTATTTTCAAAGAAGAGACGAAAATAGAAATTGAAATATGAGCATGCATATATTCGACGATTGAATCCAAAAACAAATAAGAAAATTTTGAGATTAATTCGGAAACCTGCACAATAGCGACTTAAAAAATATTTTTGAATGAAATTTTAGAAATTCGGCAGTTTGGAAGGAGAGACAAAAATAGAAATTGAAATACCAACATGCATATATTCAACAATTGAAATCCAAAATGTGCAAATGTAATACTTACCAGAATTGAATCTTTTGCATGATATGTTCTTGGAAAATATCCTTAATCATTTGTTCATTAGAAAATGATGAGTAATATAGTCTATCATTCACTAATATATTTTTATGAGCACTGAACTTTAAAAAACAAAAAAAAAAACAAAAAAAAAGGTTATTGTTATTTAATCCTTATTTAAAAGACCGTTTAGAAAAAGAAAAAAAAATCATTTTCAACAGTTCATGTAGGGATCAGACCTCAGGGTACAATCAATTAAGTTTTTAGTCCTCTAAAGACAAAAAAGAAAAAATAATAACACTAAAAAGACACATATACCCCTCAAACAAGACCCCTCACATTCATTTACGTTAACTGTAAACGTGCGCTCTCTCTATCCCTTAATCCATTCACACATCTCTCTCTATATTTATCTCTCTCTAAACCTAACATCACAAGATCATCTCCATCTCTCTCTCTCTAAAAAGGTGAGTCTCTCCTCCACCGTCGCCATCGCCATCGTCGATATCCTTGACTGTCATCGTCATCGAATCAATCTCCATCGACGACCACTCCTCCACCGTCTTCATCGTGCATCGCCATCATCCCCAATCTCACTCTCACTCTCTCTCAGACCAGGTAAGATTCTCTGGTGAGTGGTGAACAGTCCATTAGAGTGCCGGCGATGGGGTTGTTCTTGGCAGCGGCAACAACGAAAACCCTTCCCCTAGCGGCGGCGACGAAAACCCAGATCTGGTTTTAAAAATTAGCGTTAAATTGGAATGAGCGGTTGGTTACCTAAGTCGAAGGTCCCGTCGCCGGAAAAGAAAGAGCGGATTTCTTTTTTTTTCCCCCAACATAAAGCGATTGCAAAAGACGATTGTAGAGAGCCGCTAACTTGCGATTCACACCAGAGTATATCTCGATATTCTAATTTACTTGCGGATTTACTTGCATTTTTTCTCGGTCTGATTTCTCTTCTTCTTGTTCATGGTAGAGATCTGGGTTTTCTCGATTTTTTATTTTTTGTTGTTCTTTTTTGGGTGTTTGAATTTATGCTGCAAACCCTAACCTCTAATTTTTTGATTTTTTAATCCAATCAGTTTGTTCAAATGGCGAAATCGCGGCTATTCCTCACGATTTCGGATTTGAGGTAAACAGAGTGTTGTTGATTTGGTCCGTTGTTCTTTCGTGGCGCAAACCGCCGTATCTCTACGTTGTTGATTTTTTCTTAAAGTCTATTTGATTTTTTCTTAGGAAATTTTGAGATCTGAATTGGAACATTTTCAGATCTAAATTGGATTTTATTGTGGCATTCAAATCTTGTTTTATTTCGTGCCGCTCATTCTAGGTTTTGTTCAATGTTTTTTTGATTGTGTTGAAATAAAGATTGATTTTGCTCGATGGTAGTAGAGGTGGATGAGGTGTTCATTTTTATGTTAACGTTAGTATCTGTGTGATTGTTTCACATATGTTTTTCTGAATAATATGAATGTATTAACGTTAACATAGATGAGACCCCAAAAAATGTGCATTAGCGTTAACGTCAGTGTTTGCTTTGATTTCTCACATATGGATTTTCAGATAACATGAATGCATTAACGTTTAACACAAGAGATCTCAGAAAAATGTATATTAACGTTAACGCAAACCAAAATGCTTTGACATTTAACACAGAGAAGTTCAAAAAAATGTTAATTAACGTTAACGCACACCAAGCTACAAAAAAAAGATAAATATCGCAAGTGGTGAGTTAACGTTTTTAACACAGAAGATAACCAAAAAAATGTGCATTAATTTTAACGCAAACACAACCCAAACACACACCAAATCAAAAGAACAAAATATCACATATAGTAATTAACGTTAACGTGCACAAGACGACATTATGGAACAGGACGTTAACATAAATATTCAAATAAAATACGTTAAATATTCAAGCAAAAAAAAAAAATATGTTAACGATAAAAATCAGTTTGATTGTGAAAATGAGTTGAGGTTAACACATAGAAAAACAGATGAAGACGATGAGTTAACGTGAACAAAAAAAAAAATGAAATGCAATAACGTTAACATGAAATTCAATTGTAGTTTTGTAATATAAACAATGTGTATTATTTGAACAGTTTCATGTTAACGTTAACACCCAATTACGCATTTTTGTCTTATTACATAGGACAAAATAGCAGAATTATAAATAAAAGTTAACAGAGGGAGTAAAAATGCAAGATTTTTTACTAACAAATTTGTGGGGTCTGAAAACTAAATTAATGATGTCAGGGGATCTGAATCCTCTATAATCTATCTGTAGAGGACTAAAAAATAAGAATTCCTAAAAAATTATATAATAATAAAATTTTTGATAAAGGATTTTTTTTTTCTAACATATGTATCTATAGAGGATTAAGCTATGAAAAATCATATTCTAGTTCAACGATTTATGATATGTTCCTGTTTGTTTTTTTATTCGATGGCTGGCTTATAACTGTTCTATTATATTAAATTAAAAACAAATAAATAAGACAAAATGGAATTTGGATTCGGCGGTGGCCAAACAAAGGTAAAACAAGAACCAATAAGTCACCTGGGTTCCAAATGAAGACAAAAGAGATAATAAATTTTTATCTCGGTTTTTGCAGCTTTACAATGATGAACCGACTTCAATAAATTCCATCATTTAGAGAGAGAGAGAAATGGATAGGGACAATCTTTCCTTCGCCGACCACCACTAACTTAACGTGGGCTCACCAAAACATAAAAATAATCTCACAATTTTGAGAATTTGGGGCGAATGTTCCAATCATCTTTATATTGGAATGATTCATGATTGCTTCAATTTAGTAGTCATTGCTAATAAACAATGTTAAAAAAATATACTTTTCCACACAAAATGCATTTAAAATTAGATTCAAAATTTAATTTCTAAAATATTCTTAAAAAAATCGAATTTTATTTGATAAGAAAATAATTTTTTTTTTTTACCAACCGGACTAACACCTCTCGGATGGTAATTTGATTTTCATTGCATATGTTAGACCGATTTTGTACAACGGATTAAAGAGTTAAATTTCACAAATAAACACAACAAATATCGTGTCTATATATTATATTAAAATTTTGAATTTTACAGACACCCGACTAAGACTTTTTCTGTACAATTGATTAAAGAGTTGATTCATAATTTTTCCCAACTGATTAAAAAAAAAATGCAAATAAAACCAATTGAAACCATTTTTATACGATTGATTAAAAAAATCAATTTTATAAACAACTAACTAAAACTGTTTTTATACAATTAATTAAAAAATTGATACATCTCAAGACTTGTAACCTAATAGATATTTAGCTAATCCCTTTTGTGAAGGGTTTAGAGTTCAACCTCTCCCTAATTTATGTAAAAAATAATAATAATAATAATAATTTAAAAAGTTGACAATTAAAAAGTTAAATTTAACAAATAGATTTAAAATTAAAATTGTTATCGCCATTGCACTATACTACAATAAGCACCATAACATGATTACAAATGATTAAAAAGTTAAATTTGACTAAAAGTTTTAAATTAAAATTGTTATAGAAATTAGCAGCATGACATGATTACTGATTTTTGTTTTTTTTTTTTAATTTTCTTTGGGTTTTCCAGTCAAAGTCCACTACTTTATCCAGATCTTGTGGAACAATAATCATAGACAGCTCATGATCCAACCAATCAAGCAGTGATGGAAGGCAATATTGCCATCTGGCTCAAAAAGGAGTTCCATCCACCAAAACACAGGGTAAAATACAAATACTTATTACCAACCCCACAATTATTGGATCCACTTTCTCTGTTTTTTGTTCCTGTTCTTACAAAATATATATATAAATATAGGAAAATCCGTCTGCCCTAATCCCTAGATTTATTTTTATTTTCCGAAATAATAACAGAAACATTTTTTTTTTTGTTAATATACCTAACTTGTGGAAGTCGGAAGATGGACAAAAAGATCACCATCTTTAGAAAAAATTATATTTTGGATTTGGAGTGAGTATCCATATAGAACATGAAATTTGTCAAATTACATATTTTTACATTTATTTCAATTCTGTAAAATTAAAAATATTATAAATAATTTTTAAAAATAAAAATAAAAAATTATCTTCAAAACGTGACCTTTCAATTGAGATATTTTCGTCATTTCATCATTCTACTAAACATAAGACGCTTTACGCTAACAATATTTCGACCTTCTTTCTCTCGTTGTTAAGACAAATCGTCGTTAATGAAATGTCAAAAAAAAAAAAAAAAATGTTAAATTTAGTAGGATTATGAAATGATAAAAATATCCCTATTATAAAGCGTTGTGTTAAAAATAACTCATTTTCCATCTAAAATCATTCACAAAAATTTTATTTTATAATACTAAAACAACTGTAAAAACTGAGGGCCAAATTTAGAATTTGACAAACCTTGTTGGCCCATAGTTAATTAAATAAAAAACCATACAAATCAGGTCATCAACGGCAATAAGATTCTTAATAAAGTAAGATGATTTAAACAAAGAAAAGCCCAGTCATTTACAGCTTCCCTACCAAAATCATGTCTGCCCAAAACAAAAAAGTAATTTCCTATATTATATTCTCCCACCTAACAAAGGGAGACTGTGTATTCATCTCAGTCTTTATTATAAAAATAAAAAATAAAAAAACTAAAGGCAAAAAGATGCCATGCCCATGAGAATGTTCTGTTGGGAAGCTTCCGCTGATTGGAGATAGAGTTGATTAGTTTTGACCAAATCAAAAGAATAACCCAATTGTGGAGAAACGAATATTATCAAACAAAGGGCATCCTCAGATACGAATCTTCTTCAACCAAGTTTTCTTCTTACTAATCCTTTCAAGAAGTCAAAACTGCGCCACATTAAAATTAATAATACCATTAATAAGACAACGAAAGGCTAAAAACATAAAAAAATTTGTAATAAATCTCGTTCATCAAACGACTTCAATTATTGAATCCAACACTCTCGAAAAAAAAAAAAAAAAGGGGGTAACAAATCATAAATGAAACGAGTTGAATCAATGACCCAAAATTTCTCCCTCTATGACTTATCTTATTTTTACCCGTTAATCTTCTCTGAAAATTAAGCTCCGTTGACTATTTTGGCTAATATCAACTTCACCTCTCTAGATTTTTTCTTCCCTTTTTTTCGCCTAAATACCGGATTAATTATATCCAACCGGTATGTAAAGTGTTGGTTTTAAACAAGAGAAATGGTTTATTCAACAAAGATTTTCAATGAATTTGGTGAAATTCAACCATAGGGGTAATGATCTGAAAAAAAAAAAAAAAAAAAAAAGAGGTGGGAAGTAAAAAAGGGATTACTACAAAAACGGGCACCCAAAAGTTAAAAGCCTTAATTAGTGGAATGTAACATTAAAATTTGCAGATGCTTTGTGAGGAGAGAAGGGTATATATACCTACAACTACAAGCAGATAAATATAAAAGAGCTTTTTGTACCTTGCACCCCTGAAGTTTCAGAGGTGTCACATTTTAGCCCTTGTCCTTTCAATTTGAACACATCAGATTTTGAAGTATCTAAATCGTGTCTAGTCAGTCCTTTTTATGACAGAATTCACCCACGTGGGTGAATCCATGTTTGACACGTGGCTGATTTCCGTCATAAAAAATGACGGAATTACCAATTTGGACTAACTTGACATGATTTGGATACTTCAAGGTTTAATATGTTCAAATTAAAAGTCAGGGGGCTAAAGTGGGATTCATCCAAAACTTCAGGGGTGCAAAGTGCAAAACCGCAACATAAACTGAAGAAAGGGAGACTCTCGTAGAGTAGGCAAGAAAGCATCAGCTTGCACAATATTTTTACACCAAATGAGTACTTTTTTGCAAGTTGAAGGCATAAATTATACCAAAATATCAGTTAAGCGGGTAGTGAAAAGACAGAAAAAGGAAGTTAAGCACCATGCATTCTTTCCTAGTAGCATCTGTATGGGTATTGTTTCAAGTTTTAGGGCCATATGGCTTGCGACTGCAAAATTATTTCTTGCCGTTTACCCAAAACCCTATTTATAAAATCTCCTCAAACATATTTTCTTTTACAGAAAACTACACACGGAAATACTATTTGTTGTATTTAAAAAAAATTTGAAAACAAAACAAAACCTAATGCTGCACAAATTCTAAACTTATTTCCATTTTTATAAATTTTTATTTTATTTTATTTCAAGAACAGCTTTGGTGTTTTTAAGTAGTTTAAGCAAATTAGTTTTACTAAACAAATAATCAAACCAAATCATATGCTTTATTCATGGGGAAATTGGAGTATACATGCTTCATATGCCGCATGAATAGTATGAAAAGTACCATGGCAATACTAGAATCACATGATAATTGTACATACACACAGCAAATGTACTAATTGAAAGTATAAGACAATATGATACCTATTGCCATCTGGATGAAGCTCACACATGCGACCATCTTCACCGACAGCTAGTAAGTGCCCCGTGGGAGTTAAGCCCTGAAAATAAGGGATAATTTCTCTTTCTAGAAGGAAAAAAAAATTTATATCCATTGCCTAAAGTCCTTGCATCTGTAACTTGACAAGCAATTATCTCGTATAGCTAAGCTAAGCTTCCGAACTGCATAAAACAAGAAAATGAGGAAAGACTAACACCCTATGATGCAAATCGAAATCTAGTCCATAGTACAATTCTCTATATTTACAGCCAAATGCAAATCGTACTTCTCATGGGGATCATACTAATGCCCTTATGGCGTAGATCAAGACTAGCTTGAAGAATCAGAAAACTCTGAGATAGAAAAATATTTTATATTTATTTTCATTATTGTAATTTCTAATTTCTCTCCTAAACTTTTGCTTCTTAAAATTATCTCTAGCCTCCCCTGTATAATCATTTCTATTGTTTATTTTGAATTCAAATGTAGGTCCTACACCAACTTCTCTTTTATTGTCTCTCTTGGCTGTTACTTTATTGGTTTCTTTTTGTTGTTCGATTGTGTTGCTTGGCTTGAGGCCTTTGATTTTGTTAGGGCCTCTATGCTCGTATTCTTTAGGGCAGCTCAGTGCATAAAGGCTCCCACCATTGCAGGATTTGGGAAGGATCGGACATACGCAGTCTTACCTCTGTATACAAAGAAACCGTTTCCAAGATTTGAACCCGAGACCTCCAAATCACAATGAAGTAACCTTATCATTGTACCCAAGACACACTCTCAAATGCTCGTATTCGTTCTCTTCTAATAATTCTCTTTGAAAAAGAGATATATATGTCAGTACTTATAACCAAGGAAAAAAAAACTTTACACAATTCTTGGCTCAGTCAAGCAAAACATGATTACAAAATAACATTTGATAACAAAGATGACCTCAAATCACACAAGGAAACATCGCAATCCTATTCTTAAGTCATTTTGGCAATACTTTTTTCTTTCCCGTTACTTTGTCAAAATTCTCAAACGATCTTCTAGAGTTGTTCAGGATATTGCAACTAGTTTCTACCAGTGCCAAATCAGCAATGGATAACTCCATATAGAGAATAACCAATCTTAAAATCCACGAAATCTGAACTTCAGGAACAAATAAACTACAACTAAAGGTGCTCGCATACAGATTGATCTTTTCTGAGCAGTGATTGTCCCAAACAGTGGTCTAAATTGTTACAATTCACCGACTGAAACCTCTAAGGGCCCGTTTGGTTGTCATTCAATTCACAAATTGTATTATTTTTTAATTAGTACATTTCAGAATTGTTATAGTTTAGTGTTTGGGTGTAAAAATTACACATTTAAATTGGCTACCTAACCATTTTAGTTCTAGTTCAGATACTATATTCTCGCGTCATTGGAGTATAACACAGCTTAAAGTCTAATAAATTTAAAACTACTATGTATTTCTTTGTTCAAGCAAACAATAAGTAAATTTGATTTAAATCATTAGTAAATGGAGAAATATACAAATCAATTCATCGAAAATAACATAATTCATAAAATGGTAAACATTTTAGTTGTAAACAGGCCCTAAGTTTGTATCAACAATACCCCCTCCAAACCCCACCCCACCCTTCCCTTATGACGTAAGTAATGAAGATACGGTATAGGATTTCAAAGCTTTGTAAGAAATAAATTTATTTGCAAGTCAACAAGTCAACAACTAGTGTAAATAGCGCACCTTAATACATACTATAGTTTCCACCGACTGATCCTGATTCTCATTCATTTCCTGCACAGTGACTCTCTGTCCACTGCATGAATGTAGCAACATGGAGTCATAATAAGAACCCAAACATCAGGTAAAGATACATTAGGATAATTTCTTTCAATTTTGGATTTGTCTATAATGTTGGAAATCAATAAGCTGTTTGGTTTATAAGATATTAAAACTGCTCTCTATCAATCCTAGACAATTGTCAATAATTGAGTTTCTGGACATAGGTTTTGTTGAGAGAAGGAATTTATTTGAACAGAAGCTAAAAACAATTTTACAATCTGTGAAAAACACTTGTAAACCACAGACCCCAACTTCTCGTCAAAATAATATTTAAACCTTTCATGAAACTGTATCTAAGAAAAAATTAAACGGAATATTGAATCCTTCTACACTCTCAAGTATAAAAAAAAGGGTGCATGATATTAAGTATATTTTACTATTTCAACTAGGCCACTAGGACATGGTTGAACATAACTTCCCCAGAGCACTCTTCCCAAATTACTAGGGGTAACATGGCCATTTTAGATAAAATAGAAAGCATAGTATCAAGTGTGGGCACACCAGGTGTTGTGTCCAATATGGATGCTTCATGCATTTAAGGAAAGCCTATGTGACATAGACGGAGTAAAATAACATAATCAGGGCATGTTTGGTTGTCCTTCAATTCGCAAATTGTACTATTTTTCAATTAGTCAATTTATAATTGTTATAATTTGGTGTTTGGTTGTAAGAATTAAGAACACCTATATTAGCCAGCTAATTATTTTACATTTAGCTCAAAAGATATTTTCTCGTGTAATGTAAGTACATAATATAGCTTGAAAATTTAACTAAACTAAAACAAATGCATGTTTCTTTGTTCGAACATACAATATGTAAAAGTGATTAAATTAGAGGTAGATGGAGAAATATACAAATCAATTCATCCAAAATAAGATAACTCATAGAATAGGATAATTTAAACAACCAAACCGGCACTTAGAAATTTTGGTTGTTACCTATGTAGCCAAGTCTTGTAGTACAACTCTTCAAGAGGTTGAAATCCTGCATGACAAGTCAGCAATATGCATTATTCTTCCTCAAACTGTAATACTGAAAATGCAAGTCCTTTTGATCAACATCATATACACTTGCCTTAGAATGACCTTCCAAAAATTTTATTGATATATGGAACATCATGTTCTTGATTGTTCTATTTTAGGAATGATGAGATCTTTCAAGAGATTGGAGGACAAGGTAAATATATGGCACAAATTTATCTTTTACATTTCTCCGAGATGAAATTTTGGGAACCCAGTTTTGATTGGTTGATGGTACTAGATTTGGAGCTTGTTCATTTTATTTTGCAAATGTATTGTTCTTGTGATTCTTTTTTCCCAGATAAGGACGATAACTAAACTATACTTCGCTGTTTCAGCTTATTCTTAATAAATGCCCATTTCTTTATCATTCCCAAATGATGTTTAGTAAATGGGAAAAAATAATAGTAAATCTTTGAGCAAGCTGCATGCTAATTGGCAGGCCAAGGTAAGTCAAATTAGTAACTATTAGGAGTTTCCAAATTAAAACCACATGTCGATAGGTGGATTAGCTCCTTCCGTATATAGAGAAACCTCGCAAAAGCGATGTGGGATTCAACACGCACCCTTACATGCAGTCCCATCTTGCATGTGGTGCAATTAACAGTCATCAAAAGATAGAAGAGAGACAAAAATCATAAGACAGAAGAGAGAAGCCAAACGAATCGAGGACAAACAACCGACACTTCCCAAACCTACCTTTGATACCATGCTAGAAGGTTCCAACCTAAAACCATATGGCAATACGTGGAGTAGCTTCTTTTATATATTGACTAGTTTGAGAAACTCAAAAGGGCAATGTGAGATTCAACGGTAGGAATACAGATGAAAAAATTTGTGGCAAAAGGTACCCATCTTTGAATTCCCCTTCTTCCACCTACTCATGTAGGTTATCCTTTTTGCATTATGTTATTTTTTCTCTAGGCTAGGGACGCAAGGGGAATTCATGAGAAATATGAAGGGAAAAATTAACCTTACACAAATAAGGCATTCAATGCATGAGAAGTATTAAAAAGTGACTTGAACATGGAGAAAGGTTAAAAAAAAAAAAAAAAAAAAAGAATTAGCGTCATTAGCATGAAGAAGAAAACTGCATGTTTGAGAACTAAAGTAATATTAAATGTGTCTAGCACAATCGTTACCTTCATTTATAAAAATATCAAAAAAACTTTCAAATTTGTTGAAGAAGGCTGCAACAATGTCTTCTCTTTGTAGCTGGTAACCAACAGGAATCAATTTTCGTAAAATTGCATTCAAGCATGTGGTTGGTTTGTCATTATCAACGTTCAAACCTATCCCTGCAAGAAAAGGAAAGAGTTAAAAAACATGATGAAGCTAAACAATATAAGCTTGAAAAATATGGACAGATTAAAGGACCTCATGTGTAACTAAACTAATATTAACCAATCTAACAATCACGTCTGCAGAATTATATGCACAGAGAGAAGTTCCTTGTTCTCGGATATAATCAATGGCTAGAATTACGGGGAAAAAAAGAAAAACTATTAAAAGGTACAAGCAAAAAAACACAAAAGAAACATTTTACCGATTTCAATTTGCGCATGCACACATACAAAGAAAAAAAAATGTTAGTTGAGATGTGCACATGATGACCAAAAGAATAAGACCATTTACCAGCACTGACATTAAACTTCATCGATTTATACGTTGATGTGCACAAAATGCCTCCAACTTTAAGGCCGTCTAAGTACAGATCGTTTGGCCACTTTATTCTAACATCAAGAGGAGGTATTCCCTGAAATAGATTACTTTATGCATGAAAACAAGATCCAAATTTGACAGTTAAACATAGCATTTTTTATAACTAAAAATTAAATATGAATTAAGATACTAAAATATCAGAAATTCCAATTGCTCTAGATGATCTGAGAACAAAAGTATTTCCTTCAAAAAATATTACGAAATCCAATAGTTCTGATGACTTTTTTTTTAGCTTATTCCAAACTAATATTCAACTAGGTAGCTAACAAACACAATCTATTTCCTGTCACCAACATATGACAGGAAGATATTGCTCAATCCAATTGGATGCTAAACTCTCAAATACATGAGATCAACCTGTGGATGTTCTTTGGAAATGGCAAGAATCATCTGTTCACCAGAATTTTCCAATGAGTAAAGCCATATGTGAAACTCATCCTTCAAACACTAAATTCATCCATCAGGTATATCATTTGTAAATTCGTCCATCACAAAAATAAAGAGGCAAGGACTTAATGAGTTAATGGCAACCTTGTAAACATATTTTAATTGGAAAAGCACATGTATCACCTCCTATTGTTTGCAACACTAGAATATTCCATCATGCATGTCCTTAATGCCTCAATATAATTAAAGGGCAGTTCAGTGTTACAAAGCTCCCGCTATGCACGAGGTCCAAAAAAGGGTTGGACCACTTAGGTTTATTGTACGCAGCTAGGGATGGTCATGGGCCGGGCCGGGCCGGGTTCGGGCCGGGCTTAGACTAGTGTATTACAAAAAAATGTTGGGCCCTAGCCCGGCCCGGCCCGGTGATCGGGCCTTAATTCTATGCCCAAGCCCGGCCCTATAAGAAAATTTTAAGCACAAAGCCCAGCCCACGGGCCCCCAGCCCTATTTTTTTTTTTTTTAAATTTCAAAAATAAATACAAAAAATTTAACACCAAACCAATAAAAAATATTAAAATTGCAATTTTTAAAGGTAAATCAATATTCCAAACAAACTAAACCAACAAGAAATATTAAAATTACAATTTTTAAATAAAATTAATATTTCAAATATTATGGTTGTATTATAACGTGTATATATATATTTTTTTTATTTTTTTAAATATCCTTCGGGCCGGGCCGGGCCGGCCCTAAAAAATTTTAATCTTGCCCAAGCCCGGCCCTAATTTTGATCGGGCCCTAATACCTAGGCCCTGGCCCGGCCCGTGGGCTTAAACTCTAAGTCCAAGCCCTAAAAAAATAGGGCCGGGCCGTTCGGGCTGGGCGGGCCCCCAAGCCCATGACCATCCCTATACGCAGCTTTATCTTCCTTTTTCTGCAAGAGACTGTTTCCACTACTCGAACCTGTGACCTCCAGGTCACATGGCAACAACCTTAACCATTATACCAAGGCTCCGCTTCTTAATGCCTCAATATAAATATTGGATAAAAAATTAATTAAAAATTTAAACAAATGTGGTTTTTAGTTATCCCAATGCCATAAGGAAAGAAGAGAGGTAAAGTTACAGAATTTTTTTGTTTGTCCTTTATTCAACTTAAATTAAAACATCAAGGCCGTGTTTGATAACGCAATTAAGTACTTAAAACAGATTATAGTGAGCAGTTATTTAATTAAGCTTGTTTGACAATTGTAATTAGCATCACTTATTGATTCCCGATTTCCGTTTTGATTTTTGTCTGTGAAGAAGTTTCATTTCGATTTCCGATTTCTGCAATTGATTTCCTTAAAAATGAATTTGGTTTCCGATGTCGATTTCAGATTTGGTGAAAATCGATTTCGATTTCGCGATCTAATCCTTGAGAATAATAAATAATCTTGTTTGGATTTTGATGGTTTAGAATAATAGATAGATACTCAGCATCTTGATAATCTGATTCTGCTTTTTTTTCCTCTTTACCTAATCTATTTTTCGTTTCTGTTGATTAAAGAATGAACCCCTGATGGCTCGTTCTACTTGAAATTTCTAGGTGATTGTCAAAGTAAGAACAACATATTGTTATTGTTGTTTGAAGTTGTAGCCCGATTTTACCGAGTGAAACCCTTCTAGTGGTGGCATAGAATTTATGCAGGTGAGTTCTTATTAGTTTTCTTTGTACGGTGAAATTGATAATATGTTTGTTGTTTCGTGTTACTATGTATATATGTATATATATATTTGTGGAATTTGCTGGGATGAGCTGTGAATTAGTGATTTAAAAACAACTTCATAAACAACTTGATAATTCTTCTTAATTTTGCAATGTTCATGCGATTTCTTTGGATTTTTTTTTCCTTGTCCCGTAGCTTATATATTTGTTCAGTTTGTCAATGCTTGGATAAATTGATTATCGTAAATACTACATAACACAACACATTTTTCCATTCCATTCAAATAAGACTTGTGTTGAAGCTTTAAAGTGGCAATGATTGAAGATTGTAGATCAAATACTAAGGAATAGTATGTAATCATCCAATCATATGTTTGCTTACATCTTTACCTGCGATTACATGTTGTGATTAGCAATAACCTTGTTGCCTATATTTGTTATATGTGTCTCTTCTCATATAGCTGTAGGTATGTCACCAAACAATGCTAGCAGAGCTAATTAGAAGGATCCAGATCTATATAAATTTTCCCTTGGTTTGTCTTGAAGAGGCGAATCAAAACAAGAAATCTACTTGGAGTCTTAGGAAAGAATCCTAGGATAGTATAGGGAAGAAGATTGCCAAGAAAAAAAAAAAAAAATTCTGAATAAAAAACAAATGATAAATTAATGGGATTATATGAAGAAGAAATATCAAACATGGACAAAATTGATGAAAAATATCGATCACGGAGATGATTCAGTGACAAACACGAAGAATTGGAGTGTTGATAAATAAAACACATACTTAGAGGTAACACGAAGAATTGGAGTGTCACCGTCACGTTTGTTAGTCATCATGTTAGGGTACGTCAAAGCAATGATACCAACTGGGCATAACAGAATATCAGTTAAAAGACGAGATATTGTTCTAATGAACGGAAAAAAGCTACAAGTATTCTAGCAAACAAGGGGGGCCCTTGAATCACGAGAGAGAATCTCAAAGTTATATTATTCTTGAATAATTGAATAATAGTTCTATTGACCAAGAGGCCCACAAGAACAATTTATAGGCAATAAACCTAACCCTAGGAACCCTAGCCTTGTTGAACAAGAAAACTAAATTAGGAAACTACCTATACCAATACTAGTTCCTATAATTAAGGAAAACCATTCTAAAATTAACTCTACCTATTGTTGTATCCTAATATGACTCTAAATTAACTAAATTACTTCTAAAAAAACTCTTAATAAGAAAATTAAATTTTGAAATTAATAAAAAAAAAATTACTAATGAAGGCAATACATCATATTGCCTCCCCAAACACAGAAGTAATCCCAAACACCCACTAAAGGTGGTTACAGTCAAAGTCCCAAACATATCTTCAAGCAAACTGAACGACAAAGATACTGTCATAAGGTCAACAATAATAAATATTCTATTCCCTTATTTAGACCTAAGTTTCCATTACAAGTGGTTGCTCCTAGATTCAAACTCGCAACCTTATAGTAGTCAACCTAGAATTTTACCACCAATGGTACCAAAACCAATTCATAAAATCAAAAGCTGAACCTATATTGTTATGTTTTCTACTTAGCCCACATTCGTTTAGAAGATATTCAAATTTCTTCACGTTTGGAGAGACTTACATTTTTGTGGCAAAGATGCTTAATTGCCTCTGTAACAGCAAGACACACGACATATTGCAGAAGAGGTACAATTCGTCCATTGTCCATTTGTAGGGTAAATGAAAATAAAAGACAACCCATTGGAGATTCCCACAGATTCTTCGACCGGCCTGTAAAACCACAGAAACAAATTTATACATTACCACTGCATAACATTTAAAGCAGCTTTTCGTAGCACGGGGTTGAATCCTTAAACAAACACATTTAAATTTTTACATGCTTTTATTTTTTATGCCAATTGCAAAGCTGGCAAGACTCAAATTCAAACAATATATGGTTAAGAAATCAAACATAGTCCAAACCTCTCCCTTTCAATTGAATATCAGCCAAACACACTGCACCAATCGGTAGCTCCACAAAATTACTGCCATAAAAATAACATTCAGTCTCTGAATGAAGTATATAAGCATGCATATGGGCATGAATGCACCCATAATTAACATATAGATACCCAAACTTTTATACTTACTCGGAAACAACGTCTTGGGTCGAAGGTAATCGAGGGGAGTAAATCATGAATCTTCCGAATTTCGTCGTAGAAAGCGAATTCATGTAAGAACTGATACGAAAAGAGTTCCCCTCGAAGTGATTTTCCATTTCGGAATGTAACAGGACCGAAAAATCCGTGTCGTCTCGGTGTTTGAGCGTGTTATTGTTCTTCAAGGACTCAGCCAAATCATTCTCAGTCGATGATTTTCCACAGAGTACTAGACTATACGGTGCATGCGACTCCATTGCTAAACAAGGAAAAAAAATGAACAAGAGAATATAATATAGCTGAATATGCGAATTCGTAATTACCTGATGCAGATAATGATGTTGAGTAAGCGGCGGGATTTCTTCGAGCTGAGTAGATGGAGTTTTTTAGAGAGAGAAAATGGAGGGAGCTTTGCGGAGAGAGAAAACGGGTGAAGTTCGCCAACGACATACGGCGAAATTGGGGTTGGAGCCGTAGACGGAGAAACCGATGTGGTTTGGTTTGAGAAAATTGCAACTTTGACCCTCAAAGTATGGGGTAGGTGTCTAACTAGTCCTTGTAATTTTGAAAAGAACGTATTTTACCCAATAATTAACGATCAGTTTTTCCACCCCTTGAAGGGTGCTATTCTTCCTTCTAATTATGTCGTTCTACGTAGAATTCTTGATTTATCCCCAAATCATCACATTGTCATAAAATTAGAATTGTCAAATTCATGACAATGATCACTATATATGTATCCTGACAATAGTACTTATCTTCTTATTATGGATGATGATACAAATGCTCTATAAGTGCTCATGTATCTATTTTTTCATTATAGAATGTCAACCAAGTGTACCTTAAAAAGTCATCCACCATAACCAAAATGTATTCATTTTCATCTAGACATTATACGAATGAGATCCATGTAAATAAACTCCATTAGTCATGTGATCCTGATACAATTGACATTTACCTACGACGCTCTAATTTGCCTTTTGATATGATAGAGGCCAAAAATTCTTCCTTTTTCATACTTACCTTAGGCACTCTCAACAATTTTTTGATTCACTATTTAAAAAAAAAAATGCTAAAAGCGGGCATGGCCAAGTGATTGATGCCAAAGCCCAATTTTATGTGATTTTTCATAGTTGCTTATGAGCTCAGGGTTTGCCCTTATGCCATACAATTATATAAGGTCCTTTCCCACTTTCATCATCATCTAGCCTTGTGTGTCAGAAATCATAAATCTATCATTGAAGAATTTCATCAGTTTGCTTTTGACCCTCTATGTAGGGAACATCGTCAAGCCTTGGCATCCCATTGGCAACGATCCTTTCCTTTTGCAACAACCTTAGACTTATTTCCATTTTTGAAATGACACGATCTCATCTCTACAATCTTGAAACAAACGAACAGAGATTTAGTCCATGTTTGATAACCGCTTAATTTTTAAGTGTTAAATTTTTAAGCGTTGAAAATCTCATAAGCTTATTTGATAAAATTAAAGTTTTAAGTGTTAAATTCATTTTATCAATTTGATAAGTAAAAATTTGAAAATTGAAAATTATTTAAATTAAATAACTACCCTTAAATTTAATTTTTTACTAAAATCAAGATAATATGAGAAAAAAAAAATCAAGAAGAGAACAATAAAATCAAAAACCAATAACAAACTAAAAAATTCAAATATATGAGTTATCGCAACTTAACTCGATAACATACATTTCAACCAAAATAAAATAAAATTGAGAATTAATTTTAGTTCCAAACCCTTGGTTTGTTGAGGGGTAAAAATGTCTTAACAAAAAAATGGACTAGCCCATTAAGTGCTGAAAAATGAAGTCAAAACCCAATGACTAAAAAATTTAGGTCAATTAACTTGAATTTTTAATATTTAATATAATTAGTTTTAAGTGCTGAATTATATTATCAAACGGGCCTTAATACATACCATATGTTTAGAACAACCATTATTCAATATATAGAAGCTTCAAGTATATTGTCAACAACACGACAATGATGTTTACAGACTATAGGTAAATCTAAGCATGCATCTCAAACAACAACACAGTGATAAATGTTTTTATGGTAGGGTCGTTCATCGCCTTGACCATAAGATCGGTGATTACAAAATAACATTAGATAACAGAGATTACCTCAAATCACATTTAAATTGGCCACTTAACCATTTTAGTTCTAGTTCGGATACTATATTCTTGTGTCATTGGAGTATAATACAGCTTAAAGTCTAATAAATTTAAAACTATTGTGTGTTTCTTTGTTCAAGCAAACAATAAGTAAATTTGATTTAAATCATGAGTAAATGGAGAAATATACAAATTAATTCATGAAAATGTGCAAGCTCCGGCTTGCACGGATGATTTGACTACGAGAGAAAGAGAGACTCATAACCTTGGCTCTGATACCATGTAGAAAATCTAATGGGCCTAACTCACTCTCGAAGAGGAGAATTGCCCTTGGTTTTATATATAGCTCAGGATCAGGTAACACAAGCGATGTGGGATTCAACATGCCCTTTAACGCGCAGGGTGGACTTTGACTAACCACTGCGAATGGATATCAGGAGGCCCAACATTAATGTGGGATTCAACACGTCTCCTCATGCGCAGGGTGGACTTTGACAAACCACTGCGAACGGATATCGGGAGACCCATCATTGATGTGGGATTTAACATGCCTGTTGAATCCCACATTGATGTTGGGCCTCCCGATATCTATTCATAGTGGTTTGTCAAAGTCCTCCCTATGCGTGAGGGAGCGTGTTGAATTCCACATCGCTTGTGTTACCTAATCTTGAGCTATATATAAAGCCAATGACAATTCTTATCTTACAAGGCGTCTTTTGAGAGTGAGTTAGGCCCATTAAAATTTCTACATTGTATTAGAGTCAGACTTTTGTTTGATGTTGATCCCACATTGATGTTGGGCCTCCCGATATCCATTCATAGTGGTTTGTCAAAGTCCTCCCTACGCGTGAGGAGGCGTGTTGAATCCCACATCACTTATGTTACCTGATCCTGAGCTATATATAAAGCCAATGACAATTCTTATCTTACAAGGCGTCTTTTAAGAGTGAGTTAGGCCCATTAAAATTTCTACATGGTATTAGAGCCAGACTTTTGTCTGATGTTGGGCGTGTTAAATCCCACAACAATGATAGGCCCCCGATATCCATTCGCAGTGGTTTGTCAAAGTCCACCTTGCGCGTGAGGGGGCGTGTTGAATTCCACATTAATGTTGGGCCTCACGATATCCATTCATAGTGGTTTGTCAAAGTCCTCCCTACGCGTGAGGGGGCATGTTAAATCCTACATCGCTTGTGTTACCTGATCCTGAGCTATATATAAAGCCAATGGCAATTCTCATCTTACAAGGCGTCTTTTGAGAGTGAGTTAGGCCCATTAAAATTTCTACAATGCCCAACATCAGACAAAAGTCTGACTCTGATACCATGTAGAAAATCTAATGGGCCTAACTAACTCTCAAAAGGCACCTTGTAAGAGGAGGATTACCCTTAGTTTTATAGATCGCTCAAGATCAGGTAACACAAGCGATGTGGGATTCAACACGCTCCCTCACGCGCAGGGTAGACTTTGACTAACCACTGCGAACGGATATCGAGAGGCCCAATATTAATGTGGGATTCAACAGACTGATCCTGATTCTCATTCATTTCCTTCACAGTGACTCTCTGTCCACTGCATGAATGTAGCAGCATGGAGTCATAATAAGAACCCAAACATCAAGTAAAGATACCTTAGGATAATTTCTTTCAATTTTGGATTTGTCTATTGTACGCGTCGAGGATTTCACATCATCATCCTCGCGGTATCGACTACTCGCAAGTATACGAGGTCTAGTTTTAATATAATGGATCATGTAAAATCGGATATCATTCCATTGGGACATACGTGTAATTCGGTTGAGTATTGTGATTTACATAGTTTCATATTATCTCGACTAATCATAACTCATTTGTTTTCTATTTACTATACTAAGATAAATGACAACTATTAAGTTAGTTCTAATTACACTAATTACTTAGGTATTAATCTCTTTCATATAATGCATAATCGACGTCATTTAGTTAGCTATAATGATTTTTATCTAATTCGACAACCTCTGTATCAACAACTCCTCCGCTACCTCTTCCTAGTGTAAAATGAGAGATTACACGACTTCATGTCAACGAAGAAGTCCCCTTCAACGCCTTAACGACCCTAGGTCGCGTGAGTTTTGAGCCAACGTCATGGGTTGTATACGTTCTAACGCCCTCCCGGGTCGTTAGAACGTTACGTTGTATTTACCCTAGTCCGAATCCGGGGTTACCTCTCCCGAGTGTCAAACCCCGTATTCTCCTTTTATCTATACAAGCATAATATCAAGAATAACGGTAAACACAATCAGATTTAGACAAACAACACGTTAAAGTAACATTATTTCATTCAACTAAACGATTACATGATTTCAACTACACCTAAGTAACATTTAACTACTACTACAAAATCTTAGCCATATACCATACAAAATAAGAGGGATTCAACATTCTTAGATATGAAAAAGTGATTACAAAGAATAAAACAAGAGAGAAACGATCAAATCTGGAAGTGAAACGGTTCACTATCGCTAATGATCGATCCGCAAGTGATCCTTCTTTATCCGAATGATGAACCTCCTTCTTGATCTTCAAAATATAGCTTAAGAGCTCTCTACTAGGGTTAGGGTTCTTCAACTACAAGTTTCAGACGTGGGCAAGGGGTATTTATAGACCTAGGGGGTTCAAAAATATCTAAACAGATATTTTGGGCTATTCTGCGACTTCCGCCTAAGTGGTAGAAACTTCGCTTAGGCGGAGTATAAGTCGGTTAGAATTCCGCCTAAGCGGTAGAATCTTCACTTAGGCGGAGGACTAACTTCTTGGCTCTCTTTCTTTCTGACGAAATTTCACCTAGGCGGTAGCTACTTCGCCTAGGCAGATTTACAGCAGTGCAGCTCTTCCAACAGTTCAGCACTTCCAGCGTTCTGACGGATTTTTGCCTAGGCGGTGGAAACTTCGCCAAGGCGGATTCAATACTTCAGCCCTTGCAACCTTCTGATGAATTTCCGCCTAGGCGGTGGAAACTTCGCCTAGGCAGATTTGCTCTGTTATTTGAAACCTCCTTTTTTCATCTTTTCGGCTACCATTTTCGCACCATTTCGCTCGGTTTGTCGATTGTTTACGTCCCTACTCCTGACTAATAAAAATAGCTAAAACAATATTCAAACTTCAATAAAATACTCGAAAACTGGAAAATTCGATTTAGAATTAGATAGGTATTTTACACCTATCAAATACCCCCAAACTTGAAATTTTGCTAGTCCTCGAGCAAAACACCCTAATGCTAAATAACACTAACTACACTAATTAGCTATATTCTAAACTACAAATAGGTAATCATTAATAAATAAGAAGTACACACCTTTGAGATTCAAGTTCAGTCAAAGAAACCATGTTATTCTTCCCTCAACAACCCGTAATCAAATTCGGTTAAGGAATAACACACACCATGTGGTGTTCCAAAATTTCAACACTCAATATCAGTTAAAATCATTTTAGATCCAATTGAAATGTGTATGTGTGAGAACTCAGATATATAATTAATCAAACGCCGGATTGGATTATTCAATGAATAAGGTCATGACTTAAACTTGTTAAAACATTAAGGAAAGCCATATGCTTGACTGGGCTCAACTATCCACTAATGTAGGTTCGGACATTCACCGAGATCAATAGGGCTTGGTCAGGCTTTGGAGAACGGCCAAGGGTATCGTAGAAATAGAAACTCGTTATAATTTTAACGATACCCGAGGTACAAATACTTGTCGCTAAATCTCTCTCATGACCCCCTTATCTTTGAAGATATTACCCTGAACAAGATTTGGTAAACTTGTATTCACTTGTCAAAATAATCGAATTTAAACACTATATTCACATAGGTTTTTTTTTTTTTTTTTTAGACAAACACACCCCCCCCCCCCCCCCCCCCCCCAAACTTATTCAATTTTGTACAATTTTAGGGATGTTTAGATACAACTAAAGGATTGATAAGTGAATACTCTTATACTTAACCAAAAATATTTAAAATGAAACCTCGATTGCCCGCTTCAAGTTAGCATAATATAATGCTACTTGTTTTCACTCAATTTTCACTTTTATTCCTAGCGACAATGGTTCTGAAAGATTTACTTGGTTAAAGTATAGAAACAAGTTCAAAAGTGAAAAAAAAAAAAAAAAATATGGCTTTGACAGGAGAACGAGGGAATAACTTTTCAGGTTAGTTTCAAACGGTTCAAGCGATAGAAATGAAGATCTATATCATGCCTCCGGAATTACCTTACCTATAATTTTGCCTCAAGCCTCCCCCAGTCAAGTTCTAGATTCCTCATTTCTGTCATGAACTTATTACTGAATAATCGGCGTCAATTCATTCAACTAATTATACAACGAGTTTATGCAATCGTGCGATTTAGGATCAAAATAATTTTTTACCTAATCGACATGCTAAGCACACAAAACACACATGAATGGCATTACCCCCGACCTTAAAATGCAATTTAGGGGGTAATTTTCATCATCGGGACATGGTTCAGACGAACTCAAAAACTCAGCATGCTCGTATAACTAAATTCATTAACAATTCTACTATAATTCTACAAACTAATATTACCTATGCCTAATTATCCTTATACATGCATAGTTAAACATTACACACGTATAATAAAAAGAATTTCAAAATTTACAAAAAATTTAACATTAATAAATAAATTTGTACACAAAAAGAATTTTTGTCCCCTTTACATCAAAATTTTTCATCCTTCTTATCCCCCCCCCCAAAACAAAAGAAAACAAAAACTACATGCATTGCAGGTCATACACCCCCAAACTTGAACAAGGCAGTGTCCTCACTCTCTAAGCAGCGAACCCAATAGCAAAATAGAAAAATATATATTGAAACTGGGGCGAACACATACCTAAGAGAGAAGACATACAAGTCTAACCTCCTACTGTTCATTGCGGAGAAGATGGCGGTGGCGGCTTATCCGTCTCGGAAGGCGGCACGGGCGTATAACGCGCCATGTCGATTCCGAGATGTTCGAATATTACTCGTTTCTTTTGGTCTTGTTGCCGGATGTAGGAATCCATGTAGTTCTCCATCCGAGCCAAATTAGCTTGAAGTTGGCTCATATCGACTGGAGACTACGGATATCTCATAAGATTTGGATGATTTGGCCGCGGCAGGTTGTAGGCATCGGTGGCTCCGAAGGACCGGCTTCTTCCTCTTCCTGACCCTCTTCTCCTTCACCTGGTCTGCCATTCCATAACCTGTTAATCATTGCAAGATCAAGTGGCTTTACAGGTGGAAAATGGGCTTGTAGACGTGATACGAACTCCGACTCGTTGAAAGAGCACGGTGAGGAAGGAGGGAAAAAGAAGACCACCCTTCTTCGTCCCGGTAGTATGAATTATGGAAGAATAAATGTGCCAGCCGACGTTGACGGGCGTCCTTCTATTAATGCCGTAGAGCATGAACGCTCTCTCCTTGGACACATTGGACACATGGGTGGTCGGGAGCAGATTGGCGCAGATAAATGAAAACCAAATCTTTGGGATCGGTTTCAGAAATCGCGACTTGAAGATTGCCTGGCCCTGCCATGTGTTGGTCCACTGGGCGTTGCCCGTCGTCAGATCCTGAATCACTGCACTCATAGTCGATGTGGCGGTATCGGATAATTCTCTTGAGGCTTCGGGCCCCGTCAATCCCAGTAACTCATTAAAATGGTCGGCACTGAACAGAATGGGTACGTTCCAGACCCTTGTTTGAAACCCCGTGGCCTCCGCAATATTCGTATAGAATTCTCAAACAAGTGCCAACTCCCCTGATGGTGGTTAAGCACAGAACTGTTCCCATCGTCTTTGTAGAATGACAGTTCTGATTTTTTCCGGGAGATCATTCAAGGGTCCAAACCCCTCTGACGGATGCCAGGCCGCTTACTCTCATGCTCTTTGTAACGTTCCTCAGCCTGCTTTGAGACAAATTTGAGGGAGTTGAAATCCGAAGCAGGCGGAGGTTTGTCTGTCCGTGATTGCTTGGTTGCACGGCGCTTTGCCATTTTTCCTGTAAATCAAAATCACAACACCAACCACAATAACAACAATAGAATATGCAATTTAAACCCTAGTCAGCAAACCAAAGCCAATCAATTGAAATTTCAACATATGCCAACCAAAGCCAATCAATTCAAATTTCACAAAATATTCCACCAACCATAACCAAATCATATTTTTGTCACAATGTAGCGTTCAACAAATGATTCACATTGTATAGCAACACAAAAACATGATAGGGTTTACCATTAATCATTCCTCAATCCCAAATAACATAAAAACCGCAACTTAGGGTTTAAGGGGTTTAGGGTTCTAACCAAATCCAATGATTTTTGAAATAAATAAGCAAATGAAGCACATAGTTCAACAACTAAATGAAAAATAGGATCATTGACACTTACTTGTTGAAAACATTGGATCAAATCACTGGAGAATGGCGATATCGCACTGTTTCACCGTTCCAACCCTAATTTTCGAAAATGGGAGGAGGAATTCCACGTTTGGACGGAGATTTTTGGTGAAAATCCAACTTTTTAGCAATGTAGGGTGAATCTTTAACGGGAGGAAGGGATTTGGAATGGTGAAGTTGAGAGGTTTCTTGAAATTTTTAGGAGGTAAGTGCCATTTGTGAAGAGAACTGTTGCTTTTTAAAAGCAGGGGTCGCGTGAATTCGCCTAGGCGGTGGTTTTACCGCTTAAGCGGATTAGGGCCTTTTTTTAAAAAAAAAACCTTCTGGTGTTAATTCACCTAGGCGGTGGTTTTTCCGCCAGGGCGAATTTACACCAATATGAAACCCCTGAATTCGTTGTAAATCCGCTTAGGCGATGGGTTTTCCGCCTGAGCGAATTTACTCCAGTGTAGGAACTCAACTTTTCTTCATTTTTCCGCTTAGGCGGTGGTTTTACCACCTGGGCAAAGTTATACCAGTGTAAAATGCAGACGTTTTCTGTCCAATTTTGGCCCAGGCGGTGGTTTTTCCGCCTGGACGAATTTACGCCAGTATATTTTCTCAACCTTTATGTCCGATTTTTTCCTAGGCGGTGGTTTTACCGCTTAGGCGAATTTACGCCAGTGTGGACTTAAGCTGTATTCCTTCAGGTTTTCACATTTTTTTCTCTACACCTCTTACTTCATCTTCATTCCTCAAACAAGTTTTAGCATGCAAATCAATCCTAAGTATTTAGCCTCATCAATTCACCACAAAAAATAGTATTACGAGATCAATACAATCTCCAAAAAAGAATTTATACAAAAGTTGAGAATGTTCGTTACCCTCGATGACATATCAAAATATGTTGCTTGGTTTTACGTCCTTAGCATGGACGTTTATGAATTCCGGCCCTATCCTTCAACGAGGGAGATGTTCTCCACAACTCGCTCTTCATCCTTGAAGTAGTGCTTTATCCGCTCCCCGTTGACTCAAAAAGTTCGTCCGTCTTCGCCTTCTAGCTCGATAGCTCCAAATGGATAAATATGCTTGATCTGGAACGGTCCAGACCACCAGGACTTCAACTTTCCGGGAAAGTGTCTCAGCCTTGAGTTAAACAATAGGACTTGTTGGCCCGGACTGAACCGAACTATCATTTTATCATGTCACCTCTTCGTTTTATCTTTGTAGAGCTTGGCATTCTCATAAGCCTCGTGCCGAAATTCCTCCATTTCATTTAATTGGAGGAGACGTTGCGCACCAGAAGCTTTTAGATCAAAGTTGAGTTTTTTAATTGCCCAGAATGCACGGTGCTCCAGTTCAACGGGCAAATGACACGCTTTCCCAAATACCAATTGATACGGCGACATGCCGATCAGTGTCTTAAAAGCCATGCGATATGCCCATAAAGCATCGTCAAGCTTCACCGCCCAATTCTTGCGATTTGTATGAACCGTTTTCTCCAGAATTAGCTTGATTTCTCGGTTTGAAACTTTTGCTTGGCCATTTGTCTGTGGGTGGTATGGTAGCACCACCTTGTGCCTTACTCCATACTTTGCCAACAAGGCATTGAGCATTTTGTTACAGAAGTAGATCCCCTCATCATTGATTAAGGCTCGAGGTGTCCCGAACCGTGTTATGACATTATATTGAAGAAACTTTAACACCACTTTGGCATCATTGGTAGGTGTTGCCACGGCCTCGACCCATTTGGACACATAATCCACCGCTAGCAGAATATACTCCTTGCCAAATGACGGCAGAAATGGCCCCATGAAATCTAAGCCCCATACGTCAAATAACTCAAGTTCAAGAATCAACGTCAATGGCAATTCATGCCTCCTTGATATGTTACCTACCCTTTGACATCTATCATAGGTTTTCACAAACGTATATGAATCTTTAAACAAAGAAGGCCAGTAAAAACCGAAATGGCCGTCACAAGGTGATGAATGGAAATGGTAGAGAATACTAGCCATTTCCTCCTCCGGAACACATCTCCGGATCACCTGATCAACACATTTCTTGAATAGAAATGGATCATCCCACAGGTAATACTTTGCATCAAAAAGAAACTTCTTCCATTGAGCTCTCGTCAACTCCGATGGTAACACGCTACAGGCAAGATAGTTGACAATGTCCGCATACCAAGGAAGTGCATTTTCGATTGAAAATAGTTGTTCGTCAGGGAACACTTCCTTGATGCTAAACTCCTTACCAACATCTTCTTGAATCAACCTTGATAAGTGATCAGCAACAACGTTCTCACTCCCCTTTTTGTCCCTTATCTCCGCATCAAACTCTTGTAATAAGAGAATCCACCTTATCAACCTTGGCTTGGCATCTTTCTTTGCAAATAAGTACCGGATAGCCGCGTGATCCGTGTAAACGATCACTTTTGACCCAATGATATATGAATGGAACTTATCACAAGCAAAGACCACCGCTAGCATTTCTTTCTCAGTTGTGGTGTAATTCTCCTGGGCGTCATTCAATGTTTTGCTTGCATAATAGATCGAGCGGAAGATCTTCTCCTTCCGTTAGCCTAACACCGCGTTAACGGCATAGTCATTCGTATCTCACATTATCTCAAATGGTATTTCCCAATCCGGAGCGACCATTATTGGAGCCGTGATCAACTTCTCCTTTATCGCCTTAAAAGCCTCCATGCAAGCTTCATTGAATTCAAACGAAGTATCCTTCTCAAGAAGGTGACATAACGGCTTCATCGTCTTCGAGAAGTCCTTAATAAAGCGCCGGTAAAAGCCGGCATACCCCAAGAAACTTTAAACTCCTTTCACATTTATTGGTGGCGGAAGCTTCTCAATCGTTTCTATCTTTGCTCAGTCCACCTCAAGCCCCTTAGAAGAGACTCGATGACCCAAGACGATCCCCTCTTTAAACATAAAGTGACACTTCTCCCAATTAAGAACTAAATTCTTCTCTTCACATCGGTCAAGAACAAGCGCCAGGTTGTAGAGACAGTGATCAAAGGACAATCCAAAGACTGAGAAGTCATTCATAAATATTTCTATTTTTTCTTCCACTATATCAGAAAATAATGTCATCATACACTGTTGAAACGTTGCCGGTGCATTGCAAAGGCCAAACGGCATACGTCTATAAGCAAAAGTCCCATACGGGCATGTGAAAGTCGTCTTTTCTTGGTCCTTCGGTGCAATGGCTATTTGATTGTAACCGTAATAGCTATCAAGAAGGCAGTAATACTCATATCCGGCTAAACGATCTAGCATTTGGTCAATGAAAGGAAGAGGAAAATGATATTTCCTCGTTGCCTCATTTAATCTCCTGTAATCAATATATACACGCCATCCCGTGATGGTCCGTGTTGGAATAAGGTCATCCTTCTCATTCTTTGCTACCGTCATATCTCCTTTCTTTGGTACCACTTGCACCGGGCTCACCCACTCACTATCGGATATAGCATATATAATTCCCGCATTCAAGAGCTTAAACACCTCCGCTCTCACCACTTTCTTCATGGCCGAATTTAGCCGCCGTTGATGTTCAATGGAGGGTTTGAACGTATCCTCTATCAAAATCTTATGCATGCACAGCGACGGACTAATTCCCTTGATATCCGAAATAGACCAAGCAGAAGCGGATCGGTACCTCTTCAAGATTCTTAGCAACTTACTCTCCTCTTCTTCCGTCAGAGTTGATGAAATTATAATCGGATCGATCGAATCCTCTCCCAAAAAGATATACCAAAGATGTTTTGGTAATTGCTTGAGTAATAATCCACCGTGAGACAGATTTGATATCTCGAAAGAGTCTTCAACTTCTTCAATCTTCACCACATGAATAGGATCCTCTACGTCTTTAGGTTGAGCGTCTAAAGCCAACACGTATTCCACAATATCAAGGTCCGTGGTAGAGCCTTCCTCACCAAGATCCCCCATAGATAAGGAACTTGTGAGAGTGTGCTCTAACGAATCCATCTCTATATTTGCAAGAAAGAACTCCCGCATGCAAGAGTTCACAACATCAACTCAATTGCAATTGGGAGGTTCATCTGGAAAGTTCATAGTGTTGAAAATGTTGAACCTTATTTCTTCATCATTTACTCTTAAGGTCAAATTGCCATTATACACATCAATCAAGGTCTTTCCCGTTACAAGGAAAGGTCTTCCAAGGATGATCGGGATTTCTCTGTCTTCTTCCATTTCAAGTACCACGAAATCCACTGAGAATATAAATTTATCTACCTTCACTAGCACATCCTCAATGATTCCCTTTAGATAGGTTAGCGAACGACCCGTCATTTGAAGAGAGATCGTCGTCAACTTTGCACTTCTAAGTCCTAACTTCCGATAAACGGAAAAAAGCATCAAATTAATACTTGCCCCAAGATCACAAAGCGCCTTATCAAAATGAGATTTCCCGATAGTACACAGAATTGTGAAACTACCCGAATCCTTCAATTTGGTAGGTAACTTCCTTTGTAGTATTGCACTACACTCCTCCGTTAGTTTCACTATTTCGTAATTCTCCAACTTCCGCTTCGTTGTCATGATATTCTTCAAGAATTTTCCATAGTTGGGCATTTGTTCCAATGCATCCGCAAAAGGTATGTTGATGTGAATTTTCTTGAAGATTTCAAGAAATTTTTCGAATTGAGCATCCAACTTCCTCTTTTGGAATCTTTGAGGATATAGCAATAGTGTTACTAGAATCGATGGATTCTTTGAAAATGTTACTCTTCCCGGCATCACCCTTTCATCTCTTCTTCTCTCTTCGACTTTCTCTTAGTTCTTATCCTCATTCACGTCTTCACTCGGCTTCTCCTTTCTTTCATCGATTTCTACTTCAACTTCTTCCTCTGCACTTGTTCTTGGTTCATCATGATGACGACTCACTCTTGGCTCGGTTTACATAGGCTTGCTCACCTCCACGTCTCTTCCGCTTCTCAACTTAATCGTCTTGCATTCCCTAAGGTTGGTTTCCGTGTTGCTTGGAAACTTTTCCTTTTGTTGCTCTTGGATGGACCTAGCAAGTTGCTCGATTTGAGTTTCAAGAGCCTTCATCGCGGCATTAGTGTTTGTACAAGTGGTATCAATAGAGTCCAGCCGTGTTTCATGTTTGTTCAGCCTGTTATGCATCTCACGCATCATAGTTTAAGTCTCTTTCATAAACGAACTCAACACTTCATCCAAATTTAACTTCGGATTATGCATTGACGGTTGTTGCATTTGACGATTAGATTGCATTGGATATCCCGAAGCTTGATTTCCATAACCCGGAGGTGGTCGCAAAGCATTCTGATTATTCGCATATGAAAAGTTCTCATGGTTACGAAGTTCAGGATTGTAATGAGTCGGAATGTTTGTAGCCGGCCTGAAAGTGTAGGCACGGTTGTTCAAAAAATGACATTCCTCAAACTCGTTGTCCAATCCGAATTGAGAGCAACTTACCGCAATCTCTTTCCCTTGACTCGATAAAGCTCCTTTTGTTGACATGGCGACCAATTGGTCTGAGAGTTTGGACACTTGGGCCGATAGCGTTGCTATATGGTCAGATTCTTGGATAGAAGAGACTTGTCTTCCCATATTCCTCTCATTCGGCCATTGATAATTGTTAGCCGCCATTTCTTCCAATAATGAATTTGCTTCGGTAGGGGTTTTAGACAACAATGATCCCCCTGAGGCTGCATCAACTATCGTTCTCGTCTGACCATCCAACCCGTTGTAAAATAATTGGGTTTGAAACCAATCTTGATACCCGTGTTGGGGGCACCTTCTCAATAGGTCCTTGAACCTCTCTCATGCCTCAACTAACGGCTCAAAATCTCTCTGACGAAACTGCGCAATCTCGCCTCGGAGTTGAGAAGTCTTCGAGGGTGGAAAGAACTTAGTGAGGAACCTTTGTGCAGGGTCCTCCCAAGTATTAATGCTCCCCGGTTGAATCGACTGAAACCATCCCCTTGCTTTGTCTCGTAAGGAGAACGAAAATAACCTCAACCTTATAACATCTTCGGCAACTCCGTTAATCTTGACGGTGTCATAGATCTCAAGAAAGGTTGCTAAGTGTACGTTGGGGTCTTTGTGAAGGTTCCCGCCATATTGGTTTTGCTGAACCATATTGATTAGGGCGGGCTTCAATACTTCAGCCCTTGCAACCTTCTGACGAATTTCCGCCTAGGCAGTGGAAACTTCGTTTAGGCGGATTTCAACTCTTCAGCTTTTGCAACTTTCTGATGAATTTCCGCCTAGGCGGTGGAAACTTCGCCTAGGCGGATTTGCTCTGTTATTTGAAACCTCATTTTTTCATCTTTTCAGCTACCCTTTTCGCACCATTTCGCTCGGTTTGCCAATTATTTATGTCCCTACTCCTGACTAATAAAATAGCTAAAATGATATTCAAACTTTAATAAAATACTTGAAAACTGACAAATTCGGTTTAGAATTAGATAGGTATTTTACACCTATCATCCATAATTGTTGGAAATCAATAAGCTGTTTGGTTTATAAGATCTTAATACTGCTCTTTATCAATCCTAGACAATTGTCAATAATTGAGTTTCTAGACATAGGTTATGTTGAGAGAGGGAATCTATTTGAACAGAAGCTAAAAACAATTTTACAATCTGTGAAAGACACTTGTAAACCACAAACCCCAACTTCTCGTCAAAATAATATTTAAACCTTTCTTATCAAATGATGAAACTGCATCTAAGAAAAAATTAAACGGAATATTGAATCCTTCTACACTCTCAAGGATAAAAGCAAGGGTGCATGATATTAAGTATATTTTACTATTTCAACTAGGCCACTAGGACACGGTCAAACATAACTTCCCCAAAGCACTCTTCCCAAATTACTAGGGGTAACATGGCCATTTTAGATCAAATAGAAAGCATAGTATCAAGTGTGGGCACACCAGGCGTTGTGTCCAATATGGATGCTTCATGCATTTAAAGAAAGCCTATGTGACATAGATGGAGTAAAATAACATAATCAGGGTATGTTTGGTTGTCCTTCAATTCACAAATTGTACTATTTTTAAACTAGTCAATTTATGATTGTTATAGTTTGATGTTTAGTTGTAAGAATTAAGAACGCCTATATTAGCTAGCTAATTATTTTACATTTAGTTTAGAAGATATTTTCTCGTGTAATGTAAGTATATAATATAGCTTAAAATTTTAACTAAACTAAAACAAATGCATGTTTCTTTGTTCAAACATACAATATGTAAATGTGATTAAATCAGAGGTAGATGGAGAAAAATACAAATCAATTCATCCAAAATAAGATAACTCATAAAATAGGATAATTTAAACAACCAAATCGGCCCTTAGAAATTTTGGTTGTTACCCATGTAGCCAAGTCTTGTAGCACAACTTCTCAAGAGGTTGAAATCCTGCATGACGAGTCAGCAATATGCATTATTCTTTCTCAAACTGTAATACAGAAAATACAAGTCCTTTTGATCAACATCATATACACTTGCCTTAGAATGACCTTCACAAACTTTTATTGATATATGGAACATCATGTTCTTGATTGTTCTATGTTAGGAATGATAAGATCTTTTAAGAGATTGGAGGACATGGTAAATATATGACATAAATCTATCTTTTATATTTGTCCGAGATGAAAATTTGGGAACCCCATTTCGATTGGTTGATGGTACTTGATTTGGAGCTTGTTCATTAGTGTTCATTTTATTTTGCAAATGTATTGTTCTTGTGCTTCTTTTTTCCCAGACAAGGACGATAACTAAGCTATACTTCGCTGTTTCAGTTTATTCTTAATAAATGCTCATTTCTTTATCATTCCGAAATGATGTTTAGTAAATGGGAAAAAATAATAGTAAATCTTTGAGCAAGCTGCATACTAATTGGCAAGTCAAGGCATATCAAATTAGTAACTATTAGGAGTTTCCAAATTAAAACCATATGTCGATAGGTGGAGTAGCTCCTTTCGTATATAGAGAAATCTCGCAAAAGCGATGTGCGATTTAACACGCACCCCCACATGCAGTCCCATCTTGCATATGGTGTAATTAACAGTCATTAGAAGATAGAAGAGAGACAAAAATCATAAGATAAAAGAGAGAAGTCAAACGAATCGGGGACAAACAACCGACACTTCCCAAACCTACCTTTGATACCATGTTAGAAGGTTCCAACCTAAAATCATATCACAATACGTGGTGTAGCTTCTTTTATATATTGAATAGTTTGAGAAACTCAAAAGGGCAATGTGAGATTCAATAGTAAGAATACAGATTGTTGATCCCGAGATTTTGATGGACAATTAAGGGTTAATATTTTTAGTGGAACTAACGTGTTTGTTGAGTATTTCAATTTAAGAGTTCCATTAAAGATTAAATCATGAAGGAATTATTGAAGATACAGAGATGGACATTAAAGAGATGAAGAGTGATGAAGATTCTGAAGAAATTAGGTGAAAACAACTCAGATCTCTTTTACTCTTAATATATCCTGATTAGGATCACACACGACACAAATTAATGAGTTATATTTATGTATGTTTAATTTGATGAAATTAAGATCCTAATCAGTGTTCAATTATTTGCTCCAATGTGAAATTGAAAAATGAAAATTGGTCTTAGTAAGATTAGTATTTAAATTTAAATATTAGTGTCAATTAAGTTAACCGAGAAAAGAAATCAGTTAAAGGGTTTAAAATATTGAGGTTTGGAGTTAAAATAATTTGAGAGAATAAGTGTTTCAGCATGATCGGTCAACCAACGGGCGAAGCTGGAAAACAGGAAGTCTTTGAATCGATCGGTCAACCAACCAAGGGAGATCGATCAACCGATTGGCCAAAGCGAAACTCTCTGTATTGATCAGTCAATCGACCGTAGGGGATCGGTCAATCGACCAAGGCTTAAAATTGTCCTAGAATTGCATTCTGTAATAATCGGTTAACCGACCATGCATGGGCCGGTCAACCGAGTGCCTGTGAAAGGTTGGCTTGGGTTACAACATGTATTGATCGGTCAACCGATGGCTAATGATCGGTTAACCGACTGTCTGGTTAGGATTTTGAAGATTTTAAGGATCTGTTCAATAACAACCATTAACTAGTCGTTTTTGACATATCTGATTCAAATATTCTTGGGATTTGAACATACTTGAGATATATAACACTTATTTTGATATCCCTATAGATATGGTACATATAATTGAAGTATTTCTCATTTTGGTATATTTAATATTTCTTATCTATTCGATTTGAAATTGAGAATTAATTTAAGAACTTAATTCAAAGATTTTAAAGCCATATCTGAGTGAATTATACCAGGAATGAATGGTTATGATATATGGGGTATATAGGTGCATTTAAATGTCATATCTTGTGGAAACTAGCCGTTAGAGGGCCTATTTCAAAACAACTTAAATAGACCTGCGAATTTCATATCATACAATAGTTCCTAAGCTTTTTAAGAGTTATTATTCTGAGATATATTCCAGAGATCATTTGTGAGATCAATTGTATGCAAAGTTCTTGAGTTAAAGCACTGATTGTTTTGCCGTCACCGATTTGAGCTGTCAAGCGAGTCAATTTACATTCTTCAATATTTTTCTGGTGAGATCTTTTCAAGCTATTATTCTTTATTGTGAAATCATATTACTATCTTTGCTTGGTTGATAAGATCCTAGTAAAATCATTTTTTTAATTTTAAAGAGCATAAAAATCCTTTTTTAAAACAATTTTTGTGATTATCTGATTACGTGTTTAATTTTGTATTACCTACACATATTATAATCAAATATTGAATTCCTCACTTAATTTCTATCACGTAGTAATTTCGGGACATTAATTGAGTTTAATTGGTTTGAGGTGGTAGAAACTCTGAGTAGGAAGAAACTCGGTAATTTTTGTAATTAGTGAGTTTGGGCCGATTGGATACAGTTGGGTTATATCTAATCAGGGTAGCTGGGTTTCAATCTTGTTTGGGAAGATTGAGGTTTGATCTTTACCTAGTGGATAAAAATGTTAGGTTATTTTTTTCCCTTGAAAAGAATTAGGTGTGAATTTTCCTGAATAGAGTTCGTTTTTGTGAGTGAATTGTAACGGTTTCATCCTTACTGGTAAAAAGGAAACTTGGAGTGACTGTGAGGTTTAATTCTTAGCCTGGTAAAATAATTAGGTTGTAATTCTTCCTGTAATAGAATTAGGTTAGTCTTTAACCTGCAAAAAAATAGGGTTCTTCCTTAGCCTGTGAAAAGAATCATTGTGAGAGTTTAGTTCCTTCCTTTAAAAGAATCAAGGTTTTAGTGGGTGCGAATTTTCGTGGAGCTCGGGGGACTAGATTAGTCAATAGTAGTTTGGTGAATCAGGATATCTTTGTATTCTGCATTATTTATATTTTGTTTGGGTGTGCACCTAAATTAATTACACTTATCCGCTGCATAACTGAGATAAATAATTGATTTATGATAAATTAATTATTTGATTATTTAAGTGTTGAAAAGATTAAAATTTGCTTAAATTTTTTATAACTACCCAATTTACCCCTTGTTGGGTAACTCACTGGGTCAACACGGATGAAAATATTTGTCTCAAAAGGTACCCACCTTTGAATTCCCCTTCTTCCACCTACTCGTGTAGGTTATTTTTTTTGCATTATGTTATTTTTCTCTATGCTAGGGACGCAAGGGGAATTCATGAGAAATATAAAGGGAAAATTAAGCTTACACAACCAAGGCATTCATTGCATGAGAAGTACTAAAAAATAATTGAACATGGAGAAAGAAAGAAAAAAAAAAAAAAGAATAAGCATCATAAGCATGAAAAAGAAAACTGTATGTTTGAGAACTAAAATAATATTAAATGTGTCTAGCACAATCGTTGCCTTCATTCATAAAAATATCAAACAAAATTTCAAATTTGTTGAAGAAGGCTGCAACAATGTCTTCACTTTGTAGCTGGTAACCAACAGGAATAAATTTTCGTAAAATTGCATTCAAGCATGTGGTTGGTTTGTCATTATCAACGTTCAAATCTATCCCTCAAAGATAAGGAAAGATTTAAAAAACATGATGAAGCTAAACAATATAAGCTTGAAAAATATGGACAGATCAACGGACCTCATGTGTAACTAAACGAATATTAACCAATCTAACAATCACGTCTGCAGGCTTATATGCACAGAGACAAGTTCTCAGTTCTCGGATATAATCAATGGCTAAAATTAAGGGGAAAAAAAAAAAAAAAAAAAAAAAAAAAAACTATTAAAAGATACAAGCAATAAAAACAGAGGAAACATTTTACTGATTTCAATTTGCGCATGCACACATACAGGAAAAAAATGTTCGTTGAGATGTGCACACGATGACCAAAAGAATAAGACCATTTAACAGCACTGACATTAAACTTCGTAGATCTATACGTCGATGTGCACAAGATGCCTCCAACTTTGCGACCGTCTAAGTACAGATCGTTTGGCCACTTTATTCTAACATCAAGAGAAGGTATTGCCTGAAATTGATTACTTTATACATGAAAACAAGATCCAAATTTGATAGTTAAATATAGCCTTTTTTATAACTAAAAATTAAATATGAATTAAGATACTAAAATATCAGAAATTTCAATTGTTCTAGATGATCTGCGAAAGCATTTCCTTAAAAAAATATTACAAAATCCAATAGTTCTGATGACATTTGTTTTAGCTTATTCCAGACTAATATTCAACTTGGTAGTTGACAAACACAATCTATTTCCTGTCACCAACATATGACAAGAAGATTTTGCTCAATTCAATCGGATGCTTAACTCTCAATTACATGAGATCAGCTTGCGGATGTTCTTTGGAAATGGCAAGAATCATCTTTTCACCAGAATTTTCCAATGAGTAAAGCCATATGTGAAACTCATCCTTCAAACACTAAATTCATCCATCAGGAATATCATCTGTAAATTCGTCCATCACAAAAATAAAGGGACAAGGACTTAATGGCAACCTTGTTAACATATTTTAATTGGGAAAGCACATGTATCACCTCCTATTGTTTGCAACACTAGAATATTCCATCATGCATGCCCTTAATGACTCAATATAAATACTGGATAAAAAATTAATTAAAAATTTAAACAAGTGCGATTTTTATTTATCCAAACGCCATAAGGAAAGAATAAAGGTGAAGTTATAGAATTCTTTTGTTTGCCCTTCATTCAACTTAAATCAAAAGAGCAATGTCGTGTTTGATAACGCAATTAAGTACTTAAAAATTATTATAGTAAGTAGTTATTTAATTAAGCTTGTTTGACAATTGCAATTAGCATCACTTATTGATTCCCGATTTCCGTTTTGATTTTTGTCTGTGAAGAAGTTTCATTTCGATTTCTGATTTCTGCAATTGATTTCATTAAAAATGAATTTGGTTTCCGAATTCGATTTCAGAGTTGGTGAAAATCGATTTCAATTTCGTGATCTTATCCTTGAGAATAATAAATAATCTTGTTTGGATTTGATGGTTAAGAATAATAAATAGATACTCGGCATCCTGATAATCTGATTCTGCCTTTTTTCCCTCTTTATCTAATCCATTTTTTGTTTCTGTTGATTAAAGAATGAACCACTGATGGCTCGTTCTACTTGAAATTTCTTGGTGATTGTCAAAGTAAGAACAACATATTGTTATTGTTGTTTGCAGTTGTAGCCCGATTTTACTGAGTAAAACCCAAGGTTTTAAATCACGATATCGGGTTACGTAATGGTAACGATCGCGGTGTAATGGTATCGGGAGTATCGACCTGTCCGTAACGGGAATCGGCCGTAACGGTCGTGAATTTTTTAAAATCACTAGAACATCCCCAAAAACTCAATAAGAATAATTGTTTCACTCATTTAACCTTTAATAAACACATTATAATAGATCTTATGAAATTTTAAGGTTATATACAACACAATAAAGACATAAAAAATACGAAAAATCATCGTACTTAACAATCTTAAAAGAATAAGATGATGCACACAATACTTAATAAAAATATATTACACAAATATAATAAAAGAGTAAATTGTACTTGTACATCATATTACAAAAATAATACACTCGTATAAAATTATCAATACCAAAACGAATTGCGCGCAGGCTCTTCATAGTCGGCATCGGCATGATCACCACTCTGATTTTGTTGTACAGCACCATAACCACCAAAGTAGTTAAAGGTGCAATGATCATAAATGGTGGTGCTAGGGCCACTACCACTGGTACCGCTAGATTCTGCTCAGTGACCGAAAGTAGAACTCGAACTCTCTTGATGTGGAGGAGGGACACCGTATTGGTAAGAAGGTGGTGGTGGATATGAGTATCCGGTAGTAGGAGGTTGTGGGCATCCTAAAGGACCCATACCCACATAATGTGGCACCGAAACATATTCCTAAGAGGGATAATAAGGATAAGGATATGGTTGTGGTTGACGCCACTTATGATAATTATCCCCTTGATATCCATATCCGTATCCTCCAACTCCAAGCATACCAAAGCGGTTTTCCATGTCATCATATTCTTCGGAATTTGAGGATTGTGGGTTTGGTCTTCTTCTTGATGATCAAATTGCACTAGAAACAGAATGCCTTCGTGGCTCACTAATATCCCCACGTTCGACATTGTCTGCAAATCCAGTCATTCCTAACTCTCCATGATACGGCGATTGTCTAGTGTCTCCTCCACCTCCACCTCCACCATCATCACCACTAGACTCTCCACTAGGTGGGATCAAACCACAACCACTATCAGTATCACTTCCATCTCCAGATGGACTATCACTTTGCCAACGTCGAGGTGCTTGGCTACTGGAAGTAGCGACCTCATCATCGCTTACGTCTAACCATCTAGAGTTGTCCTGATCATCTAACAATGGTTCTTCTCTCTCTTGAAGCCATGGAGATAGTGGATCATCTTCTTCAAAGATATAATCCAAGTTTATAGGGTTGAAGCTGTCTTCAATTTCACTTTGGCTTAATCTCGTAGCATGTCTAATTTTCAACCTCATATTATAAGCCACGTAAACAAGTTTATTCAGTTTTTGATACTTTAGACGATTTCTCGTCTTTGTATGTATCAAGCTGAATGTGCTCCAATTACGCTCGCAATTAGAAGACGATGTTGTTTGACTCAACACTTTAACTGCAATCTCTTGAAGTTCAGGGGCAGATGCACCAAAGTGGATCCACTATTCAGCTATAGAAACAATATGAATTAAAACGATACGAAGATTGAGATTCTTATATTAATAGTTAATTGTTCATTGTATTACCTGGATTTGTGCGTGTTACTGCTTTTTGAGCCAATACTGTCCCGAAAGAATGTTCTTTATCACGAAACATCATAATCTATATTTAGAACGTAACAAATCAAAAACCCACAAATAAAACATATAAAACTTAGTAACTTGTTAGTCACTAGTTGTTACTTAAAAAAAAAAAAAAAGAACTAACTTGATTAATAGCTTGAATTTGTTTATCAATATTCGGCTCCAATCTTTGAATCACTTTTTGAACTCCCTCCATTACCTCTCTATGGTCAGAAAGTTTACCACCATATTGAAATTGAGGATTTAAAAAATAACCTACATGAATTCAAAACAAAAAGCACATTTTGTTAAAGGAAGTTTAATTCTAACAAGTAACAAGAGTTTTTAAAATTGAATTTACAATTAGTCAATTACTTACCAGCCGCATGCAAATCATGGTGTAATTGGAATTGCCATCTTTTGCCGATTATTTTCCAATATTTTTTGTAGTAACGACAATTTTTTTCAATGGCCATCTTCGCTTTGTCCATAGCTTCATAGACAAATCCCATTGTAGGCTTCTCATCTCCATCAACAAGCCTAAGCACCCTCACCAATGGTTCTTGAACTTTTAAAATTTCTGAAGCTTTTATCCAAAAACCATTGTCGTTCACAATTTTTCTAACTTTTTTTCCACAGTCTTCCTTCGCCCATCTTTTGCTTTTCCACTCATCACAATTAAACATATTTTGTAAGGCGTTCTTATACCTTACAATGCTTTCCAGCATAATGAAATTAGTGGCAAAATGTGTGATCCCGGGGCGTAATAACTCTTTTCCTTCAGTAAATCTCTTCATAAAATCAATAACCCAACTAGAGTTATAAATGAAGTGTGATATTCTTCTTGCATCATCCAAGACTTTCAGCACATTTGTTTTCTCTCCAATATCTTTCAATATCAAATCAAGGCAATGTGCAGCACAACCTGTCCAATATAAATTTGGTCTTTTTAACATAAGTTTTTTCCCCGCCGCTTTTATTGCAGGCTCATTATCAGTGATGATTTGGACAATATATTTTTCACCAATTTCATCTACCACCTTGTCCATAAGCCCGAAGTAATAATCGGCAGTTCTGCTAACAACATTGGTGGCATCCACTGATTTATGAAAAACAGTCCCCCGATTACTATAAATCAAAAAATTAATAATGTGCTTCCGGGTAGGTCCGCTCCATCCATCACACATGATTGTAACGCCCTTCTCCTCCCAACTTGGTTTATGAGCTTCAATCCACTTTCTCAATTCTTCATATTCTCTAGGTAAGAAAACTTCAGTCACCTCGTAAGGAGTAGGGACTTTCACTCCTTTTCCAACCTCCCTTGCAACATCCAACATTGGCTCAAGCCATGGCGAATTAACAACGTTTGTTGGCAAACGTGTGTATAACACAAATTGACTAACTGCGACCCCTAATTTTTTTCTCAACCCTTTTATTACCCTTGTTGAGATCTTTTCTTGTTTGGGGGCTTTGCTACGGTGTAGATCAACATCAATCTCGGCCAACCGTGCTTCAGGTAAAGACGAATCAATCCAACTTTTTTTCGAACTCGATTCACGGACAGTAGAAGATCGTCGAAACATATTAGCAATGCGAGTAGTAGTGCTTCCCCGTCTGGTGCTTTCACCAACCCCGCTATTACTCCCGGTCTCATATCGGTTGCCTGCATCCCTCCTATATCTCTCTCTATCTTCTTCTTCTCTATGCAACCTCATACTTTCTTTTCGTGCATAAGCCATATCCGGATCATCCGAGTTATCATCATCACTCAAATCGTAAGGATTATCTTGATCACGTTGAGAAGCTCGAATTTGTTCAATCACTTCTTCTCTTTGTTTTCTTTTATCCATTTTTTTCTCCGAGTTACCTTCAAGATGTTTCATCATAAGCGTTCTAACATCGGCACTAACACTTTGGCATGGAGCTACTTGACCCTTTTTGGCCGCCAAGTGTTGCTTCAATCTAGTTATTCCACCATTTATCTCTCTACAACAAAATTTACATTTTAATTTGTGTCTAGAACCACTAATAGGAATCCCGAATTTCCATCCAATATCATCACTAGGACGATGTGATCCTTCTTCACCCGACATTGTTAAATTTTAATTTTCTGCAATTTACATACACAAATTTAATTCATACTATTTATTAAAATTATAATTGAAGCTAATTAACACTACATTAACCATCATATATATATATATATATATATATATAATGTGATAAATAATAATGACAAAAAAAAAAAAAAAATTGCTACAAAAATATAAGTTAAAAAATTTTAGGACTAAATTGTAATTGTAAAAAAGTTAATTAACAATTTTAGGACTAAATTGTAATTGTAAACAAGTTAATTAACAATTTTAGAACTAAATTGGAAACAAAAAATATTTTTAAACCCCTTAATTATTTCTAAATTACAATTTCTAAATAATTTTAATGACTAAAATACTAATTTCAGCCCCCAAATCAAACACCCCCAATTGCCCAAATCGTGAAATCCCTAACACGGTAACACCCGAATGGAGAAAGAGAGAGAGAGAGAGAGAGAGAGACAAACAGAGCGGAGGCGAGACCGGAGCGGAGGCGAGACCGGAGCGGAGGCAAGACGGCGACGAGCTGCAACGCGAAGGAGAGGAGACGTCGCCGGCGACGCGAGAGCTACGTTCGACGGCGTTGAGCTGTTTCTGTTAGACGAACCCGACGAAATCCTCAACGTTCGGTAAGTGTTTGGTTATCTTCTACTACTTTTTTCTCTTCCTTCCTCAATTATATGAAGAATCTTTGAACGTGGAAGAAATCTGAAAAGTGTGCGCGAAATCAGGAGTCGGTCGGTCGGTCGGTTGTTCTTTACAGACTGTAACGGCCGTTACGGTCTCCGTAACGGCCCGATACGGGGCGATTCAGCCCTAGATGCCGGAATCGGCCGTGTATCGGTATCGGCCTACCCATTTTCTGGTACGAATCGGCCGTTACGGTACGTAACGGCCGATATTTAAAACCCTAACCCTTCTCGTGGTGGCATCAAATTTATGCAAGTGAGCTCTTATTAGTTTTCTTTGTATTGTGAAATTGATAATATGTTTGTTGTTTCGTGTTACAATATATATATATATATATATTTGTGGAATTTGCTGGGATGAGTTGTGAATTAGTGATTTAAAAACAGCTACATAAACAACTTGATAATTCTTCTTAATTTTGCAATGTTTATGCGATTTCTTTAGAATTTTTTTTGCCTTGTCCCGTAGAGTATATATTTGTTCTGCTTGTCAATACTTGGATTAATCGATTATCGTACATAACACAACACATTTTTCCATTCCATTAAAATAAGACTTGTGTTGAAGCTTTAAAGTGGCAATGATTGAAGATTGTAGATTAAATAATAAGGAATAGTATGTAATCATCCAATTATATGTTTGCATATATCTTTACCTGCGATTACATGTAGTGATTAGCAATAACCTTGTTGCCTATATTTGTTATATGTGACTCTTCTTATACAGTTGTAGGTATGTCACCGAACAATGCTAACAGAGCTAATTAGAAGGATCCAGATCTATATAAATTTTTTCTTGATTTGTGTCTTGAAGAGGCAAATCAAAACAAGAAATCTACTTGGAGTCTTAGGAAAGAATCATGGGATAGTATAGGGAAGAGGATTGTCAAGAAAAAATATATATTTTCTAAATAAAAAACAAATGAAAAATTAATGGGATTATATGAAGAAGAAATATCAAACATGGAAAAAATTGATGAAAAATATCGATCGCTGATCCAGTAACAAACACGAAGAATTGGAGTGCTGACAAATAGAACACATACTTAAAGGTAACACAAAGAATTGGAGTGTCACCATCACGTTAGTAAGTCATCATGTTAGGGTATGTCAAAGCAATGATGGGCATAGCGGAATATTAGTTAAAAGATGAGATATTGTTCTAATGAAAGGAAAAAAGCTACGAAGTGTTCTAGTAGACAAGGAGAGCCCTTGAATCCATGAGAAATGGTGTTGAATCCACGAGAGAGAATCTCAAAGTTATATTACTCTTGAATAATTGAATAGTTCTATTGACCAAGAGGCCTACAAGAACTATTTATAGGCAATAAACCCAACCCTAGGAACCCTAGCCTTGTCGAACAAGAAAACTAAATTAGGGAACTACCACTACCAATACTAGTTCCTATAATTAAGGAAAACCATTCTAAAATTAACTCTACCTATTGTTGTATCCTAATATGACTCTAATTTAACTAAATTACTTAAAAAAAAAAAAACTCTTAATAAGAAAATTAAATTTTGAAATTAATAAAAAAAATACTAATGAAGGCAATACATCATATTGCCTACCCAAACACAGAAGTAATCCCAAACACCCACTAAAGGTGGTTACAGTCAAAGTCCCAAACATATCTTCAAGCAAACTGAACGACAAAAATACTGTCATAAGGTTAACAATAATAAGTATTCTATTCCCTTATATAGACCTAACAGTTTGCATTACGAGAGGTTGTTCCTAGATACAAACTCGCAACCTTATAGTAGTCAACCTAGAATTTTACCACCAACGGTACCAAAACCAATTCATGAAACCATAAGCTGAACCTATATTGTTATGTTTTCTACTTAGCCCACATTCGTTTAGAAGATATTCAAATTTCTTCACGTTTGGAGAGACTTACATTTTTTTGGCAAAGATGCTTAATTGCATCTGTAACAGCAAGACACACGACATATTGCAGAAGAGGTACAATTCGTCCATCCTCCATTTGCTCTCCTTAAAAAACTCGATTTGCTCAACTCAAAGAAATCCCGCCGATGTCTCAATATCATTATCTGCATCAGGTAATTACAAATTCGCATATACAACTATATTATATTCAAATTGTTGTTCATTTCTTTTTTGTTCTTGTTTAGCAATGGAGTCGCAGGCACCATATAGTCTAGTACTATGTGGAAAATCATCGACTGAGAATGATTTGGTTGAGTCGTTGAAGAACAATAACACGCTTAAACACCAGGATGACACGTTTTTTCGGTCCTGTTGCATTCTGAAATCGAAAATCACTTGGAAGGGAACTCTTTTCGTATCAGTTCTTACGAAAATCACTTGGAAGGGAACTATTTTCGTATCAGTTCTTACATGAATTCGCTTTCTACGACGAAATTCGGAAGATTCGTGATTTACTCCCCTGGATTACCTTCGATCCAAGACGTTGTGTTGAAGTGATTTTCGATTTCGGAATGTAACAGGACCAAAAAATCCTTGTCGTCGGGGTGTTTAAGTGTGTTATTGTTCTTCAACGACTCAGCCAAATCATTCTCAGTCGATGATTTTCCACAGAGAACTAGACTATACGGAGCTTGCCACTCCATTGCTAAACAAGAAAAAAAAATGAACAACAATGGGAATATGATACAGATGTATATGCAAAATCATAATTACCTGATGCAGATAATGATATTGAGAAAGCGGTGGGATTTCTTCGAGTTGAGTAGATGGAGTTTTTTAGAGAGAGAAAATGGAGGGAGCTTTGCGGAGAGAGAAAGCGGGTGAAGTTCGCCAACGACATCCGGCAAAATTGCGGTTGGAGACGAAGACAGAGAAAACGGTTTGGTGCATTTAGTTTGGAAAAATTGCAACTTTGACCCTTAAAGTATGGGGTAGGTGTCTAAATAGTCCTTGTAATTTTGAAAAGAACATATTTGACACTATAACTGACGATCCTTCATTTTTGCCACCTCTTGAAGGGTGCGATTCTTCCTTTGAACTATGTGTTTCTACTGAGGAGTCTTCGGAGCGTAGAATTCTTGATTTATCCCCAAGTCATCACAATGTCATAAAATTAGAATTGTCAAAGTCACGACCATCGTCACTTTTGACAATAGTATTTGCCTTCTCATTCTGAATGACAATGTAAATGCTCTATAAGTGCTCGGGTATCCATTTTTTCATTACAGAATGTCAACCAAGCGTACCTTGAAAAGTTATCCACCATGACCAAAATGTATTCATTTTCATCTAGACATATTATACAAGAAAAACCCATGAAATTCATGTGAATGCACTCCAATAGTCATGTGATCCTGATACAACTGACCTTTACATAAGACGCTCTAATTTGCTTTTTGATATGATAGGGGACAAAAATTCTTTATTTTTCATACTTACCTTAGGCACCCTGAACAATTTTTTGATTCACTATTTTAAAAAAGATGTTTAAAGTGGACATGGCCCAGTGATTGATGCCAAAGCCTGACTTCGTGTGATTTTTCATAGTTGCTTATGAGCTCGGGGTATGGCCTTATTCTATACAATTATATAAGGTTCATCACCATCTGGCCTTGTGTATCTGAAATCATATATCTATCATAGAAGAATTTCATCAGATCTGATGATAAGTAGGTTTGCTTTTGCCCCTCTATGTAGAGAACATCGTCAAGCCTTGGCATCCTATTAGCAACGATCCTTTCCTTTTGCAACAACCTTAGACTTATTTCCATTTCCAAATGACACAATCTCATCTCTACAGTCTTGAAACAAACGAACATAGATTTAGTCCATGTTTGATGACCGTTTAATTTTTAAGTGCTGAATTTTTAAATGTTGAAAATCTCATAAGCTTGTTTGATAAAATTAAAGTTTTAAGTATTGAATTCCTTTTATCTATTGGATAACCACAAATTTAAAGACTGAAAATTATTAAATTACATGACTACATAAGACTCGATCTTGCATGTGCATAAATTTTAATTGCATTTTAGAAAGAAAAAAAATGAGGTTTAAAGTATCATTTAGATATCATAATTAGAATTTTTATGAGTCACTTTGGTATTTTAAAAAAAAAAAAATTGATTTTAAGAATTTTGAGGGTTAAAATATTAATTTCATTTTGATTTTTAAAAAAAATTAGGGATTAATTTAAGATTTAAATTTACTTTTAAGAGTTTTATGGATTGAATAAATATATATAAATTTGTCTTGGATGTAATTAATTATTTTGAGGTGTCTTGGATGTAATTAATGATTTTAAGGGGTTATATGTGTAATTAATACAAAAGATCATTTGATCCTTATGAAGTTAAGGTGTTGGAATTTGTAGTCAAACGTAACTTTCGTATAATTAATACACCAAAGCATATCATGTGATCAAGATAAGACACCAAAGCTTATGTCTTAAACCTAGAAAAATCACATGAATTCAGGCTTTGGCATACAATTATATGAGGTCCTTCCCCACTTTCATCACCATCTGGCCTTGTGTATCTTAAATCATACATCTATCATAGAAGAATTTCATCAGATCTAATGCTAAGTAGGTTTGCTTTTGCCCCTCTATGTAGGGAACATCGTCAAGCCTTGACATCCCATTAGCAACGATCCTTTCCTTTTGCAACAATCTTAGACTTATTTCCATTTCCGAATGACACAATCAAATCTCTATGGTCTTGAAACAAACGAACATAGATTTAGTCCATGTTTGATGCCCGTTTAATTTTTAAGTGTTGAAAATCTCATAAGCTTATTTGATAAAATTAAAGTTTTAAGTATTGGATTCTTTTTATCTATTTGATAACTACAAATTTGAAGACTAAAAATTATTTAAATTACATGACTACTATAAGACTCGATCTTGCATGTGCATAAATTTTAATTGCATTTTAGAATAAAAAATAATGGGGTCTAGAGTATCATTTAGATATCATAATTAGAATTTTTATGAGTCACTTTGGTATTTAAAAAAAAAATTGATTTTAAGAATTTCGAGGGTTAAAATATTAATTTAATTTTGATTTAAAAAAAATTAGAGATTAATTTAAGATTTAAAATTTACTTTTAAGAGTTTTATGGATTGAATAAATATATATAAATATTTCTTGGATGTAATTAATTATTTTGAGGTGTCTTGGATGTAATTAATGATTTTAAGGGGTTATATGTGTGATGAAGACAAAAGATCATTTGATCTTTATCAAGTTAAGGTGTTGGAATTTGTAGTCAGATGTGGCTTTTGTATAATTAATACACCGAAGCATATCATGTGATCAAGATAAGACACCAAAGCTTATGTGCCTTAAACCTTGAAAAATCACACGAAGGCAGGCTTTGGCATACAATTATATGAGGTCCTTCCCCACTTTCATCACCATCTGACCTTGTGTATCTGAAATCATACATCTATCATAGAAGAATTTCATCAGATCTGATGCTAAGTAGGTTTGCTTTTGCCCCTCTATATAGGGAACATCGTCAAGCCTTGGTATCCCATTAGCAACGATCATTTCCTTTTGCAACAACCTTAGACTTATTTCCATTTCCGAATGACACAATCTCATCTCTACAGTCTTGAAACAAACGAACATAGATTTAGTCCATGTTTGATGATCGTTTAATTTTTAAGCGCTAAAAAATCTCATAAGCTTGTTTGATAAAATTAAAGTTTTAAGTATTGAATTCCTTTTATCTATTTGATAACTACAAAATTTGAAGACCGAAAATTATTTAAATTACATGACTACTGTAAGACTCGATCTTGCATGTGCATAAATTTTAATTGCATTTTAGAACAAAAAAAAAATGGGGTCTAGAGTATCATTTAGATATCATAATTAGAATTTTTATGAGTCACTTTGGTATTTAAAAAAAAAATGATTTTAAGAATTTTGATGAGGGTTAAAATATTAATTTAATTTTGATTTAAAAAAAATTAGGGATTAATTTAAGATTTAAAATTTACTTTTAAGAGTTTTATGGATTGAATAAATATATATAAATTTATCTTGGATGTAATTAATTATTTTGAGGTGTCTTGGATGTCATTAATGATTTTAAGGGGTTATATGTGTAATTAAGACAAAAGATCATTTGATCCTTATCAAGTTAAGGTGTTGGAATTTGTAGTCAAACGTGGATTTCGTATAATTAATACACCAAAGCATATCATGTGATCAAGATAAGACACCAAAACTTATGTGTCTTAAACCTAGAAAAATCACACGAAGTCAGGCTTTGGCATACGATTATATGAGGTCCTTCCCCACTTTCATCACCATTTGGCCTTGTGGATCTGAAATCATACATCTATCATAGAAGAATTTCATCAGATCTGATGCTAAGTAGGTTTGCTTTTGCCCCTCTATGTAGGGAACATTGTCGAGCCTTCGCATCCCATTAGCAACGATTCTTTCCTTTTGCAACAACCTTAGACTTATTTCCATTTTTGAATGACACAATCTAATCTCTACAGTCTTGAAACAAATGAACATATATTTAGTCCATGTTTGATAACCGTTTAACTTTTAAGTGCTGAATTTTTAATTATTGAAAATCTCATAAGCTTGTTTGATAAAATTAAAGTTTTAAGTATTGAATTCCTTTTATCTATTTGATAACTACAAAATTTGAGGACTGAAAATTATTTAAATTATATGACTACTGTGAGACTCGATCTTGCATGTGTATAAATTTTAATTGCATTTTAGAACAGAAAAAAAAAAAAGGGGTCTAGAGTATGATCGCGCTACAATTTACGCGATCTAATACCGATAATTTAAGTTTTGTTAACATTTTGAATAAATTAAATTAGTATAATTGATCTATTTTATTTTTTCTTGTAGATTTGAAGAATTGGACAACAAAATACACTTTTTGGAAGCAAAATGCGCAAGAAATTATCAACCGGATAAAAGTCGCGGTTCGCGGTACTAGAAAGAAAACACATGTTCACGCTTTTGGCAATAACTAATTGCACAGTTAGAATTTTGAGTTGAAACAAGATTCAAATGAAAGTAGACTCTCTAAGTTTTCCAAAGGCTGGTTATTTAAAAAAAAATCAGAATTCATATGAGAAAGATACAGACGTTCAAAGTTGGTCGTGTTTGTCTGTCAACAGTTGTGCGCGACAACGCGCCCATCCTTGTGCACAGCGGGTCCATGCGTTGGGCCTAAGCCCATCGCCTTTTTTGTCCCCAAGGCCCAATGTTACCTTTCTTTTCCCAAGGCCCAGTTCATCTTTTAATCTAATTTTTGCGCCTTTGGCCCAAACCTAGTCCAACTTCATTTTCTTTCTCAACCCACATGTTGAGCCAAGCCCATTATTTCTTTTCATGCAAAGTAACGGTTAGCTTTGGCCAATTAAGGGGCAATCCATGGCCATTAATTGGCTATGAATGAGGATTTATTTATTTTTGAAATGGTGACCAGATCTGACAATTGGGGTATATTTGTTCTTTCTTCATTTTTTCGAGGGGGTCTCCAGCAGTAGGGTCGGCCCTTTTTCAGTTTCAATTTTCATTTTCATCTTTTCTTTCATTTCTCTTCGGCGACTGGATGTTGGTATGGAATTCTTTATGGAGCAATTGTTGAACATTTTCTTAGGTAGAATAACCACTATGAACGACTAATCGTCCTTCAACCGGGTTAGGATTCGAGTAAGTATTTTGGGTTTCATGTAATATTGTATTTTTAATTTAATTTTGGATTGTGTGTGAACAATTGTGTGATGAGGAATATTGTGCTTAAAATAGTTTCACTGTGCTTGGATTTATTTTTAAAATCTTCGTGTAGAGATTTTGAATTTTAAATTCAATTGCTTCTAGAACGTTAGATCTAGTACCTGTGATCTAAATTTAACGATCATACAATCGTATTATTAGGATTTAATTATTGGTTTGTATGGTTTATGCCTAGATTGTAATTCACCCTAAATTAGAGTAACATAGAAATTACATAAGATAAATCATGCCGAAGAATAATAAATAGAAATCTTTCTAAGTAGTTCCGGCTTGTAGTTAGAAACACTCGTTTACACAAATCTGAATTAAAAAAAAAAAAATATGAAGTCCACATGAGTCCAAAATACGAAACCCGCAATTCTTAACCCGGTTGTCTATTTTCATTTGTTTTAGATTAATATTTTATTTTTCTTATATTAAAACCCAAAACTCAAATTAAAATTTGTTTTCATTTCGGAAATAAGAATAATTAAAAATCGATAATTACAAGACCGATCCCTGTGATTCGATACCCTACTTGAACCCGTACTACATCAGTATCGCGGTACCATTAAAAGGGTATTATTTTTTAGCGATCAAAGTATCATTTAGATATCATAATTAGAATTTGTATGAGTCACTTTGATATTTAAAAAAAAAAAATTGATTTTAAGAATTTGAGGGTTAAAATATTAATTTAATTTTGATTTTTTTTTTTTAAAAATAGGGATTAATTTAAGATTTAAAATTTACTTTTAAGAGTTTTATGGATTGAATAAATATATATAAATTTGCCTTGGATGTAATTAATTATTTTGAGGTGTCTTGGATGTAATTAATGATTTTAAGGGATTATATGTGTAATTAAGACAAAAGATCATTTGATCCTTATCAAGTTAAGGTGTTGGAATTTGTAGTCAAACGTGGCTTTCGTATAATTAATACACCAAAGCATATCATATGATCAAGATAAGACACCAAAGCTTAAGTGTCTTAAACCTAGAAAGCCAACAAAGCAACTAGATAGATAAATAGATAAATAAATAAGTAATAACAATAGTAATAGGATGAACGCATGATTTCAATATATATATATATATATATAGGAGTATCTCAGGGTGATTTTCTTCTTTTCTCTTTTGATCTCTATAGAGCTTTCTTTTTAAGGTTCACAAGTGAGGTCGATCCCGTCAGGGTTACGATAGTAGTGTGAAAAGCGGCGTAGTTATCGATGTGAGTATACTATCTTATAGGTAAATTACCAAATTATATTTTCGTACTAAATTGTGGAAAAAGAAGATTTATTAAAATGAACTGTCTTATAATGTTTAAATGGATTAGTTAAATGTTAAATATATATATATATATTTTTTATTATACTGCTATGTCATAGTGTGATCCCAAAAGGAGGGTATGTCTTGGGGGATGTTGTTGTGTTGTGACCTGAAAGGAGGGCAAGTCCTGTAGGCGATTATTGTTGTTGTTGTTGTTATTAGTGATGATGATTATCATCCTGATACGATGGTTTATACAACGTATTGGCTCCTACCATTGGAGATATTAAATAATCTTAACACTGATTGCAACATTAGATTACACAAATATACAGGTTACGGTACCGTTAAAACTCTTGATCGTGAAGTGAAATGATCTCATGGCTAGTGGAGAAAGATGTGTGCGATATTTTCTTGTACATCTTATTAGTTAATTTAAATGCATCGTTTTATTGTGATAGTAGCTATGGAATTTTATTTTGGCTCGGTGTGCGGTTATATTTATATTATGTTTTGAAAAACGGTGTTTGATAAATATACTTGATCTGTAAATTATTTTTATATTATGAAGATAATACACCGATAAAATATTTAGTCTCAGGTACTCTAGTTAGAAATGGGTCCACTACTGGCGTTAGGCAAAGTCAGAGAATGTTGTAACTTTTAAGGTTGTCAAGATAGATGTTGACCAAGAAATGTTTGAATTTTTGTATTTTTGTTATGAAATAGTTGGTTATAAACAATAGTTGAATTTTGAGTGGGAAAAATATATTATTATTATTAATTTTATCAGAGTGGCGAAGCGGAAGTGTGATGGTGAAATGGTTTGTTTTTTGGCTCTATTTCTTTGTAAAAATAAAAGAGAGAAACCGAGTGTCGGTCTTGAAAAATTGGGTCGTTACTGTTGGTATCAGAGCTTAGGTTATAGGTTGTGTAGACTTGGTATTATTGTCGTGACAATAATAGATCGTAAGATAGGTCGTTGAGTTGTAAGGTAGGTTTAGATTTAAGTTTCGAGTCATTTACTTGACTAGTGTGTTATACATGTGCAGTAAACACTACATTATATACGTATTTGTTTGTCTAAGTTAATCAAATTTCGGGAGGAAATTCCATTGAGGGAGAAAGGAATGTAAGACCCGATTTTACATGTGTATAAATTTTAATTGTATTTTAGAAAGAAAAAAAAAACACAACGGGGGTCTAGAGTGTCATTTAGATATCATAATTAAAAATTTTATGAGTCACTTTGGTATTTAAAAAAAATAAATGATTTTAAGAATTTTGAGGGTTAAAATATTAATTTAATTTTGATTTAAAAAAAATTAGGGATTAATTTAAGATTTAAAAATTTACTTTTCGGAATTTTATGGATTGAATAAATATCTATAAATTTGTCTTGGATGTAATTAATTATTTTGAGGTGTCTTTGATGTAATTAATGATTTTAAGGAGTTATATGTGTAATTAAGACAAAAGATCATTTGATCCTTATCAAATTAAGGCGTTGGAATTTGTAGTCAAAGGTGACCTTTGTAGAACTAACACACCAAAACATATTATGTGATTAAGATAAGACACCAAAGCTTATGTCTCTTAAACCTAGAAAGCCAACAAAGCAAATAGATAGATAAATAAATAAGTAATAACAATAGTAACCGGATGAACGCATGATTTCAATAGGCAAATATATATATATATATATATATATATATATATATATATATATATATATAGGAGTATCTCTGGGTGATTTTCCTTTTTTCTCTCTTGATCTCTATAGGGCTTTCTTTTTAAGGTTCACAGACTAGGCCGACCCCATCAGGGTTACAATAGTAGTGTGAAAAATGGCGTAATTATCGAGGTGAGTGTACTATCTTTTAGGTAAATTACCAAATTATATTTTCATACTAAATTGTGAAAAGAAAATATTTATTAAAATTGACTATCTTATAATGTTTAAATGGATCTAGTAAATAGCTAAATATGAAAAATTATTTTTATTATTGTACTGCTATGTCATAGTATGATCCGAACAGGAGAACATGTCCTGCGAGATGTTGTTGTGTTGTGACTTGACATGATGACAAGTCCAGCAAATGATTGTTGTTGTTGTTGTGGTTGCGGTTATTGTTGTTGTTGTTGTTGTTGGCGATAATGATTATCATCCTGATACAGTGGTTTATATCACGTGTTGGCTCCTACCATTGGAGATATTAAATAACCTTGATACTGATTGCAACCTTAGATTGCACAGATGGACAAGTTTCGGTACTGTTAAAACTCCCGATCGTGAGGTAAAACGATTCTATGCCCAGTAGAAAAAAAATGTGTGCAAGATTTTCTTATATATCTGATTAGTTAATTTAAATGTATCATTTTATTGTAATAGTAGCTTTAAAATTTTATTTCGGCTCGGTCTGCGGTTATATTTATATTATATTTTGAAAAACGGTGTTTGATAAATATGCTTAATCAGTAAATTATTTTTATATTATGAAGATAGTACACCGATAAAATATTTGGTCTCAGGTACTCCAGTTAGAGACGGGTCCACTACTGGCGTTAGGCAAAGTCAAAGAATGTTGTAGCTTTTAAGGTTGTCAGGACAAATTTTGATCAGAAAATGTTTAAATTTTTGTAGTTTTGTTATGGAATAGTTAGTTATATACAATAGTTAAATTTTGAGTTGAAAAAATAAATTATTATTAATTTTATCAGAGTGACGCAGCGAAAGTGTGGTGGTGGAATGGTTTGTCTTTTGACTCTATTTCTCCATAAAAATAAAAGGGAAAAACCGAGTGGCAGCCTTGGACAACCGGGTCGTTACTACTATCCTTAAATTTAAATTTTTACTAAAATCAAGATAATACAAGAAAAAAATCGAGAATAGAACAATAAAATGTAATAACCAATAACATACAAAAAAAATTCAAATATATGAGATATCATAATTCAACATATTAACATAGATTTCAACCAAAATAAAATAAATTCAAGAATTAATTTTAGTTCCTAATCTTAAGTCTGCTGAGAGGTAAAAATATTTTAATAAAAAAAGGCTCAACCATTAACGCTACGTTTGGTACGCTGGAATGGAATAGAATGAAATGAGTGTGGTATTGGAATGAATATGGTATTGAAATGGAATGACCATTACCATTCCTATGTTTGGTGACAAACAGAAAAACATGGTATTGGAATGATCATTACCATTCCTACTTTTGGTTACAAAATACATTAAACATAGTATTGGAATGACCGATAAATAAAAACGAAATAATATTCAAAAATTTTAGAACAAAATTTTGGGAGCATAACAGAATTGTTTAGAGACATTAAACAAATATCACTTAGGTTATCCTTTAACTCGACAAACTAAAGGGTTTGGAAATACTTTCGTGTTTCTGTTTCTCTTTTTTCTGTTCCCAAAAATACTTATAACTAAAACAAAAAAATAAAAATAAAAATGATTTGCTAAAATTCTGATTCCAGAATTTTGTTATAAAAATCTGATAACAGAACAGAACAATTTTTTTTCTATTTTACTGATTTTGTTCCAATCATTTTGTTAACAGACTTAAGATATAGAAACACCAAATTCCACTTATGCTTCACTTGTTTAGTGTTTATGTTCTCATAAAATTGGGAATGCAAATAAACATATGGGGGAAAAATTATTTATTCCGAGTTTTATATCTATATTCCAGGTTTTCTTGGAACAAAAATAGAAATATGGGAACAAAAACAGAAATCTGGGAACAAAAACAAAAAAAGAAATATGTGAACAAAAACAAAAATATGTTCCCAAATTTCTGTTTTTTTTTTGTTTCCATATTTTTGTTTTTGTTCCCATATTTTTGTTTTTGTTTTGTTCTCATATATCTGTTTTTGTTTTGTTCCCAAATTTTTGTTTTTGTTCCCAGATTTCTGTTTTCATTCCCAGATTTCATTCCCATATTTTTGTTTTCATTCCATGTTTTCTGGGAGTAGAAACATGAAAGCAACACCACCATATTTTTGTTTCTGTTCTCAGAATTTTATTTTCTGTTGAGAAAAATACGGAAACAGAAATACAAACCATTCTTCTTACATAATAACTCATTTCATTTGGGATTGACTAATCTCAAGAGTTGTGGGATTAGTCATTTCTTGGGAATAGGAATAAAAATCAATCCCACCAACCAAATGTATAAATAGAATGACCATTCTCAATTTCATTTCAATTTCAAGATGAATCTCATGTATCAAACATGACCTAAGTACTGAAAAATTAAGTCAAAGTCCAATAGCTAAAAATTTTAGATCAATTAACTTAAATTTTTAATCATTTAATAAAATTAATTTTAAGTATTGAATTGTATTATCAAAATACATGTCATATGTTTAGAACAACCATTATTCCATATATAGCAGCTTCAAGCATAGTGTAAGTGTCAACAAAACGACAATGATGTCTATAGACTATAGGTAAATCTAAGCATGCATCTCAAAAGTTGGGGCACATAGAGATGGTCCTCAAACTTTAGGTGTACAAAATGAAATTTAGCCTTTCTTGAAAAATAACCAAACATCCCCAATTCTCAAAGGCCTTTTTATTCGTCTCAACAACACGGTGCGAGCGAGAGAGGGAGAGATAGAGCTCAAAGAGTGAATTGAAATGGAGTTGGCGAGCAAAGTGTTGGAGACAGCAACGAGAGCCGCGAACAACAAGACAGTGATAAATGTTTTTCTTGTAGGGTCGTTCGTCGCCTTGACCATAAGATCGGTGAATCAGCAAAGGGAAATGGAAGCCCTTCAGGCCGAGAAGGACTCGCTGGTGAAGTCCAACAAGGCCATGAAGAAGACCCTATGGGATTGGAAGCAACAACTCTTCGCTGAAGCCTCTTCGGAAAATTCAGTCGTTCCCCTCTCCAAGCTCAAAGCCATCTATGGCGAAGCCTCCACAACTCCACTCAGTAACTCTCTCTCTCTCTCTCTCTCTCTGTATGTATGCATATAGCGCTTGGAAGCGAAACCATTAATCTGATTTAGTAACATTATGATCTTGCTCATTATTGGGAAATTCGTGTCAAATTAGGGAAAGTAAGATGAGAAATCATTTCTAAATTACATATTTGAGAAGTTCAGGATTTTTATTTTCTGAAACAATGTGCGAAATTAGGAATACTAATAACATTTTTAGCTAAATTGCTTTAGATTTAAAACCCTATTTTCGAGGGTTTTGGGATCTTATGCTCTGCTAACACCTAAGAAGATAAACTCAAATTATATAATGCTCGTGATTTTCGATTTGGGAGTGAAAGAATTTGTACATAAGTGTTCCAAGCTTTAACTAATTTGATTTATGTGTTTGGAAAGGGGTTCTTATCCTCTATTTTGATTTTCAATTTTCTTTTATCCTATTATAGAGCAACATATTTTTAGTGTACCCCTTATTTTGTAGGATTTTTTTGTGTACAATCCATGAAATTAAAATTTATTCAACATGCTTGCTACAGGATTTTTTTCTTAGAAGTCCAGAGTTACTGTTAAAAATCATTTTGGAAAGGGGTTCTGAAAGTCATCGTACGCTGTAAAAATTATTGCAATTTTTTACGTGAAAAAAATACATTAACTTTTCTACACTATTGTTATTTTGGATTTCTGGTAAAATTACTGGAGATCGTGGACTATATGGAGCTATAGATTTAATTTCGTGGACTGTATCCAAATTTTGTTTTCGAAAATCTGTTCCCAGTAACCATCAGCACACCATTTTAATATTTGGTGAAAAATTAAACGTGGAAGAGAACAACAATCATGATCAAGGCCGAAACATTTTTTTCTTGTAAAGATTCGGACTTGGGGTGGTCAAATTGTCGAAGTACACATTTCAGCGTATATTATGAGAGCCATTGTTGAACTCTAATCAGCTTTATTTTATGCAATGTACATTGCTATGCAATTGTTTATTTCTGTATTTTGATTCGAGTTAGTCCCTTGTTAGTAAGTATGCAATGCGTATGGAATTACATCAATAACTTCACCTCAACATGGCAAATATACCTCATTTGAAATGTTTTACAAAAAAATAAAAAAATTCCTCTTTAAGATGTATTTCGTTTTATCCCTTTCAATTCCAATTTCGAAATTCTAGGTTGCATTTGGGTAAAGGATTTGACAAATCCAAGGAATTTGGTAAATGATGGGATTTCGAAATCCTATCATTTACCAAATCCCTTATTTGGATAATTCAACAAAATGAACAATTCTCAAAACCAAAAATGATAATTCAAATTGAGAGCTTAGATCAACCACAAAACCCTAATCGGCTAACAAAAATTCTATTGAATTCATATTAAACAGGCTAATCAAGAAATTCTAAGAAAAATCCAGATCTGAAAATATTGAAGAAAAGATCAAAACAGGAATTGAATCCACTAGTACTAGAAGGCGAAGTGCGAATTGAAGGCCAGATCTGTTGGAGAAATTAGAGAAAGAAAAAGGAGCAAAAATGCGACGAACAAGAATTGCGATGAAGAAGAAATCGCAGTCGACGAAAAAGAAGACGAAGATCTGAGATCGACGAAGCCCTACACCTAAATCACAGTCGATGAAGACGAAGACGAAGACGGAGACGAATGGCGGCGACCAAGAAGATGACGATGGAAACGAAGAAGACGAACCCTAGATCGATGACGGAGATGAAGAAGACGATGAACCCTAGATCAACGACGAGACGAAGAAGACAACGATAGAGACGACCAAGAAGAAGATAACGACGGAGGCAACCACGAAGAAGACGACGGCAGCGGCGACCAAGAACGATAGTCAAGAGCAGGGAGAGAGGAACGATGGTCAAGAGTAGGAAGAATTTGTCAAAAGAGGACCGAACAATGGTCAAGAGCAGGAGGAGGATTTGTCAAATTTCACCTCTCTCAAAGAGATTTCCAAATCCTCTTTCTACCACTATTTGGGATTTGAAGAATTCTACAATTCCCTCCCTCCTAAAACTCAAACAAAGAATTTGTCAAAAAAGGATTTTAAAATCCTCTAAACAAATGAAATATTCCCTAGAAATCCCTTACCCAAACACAATTCCAAGAATTTTACAAATTCCTTTTTGAAGTAGCCAAACAAGATTTTAACTTGAGAATTTAAGAAATTCCTTCTCAAAATCAAATTATCTCCCAAAATCCTTCACCCAAAATTTGATTTGCCCAAAAAAAAAAATTAAATCAAGGCCTTCAACTCTCTTGTTTTTAACATAGCATACTAGAATCAAAAGCTGAAACCAATATTAGGTTCAAAAGCTGTAACCGGCTTGGGTCTTAATTATGAAGTACATTAGTATTTACACCATTGGTTCTCGTTTTAAAGCCACGCTCCATGTCTTCCATAGACATCTTCACCCTTCAAATATCCACAGACTACTATTAGCTTTGCTGCTTCACTTCTGTAGATTTATTAAGAAATATCAAGTAAAAAAGACAGTCCAGTGTACGAAGGCTCCCGCCACTATGGAGTATGGAGAGGATCAGATATATGCAGCCTTACCATTGTACCCAAGGCACACCTCTCTTTATGAAATGTCAAGTATGGATTAGAATTTAGGAATTTATTATTCAATTAGATCAATTTAATATTTAGATATTTATTTGCTGTCATTATTTAGGTAGTTCTTTTTTTTTTATTTTTTTTGTGTTTTGTTGTCTTTACTTTATTTTATGTTATCTTCTCCGTTTTTTTTTTTCTTTTCTTACCCGTGGTATTCTTAAAATTTTGCCTCCATTATATTGTTCCTTAATCTTGCTGATCGTTTTTGTCCCCCCTAACCCCCCCCCCCCCCCCCCCCCAAAAAAAAAAAAAGAAGAGGAAGAGGAAATAGAAAAGGAGGGTGATTGGCTTGGCATTTTGCGCACTAAACTTCTTGCAATATATTACAACCCAGGGTTTATATAATCTTAATTTGGTCTACTCCCATTCTCTGCTTGCAGCTGGAGATGCTGGGAAGGGTGATGGAAAATCATCTGCGTCGAAAATTATGATATAAGCTTAAGTTTCTGCTTCATGAGGATTTAGATGTAAGTTAGCTTTCTACCCCCCCCCCCCCCCCCCTTTGGCAGGTCTTTCAGGAAGGCCCCCAAAAATGCAGTTTGAAAATATAAAAATCAATTTGCTTTTTAGGACTTGTTCCATGACGCGGTTTTGAAGTCTTCATATTGTGCGCCAAAAAGGTACTTAGATTGTTCTTGCTTGTAGTGAAATGTCTGTGGAAAACTATTCATGAAAAGAAAACTTTCATCATAAATTGTACTTTTACCAATTGAAATTCAGAAAACAAGTATTTTGCAAACTTCACATAATTTTTTATTTTTTTTGGGTTTTACGGTTAGGTGTATCCGGGACAACTCACACACACTTTGACTAATCACCTCACTAGGCGATCTTAAGGGTTCCCTCTCTCAAATCGGCTTAGTGCATTCAGGATTAAATTCAAAATTTAATTTCTAGAGTGCTTATCAAGAGAGTAACTCTGGTTGACAAGAAAATGAGGTTCATTCCCTTGTCAACTGAACTAATACCTCTTAGGTTTACGTAAATAGTAACCAACTGCTTAGCAATTTTTTTTTTTTTTTTTTTTTGACATTATGCCAATTTTTTGCAATTGATTATTCATCCAACTCACTCGGTACTGTAAGAAGTCAAGTAATTTACTGTCATTAGAAGTCTAAGATTGCGTTTGGGTAAGAGATTTGATAAATTTTTTAAATTTGTAAATGATAGAATTTTAAAATTCTGGATTTTCAAATCTCATCATTTATAAATTGCTTATTTGAATAACTATTTAGATGAAGAATTTAATTATGTAATTTCATAATTTTTTTGTTTGGATATGCAACTATTTGTATGCAGAATTTTAATAATATAATTTTTATATTTATTTTAATAAAAGTTTAGTAATATCATTTAATTATATTATTTACATATTTTAATAATATATTTACTATTTTAATTGTATTATTTTTATGTTTATTTTAATAATATCATTTTAATTATATTTATTAGAAGTGAAATTTCTCTTTGGAAGAATTTGAAAATTCAAATTTTTTTTTCTTTGAAATTTCATTTTACACATACTGTGGATGTTACAAATCATTTTTAAAAGTATCCAAATGAAGAATTTTAGAAAAGGAATTTGTGAAATTTCTTTGTAAAGTGAAATTCTTCCATGAATTATCTTACCCAATCATTGCAATACATGAAATTGGCTGTACAACAATTTTGAATTTTTGGTAAAATTTAGATTTCTCTTCATTTGAATAGGTTGCATGGACAAAGATTTTGTGTAATATTCACTTCGAACCACCCTTCTTTTTCAAATGTAAAGAACAATTTCTCAAAAAAAAAAATATCAGCGAACGTTTTTCCATTTTATCTTTCCTGACAACAACCCCCCCAAAAAAACTCAAAATATTAGTTGATGAAGCTTTTACCGAAAAAAAAAAAAAAAAAAGGAAAAAAGAACCTATGAACATGTAAATTAATGACTAAAGTAGTAATTAACTTTTAAGAAATTAGTGTACAACATAATTTAAATTGCATGAGAACAATTTCGGAAGGAATATTAATTGGAGCATGTTTTAGTTCTACTGTTTTTTATTATTCTCAAAATGTTTTTAAGTGTTTGTATTTGGAATGAGATTATTCTTTAATAGTGCTTTTAGGCATGTTTTATGTACTAATAGTTTTGTACCGTATTTTGATTGTATGTGTTTCTTATTGTCTATGTTTTATTTTAATTGGTTTGTAATTCGTTGTGAATAATATATTAGAGATAAATCTGTAAATATTATTGGAGTTTTTTAAAGGGATAAAAATCAAATCAAATAGTTATTCTTATATTGCTTAGTTAAGTTTTTTGGTTTCTCGGTTTTTATTTACATTTTGCGTTTTAAAATAGTGCCTCCTGGCACAGGTTATAATGATTTTTTTTTTTTTTAAAATTATGGTATAATGAATTTTTAATCTGTATTTTTAGGCACGAGTTATGTTCTAGCTTATATATAAGATCTGACAATAAAATTTAATATTTTTGGCAAAATAAACAGGATTTAAACCACAAATAACATAGAATTGGAAGATAATGAGACTAAAAGGAAATGCCTTTAGCAATACATGGACTGAATTAGAAGTTTTCGGTTGTATTTAAACTTGATCTTTTATACATGGGAAAATGATCTTTCTGGTCCTTGACAAATGATTCGGGTGCTCAATTGGCCTATGGTATTTGGAAGTCGACACATTGAGTCTTTAACATTTCATTTTCGTTCTAAATTGGCTCTTTTGTTAGGTCAATGTTAACAGTTAACGTGAAATTAAGGGTATTTTGGTCATTTTATATTAAAAAATAAGGGTAATTTCGTCTTTTTACTCTAACTAATTTAATGTGGTCTATTTATAAATTATTCTAAACTTACAGGTAAAAAATATATTTAATTCCTCTCATCTCCTCTCTCTTTCCTTCTGTTCCCTGTTGTTCTTCTCCTATTCCCCTCATTGAATCTCCATCTACTCAAACCACCACGGCCGCTGAACATTACCACCACATTTTTCTCTCTACAAATCATGCAACAAAATCAAAGATACCCACTCCCAATTCTTTTCAATGGCTACCCTCCTCTGTCTCACTCTACTCTCTCTCTTCCTCTCCTTCTCCTCCTCCGCCGCTCCACCGGAGATCCAACTAGCTTGCAAGGCCACATGTGACCCACAAACCTGCGAAACGTCGCTTGTTCAGTCCAATTACGTGCCTCCCCACCCGACCTCTCTCTAAATCATCCAGTCCGCCATGTGGGTCTCTTCCCGGGACATCATTCGTCGGTAACCTCAATCGGATCATGTCACCATGGACCTGTTTACCCAATTGCTCAGCGGTTTGGTGTGAACAAGCGTTTAGAACGCCAACAAAGGTGAAGTCATTAGGCCTAATCCCAGATTTCTACAATTTGTAGAACAATAGGAAACCTTCTTCTCTTCTTCCATCTTTGAAGTATATGTCGATCATTGATGTCCAAGAAACAATATCTTTATCGATTGTTTTGTCAAATATCCGCCTAGCTTCATCTATACTCCGCATTTGCCATACATGTCCGATAATGCGCTCCAAACAAAAGCATCTGAATCCAATCCAGCTCGAATGATGTGGGCGTGAATTTCTTTTGCCAAAATTCAATGATTTTATGGAAGCAGAAGCAGAAAGAGCACTGGAAACCGTGAACTTGTTGCAATTTAATTTCTCATATCTTTGCATTACTCTGTACAATGCTAAGGCATCGTTTGGTCAATCGTGCCTAACGTAGCTTGAAACCATGGCAGTCCAAGAGAAGTTATCTCTTTCAGGCATTTTGTCAAACAGCTTCCTCGCATCCTCGAGTAGTCCCACTTTTGCATACCCAGAAATCATAGTATTCCAGGAACACACGTCTTTTTGGGGCATTTTATCAAACACGTTGTGGGCCTCCACAACGCTCTCGCACTTACAGAATAGATCGAGAAGCCTATTGGAGATGAAAATTCCGGGGGTAAAGCCCGATAGCTTGACATGATCATGAACAATCTTTCCCTCTTGGATAGCCCTCTGTTGAAGACAGAGCAGTAGAAGGGTCGAATAAGTGGCGGCAGAGGGATGATCGACGCGGCCTAGCACTTTCAATTGCTTTATACATAGTTGTTATAAAGGGTGAAAAAAAAAAAATTAATTTAAGCATTAGTGGGGGGTGTAAATTTTTTTTTTTTTTTGTCTTATGTCCTAATTTATTTTATAAATTTTTAAATAAAATATTTTTGAGATAAATTGTTAGTTTATTAGAGATATTATATAATATAAAATTATAACGATTTAAAATGTTTGATTTTAACAGTTAGATTTAAATCGATCGTTATTTATTTATTGAAAGTTTTACAATCCCAGCCACTTGATGTAATCTAAGGGCTAAAAATGTCTCCTGAAATTCTTTAATTTTAGCCCTTAAATATCTAATCTAAGGATAAAAATTGTCTCAAATGTAAAATATGTCATATTTTACATAATATGGAGTTTCTCCTAGCTCAAGTACATACAAAACATTGTACCGCTGATGGGCCTTATAAAAAAATTTAGACAGAGTATTGGCTAGAAAAAAGACTGTGCTTACCTAGATAGACCTCCCTTCGGATTTTTATAGGTGAAGAAAGACTTGTTGGACAAGTCTTCCTCTGATTCCGGGCCATTATCATTGAGGTGGTGGAATTATCGGGATATGGAGTAATGGGTCGTTATTCAAGGTGCGACAACGGCTCATTTCTTAATAAACTGGAGGCGTTACAATCGTTCCTGAGCTGGAATGGCAGTAATGGTGCATCTCAAGGTTTATAACCCTGGTAAAAGAGAAGTATCGGGGCTTCAAAATCCGCATTTCCTAATCGGGTCAATGTCGAGATGTAACACACTCGGGGAATGATGTCATTCTGGACGGTGACTCATCTTGGGTAGGTACCTTAGCAAACGTTTTGTAGCTTCACGTGCGCGACCCGTTCTTTTTGTGGACACGTGGCAATAATTTGTGCCCCACTCAGATTTCTCCTCATAAAATGCCCCATATTCATGTTCACATGACGTAATGTGTTCAGGAATATTAATGAGAGAGTAGTCTCAGTGGTCCTTGTGATACTAGTTGGTGGCCGCAAATAATGCGCTGCCACTTTCATCGCAAGCGTACGGATCAAGTTTTAGTATAATGGATCTTTCGGTCGGGTATCGTATCCACAAGGATTGGTGGTATTACTATCGAATATCACGATTATCATAACCTGACTTTATCTAGGCGAAAATAAATGGAATATAATTAACTAATACTAATACTAATATAGCCTAATTTAATCTATACTAATACTAATATTAATATGAGATAGTTTTGAGAGAAAAGGTTGTCTAGGAATTAGTTTCGTTTACGAATACATGTTCAATCTCATTTTAGTTTATGTTAACGACGTTCGATTTATATGATAATCTCGGTTCGTAAAATCTTCCGCCACCTTTCCCGAATGTAAGACGGGGGATATAACGCAACTTCGTGTCAACGAAGAAGTTGACAACCTTATTAAGAAGTTCAACGTCTTAACGACCCTAGGTTGCGTGAGTCTCCTGACCTCTCCCGAATGTAAGACGGGGGATATAACGCAATTTCGTGTCAACGAAGAAGTTTACAACCTTATTAAGAAGTTCAACGTCTTAACGATCCTAGGTTGCGTGAGTCTTGCCCCAACCTCATTGATTGCACACAAAACTTCAATTCGTAAACTCCCTCGCCACCTCTCCCGAATGTAAGACGAGGGATATGACATGACTTCGAATCAACGAAGAAATCTCCCTCAACGTCTTAAAGACTCTAGGTCATGTGAGTCTTGCCCCAACATTATTGATTTCGTGCGTTGTGTTTACCCTATCGACAATCTCAGTTCTAAAACTCACCTATCACCTCTCTCAAGTGTAAGACGAGAGAATATATGACTTCGCGTCAACGCCGAAGTCCCCCTCAACGTCTTAACGACTCTAGGTCACGTGAGTCTTACCCCAACGTCATAGATTGTCCACAATCCAAACCCCGACCGGGTTATAGGATTGTGGCGTTTGTTTATTCTAGTCCGAATCCGGAATTTGTCAAACCCCGTATTCTTAATATGTAAATCTAAGCAAAATAAACAAACAATACGGCATACACAATCAACATAACGAACAACAATCACAAACAAAACACAAACTCAATTAAACAACGTTTTCATAAATTATATTAATAATCCCTATACAACCTATGTTTAGCCAATGGCCATAACCATGTATACAATGTAAAATGGCGTAAACATACTCAACAACTACCAAAATGAAGAAAACAAAGAGAAGAAACAAGCGACTTAGCCAATATCCGAAGAATAGCCGTTAGAACCGTTGAACGATCGCTTCCCTCTTCATCCTCCACCTCGGGTTGAGAGCTCTCCATAAAAAATTCATAATCCTACTCCTAAAATATGGCCTAAGGCCTTAGGGGCTGAAGAAGTCGGAAGAGAGGAGGAGAAAATGGTATAAATAGGCCAAAAAATATCTCAAAAATATCTCACACTGTGCAGAGGTTTCCGCCTAGGCGGAGGTATGTCGGTTAAGGGTTTCGCCTAAGCAGTGGAGTTAGCGGTGGACGAGGAACACATTCTGCTGGATTTCCGCCTAAGCGGAGAGACTGCTTCCAACATTCTGTCTCTTTTCCGCGGGGGAATTTCTGCCTAGGAGGTGGTCCGTCAGTAACAAAATGTGTTTTCTCTGTATCTTCACCGCCTAAGCGGTGGGCTTCCTTCAGAATTTAGCCTTCGTGCTCATTTTTCCACCGTTCTCGATACGAATTGATCGTTTATGCTCCAATTTCATATCTTTTCACCTCACGCACCTGTTTTAATATAAAAAGAATAAAAATATATTAAAACATATAAAAATAACTATAAACGTACTCGAAAATTAACAAATTCGAATTAAAAATATATAGGTAATTTACACCTATCAAATACCCCATAACTCAGAATTTTGCTAGTCCTCGAGTAAAACACCCACACAATACAAGAAAATATACAAACTAATTACGAAATTGAAAACTAAAAATGAAAAAACACTAAAAACAAAAATGTGAAAGTTTTGATTATCGCCGAAAGATTTTTCCCTCATCGGCCCTCAATCCTATCAAGTTCAAGCATAAATCACACCATGTGGTATTCTAGAATTTCAATGTTCAAAAATAGTAAACGCCATTCTAGATCCTGTTTAAATGTGTGTGATTAAACTCAAATATACAACTATCTATTGATTATATGGGATTATCCCTAAATATAGATCATGACATAAAACCTTTACGGTATAGGGAATCCATGTGCCTAACCCAGGTTCTATTCTACACTAATGTAGGCTCGGAGGTTCATGAAAATCAGTAGGTCTTGGTTCGGTTTTGGAATAATGGCCACGGGTACTTTGGAATAGAAAACAGGTTAACGTTGTTAACTTAACGTTACCCGAGACATATCGCTTGGCATACTCACACTCAAAACCTCATAGTTTAATTAAAAACAACCCTGAACATATGTTTAAGAATGTAGTACTCACTTGTCATATTAAAAAGAAACGTTTTTTTTTTTTTTCCAACCAAACAACACACCCCCAAACTCATTTGATTTGTAATATTTAAGGGGTGTGTGAAAAACGAACAAAAACGACAAGTGAGTACTTGAATATCGAACCAAGAAAAAGTTCGTCATAAACCTAACCGCTCACTTCAAGTAGCATTTGCAACTGCTAACTTGATTATCTCAAATTGTGCCTTTAATTCGGCGATATAGGTTTGGACAAAAATCAATCGGCAAGGGTATATGTTAAGTGTTCAGAATTGAAACGGCTTTTAGGCTTCAACAGGGTAATGAGGGATAATGATATTGCATGGTAGGCTCTCAAAAGGCTCAAGCGATCAAATGAATGCCTAAATCATATCTTCTAAACAATCTCGCCTAGGATTTCGCCTCGAATTTCCCCCAAATCAAGTTCTAGAATCCCTATTGTCGTGAAATTGATTGACAGATAATCAATCAATTTGAGTTTACATGCTCGTGCATTTAGGATCTACAATAATTTTTACTAAGACGATACGTTAAGCACATAGAATCACACATGAATGAGCTTTACGCTCGACCTCAAAACAATCAGGGGACAGAGTCATCATCGGGTAAAGGCCCAGATGACGTCAAAACCCAGCACAAAACAACAACTAAGCTAAACAAACTAATTCTAAACAAGCATGCACACGTAAAAAACAATAAAACTTAACTAATAAAATAAACCTATACTAAAACATACTACACATCACCACCAACTCAACACAGGTGATGTCCTAAACGAACCGTCAGCGATCCCAATGACAGTATATAGCATAATATTGAAGACGGGGGTTTAGAACACCTACTTGGGATGCGAGAGAATCTCGCCTCCATTTCAAGTGACGGAGATGGATCTAATTTATTTGTGACCTTGGGTTGCCTCCCAAGAAGCGCTTGGTTTAATGTCCTCGGCCCGACACATGCCCTCAAGACTGGCGAGATGTTTCAATGAACGAACCGCAAGAGTACCTATCGATTTAACATCTTCAAGCATCCTGCCGGAAATAAAAACAAAACTACAAACAAAAATTATATACACTAAAAATGCCTAAATTAAAATCAGGTTATTTACTCACGATACCGACAATAACCACTTTTCCAATCCCCGACAACGATGCCAAAAACTTGGTGGCCGCAAATAATGCACTACCACTTTCACCGCAAGCGTACGGATCAAGTTTTAGTATAATAGACCTTTCGGTCAGGTATTGTATCCATAGAGATTGGTGTTGTTACTATCGAATATTGCGATTGTCATAACCTGACTTTATCTAGGCGGAAAAAAATGGAATATAATTAAATAATACTAATACTAATATAGCCTAATTTAATCTATACTAAATACTAATATTAATATGAGATAGTTTTGAGAGAATATGTTGTCTAGTGATTAATTTCGTTTACGAATACGTGTTCAGTCTCGTTTTAGTTTATGTTAACGGCGTTCGACTTATATGACAATCTCGGTTCGTAAACTCCTCCGCCACCTCTCCCGAGTGTAAGATGGGGGATATAACGCAACTTCGTGTCAACGAAGAAGTCTCCATCAACGTCTTAACCACCCTACGTTGCGTGAGTCTTGCCCCAACCTCATTGATTGCACACAAAACCTCAATTCGTAAACTCTCTCGCCACCTCTCCTGAATGTAAGATGAGGGATATGACGTGACTTTGAATCAACGAAAAAGTCCCCCTCAACGTCTTAACAACTCTAGGTCACATGAGTCTCGCCCCAACGTCATTGATTTCGTGCGTTGTGTTTACCCTATCGACAATCTCAGTTCTAAAACTCCACCGTCACCTCTCCCGAGTGTAAGAAGAGGGAATACGTGACTTCGCGTCAACGCCGAAATCCCCCTCAACGTCTTAACGACTCTAGGTCACGTGAGTCTTGCCCCAACGTCATAGATTGTCCACAATCCAAACCCCGACCGGGTTATAAGATTGTGGCATTTGTTTATTCTAGTCCGAATCCGGGATTTGTCAAACCCCGTATTCTCAATATGTAAATCTAAGCAATATAAACAAACAATACGGCATACACAATCAACATAACAAAGAATAATCGCAAACAAAACACAAACTCAACTAAACAACGTTTTCATAAATTATATTAATATCCCAATACAACATATGTTTAGCCAATGGCCATAACCACGTATACAATGTAAAATGACGTAAACATGCTCAACAACTACCAAAATGAAGAAAATAAAGAGAAAAAACGAGCGACTTAGCCAATATCCGAAGAATAGTCGCTAGAACCGTCCAACGATCGCTTCCCTCTTCATCCTCCACCTTGGGTTGAGAGCTCTCCCTAAAAAATCCATAATCCTATTCCTAAAATATGGCCTAAGGCCTTAGGGGCTGAAGAAGTCGGAAGAGAGGAGAAGAGAAGGGTATAAATAGGCCAAAAAATATCTCCCACTCTGCAGAGGTTTCTGCCTAGGCGGTGGAATTTTCGCCTAGGTAGATATGTCGATTAAGGGTTTCGCCTAAGCGGTGGAGTCAGCGGTGGATAAGGAACACATTCTGCTGGATTTTTGCCTAGGCGGAGGGACTGCTTCCAATATTCTGCCTCTTTTTCGCCTAGGCGGGGGAATTTCCGCCTAGGTGGTGGTCCGTCAATAACAAAATGTGTTTTCTTTGCATATTCACCGCCTAGGCGGAGGTCTGGACGCCTAGGCGGTGGGCTTCCTTCAAAATTTAGCCTCCGTGCTAATTTTTCTACCGTTTTCGATATGAATTGATCGTTTATGCTCTGATTTCATACATTTTCACCCTATGCACCTGTTTTAATATAAAAAGAATAAAAACATATTAAAACATATAAAATAACTATAAACGTACTCGAAAACTAACAAATTCGGATTGGAAATACATAGGTAATTTACACGTATCACTAGCCCTCGTATCCACTTGCCCCAATAAGATTCGATTTGATTCACTCATTCTCGAGGACAATCTTTATTACCTTCAATTATGCAGTCTTTTGATATTCTCCATTCATTAGTCTTGTCAATGCTCGACTTTTAGGGCCATTTCCCCTTGATATCCCACATCTTCTGCCCATTTAAACTGCACTATCTACCCTAAGTTTTCTTATTCATCATCTTGAGATATCTTTTGTAATTTCTTCCCCCTCTCTTTTCCAGCATGGATTCCATCTATTACGAAATAGAAGAGTATCAAGAGAGGTAGATCTGTAATGCTCGGAAAATGGAGACCCTAATCTTGGAGATGAAAAATGAGGTAAGGCCTCATCATTGTCTTTGTAAAATTGAAGAGCTTCGGGCTCTTTATGTTTTCCTGGACTCTAGCCATGATGTTGCTGTTTCAGAGATACTCGAAATACTAGTGAAATTCGAAGAAGTGGAGTAAAAAAAAGCCAACTTTGAGGCGACCTTGGAGAATAAAATAGAGCTTCAGGGTCGAACGGAGGCACAGAGTTGAGCACGAAAGGCAAATATCAGGGAACTCCTTGGTAATCTTGGAGACTACATGGCAGTGAAGGGCTATCTCTCCACCAATGAAGAGGGCACACTGAGTTGGTGAAAGCCTCTCTGTTAGAAGAATGAAAAGAGAGAAGAATAGTTTTTTCTTTTAATGTATGGGGAGCATTCTTTTTTTTCTTGTTCGAGGGTGGTTTCTCCTTCTCCTTCTCTTTTAATATATATATTTTTTTAATTCAACATTTTTTTCTCTTTCCAGCTTGCGTTATTGTTGCTTGAATACGTAGTGAATCGTAAAAAAAACATGGTTGTGGAAGAAAACATCAAGGCGTATGACAACAAAGAAAAATGTATATTATTACCCTATAGATTGTTGAAAATTGAGTAGAGGGTTATTTTCTCATTAGAAAGCCCTTAAATCTAATGGCCTCTTCTTTCCGAACCCCACTCAGGTATTGTCGAAATTGTCGAGTGCCCGAGTACTAGGAAGATTTTTAAGGCCATTGTTGAGCCAACCATGTCGATTTGTGTTGATTGGTTGGTCGATGGAGTGCATTCCAGTATCCTGGTCAAGGACTTCCTTCTACCCATTACCTAGGGTAGGAATTGTCGATGTAGTTATTGTCAAGTCGTAGTGCATCGGTACTTGTAGTAATTGTGGACCAGATTTAAATTTTCATCAGATAGATCGTAGAGTACATGTTACGCGCACCAAATTTTTTTTTTGTTATCGGTAGTACTTTTTTAAGTGCTCCACATTCCAAGGGTTCCGCATGTATCGTCCCTCCAAGGTCTCAAGCTCGTAGGTCCCATGATCAATGATGCTAGTGACCCGATATGGTCCTTCCCAGTTTGGGTCCAACTCACCTTCAATTCAGTCCTGAGTTGAGATGGTAACTTTTCAGAGGACTAGGTCGCCGGGGAAAAGTTGCGAACTCTAGAAACTCGGGCTTTGTTTACCTTTGGACATGAAAATTCTTATGAACGTTGTTTTCAAGGAGCTAGGCAGAAGGAAAAGAGGCTCCTAGACAAAGGTAGCTTGTCTCGCCTAGGAGGTGAGAAGAGTTGAGAACAAAGTGGTGAACGGGTGCGTAACGTGTGGGAATCTGCCGAACAGTTCAAGCCAAATCCTGAAGAAAGCTAAAAATCAATGTTGGATGAGCCTGCGTAGTATTAGGTAGTTGGTCAGGATCTCTCTTGTTCATAGATCTTGAAACTAGAAACATTGATTCTTGGATCAAAGCCGTACCTGATTCTCGAATGCTCGTAGCTTGACACGTTTGTCGTGGTACCGAGCCATTTTTCATTTATAGGTTGCTTGTCGTAGATATGTATGTTTTCTTTTTTCCTATATCAAGTCCAAACTCAGAGTGAGCTTATTGTGATTCTCGACAGGGTTAAAGTGTGCCACTCTGTATATCGGTATTCCTGTCTCAGCAGGAATCATAGCCTTAGTTCCAAGGCCATTGTAAAAGGTGTTTTCCCTATTTAAACCCTCGAGGTGGTGTGATAAGCCCATAAGACTTATGGAAGGTCTTCAACCCATTTTGACCTAGACTTTTCTAATCGGGTTTTCGGGGTATGGAGAATGGTTTGATTGGTGACCTCCACTTGACTGTTTTACTGAGGATGCCCTGGGGTAGACATATGATGATGCATGCTTAACCCCGAGCATAAATAGTCGAATTGGTTGTAATCGAATTGCGTACTATGATCGTTAATTATGGATTGTGCTACCTCAAATCGACAAATAATGTACTTCCATGCGAAATCCTTAGTTTTCGAGTCGGTGATTTTAGTCACGGCCTCTAGGGATGTCGAACTGATGGGTAACAAAAAATAATCGAACTGAATGGTCTGGTTTTAAATCTAACAAAATGGTTTGGTTGTAATTTTAGTTTTGAAATTAGCAACTGAAGCGGTTTTTGTTTTGGTTTTGGAATAGTAACCACAAAACCGAACCACAAAATTGATATTTTAAATATATTTTTATGATATATATAGCTTCATTTTTTATATATATTTACAGTTTAACCCAATATATGTGTGTGTGTGTATGTATGTGTGTGTTTTTATTTATTGTAACAATTATGGTTACAATTGTTTATTTTAATTATCATTGTATTTTAATTATGGTTAGAGATATTTATTATAACAATTAGTAGTTTTGTAGTTTGGTTTTGTTTTTTGGAATTTATATTTTATATTTTAGTCAATGTCCGTGGTTCCGTGGTTTTGGTTTTGATTTTAGTTTTTTATAAAATTGAAAAATATTAAATGGTTTCACGGTTTTGATTTTAAGTTTGTATAAATTTAAATGGTTCATTTTTAAAATCGTCAAAAAAAAAAAAAGTGGTTTTGATTGCGGTTTTGGTTTGGTATATATCTAACAGTTTTGGTTTTGATTTTATATGAAATCGGACCGAAACCATTGACCTTTAAAAACCCTTGTATAAGTAGCTTGGCCTTGTTCCGGCACGCCATCATTTTTTCCTCTTTGGTTGCATATTCCCCATTCACTTGATTTATTATGAGCATCGAGTCGCAATAGAGTTCCATCTCGATTGCCGCAAGTTCCTTTAGGATTCTCAATTAAGAGATCAAGGCCTCGTATTCTTTCTCATTATTTGTAGCCTTGAACCCAAGTCTTATAGCGTATTCGAGGACGTCTCATTCGGGGATCTTGATCACCAAATCGTCTTCTGATCTTATTTGGTTAGATGATCCGTCTTCATGGGCGGTCTAGGCATTAGTCATCTGTTAATCGGGATTTAGAACTGCCTGTTCTTCCATCGGGGTCCTTTTCTCTAGAGAAGTAAGCTTAGAGATAAAGTTTGCTAATGTCTGACCCTTGATGGCGGTTGTTGGCCAATATTCAATATGGAACTCTCTGAGTTCAATGGACCACTTGAGTAAACGCCCAGAGGTCTCTGGTCGATGTAGTGTGACCCGTACTGGTTGATTGGTTAACATCGAAATGTGATGAGCTAGGAAGTAGTGCCTAAGTTTTCTTGCTCAGACTATCAAGGCATAGTCTATCAGCTCAAGCAAGGGTAGCGTGACTCTTCCCCAGTGAGCGCATAACTGATATCATATATGAGCCTCTACACATCTTATTCCTCTACCACGAGTATCGAGCTTACGGCTGTAGATGGCGCCGCTAGATACACGATCATTTCTTACTCGGGCTTTGGTATAGTAAGTACTGGTGGCGCCGAGAGATATTTCTTGAGTGCCTGAAAGGCTTCTTCATACTTGACAGTCCATTCCAAAGTCTTGTTACCTTGCAGAGTCTTGAAGAAGGGCAAACATTTTTTCGATGCCCAGGAGATATAATGCCGCCACTTTGCCATCAGGCTTTGTACCTCATTGATTGTCCTTGGAGACGTTATATTCAAGATTGCCTTGACTTTCTCCTTGTTGGCTTCGATTCCCCTTCGTGTTACTAAATGGCCAAGGAACTTCTCAGTTCCAACTCTGAATCCGCATTTGCTCTGCAACTTCATCTTGTGTTTCTTGAGCATGTTGAAGCAACCTTGTAGAACATCCAAATGATTGTCAGCTATCTTCCTCTTGACCAGTATGTCGTCAATGTAGATTTCTATTCGTCTTTCTGAGAAAATCGACAAACATTTTGTTTACCAACCTCTGGTATGTCGCTCCAACGTTCTTTAATTAGAAGAGAATTGCCCTATAACAATATAAGCTTTTGTTAGTAATGAAGGTTGTGTTTTCCTTGTTAAGGGGTATATGTTGATCCGATTATACCTAAAAAAAAAGCATCCAAAAAGCTGAGTAGCTCGTAGACAGAAGTCGCGTCCATGATGACGTCAATCTTCGAGAGTAGAAAGCAATCCATCGGGCAAGTTTTGTTGAGGTTGGTGAAGTCCAAGTATGTGCGCCACTTCCTGGTCTTCTTTTTTACCAGGACTACATCGGCTAACCGAAGAGAGAAGTTAATCTCCTCGATGGTCTCTGTCTCAAGTAATTTCCTGTTTTTCTCTTCAATTAGAGCATGTCTTTTTTGCTCGAATTTCCTTCACTTCTGCCGAATTGGTGGCAGGTTGAGTCGGTGTACAACTGATGTATGGAGATGCTTAGATCCATTCCCGGTAAATCTCTGTGTGGCCAAGCAAACACGTCGTAGTTGGCCCTAAGGAGCTCAATCAATTTTTCCTTTAGATCTATCGAAAGTACAAACCCAACGTCAATAGTATGGTCCGACTTAGTCAGATGCACTTAAACATCGTCCAAATCCTCATTCTAGCGGGGACGTGGTTGTCGTGGTTGCTCAATCTGGGGATCCATGATATTTCTTTTGTCAGGATGCACGATCATATCTCTGGGCAACAAGTCATCGTCGACCTGCTTGCCCTTTAATTACTATTTTTGTTTTTCCATCTCGGCAATGAAGCATTCTCCAGCCACCTTATAATTGCCCTGTACCTCTCCGACTCCATTCTTGATCGGGAATTTTGGCATTAGATGATACGTCGAATGTCACAATCCATCCTAGGCCCCTTGTCTATGGTTCGGCGTGATCTTAACTTGATATTACCCAACCAAAAACAAATATGACCTAGATAACAACTATACAACTTACTGACCATCAGCATAATTTTAAAATTTTACAAATTCAAAATACAGTGACTATAAATGTACAACTATTTCATAATAAACCACAAAACGTCTGAACCCCTCATTACCAACAACTACCATGACAACCTCAAAAGTCACACAACCCTCTGACTCTATCTAACGCTAGTAGTAGACCAATCTCTATCTGGATTACCTGAGATAAAATATTTTATTAGTGTATTGCCTTCATAATATAAAAATGATTTATGGATTTAAATCATCTAGTCATTTTTATTTTTATATAGTAAAATACGCACACATACTTTCATACTTACCATAGTATCATTTACCTCACGATCGAGAGTTATGATAGTACCATAATGTGTACATCTGTGCAATCTAAGATTGTCAGTTTCAAGGTCATTCAATGTCTACAATGGTAGGAGCACACACGTGATATAAACTACTATATCATACTGATAATCAACAACAATATAGCAACCACCTGCATAAGTCACTTACATACCCACAAGACGATGCCCTGTTGTTGGGTCAATACAACATCCTGTAGGGAATGCTCTCCTGTCATGACAAACAATATCCAACTCCTGTCGGGACACACATTATGTCGTAGAACGATAATAAATAAAACCAATTTTCATATTTAAAATTTTACTTGATCCATTTAACGTTATAAAATTATCTATTTTGATAAATCTTTTTTTTTTTTTTTTTCAAAATTTAACATGAAAATATAATTTAATAATTTACATAAAAAATAATACACTCACCATGACAATTGCACTATTTTTCACACTAATGTCGAAAAACTAGCATAGTTGACATCACTTGAGAACCTAAAAAACGATAGGACCTAAATTAAGAATTTATCTAAATAAATTTAATGTAAAATGCAATGCTTGACAATAAAATGCATTATTTTCCACCCCAACTTTTCTAATTATATGAAATTTATTAAAAATTAAACGCCCTATTTTCTTAAATCAGTATTAGTTGTACACAAATATTTCAACTACAATTTCAAAAACAATAAAAAAAATAAAAAATCCAATTAATAATTTAATTTGCAGAAAAATATTAATCATTTGTTAATAAAATTTATTAGTCAACGAAATACTAAAAATATAATTTTAATAAAATTCGTAATTTATTTTAAATTAGATTCTTCACCAACAAATATATATATCTATAAATATAGAAATCTACTATATGTATCTAAACGCACGTATATATATTTTTCACACACACACACACATGTGTGTGTGTATAAAATACATTCTTTTTTTATGAGAGAGAGAGCGCGCAAAGAGGAGAGAGAGAGAGAGTAATTTTTTTTATTTACACAAAATACCCCTTAAAAAATATTAATTATACCCCAAGAATTCTCAAAAACTATATTTTAAATAACACAATAATCTCAAAACTTTTAAAAGATAAATTAAAATTAACATATTAATCCCCAAAGTTCTTATAGTTAAATTTTAAATACCAAAATAACCCCTAAATTTTTTAAAATAGAATCCGAAATAACATACTAGACCTAAATATTTTCTGAATGTTAATAAATGCAATTAAAAATATGCATAAGTAAAAATTGATTCTTACAATTGTCCCCACTAAAAGAAATTTTGTCCTGAAATTTAATTACCTTAAGCGAACAAATACGGGTATCTACTCATCTCCTATTCTCTTTCCCATGTTGCCTTTTCTATGGAATGACTGCAACATAACACTTTCGCCAACAAAATCGTTTTCGTTCGCAACACTTAACCTTTACGTTTTAGAATTTGAACTAGCTCCTCAATATATGTCAAGTCATTATTTAGATCAAGTGGCTGAGAACTCACACATGTGCAAAGGGTCTGGCATATATTTTCTAAGCATCAAAACATGAAAAATATTGTGCAATCTAAATAACTCTGGCGGTAGCGCTAGTTGATACATTGTTGTATCGACCTTTTCCAAAATCTCGTACGACCTAATATATCTCCGACTTAGTTTTCTCTTCTTCTTCTTTTTTCCAAATCTCATTATGCCTTTCCACATATATACTTAAAAATACGTAATCACCTACTCTAAACTCTAACTCACATCTATGCTTGTCAGCATAACACTTTTGTCGACTTTGAGCAATCTTCAGTATTTTCTGAATCACCTTCTTTTTTTCTGCTGTCATCTGAGTTATGTTGAACATCAACAATTTTTGTTCCCCAATTTTAGTCTAACAGACTAGAGTTTGGCATCTTTTACCATACAACGTTTTATACGGTGTCATTTCAATTGTCGAATAATAGTTATTGTTATAGATAAATTCCATCAGAGTCAAATAATCATCCTAACTGTTTGGAGATTCTAAAATGCAACCCCTCAACATATCTTTTAATGTCTGAATTGTACGCTCTAATAGATGTCAATCTAAGAATGAAAAGTTGTATTGAATCTTAATTTGATACCTAGAGTAGTATGAAGACTATAGCAAAATTTTGATGTAAATCTCAGATATCTATCTGACATTATAGAAACTGGCGCATCATGCAACCTACAATCTCGTCAATACACAATTTTGCATACTTGTCTATTGATTACGTGGTTTTTACAACCAGAAAATTAGCAAATTTTGTAAGTCTGTCAATAATCACCCAAATGGAATTATATCCCTTTTGAGTACAGGGCAATCTCGAAACAAAATTCATCATGATATGTTTCCACTTACATTCTGGGATAGGCAAAGGCTATAATAACCCTGCTGGACATTGATGCTTGATATTGACTTGTTGAGAGACAAAACACCTGACAACGAATTCTGTAATTTTCCATTCTATTTCATTCCACCAATAATGTTCTCGCAAATCCCAATCTATTATTCAACACAAGTCATCATTTCCTATTCATTTTCTAGTTATTTTCTAGGTAATCTTCTCATCATAATCATAAATAATCATAAATATATATATATATATATATATATATATATATATATATATATATATATATATATATAAATTACATTTGATACATTTTGGTACTGCATGGATGCATTGCATACGTCGAGCTGTGCGCTTCTTCAAATATATCTTTCTTCAAATTAGCATTATTAGGCACATAAAGTCTATCCCCAACCATCAAAGCTTCATTTTTATCTCTAACGAGAAAAATGATTCTTTGTCCATTTTTCACATCATTCTTGATCATTTTTTTGAGCATCTGACTTCTGAGTTTCTATAATATGATCAATTAACATCGGCCTCAAGGTCAAAATTACAAGTAATAATACAGTCTGACCCACTATCAGCTAGACTCACAAGAATCTCAGCTCGGCATATAAGTTTGTATGAACAACTCGAAGGTGCGAAATCGAACCTGCTGATTTTTTACTAAATGTATCTACTACAACATTAGCTTTCCAAGATAATAATAAATAGTACAATCCTATTTTTTTTATCAATTCCATCTAACGTCTCTGTATCAGATTTAATTCTTTTTGAGTAAACAAATATTTTAAACTCTGGTGATTAGTGTATATCTCCCAAGTCTCACCATAAAAATAATGTATCTAGAGTTTCAAGGTAAGCACAATTTTCACCAACTCTAAATCATGTGTCGAGTAATTACGCTCATGATTCTTTAATTGTCGAGTAGTATATGCAATCACATGATCATGTTGTATCAATACACAACCTACACCTTAGTGTGAACAGTCATTGTATATCACAAAGTCACCACCATCTGTAGGGAGAGAAAGTATTAGCACTGACATCAATCAATTCTTTTAACTCATGAATCTATGTTCACATTTCTTAATCTAATCAAATTTAGCTTCCTTGCAGGTCAAACGGGTCAACGGGGAAGCTATAACGAAAAATCCATGTATAAACCGGCGATAATAACCTGTCAACCCTAGGAAGCTTCAAATCTCTCTTACATTTTCAGGACTTTTCCCACTGAATAACAACTTTGACTTTCTTTGGGTCGACTTATATACCATTACATGAGATAACATGCCCAAAACTACAACTCTATCCAACAAAAAAACACATTTTCTGAACTTAGAATTAAACACAATTTTGAGATGTTATGTATGCTCTTCTTTCTTCTGGAAGTAAATCAGTATATCATCACCATGATAAACTGATCTAAATAATACTGGAATATCATATTCATCAAATCCATAAATGCAGCTGGGGCATTCGTCAACCCAAATGTCAGAACTGAAAAATTCATAATGTCCATACCTTGTACAAAACATCATCTTCAATACATTATTGTTTCTGATCTTCTGTTGATGATATCCTGATTGAAGATCTATTTTGAAAAACACTCTAACCTTCTGTAAATGATCAAATGAATAATCAATTTTAGTTAATGAATATCTTTTACGAACCGTCACCTTGTTCAATTGTCGGTAATCAGTATACATCCTCAAAGTGCCAGTTTTCTTCCTTAAAAATAAGAGCTCCCCACAGAGAAACATTTGGTTTGATAAACTCACGATCTAATAGATCTTGCAACTAAATTTTCAATTCTTTCAAGTCGGTAGGTGTCATACGATAAGGTGAAATTGATATAGGAGACGTACCTGGAAGTAATTCAATAGTGAATTCAATTTTTCTATTCACTGAAAATTGTGAAAATTCTTGTGGAAATATATTTCGATAATTCCCAACCACTAGAGTAGCTGTAAGACCCCGATTTTCTTTTACGCACAATTTGAGTCGCATTGAAGCACATTTGAAAATAACGGGGTGGATAGCGCTATTAGGTGTGTGATTTAAAAGTTTAGGGGTCAAATTGTAATTTATATAACATTAAAATCAGAAATTGAGTTAATTTATAACTTAACCTAAAATAAAGGCGGGCTTGGTGTAAATTATATATATTATAATTATAGAGAGAGAAGCGGCGGGAATGAGGGCCACTTGGCCGGCCCCCATTTGTCAACATATATATATATATATACACACACATACATGCATTCATACATATCCACACACGGCCGAAAAAAGGGAGAATAATCGATAAAAATCGAGAATGGAGAGGGGGGAATAGTAGGTTGGTAAGGTTTGGCTATTTTTTTTAGTGTGTGTATATATATATATATATATATACAGACAGAAGGAGAGAGGAGAAACAGAGAAAGAAGGTGGCCGGCGATGGGTTGCCATTCGGCAGTGAGAAAATCGAAGAGAAAGAGAGGGTAGTTTGTCCGGTGGTGTGTAATCATCACCGCCGTTCGGTAAGGGTGTATTTGATTGACCGTAGGGGTGTTCTGTTTTTCGTCCAGCATTGTGGGTGTGTGTTTCGTGAGTTATGTGCGTTGTCATGTGCATGTGTGTGTTGCTGTGTATGTGTGTATGGTAAGTTTGATCAGTGGGTGATCGACGACGTTGGCGGTGAAGCTGATCGTTGCGGTCGTTCCGGCGAGGCAGTGGGTGTGTGTTTTGTTTAGAGTGTGTGTGCTCTATTTCTACTCGTTTGTATGCATGTGGATCGTGGTGTATGTGTATGTGTGTGATCGTCGTTGCCATTCGGCGTGTGTGCTTTGCTCGTTCGGTGGTGTATGGGGGTGTATGTGTGTAGGTTCGATTGTGGGTGTGAGTTCAGTGTGTGTGTGTGTATTGTTACTGCTGTGTGTGTGTGTCCCGTCTGTGATTGTGTGGGTGTATTTGGTCCATTGGTGTGGGTTTTTATTGGTGGTAGGTATGATAGGTGGTTGTCGGAGTTAGCGAGGAAGGAGAAAGAGAGAGAGAGAGAGAGTGGCGGATGAAATTCAAAACAGAGCAGAAAGAAGGAGCAAATTCGCCTAGTCAGATGAGTTCTCGCCTCGGCGGAGTAGCAGCAGAACGCAAGTAGGAAGAAACTGGGGTGTGTTCGCCTAGGCGGTGGAAAATCTCACCTAGGCGGAGGAGGATCAATACGTCATAACTGAAGAATAGATTGAGGTTCACCGAGGCGGTAGGTTTTGCGCCAAAGCGGTGGGAACAGGAACGAAAACAAATGAATATTTTTTTTAAGGAGATCGACAACCGTTTCGGAATGGACAATGTTTCTCGTTATATTTTAGAAGTGTTAACTTTAATTACTAGCATCGAAATGTCGAAATGATGAGAATAAATATTGAGATCGTTCACATGAATAAATTTGATATACTAAACTTTAAACGGAGCAATATTAGCGGAATAGTAATTTTTCGTAATAAAAGGTGGAAAATAGGAAATTACGGGATGTAGGGTTGCATGGCATGATTAAGTTGTTTTAACATAAAATATTAATTTAGGCCCTATCACTATTAGGTTCGCAGGCACCGAGTACCGGTAAAGGATAGCCGGTAAAAGTCTTTGGAACAAATCCCCAGGTGAGTGTACTGTCTTCTTGGAAAATCTATTTATATATATATGATGGAAAAATGTGTTTACCCAAAATTGGACGAAATTATAACTTATATGGATCAAGCGGATTTGGGTGATTTAGAAATGTGATTTTTCGCTGGTTTTTAAAGAAGAGTGGAAAAGAATGATTTGTTAAATCTAGTTGATTTTAAAAGAGGGTGGAAATCTAGTTGATTTTAAAAGAGGGTGGAAAAATAATATTGGATTAAATCGGTGTTGGAAATAGAGGTTGAGGTTTGTGATTTGACGATGCTATTAATTTTATCTGCTTCGGCAGAGTGGTGATTATCTGCTTCGGTAGAGCGTTGATTATTTATTAAGTTGTAGTTTGATGATGATGTTGTTGATTTGATGATGTTGTTGATCTAGACGATGCCATAGTATTTATTTGCTTCGGCAGAACGTTGATTATCTACTTCGACAGAGCGTTGATTATCTACTACGGTAAAGCGTTGTTATGTCCTGCCGATGGGCGTCAGGCAGGCAATTATTGATATTATGACATATTCCAATGGGTGTTCGGGCAGGTAGTTATTTGTCCCGCTAGGAAAGCATATCCTACGGGTGGTACGGTACTATTGCAACTCCCGATCGTGAGATTAAAACGATCACTATGGCTAGCCGGAGAGTAGTGTGGTGTTTTGTCGTATAGGGTGTTTGTCGTACATGGTGTTTTATCATACATGGTGTTATATCGTATATGGTGATTGGGATGAGTACATATATAGTATAATGAAATCAGAACATACCCATCAAGTATATATATATATATATATATATACTTGATGGGTATGTTCTGATTTCATTATACTATATAGTTAGCTGAATTATTCTGGTTGATTTTCATTGCTTAGTTGAGATGGTATTTATATATAGACGTTGATTTTGTGGTAACAGGAGAAAAAGTTTTTCTTATACGATGAGATATTTATATTATGAGATTTTTTATTTGATATGTGATGTTTATATGTTTTATGCTTGATCCATCTAAAATATTTTTAATAAGAAGGCAATACACTCGCAGGTACAACAGTTAGGAGTCGATCCCCTACTGGCATTAGGTAGAGTCGTGCGATGGAGTCAGGTGAGAATATTTTGAGACGAGCATGTTTTGAGGCAAACCTGTGAGAGATTCATGGTTATTATATTATTGTTGTTCTTATAGTTGGGGACGGGTGTGTCCCCCATATGAGAGTATGTATTTGACCTGCATATGAGATTATATAGTTATGTATGCATAGTGGCGTTTTTGAGTTGATTAGTGTCGAGGCGAGGTGGTGTCGACGTCATGCCGGCCCCAGGGTGACGAGTGTCCGGGGTGGGGTCTGACAGTAGCTGCCAACGATACCTCATTTTGACTAGTGTCAATCATATACACTAGATTTCCCTGAAATCCCTTATTTAATCATTTCTTGACGTCTAGGACTGAAATCAAACAGACAGGGGTAATGACTCTACACTCTGACTCGCTTAGGACTCAAGAGGTAACTTCATTTTTAAAACAATCGATTGTGACATAATAAACATATAACATATCCATACCCAGTATCACATCAAAATTGTGAATACATAGGGGTAATAGATCCACTGATAATTCTTTATCACCAATACGAAGTAGACTATTTTGTAAAAACTATTGATCAACACTTTCTCACCCACATGAGTCAAAATAATAATACTACATGACAGGGGAGTAGGAAATCTTTCTTCATGAATCATAAATGTCATGGAAACAAATGAATGAGTGGAAAATAAATTAATAAGTACACATGCATTTAGATCATATAAAAACATAATACCTGTAATCGCCTCTAGGGTAGCCTGAGCATCTTGTTGGGTAGTAGCAAATACAAGTCACCGAATTGGAGATCTACCGGCCAATCTTCTATCTTTATCCTAAACACTGCTAGGGCCAATATTTTCAGCACTGCTCATAGAAGGTGTAGGTGTAGAAGCAAGTCTTGGACATTATAGGGTCGTGTGACCCGACTCAGGACAACGATAATATATTGGGCCTGCCATGAGACAGTCTCTAATGAAGTGATCTGGTGATCCACATTGATAACATATGGATGTCCCAGTTCAACTAGACGTTTAACCCCTACCCTGTCATTGCTGACCTGAACTCTGTCTAAGAACATTCTATTGCCGTCCTGAATAAGATTGTCATTGACCTAGACTCCTAGCCAACTGGTCGACCACCAGAGCATGAGAAAATTGAGGTCGAGGGCTAGATCCTCGAGATGATCCAACTAGGTATCTGCTACGTGGCTCAAATCTATTTTTCTTATGTTGTTCACGACTCTAGGAAACTTTTTACACATCTTTCTCTATTAATTTTGCTACAATTATGAGTTTAGAATTGCTTTTGATCTGTCATGCTATCAATCTTGAACGTATTTGCAAGTCTAAACCGATTTGGAATCTTCTGCATCTTACCTTCTCAATCTTCACTAAGTCAGCGGCAAATCAAAACAAATCATTAAATTTAATTTCATATTGGAAAACTCTTATTTTCCCCTATTTGGGACGCATATTTATGCTAGTTGATTTCTTTGAATCGTGTGGTGGCATTGACACATGTATTCCTTCTTTCATGAGTGTTGGTTTATCTAATTAAAGTTTTGGGTATTGCTTATGTCTTTTTAAAAATGTGATGTTTGATTGCATATAATGCCTTATATCTCGATTATAAAATTAATTTTTTGATAAAGTAAAGCGGACATTGCACTTTATGAAAAACATTAGTTGTGATTAGTAATTAATTATTTGCATTTTTTTTTTCATGTTAGGGTAGTACTTTTTATTCATGCAATTTGGCATGAGTAATTACTGGTATTCACACACACAGATATATATATATATAGAGCGAAATTTTGATAATTAAATATTGAATGTAAATTTTAATTTAAGAATACATATGACATTTGTAAATTATTTGGATGTGAATTGAATGATTTATATTATCTAGTTTCTTTAATTTTGGTATGTATACACTGGAATATATATATATATATATATAATTTATATTGAAGTTATTTTTCATATTTAATTATCTAAGCTTTTGTTTTGGCGTTTGGAGTTAAAATATGTAATTGTAATGTAATTGTGGAGTGCAAGATCGTGGGATAATTTTATTTTTTTAAAAGAAATATAAGAGAAACAATTACAATTTTTAAATGTGATTTCTTATTCATAAAGTTCATAATTCTTAAATGTGATAAAAAAAAAAAAAAAAAAAAAAAGTAAACATCTCGGTTGATACAAAACTGATATGTTAAATACATTAACCATCTTGTTTTTTTATGCATAAGTAAGGTTGTAAATAACTAACGATCTTACATGTTGGTTGTCATTACATTTTTTTATATTATCTATCACGGTTGGTAAACGTAATGATAAGTATCGTACTTTCTATTACGTCGCCATCTATTACGGTCGGGTTGAAAATTAAAATAAAAAAAACGATGAAAATATTTTTATCACTATTTTTAACTGTGATAAATCATATTTTTCTTTTATCCTCGTCTTCTTTGTTCATACATTTTCCAAATTCTTGAGAGAAAGTTTTGTTGATTCGTTCTTCTTATTGGTTCATTTTCTTCTAAATTGCTTGAGAAAAAGAATTGTGAATGTCGATTTAATTGCAATCTGGGTTTGACTCGACTGAGAAATACTTTTGTACCTCATCCCACCTCTTTAATTCCCTTCGAATTAAATTTGTCATGTTTTTATTTGTGATTACTTCTCTTTCTTTGTCTTCTTTGTATTCTTTTGCTTAGTCTCAAATGCTCACAAATGAGTTTTTCGAATAATTTAACTTTTTTGCTATTAATGTGCTATTGTAGTAAGATGAATTGTTTAAAAGCTGGACAAAAATGTTGTGGATAGGCTGGTAAGAATGGTGTTGATGGCATATTTCCAGTTTAAAGCTCGTTGATACATTTCTCCTCTTCTTCTGGACTCATTGATCATGCTTGCGAATTGTTACTTCAAATGTCTAATAGAGATTTGGTCTTTTCAAACTCTATTGTGGTGAGATTGCTTAACATGGATATATTTCTAATGCACATCAGTTATTCGACCAAATACTTGAGAAAATGTGATTTTTGGGAATGTAATGGTCGTTGGTTATGTTCTATTGTTTATGTTTCTTTTAATTGGGGATTAGTGAATGTTACCTATAGAAGTTTCCAGTAAATGTTAGCACAATGTGTTATTCATTTTCTGGTTATCTCATTTATATGAGTATTATGATACATGTGTACATAGTAAATGTTCAATACATGAAATACTAGTCAATGTTCACTTAATATACTATTCGTTGTAGGTGATCAAGTTACACTAGTATTTTTTATATATACCTAACTAGTGAATGTTAATTAGGTTACTTGCTAGTGAACATCAAAATCAATATTGTTTCTCTTTTATTGGGTGATTTCATTAGAGTAGTTTGTTTGTTTGTTTTTTTATTAAATGAATGTTAACTACATGAGTTTGATTTAGTGGACATTATTTTGATGATAAATTTCCCTCAATTAGGTGCAACTCTTTATATAGTTAATGTGATTTTTTCGAACAAGTTAATGTTTAGTAAATGTTTTTCTGCATGTTATTAGTGAGTGTTAACTTAATGTTGACATTTATTCTTATGTATACAAGATCAATTTATAGATGGACAATCAATATACCGATTTTCAAGTCATAGATTGCAATGAATATTAACTGCATCATTTTGTTATGAATTGTTAACTTACTAGTTAAAATTCACTAATTGTATCAAATTTTTTTTATTTTTTATTTTTGAAAATAAATTAATAAATGTGGATATCAAATTGAAGAGGTTGAGGAGAAAATTCATATGGACACATTTATTTGAATTAAATCATTCATGAAATCTTTCAACATGTTTTTGCTTGATTAATTTTGGTTATAACCTTTTTTTTTATAGTTAATAACACAATCCGTAAAGAACATGTTATTTTAAGGGTTACGGTTGATAGAATTTCGAGGACCTTTTAGTAAAGTTTCTCTGGGAATTAAAAAGTAATTTTCAATAGGCGGAACAGTTTTTCTCTTTTTTTTGGGGGGGGGGAGTGAAAAATGCTACTTTTAGGGACTAAAATTTTTTCTCCTTAATTTTTTGGTTAATTTATCACACGCCAAATGCATTTCAACTTTTTATAGAGTGGTTAAGAGCCATAATTATGCTAGATGTATTTAACAACACAAGTGGATAGTTACACGACTTCTATGCATAACAATATTCAACAATTTAATCATTTGTTGATTTTTACTTGATTTTAATCAAAGCAAGCAAGTTGATTTGTCTTAATGTTCGAATATTCTTTGAAAAAACACTTCGATATTTATTCTCTTTATAAGAAAGTCGGAGAAAAGCTACCAGGCCAAATTTACATGTTGCTTTCTTACCTATCCAACTTATGAATTTCAACTTTTTAATTATCTCTAGATGAGATTGGTCCATCCCCACTTGCTTGGTGACTTTTTACATGCTTCTCATTATGCTTTTCGTTTTCTTTTTGTCAAATTGCACTTTAGAGGCAGAAATATTAAAATAGGAGGACTAAAATTAATAAGTTGCTTATACTTTAACTAACACTTCAGAAACTATAAATTTTTTCATTAAAAAAAAAGTTAAATTAGATAGTAAATTACTTTACCTTTAAAAGCATAAAACATATTAAAATAGTATTCGAATTATCTTAATATATATACCTATACAAAGTCACTAATTTCTACCCAAAAAAAGTCACTAATATTGTTGCATTTACTATGGGAGAATAGAAAGAAATGGAATAAATATAGGATTGAAAATTAATGAAACTGGAATGGAATATCATTGTTGTTTTCATTTTTGGTTACCTAGGGCATAAATATTAGAATCGAATTCTTTGTCAAATAAGTATATTAATAAATACTTAAAATGTATGTAAAGGACAAATTCAATTTACAAATAAGTTAGTAATTATTTGACACCCTCACGCAACTTCGACAACTTTGCAAAAAAAAAATGATTGGACTATAGCAACTTTGTCAAAAATAACTAAACAATAAAAATTGAAAACCATTTCAATTTTCAAAAATGAAAATGATTTTTTTTTTAAAAAAAAATCAATTGAAAATAAATAAAAAGAGGAAATTCGGTGAAGTTGTTGGAGCTTCAACAATTCCCCCCATCCCCCCCCCCCCAAAAAAAAAAAGAAGTCTCTAAAAAAAAGGAAACAAAAAAGTAAAAAAAAATGAAACAATATTTGTGTAGCTCCAACAATATTCTAACAATATTTTTGGAATTCTGAGCATATTGTCAAAGTTCTGGTATCAGTTTGGTGGCATTTTGGTAGTATTTTTGGATTTCGGATAACATTGTGGAGACAATATCAGAATTTTGATGATATTCTGACTGTATTATCAGAGTTCTGACAATGTCCCAATGAAGTTACCAAATGTCCGGGGATATTCTAGAGCTCTAAAAATATCCCCAGATAATAAAAATAATTACTTTTGAAAAAAAAGAAATGTGCCTCATCTTGAAACTCATTCTACCTAATACCTTGTTTGAATTGGTATTCTCTAATCTCATATTTTTTGAGATTCCCAAATACTTTGCAATGAGTAAGAAAATTAATCATGCTACTAAAAATAGGAATGGAATGATTATTCTTATAACTATTTATTTTTTTAGATGAATTTCCAGTATCAAACCTGTCTTAAGAGTTTTACAAATGGTTGAAAAAAATTTAGTGGAGATATCATATGTCATCGAGCTTAAAATATGTATTGGACTATTTGTGCTTTTAAAAAGTACTTAAAAATCATTTTACTGTATTTTTTTCATTTTCAAATGTAATTTCATTACACAATAAATGTTAGGTTAAAAAATAATATTTTAATAGATATTTTAATTAAAATAATCTTGTTATATTATTAGCCGATTTTTCAACTATTGGACCACCATCCACCCTTTCCAACAGTCACAGCAGTCGAACCGTCGTAGTCATCAACCGTCACCAATGTAACGCCACCGCCACCGTTCCGAACCTAGCCAATATTGGCAGACACTAACATATTGCCATGCACTAGTAGTCATTAGTAGGTTGAAGTAGAGGAATGTAACCAAGGATATTTTTGGTATTAAAAATTATAATTATAACCAAATTTATAGTAATTGATCTCCCTTATCTTTCTTACTGGTAGGGTGCAAAATACGCCGCTACTTACACTCGCAAGTATACGAGGTCTAAGTTTTAGTATAGTGTGATCGTTAAGATCGGGTTATCGTATCCACAGGGATTGTTATCGTTACTATCGAATACCACATTTGTCGTGACCTAAGTTTATCTAGGCGAAAAACAAATGTATTTAATTAATTAAACTAATACTAATATAACTTAAATTAACTACACTAATATGCTAATATGTTTTAAGGTGAAGAATTGTATAGGGATTAACGTGTTTACAAATACGTGTTCGATTCCGATTTACTGACGTTTACGTTGTTCGACCTATTTGACAACCTCGGTACATAAACTCCACCGTCACCTCTTCCGAGTGTAAGACGGGAGAATACATGACTTCGAGTCAACGAAGAAGTCCCCCTCAACGTCTTAATGACCCTAGGTCACGTGAGTCTCGCCCAGCGTCATTGATTGCACACAATCCAACTCCCTCCCCGGTTATTGGATCGTCGCGTTGTATTTACCCTATCGACAATCTTCGTTCTAAAACTCCCTCGCCACCTCTTCCGAGTGTAAGACGAGGGATATAACGCGACTTTGAGTCAACGAATAGGTCCCCCTCAACGTCTTAACGACCCTAGGTAGCGTGTATCTTGCCCCACGTCATCGATTGTCCACGATTCGAACCCCGACCGGGTTATAGAATCGTGGCGTTTGTTTACCCTAATCTGAATCCGGGATTTGTCAAAATCCCATATTCTCCATTTATCAATCCAAGAATAATAAACAAACAATACGATAAATACAATCAAACTACGAAGAACAAACATAAACGCAACACCGAAATCATCCAAACAATGTATTTATAAATTATAGGTTAATCCCTACTACAATCCATATTTAACTCGGGGCCATAGCCGTATATACAATGAAATAACGAGCTAAATATTCTCACATGCTCCTAAGATAAAGAAATAAGGAAAAACGATCGAAGAACTTAGCCTCGTCCGAAGATAAACTGCGAAGAACGCTCAACGATCGATTCGCCGTCTTCTCCACTTCGGGATGCGAGCTCCACACCTAAAATCCCTAACCCTAGGCTTAAGTATAGCCTAAAGGGCTAAAAAATGCAAGAGAGATGAGAGAGATACCGGCCAAGGGGGAGGAGAGAGGATATTTATAGCAAAAATATCCTAAAAATATCTTAAGACAGTGCAGGGCAAATCCGCCTAGGCGGTGGAAATTCCGCCTAGGCGGAGTTAGGTCGGTTAAGTCTGATCACCTGGGCGGTGAAGTAGGCGGTGGACTGGAGAACATTCTATTGGATTTTCGCCTAGGCGGTAGAAATTCCGCCTAAGCGAGTGGCTGTCAGTAGCCCATTTGCGTCCTCTGCTGGATTTCCGCCTAAGCGGTAGAATTTTTGCTCAGGCGGTTGTCCGTCAGTAACATTTTGCTTTTCTCTGCATTTTCACCGCTTAGGCGGTGGTCTAGATGCCTAAGCGGTGGGCCTGTTTCATCTTTTAGCTCCGAGCTTGTTTATCCACTGTAACTTCGAACCGCTTTGGTTCGATCTCATCGTTTTAGCTCAAGTTTTCTATCTTTTCGACCCACACACCTGAGTTATACAAAAAATATGAAAACTAATTAAAATATAATAAAAATAACTATAAACATATTCGAAAACTAACAAATTCGGATTGAAAATAGATAGGTTTTTCACACCTATCACTTACTGTATGGGTATTTGGTGAACCTACTTTCTCAAGCTAATGATGTCTGCCTGAATAATACTCCAAGGTAATAATATTTCTCATGTTGTCCCAAATATAACCCAAAAGGAGGTGAATTGGATTTTCTAAACTTCTCTACAAGATTACAAATATGTCAACACAATCCCAATTAGTATGGTGCTTGTGTGTGTAGTGGATTAATTAATCAAACCAATACGCAATAAAATGTAAAAAATTACGAAATAGATACAAACAAACCACACAACACAAACCGATTTATAGTAGTTCGATTAGGATTCCTTGTCTACATCTACTCCTCTACACTCCAAACTAAGAGTTCTAATCCACTATCAAATTGATCTAACTTATCGGGCATAGATCGAAACCCTTACACTCACATATTCACTTTTAGGAGCAAATCAACTCAATTGAGATTCACTCTCTCAACTCCACTAATCTTACTTTCCCCGTGGAGATCACATCATCCCAGTACTTGAGCTGCACTTCTTAAGACTTCCACTTATCTTTTTCTTGGAAGGATTGGACCATTTCACTGCTCAAGATTTGCTTCTCAAGATTTCCACGTAATCTTCTTTCCGGCAAGATCGTACCATCACTTCTCTCGACGAAAGGTACCCCTTTTAATTTCTTCAACCTTTTTGACCAATTTGAGTTGTTACCGTTGTTGAGCTTAAATGTTTTTTATAGACAAATTAACGTTGATATTTTGTGGAACTAATGATTTTATCAAGTAATTTCAGATAATAGTTCCAAAGGGGCAATAACGAGAAAAAAAATATTTTTCAAGAAGAATTCTTTATGATGATCAAGTTGGTTGCAATGAGGATATTGAAGATTTTTTAAGTGAAGAGCATTTTTTTATTGCTAGGTAAAAACAACTCAATTATTTTATGTTTTTAATGCAACTCAATTAGGATCACGTGCGCATGACATTTATTAAATTGATTAAATTATGTGTCTCATAGTAAGAAACGATAATTTTAAGAATCAAAAATTTTTCTGTAAATTGTTGATCAAGAAAATATTTTAAAAATATAAAAGAATAAAATATAGGCTTGGACGGTCGATCGACGAAATGGTCGGTTGACTGGGATAATCAATATGCTAAACCTTGAGCTTTTGGTCAGAACGGTCGACCGAAAAAATGGTCGCTCGACTGGGAGATACTTAATGTTGTTTTGGCTGTTGATGTCTGGTTGACTAACCAAGTTGCCAATGATCGAAAAACGAACCGTTACAAGGGCAACCGGTCTATTGAGAGGGTAGTCAGTCAACCGAGTGGTTAATTTTTCAGATTGTTCCAATGATTTAATTTTTTTAGATCTTCAATCCAAATACCATGAATTTGAACGTTATAAAATCGTATTTTAAGGGAAAATTAGTATATTTCATATATCTATTATATATTTTGAAGATCTTATTAATTAGTCCTTATATTACTTAATTTTGTGATTTTTACTGGTAAAATTACTTTATATCTTTATCGGTTTAAATCAAAATATTTTTGGGGACTAATCTGAATATTTTTAAGTGTAATATATGGTCAAACTAGCCGTTGTAAGCTAGATTAAAGTAAGGGGTCTGAAAGAGTAATTTTTGATAATATCTTTTAAGAAATAGTCGTTATTGTGAAGATCAATGAATAATATCAAAAGTCTAGAGAGAAAAGAGAAATGACAGCTAGAGTTTATTATCTCTTAATAAAGAATGATCGAATACAATTGAAAGGAGAGACTTATATAAGCGTACAATGGAAAACCTAGAAAGCAAGTAAAAGACAATTCTACCCTTATTAAATAATAATAATAAACTCTAATATCCCCTCTCAAACTCACGATGTTGCTGCAAGTAGCATCGAGAGTTTGCCAACCAAAAAACGAAAACGCAAAATAGAATGAGACTTGGTGAACAAGTTGGCAATTTGCATGGATGATGACACAAAAGGCAAAGTAATAGTCCCATGTTGAAGATGATGACGAGTGAGATGACAATCGATCTCGATGTGCTTGGTTCGTTAATGAAAGATTGAATTATGAGCAATCTGGATAGCACTCTTGTTATCACAATACATGAGAGTGAGATGAGAAAGAGAAACACCCATATCTGCAAGTAACCAACGCAACCAAACCATTTCGATGGTAGTAGATGCCATCGCACGATACTCAGTTTCTGTGGAAGATTTAAAAACAACGGTCTGCTTCTTGCTCTTCCATGAAATAAGATAATCACCCAAAAATACACAAAAACCTGTGACTGACTTGTAATATGTGGGATCACTAGCCCAATCAGCATCAGAATAGGCATGTAGCTCCAAAGACGAGGTTGATGGAAGTAAAAGACTCTGAAAGAAGGTACCCCGAAAATACCGAAGGATACAAAGAACAACAGCCCAATGAACTATGGTAGGAGAAGTGATAAATTGACTGACGATATGAATAGCATGAGCAATGTCCGGGTAAGTGATAGTTAGATAGACCAAACTACCAACAATAGTACGATATAATGTGGGATCTGATAAGGGGGCTTTATCGGAAGGTGAGTAGCGAACATTTACCTCTAGAAGAGTATTAACAGTCTTAGTATCAGTAAGACGAGCACGCTCGAGAATTTCATCTGCATATTTAGACTCAGAGAGAAGATAGCCTTTCGGAGAAAAAGCTACTTCAATACCCAAAAAGTAGCGTAAGTCCCCAAGTCCTTCATTTCAAACTGACGAGATAATTATGATTTCAAAATTGCAATCCCATCAACATCATCACCAGTAATAATCATGTCATCCACATATAACAATAGTAGAATACGGCCGGCAGTGGTACACTTTATAAACATAGCAGAATCATGATTACTTGGGTAAAAACCAAGCGAAGTAATTACTGTAGAGAACTTCTCAATTCAGGCTCGAAGAGCATATTTGAGGCCGTATAGAGCTTTCTTGAGTTTGCAAACTTCGCCAAACTTATGAGCAACACCCGGAGGAGGAGTCATGTGAACTTTTTCTTGAAGGTCTCCATTCAAAAAGGTATTTTTAACATCCATCCGATAAATATGCCATTGACGAATAGATGCAACGGCAATAAGAGTATGAACAGTCGTCATTTTTACAACTAGAGCAAAAGTCTCCTCATAATCCATACTATATTGCTGAGAAAATCCCTTGGCAACCAAACGAGCTTTGTATTGCTTAACTGAACCATCAGACTTGGTTTTAATTTTATAGACCCACCAAGAACCAATTGGACTTTTACCCAGAGGTAAAGGTATTGGTAGCACGTGAATACGCCGCTACTTTCACTCGCAATTATATGAGGTCAAGTTTTAGTATAGATCGGGAGAGTTAGGGTTATCGTGTCCACAGGATTTGGTTGTGATTATTATTGATTACCGCGTTTACCATAACCTAATTTTATCTAGGCGATAAAAATGAAATATAATTAAATACTAATTTAATTAATCTAATTAAATTAACTATACTAATATTAATATGAGACGGTTAAGGGAAGTAGATTGCTTAGGGATTAAATTTCGTTTACAAAAACATATTTGGTCTCATTTTAATTTATGTTAACAGCGTTCGGGTATCCGACAATCTCAGTTCGTAAACTTACTCGCCACCTCTCCCGAGTGTAAGACGAGTGACTACATGACTTCGCATCAATGAAGAAGTCCCCCTCAACGTCTTAACGACGCTAGGTCACGTGAGTCTCGCCCCAACGTCATTGATTGCACACTTTCTAATGCCCTCCTAGGTCGTTAGATTGTCATGTTGTGTTTAACCTAGTCCGAATCTGGGATTACCTCTCCCGAGTGTCAAACCCCGTATTCTCTATATATCATTCTAAGCATATAATCAATAAAAGAACGATAAACACAATCAAAATTATAAAGAACACACATTAACGAAACACAAACTCAAATAAATCACATTTTCATAAATATATGCTAATCCCTAAGATAATCCATGTTTAGCTAACGGCCATAACTGTATATACAATGTAAAATGAGCTAAACATGCTCAAACAATAATCCTAAATTAAGAGATGAAAAGAAAAATGAGAGAAACTAGCCGTAGTCCAAAGATTTCTCGCTAAGAATGTTCTAAGATCGCTTCTCCTTCGTTGCTTTGTGTTATTCTCCTTAGCAATTGATTTAGCTCCCCAAAAATACTCTCTACTGTCCTCTTAAGGTCTATGGAGGTGTGTTGGCCGAATGGAGAGGAGAGGATAAGAAAATGAAATCAAAATATCCTAAAATATCTAAAATAATATCTAAACAGGCGCAGAGGTTACGGCCGCGACGATGGGATCATGGCCGCGGCGATGGAAATGCAGAGCCGTTACAAACTTTCTTCTGTTTTACCGCCGCGGCGGTGGTGTCCCGCTGCGAGGTGACACGCTTTCTTGTTTTGGCTGTAACTTCTTCGTTCGAACTCCGATTTAAGTGATTCAAAAATCTGTGGAAATCTAAGAAAAATATATATAACTTCCATGTTTTGAATTTTCTAAAAATCGAATGGAATGATATTCAAAATTGGTCTTGAAGTTACAACACCTATACTGGTTTTGCACGATTTCATCATTTTATTAAAAAACCTACCAAACAACACAAAAACATATTAAAACAACAGAATTGCTTAAAAACACACAAATATTTGAATTTAAAAGTACTTAATTTGTTGGTAAATAAACCACTCATCAGGTACCAAATCCCATGTATCCGTCTTGTATAAAGCAGAGAGTTCCTCAACCATATCTTGTTGCCCAAGAGGATCAAGTGCTGCCTCTTTATAGGATAAAGGCTTAGAGAGACAGTGAATAGAGGCTAAAAATGAAGTAAAAGAATGTGAATAGCAAGAGTAAACAAAATCTGGTATATGAGTGGACTTACTAATGCGCTGAGGATAGAGAGGAGGAAGATCCACAATCTGAGAAGATTCTTGGTAGGCCGTCGGAAGGGAGGGGACGCTAGAAGTATCAATACCTACTGAGCTACTAGTGTCAACATGAGGTTGAGACGCATAAGATGAGTCAATATCTATAATGTATGGGTTTTGAGAAGATAAATTATTTGTGTCATCAGAGAAAGGATCAATGGAAATGAGATCAGATTTTGTCAAACTGTATGTACTAGAAGGAATAGAGAAAAAAATGTATATGCTCAAGAAACACAATATGACGGGACACATATAGTTTTTGTGCAACAGGATCAAAGCAATAATATCCCTTTTGTCCTTCACCATAACCTAGGAAGACACAAATAGCAGAGCGAAAAGATAACTTACCACGCTCTACTCTCGGTCGAAGAACAAAAAAAGTGCACCCAAATACTCTTAAAGAGGAATAATTGGGAGCATGACCATACAACTTTTCAAATGGAGACAAACCTGAAGAATAAGAGGATGAGATCTTATTAATTAGGTTCACTGCAGTAAGTATTGCTTCTCCCCAAAATACACTAGGAACAGAGGCAGACAATAAGAGAGAACGAGCAGTTTCAACAATGTGCCTATATTTCCTTTCAGCGACACCATTTTGCTCGGGAGTGTCAGTACACGAGGTTTAGTGAATTGTTCCATCTAGAGCAAGCAAGTTAGTAAAAGGATTATAAACGTACTCCCAACCCAAATCATATCTAAAGCACTTGATAACAGTAGAATGTTGGGTCTTAACAAGAGCTCAAAACTTTTGAAAAATATCAAAGAATTTAGAACGACGTTTCGTAAGATAAACCCAACAATATCGAGTGTAATCATCAATGAAGGAAACATAATATCTGGACCCCCCTTTTGTAGCGATCGGGGAAGGTCCGTACATATCATAGTGAACCAGATCAAATGGTGTAAGGAAAGAAGAAATACTTCGATTACAAGGTAAAGTATAGAATTTTGCAAGTTTACAACCACTACAGTCAGAAATATCACAAACAGACAAATTCCCTAAGGAACTTTTAGATACTAAGTATTTTAAACGGGATGCTGAAACATGACCAAGATGAGAATGTCATAAATAAAATCTAGAAGATGAAGAAGTCAAATGAAAATACGACAAATCAACACCGAAAACTGCAACATCTGGTACTCGTAGCTCATCCAGTATATATAGTCCCCCCTGCCTACGGCCTGTCCTAATCAGCTTTTGGGATTGTGGATCTTGTACATGACAAGAAGTAGAAGAGAAAGAAACTGAGTAACCAGAATCACATAATTTGCCACACCCCACCCCAGACACCCTTCACTGTGGGGCCTGCGTAACGTCGACATGACATCACCTGAACGCCAAACCAACTCATATAACGATAATACACATACATTATTATACAATCGTAAAAAATGCATATACAAATTTTTTTACTACGGGGACTCACCCCAGACAGCTCGTCTCAAAACCTACACCCGACACCATCTTAGGACTCTATCTAGCGCCAATAGGAGACCGACTCCTATCTGTTTCACCTGCGAGTGTACTGTCTTCTTAGTAAAAATATTTTATAATAATAATTCATAACTAGAACATCTAAATGGATCAAACGTGAGTATATAGACAACACGTAGCTAGTAAAATTCTCCATAATATAAGCAGAAAAAAATAAAACCAGTAAGTATAAGCTCCATTCAAACCCATCTAGTATAAAATGATACCAATCTAAATAATAAATCACCCAATATAAGTAAAACACCATATCTCAAGCACACATCTTAAACACACACCTCAAACACACACATTGGCCAACCCTGGTAATCGTTTAACCTCACAATTGGGAGTTGCAACGGTATCGTACCACCCGTAGGATATGCCTTCCTACGAACACACATCACTCTGCCGAAATAGATAATCACTGCGCAGTATAAACGTCTAACATCACTCTACTTCGAAACTGCCGAAGCAGATAAACATCACTCTGCCGAAACAGATAACATCACTTTGCCGAAGCGGATAACATCACTCCGCTGAAGTGGATAACCTCACTATATCGAAACAGATAAATTCTATGGCATTGTCAAATTAATAACATCGTCAAATCAATACCATCACTCTGCTGAAGCAGATAATCATCACTATGCCGAAACAGATAAATACTATAGTATCGTCAAATCAATAACGTCATCATCAAATAACAAATCAATAACATCGTCTAATCAACATCATCAAATCACACATCTACCTCTCTTTTCCTAAACTGACTTTTTATCCAAAAATCATATTTCTCACTTTCTTTTAAAAGGAAGCGTCTGATTTTACCAAAACTACTTTTTCACTCTTTATTTTTAGAAAACCAGACATGTTTAGAAAAACAGGTATTTTTCACTCTCTTTTAAACCACCAAATCCAACGAAAAACCATTTTTCACCTTCCTTTTGGAAACCATCGTAATCTCACAAAAATCTATTTTTACCTATTCACCCAAAACCTGCTTGAACCACAAAATTTTAAAAGCATCTAATGTAAATACAACTATTTTCTATCATATATAGATATAAAAATATTTTGGCAAGAAGACAGTACACTCACCTCAATATCCATTTTGCACAACTGACACTGACCACACTCTATCTGGACGCCGGTGCCTACGAACCTAATAGTGACAGAACCTAACTTAATATCTTATTTAGAATATCCTAATCATGCAATGTAAATCCTATATTCCGAATCGTTACTATTTTATATACCACGTTATTAAAATTAATTAATCGCTACGAAATTATTACGATTTCGGAAATTGTAACACTAAATAAAATTTAATCTAACAAAAATTAATAATCCATTCAAATTTCACATTTTTTCGAATCGTTTGGCAGCCACGAAATGGGTTTTGGATTTTTCTAGGGTGGTTTCTGCAAATTCTCCATTTTTTTTTCTTTTTTCTTCCTTTGTTTTCCTTATTTTCTTTTTCTCTATTTTGGCTTCTACTTCCTGTTTCGGTTCCTGTTACAGCCCCGGCCAACCACCCTCCGATCACGCCACCGCCTACAGGCCATCCACAACCAACCACAACCACTTACAATTGCACACACACACACACATACAAACACAGACTAAGCAGAAGAGCGTACACACACCCCGACAGTTTCACACACACCCACTTCTCTCTTTCTCTCTCTACACTCCACTCCAGCATCAACTCCGGCGACACCTCATACCACCATACATATATAACATATGAACAACCTCCACCCATTCCCACAACTAAACACTCACGGCGGTCCAACGACAACGGCTGAGCGACACTCTCATACACCACGTCCGAACCACCGTCGGACCAAACCCCCCCCACACACACCAACACCGGATGACGAGCGGCAACACATACCCACTTGCTGCCGAACGGAACACTCACACTTACACAGTGGCACCCACACACCGCCCACCTGAAATCGTCGACGAACCATCCTCTCTCTCTAACCCACCGCCGACGACGACTCCGGCGATCAACGGCGAGCACTCTCACACTCACACACATGCAGAACGGCTGACCGAACACCGCCTGAACCTCTCTCTCTCTCCGGTGTCCTCACAGCCGAATGGCGACACTGCCGACCACTTCTTTCTTTCTCTTTCTCTTTCTTTTTCTCTTTTGATTTGTTTCTCGATTCTTCCTCTCCCTCTCCATCTGTATATATGTGTAACTGTACATATATATATAGAAAGAGAGAGACAATGCTCACCGACCCGACTCCCTCTCTGTTCTTCTCGATCCTTCGGAACCTCTTCCGACACACGCACAATCACATATATATATAATATCTTTTTCTGTAATTACATTAACCCCCCCTTCTTTTTAGTTAGGATATTAATTAAACCCATATTCTACTTTCAATGCGTTTGAAAATTACAATTCGACCCTTAAAATTTTAAATCACACAATTAATATCGCAATCCACCCCGATATTTCTGAAACATTTTAAAACGTGATTTTAAATTATACGTATATCAAAGATCGGGGTCTTACATAATTGGCCAACAGAAACAAGATTCAATGTAAGGTTGGGAATATGATAAACGCTTGAAAGAGATAATCGAGGTTTGACAACAAAACTAATGCCTACTAATGGCATCGGAGTACCATCAACAGTTATAACAAATACAGATGATGTAGGTTTTAAAGAAATAAATTATAGAAAATCAGGAGACATATGATGAGAGGCTCCAGAATCTAGAACCCATATGGAGGAAGATGTATCTAAAGAACTAGAGGGCGACAAACCTACTGAAGAGGCAACGGACATGGTATGTGGCTGTGCGGCAAGGAACTTCTGAAATTGTTCAGTAAGGGCCTCCATTGTGGGGATTAGAAGATGTTGGGTCTTCAAAACTAAACGAAGTTGATGATGACGATACAGTTGCTGCAGTATTAGGTTGTGGAGGCCTATAAGGACATTTTTGAAAACGATTGTCAGATTTCTACTGGGGAGGCAGTTGTTGCTGCTGTTACTGTGTTCTACTCAATTTAGGGCATTGAGCCTTCCAATGACCTTTTTGCTTACAGAAACTACATTCATAAAATGCAGGCCTCGAATAAAGCTTGTTTTGATGATTAGAAGGTGGTTTGGAAGAGACTACCAGAACAAATAGACTGACTGATTGGAGAACCCTTTGTGTCTGATTGAGACTTGAAGTGTATCTCTTCAGCCAATAATTTCACTAACCACTGAGTCAACAGAAGGAAGTGGATTACGGTGCAAAATTGTCCCACGAAGTCCCTCAAAATCATCACGTAACGCCATAAAAAATTGAACCAAACGTTATTATTCTCTACGAGCAATTTACGAAGTACATACTCTCAATTCTGCAGATTTCGTGAGAGCTAATTGATCCCAAAGATTTGTCATAGCGGAGTTGAATTCCTGGATACTCATATCATTCTGCTTCAGTGCTCGAATATCAGATTCCAATTGATATTGTTTTGCAAAGTTAGACTGTGTATACAGCCTTGATAGATGATCCCAAACCTCTTTGGTGTACTCATACTTCACCAATTGCATACCAATTGAATGTTCAACAGAGTTGTTAATCCAAGTAATGATTTTCGAATTATTTACCTCCCAAGTGTCTAACGAATTTATATAATCTTCAGCCATTTTATCTTTTGGTTTAACCAACGTACTACTAACGTAGTCCCACATTTTTTTGCCTTTGAGAAAATTTTTCATCACATAACTCTAATATGAAAAAAAATTCTCATTCAATCTCACAACAATAGATTGAAGCGAATCATCCCTTTCAGAAGCCATTACAAATACCAACAAACGAAATCACAAATCTAATGCAACAGAGAAATAAAATCAAATACCAAAAACAAATCGATGATTCGCTGTAGAGAAAATCAAATCACAATTGCGCGAAAACCAAAACTGTACGAACATCCACAATCATAGTCGTACGGATGTTGGATCTGTACGAACACCGAATCTGTATGAACGTCGAATCTGTACGAACATCGGTACTGTCATTGTGGATGGAATCAAACTTCCTTCCATGAGATTAGGCTCTTGATACCATGTGAAGATCAATGAATAACATCAAAAGTCTACAGAGAAAAGAAAAACGACGGCTAGGGTTTATTATCTTTGAATAAAGAATTATCGAATACAATTGAAAAGAGAGAATTATATAAACATACAATGAAAAACCTAGAAAGCAAGTAAAAGATAATTATACTCTTACCAAATAATAATAATAAACTCTAATAGTTATAGGATATCTTTGAAATTCTTATAATTAGACCTACGAATTTTGAGTTTAAATATTACTATTTTTGCTAAATTTTGGTGGAGAATATTTGGGGTCAATGATATGGAGAGATTTATGTAATTTTATTTGACATTACAATTTAATCCTTATACTATTTTATTTTTTTGATAAAATTCTTTCTATGCTTTGTTGACTTAGATCAAATCATTTTTTGAACTAAATTGAGTATTTTAAAAGTTATATTTTTGGTCAAATATAGTCGTTATAAATCTATATTAAATATGGGGTCCATATGTGCTATTTTTTTTATATATCTTTCGAAAACTAGTCGTTATAGGCATATTTTAAAATACATATATATATATAGACATGCGAATTTCAATTAATCAAGAGCATCATCAAGAATACATATATTTTTCAGAGTTCTAAAAAGAGAGATTATATCATATTCTGAAATTGTTTTGAGAGAAAAAGTTTTGTGAAATATTTTTGATCGAAGAAAGTGTTGTTCTTGCTATTCCCGGTTTGAGTCTTAAGTTTGATCTCTCTAAAGAAATCTTGGTAAGATTGTTCTTGTTTACTTGCTCAAATTAATTGTATTTTAATTGATTAATATCTTTTGATTGAGCTTATAGTAATCTTTGTATGAAAAATTGTTTTCGTTACTAAATATCCTAAATATCTTGTGAAACGCATTTTTCCTGAAAAATCATTTTTTATTTTTGAATATTTTAAAATATTATGTGAAACAATTTTTTTTATGTGATAATATGATTTCTAGAAGCTCTGTGCTTGTAGTTTTATCACACAATTTATCGGGACATTAATTGATCATATATTGATTTGAGGTGATAAAAGCTTCTATGGAAAGAAACATATTTATTTTTTGTATTTGGTGAGTTTGATAGGATTATGCACATTAGGTCGATGTCTAATCATGGTAGATTTGATTCTTACCCTATAAAAGGATTAGGTTTGATTCTCAGCCTATAGAAGAATTAAGTTAGTATTTAGTATGGAAAAAATATAGTTAGGTTTGATTCTTAGCTTACAAACGAATTAGGTTCTTCCTGAGTCTGGTAAAAGAAAAATTAAAAAGGTTTGATTCTGAACCTGAGAAAAGAATAAGGTTAATCATGAACCTACGAAAACAATTGTAAGGATTTAGTTCTTATTTGGAAAAGGGATCAAGGTTAGTAGATTGCAAAAATTCACACCATGCATATTTTTTCTGGAACACGAGATAGAAATATTATATAGCACAGATATTACAACTGAGGAGATTCATTTGGTGAAATTCCTATCAACTGCATACAATTGTGATATGTAGGTAGACTTGACTTATAATTAGTGGAGAGGCCCGTGAAGAAATTATTTCTTTATAGGGGGAGAAATTGAAAATTCTACAATTTAGTTTTTAATATGAAGCTAATAGGTCACAGAAATGGAGAATGGAAGTTTGAATAGTCTTTTAAAAAGAATTAACAGTAATATTGAACTGTTTAAAAGTCCGAGAGTCAAAATACAATATATATATATATATATATAACCATAGAAAGTCTATAAATAGGAAAGACCACATCGTGGCCACCCCTTATGTGAAAATTCAACCCATTCATTTTTCCTCTATTGTTCTACAATGTTACTTCTTTCTACTATCTAGAATCAAAGCCAATCTACCCTCGATCTAAAGAATTACGATTTGATTCTTAGATTTTTCATATATACTTTCATACATAGGGGTAATGTCATTAACCTCTCCCGTCACTTCGCATTATACCAGATACCTCTCTTGTCATTTTACAAATACCAGAGACCTCTTCTGTCTTTTTCTTAAACACCACTTACCTCCCTTATTAATTAAAAAATAATAAAAAAATTTAGTATAATACCAATTTTACCCTTCACTATTTAAAAAATAATTAAATAATAAAAATTTAAATACATAAATAACCCTTTAATTTATATATATTCATCACCACCTCCTACCACCGCACGCACAGCCACCACCACCTCCTACCACCGCACGCACAGCCACTACCACCTCCTACCGTCGTCGCCACCCACCGCCGCCCACCACCTCCCATCGCCACCGCCACCACCACCCACCGACACCCTCTGCTGCATCCTACTGCCACCCGCCGCCACCAATATTTTGATGTAAAAAGACATAAATGCCCTTATAAAAATATATTTTTATTCTTTTATTTTTTTAAAAAAAATCATTAACATCCTCTCTATTTTTTAGTTATTCTTTGCACCCATTAAAGTGCAATTTAAGACCAATCCAAAATTTAGGGGTAAAAGTACCGATCTTCTTCTCTTCTTCAATTTTTTTTTTTATTTTTATTTTTTCATTTTGTTAAAAAAACGAGTTAAAAAAAGTATTATTTTTTAATGGAAATGTTAGTGTAAAAAGTAAAGGATGGTGGCGTTGGATGGCGGTGGGAGGTGGTGGTGGGTGGTGGCGGAGTTGGCGGTGGGTGGTGGGAGTTGGGCGCTGGCGGTGGGAGTTGAGTGGTGGTGAGAGGTAAATATAATTATTTAAAAAGTTAAGAATAAAAAATGTAATTTTAAAAATATAGGGGTGTTAATGATTTTTTTAAAAAATAACCTGAGGACAATTTTGTCCAAAGAGAGGTAAGTGGTGCTTGAGAAAAAGACAGGGGAGGTATCTGGTATAGTGCAAAATGACAGGGGAGGTTAATGGCAATGGCGCTTCATACATAATTCCTTTTGTAGATACTATTGGAGTAAGACAGTTATGTCGCTTCTAAAAGAATCGAATCAGTTTAGTTTTGGGATCAATTTGTGTCGCTCTTTGAAGAGTTTATTCAAATCATGCCCCAGGAATTACAGGCTAGGAGGTTGAAGCGCACAGTAAGGTATAAAAATCTTTTATTGTATTAGATTCTTTCGTATGTTTTTTTTGTATATATTAATATAAACATATTCAAACTTGTGAAATTATGAATATTAAATTTGATTTAATTTTTCTTTTGTATTTGGTTGTGTAAATTTAGTAATTTTAAAGGGATCTTGGTAAACGGTTCACGAATTAATTTTTTTTTGTTTATACAGTCCACGCACTACAGTAATTTTTCCTAAAGTCTAAAGTTATTATATTACATGAAAATCATTGTAATTTTTCCATGTAAAAAATTACAGTAACTTTTATGACTTACAGTAATTTCGGACTTTTGACCAAGTTATTGGATTTTTCAAAAAATTACTATACCTAGTGGGTTGAATAAATAGTGAATTGCTAAATTTGTGGGTTATGGCCAAAAAAACCCTAATTTTAATAGCCGGTTCCTTCAACAACCAAAATCAGGGGAAGTAAATATAGTTTTTGAAAAGGTATGGGATCTATCTACCTTTTGGACGATCTTCAAGGGTTCAAGTGTAATTATCACTAACATAATCTTTTTCTTTCATGTGTTTTGCTATTTCTAGTTTTCTAGAAACAAACCTAATGAGTTGGGGGAACACTTCTTGTGAAAGCCTAAACCCTTTCTCCTTTGGAAGTATCCTAATTGTTTTCCATGTGCCTTTGTTGCATCACTATGATTCAATTTTTGAGACAAATCAAAATACTTTTTCTATGTGCAACTTCTCCTATTGCCATGTATCAATAAAGGTTTGTTTGGCCTGCGTTCGTAAAAATAAATAAAGGAATCATGAGGAGTAAAGTTGAAGTCTTTTATTTTGGAGTCAAAATAGATATATTTCATAACATTTCACCCAAACACGGCCTAATTTTATGTGCACATGGAAAGTTATATTGCACCACAAGATACGGCTTTGAACATTTGTTAAAATCTACAACCTTTTCTTACGCTTAAGGACCCAAGACTTCTTGAGTTCGACTATGTGGGTTATGAACATATATATATATATATATATATATATATATATATATATATATATATATATATATATATATATTCTTTTAAAATTTTAACTAATTTTACCTTTTAGTTGACTCTAATTTCATGATCTATCCATAAGTGCAACTTAAAATTATTATTTTGTTATATTGAATCAGTTTGAGTTCTTGTTAGTTAAAATATTTTGAAAAATAAACTTGATTGCACGAGGAAGAATTTGAGTGTCATTTCTAAATATGAAATTATAATCTTAAAATTATATTTTAAAAATTTATGTACCAAATTTTTATTCTAGTTTTAAGAATTCAAATAAACGCGATATGGGGACAATATTGGAACAAAAATTGAAACATATACCTTAGTTCGTGCTATGATAAAAGTATTTAATGAATAGTCTTGTCACTCCTCATTCAATCTATTGACCTATTAACTTTTGAACCAAATTAATATGGTAGTAGTCACATAGTACTTTATATATTAAAAAATATTTTTTAATACTTGCAATATGTGATTTCACAAGACTAATTATACTCAATAATATACATTGTATAATAACTTGATGCATTAGTCTAATATATATATATATATATATATATATATATTTTTTATTTTTTTTTTCTAAGGTTGATCTTAATTTGCAATTTAAAAATAATTTTTGGACCTTATGAAACTTGTTAAGAAACTAATTTTTTTAAGAAGATTTATTCCATCATATTTTGAGATTAAATTTATAATTAATTTAGAAATACAAACCAAACATGGTCACGCTATTTGGATTCTCAATTTGACTTAAAATTAACTATTTCTTTTCAAATTGTTAGGCCATGGTATTTCCATTTCCCATAACCCATCCCATCAATTTGTAATCATTCAAATTGTGTTTCAAAGACTACCATTATAACGAAGCACTAAACATGTGCTCGAAAATTGCTTATGCATTTGTTTTTTTAAAATAATATAGAAATAAAATTAAGAAAATAAATTGGCGTATATTAGTTAGCTCAAGAAGGCGGACACAACATTACTCAAAATAGATACATATGGTCGGGAAGAGAAGATACAAGTCTTCCACGGGAGTGATCTAACGAAAGAAATGCAAGAGCAGGCCCTGCAAGTAACTTGGTTTGCTTGGGTGTGAAAGAAAATGGGTATATCGCCAATGCATCTTCAAGAAGGCCACGTCGCATTATGATTCAATTTTATTTAAAATTAACAAATTATATGTTTTTAATTAAAAAAAATTCCCTTAAATAAAACTTTAGGTGACGGATGGTTATTGTTCATCTTTTTTATCTGTTGTAAATATATAAAAAAAAAATTATCAAACAAAATAAAAATATGGGATGAAAATAAAAATATATATTTTTTCCTTAAAAAGATAAATAAACACAGTAAGTAAATACCAAAAATAGCCCGAAATTGAAGGCTTGGTCGGAGGATCAATAGCAAAGTAGTATTTCCATTGAACGGCTGGGATCTTCCGCTGAGTTTGACCCCTCATCCCCGGAGTCCCTATTCACTTCTTTCCCAAGTGGACCCCACCGTAACTAATTACTACCCCGATACACTATACAGACAGAGTTTGTATTTGTATGCACACACACATACACACAGTTAGAGAGAGAAAGTTCCGTGTGTGTGTGTGAGAGAGAGATAGAGAGGGAGGGGCTTTTTGGGCGTGGAAGAGAGACAAGGCCCAATGCGTTAGAATTTAAGAGAGAGGAAAACGCATCTCTCGCTCACATGGAGGAGTAGAAGAGACACTAGTACCGTCTCCAGCTCTGCCTTTACCGTTAAAACCTTCCCCACTTCTCCTTCGTCTCAGCTCCCTTTTCTCCTTCTTCCGCAATTTGGAATTTCTCTCTCTAGCTGCCGACTGGCGGAGCCACGAATCGCAGCGTTTCTTCATTTCCGCTCAATAGAATTGATTTGGTTTTTCGCGTTTCGGATCTCCTTCTTGTTTCGTTGATCGTGTTAGGTCCGAAATTTCAATTTCGGGGAGAGATCAACGAGATGGAGGAGAATTTGTTGTGTCAATGGAGTGTCATTCGATCCATTCTCGCGATTCTTCAATGGTGGGGTTTCAATGTCACTGTTATCATAATGAACAAATGGATCTTTCAGGTTCATTTCTCTTTTACATTCCGTTGCAAATACGTTGATTTTCGATTATATCTTTTTAATTGGCTCTTCTATTTGATAACTTTTTGTGATCTACATGCTCCGTACTCGTACAATTTTGTCGATTTTTCCTTCTTTGTGGTAATTTGGCCTTTGAAATTACAAATCATACTGCGTTTATCTTTTCTTTTATAATGAAATTGCTGTGCCAAATTATACTTCGAAATATATATATATATATATATATGACATCTTTCTCGTGATATCAGAATACTTTATTAACCATTTGAACAGTGATTAGAACTAAGCAATTGTCCCACTTATGTAGGTTCGGCTACGTGAATCCTTTTACGCAATAGTGATTAGAATAAACTGAAAATTATATTTCATGCTTTGGTTTGCAATTTTGTGCTAATTCGTGATGACTGAATATTGATTTGTGGGGCACTTTATAAGAGATAGGGCTGGCAGTTCACTTGCCACATATATATAATATATATGTGTGTGTCTGTGTGTATATATGTCTATATTTATACACACATAGTATACAGTCAGTACAAGTATATATTTATAGCACAGTGAGCTGGCTCATTGGGGTATCACCATTCCCCATTTCCCCTTGCCTGACAAGAACCTTAGCTGTATCAACATCTAGTTTAAAAATTGGTGTTATCTTTTGCCTGCATTGTTTGTCTCATGTTCTTTCGAGTGAAATGCGAAAACCGACCTCAAAGGTTCTGCGTCTTTCTATTAGTATTCATGGATTGGTTATGCACTAATCTTTAGCAGTTAGTTTTGAATCAACTATATAAATTTTCCACTTGATCTCTGACTGTATCAATAAATGATCCTTGTAATTAACATGAAGTGTTGTATGCTATTTCTCCCCTTTTTATTGCTAAAATGGTTTTAGTTATTTAAAAGACAGTAGCTAAACAATTTTTTAGCATAATTGTATAAAGTTGAAATGCCAACTTGTTGGCATAGGTGGCATGTTGGGTTCATTTTCTTATATATTTAAGTGCATGTGATGAGACATCTTGATGTTAATAGAGAGAGACAAACATGGAGTATATATTATAGAAATGGATTATTTGTTAAACGGAAAAACAAACAGGTATAGACTTATAGTAGAGCAGATGACGACAAACAGAAGAGATCCAGCATTACCCAATGATGTATATGATGTCTTCAAAAAAACAGAAGAAGCTGCTTCCCATTATCAAATTGTCTGCTCCATTGGCCAAGAGTTTAATCTTTTATCTTCCACATTATTGTTTTCTTTACTTTTAGCCAGCGGCGGATGCTGAAAATTGATCAAGGGGCGGCTAAATTCTTTTAGATGTTTACGAGATTTTTTTATAAATCAAGGTTGGCTTAAATTTTAAGTGTTTTGATTGAGATGTGTATTTACTCATAAAAATGTAGTAATGTCAACTACCAGCTATTGTATAGTTATGAGGGAGAAATCAAATGCTCTTCCAATATATGCAGTATAGATAACAACTCATGAAAGGGCTTTAGTTTTGAAAGGCTAAGAATTATGACAATGAAGTATGATATGATGAAGGGTACAGTTGTCCAAAAAAGTAATACTCATTAGGACCTTCTTGTTATTATTTTTTTAGTAGTAGATTAACTTTGGCTAAAATTTTGGTAATGTTTATTATATATGCATGCTTTATGTTTGATTATTGAGATAAGGTAATGGGATTCTGATACAATCTCCTCCTACAGAAACTGGATTTCAAGTTTCCTTTGACGGTGTCATGTATACACTTCATATGCTCAGCTTTTGGTGCCTACCTGGTAATTAAGGTTCTAAAGCTTAAACCACTTATAGCGGTTGATCCTGAAGATCGTTGGAGACGGATCTTTCCCATGTCATTTGTTTTTTGTATTAACATAGTGCTGGGCAACGTGAGTTTACGTTATATTCCAGTTTCTTTTATGCAAACCATAAAATCGTTTACCCCTGCAACTACAGGTTTGTTTTGAATTTCGTACATCTACGATTTGTTATTCCTAATTAGTTTTGTCAGTTGTGTAGGTACTAATTCTGGATCTGATGCATTTGAAACAGTTGTTTTGCAGTGGCTAGTTTGGAGAAAGTTCTTCGATTGGCGAATCTGGGCTTCTTTGGTTCCCATTGTTGGAGGAATTCTTCTCACTTCTATTACAGAGCTTAGTTTTAATGTATTCGGGTTTTGTGCTGCCTTATTTGGTTGTCTTGCCACTTCTACAAAGACCATTCTTGCAGAATCTCTTCTCCATGGCTACAAATTTGACAGGTATTTTCTCCTAAACCTCGCCCCCCCCCCCCAAAAAAAAAAAGAGCAAAGAAAAATGCTGAACTTTTTTATTAGTGTTCTGTTTCACCTTTGATTTGAAGAAATTCTCTTCACCTTTATTTGAAAAGCCATGCATGTTTTTGCTTGTTTATATATCTGAATGGTAATGTTATGTAAAGGGTCTCCATTTTTGCTTGTCCTTGAAATGGTAACCTGTTGGAACTCAGGTTTGACCATACAGGTTTCCTAACGGTCAGATTGTTGGTCATTTGCTAATCTGACTCTATGGAGCTCATAAGAATATCGCATGCGATTGGAGGTGTTCAGTGATGTTTCATCTACATTGTTACGTGACTTCATGAGAGTTTGAAGTATTTTATAGCATGTGGTTTTTCTATTGATGTCTCAAATACAAAAAAGGATTGAAGTGACCATGTGATTGCTCTGTTGCTCCCCTGCATCAGTCTTGGGTTTATATTGAAAGTACAAGTTCTTTACCCATGTCTTATTTATCTATATAACTATATATAAGAAGGGAGAGCAAGGGGTAAGGTAGTTATTTTTTTTGTGCAATATGTATAATGCCCCTACTGCAAAATAATTGAAGGCACCATTTGGTAATGGTGGGGTCAAAAAATGGCGAGCACCCACAATATGGTCCGGATAGGTGACACATGAGAATTTGTTGCTGACGTGGAGGTGGTGAACTGACAAATTCGAGATCGATGAACTTCTTATGCTTTGGAGATCCTTGCAATTCGACCCGAGCTCTTCAATTGACTCCGAGATCCTGTTCAGACACCGAGTTGAGTTCTGCTCCGGACTCTGTTCTGATCTCCGAACCGAGTTCCAAGACTGCACTCAGAGCACCTACACAAAGGCCTACTGAGGTTGTGCTCGATAAGAACCCTCGAGTGTGAGAATAAGTATCCGGGGGAAAGAAGGCTAATAATGCGCTAGAGTGAATTAGAAGCATGTACATTTGGGCATTTGGATGCCAAGGAGTATTTATAGGGCGCTGGGCTCAATTAGCGCCGTGAAATTAGGGAGCCGAGCTCGGTTAATTAACCTAATTCATCTGACAGCCAATCAGCTTGCGGATTAAGGCCTTAATCACCTAAACTGGGCTTTTAGGCCCATTTTGTAGAAGTCCATGGGCCGGCCCACTTAAAATGGAGAGTAATGACCCGCTTTTAGCCCCTCTAGACGATCAGGGGGTAGAGAGGGCGTCAAAATGGCTTCGGTAGCTTCAAAATGGCCTTAAGAGGCCCCATGTGTTGGTCCAAGCTGAGAGTGCTCGAGCACCTCAGCTCGACTCATTGATCTACCAGGAAGAAACTAGAGGCTCCGCTTTGAGAGAATCTGAGCTGAGGGTGCTCAGACCCCTCAGCTCGGGCTTGCTGCTTCATGATTCATTGGAAGGCCCTCCCTTTTGCATAAGTCCGAGTTGAGAGTGCTCGGACACTTAAGCTCGGTGGCATATCTTCAATTCTCCCAAAAGTTCCCCATTGGAGGCAATCCGAGCTGAAAGTGTTCGGACACCCTAGCTTGGCCATAAGTCTTCAATCTTCATAGAAAGGCCCATCATTTGCATAAGTCCGAGTTGGGAGTGCTCGGGCACCTCAGCTCGGCGGCACATCTTCGATACTGCCTTGGGGGTTCCCAATTGGAGGCAATCCGAGCTGAGTGTGCTCGAATACCCCAACTTGGCCATGTAACTTCAATCTTCTCTTGAGGGTCCCCCAATTTGCATAAGTCTGATCTGAGAGTGCTCAGACACCTTAGTTCGGCAATGTAGCTTGAAATTCCACTTGAGAGACTTCCCTTGGCATATGTTCGAGCTGGGGGTGCTTGGAGACCCCAGCTCGCTTTGAGTCTCCACTTTCACTCGAGGTCCCCCAACTTGAGGACAATCCGAGCTGAGGGTGCGAGGACACCGCAGCTTGGACCTTTCTTCACACTTGGAGATTCTGGAGAAAGGAAGGGGTCTCAGACTCCCCCTTTTGAACATGTCCGAGCTGAGGGTGCTCGGACACCGCAACTCGAACATTTCTTCATACTTGACTTAGGGAGGGATCTTCCAGTACGTGTGATCTTCATGACCAAACTTACCTCCAAGTAACTTTTTAAAAGTATTTTTTTGTCAACTCATATTGAAAGCAACATTTTTTTATTTTTTTGCATTTTAAAAAAGTATTTCTAAACATAATAAAAAAGGAAGAAAGAAAGAAAAAACATGATTTTACGTACTTTTTTCGAAAAGCAAAAAATAATTGATTTTTATTTTTTTTTATTTTTCTAGTACAAGGGATCATTGGAGATTGATGGACTAAGATCTCTTCACCCACTCTACCTCAATCATTTATGATTTTTCTTTTGGATTAACAGGTCATTTATATGGATAATATTATAAGATATTGTCCTACATTATCAAACACCTGTTGATTTTTTTTTTCTTTTACTTTTAAGTACAAGCATTTTTTATTTTAAATTTTAAGTACTTAAAAACATCATCAAACGGTGTCTAAACTATTTAACTTCCATAAAAATTTTAGGAATCGGACACTCATTTAGTGTGTTCAAGTCGCTAGTGTATATATAATGAATGTATGAACATGGTTTGTTATTGTAATTATGATAAATAGTAGCACTGATGATTTTTTATTCCTTTACCATTTTTTATTTATTTTTGTTTCTGTTAATTTCTCTATTTAGGGTGTTCTTTTTTTATTTTATTTTATTTATTATTAGTTCTGATTCAGTGATTCTGTTTATGTGTTCCTTTCAGTATAAACACAGTTTACTACATGGCCCCTTTCGCGACTATGATTTTGGCAGTTCCAGCTCTACTACTGGAAGGTTCTGGGGTTATGGAATGGTTCCAAACGACTCCCTCTCTATTTTCGCCTCTTGTCATCATTTTTGGCTCTGGAGTGATGGCTTTCTGCCTTAATTTCTCAATCTTTTACGTTATTCACTCCACAACTGCTGTTACCTTTAATGTTGCTGGTAATCTCAAGGTGAGTTCATTATAAACTTTTAGTTAATGCCTTCATCTGTGTTTTAGTGTTATTCTGATCGTCACCATCATTTTTTTTTTTTTTGGGAATTTGTGCCTATTATATAAATTTTTTCACCCCTTGTTATACTTGGCAAATAATAATAATAGTAATCCCTCTGTCCCAAATTTATTACCCCCGCAACCACCCCACCCCAAACCCCCAAAAAAACACGATTTCAACACCATATTGACACGGTGACACAAATGAGGCACAATAACTTGTTCGTGGTATTTTTTCCTTTATGAGCACTATTAATGTAGTAAATGGATTGTATTCGGACCGATTATTGGTGATCCGAATCGTAGCGGATAAGCATATCATCCTACTCAATCTGATCATGCTACGGATCTTGAACTTTATTACTTTATAATCTGAATGCAAATGTTACCTAATTTTGATTATATTTACATTTAATTATGTATAATACACACAACTAATATTTAGTGATTTATAATTTTTTAAACCTGTTTTTTGTTCCCTCTTTATTTTTCAATCCTTCAAATACGTTTTCATTGCTTCAGTGAATATCAATTACATTGAATTCATCTAGTTCTTATCAACTAGATTTTGAATTTGTATGTGATATCATAGTTAAAATCAATTAAAGTGTTGGTGAGTGACTAGAAAATAAGTTTTTCTAAAACTTAAAAAAAAAAGGAATAAGAATCACAATTATGAATGCCTTGTATAACATAAATACTTTGATCGAATATTTATTACATCAAATATTAATCAAAACGGGATCAAAATCAGATACATGGGCGTTAGTAACTACCATAACCACTTCTCATTAAGAAACTGATTGTTGTATTGTTCATCTACTACAACAGGTAGCAGTTGCTGTTACATGTTCATGGCTGATTTTTCGCAACCCAATCTCCCCTATGAACGCCATTGGGTGTGCAGTGACACTTGTGGGATGCACGTTCTACGGCTATGTGAGGCACATGCTCTCCCAACTGCCACCTGGCACTCCTCGAACTCCCAAAACCCCAAGAAGTCGGTTGGATTTGATTCCTCTGGTGAATGATAAATTAGATGATAAAGTTTAATTTAATGGTTGTCATACATGAAGATTCTTCTCTCTCAAGACAACAGTCATAAGAACAAGTCACATTTGAAGAGAGGAAAAGCACTCGCTGCTTCTTTGTCATCTTAACTTCAGGTAGATTTATTACAGAATTAATATAATGTTATTCACTCAATTATAACGCTTGAGTTTATTTATAAATTCTTCGGCTGATTATAGTTATTATGCTAAGATATTTCTTTCAACCAAGATATTGAGAAAACCATTTTTCCCTTGTCTGAAACCAACCGCCTGGGCCCTGCTTGTTTAGGCCACGTTTGATTACTATTTCTGTTCCTTCATTTCTGTTCCCGCTTCGAAATTTTTTAGATTAATGTACAAAAATGCGTTTAGTAAACACGTTTCTATTCCCAAAATTTTGGAGTCTTTCTTGATCTTCTTAAGAAGAGAAACAAAAAAATGTTTGTTCTTATTCACTCCCACCAAACTATTTCCACCACCAACCCGCTAGCCACACCACCATATCAGCTAAGAAATATGTATATTTATTTTTGGGGGAAAAAAAGAACAAATGTTGTAAGTTGTAACCAAACATTTTCCTTTGTTTTTGTTCCCATAAATTAAAAGATACAATTTCAGGACAATGGTTGTTACCGAACATGTTTTTATTCTCAAAATACTTCAGTACAGAAACAGATTTCCATCCCTATTTATTAGAACTTTGGAAGTAGAAATAGAAAAGCAGAAACACTAACCAAACGCCACCTTAGTGTTTCTGTTTTTTTTTTTTTTGTTCTCAGAAAATTGAAAACAGTGAAAGCAGAATATGTTTTGGTTCTGCTCTCAGATTTTTTGGAACAAATATCTGGGAACAGAAACACTACACAAACGCCACCTTGGGAAACTGTTGTTATTCGGCTTAAGAATCATCGATTTCTATAGTATTATGCACACACTCCTGAGTTTGATATCTCAAACTGGTGCTAGTGCGGTTAAATGTCATTCCCTTTTTTTTTTTTTTCTTTTTTTCTTTTTTTTGGCCTGGTTTTGTTTATTAACGTGATTGAAGGAGGATGCGTTTTGACCTGGTGATGGTCCCTATTCATATTTATGTACAACGTTGTGTTGTGTTGTGTGTGTGTGAGAGAGAGAGAGTGGGTTCTAGTTAATTGATACAACAGGTGGTTACTTGTTAAGAGTTAAAAAGGGTGAGAGATTGCAGAGAGAATTTATGTACAATGTGGTTTGCCTCTTTGTGCAAGAGATCTAAAGGGCGCACTTTCTTATATCGGTTGGGTGCATTCAGATTTAAATTCAAGATTTAATATCTGGAGTGCTTTCCAGGAGAATCGAACCCTGGTTGACAAAGAAATGAGACGTCACTCTTTGCTAACCGAACTAACACCTCTGGTGGATGGGGTATACACAAGTTTAGAGGGGTGAGAGACCACAGATGTCATTATGTACAACAGGTGAGAGAGAGAGAGAGAGATTTCATTGATACAACAGGTGGTTACAAGGTTAAGCAGTTAGTCCAAGGGGGATATCAGAGATTACAAACTTGTACACATTTATTACTCCTAATCCGGATCTGGATGTTAATACTAATAGATAGATAGCTAAGCCAAGAGCCAGAAGTCTTTCTGCCATCTGGTGCTGATAAGGTACCCACCAACACTTCTGCTCTGTTTCCTCACTCCAATTGTTAAGCACTCCACACAACTTATGCATCTCTCCACAAATTTCTCTGTCCTGCTCTTCCCGCACACCCAGCTTCAACCCAATTTTCAACCAAAACAAAAAGATTATTGAGGGATCAAATTTCATATTCTTGATGAGACCCAATTTCTTAAAAATGGGTCATTGCTCTCTGATTTCTGTTCCCATTTTTCTGGGAACGGAAGTAGAAAACATAGGAACAAGAAACCTGTTCCTGTTTTTGTTCCAAGGTTTTTTGGGGGAATAGAAAGTGAAATCTGGGAACAAAAACACTAAAAAGAGGTGCTACCTCACTTACCAATTGAGAAGTGGGGAGGGCTTCTTCTGGCCCAGAACCAGCACAGACACCTCTAGCTTCTTCACTTGGCTCATCACTGTGGCTAGCTTTGGCCCTTGTATTACTAGTGTTTCCACTTCCACCTGAATGTCGCCACCCACAAAGCCACATGAAACAGGTTCGTACTAGTGTGTGTGTGTGTGTGAGAGAGAGAGAGAGACAGACATGAGGTAGTTCGACATCTTTGATTCAGCACTGATTTTGCACAATCTGTAGATTCATTTTTGTGCACACACGGAAACAGAGAGAGAGAGAGATCCTCATAACTGGGGTCCTGGGGTTTGCGTTAGTGCGTGTGTGTGTGTGTGTGTGTGTGTGAGAGAGAGAGAGAGAGAGAGAGAGAGAGAACTGTTCATACCTGGGGTTTGCAAGCCTTACAGAGGGAGGCGAGTGAGGTGGCGAGGTAAGAAGAGGAGGCGGAGGAGTCATGATATCCCTTTTGAGGAGAGAGAATGTGGAGTAGAGCGAGAAGATCACCATTATTGGCCACATGGGTGAGTGCCCACATCATGGCATGCTTGGAATGGGATGAGTGATCCACCACTACCATCACTCTCTTCCTTCTCTCCAACCCATTCTCTCTCTCACAAATGTCCAAATTTTCCTCACCAATGTATCTTCCGTTTCCAACCCACCTCTTCGATTTTGATTCCCAACCTTCTCTTCCACTTAGCTGCCTCAAGAATGAAGCCGAACTTGACATTTTCCCCCTCCCTCCCCAGCGCTCATGCCCTGTTTCCCCCTTGATTGCTTGTTTGAGAGAGAGTAATGAAGTTTCTTTGAAAAACTTAGACAGAGAGAGAGGGGATCTCTGGGGTTTAGGCCTGGTGGGGATATAATAATGTGAACAGCTGTGCTTTTAAATGGGGCATTTAAGGGGGAAGTCAAGTAGGATATTGTTTGTTTGTAATGAGCTGAATAGTGTTAGTGTGTGTGTGTGTGTGTGTGAGAGAGAGAGAGAGAGTACTGGCCTGTTGATGCAGCAGGGCCATGATTTTATTCTCAATTATGCAGGTAAAGAAAGAAAGGGAAGGGAATCATCAGTGGCAGGTCGTGGCTTTAGTGTCTGTACAGATAGATATAGATATAGTAAAAAATATCAATATGGATCCTTTTTTATGATGAAAATATGAATAATTTGATTCGTTTTGTTTTCGCGGGATCTATTAATGGATTTGTGATATGGGTCTCTTTTATAACACAGATAGATCAAGGGAGGAGTATGGATCTCTGATCTTTTCCATACCGAAAGGGTCATTTTCCGCACGGCTTTTGACAGATTTAAAAAAGAACCTTCTTTTATGCCCCCTCTCCTTTAGTGTTTCTATTCTCTTCAGAATAAAAACAAAAATTATTTCTGTTTCGCTCCCGGTCTTTTATATGAAATTTCTAAGAAAAGAACAAAGTTATTCCCAAAATTCGGTTTTTGATCTAAATTTTTGGAAACATAAACACTTAGAACGCCACCTAGGCACCCCATTTGGTTAGTGTTTTCATTCCCTAATTCTTGTTTCCACTCCCAAAATTTTGGGATTGATATAAAAAAACGCGTTTGATAAACATGTTTATGTTTCCATCCCATTCCAAAAATTTTGGAGTGATTTTTGAATTCTTTAAGAATGAGAAAAATAAAAAATTGTTGATTCTTTTCGCACTCCTTTTTTTCAATCCATTGCCTAAGGTGGGACACGCTTGTCATTTTTTCTAAATCTTAATGAGGTAATTGATCCCTCTCAACCCATTCATTCCGGAAAATCATCTTCTCTTTCATTCTGCCATTGCTCTGTGTCTTCTTCTCTCCATTGCCTTTTCTACTGAAATCACCATCGCCTCTTTGTGTAAAAGAGATCTCTCTATCTCTTTTTTTGTTTCTCTATGTCCGATCTTCGATTGTTTTTTCTTCTTCTTTCTTTCTTCAGATATGCAAAGTTTGGTCCCAGATCTACGGGTTTTTCTCTTTAAATCCATAGATTTGGGCATCCGTGTGTCATCTAAATTTGAAATCGTCTAGTTTCTTCTTCTTTTTTTGTTTTTTGTGCTGATGTTGTCATTTTTTCGTCCATAGAAACTCAATATTTTAGTTTTTTCTTCATTTTTTCTTCTATTGCAGAGTTCATTTTTTCTGCTACTGCAGTTTATTTTTCTGATTTTCTTTTGTTATTTTTCATTTTGCTGTTTTTTATTTCATTTTTTCTGCTGACGTTTTTTGTTTTTTTTATTTTCTTCATTTTTAGTCTGCTTCGTTGTTTTTTTTCTTCTAGTTTTTTTTTTAATTTCATTTTTGCTGATTTTCTTTTTCCAGATAAATTTTTCTTGCTGATTTTTCATTTCTTTTGATTTTTTAAAATTTTGTATGTTTTTTTTCCCGACGCAATCTTCCATTGATTTTTTTTCCTTCTACTGTTGTTTGTCATTTTTTCTTCTACTAATTTTTTTCTTTCATCGTTGTCGTTTTCTTTTTCTACTAATTTTTTGATTATTTGATTATGTATTCCAATTCTTTCGCCTTTGCTTTTGATTTGGGTAAAATCCGACCACCTCCACGTATTCGCCATGACACCAACGCCACTTCATCAGCAACGGCCTGATAAGCCCAGTGAATAGACAGTCCGGGCGCCTCCTCAGATCGATCAACACGAAGAACGTGGTTGATCGCTAAACAAGAATCTCCTCCATTATCGCCACCTGGGGCAGACCGATGCGGTCACCCCAACCTGCACCTCGGTGCCCGGGCCGGCCCGTTGCTCCCTTAACATGCTTGGCCCATGGGCTTCTCCATTAGTGAACAAAAGGGCCCAAGGCCTAGACCCATAGCTCTAATCCGCTGTCTTCCTCACGCGCCTGACTAATTAACGCTAAACCGAGCTTAAAACCCTAATCTTTTGGAATGCTAATCGCTTTCTCGTCTATAAATAGAAAGCTTCATCAATACATTACGACACGTGAAAAACACACTCAACAAGTCGAGGTAATAGCTTTACTCCGTACGACTTGCTTTCTTCCTCTTTACTCTCACGCCGAAGAGGACAAGCCGGGAACACCCCACCCCATCCTGTGTGTAGGTGGCAGATTGAAGCTCAGCCTAGACAATAGCCCAGGGCAAAGAACCGTAGGACGGTATCATTCAGCTCGGATACCAGGCCAAACAACGCCTGACTAGCTTGGACCGAAGGCTTCAACAAGGACGAAGATCATCCCCAAATCGGTGGCAACTCTCCACGCGAGGAGTGACCTGACCATACTGTTGGTCGATCCAATTTCCAACACTAACAGTTTGACGCCGTCTGTAGGAAGCTTACAAATAGCCTTCTCCAAGTCATCAGTTACCCACTTTGCTAATGTTTGATGAACACAAGGTCTGGACACTCTTTGCGATCAAGGAACCAAAACGCCGCGATGAATAGCAACCCCACTGAAGACATGTCACGGGCTCCCAAACCGGAAACCAGGGCCACTGCCCGTCATCCAAGCATGGAGAAAAATATCAATATTGAGGGACAATCCTGTCTCCTGGTCCCGACCTCAGGCGTCTACCAAGGCCAGGCTTCCGGGACCATTGATGTCGCTAGGCTCGACAACATAGAACGCCAGCTCGACAAGTTCCAAGACTATTTCAACATCCTCCTCTCCCGCCTACCTCCAGCCCTAGATCAATGGGGACAGGATCTCCATATTGCAGGAGAGAGAGACCTCCACAGGGGTCCGATGATCGAGTGGTCACCTCTCTATGACATGTGGCGCGGGACCAACCTCAGCCCGGCAATCGGACAGCCAGGGAAAGGGATCTCAACCCCCCTGTTGTGTCAAGGTCCATGTCTTAATCAACGCGCTAGCGACGACCCAAAGACAGGCCATGGTCACTGCCAACTGAGGAGTACAGTCACCAAAACCGATCTAAGCGCCGATCTCGCCAAATTCGTGAGGTAGACTCTCATTCTCCGCCACCAGCTCGGAGGCGTGAAGCCCAGGCTGCGGCCAATCAGGTTGCCGTCCCGCAAGAGATGAAGTGGCTATGGAGAGACGCATGGCCGAGATGGAGGCTACTCTTAACCGGATACGGAACAATGGAAGTCCAGTCGAGCTACATATTGGGATAAGGTTTATTTTTATTGCTGAAATCACGGACGAGCCGGTCCCGTATCGATTTCTCAACCCCCCAGTAGCCCAGTATGACGGGACCACCGACCCCATAGATCGTCTTTCTATCTTTGTGTCCCACATAGATATGCACACCGCCTCCAACTCGGTGAGATGCAAGTTTTTTCCGCTCGGCCTAACTGGTCCTGCTCGGACATGGTTCAACGACCTAGCTCCGGCTTCGATCTCCACCTTCTTCCAGCTTGAGCAGCAATTCTTAGAAAGGTTCAGCCGATCTTGGCAAAGGCCCAAAACCATTGCTCATATCCTTGCCCTCAGGCAGGAAGCCAATGAGACCTTGGGCAATTACGTTGATAGATTCTGGATTGAGTCACTCACCTGTGAAGGGGTATCTGACGTCGTGGCCCTCAACACCTTTATTGACGAATTAAGGCACTGGAGACTCTCCTACGATTTAAGTTTAAGACCGACCTTGTGTCTTCGAGAAGCTTTGAATCTTGGCACGAGTTACTACAAGGCGGACCTCCTCGACAGAGTGAAAATGGAAAGAAAAGGACTCCAAAAGAATAAGGGCTGACCTGATGAAGGGTCGAGTCGAGCTCAGGCCTCGAGAAGGCTTCAGGTTGAAGGTCGACTAGGGACCTTGCCTAGGGACAAGAGGCCACCCCAGGGCCTCGTCAGCATGGTTTCACCCAGTTTATAGCCTTCGTCTCCACCATTTTTACCGAGAACGCCGAGAAGAGAATCTTCTCACTTGCTCCCCCTGAGGGAGAAGTCCTTAGGCAGGTTGGCCAAAAAAAAAAAAAAAAATTGTAACTTCCACAGGGATCCCAGCCACGCCACCGAGGATTGTTTTTGGCTAAAAGTGGAAATTGAGGCCCTCATCAGACGAGGATACCTCGGGAACTACGTCCACTGAGCAAACGAGGCTTAGGTCGGGGAGAATGACCGCCGTGACGAACACCGTGGTCAACGACACAGGAGAAATAATAGTCGGCCTCCACCCCGTGATGACAACCTTGGGGACGATACTAACCTCAAGGTAGACGACGAGATTAAGGTCATCCATGGAAGACTCGGTCTTGGTGGCGAAATATCCTCCTCTCAAAAGACATACGAAAGCAAGGGTAAGAAAAAGGTCGAGCAGGACGTGTATGAGGTCAGCACAGTAGATGCTGCAACAAAGCCGACTTGAAAGGGGTGCACGTTCCGTACTATGACGCCCTAGTCATTTTCGCCCTGATTAATCACTATAAGATAGCAGGGATTTTGGTCGACGAGGGAAGCTCGGCTAATATCATCTTTAAATGGGCCTCTGATAGAATGGGTGTAAAAGCCAATGTTGTTCAGCCCGTAAAGTCTCCTTTCGTCGGTTTCGGAGGCAACGTCGTCAACTCCATCGGATGGGTCTCAATCCGTCACGGTTGAGTCCAAGCCCAAAACAACCACCGTTCGGTCCAAGTTTCTAATCGTTGATAGGCCATCACCATATAATGTGATTATGGGATGACCTACCGTGGCCACTCTGAAGGCCATTTGTTCGCCATATCACTAGAAAATAAAGTTCCCCACCAATTCTAGGGTGGGCGAGTTCCAAGAAGGCCAAGATGCTGCCCGGGCCTGTGCATGAAGAGCCATAAAGAAGAAATAGCAATCACAGCTAGAGCTCGAGCTCAAGGACTTTTTCTAGTCTCTTTGGCCCGTGGCCCTGGCCGGAGGAAGTGAACCAGTCCTGATTGATGATCCCCGGGATGAAGATCCGGTTCCCCAACCTCATAAAGATTTGCTCGAAGTCTCCATTAACCCCACCATCGTGGAAAGGACAGTAAGGATAGGAGCCCGACTCGGCCTTGAGCAATGAGCTAATCTCACCAAGCTATTGAGAAAGAATTGCGACCTTTTCGCCTGGTCCCATAATGAGCTTCCCAGGATCAATCCTAGTGTGGTCATGCACCGGCTTCATGCTGACGTGCGCCACCTGCCAATTCGCCAAAAAAGAATGAAGTTTCACCCAGACCGGTAAAAGATAATTGAAAAAAAAATGGACAAACTCGTCATGTCGGATGTCGTGGAAGAGGTCGAATTCCCAAACTAGCTAGCCAACGTTGTCTTGGATCCTAAGGCCGACAACAAATAGCGACTTTGCGTGGACTTCAAGGATTTAAATAAGGCATGCCCGAAGGACTTCTTCCCCTTCCAAGGATCGACATCGTGATCGACACTACGACAGGGCACGAGTAGCTCAACTTCGTCGACGTTTACGCTGGCTATAACCAGATCCCCATGTATCCTCTCGATAAGATAAGTGGTTGCGCGTAAATACATCGCTACTTACACCGCAAGTGTACAAGTCAAGTTTTAGTATAGGTAGGGAGAGTAAGGGTATCGTGTTCACGGGGATTGGTTGAGATTATTATCGAGCATCGTGTTTATCATGACCTAACTTTATCTAGGCGATAAAAAATGTATTTATAATTAATTAATACTAATACTAAGTTAATTAAATTAGCTATACTAATATTATGAGATGTTTTCGGGGAAAGAATTGTCTAGGGATTAATGTTGTTTACAAATACGTGTTCGATCTCGTTTGACTTACGTTAATGGTGTTCTCGTATTCGATAATCTCGGTTCGTAAACTCACTCGCCACATCTCCCGAGTATATAAGACGAGTGAATACATGACTTTGCGTCAACGAAGAAGTCTCCCTCAACATCTTAATGACACTAGGTCACATGAGTTTCGCCCCAACGTCATTGATTGCACACTTTCTAACGCCCTCTCGGGTCGTTAGATTGTCGTGTTGTGTTTAAATCCTAGTCCGAATTTGCAGTTACCTCTCCCGAGTATCAAACCTCGTATTCTCTAATTATCTAAACAAGTATAATATCAAAGAATAATGGTAAACACAATCGAAATTATAAAAAAACACTCATTAACGAAACACCGAAACCAAAATAACCACATATTTATAAATGTATTGTTAATCCCTAAACAATCCACGTTTAACTAACGACCATAACCGTATTTACAATAAAGAACGAACTAAACGTGCTCAACAAATGCCTAAGTTAAAGAAATAAAAGAGAAAACGAAAGAACTTAGCTTAGTCCGAAGATTATGTTGTGGAACGATCGCTTCCTTCAACTTCTCTTTCTTCGGATTGTGAGCTCTCCCTAAAAAATACTCTAATCTCTACCCTAAATATGTTCTAAGTGTTGTAGGGGTGTTGGAGATCCAAGGGGTCAAAATTGGAGAGGAGATAAGGGATTAAATGGCAAAAATATCGTAAAAAATATCTAAATCTGTGTAGAGCTTACCACCGCGGCGGAGGGGTATGTCGGTTTGATCTTCGCCATAGCGGTGGAGAAGGCGGTGGATTCAGGTCCTCTCTGTAGTTTCACCACCGCGGCGGTGAGTTTACAGCAACTTAAGCCCATCTCTGCATATTCATTGCCTCAGCGGTGATCTGGACGCCGAGGCAATAGGCTATTGTTCTGAATATTGCCTTCGTGCTTGTTCCTCTACTGTTTTTGGTATGATTTGGTCGTTTATGAACCGTTTTCATCCCGTTTTACCCCCACACACCTGATTCATAGCAAAAAGAGTATAAACATATTAAAACGTACTAAAACGTAATAAACGTACTCAAAAAGTAACAAGTTCGATTTAGAAATAAATAGGCAATTTATACCTATCAAATACCCCCAAACTTAGAATTTTACTAGTCCCGAGCAAAACACTCACACAATAAAAGAAAAAAAAAATAACAACTAAAAACTAAAAATGAAAAACACTAAAAACATAAATGTGCAAGTTTTGATTATCATCTATCGGCCAAACGAATTTTTCCTCATCGGCCCCCAATCCTATCGAGTTCAAGCATAAAACACACTATGTGGTGTTCTAGAATTTCAACATTTCGATGATAGTAAGCGTCATTTTAGATCCTACTAAAGTGTGTGTGTTTGAAACTCAAATATATAACTATCCGTTAATCGGATTGGATTATCCACCATATAAGCGCATAACAGAAAAAACCCGAGGGTATAGGGAATCCATAGGCTTGACCCGGTTCTATTCTCCACTAATGTAGGCTTAGAAGTTCAAGGAGATCATTAGGTCATGGTTCGGTTTTCGAAAATTGGCCACGGGTATATCGGAAATACAAAATAGGTTAATCATCGTTAACTTGACGATACCCTATGCTCATGCTTGGCACTCTCACACTCGAAACCCCATAGATACAATTTGAAACAACTTTGAACATTCATTGAAGAACAACGTACTCACTTGTCAGAAGAAATGGAAAATAAAAACTATACATACATGTTTTATTCTTTTTTTTCTTTTCTTTTCTTTTCAACGAAAACACCCCCAAACTTATTCGATTGTTACAATTGAAGGGGTGTGTGAAATACAAACGAAAAACGGCAAGTGAGTACTCGAATACCGAACCAATTACAAGTTCGCCCTAAATCCAACTGTAAGACCTCAATCGTAGCATGTACGTCATTTTAGTTGTATTTCAGAATAATTGGGAAAATTCGAGATGAAATTGGGTCAATAAAAATTCAAATTAAAAATCTAGGGGTCAATCTGCAAATTTAGAAACATTAAATCCAAACCTTGAAAGGTAAATTGACATTTAACTTTTAATTAAAACTTTTAGGGGTGCAATCGCAATTTAAGAAAGATCCTAAAAATAGACCTGAACTAAAAGGAAGATTTTAAGAAGTTAAGGGGGAGAAAAGAGTAATTTCACAAAAAATTATTTATATACATGGGTGTGTGATCGGGAGCCATCGGCCGGAAGGGGGAAAATGAACAGTGACGTGGCAGAAGGGGGTTAACGCTCAGACCACTAACTTTATGCATTTAAATATAGATTCATGCAGGTAATGATCATAAAAACAATTCTCAAAACAGAAATGAAAAACAGAGAAAGAAGGGAGAGAAAACGAAGAGAGAGAAAGAGGTTCGCCGGCGGTGAGGAGCAGTACGGCGTGGGTGGTGGTTGTTCGTTTGGTCTGTTTGGTGTGTGTTTGTGTGTTCTGGGTGTGCATGGGTGCTCAATTGTGCGAATAACGTGTGGGCGTTACCGTGCATCGACGGTTGTGTGCGGTGGGCTCTGTTTTTCTGGCAAAAGATGTGGGTATAGGTGTTTTAGTTTTGGTCATTAGCGGGGATGGTGATCGGGTGGTGTGGCGCTCCCGTGTGTATGTGGGGTGAGTGGGTCATGTGCGTTACGGCTCGTTGTCCGGTACCGGTGCATGTAAGCGGTTGTGTTGCCGGCGGTGTTTGGGACGGGTGTGTGTGTGTTCTGCCATCCAAAGTGTGTGTGTGGCGTCGGGAGTATCTGTGTGTACAGGTATTGTTCGCCCGGTGGTGGTGTCGTTCGGCGAGGTGTGTGGATGTAAGATCGTCGGAGAGGGAGGGGAAGGAGAGAGACTCTAGCCGGGACCAAACAGGAAAACAGGAAATGGGGAAGAAGAAGGGAAAAAAAAAAAGAGAAATTTGCAGAAACCACCCCAGGGAAATCTAAAACCGATCACGTGATCGCCAAACGTTTCAGAAACAGGTGAAACTTCAATCGACTATTAATTCTCGTTAAATTAAATTTTAGTTAGTGTTACAAATCCTAAAATCATAATAATTTCGTGACGATTAACTAATTTTAAGTACGTGGTACATAGAATTAGTAACGATTCAGAATATAGGATCCGCATTGCATGATTAGGATGTTTTAGGTAAGATATTAATTTAGAATCTGTCACTATTAGGTTCGCAGGCACTGGCGTCTAGATAAAGTGCGGTCAGTGTCAGTTTTGTAAAACGGATATCGAGGTGAGTGTACTGTATTCTTACCAAACTATTTTTCTATGTATATATATGATGAAATATGTGTTTACTTAAATTGTATGAATTTATAAATGATATGGATCAAGCAGGATTTGGTTGAGTTGGTAAACTGAGTTTTTGAAGATTTCGATGGTTTCCAAAATGAAACTAAAAATGAATTTTTATTGAATTTGGTAAAATCAGACGGTGTTTTTAAAAGGAAATAGAAAACATCTATTCTCCTAAAAATGTCCGGTTTTCAAAAGGAAAAATAAAGGGTGGAAAAGTTGTTTTGAAAGAATCAGACGTTTTCTCTAAAAAGAAAAGTGGGAAATATGCTTTTGGACTTAAAAGTTGGTTTTGAGGAATAGGGATAGACGTGGTAATTTGACGATGTTGACGATATTTATTGAGTTGTGATTCGATGATGTTGTAGTTGATTTGACAATGCCCTAGTATTCTGTTTCGGTAAAGTGAGATTATCCGCTTCGGCGGAGTGATGTTATCTGCTACGGCGGAGTGATGTTTATCTGCTTCGGCAGAGTGATGTTAGACGTTTATACTGCGCAGTGATTATCTGCTTCGGCGGAGTGATGGGTGTTCGTATGAAGGCATATCCTACGGATGGTACGGTACCGTTGCAAACTCCCGATCGTGAGGTTAAAACGATCACTAGGGCTGGCCAGTGTGTATGTATTGGAGGTGTGTGTTTGAGATTGGTGCTTGAGATGTGGTGTTTTACGTATATTGGTTGATTTGATGTTATTTATTATGATGTTTGGTAGGATGTTATACTAGATGGATTTGGATGGAACTTATCTATATCACTTTATTTTCATTGCTTATCTACTTATGCTTGATCCATACTAAATTGTGGAAATATTTAGAACGTACTAATATTTAAAAAAAAAATGTTTTACTAAGAAGGCAGTACACTCGCAGGTACAACAGCTAGGTGTCGGTCCCCTACTGGCACTAGGTAGAGCTACGTGATGAAGTCATATAGGCGATGAAGAGAAGCTGTCAAAGGCGAACCTATAAAAGGTTCATAGATAAATACTTTTAGTTAATCAAATTTTGGACGGGTGTGTCCCCCATAGTAGGTGTTTGCATTATACAGTAGGTGTATATTGTCATTGATTTGAAGATTTGGGTATTGGTGATGTCATGTTGTAGTCACGCTCACCTCAGGATGACGGATGCCGGGGGTGGGGTGTGACACCAACCGCTCACATCAAGTAGCATTTGCAATCTACTAACTTGATTCTCTCAAATTTTGCCTTCAATTTAGCGATGAAGGTTTGGAAAGAAACTTTATCGGTCAAATGGTGTTTGTTAAGTGTTCAGAATTGAAACAGTGTTTAGGCTTCGACAGGATAACGAGAGATAATAATATATCAAGGTAATCTTAAAAAGGCTCAAGCGAAAAAATGAATGTCTAAATCATATCTTCCGAACTACTTCGTCTAGGATTTCGACTCGAATTTTTCCCAAATCAAGTTCTAGAAACCCTAATGTCATGAATTTGGTAGACAGATAATCGTTTTCAAATTAATTAGGCAGTTATATAGTGAGTTTACGTGCTCGTGTAAATAGGATCTATAATAACTATTACTAAAACATAACGTTGAGTGCACAAAACATACATGCATGAGCTTTACGCTCGACCTCAATAAACAACCAGGGGACAGACTCATCATCGGGTAAAGGCCCAGATGAAGTCAAAACTCTGTACATGCATAAAAACTACCCTAAACAAACATGCACACGTAAAACCAGTAAAACATAAACTATAACTAAAACATACTAACACATCACCACCAACTTAAAATAGGTAATGTCCAAAACAACCTGTCAGCGATCTCAATGACAGTATATAGCATGATATTGAAAACAGGGGTTTAAAACACGTATCTGGAAGGCGAGAGAATCTCGCCTCCGTTTCAAGTCGACGGAGATGGATCTAACTTATTTTTTACCTTGGGTTGCCTCCCAAGAAGCGCTTGGTTTATGGTCGTCAGCCTGACACGCTGAAGTGCTCGTCAAAGAACGGCTTCCGCTCGTAGTACGTGTCAAATAATACCACGTACGAGTCTTGGTTTAAAACACCCTCAAGCTTGGCGAGATAAGGCTCTGAATGGATCAATCTTTCAACATCATACCTCACCAGCTCATGTACTTGGTGGGCATGAAAGGACATTGCTAACGGCGACGAAAGACAACTGAGCCACATCGGATCCTCGTAGATGTGATCATCTTGGATCGATTGCGGCATCACGAGCTGGAAATCAATCGGTGAAAATTCACAATGATTAATATGTGAATTTTCATCGCCGCTCCACTCTTGAGTTTTCCCTTCTTCAGCTTCATCAATGAATTCTCTCAAGCTCCTCCCGCTCGTTTTCGGTTCCTCAAGGTGGCTTTTATTGCATATGACTTGTGTACCTCCCAGGGCCATTGTGTCTGACTCGGCCTCAATCAAGTAGATATAAGTTGATCGATTTGTGTCTGAAGAGACGTTACGGTCATGTCTATGTCGGCGCAGACCGTCTCGATATAATCAAGACGATCCTCGTGCTCGTTTAGCCGGTCATTCGTCTCCCTCCAAAATGCCTGAGTCTCCCTCATAAATTTAGCTAATATCGCTTCTAGGGGGGAAGACTCCACATCTTGGACCGAGATGTTAATCTATAGTGCCAAAGCAGTAGAACTATCCCCCAAGCTTTGGTAGCTTGTTGAATAATTCCAATAGTGAAAATCATACTCGGCCATGTCTTCTAATACTCGATAGGCTTCGTCCGCAGTTAGTTGGTCGAAAAAGGTGGTACTGTTTCCTCCTTCAACCCACATTCTGGTTACGATTAGTAACCCATCAAGGAAGTTCAATAGTTGACACTCCTTCGGGAAACGATGGTTCGAAAATCAAAATAACAACTCCTTGTATCGATCCCAAGCACTATAAAATGGCTCGAAATTCCGTTGAAAGAAATGCAAAAACACTTGTTGATCTAACATCGTCAAGCACCCTGCAGGAAAACAAAAACAAAAACTACAAAGAAAAAATTATAAATAAAAGAAATGCCTAAAGTAAAATTGGTTCATTTGCTCACAATATTATAGATATTGCTCACAATATCTATAATAATCAGAAAATCAATTCACGGCAACGGCGCCAAAAACTTGGTTGCAAGTAAATACGTCGCTACTTACACCACAAGTGTACGAGTCAAGTTTTAGTATAAGTAGGGAAAGTAAGGGTATCGTGTTCACGGGGATTGGTTGAGACTATTATTGAGTACTGTGTTTATCATGACTTAACTTTATCTAGACGATAAAAATTGTATTTATAATTAATTAATAATAATACTAAGTTAATTAAATTAACTATACTAATATTATGAGATGTTTTTGGGGAAAGAATTGTTTAGGGATTAATGTTGTTTATAAATACGTGTTCGATCTCGTTTGACTTACGTTAATGGTGTTCTCGTATTCGATAATCTCGGTTCGTAAACTCACTCGCCACATCTCCCGAGTATATAAGACGAGTGAATACATGACTTCGCGTCAACGAAGAAGTCTCCCTCAACATCTTAATGACACTAGGTCACATGAGTTTCGCCCCAACGTCATTGATTGCACACTTTCTAACGCCCTCTCGGGTCGTTAGATTGTCGTGTTGTGTTTAAACCCTAGTCCGAATTTGCAGTTACCTCTCCCGAGTATCAAACCTCGTATTCTCTAATTATCTAAACAAGTATAATATCAAAGAGTAATGGTAAACACAATCGAAATTATAAAAAAACACTCATTAACGAAACACCGAAACCAAAATAACCACATATTTATAAATGTATTGTTAATCCCTAAACAATCCACGTTTAACTAACGGCCATAACCGTATTTACAATAAAGAATGAACTAAACGTGCTCAACAAATGCCTAAGTTAAAGAAATAAAAGAGAAAACGAAAGAACTTAGCTTAGTCCGAAGATTATGTTGTGGAACGATCGCTTCCTTCAACTTCTCTTTCTTCAGATTGTGAGCTCTCCCTAAAAAATACTCTAATCTCTACCCTAAATATGTTCTAAGTGTTGTAGGGGTGTTGGAGATCCAAGGGGTCAAAATTGGAGAGGAGAGAAGGGATTAAATGGCAAAAATATCGTAAAAAATATCTAAATCTGTGTAGAGGTGACCACCGCGAAGATAGGATTCCTCGCCGCGGCAGTGGGGTATGTCAGTTTAATCTTCGCCGCAGCGGTGGATTCAGGACCTCTCTACAGTTTCACCGATGCGACAGTGGTTCTCACCGCTGCGGTGGTGAGTTTACAGGAACTTAGGCCCATCTCTGCATATTCACCACCTCGGCGGTGGTCTGGATGCCTAGGCGGTGGGGTGCTGTTCTAAATATTGCCTCTGTGCTTGTTTTTCTACCGTTCTTGGTTCGATTTGGTCGTTTATGAACCGTTTTCATCCTGTTTCACCCCTGATTCATAGAAAAAAGAGTATAAACATATTAAAATGTAATAAACATACTCGAAAACTAACAAGTTCGGTTTAGAAATAGATAGGTAATTTATACCTATCAGTAAGACCTCGTTCATCACGGACAGAGGCACCTACTGCTATAAGGTAATATCTTTCGGCCTTTGCAACGCCGGAGCGACCTATCAAAGGCTTGTGAATAAGATGTTTATAGAAGAGATCGAAAAAATAATTGAGGTATACATCGACGATATGCTTGTAAAAAACATCCGAGCTCAAGACCACCTCGGTCATCTCCAAGTCTGCTTCAATAAACTCCGAGCTCAAGACCACCTCGGTCATCTCCAGGCCTGCTTCGATAAACTCCGAGCTCATCGTATGAAGCTGAATCCGAACAAATGCATTTTCGGGTTTCTTGGCTTAATGGTCTCGCAGCGTGGCATTGATGCCAACCCTGACTAGATTAGTGCAGTGCTCAGTATGGCCTTCCCGTGAAGTAAGAAGAAGGTTCAGATGTTCACAGGTCAATTGGCCGCCCTAAACCAATTCATCTCCAGGTCGTTTGAGAATGCCTCTTTTTTTTCAAAATTCTCATAGGGAACAGGTATTCGGATAGACCGAGGAGTGTGATAGCGCCTTTCAAGAGTTAAAAAAATACCTCTTCTCAGCACGATGCAAAAAGATGAGGAACTGCTCCTATACGTGGCCGCCTCTACCACGGCGGTAAGCGCCGCGCTGGTTAGGGAAGAGGTCGGTGTGCAGAGCCCGGTCTACTACTCCAGTAGGGTCCTTACTGATGCCAAAACTAGATATACAAGGTTTAAAAAGCTGGCCTACGCTTTATTGATTGCCTCGAGAAAATTCAGGCAATATTTCCAGGCTCATACCATCGTGGTTTTAACTGACCAGCCGTTAAGGCAAATACTTCATTCCCCTGATGTCTTTGGGTGATTGATGAAACGCATCTTTTTATTTGGCCAATTCCACATCGAGTATCTCCCCAGGACTGCAATAAAAGGCAGGTCCTAGTTGATTTCATAGCCAAGCTAACCTTTCAGGGTGAAGAGCCCGCCACCGAGCAAGAGACTGCCAAGAAAACCTCTCCATCAGCTTGCCAGGCAGGCATGTCCCCCAGCTCAGTCAATTTTCACGTCGACCTGGACCCTGATTCGTGGCAGCTCTTTACCGACGGGTCCTCAAATCAGAACGGCTCGCGTGTCGAGATGGTTCTCGTCACCCTGGATAAGGAAAAAATTGAGTATGCCTTCAGGCTCACATTCCAGGCTACAAACAATGAGGTTGAATACAAGGCTCTTTTGGTTGGGCTAAGGTTGGCCCGGGAATTCAATGTGAAAACTTTTCAGGTCTTATGCGACTCTCAGCTCGTGGTCAATCAAGTCAACGGTGAGTACCTCACTAAGGATCTGAGCATGGTGGCCTACCTGAAGAGGGTAAAGGCCTTGATGTAGAACTTCGAGAAGTTGCAAGTTAAGCAAATACCCCAAGAAAAGAAGGTATACCGATACGTTGGCTAACCTAGCCTCAGCAGTGGAATATACTCTCAAAAGGACAGTTTCTGTACAGTATCTGGTCGAGCCGAGCTCTGTCTTCTCGGACAAAATCGCTATTATCTGCACCCTAAGCTCTGAACTAACCTGGATGGATCCAATCGTGAGCTATCTCGCCAATGGTACTCTGCCAAAGGACTAGGCTCATTCCCAAATAATACAGTGCCGGGTAACATAGTACGCCCTCATCGACGACACCCTGTATCACAAGTCCTTCTCAGGTCCATACTCTAGATGTTTGCGACCTGAGAATGTCGACTACATTATGAGGGAAGTTCACGAGGGCATTTGTGGAAACCATTCGGGGGAAAGGTCGTTAGCCCGGAAGCTGCTCCTACACGGTTACTACTGGCCCAAAATGCTCGAAGATGCGGGGGAGTTCATGAAAAAGTGTGACAAGTGCCAGCGGTTCACCACGCATCTTCACAGCCCGCCAACCGAGCTAGTGCCGATGATAAGCCCGTGGCCCTTCGCCCAGTAGGGAATAGATCTCCTCGACCCATTCTCTCAGGGGACCAGCCAAAGGAAATTTCTGGTCGTCGCCATTGATTACAACACAAAATAGGTAGAAGCTGAGCCTCTCGCTAGAATCACTAAGGAAATTATCCCAGACTTTATTTGGAATAGCATGATATACCGATTTAGTATCTCCAGGGCCATCGTCTCAAACAACGGGAAGTAGTTCGACAACGATTTATTCGTCGAGTTTTGCTTTGGGCTGGGAATCAGCACGCACTTCTTCTCCCCTGGTCACCCCTAAGCTAACGGTCAGGTCGAAGTCACCAATCAGACCATTTTGCAAAATCTAAAGACCAAGCTGGACAAATCCAAGGGGTTATGGGTAGAAGACCTGTACCTCGTGTTGTGGGCTTATCACACAACAGCTTGGACCCCAACCAGCGAGATGCCCTTCGCCATGACTTTCAGCTTGGAGGCCGTCATCCCGGTCGAGATTGGCATACCTTCTCAAAGGACTGCATCTGCCTTTAACCGGGCTGAAAACGAAGCGGGTTTGGCACTCAGCCTTGATCTGTTGGAAGAAAGAAGGGAAAGAGATCAGATCTATTAGGCCGCCAATCAACAAAGAATGGCTTGGTACTATAATTGCCGGGTTCGACCTCGATCTTTTGACGTCGGCGACCTTGTCCTGAAGAAGGTCACTCTGGTTGCTAGGGACCAAAATACTGGCAAGCTTACTCTGAGCTGGGAAGGGCCTTACCGAGTCACTCGAATAGCCCAGCTCGCCACCTACAATTTGGAAACCGAGGTACCCCAGGAATACCAAGCTCCTAAAACGCTACTATACTAGAGAAGGGCCACCTCCCTAAACTTGTTAGATTTCTTATTTTGATATTAGAGGCTTCTAATCGAAATTTTGAAAGCAATGAAAGGGCCCTCGGTTCAAATTTTTCCAAATTTCCAAATTCTCTACAAGTGCGACAATGGACACGAGCAGTCCTCCTTGCCGAAAGGCCAGGGACGAGTCGCCTTCCAGCCAGTTCTCCGCGTGGAGGTAGCCCTCCCGCTGAATCTCCAGCACATCCCGGCGAAAGACTAGTTGTCGCACCGAGGAAAGAGACCAATTATCAAATAACATTAGTGGTTTCATCCCGGAAGTGCCGACTAGATGTCACCCTCCAATGGCGTCGCGCCAATCGCAACCGAGGACCTATCAGCTAGCGCCTACTCTCTCGCAGTCAAGCTGATCTCACACTGCCTAATGTGACAACGCTCTTGTAGGAAATATTGACGCAATCCAAAAAGGCTAAGACAACCTCATCTCTGGTCGAACCAACCCTCTTCTCTAAGACGACCACAAAAGCTCGGCAAGCCGAGTTCCTATGGTCGCTTGGGGGGCAGAACGGCCGGCCCTGGATAACGATAGAAAGGTTGCAAGGAAAGGCTTCATATAACTGAGAAGAAATATGAATTCCTATAGCTTAGTCGACATGATCGGCGTATGGTTTGAGAAATCGCGCAGTTCTTGCCGTGGATTTTCCATCTTTCGAGGAAATTATTTCTTCAACTCTCATTACAAATATGGGTTCTGATTCTTCCCCTAGCGATGCCATTACAGAGAAGAGAGAGAGGAGAGTGACGATAGAGATGTCGTAATATGGCGGCGGAAAGAACCTGGAAATATTTTGGGTTCAAAAACACGGTTGTTAGGTGTCTCAGTCATTAATTGCATTGCATAGGAAATCAGAAAAGTTGGCATGTAATCAAACGGCTAACAATGCCTCCCCTACCTGGGCAACAAGTTTCCAAAATTTGTTGAAGAAAAATGAAAGTGGCCAAAAATCGTCGGGCTGAAGACAGATGTCGGGTCCGCAATTTACCAAGTTGGTATAGTTGCTCCTTTGCAATAGCTTGGCTGTTGAAGGTCATCTCGGTTATTAAATTGGATGATTATCCGGGCTTATTAAAGAAGTTCACTGTTTAAATTATTTAAGGTCGATCATTTCCTTCAAGTTGCGATGATTACTATGATTACTAGTACAAGTGTGCATTGGTAACCGGCCAAAACTATGAACCAAGCAGTCTAACCAAAAATTGAAACATACAAGGCACGATTGGCAATTCAAAAAAGTTATATTCATTGAACAAGAAATTTGTGGTTACAAAAATTGGGGCCTCTGCCCGTGATTACAGGCCCGCTCTTTGCAGGGCTAAAAAAAAAAAAAAAGTCTAGTTTTGATTAATTGACTGGGTTGGTGGAGACCTTTACTAGAAGGGAACTGAACCGATCTGGTCTTCATTGCCAGCTGGGGCAACGCCCTGGCCTCCCGAGGATCTGCTCGGCCTGGGCTTCTTTAATATCTTGAGGATTAAGCTCGAGCTTGATCTTCATGTATTCGACCTCTTGGAGTCGGCGCCGGACCGAGTTGATTGGCCCTTTGAACCCCAGTTTTATCACACTCTTCCCGATCCGATCTCGGAGGTTCTTGAACTTTTGGCTCTTCTTCCAATCCGCTACAGCTTCAGCCCGGGCCCGCTCCAGCTCAGCTTCCCGGTCGTCCCTCATCGCTTCGAGCTGGTTGAGAGCAATCTGGGACTATTGTATGGCCCTGTTCACTCTTTCCAGGTCGTCCTCAACCTGCTTAGCTAGTTTCTCGTTCCTCTTCGTCAACTACTCGACCTCGTCCCGGAGCCTCTCCAACTCCCTCTGGTTCTTGTTCAACTTGTCGATATGTTAGGACCTCCCTTTCTCCAGTTTCTTGCACCTCTCGCTAGACTTATGGAAATGTAGCCCTAGCTCGACGGAAGAGTAGAGAGCCTGCACTAAGACAGGAGAGAAAAGGTTAAAAAGTTGAAGTGTCTTAAGTCTGAAAATCTTACCGAGGTAAGAACTCACCGACAACAGGTACCAATGGAGATCGGAGGCGAGCCTGCCATCGAAGTTTTTGCTAAATTTGGTCCAGTCTGCTGGGGGAATAATGTGATGGAAGAAGGTCGAGAGAATGGCCGGCGTCTCAAGTATGCTTTAGTCACCGCGGAACCTGGTGCTGACAGTGAAAGGCCCTACCTCTTCCTCCTACTGGGGCCCCCGTCCCTGCTGGACCTTTTTGTTGCTCCTCTTCTGCTGCCCGGTCACTACCTCGAACGTACCCATTTTTCGCTTCTCTTTATCTTTCCTCTATGGAGGCCGAGCTCTCTGTGTCTACAGGTATCGTCGCCGGCCTGGCTATGGCCGAGGTTGCAAGCCTCCTCGGAGCCACCGCCTTGCATGCTATTGTCGGCCTAGTGTAGGTTATTTGGGGTACGTCCCTTACTTGCGATTGATGGGCGCTGACCTGGCTGGAGCGGCTTGGACCATCGCCCCCTCCTGGGCTTGCTGAGGAGTCTCTCCTGCGACCCCTTCCTCGATATCCTGTGCTACCAACCGTACCAGCATCTTAATGTCCATGACTGCAAGGAGAAGAAGTCAGTGAGCGTCAATCAACAGAAGGAAATGCAAGTATAAATAATTTGACGAGCAATGGTAGGAAGACTTACTATTCTTGGAGTCTTCTTTCAAGGTCATTAGTAGTAGGGAGGGGTCGCTCCAGAAGAAGAGGTTATACAAGCAGGACGAGATAAGAGCGCCGATGTGACAGAATAGGGTGCTGAAGATTCGATCTCTCTGTATAAGAATCTCTAGGCTCAGCTCGTGTTTCTTCGGAACTAGAAAAGCAAAATCAAGACAACTCAGAAAAATTGACCGGAGAGGGAAAGTAACTAACGTCTAACTGAAAAGCTTACTCACGGCCCCCCAGTGCCTCTGGACCAAAAACTCCTACTGTGATGCTGGGGCGGCCTCCCATCCGATCCTGCCAAGAAAAAAGAAGCCTGACTTCTAATCCTTGATAGATTCGGCGAAGCCCGTGAGGAACTTCTACAAGGCCGAGATATAGCACAAGCCCTTCCTACTAGGTATGGATTTCACCAGGAAGATGGCATAGAACAACCCGAGGGACGGGGTAATGCCCTCGACCAACCATATCACGTGAAAAGCCACGACCATCCGCATACTATTGGGGGCGAGTTGTGACGGACACAGCCCGAGATCCCAACAGACCTCCCTCACCCAAGAGTACATGGGGAAGCGTAGGCCGCCCTGCAGTTACTGGTCATAGACCATTATAAACCCCTTATGTGGGGCTCAAGCCCGATCGTCTTCCTCGGGAATGCGCATCTTTACCGTGCTGCGAAACGCATACCTGGAGCGAAGGTCCTGAACCTTCTTCTCCGACAGGTTAGTTTCCACCCGTCAAACCAAGGTGCCCTAGCGGACCTCACAAATCAATTTACCTGAGGTCGAGCTGACTATAGGGGCGCAACCCGACATTGATGGCTGGGCTTCTACCTCTGAAAGTGAGCCCTCGATATCAAGCTCCACGGCTGAACTCACGCCGAGTTCAATACCAGGGCCCCCAAACGAGTCTGTTTCGCTTCTTACCCTCCTCTACTGAGGCCCAGTGGTCGCGTCAGGAGACTAGGAGGTCCCTATTCCTGCCACTCTGCAGACATTTTTTGGAAGAAAAAGTCGTTCATTCAACGGCGGCCTCTGGCTCGATAGTCTCCTTGAATGCGGAGATCACCCCCAGTTCATCAACCTGAGTTGCAAATGAGCTAAGCTTGATCTGCTTAACATGGGGTTCGGCCACAGTCTCTTCAGATCTAAAGAGACTATACCCCGATGAATAGGACTCAGAGATTGAAGCCATAGAGAAACGAAGAGAAGATAAAGGAGAGTATCGTGCTCTGAGGTCGGCCGAAGCTATCGCTGATACTCTGGTGTGAAGAAATGTGAAGGAATGAAGTGACTATGTATAGAAGGGCTGAGAAGTCAAACCGTCGCGTTAATCGAATGGTGCGCAGAGCGTCGATTCACGCATCATCAGCCACGTGTCACGCATCCGATCAACGTGTCAGTCAAGCTTCTTGCGGAAGCCTTGCGATAATCCAAGCTAGCCTGCTCAACCGATTTGTTTTGTCTCAGCCCGAATTCTCATCTCCCAAAAGACCGTGACAAGAACCCCCAGCATCTCATATTCCATCTCCCCACTAAGACTTAAGGGGTAACTGATGTGGGTTAATTCCAACCACCTCCACGTATCTGCCACCTTGATTAAAATCTCTATGTCACCAATACCACTTCATCAGCAATAGACTGATAAGCCCAGTGAATAGACAGGTTGAGCACCTCCTCAGGTATATCAACACGAAGCACTTGGTCGATCGCCAAGCAAGAATCTCCTCCATTATCGCCACCCAAGGCAGACTGGTGCGGTCACCCCGACCTGCGCCTCGGTGCCTAGGCCGGCCTGTCGCTCCCTTAATATACTTGGCCCATGGGCTTCTCCCCCAGCGAACAAAAGAGCCCAAAGCCCAGGCCCATATCTCTAATTCGTTGTGTTCCTCATGTGCATGAGTAATTAGCGCTAAATGGATCTTAAGGCCCTAATCTTCCAAAATGCTAATCGGTTCCTCGCCTATAAATAGAAGGCTTTATCAACACATTACGACACGTGAAAAACACACTCAACAGGTCGAGGTAATAGCTTTACTCCGTACGACCTTCTTTCTTCCCCCCAAGCTCTTACTCTCACGTCGGAGGGGACACGTCGAGAACACCTCAACCCGTCCTTTGTGCAACTGGCAGATCGGAGCTCGGCCCAGGATGAAGAACCACTGGACAATATCATCCAGCTCGGATACCTGGCCGAACAACGCCTGACCATCTCGGACCGAAGGCTCCAGCGAGGACGAAAATCATCCCCAAATCAGTAGCAACTCTCCACGCGAGGAGTGACCTGACCATACTAATGGTCGGTGACACCAAAAGCTTTATATGGGAGGTCAAATTTGACAATGATTTTCCTCGACTGACTGCTCAATAGTTGAATTGGAGAAAAAAATTAGTTTGTTTTTGTTGTGGATGTAACATGATATTGGTTCTTATTTTGTTACTTGTTTTTCTTTCTATTTTACTAGTTATTATATTAAAGTAGAAAAAAAAATCAAATTGGACTTTTATTGTAAAATATGTACATTGTTTATATTTAATATGTTAATATTTTAGAGAAAAAAAATTAATTAATGTTTATTTTTTGGATTTGTTTTAATTTTTTATTTATTATCATATATTTAAAAGAAAAAAAAAGGGCAATTATTGAGTAAGAAAATGTTGGCTAAGAAATATATATATTATTGTCTTACATCTAAAGAAAAACAAATGTTGCAACCAAGCGTAATTCTCTATTTCTGCTCTCATAAATTGAGGAAATAATTTCAAGATAATGGTCGTTACCAAACGTGTTTATCTGTTTTTGTTCTTTCAAATTAAAAGAAACAATTTCAAAATAATAGTCACTACCAAATGTGATTTTGCTCCCAGAAGGAAACATAATTCCCATCACATCCCATTTTATTGAGAGTGAGTTGGAAAAGTAGAAACACTAAGGCCACGTTTGGTTAGTGTTCCCACCTTTCTCAACCCAACTGAGATGGAATGGGTTGGGTTGGGTTGAATTAAGAATTTTGTTTCCTACTAAGAACAGAATTGCGTTTGGTAACGACAATTTTTTTTTTTTGCTGGGAATAGAATCGTGTTTGGTAACTATATTATCCTAAAATTATTTCCTCACAATTATTTTTTTTTTAATTTCTTTTTTTTTTTTTAATTATTTTTTTTTTTTCTTTTTCTTATTTTCTCTTCCTTCGTCTTCATCATCTTCACCGAACAACATCCTCCATTGATCGAATTCCACAGAGATTTCATGACCAAACAACAAAATCGAAATCGATTTTCGTCAATGAACAACGAACAACGATTTCTATTTCATGAACGAAATTGAAATTGATTTTGTGATCGATTTCAGTAACGAAATCGAAATTGAAACCCTAAACCAAAATCAAGAACCAAACCCTAAACAGTAACCAAACCAAAATCAGTAACGAAATCTTTGAAATCCTATTTGGCGAAGACAATTTGCGATCTATAACTTTGTCGATGATGGCAAAGAAGACGACGGCGATGGTAACGAGACGACGGTGACACACAGGCAACGAGTAGACGAAGACAAAAAGACGATGATGACAAACGAAGAAGGAAAACGATGGCGATAAGAGGAGGAGGAGGAGGATCAATTGCGAGGAGATGAGAGGAGGAGGCGAGGACGAAGACGAATATGCAAGACGACGAAAACACACAGACAAAGAGGCGAGGATGAAGACGAAGACACACAGAGGGAACGGAAAAAAGAAAAATAAAAACTCCTATTTTGATCTTAACAGAAGTCGAACAGGAGGTCTCATTAACAATTACAAAAATTTCAAACGTGTCCCTAAAGTTGGGATGAGTTTTTTTAGCACAAAAAAAAAAAAAAAAAATGTTTCTCATTTCCTTAGGATTTTCAGAATCAATTCTCATTTTTTGGGTTGGGTTGGGTTGAGTCTTGTGTTTCCAAACACGTTCCCAAATATTAATCCCAGAAGTTTTGAGTTGGGTTGAAATGGAAACACTAACCAAACGGGGCTTAACCAAACACCACCGTGTAACTTTCACCTTTTTTCAAGTCCTTTTTGTGGTTTTTCTTTTGTTTTGTTTATGGAAAACTCTTTCGGCACTTTTTAAAACTTAATTTGCAGACAAATTTTATTGCTGAATTCTATTGGAGAGAATGCAAGAGAATATTTTGGGAGGACCAGACAACAAACAATATTCCTCGTGTTATTACTAAAGACACTTCTTATCATTTTCCCAATAAAACCATGATATTCCTCATACAATAAAAATTCAAACTTTTTTTTTTCTTTTTGCTTTTTCTTTGCCCTCCTCTTACGGATCTTTTTTTTTTCTCTCTCCCCTCATCTCATCTATGTCTATTGAAACAATGATTGTTGCATGTTGGATGTAAACCCTGTAATTAATCTTGTAATCTTACATTTAAAACTTATGTAAACGCTTCAATCTCAAATATGAATAAAAACTATTTATTAATATCATTCTTTCAATTATATCTTTATCGGTATAGGCCTTGAACATTGAGTGGAATGTCTGGATATTTAATGTGATTAAATAGGAGGAGACGAAAGACATTTTGTATCTCGACATTCTAGATGTTCTTAGTCGGTATTGGATTATTGAAAAGGGCATTCAATAATCTAGGCTAACTTGATCTGATGTTTTCTCTTTGAGAATGGTAAGTCTCAATCCATCAGTATGAGATACTAGAACATCTGCAAGGGGACTTACTAAATGGTAATAAGAGACCAAACATGATCATCCTTAATATCCTACATGGTAGTTTTTGTTGGCCCACAAATCTACCCAAGAGAGGGGTAAATTGGGTAGTTATAAAAATTTAAACAAGTCATTTATAATCAAAACATCACTAAATTTCCATATCCAATTATTATCTTGAGTTATAGTGGAAGTATGTTTATCTAAATGTCCAACCAAATAGATAGGGATAGAAAAATTGAACATACAGATTTATCCTGATTAGATATGTAACTCTTACCTATGTCTAGTCCCCTGAGCTCCCGCAGAGATTTCGCAATCCACTAATCCTGATTCATTTCCTAGGTAAGAACCAAACCTTTAAAATCAATTTCTCAGGTTAAGGACTAACTTAATTCTTCCCCCAGACTCATAATCAAATCTTTACAATTTTTCTTTTACCAAACTCAGGAATAACCTAATTCTTTTGTAGGCTAAGAATCAAACCTAATCGTTTTACAGGCTAAGAACAAACCTAAACCCTGATTAGACACCGACCAAATGTGTTTAATCCTCTCACATTCACAAGAACAAAAAATATATGTTTCTTCAGAGCTTCTACCACATCAATACAATATAAACTCAATCAATGTCTTGATATACTACGTGATAGAACTACATGATAATACAAATATGATTTTACTCGTTTTAAAGCACAGATAATATAAATCAAATTTTACAGACAAAAATTATTTCACAGGATTTTCAGGATATTTAAATATAGAAAACAAATTTTCAGACTAAAATACTATGAGCTCAATCAAAAGATAATTAATCAATTAAAGCACAATTAATTTAAGCAAATAAACAAGAACAATCTCACTGAGATATTTTTTTAGAAGATCAAACGTAAGAATCGAATCCAATATAGCAAGAACGACAATTTCTTCAACGCAAAACTTTTGTGCTCAAAAATATTTTCATTAAAATGATAGTCTCTTTAGGAATTTAGATGATTTAAACTCTTGTTCTTGATTGATGTATATTCAAATTCGCAGATCTATCTTTATAGATGTCAAACTATGACTATAATAACTATTTTTAAAATCATAAGACTATTAATGTACACCCACATAATATGCATGATATACTATTTTAATTATGAAATATTTGATCAAAAAATACTCTTTAAAAAGCTTAATTTAGTCCCCAAAACTTATTTAATTCAAACCCCTTAAATATAGAAATAGTTTTACTAGTTAATCTCATAGAATCAAATAATATGATCTTCAAAATATATGATAAATATATGAAATATACTCAAATCTCCTTAAAATTAGATTTTATAACGTTCAAAATCATAAGATTTGAGTTGAAGATCTTGAAAAATGAATTGATCAAACTTTTGAAAACTGCTCAATCAATGAACCGGTTGTCTTTCCAATGATTCATTTTTCAACCGTTGGCAACCAGTCGGTCTAGCAAACATCAACCACCACAAATATCATCCTGTATTTCCCAGTTGACCGACCTCTCGTCGGTCGACCGTTTAGACCAGAAATTCACTTTTTTACATCCTGAACTCCCAGTCAACTGGCCATTGTGTCGGTTGACCGTCCAGGCCTGAAATCCTTTATTTTCTATTTTTAAAACATTTTATTTGACCGACACTTTTTCAAAAATATTTAGACTATTAAATCTATCACTTATTACCATGACACACATAATTTAATTAATTTAATAAGTGTCGTGTGTGATCCTAATCGGATTCCATTAAGAGTATAAAATTATTGAGTTGTTTTACCTAGAAATACAAAAAATATTTTCTACTCCAAAAAAATCTTCAATGTCTTCATTTGCAATCATTTTGAATGTTTTGTTAAATATCATATTGAAAACCATCATTATGTATTATCTTTGAAATTTAATCTTTTTCTAATTTGCTCAATTGGAACTCAATTCTAAATCATTCAATAAAAACATTAGTTTCATAAAAATAAATCAATGTTAATTTGTCCAGTAAAACCTCTAGGATCAATAGTTTTGTTTGAGTCAAAATAGGATATCTAAGGTGCAATCTATTATGTTAACTTTTGTACTTAAGGTGCTTATGGGTTTCTATACTTTGAAAATACTAAGTGTTGTTCCTTAATCACGGGTCTTCAAAGGTATTCTTTGGGTATAGTCGGACATATATGGGTAATAACAAGTATGCACGATTGGATCTATCACTCTTAGTAAAAGAAAGTGTGACCCATGCAATTCGATTTACTATAATACCCAAGTCTTTCACCAGAGCAGTGTGATGATTAGGATGAGATTCCAATCAGGTATCATAAGAAATTATATTATCAATCAAATACATATGATTGGACTAGGATTTTTTTTCACTTAATCATATCATGTTGGTCCTTTCGGGAATACAAAAAGAGAGATCGTGGAATACACATACCACACCTGAGAGGATTTTCTTAGATAAATTCCTATCAACTGAACATGATTGCAATAGGGAGACAGCGTCACTCACAGTAAGAAAAAAAAATTAAGGGGAAAATCATTTTCTTATAGAAGAGAAAATTTGGAATTATTCCAATTTTTAATTGATTAGTAAAATAATTAATTAATTTTACTATCCATCTTTCGGTATGAAACTAATGGGTCAAACACAAGTAAGGAATTGAGGTTAGAAGAGTTATTGAAAAAAAAATAGGCAGTAATGCTCCACTTAAGAAGTTCAGAGGTTAAAGTGGAAATAAAGAAAAATGGGGTCCAGGGTTATGACCCTGGACAATATATATAAAGAGGGGTCTGTTGATTTGCACTATTGATTTTGAATTTGGCTATCTCCTGGATTTAAAATTGGGGTTATCTTAGATTCTTAAGATAAAATTAGATCTTAGAAATCTTAAGAACACTCTTCTTTCTGAAGATTCTCTATGTGGTTACCATAGAGAAGGATACATATGTTGTTGTTCGAAGGTCGCTTCTCATTCACAAATCTGATCTTGTCTCTCTTGGAAGAGTCGCCTGAAATCACGTCTCGAGAACTACCAACTTTGAGGTTGAAGCACGAGAAGAGGTATAAATATTAAAAGAGTTTTAATATTAATTGTCTTTATTATTTTAATATTAAATACGGTTAGATCTACTTAAGGAAATCGGATATTATGTTTAGATTTAAAATTTTTATATTCCGCTATGTAGATTTAATAATTTTAATGTTTGATCCCCATTCATCGTCGACCAATCAAAATCTCTCATCTTCTCTCTACAAATCTATTACTCACACTATTAGATCTGATAGCCCCCACACCATTGAACCCGCTATAGATACCCACAACCACCAAAATAGTACATGGTCCAAAACCCAAATCTACCATCTTCATCACCGTCTCATTGAACCGACAACGACCATTTGACAGGAGATGGCAAGAAATGCATAAAATCAAACTCGCCTCATTTCAAAAACGGAGGATCAAAGGTTGGAGTTTTTTCGTTCACTTTCATTCTAGTTTTCTTATCTTCCCTTAAAAGAGAAAGAGAATGTCGGTCTATGGTGTTGACCACAAGGGTGTGAAAATCAGAGGTTGAATTTTGATGACAACAACATATTTGTGGTTTTGTATTTAAATGGTTGTTAAGTGTATTAGAACAAGAAATGTTATATTGGAGACAACCACGAAAAATGAAGAATAATAAAGATGGTCATTCAAGAATGAGGAATCAAAAAATTAAGATCAGATCTCGGATGATTGAAAAGATTGAAGACTCTAAAGATCCGATGACCAAGATTGAAGATACAAGCCAATTTGAATATTCAAGAGAGATTAAAACAAACACATATATCAAAAGATAAGATAACTCCTTCCATGATATTCAATACACACTGATTTTACAGGGACAATACAAATTACACTTCCATTATTACATAGAATATATTTACTGTAATACATATGTGTTTAATGCTAATAGATGTATATAATTAATTATATGACAATGAAGATAAAAAATGAACTGAAAAAATAGGCTAAAATTAAAATCCTACAGAAAGTGGCCGATCAATATCTAGAACTAGTCAACTGATCTAGACAGTAGTCTTGAAGGAATAGAAAGCATCTTAAATTAGCTGACCTTCGGTCGACCAATTTTTCCAATAACCTTAAGGAAATAAAAACCACCCTAAATCGGTCGACCGACAAGCATCACCGGTCAACTAATCATGGCAGTAGGTTTTGAATTAAATTAGTTTTGAATAACTAATAAACCAACTAAATAAGTCAATCGACCGATTACACCATTAGGTTGTCCAAAATAGAAAATCAAGAACATCGGTCAACCAGCTATCGATATCGATCAACTGATTGTCGGGGTCGTTTCAATACACTGAGCAAAAATACAAATTTAAGCTTGAATTGAACACCATATTAATTCAAACGAGTTTGTAACTTCAATTAAATATTTTATCTTTGAATTGAATCAATTATTTCGAATTAAAATACAAGACTAATAGGCAAATCGTTGAATATAAAGTTTTCATTTTTCAAGTCCTAAAATGTAGCATTTTTCCTTACTACTTGTCTTTCAATGATAAATTGCTCAAATTGGATGAATTGGAACGTTGTAAGAGTAAGTGATTATCAAATTAATTGTTCTTAATGTTCATATCATTAAAACACAGTAGATTCATTTTAAATTGCTTAGATTTGACACCCATAAAAGGGTGTTTTGAACACCTTTGTTGATAACAAGAAAAATAATCCAAAAATTCCTCAAACCCATCACACATTATACATTCTTAAAGCCTAATTCTTGTGTATATACCACTCTTATATCCTTATTGAATGAAATATTGTTCATATAACACTACATTACCAAAAAGTGTGTGAGAATTTGTGTGAATCATCGTTGTGAGCTATTCTAAGAGTCTTGTGCATATCAATGGGTGAATTTTTGGAAGAATCAAGCTAAGCATTACTCATATTTCGATACGATCTGCATTGGATACTTCCATGTTCATACCAGTGAGTTTGTTACTCATATTCCGATACGATCTGCATATATTTCCATGTTCATACCAGTGAGTTTGTTACTCATATTCTGATATGATCTGCATTGGATACTTCCATGTTCATACCAGTGAGTTTGTTCCGAGATTTAATTGTATATTACTTGTGATTATTTGTCCTTGTGTGAATTACTTGCATATATGTAAATTTGTTTTACTTGTACTATCTCTACTCTAGATTATACATCTTGAAATTGTGATAAATGAATTGAATTTTCACACTGTACTTTATAAGAGATAAATTACTTATATTTGAATTCTATTAGAACTTTATAAGAGTTATCGAAAAATGTTCTCCATATACATCACGAATTTATTGAATTTGATATATTGTATACGAGAAAAACTGCACTGCCGACGAGATTAAGTTACTCATCGTGAATTAAATCCCTCGCATACCAATCCAACAAGAGGTAAGCTAATTGGACAATTTTACTACACTTTCTAACATGATATTACAATCTTGAAATTTGGCTTAAGTTGAACAGAAAAAGAAGCATTCCTATTATACTTGAGCTTAAACTGAATTAATTGATTCTTTTATATCACGTGACCTTTATATAATCTCTCTCTCTCATACATGATTAATTGTGTATGTGTCATTACTTGACATATCATTGGCACACGCACTTCTGTAAGTACCTAGAAGAGTCAATATAAGTTGTATTAAATTATAGGTGATTAATAGAAGCTCCGAGGGTTAGACTTATAAAACTAACAACAAATAAAATTCATGTTGTGAGAGTGTAAATTGTAACATAGATTTGGGTGTTGGTCTGAGCGAGAGATTATGACTAGTTATAAACGAACTTGCCTTGTGAGAGATTGTAGCAAGATATAAACGAATGTATCTTATGAGATAGTGTAGCAAGGCACAAATGAACTTACCTTGTGAGCGATTGTAGCAAGATATAAACTACCTTATCTTATGAGAGTATAACGATTTGTTCTTCACTGGAAAAAAATATCCGAATATAGTGGATTAGAAATCTCTGAAGGTGCTCAGGGGAGAAAACGTAAGTAAGGAGGGGCCTTACCGAAATCGTTGTGCCTCCATTGTCTTTGTCTCTTTCTCTTGTGTGTGCTTGCATTTACTTTGATTTTACATATTCGGCTGCACCTCTTTAACACTTGTACTTTATTGTATATTTGATTAAATGGAATTTAAAGAAGAAAATTAAAAGAAAGTAAAATCGACGTAGTTATTTGCACTATCCAATTTATCCTTTCTTCGGTAGACTTGGACCAACACTTGGTGGTGTTCGAACTGGAAAATCGAAGAAAACAAATCTTAGATCTAAGGTTTTCGTGATTGATTTTGATGGATTTCAAGAACCGGGCGAATTCAAAATTAAATTTTTCTTGTTGAATTTGATGGATTTAAAGTGTTTGTGGACCGTTTCATATCGATTTCGTGAATAATACATATATATTAATGTATGTCTACATGGAGAGAACTTTGGCCCTAACTTCTCTTCCAAAAAATTGTTTTAATCTCTTATATATGTTTGTTCTCTTGGCTTTGGCGGTTGAGAAGTTCTTGATTCTCTCTCTGTAAGAACGAGACTGGGCTGAAGCTTTTAATTTTTTATAAAGAAGATGAAAATGAGTGGGGGCATTGAAGGGAATGAAGATGGTCTACGAGTTCTTCCACGTTTTAGTTTATGGTTAATGTTTTATTTATTTTATGAGTCCCTTTTTAGATTTATTCAAAATAAAGACATGATAATAATAATAATAATAATAATAATAATAATAATAATAATAAACTCTAGGAAGCACAAACGTGGACACACATTTTTTGTCCAATTCAGATACAACATAGGGACATGATAAATTCCAAAAAATCAAAATATAGGTATGCCTAAGACACGACAATATATTATTATTATTATTATTATTATTATTATTATTATTATTATTATTAATAATAATAATAATAATATAAATTATGATTCCTTATGTTTTTTATAGTACCAACAAATTTCACAAATAAATTAATACATAAAACAATAAATACAAAATGTACAATAATACTACATGATTCTTTAAATTATCAATCAAGTATTGTCAAGAATTTAATTGCAAACGCAATCAAATAAATCTTAAGAATATTATTCATTATTTCATCCAACTTGACAACAAGATATCAAAAATAAACAATCAAGTTTCACACAAAATAAATAAACAAATAAATAATCTCTATCTTGAAAACAAGGCATACTCCTCTTTACCTTTTCTTTGCTCCTCTAAATTAAAATAAAAAATAAATAAATAAATAAAAAATCTTTGCACACACGTTTCTTTAGCTTGAAATTTCAACATTTCTATGTGACGGGACGAGAAGGACATCTCTATGCTGGGGGAACATTAAACTCCAATACATGAGGATACGCCACTGATATGTTGAGATATTCCACCAACACGTCTAATTTTTTTCATTATATACGACACAAGAAGAATATATATCGAGTGCATATCTATAGAGTGTTGTGTTCAATACGAGTATCCGTGTGTCCGACATGAATACGACTAACCTAAACGAAGTGTTTGTGCTTTTTAAAGTTGACTTAATAGTAATTTTTATATTTTTTTAATTCACAATAAATTAGAGATTCCGGTAAGGGTTCCTATGTCATTTACAAACAACAGGGGTATCAGAGGAACACTAAAAAATGAGAGGGGTGTCTCGGATGATAAAACCCATATTTCTCTTGTTGATATTTTTAGTACCTATTTCCATAATTGACTTTCAAAAGGAGAATCCAAATGAAATTCCAATAAGAATTCATTCCATCTTCATTTATAAGAATGAAAAAATTCAAAATCCTCTATTTCGTAGAAAAATATATTAGACTTTTAAAAAATTATTTTAGAATAGAAATATATATTTGAGAAAGAAGACACTAAACAAATGGGATGAAAAAAAAATGTTTTAAATTTCAAAAAAAAAAAAATCAATGACATTAGACCTCCTGCACTTTTTAAAGTTTCACCGATATCTCATGTAATATAAAAATGACATGAGACCTTCCCGATAATATTATGTCACGAACACTAATACTCATTCAGCATAAAATAAAATTATAGATGAATTGTCAATTTTACTCTTTGACAGTCAACATTATATTTTATTTGGGTAATTCTATATGTACATTTTATTTTATTTTTTGTTATTTATACAAATTTGCTAAATGTTCATCCTAAAAATTAATTAATGAGATTGGGTTGCTAAATGTAAACATCAAATATTCCAATTATACCCGTGTACAAGAAATAAAAATTGCTAAACCTAATTTCTAAATGTACACCTCACATTTTTTAAGCATCCTTTCATTCCCTCCCATCGCAAACCAGTGGCCCCTCTCTCTTATCCACCCGTCCGGCAGCAGCACCTTCCTCCGTAGCTTCTCTGGCAACATCATTCTGGTGAATAGCAGTCCACTTTGGCGGCTTCTCACTCCCATTGCAAAGAGTTGTGTATTAGATCATAAAAATTTTAGTTTCTCATTATATATATATATATATATATATATATATATATATATATATATATATATATATATATATATATATATATATATATATATATTCCCTTAGTGATTTTGTTAGTTCTATTAATCTTGAGAGATAGTGTCTTTATCAATTGGTTGACCTCTTTAATTTGGAATTCATTTGAAAATTGTAAAACCCGGGAGAAGAAATCCATGGCTGACGGAGGACTGACAAGTCCGGGCAAAACCAGGTTGCCGGACCTATAAGTCCATGGTTTGTGTTGTTGTTCGAACTTACAAGTCTGCACAAGCCCATGTTGCGCTGATTTGTAAGTCCGCAACTGCAATACATGATTTGTTTGGTTAATTAAATGCTAAAATTTAGCTTCCTTTTTTTGTTTGTTTTCCCTATGAATGTATGCCACACAAATCTTAACATTTAATTAACAAATAAGCAACAACAAAAAAATTCAATAGTTACAGACTTATAGGTCAACAAATTACATACATTTCCAAACCTATAGGTCTACCCAATTGGGCTTTGCGCGGACCTATAGGTTCATGCGAAGCTCATTTTCGTGGACCTATAAATCCGTACCAATCGCAATTTTGACATTTAGAAGTTTCAAAAAAATCGATAAATCTAACAAAAATTACTAAAAATGTAAAATTGATGCATTGTGTCACGGGCCGAGCCTTTTGAGGCTAGAAAGTGGACCGTGCAGCGCTAATTAGGAGATCGCCTAGTAGTAAGCCTGAAGATCAGAGGATCTTAAATAGCGGAAGCGATTTCAATAGTAACGAGTTTCCTTACAACAATACATACTGGCAATGTAGAGAAGAATACAATTACAATAACAACGACAATTGTATTAATATCAAAGGCTACAAGGTGTGAAAGGTCTGAATGACTTCAAGAGCATGTCCTCCTACATAATACTTTAAGTGAAAAAATACAAGTGACCACAATAGATATCATTATACTCGATGAGTTATAATGTTGTATTTCTACAAGAAATGAAAGAAATAAACTAAACTAAACTAATCTAAGCTAAACTAGTCTAGAAAACAAACGAAAAGGGTCATGGACAAGCGGTCATGTGCGAGAACAAGCACTGAACAAGCTAAGACCATGATATTCTCCCCCACTTGAGCTGTCGACGTCCTCATAGACTTCTTCTGATGATGCTTCTAATTTGGTCTGCGGTTGTAACGTCTTCTGCTGTCTTCCAGATATGTTGGCTTTGTAGAAATTATCCACTAAATGAGGATACAGTGGCTGGTCTACGACGTTCTCACTCGATCCCAAGTTGACATCAAAGCACTTGTGTAGATTAAAGCACGAATCAATACCCCTCAGAACATTCCACAACGGAGTATCATGCTTGAGAACCTGTGCGGCAGTGTCCTTGGAATATTGGAATTGAAGTGTTGGATATAAGGTTGTAGAATTCAATGCTTTATCCACCACTACAACTGTTGTACCTTTGTTCCCTGAATTTCTGACCCTCGGCACACAAAGTCGATACTTCCGTCTTTCTGGATGTAATCCCACCGAAAGCAAGTGGGTCTTTGCACTATTGGCTAACATGAAAGTGGATTGGCTCAATGGAAACTTGATATCTGTAGATGTTTCCCCGTCCGAATGAGGGGGAAACTCCTCTGGAATTTCTCTTGGAGAAGCAATTCGAACATAGTCAAACAACCCTTTTGCTGAAATCAAAGGTGACACTTGTGGGTTAGTTTCTCCCCCACTAAGCACTAGAAGGTCGTCTTGATATTCCTCCATCTCAAGCTGCAGAGCCGAAACGGATCTGTCTTCAATCGAATAAAGTATTGTAGGAATGACACACGATCAATCTCCCATCATACAAAGCGAATCTGTAAAAGGCATTGGGACCACCTTAGTGTCCATAAAGAATTCCATCCCCAATACCACTTGAAAGTCATCCATGAGAGCAATGGTGGAGTTGAGGAATCCATCTCACGGAGCAATCTTCGTGTGTACCATGTTGGCGACTCCAATCACGAGACGCGCTTCAGAATTCACGGCCTTCAATCTCCTTGAGTGTGTTTCGACACGTAAGCTCAACCGATTAGCTTCCTTATCGGACATAAAATTGTGTGTAGCACTAGTGTCAACTAAAGCACAAGAATTCTGCCCATTAATTCGAAGGTCCACAAATATGAGGTTCTTCTTTATGACCTTCTTCTTTGCGACCGGTTGTCGCTTCATGGCATTCAACAGACGAATTGTACCCATTTGATGAGCATCAAACTCGTCTGAACTTTCCTCTTCCTGCTCTACAATATATTTTTTCTGACATTCCTTTTCTTCCTGAATCGATACTTGCAGCGCGGACAAAGCATGTTTATGTGGACAATCAGATACATCATGATTCTTGTTGCACAAAACACAAGGAGTTGAATTTTTATGGGTCTGTCTGCCCCAGTGAGGCTTCTGGTTTGCCGAACCCAGTGATGCCCCTGAGTTGTTGAACGAATGGCCGGATTTTGAGTGCTGACCTCGGCACGGACTCCTCGGAAGACTCCGTGAATTGGAATTGGAGTTGGGGTTGCTCCAACGTTTTGGTGGGCTTCCCCGAGATGATTGACCTCCACTTCCATCATACTAGGAGACATTCTTGTCTTTTCTCTTGTCATGGTTAGTGGTAGGTTCAATAGAGTAATCAGTTACTCTTTCTACAGTAGCAACGGCAGCAGATAAATCAGTAGAACGTTGTCTTTGTATTTCCTGACGTACCCAATCTTTCAAGCCATCTAGGAACCAAAACAACTTATCCTCTTGGGACATTATACGAATGTCCAGTATGAGAGCCATAAACTTCTTGACATAGTCTTGGACGTATCCGGTCTGTTTCAGCTCTCTCAGTCGTCGTCGAGCCATGTACTCGACATTTTCCAGAAGGAATTGTACCTTAAGTTCACCTTTAAGGTCTTCCCAGGTATTGATAGTGCAGCTTCCCTCCAAGATGTCTGCATATTTGGTTCACCACCATAATTTAGCATCACCACAAAGATACATGGAAGTTGTTGTCACCTTTTCTTCCTCGAAGTTTACTCCGGTGCCCCGAAAGTATTGCACCACATCAAAGGGGAAGTTTCAAACTCCTTGGCGTCTCCTGAACTGCCATAGGATTAAGATTCGGATAGGCGAACCCTTGAAGTAGGTTATCTGGAGTCTTTAGCAAGAGCTCGGTACACCATATTCTTCAAGTCGTCTAACTCGCTTTGGAGATTGAGGACTGACTGTTCCATCTGAGCATGATGGCCAGTGGATGTCGCGGCAACTAGGCCCATCCGTTCGATCAAGTGATCGATTTGGGGGTTTTGAGATGTCCCTTCCTCACTAGCATCGGGGCTTCGCAAAAGAGTTAGAGCAGTGTTAATGCAGGAAACGCTTTGTTCAAGTGCGTCGAGACAATCTTTCGTCGACATGGTAATTCACCAATGTGGTCAGGCAACGAATCGGTCCGTTGCTCTGATACCAACTGTCATGGGCCGAGCCTTTTCAGGCTAGAAAATGGACCATGCGGCGCTAACTAGGGGATCACCTAGTAACAAGTCTGAAGATCTTAGGATCTTAAATAGCAGAAGCGATTTCAATAGCAACGAGTTTTCCTACAACAACACATGCCGGTAATGTAAAGAATAATACAATTACAATAACAACAATTGTATTAATATCAAAGGCTATAAGGTGTGAAAGGCTTGAATGACTTCAAGAGCATGTCCTCCCACATAATACTTTAAGTAAAAAAATACAAGTGATCACAATAGACATCATTATACTTGAGGAGTCATAATGTTGTCTTTCTACAAGAAATGAAAGAAATAAACTAAACTAAGGTAATCTAAGCTAAACTAGTCTAGAAAACAAACGAAAAGGGTCACAAACAAGTGGTCATGTGTAAGAACAAGCACTGAGCAAACTAAGACCGTGACACATTGGATTGTTTAGTACCCATGATTTCTTCAAAGCCAATTGAAATTTGCCCAAAACAACGGTAAGATGAAAATTGTTGAAGGTTGGTTGTTGAAGGAGATGAGGGATGGAAGATGGTGAGAAAGAGGAGAGAAGAAAGTTTAAGGGAAGTGTAAATATTTATAAATAAATGGTATGTACATTTAGTAAACACTATTTATTTATTTTAATTATTGACATCCTTATCAGTAATTTAACATAAAATTGTAATAAAAAATTCATAAAAAATAGGTGTACCGTGTACATCTAGCAAATTGGGGTGTGCATATAGAAGCCCCCATTTTATTTTTCAAAATTAACCTTAATATTTTATAATAAGACAACAATTACCTTCTTTTATCATTTTTCTTCTTCTTCTTCTTCTTCTTCTTCTTCTTCTCTCTCTCTCTCTCTCTCTCTCCTCCCTATAATTTCATATTTAGGTAGACAAGAACAGGGTAGTAGAAAGTTTGGGTACCATTCGTCGTCATCACCGACCACCACACCATCGGCCCATTCCTTGCCGTTGACTATTACCCCACCATTGTTCCATTCATCACTATCGTCAACCACTACACTAGTCCCATTCATCTCATCGAAGACCACTATGCCATCCTTCCATGACCACCACCACATCATTGTCCCATTCATTCCCATCAAAGACCACCATACCACCATCCTATTTGTTGTCATCGACGTCTACCATACAACACTATCTTTCCAAATATGGACCTTTGAAGATTAATCAGGAAGACTTATTAGGAACAAATGATTGTTAAGATTTTATGTTTTTCTTTTTAAACTTGTATTTACAAATTGATGTTGTGATTTTGCAGTTATTTTTTGGGTGTTTTATGGTTTAGCCTTTATTTAAGAGTTAGTTTAGTGAAGAAAAAAAAAATAAAACATTCATGTTATAATTTAATCTTTTTTAAAAACATTCTTAGTGTATAGTCCTTGATAGTTAGCAAAAAGTGGTGGATGAGCATTTATACCCTTGTGTATATAAGGGAGAAACCCTAATGTGCCTCTTTTCATCTCTTCATTTTTCAGTCGATGGCCTCTCTTTCTCTATTTGTCAGCTGCAAGCCCCCACCATTACCACTACCGAAATCGTTTTCCCCCACGAACAAACGTCGCCGCCGTCACAGAATTTTCCAAATTTGGAAAATTCCAAATTTGGTCTGCTATTTTGTCACTCGCTACTTCCGTTCGTCGTTTGCCGTTGGCTGCTGCCTTTTGATGTTCTCCGTTGCCGCTAAATTTTCCAGATTTGGAGTTTTGTATATTAATTGTGATTATTCTTGTTTGATTTTTGTTTTGTGAACATTCATACTGATTTGTGTTTTGATGAATATTCATACCGATTTGTTTTTCGTTGATCTTAAAAAAAAATTTAATATTTTTTATTTGTTGTTGTTGGTTGTGCCTCTGAAATTTTTTTCAGATCAAGAAACTCACTTTGTTGTTTCAGACATGTTTTGATTTGTTGGTCTTATTGATTTTGGAGTTTTTGTTTATTCATTATGAATGTTTTTGTTGATCTTTTTTGTTCTTTGTGACTAGTCATATTAGTTTATCTTTTTGTGAATATTCATTGTGGTTTGGTGAACGTTCATACTAATTTTGTGTTTTGGGTAAGAATATTCATACCGATTTTGTTTTTGTTGATCGTAGGGTTTATTTTCATTGTTTTGATTTGTTGTTCTTGGTTGATTCGTTTCAATTTTCAAATTTTTACACTTTTCTCTAAATATTCATAACTATGTTAAATAGTATTGTGAATATTCATAATAAAAGAACGTGAATGTTCTTTCCGTAATTTTTATGAACATAACAAAAGAACATAAATAGAAGAACGTGTGAACATAACAAAATAATATAATTGTTCACATAAACATTGTGAACACTCACAACAGCACAATCAACTCGTTAACATGTATTAAATGTTTAAAAATAGAGAAATAAAAATGTGAATGTTCACATATAACTATATTTTACAGAATAACATTTTATGTAAATTAGGAGAAAACAATGGTAAAAAAAAAAAAAAAAAGAGGATATTTTCTAAAAAATATTTGGGAACTGAAAATGTAATTAAGTAATTGGATGACTATTTTATAATTTATATATGGTTGGCTAATGGGTTTGAATGGGCTGAGAGAGAGATAGGTGATGGTTGATGACGGAGAAGATTGGCCATGGTGGTGGAGATTGACTGATATGAATATGGATGAGCTAAGAGAAAGAAAGAGAGACGATGGTTGATGGTGGAGAAGAATGCCACGATGGAGACGATTGGCCATTGTGGTGGCAATCGGTGAAAGTGGATACGGATGGGTTGAGATGGTGGTGGTGGTCGACAATAGTAGGTATGGATGACTTGAGAGAGAAACGGTGAAGAGAGAGAGTAGAAAATGAAAAAAGAACAGAAAAGAAAAAATGATAATTGAAGGTATAACAATCATTGCATCATTACATTTTTTTCAATTTAATGCAAGTATAAATAGGTCAATCTATCTATTTTTTCTTCGATAAAAAATTTCACTAATAATTTTGATAATTGATGGAATGCCGATAGAACCTTCAAACTAGTAATTTTGATAATTGATGGAATGCCGATAGAACCTTCAAAATAGCAGAAGTTGTTTAAGATGATAACCCTTATATTTACATAAAAACTTTAAAATTAAGAGCCGTCTCAATGGCCAAATGGTATAGTTATTTTTTGATTAAACAAAATTGAAATTCAACCACGAAGGCCAAAGCCATTTTTTTATAATTTGCAAACCAATAATTAATGAAACTTGTGTTGTAGAAATGAGCAAAAACCAATAAAAAAAATAAATTATAATCACAAATACATCTATATAACATTACAATTATCTAGTTCAACCCACAAGCTAAATGACTAGCAAAATAAAGACTACGGATTTTTATAAACAATCCCTAAACTTAATTTTTGAATCGTGTCGTCCATATAATACAATAATCTTCTTCAAAAATCTAATAATTACAAAATAATTGCACTACAATGAAAAATCATTGTACTATATCATAACAAAAAATCATTGCACTCTAATTCTCTGCCACAATAAAAAGCTATTGTTATAATGAAAGAAAGATGAGAGAAATGAGTGACCTAGTGTACAATTATTATTTAGATATATGAGATCAATGATAATTTGATTTAATAATTGACGGTGGTCAAAACATTTCAAAATTCCATTTCTTTCATTATAATAATAATAATTTACCATTATGGTATAAAAGAATTTATTTTGAAAAAAAAAATTACGAGTTTTCATTGCTAATTTTTCAATTACCAAAATTACTAGACATTACACAGAATTACTGTAACAAGTGGCCAGAATGAATAAAAAATAAATTAAAATATCTACAACTAATACTTTTGGCTAAAATATAACTAGAATACAATTCTTAACAATCTAATAGTCAAAACAAACTTCATAAATTATTTGTCCATTTAACCAATTCAAATGGCTAAGTGGGTTAGAGTTGCTATAGGCTTTTGCCAAAACGAAATACAGTCACGTGATAAAAGGTTGGAAAGTAAACTTCAAGAAAATGTAACTTGAACCCAAAAAAGGCATATACATTTGGTGCTTTTTCTCATTGACACTTTTATTAGGAGAATAAAGCAATCACTGGGGTGGGGAGAATGGAACAAGTGAAAACTGCTCTGCACCAAAAGCATTTTTATTGATTGCACTTTTTGCATAAACCAAAATCAGTTAAATATGAGATTTACAATGACCTAAAATCTAAGTTATACCATGAATGAATATCTATTTACCTACCTCCCGTCCAGCAGCCTATCCTTTCTCGTTGATTCGGCATTCGTATCTGCCAAATACCATTGATACGAACCGAAATAAGGAAGAAATGCTGCCCCTATCTCTACATCTCTTTCAGTGAAGCGCAAATTCAAAATGCACACGAATTTGAGCCCTGTTTGTTTAGCGTTTCTGCTCTCAAAATTTTGTTTCTGTTCCCAGAAAACTGGAAATAGAAACTAAAATCTAGAAACAAAATCCCAGATTTTTATAACAAATATCTCAGACAACTGTTTCCATCCCAAGTTTTATCAGAATAGAAACAGAAAATTGGAAAAAGAAACACCAAACAAACGCCACCTATGGATTTCCAATTGCAGCTGTATTGAACCAATGATCGGTTGCTTCACTTAAAATAAATAAAGGCTATATTACCTCTGGTGTTAACCTTTGTTAGTCGAAGATTCTACCTCAAAAAACTTGCTTCTATAGGCTGGATGAGACTTTTTTATAGCCATTGTACTTATTTAGGGATGAAATATCTTCAGGAGATAACATTAATCCACTGCTACTTAAGTAGTGTCGAGGAACACGTGCCCTGCAGGAAAGACATGGTTGTGTAATTTGTTAGCATGGGCGGATCAGACATTTTAGTTAGTGGAGGCGTCTTCTAAATAATAAACTAAAAATTATTATTAGATAAATAACCATAAAAAGGAGAATGACGCATGTATGTTTTAATTTCAACAATGTACCATATATAGAAAAAAAAATTATAATAAGCTAATAATATTAATTCGTCAATATTTATAACAACAAATTTAGATTTAGTCACATTATACAGCACCACTTTCTTTTTGGGGTTAAATATGTTTTTGGGACATGATGAAAATCCTTCCTTCGGGGAATTTGGTAATAATTTTATGTGCAGTGGAGCCTTTGAAGCGTTTGTTTTATCTTTTTGTGTATTAATTGATTTTTTTTAAAAAAAAAACTTGAATCCAACACACTGTAGACCAAAAAAATAGTGGTGGTTCGTTCTTGCTTGTTAGAAAATACTATCTTCTTTTATATTTTAGTAGAAAGAATGTTGATTTGATATTTTATACCTTCGTCTTGTCATATTGGAGTTAGCTGATAAACGGGAAGTTTCTGATCTTGATATCTGGCTTAATGAAGATAGATACTCATGGAACACTTCACCTGTCAACATCGAGTATGATCTTGCAGGAACTATTGACTCAACTATATTGCAAAGATACGAAGAATCCGATTCTCTGAATTCACACAAAAAAAATATTCATCATCAAATAAATAATTATAGATTGGATACTTCGAGTGACTTAATTCTAAAACAACACTACACGACCACTCTCAGGCGCATCATCAACTACTCAAGAACCTAAAAGGTTGTGTTTTAGAGTTTGTTTCCCAGATTTCTGTTTCCGTTCCAGAACAGAAACAGAAATATGGATATAAAAGCAATAAACAAATGGAGCCTAAATTACTATTTCTCCTTGCAACAAATCTTAATCCATGTGGAAATGTAACCAGCATGTTGATGGAAGTTTTAGGGTTTAGAAAAGAGGCACAAAAAGTTGGCCAAAATCCAAGAAGTTGGAACAAGCTGCAACAAGTTATCGTTTCAATTATAGAGTAACTCAGGCTCAGAAGTATCCAACTCGAATAGGACCGAGGGTACATGACCTGAGCACCAGTATAGAAAGAAAAACACTTGGCCATAATAAATCTTACTGTTTTGAGGAAATTCCTCTATCTGGTGGTCTAATCTCAAGAGCTCCAATCTCTCTATCCTGACTGACCAATTTTCCCAAAGCCATCGCATTATTAGAGGATTTCACCATCTCCCACGCTAAGTCAATCCTGCTCGAAGAATCTACTTGTGAGCCAATAACACCAACTTCTTTTGCATAATAACAGATCCCATGTTCTGCAGTTGTCGATGCCATCTGTAATTGGTCATCGTACCAGCCGAATGAATGAGATTTCTCCAGAGGACATGTTGATGGTTCTAAAACATCCTGCAGAAGAACCGACTTGCCATCATCTGAGGCACATGCTTAACATCAAAAGAACAAAAAATAAAATACAAAATGAAGTACAGTGCTTACACATAAAAGTGGTTGACAATAGCTAAGTAACAAATCCGCTTCTGAGATTAGATTACTCATTTCATATGCAAGATCCAGAACTTTTGAAGCGTTCTTCTCTTCCAGAGTGACATACTGCCTTAGATCCATGTGACAGTGACGAAGTTTTCTCCATGCTTCTTGAACACAATTTTCCACCCTCATGGGACTTACTTTTTCTATTGTATCGAATCCTCTACTAAACACCACACGGCTACACTCATCCATTACCTGATACCCTCTTGGAACAACCTTGACATGTTCTATAAGAGAATCCCCCACTTCCTCTCCATGTACTGATTCGGTTTTCGTATCACAAGTACTTCTAAACATATCAAGGGTTCTAGATAAATCAGTAAAAGGTATATTGATGTTGCTATCTTCAACTGCCAATATTTTCTCCATTGAAGTGTTGCTTATTGAAATTGCTTCTTCCATATCAGCCCCATGACCACAAGAGACCATTGTCAAAGGAAGCATTGTTCCACTATCGATCTCAGTTTCTGGAACAAAAGTTGATTCTGGAACAGAGGATATATCAACCGCTTCGCTTATCCCATTGTTCTGTATATGATCAGCCACTCCTGAAAAGTAACACAGATGTTCCAGATTCTCCCCATTAACTTGAACAAACAGCTCATTTAGTGGGTCAAGTGATTGTTCAATTGCTACTAAATGAGAGGGTGACTTTCTACTTGCTTCAGGAAGCCCTTCATTATTAGCATCCTCAAATAATTTACCTGAAGCTGCTGGATATTCATTGCTCAAAGCCTCTTCAGAGTCGGAAGAGACTACTAAAGAAAATTTTCTCCGAACATTTCTCCGAGGGAGTGCACATGGAGAGCCTAAGGCATTGGGAATTTCAGCAACAGCATTAAACTTAGCTGGATATTCGTCAAAATCTTCAATAGAGCAGTATCTCCTCAACATAGCTTCCTTCTTGGCCTCGATATTGTCTGCTTCACTGTCATGCATCTCCAAGCTATTCTGCTCTTCATCATTGTCTTGTTCTTCCTCCACAATCTCAGACAATCTCGAGCTTTCTGCCACTCTGATTTCCTTTTCCACAATCTCAGACAGCTTAGAATGGTATTCCCAGGAGGTTAATTTTGGGAGAATATAATGCCCAGCATCAAGATCAAACAGCAGTGAACCAAATGCTTTCTGCACTTCGGTATCCGCTGGAAAAGAGGAAAATCAAATATTTAAGTACCACTAGTAGATCTGCCAATAGAAATTCAAATTTGAACAGGAAAACAATTGGACATTAATACTCTAGCAGCTCTAACCTCTAAGTGATGTTTGGTACTTGGGAATGAAAATGAATCTCATGGGATAGGTGCTCATTCAAAAATCAATTTCATTACCACAGGATTCAATTATTCCACCTACCAAATGTGGTTATAGCATAAGTGTACTAAAAGCAAAGAGTAAGCATTCAGAGAGCAAGCTCAGATGCCATGAGGAAATTAGAACCATTCAGCTTGGTTAAAAAGCATTTGACGCACGTATACATTGTGTCAAATGAAAATGACACCAGTATTCATGTTGACTCCGTAAGCAGATGATTATGAAACATAGGCGTCCTTTGAGTCTGATTCAGTGGTTGATTATATACAAAAGCTGTCACCATCGACCATGCGTGGAAAAATACAGGCTCCCTCCTTGGGGCATATATCTTGAATCTATACTAGCAAAGAAGTTCCAGTTTAATATGTCAACCTTTTTATTGGGGTAGCGTGTCAAGGCTTTCACTCTATAAATAAATAAATAAATAAAAAGGAAGGACGTACAAACAACAGGTATCATTAGTGACATCATCAAATTCTCTGAATACAAGTTGGGCAATCAAGACAAAGTTATGCAAGTAAAAACTTCAGCACAACCAATCACTTCTTTGTTGGCATAACAAAATGTAGCAATGTAAAGCATTCCATTCAATACAAGGAGTAAATAGGAAATGAAGCTCACCCATGTGCCATTATCTCCAGCATAGCAAAAAACTGCCATTATCTCCAGCATGGCAAAAAACCTAAGGTTGCGTTTGGGTAAGGTATTTAACAAATCCAAGGGATTTGTAAAATGATGGGACTTCAAAATCCTGGATTTTGAAATCCCATCATTTACAATTCTTTTGTTTGGATGAGTGAAGTATTTGTAAATGGAATTTCTAAATCCATTGAATTTCATACTTTGTACAAAATGCTCAAAGAACAAAGAACCCTACATTCAGCTATAAATTGGAACCAAAAAAACTGGATCTACACGAAATTGGACAAGAAACATGAAGAAATTTGAACCCTAAACCTAGATTTGCAGAAGAAACAATGGACGACGACCAAAATTTGCAGAAGAAACAATGGATGACCAACCTGCAATAGCGACGGACGATCAAAGCTCGAACCTACAGCAACAATCGACGGACGATAGACGACGATGGACGAAGGACCGAACGATCGAACGACACGAGAGCTCAAGTCTCAGTCACGACGACAATTCGACGAAGATTCGAAAGGATTCTCAGTCACGACGACAATTCGACGATCGAACGACGCAAGAGCTCAGGTCTCAGTCACGACGAAGGTGGTCAGGAGCGAACTGCGAAGAGCGAAGAGCGTTGAGGAAGAAAAGAAGGATTTGTGTAATTACACCTATTTCAAAAGGATTTCCAAATCCTTTCTTTCACCACCATTTGACACTTCAAGGAATTTTACAAATTCTTCCTACTCAATACCCAAACAAGCTATTTGTTAAAAAATGATTTTGAAATCCCTTACCCAAATGATATTCCTCCCCCAAATCCCTTACCCAAACACAAATCTCTTACCCAAACACAACCTAAGAATATGTTTCTTCATCTGTTTGTGTTACTAGTTACTACGCCATAATATTGACAGGAAAAATGCAAAACATATAAATTTGTCTTTGCAATTTACCTTTACAAGGTTGACCCTGGTACCAGAACTGAAGATGCATGATAGTTTTACGAATATCTCCATGAAAGTATTCAATAAACCGTTCTACCAAACAAGGTTGAATTTTGGCTTTCTCAGTCGCACAAACCTACACAAGAAAAATACAAAATATTCAAACCTTAAAATTAAACTCAATAGACAATTCAAGTGAAATGATAATACAAAAGAAAGACGGTAAGTCTTACCATATTTACAAGAGGAAGAAGTTCCTCAGACGATGGTATGTCAAAGTGCACCTCTAATCTATCAAAGTTATTGGGGAGGCTGGAAATGTTGCCTGAACAATAAATCACAAAAGCAATAACTAAGTCGTGAAAAACAAACTCGATGAGCAACAGAAGTTGCTTTAACTAAGGCCTCTTACAGTTGCTAGTCAATATTATTGGTCGCTTTGCCGTCAATGCAAGTTGTTGCACTGTGGTAATTAAACCACGATCTTCATATGGAATAGCATCCACGTCCTCAAAAAGAATCAATGTTTTAACTTCACTTTGTTCACCAACCGCTTTATTTTCTTTGCATACTCTTTTCCCTGGCATTCCCTCCCAACTTCGATAATCATCCTCATCCGATACAGATATCAATTCAAAGACTTCATTCTTGGCATTGGGAGTGCATGTAGTGCATTTCATCATACGTTTGCTTTCCATGTTTGCTGGATTTTCAAGCTTGCTGGAAGAACTATGATCAATGAAAATAAAAGGTTATGAAAGTCTCTGTGATGTCATAAAACAATGCCTAGACTTGGAATTGACATGTTATCAAGCTAGAATTACCAATGGAGTGCAACTCTAGATTAAAAAATGTATAGAATTTGAACACATTCAGAAACAGCCACAACTGGAAACAAACACAACATGCAGAAGCTGGAGTATAGTATGCATTTGTATTTTCCTCGTTTACCATCATTTTTTTCTGCAAAACATTCTTCTCATGAAAGGAAATTCTAATATCAAAACAAATCCACTCCATAACACAGTTTAAAAGAGCACGGTAACATGTGTTTAGAGAATATAGTTGAGTATAGTTACCACCATTAAAAAAAACACTTTCAAACAAAACAGATCAAAAAGAAGGTAAATGAAACACAACTAACCGCTGAAGCCAGTGTGATTCTGCAGCCTCACCAACTCTTTGCTTCACAAGAGCTCCACTTCGCCAGTCTGATGCATTGATCTAGCAGACAATAAATTACATATTTTAGTCTAGAAGCTTTATATATCTTCAGTCTGTTTCAAACTATATATTCCAAAGTTTTGAGAGGCATGAGAACATGGGAAGAAGACAGACAACAATTTGAAAAACTTGGGGTTGAAAGGTGACTTGATTTATTCAACAAGGCAAAGATTCATAAGTGTTCAAGGTTTTCGCCTGACACATTTTAGGGTGCAAAAAACGTAGAAACAAAAGAAAAAACTTAGGGGAAGGAAGGTGACTGCTGTTGAATGAAGAACCACATGCTTAAGACAACACAATAATTTAAGCATGTGAATTTACCGGAAATATCGAGCATTGATTTTCAGAAACCATGTAATAGAAATAACAGTACCTCAATAATTTGAAATCCTTGCTCTTTTGCACAAGCATAGATGGCAGCAGACTTCCCACTCTGCCATACAAAAGGCACACACATTAACCACCAATCTACATCATCATAACCTGAAGTGAACATAGTATGTCCTACTTCATAGTAAGGAACTCTGATTCAAATGAAACTGCGTCCAAAGACTTATCAATAGAAAATTTAATATGTTCTTCCTACAGGAAAGCATTTCATGCCAATAAGATACCATAAGATATTTCAAATGAAGACTAATTTTCAAAGTTACACAGGGAACAATCAGCAACAAATCCTCATGTGGAGTTCTATGATAGGCCTGCACCAATTCTGGTGAAGTGTACTCATAGAGTGACCACGCTGTGATATTTTTAAATCACAAAAAATCTCAAGATTTATATACCAATTAATAGCCCTGTGTTTGGTTATATAAGCTGTTTACAATTATCAACAAGCATATCTTATGTTCCCACTTATTATCACTTTAACAATCTTGTAATATTCGTAAGCTACAAATCAACATTCAGGGCCTAGTTCAAAACATTTGGAACGACCACATTCAAATTTTGTACAGAACTTCTAATACAATGAAATGAGCTTTGAGAAAGAAAAAAGAAACAGAAAGAAAGAAATTCTAAAAATGCACCTCTTAAATTAGAGAAAGAGGAAAATCAGTAAGAGAGAGATGGAGACAGCATATAATCCAAAAGCAACACATGAATGAAATTTTATACAACACTTGGGAAACTTCAATTAGAACCAACAAAGGGCCATCCGTAACCAGATTGGGTCAGATCAGATTGATTTTTTTCTCTCGTTAATTGTTATATGTCAGATCCATAATCCACTGTACTTGGTAAAAATAGTGCATGACTCCTATTTAGAAATGACATATTTTCATCAGCAAGATCCATTTAATTATTGATGGCATGAGATACTCAAAACAACACCACCAAAAACAAAGGTTTTGTCTTTAGATAGGATAACTACTTGAATTCGCTAGTATATGGTTCTAGGTTCATCCCCTTAGTCAAACTCAAAGCCATCACAGCATTTTTAATTTTCTCTTCCAAGGTCTCTCTCTATTGTAGATTTGTAGCACCTTCCACTTGAATCAAATCCTATTTGTGTGGTGCATCTGCGGGTCTTCTATGCAGATGTCTAAACCATCGTCACCGATTTTCTCATCTTATCCTCAAGGAGTTCTATTCCTAGCATCTCTTTATTAACCTTATTCCTAACCAACTAATCTTATCCATTTCTTATCTTAAAATATCCCCGTCAACATTTTCATATCTTGCTACACTTTTTTTTTTTTTTTACTAAATTTCTTGTCTACCATGAAACATACTAAACCATATAGAATCGATGGTCTTATAGCACTCTTATAGAATTTTCATTCCAATTTTAATGACATGAGATACTCAAATTAACAAGAAATTATTGAGGGCTAAAAAAATGGAAAAGTAACTAAACTAAATGACGTTACTCATGCTTGTCATTACAAACTATCTCAGGAGCCTTTCACTAAATTAGAAGGCTCCAAAGCTTCCTTCAGTAAATTGAAAAATGAAATAGCAGACCAAATGTAAATTATCACATATCATAACCGGAAAACAAATTGCAAACCATAGTTTGACATAAAATGGCATCTCCTCGTGGATTTGCAAAATGACATACCACGTTGTCTTATGCCTGACATCTCCTCATGGATTTGTAAAATGACATACCACGCTGTCTTATGCTCATTACTCGAAAGTATATGCTCCATGAATAACTTTGAATATCATCAACAAAGACAACATACCAAACTTGCACACAACAGCAAACCGAGAAAACATTTATAGAAGGGGCTTATATATAGGGTATCTTCAAATATACCATATAATTCTACTTGGAAGTAGATATTTCTAAAGTACACATAAATATCTTAAATTAAAAAAATAGCAAATTCGATCCTAATTTAGAAAATGCAGTCTTTTTTAGTGAACTCAGCCCTAATTCAAGAAACCAACCCTAATCCACTCCTAACCAAACAGATTCAGCGCTAATTCAACAGGAACCCAATCCTAATCCAACAGATTCCTTAGTCTACAAATTCAACACTATTTCAATATAGTTTATTGACTTTTGAGCAAATAAAGTTTAATTCAGTAATTTTTGTTGATAGTCATTATCTTATCATACAAATATCAGAAATCTATAATTATATACCAAATAACCTTCAATCACCAAATGCCATTACCAATTCCAAATGCCCCTATCAATTACGCCACTGCATGCACATAAGTTCCAAGTAACTTAGAAGTGTTGACACGCACACACACACATTGAAACTGAGACAAACATGCATACAAGAATGGCCATTTAGACAACATAATTGGTGTTTTGCACAGATATGAACCAAACTTAGGAAGATATTGGTATTTATAGTAGTGAATTACTATGTGTTGAATCCCACATCACTTGTGTTACCTGATCCTGAGCTATATATAAAGCCTAGGGCAATCCTCATCTTACGAGGCGTCTTTTGAGAGTGAGTCAGGCTCCATTGGTTTTCTACGTGGTATCAAAATCAGGCCTTCTGTTTCATGTTGGGTGTGTTAAATCCCACATCGATGTTGGGTCCCTTGATATCCATTCGTAATGGTATGTCAAAAAAGTCCACCCTAGCGTGAGGAGGCGTGTTAAAACCCACATCAATGTTTGGCCTTTCCCCCGATATCCATTCGCAGTGGTTTTTCAAAAGTCCACTCTACACGTGAGGGGGTGTGTTGAATCCCATATCGCTTCTGTTATCTCATCTTGAGCTATATATAAAACCTAGGACAATCGTCATCTTACAAGGCGTCTTTTGAGAATGAGTCAGGCCCCATCGACTATGTAGGTTTCACATTCACAACCTATTTTCTCACTCTAACCCTCTATGTGTACCAGACTTGTAAAATTTACTCACTTTTTACCTTTTCCTTTTTGTAAGATTCAATGTTTATTTTTAGTTATTATGGTAAACCTACCTTCCATAAATAGAGTTGACTACATGAGTTCATTTATACCATAAAGATCATTCTAGGGTCATCCTCTCAATTAAATTTATTATCGAGTCCTTCCTAATTCTCTTCCCAAATTTTCCTAGGTCTTCCTCCCCTTGGATCACCTTCCACCTAAATCAAATCACAAATTTAACTGACATCCAAACCACCATAACAATTTTTATCTCATATCCATTGGTCCTCCTTCTAACCTCTCTATCTCTCTTTGATAAGTTCATTCTTAATTTTAACCATCTTGTGATCCATCTTAACATTTTTTATTTTAACTACATTTATTATAGAGACCAATCCATATAATTTGTTGGTCTTACTTCAAACTTGTAAATTTTCCCTTTCTGTTTCAGCGATATCTTATGACCCACACATCACCGCTAACTGCACTTCTTTTTTTTTTTTTTTAAATAACATGTATCGTTTCAAATTTAATTTGTCCTGATGACATCCTGATAGTAGATTTTTTATAACTGGAATGTGATGTAACTACATCTTTTGCATGAGGAGCACATGTGCTTGCAGAGATTATAAATATTTTTTCAGTGTACGCATTTAAGAAATGAAAATGAAGCCTATAAAGTAGAAACACGGAAACGAACATCAAATTATATGAAAATAATGCTAGAGATTACAAGAGATTCATTGAGATTCCAAGAGGCCAACTTGTATCAACTCACAGTTATCATGCAACCTCGAGTTACATTACAACTTACATGCACTAACTCTCTATTTATATCTGAAAAATCACTACACTCAAAATATTCATGTCATAAGTTTCGCTTCAACAAAATTAGTATCATGGAACGAAACATGATTGTTGCAATACTTAATCCGCTAGATCAGATAAGAAATTTTTAAAACTTCAGGCATTTCAGTAGGATGGATTACAAGTGATTTCCAACTTTTAGATCAAGACAAAATCGACAAGATAGCAAAGAAGGGCAAGCATGTATGGATATCAGATTTTATCAAGGAAATAAAAAGAAATGAATAAAAGTAATAATACCCCAACTGGGCCAATGACCAAGAGCACATTCTTCAACCCATTGTCTTCATCCATGTTCTCAGAATCAGAGTCACTTAAGTCACCACTGTATTCAATATCTTGATCATTCCATTTATCAAAACTACTGCCATCTTTTATTGGTTGTGAACCTCGTTCATGCCAAAGACGAAGCCAATCGCTGATAAACTTCACAGATTCACCATTTCCACATATCTGCAAACCAAATGATTAGAGAACCATAATTAACATTACAATGGGAAAAGAATAATTGTTTATTTAATTTACCTCCCCTGTCATTTTGCCTAAAACCACAACCCTACCCAATTATTTGAAAAATACCGGTCGACCCCTTTGACCCTTTTTCTGCAAAGAGACATTAATGCCCTTCTCTTATTTAAATAAAATATATTTCTCTCTCTCTCTCTCTCTCTCTCTCTCTCTCTCTCTCCAGATCCATCATAAATTTGTGCATTGCACAGATCCGTCACAGATCTAGTGAAAGAGAGAGAAAAGAAGAAGCAGCCGGCGGGGGGTGGGGGTGGGTTGAGTACAATGGGCTAAGGGGTGGGGGCTATAATTTTATTTTTTTATTTTTTTAATTTGTTAAAAAAGAAAGGGGTGAAAAAATATATTTTTTTTTACAAAAAGATGTTAGTGTAAAAAGGTAAAGGAGAAAATTATATTAAAAAAAAAAGTTAAAGGAATATTTACGTATTTTAATTTTTAATTATTTAATTGTTTTTAGATTGATAAGACAAAATTGTCATTCAATAAAAATTTACGTAATTTTTTACCCATAGGGGAACTAAATGATGTTTGACCAAAAATAATAGGGGGTTGACTGGTATTTTAAGAATAACAGGGAACGTTGTGGTTTTAGGCAAAATAACAAGGGAGGTAAGTGGCAAATACCCAAGAATAATTAAACAACAATGTTTGCACATTCATGAATTTAAACACACTGAAGAGAGAGAGAGAGTTTCATTTGAATCTAACCTCAATGGCCTTTTCAGGCTGGTACTTGTTTGTCCACAGGCTATTCACATACCGAGCACCACAATCATGATGGTTCAACATCATCCTAAGCATGTAAAAATGAAAATCATCACTAAGATACAAATGTTGCTACCAGGGAACAATGCATAAATAGAACATGCATTAATAGTGACCAACCTATTGACCCTTACACAGCAAGCTGAAAAAACACAAAAGGTAGACCTTTATGACGAATCATCATAATCCATAAGATAAATCTGACTGTAACACACTTAAAATGTTGTGTAAGCAACAAATAATGTAGTTTACACTAAGCTCTGTATTGACAATAGCCCATAAAATTTGCATCCATGTCCACCCTCGTAAAAAAATCTATACTGCTTCTTAATTCAACAAAAAAAAAATCTCATCATAGCCAATAAAGCTCTACTTTTTCTCTTTACCCCTTCGTTTCACCTTAGAGCTTGGTTCATCAAGCAAAGATGACAAATTAAAACTAACATGAAAGCACCTTACATAACTTAGCAACATCTACAGAGTAATTGAAATGTTAACATAAAAGAAACTAAAAGACAGAAAACAAACGGTACTGTAATATTGTTTAAGAAAAAAAACTCCAAAAACTGAACTTGTCAGCCTGTGAACACCGATTGATCAGACCCCACGCAGTATGGGATCTGATTGTGGGTAGGAGCAAGGAGTTTGTCCACATTTTCCACTGAACAACTTTTTCTCCTCAATTTCATTTAAAACTGAAAAACATCTTAATAGCTTAGACAAATACATTGATCAAATAGGAAAAAACAAATGAATCCTTATCTATTTGGTTGACCAAGAAGGGTATATCTATAGCTTTGTGATAATACCAATGAAATGCATCTTTCATGTAATTCAGCAGAATTGATCAAAGGAATGTTGTTTTCCATGCAAATAATTGCATCTAAATGGACATGTTCTCAACTTGGGAGTACATGTCCTCCTCAGAACATGGCCTCAGGTCCCATTAATTGTTCTTCACTTCATTGTCTTTGCACAGATGAGCATATCGAGCAAGATTCTTTTAGACTAAAATTCATGAAGTCAAATCAAATATACTACAGAACCAGTTTGCCTAAATTGTGTTTCTCCAATCCTTCTCCTTCAGTTTGCTCCCAGCAACATCAAAGTCGAAACATTTTTTTGAAGGCTGACCTTCAGAAGAATTGTGCAAGCAACTAAAAATCAGTTTCAGATAACTCATCCAAGGTAAACAAGGAGGCATGAGTGACAGATAGGATACATTTGACATGAAGTGCAGAATAAAGGGATGGTTTATGTTTAAGTGTTTAATTACGGCTTGCTGATTTTGTTGTATTGTTTGATAATTACAAAAGCCGAATTTTTCACGTGAACCATTACCAAAAAACATCCACCGCTGCCGCCAACAAAACAATAAGGTTGCGTTTGGGTAAGGGATTTGTGAAATAAAAGGATTTCAAAATCCTGAATTTTGAAATCCCTTCAGTTCACAAATCCCTTATTTGGATAATTGTTTAAGGTAAAATATTTGAACATGTAATTTCTAATTCCCTTATTTGGATAGGTAAACAAAATTTGTAACATGGATGACAACGAAATGCACAAATTGACGAACAATGAACGAACAAGCCACGATCACCTCAGTCTTCTCCTCTTCCGTCCAGATTCCAGCCTAATCGCAACCCTAAGCATCATCACAACCCCAATCGCAAGCCATCGCAACTGATTCGAAACCTTCGTTGTCGTCGTCTTCCTCTAGCCGAACCCTAGTAGCCGCAAGAACACTAATCGCAAGCCCAATCGCAACCCTAATCGAAACACTAATCACAAGCCCAATCGAAACCCCTAATCGCAAGAACAATAATCGCAACCCCAATCGCAAGCCATTGCAATCCCATTCACAACCCTAAGCACATTCGCAACCCCAATCGAAACCCTAAGGAAGAAGTTGCAATGGACGGTGACGGCAATGGTGGTTGCAGCTGCGAGACGATCGACGACGTGAGGAAGGTTGAGAAATCGGAGGCCGATTTCGTGAGATCAAAGGCTGAGAAATGAGAGGACGATTTCGCCGTAGGATAGTTGTTGCAAAGGATGGTCGGCGGCGGCGGTCGGCGCGAGAAGGAGAGGCAGCAAAGAAATGGTCGCAAAAGAAGGGTTGGTCGCGAGAAGGAGATTTGTAAAATTCCCTCTTGAGAGGATTTGCTAAATGACACCTCTCCCAAAGTTATTTCCAAATTCCTCTTTCCACCTGTTTTTTTAAGACAAAAGGATTTGTCAAATCCCTTTTCATAATTATCCAAACAAAGTATTTGTTAAAAATGGATTTTGAAATTCTTCCCCCAAATGAAATCCCTCCCCCAACTCCCTTACCCAAACGCATCCTAAATGTTGTGGCAATAAAAATATTGTGACGGTAATGGTGGTTCAGTGGTTTTGGTAAATGGTAATGGCAGCAGTAGTCGCAGTGGTTCAACGATGATATAGGTGCTCAAGGCAGCCGATTGGTGGTGCTTTGGTGGTGGTAGTGGAGATAATTCGATGCCCGTGGTGCTGGCAATAATTCTCTCATGGTCGTGTAGCTTAATGATGATCGCGGAAGTGGCTTTAGCAAGCGATAAATCAGAAAATTAAGGATTTCTCCATTCTATCAAAATATACACTCCTTTTACCTATTGCATTAAAAGGTATGCATGAAAATGAATTAAAAATGGAGAAGTGAACCCACAGCCACAGGCACAGGCACATGTACAAGCATGCAATGCACAGGAGCAAAATATTACCAGACTGTTACACAACATAAAAGAACCACATGATTTGGAAATAAAGATGCAAGAACCTGTAACAACTTCAATAAGTATAAAATGCAGTTACAGGGTCAAATACTGCCATAGACGTATTCAGAACCACAAATTTATGCAACAATATCACAACAATCTCAAGGTAAATATTATAAAATTAATTGAAAATCAAAAACAGGTAGACAAATGGAATCTCAAGCTTAAGCAGGCTGCAAAAAGATTGTAGAAAACCCTCACCTTTCTGGTAGGAATTGCCCCTGCCACTCAAAATAAGAGCCATTTGAACAGCCAACATTCCTGGAGAATGGCTCAGCTTCATTTTCGTGGTCCTGCAATAACTACAATGATCATGAGCCTCGTAGCACAACTTCAATTCATAATTCAGAAATACATGCACAACTAGTTAACGGATGTTCAATGAAGGCAATAGCAAGATCCACTGAATAATAGGAAAGATGGTTGGTCCAGTTTCAATGAGAAAATATATACCTGCTCCTTTATTGGTTCAGAGAGGGCAACTGGCTCAGCAGCCATGACCGTGGCTGTTTTTGCATGCAAACATACTCCTTTCATGGGAGAATGACCCGAAAAAACTTCCTTGTGCTGAATAGCACTTTCGTCCAAAAAATAAACATTCTGAGACAATGATTTTCTGATTGGGTTAACGGTGCATGTGAAATTATCAAAATTTAAAGACTTCACTGATCCCTCATGAACTGGTAAACATCTACTTTCTGGAAAAGCAATCTGGACGCAGCTGCTTTCAGAAAATGTCCAATTCCGCCAGTCAAGGAAGTCATTATTATCCTACATTATAAAGTTCCAAATTACAACCTAGCTGAGGAAAATTAACAGAGGCAACAATACTTAGAAGAAATAAATAGGACACTTCTATGGTCATGGATGTCACTTACTAAATGGGAAACAGATTCCATACCTGAACCTTCTCAAGTACATGAATAGGATTAAAACGGATGTTTTTATCCTTTCCCTCATTCAGGTGTCCGTTACAATCCACATCAATGATCTCCTGGTTTTTCTTGCCAGTTTTCCAAGATGAAAAGAATGGATGTATCTGCCTTCCTGCGAATATACGTGAATTTTCCTGATAAAAATAATATGAAGACATTTAGAAACCATAAATTTGTCATAATGAATAAATACAAAAAATATCTTATGAAACTGTACGGCTTGCACACAATTTTATAACAATACAGTTATAGTTCAGGGAATAATAATGAATATATACAAGAGATATTTTATGAAACTGTAGGGCTCACACGCAATGTCATAATAAGACGGTTTCAATTCAAGGCATAATTTGAAAATAGGACCGTAGGACCAAGGCCCAGTAACAAGCTAACATTATGGATGGGAAGACATATTACTTGCAGTCAAACCCCCAAAAAGTGTTTTGACTAACCTCAGCTGCCCTTTTTGCCTCCAGTCTTAGATCGGGAGTGGCAAATGACACGTGCTCACCCTGAGAAGAAAGTGCTTCTTCTAAATCACAGTTTATCAGCTTTTTTCTGGGAGTAGAATTGTTGTGCCGCTTCTCCGGTGTAGCATTGGTGCGCCGCTTCTCCGGTGTAGCACTGGTGTGTTGCTTCTCCGGTGTAGCATTGTTGCGCCGCTTCCGGGAGCTCTTTATATCTTCAAATTTAATTCAGTAAGTTAATAATTAGTAAAGAAGTTACTAACAACAAACCATTAGATTTTAAACAAGATGCAGATCCTATCTGTTCATTTCGAAAAGGTCTACATTTGAAATTTGCTCAAAATGATTCACATTTAAGTTCAGGTGCTTTTAGACATTTCCCTGCAAACCTCCAACACCCAGCTTATCATGGGAGTATGAAAGTGATTCATTGGGCATGGGCAGGGGCAGGGGCAACTAAGGACCTGGTTGAGCATAGGTCCCCCCTCAATTTTGAAATTCTCCAGTTAATACCCTATATTTTTCAAATTTTTATAGACATGACCCTGCTAATTTGTTTTTCTATTAAATTTAGCCCATTAAAAGTTACACTTTATAACCCTACTTTCCTTTTATTTTTTTACACAAAATTGATCAGTGGAATGGTATTTTTATTTATTTATTTTGCGAATATTTGTGTGCCCCTGCCACCTGCTATGAAGATTTTCTTGCTTTGCCACTGACATTGGGTGCAAGTCTTTCTTTCCTAGGTTATCTCTGATATAGAAAGCCTCCGTATGAGAAATAAACCTATTCTCTTATGAAAGGGAAAAACACAAACGTGTGCTTAAGATGTTAGCATAGTAAAGTTAGTGTTCACTTTGAAGAACTCCATTTTGACCCTCATTCAGATATATATATATATATATACACACACAAACACACATAAGGACATATATACACACACGTATTTATTCAACCCAAAAAGAAAATATGTAAGAATATAAACACAATAATAATATAAATAAAAATGAAACACATAATAAAACGTTGTTGAAATTCCATATTTATGTATAGTTTTCAACAAAATATTCAACCTCAAAAAATAAAGCTGAAGTGTCAATCTTCTATTCATTGTTAAAAACACTCGATGTTCTTTGTTTAGTATTTGAAAGTGAACAAATAAAAGATTTTGAAGAGCTAAAAACAAATCTTAAACAAATAAGATGCATCCTAATTGAGGCCTAATGCATCCTGGAGTATCTCACGCATTCCAAAAGAATGCCCATTATCTCCCTAAAAGAAATTAAAAACATTTTGGAAAAGCCGGACATGCACATAGAGAATTTCTAAAAAACCTTTTTTGGGTGTGCATCTGACACTAGTGCTTGTACACTTCAAAAGAACACATGCTTCGAGGATAAAACTAAATTGACTAATAAATAACTAAAATGCAATAACACAAAAAGGGAAAGATAAAAACAGCAAATTAGCCAATTTATGAACAAGAAAAAGAACATAAGCGAGACAAACTCACAGCAAATAACCACAAATTGACATTCAAAATCTATGACCTAACAAGACTAATCCTAAGAAGTGTTTGACACTCAGCATGGAGGGGTCTATCTCTTATGACAATGTTTACACACCTTGAGCATAATTTAAATTCTCCACTTAATTACTGGATATATTTGTTAATTTTATACAAATTTAATACTAGTTCAAATATGTTTATAAAATGTGAATTTCATTGTCAAATCAATTATGAGCCCCAACAAGTTCTACACAAAAGATATGGATTGACTGAGGTGTTTCTTGGGCAATGAAGTGGTCATGTCAAGCCATGGGATTTGTGTATCATTCAGAGGGTATGTGCTTGACTTGTTGAGCTAGGTATGGATAGTAGATTTGAAACTCACTGAGACACCTACAAATGATTAGTGGCCAATCAAGGTGAGTCGTTAAGATATCCAAGATAATATCGAAAATTGCTTGTGCTCTTGCGAGGAGAAATCTCAAGCGGCGCTTTTCATCATTTTGCTCCATTGCTAGGGATCTTTGGGTCGTGATCTTCACTTAGGTGGGTGTTTAACAGTACATGCCGAGCACTTGCAAGGATTTTTTGATTTGTTGGAACAGCAACTGCCTAGACAATGGACTCAAAAGGACATAGAAATTAATTCCCCTAGATCTTTCTTTGTGCATTTGGAGAAACGAACCAAACGCATTCTATAGCTATCTCTTTTCACAAGCAATATTTGTTGTCTATAATTTTTGTTTGGTCTAAGGGTAACTATGCTTGAGCATAGTAATTAAAGGCTCCAGGAGCACCAAGGTGCAAAAGTTCCTTGGAGCCTAGAAACGAGGCACAAAGCGAGGAGTGAGCCTGACCGAAGTAAGGTGCACAACATGAAAAAAAAAAATAAAGAATAATTTATAGTATTGTTATATTGCAAATCTACACTCAAAAGCGACACCATGAACAAAAATTCAATTATTAAAAATAAAACACACACTCACATAAGCCAATAAATAAAAACAAATAACTAGTTTGATTCCTAATAAATAGAGATTTTAGTATATAATTAAATAATTGATCAACAATTATAGTATAAAAACCGAAATCTTTAGAAACAACAATAACACAAAATAACAAAAATGAAAACTAGAACAGAAAAAAAAAAAAAAAAAAAGGGAGCAGGAGCAAAAGAGCAGAAGAAGCAGCAAAGAGCCTGAGGCGCGGCTGGAGCCTTGCGCTTCAGGCCCTAAGGCGCGAGTCTTATGCAAGGCCTGCACTTTGACGTAGACAAGGCACAAAGCATGTGCCTGTATGCGCCTTGCACGCAGGCACATGCACAAGTGGTCTTTTCACAACTATGCCCCTGATTATCTCCCTTCTCAACTTTCTAGAGGAGTTGGAGACTTTCCAAGTTCTGTACATGGCTTGACACGACTTGGACCTTCTTATAGAATCTTACTTAGCACACCATATGGTTAACGCCCTCCCATTTTCGTAATCCCATTCATTTACCCAAGCATTACCTTAGGAGTTCGATTTTACCATTATTTGGTATCATGTTCCAAATCATGGTATGTCTAGCTCTAGCATCTTTTGTATAAAAACTTGTACCCCCTACACAGTATTTTATCTAGACAGACTAAAGGCTGCACTTCAAAGTGATAAATAATATGAAGGGAAACGAGCGTACTAGCGGCAAGGTCTAGAGGTGAACATGTCTTGCCTTTTTCTTCAGGTAAACTATCAGATAGCTGTTCTTTTTTCTGTCTTAACTGATGCCTCCGATTGGAAGTCTTCATAAAGAAATCAGACTCTGCAGGGGGAAAACATAATACAAAATTATTGAAGTTTTTATTTAGTTCCAGTATTTCAGTGGATGAAACAACCAAAAAGGGAGAGATGTAGAGAAAGGAAACAAGCCAATTTCTAGCATGTCAGGGACTCACTAACAATTAGTGGAGAACCTTCGTCATCCACTCTCTTGCTCGGAATCTCTTTGCCATTTATAGCAATCTGACGTCAAATAGAAGACACATCAATACAACTTCAAGTAACAACTGAATAAAAGACAAGGAATATTAACCAGTGTCAGACTTGATATTGAAACATAAAAGAGAACAATATCGAGTTAAAAAATTTAAATTTACTTAAAATAGCATGTGATCTATTCAATGTAGGAGAACTTTCTCAGTGTATCCTTCAACTCAATTTGAAGGGCATCAAGTTCTTCCTTGATGGTCACAATTTACAAATATTAGAAGGCTAGATTACGGTACAAGTCGGTGTAATTTTGGCACTTGTGCCAATTTCCTCTAATTCTAAATGTCTCAATTGAGTTCTTTTAATTTTTCAATTGCTTCAACGTAAGATAGTTTGAAGTAATGGGGGCTTATTTGAAACAAGTAAAAGTATCACGCTTGTACAATAACTTGGGCATATTAGAATCGAACTAATTTAAAGAGGTTTGTACTTGTCATATCTCAGTATGAGTGGAAAGGAACAATGCAAAAAAGCATGCCACCAGAAAGAGAATGGATGCTTGTGAAATAGTATCACAATTTACAACATTGCAAGGATACAACATCTAATTATGTATATGCTTGTGATTGTCTGTGTGCAATTTTTGCATATTGTACATACATGCAAAACACAAGCAAAAACATAAAAGAGTTACTATGAGCAAGCATAAGTACTCATATTGTTGGTGTACACTTATATAAATTAGGACTAAAATTAGGATTTTCAAGTCAATGCATAACTTAAGTGACATTTATATTGATCGCGCTTTATATATACAATGATATTATGCCCCATCATCCGATTCACCCAAGCTTCGTGAGGGTCTGAGAAACTTCCATCATGTGCCCAAAATTAGGGTACACGTCACCAAGGCCTTATGCCCAGACTTGCTCTTGTACTATCAAGGGCAAAATTGAACTTAGTAACCTTCAACTTTGAGCACAATAGCACCCAAACTAGCTCCCTAAAATTCTCAGCAAGAAAAAGATAACAGTTGTAAGTTGTAACAGACTAGAAGCTCCAATAGTCATAGATTGCTTTACTAATCTTAAAAGTCTATACCTATTGCAATTTGCACGCAAAAGCATTTCAATCTCAGCTATTCTTCCGTCAAAATACCCAGTCAATTAATCTTTCTTTTCGTTTCCCTTAATTCTCTATGAAAGCAAACAGCCAGGTCGCCAAATTGGCTGCATTCCTCAATTAATTAGCTAGGGATAGGGAATTAATTCAATCAAACACACAAATAAATGTTGAATTAAATCAGAAGGAAAAAGAAAAATTCACCTTCTTAGATACTCGTGGTTTTGGCGTTCTATTTGTCTTTCGCTTCGTCTTCTTCCTCTTGGTTTGACTCCCACAGTACTCGTCGTCTTCATCGTCTCGATCATCCTCCTCTTCGTCGCAATTCTCGTCTTCTTTAATCGCATTGTCCTTTTTACTATCGTCCGGTGACTTTTTTGGGAAAAGCGTCGACTGAACGAATTTCGGCCGCAAAATTGTCGGCTCCGGCGGTCGCGGAACCTCCACCGGCGTCACGACCTCAGCTGGTTTCCCCTCCATCGGATCAGTGTATTCTAGGGTTAGGTTAGGTATGTTTATGAGCTCTGGTGGTTATACAGATCTGTGAAAATTACTAACAAAATAAGATTTTTGTTTTTGTTTTTTATTTTGGGTTTTATTAGAGAGAGAAAGTGGAGGGAATCGGGAAACTTTCTTCCCGCCTTGGCAGTGAACTTACGTTACTGCTAACGGTAAGAAAACGTCCAAAAAATGTAATAAAAGAAAAGTTCACGAGAAATAAAAAGATGTTAATTGATAACTTAATTTAAAATTTTAACCTGTTACCGGTCCAGCCGGTGGACGTCCCCATGCGTTTCCCGCGCCGTTGTTCGGATTCCCGCGTCGGAATAACAACTAAATGGGCGAATCTAAATATTATTTTTTAGTCTATACGTGGACATCTCTGCTAATACAAAGGTTATTCCTATTATTTTATAATATTTCAGACACTTTAGATATAAAAAATTATCGATAAAAATATCTTTAAACATATAAAACTTTTAATCTAAAATAATTAATTCTATAAAATATCAATATTTAATTATCTATTAATCAAAACATTAAGTTCAACAATATCAATATATATCGGTCTTTAAATACGTGTCAAATCATAATTTTTCCTAACTGCTTTAACTTGCTAAATTTTATTTTATTTTTTTTAATTCTATGTCAACTCTTTGTTCCGTTGCTTTTGATTCACATGCTAAGATTATATTTCAAGTTCATGCTAGTCTAGTCTTTTTACATTCTAAGTTCATGTTAGTATTCATACTCTGAATCCATACATATTCCTGTCTAAAAAAGTTTATCCATACATAGTTTTATTTTCATATAAGAAAAATTGGGATCAAATTGTCAATCTAAACTAGATAGGGTTCATCGTAAGAAAAAAAAATAGTTTGGTGATTAAATTTGTCAATTCATAATTAATTGATAGGAAAATTATATCGTGCAATATCTTTTTGTACATGACCTATAACAGATTTTCATCCTAAATACGAATCTATTATACTTAAAATTGAAAAATCTAATATAGGGGGAGATATACATCCTAAGAAAAACACAAAACTGCGTGTTTATACTTGAAGTCACAACCGACAAGGTGTAGACCATACACCATAATTAAAATATCAAGATTCAATTCTCAATATATTAGGTAATTCAAATTCTTCCTCGTGTTTAGAACCTTGTGATTTTTAAGATCTTAATTGTTGGCCCACATATCTACCCAAAAAGATGTGTGAATTGAGTAGTTATAAAAATTTAAACAATTAAATTTTCAAACATATAAGTTATCAATTTTCCTAATTGATTATTATCTTGTATAACAGCGAAAACGTATTTAACTAAGTGCACAATCAAACAACATAAATAAAAAAACAACACAAAGATTTATCCTAGTTTGGCAAGCTACTCTTATCTACGTTCAGTCCTCTGAGTTCCACAGCTCTTTCGCAATCCACTAATCCCCTTATTCTTTTCCTAAGTAGGAAGCAAACACTTATAATCATTTTTACAGGTTCAGGACTAACCTAATTATTTCCGCATGCCTAGAATCAAACATTTACACATTTACACTTTTCTCTTTTCATATACTCAAGAAGAATCTTATCTTTTTTTTAAAGCTAAAAACTTCTATTATAGTAAAAATCTAATATTTTTAATAGGTTAAAGATCAAACCCTAACTACCCCGATTAGACAGCGTCCCAAATATTTCTAATTCACTCATATTCACAAATACAAAAAATTAACAAATTTCTTCCCATAGAAACTTATAGCACCTTAAAACAATTATACTCAATTAATGTCTCGAATACTACATTATAGAATTATGGGAGAAAATAAATCTGATTTAACTCAATTTAAAGCACATATAATATATAATCAGATTTCCCAAACAAAAATCGTTTCTTTAAGATATGCAAGTAATTTAAACTAGAAAACGATTTTTCTAACAAAAATATTCCAAGTTATCAATTAGATAATATACGAAAATCACTTAAATCAATTTGGAAATATTTCACTGGGATTTCTTGAAAAAATATAAGATAGCTCCGTGGAGAAAAAAATCGGTGATGAAAACTTTTGAGCACTTTGATCAATAACTCTTTTAGATTAACTCTCTTAAAAATATTTTTGCAAAATCTTATTATATTTAAACAAATTGTTGATTTAAACTATTTGTTCTTGATTAATTAAAGTTGAAAACGCAAGTCTCGTTATGTAGAATTCAAACTAAGCCTATAATAGCTAGTTTACAAAAGATAAGACAAAAACATTGACACTCTAAAACCCCATATATAATATACTATCAAAATAGGTATATTTCTTTTAAAAATACTCTTAAAAAACCTTGATTTGATCCCCAAAATTTTTTAAATTAAAAAACTCTTAAATATAGGAAGTAACTTTGCTAATTCAATTTATAGAATCATTATGGACCAATTTAATAGAATCTTAATAATATATAATATATAATGGTAATATTCTCAATTCCCCCCCAAATCTATTTTTTCAACATTTAAAATCATAGTATTTGTGTAAAAGATAAAAAAAATCGAAACAATCAAGTTGACTGAATCAGAGTTCATTGGTCGACTGCTTGCCTGCCAGTTGACTAGCCTCTTGCAACGTTCCAAATTCTAAATGTTGCCCATTTCCTGTTAGTTGATCACCACTTTGGCTGGTTGAGCTATTTGGCCAGTGATCTCCCTTCTCAATTTCCTTCAAGCACTATTTCCGTCAGTTAATCAACTTGTTTCATCGGTTGACCGAATTGACTTGTATCTTCCTCACACATTTTCTTTCAAGCTACCGTTTTGGTTAATTGACCGACCATTTCCCTCGGTTGACTGAATTGGCTAGAAACTTTCCATTTTATGTGTTAAAACTCTTTTGTCAATTCAATATTTTATCAAAAACATTTTCATAATTTTAACACGTTATAAAATCTATTAAGATCTTGAATTTGTCATTTCTGACGATCACACACATAAGATTACTCATTTTAAAGTATCGCGAATGATCATAATTTGGGTTGCATTAAAAGCGTAAGAGTAATGAATTGTTTTACCTAAAAATACAAAAAATCTTTAATACTCTAAAAAATCTTCAATGTATTCACTTTGCACCCATCTTGAATCTCTTCATAAGATCTTTGTCTTATAAATCTTCAACGATAAACTTTTTTTATTCATTCTTTTTTTCACTTGAATACATGGAACTTCTAATCTGAAATCATTCAATAAACTCACTAGTTATATCAATGTTCAATTGTCTATCAAAATATTAGATTCAATGATTTCTCTATTTTTTATGATGACAATTAACTTTGATATTTTCTGTAAGACTCAATTTTTGCACATACATATTTTTAATTGGATTTTAGAACATTTATAAAATATTAGGGTCTAATATATTATTTTAAAATTTTTGCGGGTCATATTTTCAATTTAAAATTTGGTTTAAGAACTTTAGGTATCATGACAATTTTAATTTGATTTAAAAATTTTAGGAGTTAGGTAAATATTTATAAATTTTACTAGGATTATATGTATAATTAATTATTGAAGGGTTATATGTGTAATTAAACAAAATATCTTTTCAATCTTATCAAGAGGGATTTGATAAGTGTTAAAAAAAAATAAAAATGTAGCATTATGTTTGCGAGCAACAAAAAAACATAATAAAATAAAATGATCATCTATCCTTTCTTTCTCTCTCTCTTAGTTTTAGACCGCTCAACGTGCGAATTTTTAAAAATTAAACTAAAATTTATACTAATAGTATTTAAAATTTGACTGTTAACATTCATAGTATTTTTTTTTTTAATTTTATGTTTAATAATATTTTTTTTTAAAAGAAATAAAACATTTAGGGAAAAAAATGACTGTAGATCACTCTGGTTTGTTTTCACATCTAAAATTAAAGGAATAAAAAGCAAAAATAATTTAAGTATTAAGTTCCAAGAAGATATATATATATATATATATATAATTTTTAACTTTTTAATGTGAGTTTGAATAACGATTTTATTTATTTTTTGATTTTTTAATTTTATTTTTAAGATTAGTTTTTAAGCAATATAATAACTCTCAATTTGTGGTGGTTAGTAATTAAAAATTTCATTAATTATTATCAATATAAAAAAGTCATAATAAAAGAGGTAAAAAGAGAAAATATAAATTTTTTGACCAATTTTATATGTTATATTTACTAAAAAAAAATAAAATAGGCATTTTGAATTGAAATAAATAAATGAACTACATGGATAATTATTTCAATAAATACAATTAATATGAGTGAGGGATTAATTTGATCCTGGATTTTGGTAGCAATGTTTTAAAAATTAGACCGGACATCGAACTGGAAACGTTACTAAGTCACGGGTCACTGGTTCAACCGGAAGACGAACCGCGGTTGAATCGTGATGTCATAATTATGTTATTAAAAAAATAAAATATTTTTTTAACAGTAAAAAATATTAAAAACACAAAAAAAAATTGCATTTCAAGCAATATCTAATTCTTCAAGCAGATAACTAAATTGAGCAATTGAATTTTTTCCAAACAAACACATTTCTTAATGTAATCAGACAATTAACATCCAGCACATTAAGAAACAAACACAATTAAACAGAATATTAAAGAAATAATATATATATAAAGCTTGTGCAGGACAAAAATGAAACAAAACAAACTGAAGCAGTGAGGCAGTGAGATTAAATAGATTATCATTGCACTTGTACAAAAATAAAACTATAACTGTGAAATTAAGGATAAAACAAAAACCAAAAAATACACATAAACTACAAATTAAACATTCTAGAGAGAGAGAGAGAGAGAAAGAGAATTTCAAAGACTTAAAGTTCCGGGAGGATGAGGAGATGGTAAGAACACAATCGCTTCTTGCAAATTTCCAATTCGGTTGCCATTGCCGGTGCGGAGGATCATTGGCAGCAATATTTGGGATGAACGTCGGAGGTTGCTCAGGTGGGGAGGAGGAAGTCGTTGTTGAATGTTGCCGTCGGGATAAAGATCATCGTTAGGGGCTTGCGGCTAGTTGGAGCTTCGCCGTTGGATTTCGAGCGTCACCTTTAGATTCAAAAATCACCGAACCAGATCTAAACTCTGTGTGTTTGTGAGAGAGAGAGAGAGAGGACCTAAGGTGTATAACAGCTGGAATGAGAGAGAGGAAGGCAAGATAAGAGGTGTGAGCTAGTTTAGACTTCAGCGATTTAGGTTTTTTAAGGAATAATTCGTAAGATGCAAATGAGGAAGACTCGCTCCGATTCATAGCGAATTGGTCCGGTTTACCGGTTGAACCGGTTCAAACTAGATGGTTCACCTGTTTTTCACCTAAAATGGTTTTCAGTGGTTAACTGGACCGGAAACAAGCCCGGGTGGTGGTTTAACCAGTTGAACTAGGCGGTCCGGTCCAGTTTTTAAAACATTGTTTGGTAGGAGTAAGGAGATAAGAGAAAATGACAAATTTTAATTGTGGTTGTTTTGAAGTTTTTGTCTTCCACTTTTAAAATTATAATAAAATATGTATCGTGTGTATATATATATATAATTTATGAACAATTTAATCAAAAGTAAAAATTGTAAATTTTATTAGAATGATATTTGCGGTATTTCATCGCCTAGTAATATTGTTAATAGTTAGTTAATATTTTTTCTGCAATTAAATTATTAATTGATAAATTTTATAAATATAACTATAATATTTTAGTTGTAAAAGTAATATTGGGTTGAGAAAATAAAACGTTTAATTTTAATAAATTAAGAAAATTTTGGTATGAGAAAAATTGCATTTAATGTCACACATTTCACGCATTGTATTTTAGATTTAGTTAGTTAAATTATTAGTTTAGACCCTACTGTTGTTAGGTTCATAGGCGACGCCGACTACGTCAGTATTTCAACAGTAGTGTTATAGCAGTTTAACTATCGAGGTGAGTGTATTATTTTCTATGTAAATTGTCAAATTATATTTTTGTACTAAATTATGAAAAAGAAAATATTTATTAAAATTGATTATTTTATAACATTAGAATGGATCAAGTAAAAAGTTGTTACGGAAAGTGATCTTTATTATTATACTATCATGCCATGGTGTGGTCTCGATAAGAGGGCATGCCTTGAGGTATGTTATTGGTTCTAATAAGAAGACATGTGTAAAGCCTAATTTTTGCACATGTATATTTATAGTTTCATTTTAGAACATTTAGAAAAATAATGGGGTTCATTGTGCTATTTAAATTTTACTTAAATTTTTTTAAGGATTATTAAGTTATTTAAAATATAATTTTAAACAGTTGGAGTATAATTAATTTTTTTTTTTTATTTCAAGATGGATAATTAGTGTAAATAAAAAAATATATATATGGATGAAATCGTTGACTTCCTAAGGAAGGCAACCAAACCATTCCCCCCCATATATATATATATATTGTTAACAAAAAATATATATCACGTTTAATTTATGAGACTATTTGTACGGACATGTACACATGTATATTTATATGTCAAAATATATATACAGGAGTTCGAGAAATTCAGTGGGTATAAATATATTTAGTTTGTGAAGAATATGATTTAAAATAAAATTTGTAAGTTTTATTAAAATGACATTTTTTAGTATTTAGCTTACTAATAATATTATTAATAGTCAATTAATATTTTTTGTGGATTAAATTATTAATATGAAGAAATTTATAATCGTTATTATAGTAATTTTTGTATAGTTAATATTGACTTAAGAAATTGGGCGTTTAATAATTTCGTATAATCAAAAAAATTTGAAAATGGGAAAGATTGTATTTTAGGGTCCTGTATTGCATATTAGATTTATTTCAATAAATTCGCAGTTTAGGCCCTGTTGGTGTTATATTCACAGGCGACGCTGACTACGTTAGCATTACGACAATAGTGTATTTAGTAGCACAAAAATTGAGGTGAGTGTATTGTCATCTATGTAAATTATTAAATTATATTTTCGTACCAAATTGTGGAAAAAAAAATATTTATTAAAGAACGATTTTATAACGTTACGTGAATTGAGTAAATTTTTAAGTATGAAAAATAATTTTATTGATTATTCGACTATGTCATAGTGTGATTCTGACAAGAGGGCATGTCCTGCGGGATGTTGTTGGTCCTAACAGGCAGGCATGTCTTGTAAGACGTTGCGTTGTGACTTGACAGGATGACAAGTTCTACAAGTAGTTGTTGTCGTCATTGTTGTTATTGTTGTTGACTATTAATATGGTGGAGTCAAATATGGTATTGATTATCAATATAGTAGAGTTGAATATGGTATTAACAATATAATGTGGTGGAGTTGAATATGTTGATGATATGATAGTTTATACCACGTGTTGACTCCTAACATTGGAGATATTGAATGGCCCTGACACTAATGACAACCTTAGATTACATATTTTTACAGGTTACAGTACCGTCATAACTCTTGATCGTGAAGTAAAACGATCCTATGGTTAGTAGTGAAATATGTGTGTGATATTTTATTATATATTAAAATAATCTGATTAATTGATTGAAATGCATTTATTTTATTGTGATGATAGTTGTGGAGTTTTATTTCGGCTCAGTGTGCGATTATCTTTATATTATGTTTTGAAAAGTTGTAGTTGATAATTATGCTTGATTTATAAATTTTTTTTATATTATGAAGATAGTATACCGATAAAATATTTTATCTTAGGTACCTCTGCTAGAGACGGGTCCACTACTAGCACTAGATAGAGTTAGAAGGTGGTATCATTTTTGGAGGATTGGCAGGACATGTATGAACTGTAAAACATTCAATTTTTTTGTAGTTTTGTTATGGATAATTGGGACACGCGTATTTATGAGTTTTGAAATTGGTAAATATTTTTAGAAAAACAAAATCTATATTAGTACATGTTTAAATATATATGTTGATTGGATGGGTAACGTCAAGTCGACGTCACGCCTAGCCTCGGGCGTTGGGGGCCAGGGGTGGGGTATGATAGTTTTTGGTATCAGAGTTTAGGTTATAGGTTCTATAGATATGCCAGATTATCTGGTCAGTAGTGGACCGTAAGATAGGGTATTGATAGGTTGGATTTGGCACGTGAGTGATAGTTATTTTATTGGATTAAATAGTATATTTGTATTATGCATTATTGTTTGCATTGTTGGCCTTTTTTATTTATTAAATTTCATTTTAGATTTTGAATATGGATCATGGAAGTGAAAGTAGTGGAAATTCGGGACCCCAAAGAAAAAGGGGTAGGATGCGGGAAAACTTGGATGCTATTGAGTGAATTTTACAAGTTGTTGTGTAACTGACTGAGCAACATGAAAAGATGATAGAATGCCAGAAGGCCCAAACTGAAACAACCACTCCTTAGGCTGTACTCTTGAAAATATTCAAGAAATTGGACCCCTCGACTTTTACGAGAATTGCGGGTCCTGCTAATGCTAAAAATTGGTTGAGGAGCATAAGACACATATTTGAGACAATGGACATTATTGGTGACAGCCGAGTTCCTCTCGCCATCTTCCAGCTGAAAAGGGAAGCCGAACACTGGTGGAAATAAATGAAGAGGTTAATTTCAATTTTAGGCCAGGAGATTACTTGGAATCAATTTGTTGCAGTATTTAATGGAAAATATTTTCCCGAATTCTATCAATTCGAGATGGAGGAAGAATTCATATTACTGAAATAGGGGAAGATGTTAGTTCTGAAATATGAAATCAAACTTGATGCCCTGTTCCAATTTGCTCCTCATTTGGGGAAAATTGAGGAAGCAAGATGTAGAAGATTTCAGAAAGGACTAGATCTGCAAATACATTCAAGGTTGACTGACAGGCGGATCAAAAGTTATGCAAAACTGGTGAACACGACAAAATTAATAGATAAAGATGTGTAGAAAGCCATTCAAAATCATGAATAGTACAAGAAAAAACAGGTTCGATCCATCTAGCAGATATTTAGGCGGTACCTCTTGGGGATCTGGCCCTCGACAACAACTTCCTCGGGCTCCGACAACTGATCAGTCGGTTAGAAGCCAAGGCCAATGACAATCATATTCCAGGCGATGACCAAATGTATTTGGATAGAGTTTTGGCCAGCAAGGACAGAGTAGGAGCCAAACATATAGCCGAGCTGGAACAACTGTATGCTACTAATGTGGATCACTGTATCATTTTATTAGAGACTGTCCTATGGTGGGTTCAATATGTTTTTGTTGTCATGAGCTGGGTCACACGTCTTCATATTGTTCGAAACCTGCTGCTACACTTATACCTTCTACGAGCAGTGTGGATAATGTTGGCCTTAACAGTGTTTAGGGGCATGGTAGATAATCAACATATAAACCTCCAACTTGTGGTCGTGTATTTGCTACTACCCAGCAGGATGCCCAGACTACCCTAAATATGGTTACAGATATCATATTTTTTATGATAGAGATGCACGTATACTTATCAATCCTGGTTCTGCTCATTCATTTGTTTCGGCGACCTTTATGATGTATGTAGGAGAATTTCCTACTTCTCTATCATATGGTATTATTATCTCTACCCATGTGGGCTAGTTAGTGTCGATAGATAGTGTGTATGAAAACAGTCTGCTTCGTATTGATGATAGAGAATTGTCAGTGGATCTATTACCTCTGAGTATTCACAATTTTGATGTGATACTAGGAATAGATTTGCTATCCAGCTAGCATGCCATAGTCGATTGTTTTAAAAAAGAAGTTACTTTTTGAGTCTTAGGTGAGTCAGAGTTCGTGTTTTCGGGGGATAAAGTAATTACCCCTGTTAGTCTAATTTCAGTTCTAGAGGCAAGGAAATTATTAAAAAGGGATGCCAGGGATACCTCGCATATGTGATTGACACTAGTCAGCATGAGGTACAAGTGGCACATATCCTAGTGGTCAGGGATTATCCCAATGTATTTCCAGATGAATTGCCAAGGCTGCCAGTGGATAGAGAAATTGAATTTATTACCGAATTACTTCCGGGTACTTCTTCTATATCAATTCCACCCTATCGTATAACACCTACCGAGCTAAAGGAACTAAAGATTCAGTTGTAAGAACTGTTAGACCGTGGGTTTATCAAACCTAGTGTTTCCCCGTGGGGGGCTCCAATGTTATTCGTAAGGAAGAATGATGACACTCTGAGGATGTGCATCGATTACAGTCAACTAAATAAGGTGATGATTCGTGATAAATACCCGTTACTTAGAGTTGATGATTTGTTTAATCAGTTGCAGAATACGAGGGTATTTTCCAAAATATATATTCGATAAGGATATCATTAGTTGAAAGTCAGAGATAGTGACGTGTCGAAGACGACATTCCATACGAGATATAGACAGTATGAATTTCTAGTTATGCCATTTGGGTTGACAGATGCCCTTACTGCATTTATGGATATGTTGAATCAAATCTTCCAGCCTTATCTAGATCAGTTTATCATCATGTTCATTGATGATATATTGATTTACTCCTAAAATAAAGAAAAGATGCAAAGCATTTCAAGATTGTGTTACATATTTTGAGAGAAAGACAATTGTACGCAAAGTTTAGTAAATATAAGTTTTGACTGGATAGAGTTGTATTCTTGGGGTATATTATCTCGGGTGATGGTATTCAAGTTGACTCAAAGAAAGTCGAAGCCGTTGGGAAAAGCCAAAAAGTGTGATCGAAGTTCGAACTTCCTAGGATTGGCGGGTTATTATCACTGATTTATACAAGTATTCTCTATTATAGCTTTCGTGTTGACCTGTTTAACCAGTAAGAAATCTAAATTTGAGTGGGCTGATAAACGTGAACAGAGTTTCTAGGAGCTAAAAAATAGATTGATATCAGCTCTAATACTTTCTCTCCCGACATAAGGTGGTGGCTTTGTGATATATAGTGACGCTTCACACCAAGGGCTAGGTTGTGTACTAATACAACATGGTCATGTGATTGCATATGCCTCTCGAAAATTAAAGAATCATGAGTGTAACTACCCGACGCATGATTTGGAGTTGCCGGCGATTGTGTTTACCTTGAAATTTTGGAGATATTATTTGTATAGCGAGACTTGTGAGATATACACTGACCACTAGAGTTTGAAATATTTGTTTACTCAGAAGGAACTAAATATAAGATAGAGGCATTGGATGAAGTTGATTAAGGATTATGATTATACTATCCATTATCCCCTGGAAAGGCCAATGTTATAGCAGATACATTGAGTTGAAAATCAACGGGTTCGGTTGCACACCTACGAGTTGTTCATACTAACCTATATACTGAGTTGAGATCTTTACGAGTCCAATTGGTAGTTGGTCAGACGATATCGTTGCTTGCGACTTTGACTTTAAGACCAACGTTAATCGATCGCATTATAGAAACACATAAGTTGGATGCCCAATTGGGAAAGATTAGAGATGAAGTGAAAAGTGGTCAGAGAACCAACTATTGCGTCAGAGATAATGATGAAGTCTTGATGTTTGAGAATAGACTGTTTGTGCCTAATAATGCTGATTTGAAGAAAGATATCTTGGAGGAAGCGCACAACTCAGCATATGCAATGCATCCAAGCAGTATCAAAATATATCGAGATTTGTGAGAACACTATTGGCGGAATGGAATGAAATGAGAAATTGCAGAATTTTTTGCCAGCTATCTCACCTATCAGCAAGTCAAGATCGAGCACTAGCGTTCAAGTAGATTATTGTAGCCTTTGTCTATCCTTGAATGGAAGTGGGAACATATACATTTTGTTTCGGGATTGCCCCATACTCAAAAGAGACATAATTCTATTTGGATGATTGTTGATAGACTTACAAAGTTTGCTAATTTCTGGTTGTGAAAACCACGTACTCCATGGACAAGTACACGAAATTGTATATTGACAAGATTATCAGATTGCATGGTGCGTCGGTTTCCATAGTGTCGGATAGAGATCCAAAATTTACGTCGAAATTCTGGCTGAGTCTTCAAGTTGCTCTAGGTACCAAGTTAAAATTCAGTACAACTTTTCATCCTCAAACAAATGGCCAATCAGAGCGTATGATTCAAATGTGGAGGATATGTTGAGGAGTTGCGTTCTAGAATTTCCTAGTAGCTGGGATGATCATTTGACGTTGATGGAGTTTGCCTATAGCAATAGCTACCATCGACAATTGAAATGGCACCGTGTGAAACCTTGTATGGTAGAAGATGCAGAATTCCAGTCTGTTGGACTAAAGTTGGAGAACAAAAATTATTGATGCCTTACATAGCTCAAATAACGGCAGAAAATGTGAAAGTTATTCAAGAAAAATTGAAGACTGCTTAGAGTCGGCAAAAGAGTTATACTGACAAGCGTAGACGGGAGTTGGAATTTGAAGTAGGTGATTACGCATTTTTATGTATATAATGAGATTTGAGAAGGAGGAGAAGTTAAGTCCGAGGTATATCAGGCCATATGAGATTTTAGAAAAGGTCGGTACTGCGGCCTATCGACTAGCCCTACCGCCAGAATTGTCTAGACGACACGGTATTTTCCACATTTTGATGTTCAAGAAATATGTGCCGGATCCTTCGCATGTGTTGACTTGTCAGCCAATCGAATTGAAGAAAGATTTACCATACATTGAGGAGCTAGTACAGTTTCTAAACCGTAAAAATCAAATATTGCGGACGTAGACGATCCCGTTGGTGAAATTGCTATGGTGCAGCCACTATGTGGAAGAGTCCATGTGAGAAAGAGAAGAGAAGATAAGGGATAAATATCTGTATTTATTCGTTTAAGGTAAATAAAATTTTGGAACGAAATTTCTTTTAGGGGGGAAGGTTTGTAAAGCCTAACTTTTGCACATGTATATTTATTGGTGCATTTTAGAACATTTAAAAAAATAACGGGGTTCATCATGCTATTTAAAATTTACTTTAAAATTTTTAGGGATTATTGTGGTATCTAAAAGTTTGATTTTAAAAAATTCGGGGGTTAATATATCAATTTTAATTTTGACTTTTAAAAGTTTAGGGATTATTAAGTTATTTAAAATATAATATTAATAGTTTGGGGTATAATTTTTTTTTTAATTGAAGAGGGATAATTAATATAAATAAATAAATAAAATAATATATGGATAGAATCGTTGCCTTCCTAAGGAAGGCAACCAAACCATCCCCTTCCCCCCCCATATATATATATATGTGTGTGTGTGTGTGTGTAAGACCTAATTTTTGCACATGCATAATTTTTAGTTGCATTTTAGAATATTTTAAAAATAATAGGGTCGATTAGGTCATTTAATTTTACTTTTAAAAAAAGTTAGGGGTTAATTTGCAATTAAAAATTTTACTTGTAAAAAATTTAGGGTTCAATAACTAATTATAAATTTGTCTTGGGGTTATATGTCTAATTAATAACATTGGGTTAAATGTGTAATTAAATTAAAAATCTTTCCATCCTTATCACCGTTGGAACTTAGAATTGAGATAATAATAGTAGTAGTAGTAGTAATACATGTGTTGTCAAGATGACAATCACACATGTTTATACATGTGTCCAAGGCTTAAGAAGCCAACAAAGATTAAAAAAAAATGATGGAAGGAAGTAAAATTCTACCGTTTCCTTTCTCTATATATACATATATATTAAACAAATGTGATCTCTTTTTACTTTTTCTCTTGGGATCTTTTTCTCACTTTATCACCTACCCAAGTAAGTATTGTTTGTTTTTTTTTTTTTAGCTATTGAATATATATATTGAAATTATAGTTATTTAAATAAAATACTTAAATTGTGACAAAAAAAAGCCAGTTAATATTTTTCTCTATAGTTCAATTATTAATTGATAAATTTTATAAATATAATTATAATATCGTAATTTTAAAATTAATAATGGGTTGAGAAAATAGGGCGTTTAGTTTTAATAAATTTCATACAATCAAGAAAATTTGGGAATAGGAAAAAAAATTCATTTTAGTGGTAGGCATTTCACGTATTGCATTTTATATTTAGTTAAATTCTTAGTTTAGGCCCTATCGTTATTAGGTTCACAAGTGAGGCCGACCCCGTCAGTGTTTTGACGATAGCAAAGTAGTAGTGCGATTATCGAGGTGAGTATACTGTCTTCTATGTAAATTATTTAATTATATTTTCGTATTAAAATTGTGAAAAAATAAAATGTTTATTAAAATAGATTGTTTTATAACGTTAGATGGGTTAAGTAAAAAGTTTGAATGTGGGAACTAGTTATTATTATTATAATTATATGTCAAAGTGTGATCTCGACAGGAGGGCATGTCATACGGGATGTTGTTGTGTTGTTACCTAATAAAAGGGCAAGTCATGTAGGTTATTGTTGTTGTTGACAATGATGATTATCATCCTGATATGGTGATTTATATCACGTGTTGGCTCCTACCATTGGAGATATTAAATGTCCCTGACACTAATGACAACCTTAAATTGCATAGTTGTACAGGTTACGGTACTGTTATAACTCCCGATTGTAAGTTGAAACGATCCTATGGCTAGTAGGGAAGTATATTTATGATATTTTATTATATAGAAGTGATTTGATTGGTTGATTTATATTCAGTTGCCATTCGTTGATGATATTTGTGAAATTTAACACTGTTATGCAGTTATATTCTGCAGAAAAGTGAAATATGCTAAATGCACTTGATCCATAGATTATTTTTATATTATGAAGACAGTACACCAATAAAACATTTTATCTCAGGTACCTCTGCTAGAGACGGGTCTTGGTAGCGGAATTATTCGTCGCTATGTTACCGCAAGTATACAGGTCAAGTTTTAATAGTATAGGAAGAGTAGGGTTGTCGTATCCATAGGGATTGGTTTAAATTGTCGTTAAGTACCGCAATTGTCGTAACATAACTTTATCTAGGTGATCCAATTTTAGGTTTTTTATAGAAATAAAACTAAACTAAAATAATAACTAATTAAACTACAATACTAAGAATAAATTATATGGGAATAGATTATTTAGGGATTAACTTCGTTCACTTAAACGTGTTTGATTTAGTCTAGTTTACATTAACGGTCATTAATCTATTCAACAATCTAGGTGTCTAAAACTCACTCACTACCTCTTTCGAGTGTAAAGTGAATGAATATGCAATTCGTGTCAACACCGATATCCTTATCTAGTGTTTAAACAATTACATGAGTCTCGCCCTAACCTCACAGATTGTGTACGTTCTAATAATCTCCCGAAACATTAGAACGTTACGATGTGTTTAAACCCTAGTCTGAATCCAGGGTTACCTCTCCCGAATGTCAAATCCCGTATTCTCAAATAAATCAAAATATCATAACAAATATATAATCGAAGTAAAAGAACGGTAAACACAATCGAATAGGGATGAACAACCGATAACGAAACAACAATTTACTCAAACATGTATATTCATGAACTATATCACTCCCTAAATAATAAACATTTAGCTCATGGACATAACTAAATATTCAACTAAAAACGAGCTATACATCATCAAACAAATAAGAAGATTTAAGAAATAAAGAGAGAAATAAGGAAGAATAGCCGATATATTTAAGAAATAAAGAGAGAAATAAGGAAGAATAGCCGATATATGAAGAATGAATGATTCCACGTCCGTAACATTCGCTCCGATTTTGTTCCCTCTTCTCCAAATGTGTTCTCCTCTTCTTAGTATGATCTTTGAGCTCCCAAAACTCCCCAAAACTCTCCAAAAATGTTCTTGATAGGTGTGGGAATGGGGAGAAACAAATAGAGGTTCAAAATATCTCAAAAATATTTGAAAATATATTTCCAGCTGGTGCCGGCTCGCTGTAGCGAAGCAGACCATTACTGCAGTGATGGGAAGGTAGAAACTCACAGTCGAATCATTACTACAGTGATCAAACCATCACTGTAGCGATGAGATCATTGCAGCGATGGAAATTATCGCTGTAGCGATACTCAAGGCAGTGCCGACACCAGGTTCTTCTTTTGGCTGTAACTTTCTTGTCCAAATTCTGATTGAAGTGATTCAAAAACCTATGGAAAGTTAAGACATAGATATACAACTTATATGTTTTATTATTTTCTAAAATCGGATTGAATCATTGTTAAAAATGGACTTAAAGTTACCATACCTGAACCAATTTTGCATTTTGTTTCCCATTTATTTATAAACTTACAAAATAACACAAAAACATATTAAACTAACAAAAATACTTAAAAACACACAAATATGTGAACCTAAAATACTTGATTTGTTGGTAAATAATCCACTCATCAAATACCCCCAAAAACGTTTGCTTGTCCTCAAGCAAAAACACTCACACAAGAAAATAATTACTACAACGAAATAACGAACACAACTTACTAAAAACGAAAGACACTAACGAACTAAAAATAATGACGTGTGAGTTTTGAATTTAAACTAATTGACCAAAAAGTTTTCCCTCAATGGCCCCCCCAATCATATTGAGTTCAAGAATAATGGTGTTCTAGAATTTAAATATTCAATAACGGTAAACGTCATTCTAAATCATTTCCAAGTGTGCGTGCAAAAACTCAATTATACAACCATCCAAAGACCAGATTAGATTATCCACCAACAAAGTTCATGACTTAACACCGATAAGGTATATGATTTTCATATGCCAGACTGGGTTCCACTTTCCACTAATGTAGGCTAAGAAATTAAAAAAGATCAAAAGGACTTGGTTCGGTTTTTATCAACTGGCCAAGGGTATATCGGGAATATAAAACAGGTAAAAGTAATTAACTCAACGATACCCAAGGCATAATGCTTGGCTCTCAATCACAATTATACCCACAAAGACAAATCCGAAATAACCTTGAACTTACTTTTAAAACGTAGTACTCACTTGTCTAAACAAACAAAAACAAAACCATATTTACATATTTTTTTTAACTACACCCCTAAACTTATTTGATTTGCACAATTTCACGGGTGTGAAAATATGATAGAAAAATGACAAGTGAGTACTCAAATACCGAACCAATCAAAAGTTCGGCCAAAACCCAACCACTCACTTCAAGTAGCATAAACAAATGCTAACTTGATTTCAACTCAAATCGTACCTTAGGTTTAGCGACAGTGGTTTGGAAAAAGTTTAATTGGCTAGGGCATTTGATACGTGTTCAGAATTGAAACGGCAAACAGGCTTCAACTGGGTAACGAGAGGTAAAACATTTTGCATGGAAGGTTTCAATGGCTCAAGCGATCAAAATAAATGCCTAAATCATATATACTGAACTACCTCGCATAGGATTTTGCCTCGAATTTTCCCCAATCAGGTTCTAGAATCTCTTAAATTATCATGAACTTGGTTACTAGATAATCGACGTAAAAATTGATTAGATAGCTAGTACATTGAGTCTACGTGCTCGTGCAAATTAGGATCCACAATGACTTTTACCAAAATGAGATGTTAAGCACATAGAATATACATGAATGAGCATTACCCTTTACCTCGAAAAACAATTAGGGGATAATATCATCATCGGGTAATGGCACAGAAGAACTACAAAAGTCAACACTCAAAAACAATAACTACAAACATAAACACACTTACACTAATACTAAACAGACATGCATGTAATTAAACTACACAACATTTAACAACTATTTAAACTTAACTATATATCTAACAAAAAGTTATTAAACAAGAAAAACATACAAAACATAAACATCCCCCCCAAACTCAAAATGGCCAGTGTCCACAGTGACCTAACATCAAACTCAACAATTGTAATACAGCATAGTGACGAATGGGGTTTTGCACACGTACCTGGGAGGCGAGACAATCTCGCCTCCGAGTGTAGTCGGCGGTGATGGATTGATTTATTTTAAAACTTGGGTTACCTCCCAAGAAGCGCTTGGTTTAGTGTCCTCGGCTTGACACGGAGAAAGGCTCCTCAAAGAGAGACTTTCGCCCATAGTATGTGTCATATAGCACAACATACGAGTCTTGATTCTCAACGCCCTCAAGCTTGGCAAAATGTGGCATTAATTGGCATGTGCTCTCAACGTGACTCGACTCTATCTCATGTGCTTGGGAAGCTTGAATGAATGAAGTTAAAGGTGGTGAAGGACAAGTGAGCCACATCAGATCCTTATAGATATGATCATCTTGGATTGGTGGTGGTAACACCAATTAGATTTCAAGAGGTGAGAACTCAAAATCATCTTCTGATTTTTCATCAACGAACAATTCTTGAGCCTCGTCCTCTTTTGAATCATTTTTATAATGCACCTCCAAAGTCCTCCCATTTGAATTTGGTCCTCATAGTGGCTTTCACGGATGGATGTGACTTTTTTGTCTCTCAGTACCACCATTTTTGACTTGACCTCAACAAAACAAATAAGTTGACCAATTTACGTCTCGAGAGACTTTACGGTTGTATCAATTTCAATGCAGGTTGTCTCAATATTGTCAAGACAATCCTCATGCTCATTGATATGGTCATTCGTTTTCCTCCAAAAATCCTGAGTCTTCCCTATAAATTCAACGAACATCTCTTCCAGGGTGGGGGAAGACTCCACATGTTGGTCCAGGGTGTCAATCCATGGCACCAAAACTTTCTCGTCTTAACTCTGATTGAGGTGATTAAAAAACCTATGGAAATCTAAGACATAGATATACAACTTCCATGTTTTGAGATTTTCCAAAATCAGATTGCATCATTATCAAAAATGGCCATAAAATTACTGCACTTGAACCGATTTTGCATATTTTTTCCCATTTATTTATAAACCTACAAAATAACACAAAAATATATTAAACTAACAAAAATGCTTGAAAACACACAAATATTTGAGCCTAAAAATACTTAATTTGTTGGTAAATAAACTACTGATCAGGTCCACTACTGGCACTAGGTAGAGTCAGAGGAGGTAGTGGATTTTATTTTGGTGGTTGTCAGGACTAGCTGTTGAGAGTGAGTAATTAAATTATTTTCGTAATTTTGTTATGAAATAGTTGTTTTAGTATAACCGCTGAATATTTTGGGGTTGTAAAATATCTATATCTTTTTCTTTGAAAATTTATATCAACAAATAGTTTATAAATGCTTGTGGTTGGTCGGGTGACATCAAGCCAACGTCACGCCAAGCCTCAGACATTGGGGCTCGGGGTGGGGTTTGACAATTTTTGGTATCAAAGTTTGGGATATAGGTTTTATAGACGTGTCAGATTGTCTCGTCAGTAGTGGACCGTAAGGTAGGGTATTGATAGGTTGGTTCGGGACGTGAGTGGTAGTTATTTTATTGGATTAAATAGTATATTTGTATCATGAATGATTGTTTGCATTGTTGACCCTTTTATTTATTAAATTTCATTTTAGATCTTGAATATGGATCGAGAAAATAAAAGTTGTGAGAATTTGGTACCCTAAAGGAAAAGGGGTAGGGCATGAGAAAGCCTGGATGCTATCGAGCGAATCTTACAGGTGGTTGCGCAATTGACCGAGTAGTAGACAAAGATGATGGAGGGTAAGAGGGCCCAGACCGAAATAGCCAATCCTCAGGCTGTGCTACTGAAAAGATTCATGGAGTCGAACCCCTAACTTTTATGGGAACTACAGGCCTTGCGGATGCATAAAATTAGTTGCAAAGCATAGGGCACGTATTCGACGCAATGGGCATTACAGATGACAGCGAAGTTTCTCTCGCCACCTTCCAGCTGAAAGAGGAAACTGAACATTGGTAGGAGAAAATGAATAGGCTAATTTCTATTCCAGGCCAGAAAATTACTTGGTATCAATTTGTTGCCGTATTTAATGAAAAGTATTTCCCTGAATCTTATCGGTTCGAGATAGAAGAGAAATTCATATTATTGAAACAGGAAAAAAATATTCGTTATGTTGTAGGAAATCAAATTTGATGTCTTATCCTGATTCGCTCCTGATTTGGTAAAGACTGAGGAAACAAGATGCAGACGATTCCAAAAAGGGTTAGATCTGCAAATACGTTCAAGGTTGACTACCCGGCGGATCAAAAGTTATGCAGAACTGGTAAACACGAAAAAATTAATAGAGAAAGATGTGCGGGAAGCTACCAAGAATAGTGAACAGTACAAAAAGAGTAGATTCGAGCCATCTAGCAGATATCTAGGTGGCACTTCTCGGGGATTTAGTCCTCGACTGCAACTTTCTTGGGCCCCAACAACCGATCAGTCAGGTAGAAGCCTAGGGTTCAGGCCAGTAAGGGCAGGGTAGGGGCCAGATATCTAGCCGAGTTGGTACAGCCGTATGCTATCAATGCGGTTCCCCGAACATTTTGTTAAAGATTGTCCCATGGTAAGCCCAATATGTTTCTGTTGTCAAGAGCCAAACCACATATCTTCATTTTATCCAAAAATTGCTACTACTCCTACCCTTTTTGCGAGTAATATGGGCAGTGTTGGCCCTAGCAGTGTTCAGGGGCGAGGTAGAGGATCGACCAGTAGACCTCTAACTCGGGGTCGTGTTTTTGCTATTACCCAACAAGATGCCCATGCTACTCCAGATGTGGTTACATATATCATATCTTTATTTGATAGAGATGCCCGTATACTTATCGATCTAGTTTCTACCCATTCATTTATTTTAGCGACTTTTATAATGCATGTTGAAAAATTTCCTATTCCTTTGTCATATGGTATTATTATCTCTATTCCTATGGGCGAGTCAGTGTTGATAGATAGTGTGTATAAAAATAGTATGCTTAGTATTAGTGATAAAGAACTGTCAATGGATCTATTACCCCTGAGTATTCATGATTTCAATGTGATACTGGGTATGGATTTTCTATCTAGCTATCATGCCACAGTTGATTGTTTCAAAAAACAAGTTACTTTTTGAATCTAAGGCGAGTTAGAGTTTGTGTTTTCGGGGGATAAAATCATTACCCCTGTCAGTTTGGTTTTCGTTCTAGAGGCTAGAAAATTCTTAAAGAATAGATACCAGGGATACCTCACGCAAGAGATTGACACACGTCAGAATGAAGTACAATTGACAGAGATCCCAGTGGTCGGGGATTATCCCAATATATTTCCAGAAGAATTGCTAAGGCTGCCAGCGGATAGGGAAATTGAATTCACTATCGAATTACTTCTGGGTACTTCTCCTATATAATTTTCACCTTATCGCATGACACCTACCGAGCTAAAGGAACTGAAGATTCAGTTGCAATATCTGTTAAGCCGCGGGTTTATCAGACCTAGCATTTTTCCATAGGGAGCTCCAATATTGTTTTTAAGAAAAAATGATGACACTCTGAGGATGTGTATCGACTACCGGCAGCTGAACAAAGAGATGGTTCGTAATAAATACCCGTTGCCTAGAATAGATGATTTGTTCTAGCAGTTACAGAAGGTCAGGGTATTTTCGAAAATAGATCTTCGATCAGGATATCACTAGTTGAAAATTAGAGACAGTGACATGTCGAAGACGGTGTTCCGTACGTGGTATGGACATTATGAATTTGTAGTTATGCCATTTGGGTTGACAAATACCCCAGCTGCATTTATGGATTTGATGAATCAGATCTTTCAACCTTATTTAGATCGATTTATCATCGTTTTCATTGATGATATACTGATTTACTCCCAAAATAAAGAAGAGCATGCGGAGCATCTCAAAATTGTGCTACAGATTTTGAGAGAGAAACAATAGTATGCGAAATTCAGCAAATATGAGTTTTTGCTGGATATAGTCGTATTTTTGGGGTATGTGATTTTGGGTGATGGTATTCAAGTTGACCCAAAGAAAGTCGAAGCCGTTGTTTGGTGGGAAATGCTAAAAAGTGTGAGCGAAGTTCGAAGTTTCTTGGGATTGGCGGGTTATTATCGCATGTTTGTATAAGAATTTTTTGTTATAACTTCCCCGTTGATCCGTTTGACCCGGAAGGAAACTAAGTTTGCGTGGACTGACAAATGTGAACAAAGCTTTCAAGAGCTGAAAAATAGACAGATATCAGCGTCAATACTTTCTTTCCCGACAGAAGGTGGTGGATTTGTGATATATAGTGATACTTCACACCAGGGGCTAGGTTGTGTGCTGATACAACATGGTCATGTGATTGCATATACTTCTCTCCAATTAAAGAAACACGAGTGTATTACCCGACGCATGATTTGGAGTTGGCGGCGATTCTGTTTGCCTTAAAACTCTAGAGACATTATTTGTATGGCGAGACTTGCGAGATATACACTGATTACCAGAGTTTAAAATATTTGTTTACTCAGAAAGATTTGAATCTCAGATAGAGATGCTGGATGGAATTGATTAAATATTATGATTGTATAATCCATTATCATCCTGAAAAGACTAATGTTGTAGCAGATGCATTGAGTAAAAAATCAGCGAGTTCGGTTGCACATTTTCGAGTCATTTATACTAACCTATATACCGAGCTGAGATATCTATGAGTCCAGTTGGTAGTTGGTCAGACGGAATCATGGCTTGCGACTTTGACCTTTAGATCGACGTTAATCGACCGCCTTATAGAAGCGCAACAGTCGGATGCCCTATTGGGAAATATCATAGATGAAGTGAAAAATAGTCAGAGAATGGACTATTGTGTCAGCGATAATGATGAAGTTTTGATGTTTGAGAATAGATTGTATGTGCCTAATAATACTGATTTGAAGAAAGATATCTTGGAAGAAGCGCATAGCTTAGCATATGCAATGCATCCAGGCAGTATCAAAATATATCGGGATTTGTGAGAACACTTTTGGTGGAATGGAATGAAACGAGAAATGGCACAATTTGTTGTCAGGTGTCTTGTCTGTCAGCAAGTCAATATCGAGCACCAATGTCCAGGAGGATTATTACAGCCTTTGCCTATCCCAGAATGGAAGTAGGAATATATCACGATGGATTTTATTTTGGGATTGTCTCGTACTCAAAAGGGACGTAATTCCATTTAGATGATTGTTAATAGACCTACAAAGTCTGCTCATTTTCTACCTGTAAAAACTATATACTATATGGACAAATATGCAAAATTGTATATTGACAAGATTATGAGATTGCATGGTACGCTAGTTCCATAGTATTGGATAGAGATTCGAGATTTACGTCAAAATTCTGGCCAAGTCTTCAAGCTGCTCTGGGTACCAAATTAAAATTTAGTACAACTTTTCATCCTCAGACTAACGGCTAATCAGAGCGTACAATTCAAATATTGAAAGATATGTTGAGGGGTTACATTTTAGAATTTCCTGGTAGCTAGGATGATCATTTGACATTGATGGAGTTTACCTATAATAATAGCTACCATTCGACAATTGAGATGGCACCGTATGAAGCGTTATATGGTAGAAAATGCAAAATTCTAGTCTGTTGGACAGAACTTGGGGAACAAGAATTATTGATGCCTGACATCGCTCAGATGACGACGGAAAAGCTAAAAGTGATTCAAGAAAGGCTGAAGACTACTCAGAGTCGGCAAAAGAGTTATGCTGATAAGCATAGATATGAGTTGGAATTTGAAGTGGGTGATTAAGTATTTTTACGTATATCCTAGTGGAACGGTATAATGAGATTTGTGAAGAAGGAAAAAGCTAAGTCCGAGGTACATAAGACCATATAAGATTCTAGAATAAGTTGGTACAACGGCCTGTCGACTAGCCCTATCGGTAGAGTTGTCTAGATTGCATGATGTTTTCCACATTTTGATGCTCAGGAAATATGTGTTGGACCCTTTGCATGTGTTGACTTCTCAACCAATCGAATTGACGGAAGACTTGTCATATGTTGAGGAGTTAGTGCAGATTCTAAACTGTAAGGATTAAGTGTTGCGAACAAAAACAAATCCGTTGGTGAAAGTGTTATGGCGTAGTCACTCCATGGAAGAGGCGACGCGGGAGAGAGAGGAGGAGATGAGGAATAAATATCCACATTTATTTATTTAAGGTAAAATTTCGGGACGAAGTTTCTTTTAGTAAGGGAGGATTGTAAGACCTAATTTTTGCATATGCATAATTTTTAGTTGCATTTTAGAACATTTTAAAACTAACAGGGTCTATTATGTCATTTAAATTTACTTTAAAAAAATTTAGGTGTTAATTTGTAATTGAAAATTTTACTTGTAAAAATTTTAGGGTTCAATAACCAATTATAAATTTGTTTTGGGGTTATATGTGTAATTAATAACATTGGGTTAAATGTGTAATTAAATTAAAAATCTTTCCATCCTTATCATTGTTGGAACTTGGAATTGAGATAATAATAATAATAATAGTAGTCGTAGTAGTAGTAGTAATAATACATGTGTTGTCAAGATGACAATCACACACATGTTTATACATGTGTCCAAGGCTTGGGAAGCCAACAAAGATTAAAAAAAAAATTGATGGAAGGAAATGAAATTCCACCGTTTCCTTTCTCTATATATACATATATTTTAAACAAATATGATCTCTCTTTGTCTTCTCTCTTTACTTTTTGTCTTGGGATGTCTCTCTTACTTTATCACCTACCCAAGTAAGTATTGCATTTTTTTTTTGTTTGTTTTTAGCTATTGAATATACCTATATATATATGTATATATATATTGAAATTATAGTTATTTAAATAAAATACTTAAATTGTGACAAAAAAATTAATTTAAAAAGTAAAAAATTATAAATTAGATTAAAATGATATTTTTGGTGTTTCATTACCTAGTAATATTTTTAATAGTCAGTTAATATTTTTCTCTATAGTTAAATTTTTAATTGATAAATTTTATAAATGTAATTATAATATCGTAGTTATAAAATTAATACTGGGTTGAGAAAATAGGACGTTTAGTTTTAATAAATTTCATATAATCAGAAAAATTTAGGAATAGGAAAAAAATTGTGTTTTAGTGGTAGACATTTCACGTATCGCATTTTATATTTAGTTAAATTCTTAATTTAGGCCCTATCGTTGTTAGATTCACAAGCGAGGCCGATCCCGTCAGTGTTTCGGCGGTAGTAAAGTAGTAGTGCGATTATCGAGGTGAGTGTATTGTCTTCTATGTAAATTACCTAATTATATTTTCGTATTAAAATTGTATAAAAATAAAATGTTTATTAAAATAGACTGTTTTATAACATTAGATGGATCAAGTAAAAATCTTGAATATGGGAACTGGTTATTATTATTATACCTATATGCCATAGTGTGATCCCGATAGGAGGGCATGTCCTGTGGGATGTTGTGTTATGACCTAACAAAAGGGTAAGTCTTGCAGACGGTTGTCGTCGTCGTCGTCGTTGTTGTTGTTGACGATGGTGATTATTATCCTAATATGGTGGTTTATACCACGTGTTGACTTCTACCATTGGAGATATTAAATGGCCCTAGCATTGATGACAACCTTAGATTGGACAGTTGTATAGATTACGGTACCATCATAACTCCTGATCGTGAGGTGAAACGATCTTATGGCTAGTAGGAAAGTATATTTTTGATTTTTTTTATATAGAAGTGATTTGGTTGGTTGATTTATAGTCAGTTGCTATTTGTTGATGATGTTTGTGTAATTTGACACTGTTATGCAGTTATATTTTGTTGAAAAGTGAAATATGCTAAATGCATTTGATCCATAAATTATTTTTATATTATGAAGAAAGTATGATACCTTCATACTGTGTGCGGTACCTTCATAACTCCCGATCGTGAAGTGAAACGATCCTATGGCAGTAGAAAAATATGTGTGCGGTATTTTATTATATATCAAAATAATCTGATTGGTTAATTTAAATACATTTATTTTATTGTGATGATAGTTGGGGAGTTTTATTTCGCCTTTGTGTGTGGTTATCTTTATATTATATTTTGAAAAGTGGTAGTTGATAATTATGCTTGATCCATAAATTATTTTTATATTATAAGGACAATACACTAATAAAATATTTTATTTCAGGTACCTCTGTTAGAGACGAGTCCAGTACCGGCACTGGGTAGTGTCAGAGGGTGGTGTCGTTTTTGGAGGATTGACAAAACAGGTGTAAACCATGAAATGTTCATTTTTTTTTTTGTAGTTTTGTTATTGATAATTGCGACACGTGTATTTGTGAGTTTTGAATTGGTAAATATTTTTGAAAAAAAAAAAAATATATCAATTCATGTTTAAATATATATGTTGATTGGTCGGGTAACATCAACTTGACATCACGCCTGGCCTCGGGCTTTAGGGGCCTAGGGTGGGGGTGTGACAGCATGTCCTGTAAGACGTTGTGTTGTGACTTGACAGGAAGGCAAATCCTGCAGGTGGTTGATATATATTGTTGTTGTGGTTATTGTTGTTGTTGATGATAATGATGATGATGATTATCATTATGTATGGTGGTTTATACCACGTGTTGGCTTTTACTATTGGAGATATTGAATGACCCTGACACTGATGGTAACTTTAAATTGCATAGTTATACAAATTACAGTACCGTTACAACTCTTGATCGTAAGGTGAAACGATCTTATGGTTTGCAAGAATGTATGTGTGATATTTTATTACATAAAAAGTAATTTGATCAATTGTTTTAAATTTAGTTGTTTTATTATGATAATATCTATGGGATTTTGATACTGTTTGGTTGTGTTTTTAATTATGTTTTGTAAAGGGGATTATGATAAATATATTTGATTCATAAATTATTTTTATATTATAAAGACAGTATATCGATAAAATATTTTATCTTAGGAACTTCAATTAGAGATAGGTTCACTACTGGCATTAGGTAGACTTAAAAGGTGGTGTCTTTCATTTTTTTTGGCTTATCAGGACAAGTGTTGATAAAGAAGGGTCAGGATTTTCTAGCTTTGTTATAGAATATTTTGGGATATGCTTAATTTCAAAATTTTGAATTTGTATTATTAAAAATTTCAATAAATTATATACGTATTGTTCTGATTGGGTAATATTAAGTCGATGTCACGTTTATTGTTATTTTTATCATAGTGGCACAGCATATGCATGGTGGTGGAGTGATTTGTATTTTATCTCTATATTTTCGTAAAAATAAAAGAAAGAAATTGAGTGGCAGCCCTAGGAGACCATTCGTTATATTTTCTCAATAAAAAATATAACTACGCTTCTCCTGAATATGAGGACAGGTTTTTAACTCATTTAAGAACCGTTATGAGAAAAATATTTAATATAAACCATAAAACATTATTACTCCCCCTATTTATTTATACTCATGAATTCATGTTAGGAGGACAAATACTCTTTTAAAAATATTATACAACTTCTCTCCATTTGTCATCTCAAAAAGTGAGGATAAAGAATCAAAATATTTATTTTCAACTCGAAATTTTTTGAAACAATTACTCATTATTAAATTTCAATTTTTTTGAGAAAAATATTTGTAGAGATAATATTTTCAAAAATCAAATTTTATCCTTTGAAGTTAATTTTCAAAAAATATTTATGCTTTAGAAAGTTCGTGACACCTGGTTCGTCTTTGGGCGCAGTTGGTATGTGTACCTTAGGTTGATTTTCAATACTAGTCTTGATTTTCTTTGAATCATTTGATTTATCCTTTGAGTGATTTACCTTGATAATGTCTTTCTTTTGCAAGACAACTTTCTTCTGAACATTTTCTGTGACGATTTCCTTACGTTTATGGGATACTTGAGCTTGTTTTGACTTATTATGATCTACAGTGACTTTACACATCGGCTTCTTCTGATTCTAATTCTTTATTCTTCTTTGGTGATAATCACTGTTTTGTCTCCCATACTGAGATTGTGGTTTCTAAATTTTCCTTTAAATCTTTTCACATCATATTGATTCATCTTTTTCGGTTCAACAAATCTCGGATCTTTCTTTTGCACATAATTTCCATTTGTCTTTCTAGGCTTAACAAATCCACCATTTGTGTCTGCATGAAAGTTTAGTTTCCAGGTATCCAGTTATTTCTGAATCCAACTGGGTAACCATGCAAGATTTCTTAGGATAATAACATATAAAATCATTAGCAGATTCCTTAGGATAATCAACTTTCAGTACCAGAGTACGATATTGATACTAATATTGAGAAATTGCTTTAGAGATTATTGGTTTCTCAATAACTTTAGTTTTTCCAATACTCTTTTATTTATCCACTGTCTCATTAAGCTTTTTTACGTCTTTTCAAGTGATCGTTCCAATTAACTGACATTCACCTGAAGATGAAAATTATTCGTGTGCATAAATTTAAGATCATTCTTAAGAGTCCAACAAATATTTTCACCAGAATGAATTTTTAAACGAACTCTATCAAGTTCACATCTTGCATTCTCTAATTTAATATTTAAAGCTTTATTTAAAGTTTCAATATTTTTCCTTTTAAAATTACTTTGCTGAAATTTTGAAACATTAATTTTCAAAAGAGCATTTTCTTCTTTAAGAAAGTCAATCCTTTCAAGAAACTTACCAATTTTAGATAGAGCATTATAAAATTTAGCAGTTTCAAAATATTTGTCTAAAATTTTCTTTTTAAGTGATTTAGTGGTACTGAAATTTTTATTTTCAAGAATAGAAATTTTCTGCCCAAGTTTCAAATTTCCTTTTCCAAAAACTTATGTAAGAGCAAGTAGCGTCTCAATAGCCTTATTAGTAGCCACATTATCACTATCTTATTCATTCTCCCTAACAGATAGTTGATTATTTAAACAAGTAAGAGTGCATTGAGGAAAATGTTGTATGTGAATCTTCTGTTTGATCTGATATTTTATGTGAGCCTCTTGTTTGTACTAATGATGTATGTGAACCTCCTACTTGTCCTGATATTTTGCTAGGATGTTAAGTCATTCAAGTTAAAACTAGCTCTTGTGCCAATTGTTGACCCACATTTCTACCTAAGAGGAGGGTAAATTGAGTAGTTATAAAAATTTAAATAATTAAATATTTAAAAACCCAAGTAATCAATTTCCCTAATTGATCATTATTTTTTATAATGGCGGAAACATATTTAACAAAGTGCACAACCAAACAACAGAAATAGAAAAGCAACGCACAAAGATTTATTCTAGTTCGGCATGCTACTCTTACCTATGTCCAATCTCCAAATCTTCACAAGGCTTTCGCAATTTACTAATCCCCTGATTCCTTTTTCAGATAGGAACCAAACCCTTATAATCCTTTTTATAGGTTCAAGACTAACCTAATTCTTTTTGCTAGCTTATAATCAAACCTTTACACTTTTACACTTTTCCCTTTTCAGAGGCTCAAGAAGAACCTTATTTTTTTTCGAAGTTAAAGACTAACCTAATTCTATTACAGGAAGTCAAAACCTAATCCTTTTAACAGGATAAAGATAAAGCATAGTCCTTTTCACAAGTTAAAGATCAAACCCTAATTACCCTGATTAGATATCGTCCCAAATATGTTTAATCTACCCACACTCACGAATACAAAAAATCTACGAGTTTCTTCCACCATGAGCTTCTACCACTTGAAAACAATTATGCTCAATTAATGTCTCGAATACTTTGTGATAGAACTATCTAAGAAAATAAAATTGATTTAACTCAATTTAAAGCACATATAATATGTAATCAAATTTCGCAGACAAAAATCGTTTCTTTAAGATATGTAAGTAATTCAAACTAGAAAATGATTTTCTAACAAAACTATTCCAAGTTATCAATTAAATAATGTAAGCAATCACATAAATCAACTTTGAAAGATCTCACCTAGATTTCTTAAAAAAAAAAAAAAAAAAAAAAAAAAAAGCTCAGTTAAGAATAAAACTAGGGAAAAAAACTTTTGCGCGCTTAGATTAAGAACTCTTTCAAAATAATTCGTTTATAAATACTTTAGCAAAATCTCACTCTCTTTAAAGTAAAAGCTTATTTAAACTCTTTGTTCTTGATTAATTAAAGTTGAAAATGCAGGTCTCCTTATATAGAATTCAAACTAAACCTATAGACCAAAACTAACACTCTAAGATCCCATATATAATATAATATCAAAATAGGTATATTTCATTTAAAAATATTCTTAGAAAAGCTTGATTTGATCCCCAAAACTTTTTAGATTAAAAAGTGCTTAAATATAGGAAGTAGGTTTACTAATTCAATTAATAAAATCATTTAATATACTGATAAATTTAATAGAATCTTAAGAATATATGATATACAATAGCAGTATACTCAAATCCCCCCAAAATCTCTTTTTCTAATGTTTAAAACCATAGAATCAGGGTAAAATATCACAAAAAATGAAACGGTCAAGGTGACTGAATAAAACCTTGTCGGTTAACCACCTGCCTACCAGTTGACCGGCCTCTTGCAACGTTCGAAATTCTGAATGTTGCCCATTATCCGTCGGTCGACCGCCACTTTGACCAATTGACCAATTTGTCCAGTGATCTCCCTTCTCAATTTCTTTCAAGCCATTATTTCTATTAGTCGACCGACCTACTTTGTCGGTTGACCGAATTGACAAGTAATTTCCTCACAATTTTTTCTTAAAGCTACTGTTTTGGTAGTTGACCGACCATTTCTCTCAGTTGATCGAATTGACCAGAACCTTTTAATTTTATGTGTTAAAAATATTTTCTCAATTCAACACTTTATCAAAAATATTTTCATGATTTTAACAATTTATAAAATCTACTAGGATCTTGAATTTATACTTTTGATGATAACACACATAAGATTATTCATTTTAAAGTGTCGTGCGTGATTATAATTCGGGTTGCATTAAGAGTATAAGAGTAATGAGTTGTTTCATGTAGGAATACAAAAAATCTTTAGTGCTCCAAAAAATCTTCAATGTGTTCGCTTTGCACTCATCTTGAATCTATTCCTAAGATCATTGTCTTGTAAATCTTCAACGATTAACTTTTTTGATTCATTCTTTTTCTGATTTTAACACATGGAACCTCTAATCTGAAAACACTCAATAAATTTATTAGTTCAATAAAATATCAATGTCCAATTGTCCATCAAATTATTAGGTTGACCATTAATGCCCCCATTATAAGGAACTAGATATAAAATCACTAGATTAACACAACGTAACATGAAAAATAAATAAATCACATTTAATATGTTGTTCCTCAAAGCCAGATTTATATGTATTGACATTAAAACAACAAAGACATGCATAAGTAAATAGCATTTAAATATGGTTACTATTAACACTAAGTGTTATTTGATGGTTTTGATGAAACAAATAACTTGAATATTTTGTTGAAGTTGTGATGACAAAAATTAGTTAGATTATTCAATTGATTAATGAGCAAAATGAGGAATCAAAGTAAAAGTTCAATGATATCAATGGAAGATGATAAAGAATGTTTTCATGAAAGATTTTTATATTCCTAGGTAAAAAAATTCAATCTCTTCATAAACTATTGATATAACCTGACTAAGATCACTCACTGCACAAAAATTAAACTTATATCACAATTAAGATTAGTATTAGCCGCCTATCCGGAATGGAATGGGATGATTCTATGTGATTGCTTATGTGATTAGGAGTGACCAAATATGTTTTTAAAAGAGGTTTTAAGAAAAATAGAATTAGAACTGGTCAACTGATTCAAAAAATCGAGCAATTGATTATAATTGATTTTTGAAAAAGTAGTTAGAAGCTAAAAATAGAACAAACGGTTGACCAGTAGATACAAGTTCCTAAAATTTGTGAAAAAATTGGATTTCGGTCGACTAATAAGACGGATTGGATATACAGGTTCTAAGTCGGTCGATTAGCTAGGATTTTCAGTTGATCGAAACATCTTGAGAAAGTTGAATTTTTGAACGTTGGACAAAAACCGTCAACCAATTGGTAAATTATTTTTTAATTGATCTGAATGTTATTCTAATATATTCTTGTAACATGTTTAATGTTTAAACATTTCTAACTCGTTTTCATTGGTTTAAAATATTTTTAAATGATTAGAAATATTTTATAAAAAAACACATTTTAGTCCTTTATTTCTTGGATTTCGTGGTCTCTTCGGAAAATTTTATTTCTATATATTTTTGGGTCTATATATAAATATATTCAAGATGAATCTTGACATTATAAAGGTTACATACAAGGTCAAACTAGCCGTTATTGGCTGAATCAAATATATAGGGATTAAGGGAGAGATTTATGGAAAATATCTTGCCAAAACTACCTGTTGGAAGACTTTGAATTTTGACCTTTTAAGAGATGCATTTTTTTAGGTTTTTAAACATCAAGAATAACAAAACTAAAAAATAAAAATAAAAATTGATGAAGAAATAATTCCTGAAAATTTATTTGAGGCAAAACACTTTTAGAAATCTAGATCGAGAGAGTGCTAGTTTGATTAAGAAAAATTCTGTTGAAGACACTCTGATTATCCTGTGAAAATCGAGGTTATTGTTATCTTGCTTGAATCATTTTGAAGGATTCTTGTTGAGATTATTCTGATTATTATTCTTGACTAATTTGTTTGCTCAAAATTATGTGTTATAATATTATCTGATTATCTTTAGTTTTTTAGCCTATGATATTAAATTGAAATATTTGTGAAAAATCATTTGAAAATCTTTGAATCTCTTTCTTGAAAATATTCTTTCAAAAGATTAAAACGATTTAAAATATCTAGTTTGCTTGATTTTGTGCTTAAATTGATAAAAAACCAAATTATTAATTCTCACTTACTTTAATTGATAAAAACACTTCGGTCACTTGGATCGGGACATTAATCAAGTTTATATTGATTTGTATTTGTATAATCTCTTGTGAGAAGAAACTTGAATTTTTTTATATTTGTAAGTTTATAGCTCAGACCTAAGAGCAATTGGTCCGGGTGAGAGTGTAATTAGGTATAGAGGGAACTAACCTAATTAGGGTTTGTAAATGTTTGATTCTTACCTATGAAAATGACCAGTGTGGGGTTTGATCCTTATCTGGGAAAAAGATTGGTGTGGTTTTAGTAGATTGAATTCCCTACGAGAGCTTAGGGGAGTAGACGTAGGTAAGTGTAACTTGCCGAACTATTATAAAAACTTTGTATACCAATTTTTATATTTCTTACTCTCTGCGTATGCATTAGTTATCACGTTTTCGTATTATAAACAAGAGAAAACTAATTAGGAATAATTAATTAGATTTAAAATTTTAAACTATCCAGTCCACCCCCTCTTAGATAGTCTTTTGGTTAACAATTGATATCAAAGCTAAATTAGCTAAGTAGGCCTAACATCTTAGTTAAATGATCGCATGACTCACAATGTGGATAACGTCTTATGTGTTTCTGCGAATAATTGCGTATCTCCAGCTTGTTTTAGCCTGTCAAATAATTAGTGTTTTATTAGTGGGAACTATATGGATAATGAGGAAGAAGTTGCTCATAAGATTATTGAGAGATTGATTTTTTTTTTTTCACAAACTGTTTTGTAAGTGAAAATCTAAGACTTCATCAAAAAATCACTTTTCTTGAAAATAAGAAATTTGGCATTATTTTATCTAGTTAAAAAAAGAATTAGAAAAATATTTTGAAAGTAAAGTATTTTCAAATGCTTTTCTCGAGATCAACAACTTGTTTGATAAATCAATCTTCTTGAGTAAGAAAACTATTTTCTTAAAATTGATGTTGCAAACCTTCAACAAGGTATTGAAAACTTAAAAAATCTTGATAAACTAAATGAACTGTTAAATGTTGAATTGGAAAATTCTACATGTGATCTCGACAAGGCATGATTGAAAATTCATTCTGTTGAAAATGATTATAGAATTGTGAAAAATGACCTTGACTTTCTTAATAAGAAAAAATTTCATCTTCAAGTGACTATTGGTGTTGTGGAACACGCTCTTGAATAGGTAAAAAAAGAACTTAAAGAAGCTATTGAAAAATTCAAGATTTCTAAAAAATTCAAAAGACTCTAAAACAACATCTTCTCATATTATCAATATATTGCACCAGTATATAAAACAAGTTGTGATAGATCGTATAATAGATATTTCAAAAATATTATTATAATTTCAAATTCTATCATTGTGGTAAGTATGGTCATCTTAAGAAATAGTGTTAGCAATTACAACAACCCTATACTAATCGAGTTGGATCTAGGATGAAATGGATACCAAGAGATAGCACACAAAACTTTTGTGCAAGGTTACATACAAATCATGCAGAACCAAAAAAGATAAATGAGAGAAATCTATGAAGGCCGGATCAGGACAACGTTAAAAAGTCTCAAGTAATGTTTGTCAAGCAAAATAACAATATTCAAAGGTTTGGAGGATATAAAAAAACTAAGCAGAAATTCGTAAATAGACACGTCAAAGGTTTAAATGAGATAAATCTTACAATGGTTTCGAAGGATATCAAAGTTACTCAAAATACTATGCCATTTAAATTTATAAATTGTGTTAAAGAGTCGAGTGTGTCACACTCAATCATGGTTGATTAAAAGATGAGTTATTTTGTATTAGTATTCTTGGACTTTTTAATGACATACTTATAATACTTTAATGGATTACTTGATAAACGATGAGAAAAGGTTTTTAGAAAAAAAACAAAAAAAAGCCTAAATAGTTGACAGATCACGAGATTAGTCAACCAATTGTTTGGTCCTTTAAGAAAAATAGTCGACTGATTATAGTTAATCAACTGATTCTTTGTGGAATATATGTGCCCTAATTACTTAAGTTAATCAATCGACCGACAATCCATTTAGTCAACTGATTGTCAGCGATAGAATTCCTAAATCCTAGGTTCATTTTATTGTTTTGGTTCATTCCCCTTTTTCTCTCCGTCTTCAACCCCCCAAAACCCTCCATATTCACTCAAAAATAGTAAACATCTTGATTCTTTGGTTATAAATTTCGAGATCTAAAGAAATCAAGCCAATGTGGGTTTGAAAGTGAATAAAGAAGTGTTTTTTGGTTGAGTTCCTTTTGATTTCCCTTATCTAGGTAAGAAATCATTTTTCTATCTCTTGTTTTTAGTAGTTTCCTTGTTATATCTATTATTTATTGGGTGTTGCTACATAGGATCATTTGTCTCATTTGTTTTTGTCTTTCTTTCATCATATATTCCTTCAAAATGGTTCAAAGCTTGTTGCAAAAAAAAAAAAAAAAAGGGGTCATGGGTTTAAGGACAAACGAAAGAGGGCTAAAATGTACGATTTCAAAAAACTTTAAGTTTTTAAGTAAAGACAACCATAGGAAGTTCAAGCTTCATCTTAACAAGCATAGAGTTTTTTGTGGTAGACCCATGGATTTTGAAGAGTTAGGTATAAGAAAATCGTAATTTTGACAAAAATTAAAGGTTTGGGATAGGATTAAGTTTTGCCCAAAAATAAGAATTACTTTAGTCATTGGGTAAAAATGTTCTACAGTAATTTATATCGTGTGGAAGATAGGTTTTATTCTTATGTTAATGGGGTTGAAATTGATTTTTTATTGGATGATCTTGCTAATCTTCTCGACCTTCCTAAAGGCATTTTTTTTCCTACAAAATAGTAGCAACTTGATTTTAAACAATTTTAATCTTGTGAGACCGAGAATAATAGAGAGTCGTAGATGCTAGGACAAAACATATGGATCTTGTTCAATGTATTTGGCATTCAATTATCATATACTCACTTGCTCCTTGTGGTGGTAATCGTGCGACGGTAACATATTTTGAAACCTTCCTTCTTCACTCGATTATTCACGACACCAAAATAGACATTTACATTATTTTGGTAGAACACATGAGATATCAATTGAATGTTTCTTCTAATGTTCTGCCTTTTGGTGATATTGTGTTTCATCTTCTTTATAAATTTGGAGTTTCTCTTAATGATGATTGTGCGTCTTGTCTTGTTCCAAATAATTCTATTTTAAATTCCAATGTAATGATCCTAGTGGGATACGAGTTTGTGGGAAATCAATAGGTTAGAAAAGAGGAAAGAGCTAAAGAAGAAGATGCATAGATGGAAGATTGTAGTGATGGTGAAGGAAGAATAAGCTTTGAGGATTTGGTTTGTCAGTGGCTTGATCATCTCCAAGTTTAATTTGACAATTTTCAATAGTATACTGAGATTGTGGATGTGTGACTTAACGGATTAACTGTTCAGATGGGAAGGATGTCTACCTCAGTGGAGCAGATTTATGGGATATAGTAGAACTCCAATTTGAATTATCCACAACTTCCATCTGGTTCCTCTAGTCTCTCTAGAGCATACTATCCACAACAGCCTCATAGTCTCTCTAGTTACTCTATCTCTTATTACTTGTACCTAGGTCCTTGTTATTTATGATAATTTTCATTTGCTATGCAATTTTAAACTTGATTCACCCTTGGATAATTTCTTATTGTAATAGGTAATTCTAGGATTTGGATATTTGGTAGTTTTGCTAAGTTATTATTAATTTGAATCAACTTTAGTTTGGATTAAATCATTCTTGATCTTCATCTCAAGTGATCCCCAATTAATCATTATATTCTTATGGATTGTTATCTTATTTATTATATTGTCATCACAATCTTAATCACTATATCTCTATGGATTCTAAGTTATGCTATATCAAGTAATCTAAAATTCCAATTTTTTTGAATTACCCTCCTACTTTTTGAGATGACAAAGAGGGATAATTTGTGATTTTTTTTTAAAGTATCTATGTTTAATAGTGTACATTTACTCTTATTTAATGCATATCACTCATATTATTCATGCATTCATTCATCATAGGTGATGTAGCCCGAATTTTGATAGCAGAAGAAGTATAGATCGGGAAGAAAAAGAAAACACGTTTTGTTCCTCTCTCTCTAAGTCCTCCAAATATTTCATTTTGAAAATGGTTTTTCAAGGGCTTTTCAAGGCTTCGGTTTTGAAAAACTTCTTGGGCAAGGATTTTATGTTTGAAAAGCGTTGCTACCTAGCATGGGGTTAATGGTGTGTTAGGTCACCGGAGTTTTATAAATTCATTTTTTTTGTTTTGAAATGGCCCGTGTTTTGGCTTGTAAAGGTGTTGTACCAGAAATTTCTTTAAGTTCGAGGATCAGTTATGCTTAGGGAAGATTTTACGCATCCCAAGACACTCATTCGTAAATGGTACCTTAGTCTAAATGAATATTCACTTCTAAACGAAACCCAAGTAGTTTTTTTTGATTTGTTTTAACAAAAACAATTCCCTCTTCATTTTTTTTTTTTAAAGTTTTTACTTTTTTATGCATTTTCAACATGATGAAAACAAAAAATGCTACACTAATCTAAGCAGCGACAACCCAATAGCCGTATATAAGATACAAAAATATAAACTACCGAACCTTATAAAGGTTTCCTATATATCCTTGTTTTCACAAGGAATCAGGTCGACATGTAGTTCCAACATGCAAATTATATGAAATGAAAATGTTTTTGTATTTTTTTTAACGACCGAACCTTATAAAGGTTGCCAACATAACCTTGTTTTCACAAGGAATCAGGTCTACATATAGTTCCAACATACAATATGATATGATTTTATAATTAATGGTGATTAAATCCTTATGTGGGTTACCTACGTACTTTGGCGAGTAATCAAAGATCAGGTCATCATGTAGTTCATTTAAGTTTAGTTTCATGTGTTCTTGAATTTTTTTGATCTAGTTTAATGATTTTGACATGTTTTCAACGTTTTTGTCTTGATTACTTGTTACACATGCTATCTACATGAAATTAAAGTATGAATACTACATGATCATGCTATGTACAAATGTAATATGCATATTTAAGGAAAGATCAAATGGTATTTCAAGAAGATATACCTGCTTTGGGGAAGTAGTCTTCCCTAAAGTGATTAACTTCCTTTCCTCCTCGATCTCATTTAATTGTCCTCAATCAGTTGCCCTCAAATTCTCGAGTTCCTTCAAGAACCTCAAGAACTTCCTCTGGGGTAGAATTTCAATAGAAATTTTAGGTGTTATTGGAGATAAATTCTTGGAAACCCTAGACCCCGAGAGATTTTCTCAAACCTAGAAAAAGAATGAGTGGTTTCCAAGTGCCCAAAATATGAAAATAGACCCCAGTATATATAGAATTGGGGGTCTGCGTATTGGGTGATGAGCAGACCATCCCAGGTTCATCCCTGGGGTCTTTTTGGCTTGGGGATGATTTCGTTTTGTCTGAATCTTAAATACCTTTGAACGAATTTAGGAGATTGTGGAAGATTTTCTAAGATTTGGTAATGATTAACAAATCTTTCAAAGATTCTTGCAATCATTGGCAATGATTATACAATTTCCAATGTGATTGGTTGAACATGGGTGCATTAATGGTTTGATGTGACACTTCCAGTTTGGTTTGGTGGCTAAGTACCGGTTAGTTTCACTATTTCGGTTTGGTTGCCATTATTGCTTCCGAGGTGCATTAAACTTAGTCTTGTGGTGTCACTTAGCATTTAATGCTTGATAGTGACCCTTGATATGATGGGATAATAATTGGTTGGATTTGGATCAAACCGACTTAGTTTGCCTTGTATTCGGTAGTTACATTTCAATGGTTTTAGCTAACCCTAAGATATTTTGGTGAAAATATCTAGGTTCTTTGAATCCACCCCGTCCATATCATCCCAAGCAATAAATACTTGATGATATGGACACTTAATATCTACATTAAGTGTATTCAAGGTGGCAAATTGGATTGGTTCGGTTTCGATAATGGTTAGTTACTTTCTAAGTGACTTAGTTCCTTCCCTAGATATTTTGTGTAGAGAATATCTTAGGGCCTTCTTGGTAATTTCAATGCTCATTTGTGATTCATTTAAGTGATGGGTTGGTCCCTTATTCAATGGGCCTTGTTGGTTTGTCAAGATGACTTTGGTTTGATTGATTTCAAACCAAGTCCAAATCCTTAATTACTTTAGTAATTTTGGATTTGGCACCACATTTTCATGCCTTAATTTAGGTCTTTTGGATTTGTTTTAATGATATTAGTTCTTTAAACAATAATTTAAACAAATATTTTTGGTGTCGAATAGACGAAACCAGCGATAGTAAATATTTTAGGGGTCAAAGTAGGTAACCAAGGTAATTTAATGAAATTTCCTACAATTAAAGGGTAGTAACTAATCTTTATTCATATTGGAGGTAATTTAATGAAAATCAACCTTTAATAATGTCATCTTAGTCCTCCTTTAATTTTAGGAATTTCGATGTTGACTCGAAACTTTTACTTTACCAAATTTAGTCAAATTCAACAGTTTTTATATTTTCTTATATTTTTGTGGTTATTCATTCTCTTTAAACGTAAGTTTAAATTGATTATGAACCTGTACTTTTGATTCGACACTGATTGGGACGGATAAAATGCGATGTCTACAATAGGTTGATATTTAAAACATTGGTTATCGTGAAATATCGTAATTTTTTTTTATCATTTATATGTTTCTCATTTCGGTCTTAAACTTGATTACAAAACCCATTCTCATTTTCATGGGGAGTGTGATTGATATTATTTTTAAGAAAACATAAAATTAATCGTCTTCATAAAAAAGAGAAGATTGTTAACCCTAAGGTTCTTTTAGGTATTGTTTTCCAAATCTATCGCTATCCTCACCACCGCGGCGATCAACTAATTGACCTACCCACGGCCGCGGCGTTGAATCCCACGGCCGCGGCGGTGAGTCTCTGCACAGCCTAAGATATTTTTAGGATATTTTTGAGATCTTTTGCTTATAATTACCCACTCTTCTCCCTTCCTCTTGTCACCCCCGACCATTTGGGCACCTTAGGCCATATTTAGGCTAGGGTTTAGGAGTTTTAGAAGTGGAGCTCACATCCCGAAGTGGAAAAGACGGCGAATGGATCGTTGAGTGTTCTTAGAGGTTTATCTTCAGACGAGACTAAGTTCTTCGATTGTTTTTCCTTATTTCTTTAACTTAAGATATTGTGAGCATGTTTAACTTGTTATTTAATTGTAAATGCATCTATGGCCATAGCTAAACATGGATTGTAGTAGGGATTAACAATAAATTTATAAATATGTTGTTTGAATGATTTCGGTGTCGCGTTTGTGTTTGTTCTTCGTACTTTGAGTGTATTTATCGTATTGTTTGTTTATCATGCTTAGTTAGATAAATGAAGAATACGGGATTATGACCAATCCCGGATTCGGATTAGGGTAAACAAACGCCACGATTCAATAACTCGGTCAGGGTTTGAATTGTGGACAATCGATGACTTTGGGGGCAAGACTCACGTGACCTAGGGTTGTTAAGACGTTGAGGGGGACTTCTTCGTTGACTCGAAGTTGTGTTATATCTCTCGTCTTACACTCGAGAGAGGTGGTGAGAGAGTTTTAGAACAGAGATTGTCGATAGGGTAAATACAACGCACAATCTAATGACCCGGTTGGGAGTTGGATTGTGTGCAATCAATGACATTGGGCGAGTCTCATGTGACCTACAGTCGTTAAGACATTGAGGGGGACTTTTTCGTTAACTTGAAATCATGTATTTCCCCGTCTTACACTCGAGAGAGGTGGCGGTGGAGTTTAGGTACCAAGATTGTCAAATAGGTCAAACACCGTAAACGTGAGTAAATTGAGATCGAACACGTATTTGTAAACACGTTAATCCCTAGGCAATTCTTTACCCTAAAACATATAAGTATATTAATGTAGTCAATTTAGGTTATATTAGTATTAGTTTAATTAATTAAATACATTTATTTTTTCGCCTAGATAAAGTTAGGTCACGATAAGCGCGGTATTCGATAGTAACGACACCAATCCCTGTGGATACGATAACCCGATCTTTAATGATCACACTATACTAAAACTTTGACTTCGTACACTTGCGAGTAGTCAGATACGCCGAGGGTGGGAATCTTCCGCACGTACACAACTCCCACGATGAAAGGACCAAGGATGTCTATTTCCCATTGGGCAAATGGGCAAGGCCTAGTCATAGGTAGTTGTTCCATGATTGGGCTGTTGATTGCCAATCTGAACCTTTGACATTGATTGCAGTTTTTGACCAGATCCCTTGCATTGACCTCTATTGTAAGCAAGAAGTACAATTGCCTTAGTACATTTCTAGCTAAGGACAACACTCCCGAGTAGGGCCATGAAGGACAACTTATACAACACTTCTTGTAGTAACACTTACAATGATTCCCATCCTTTCTTGTGATTTGCTTGACGATAACTTTTGAGAAGCCTTGTATGAGGTGTTTGGCCTTGTTTAGATATGCCATAATTTTGGCTTCCTTGGCTGCGTATTCGCTATTGACCTGATTTTCTATTAGTAGGTAATCGCCGTAAATTTCCACTTTGGTAGCTTCGAGTTCTTTTACGATTATCAGATATGAGATCAGTCTTTTGTACTTGGCTTTGTTGTTCGTTGCTTTGAAACCAAGCCTTAGGGTAAATTCCAGAATGTCTCTTTCGGTGGTGTGAATTACTAATTTGGCCCTCGATCTGCTTTGATTCGATAACCTATCCATATACGCCGTCTAACACCATTTCACATTCGATCGAATATTGGTTGGGATTGTGGATGTGTTCTGTATTCCTCGGGGTTCGTTCCTTGAGGAATGTAAACTCCAAGGTAAGTTTGTCAATGCCTGCCCTTTGATAGCCGTCCGCAGATGGTACTCAATATGTAATTCTCCAAGCTCAATGATGAGGAGGTTATTTATCGATAAATCAAGTATTTTTGAGTTCAATATTTATGAGTTTTCAAGAATTTTTGTTAATTTAATGTGTTTTTATGTTATTTTATACGAATATAAATAAATGGGAGAAAATGTGCAAAATGAGTGCAGGTACATCAATTTCAAGCCTGATTTTGACCATGATTTAATCCTATTTTGGAAACCCTAAAAATATAAAAGTTGTAGATCTCTTTCGTATCTTTCCATATATTTTTGAATCACCTTAATTGGAGTTCAGACGAGAAAGTTATAGCCATATTTCATTAGCCTCACGTTGAAGCGCCAAAAGGTGCCTCTGCAGCGCGAACTTCTCCATCTTTTTGAGCCCTATTTATACAATCTTATGCCTCAAACCCTAGGGATGACAAAATTGAGGAGGAAAACACCATTTGTGGCAATATTTGGGAGAGAAACACCATTGGTGGTACAAAAACGATAGAGATAGAGCTTGGAGTGAAGATTTGAAGACTTGCTCATCTCCACAAAAAGTTTTTTTTCCCTTCTCTCACCCTAATATTTTTATTTATTTTTGTATTTGTGGATATTGTGTTGAACATGTTTGCATTTATGGATTTCTTGAAAAGATTAGTCATGGATTTCGTTATATTGAGTTAAAGTTTTTATCTAGGGGTATTTGAATAACTTTGTATGAACTATGCCTTTAGAATCTAAGATTTTGTTAATTGAATTTTATGTTTTGATCATTTGTATTTCTATATGTGTATTTTCTAATTTATACAAGAAGTAAATTAGATATCATACATGTGTAAGATTTGGCATTCGAGATATCATAATCTTGCATATTGAGACTGGAGAAATACAACCCTTATTGTATTGAGTACGAGAGGCTAATATAATTTGGGTAGCCATTTGATGGGCGAGACTTAAAGATTGGATAATTAGTTGAGTTGAATAGAGACATTAATTCGATTAATTATACAAATTATCTTACTTGGTATTCGAGAGGTGAAAGTGAGGTTAATTTGGACACCCATGGTTAATGATTGAGCATTAATTCAATTAACAAGTTAGAGGAAAAACATAGTTTAGCGAAGTGATGTCAAACCCCCCTAGAACAGTTGTGCATAGGAAGTCCATGTTTTATTTTTCTTTTGATTTTATATTTATTTTAGTTTTATTTCTATAAACCCTAAATTAGGATACCTAAATAAAATCAGATTAGTACTTAGCGTCGATTTAAACCTATCTCTGTGGATACCCTACTCTACTCACTATATACTATTAACCTTTGACTCGTACATTTGCGATGTAACCAAATAAACGCTAACAAGTTTTTAGCGTCGTTGCGAGGGATTGGCGATTGAAATTGTTGTTAATATAATGAGTAAGTAACTTGATTTTAATTTAGGCATTTATTTTCATTTTTAATTTTTGTTTTTGATTTCTTTTATTACGAGATACTTGGAGATGGTTGATCAACAAGTCCTCTTGAGATTTTCTCGACGTGATGTCGAGCCATTCTATTGTGCTCGGTGCACATACAAGGAGTTGCTTATTCGGTTCCCTAATCATGGTTTTTCGAAAGAGTGTTAACTACTAAACTTCCTCGATGGGTTACAAGCCGCAACAAGAACTTGGGTAGAAGGAGGAAGTGGTACCATCTCTTTTTTATAACTTAACCGCGAACGAAGCCTATTTGTTGTTGGAAGATATGACCGATTTTGACTATCAGAGTTGGAATTATTCAATAAGTCACCAAAGCTTGGGGGATAGTTCCAATATTTTAGCACTATGGTTTGACACCACATTATCAAGCAGAGTCTTCTTCTACCCTTGAAAACCTTCAAGACCTACTTACCCAATTTACGGAGGAGATAAGGTGATTTTTGGAGGAGACAAGGCAATTTTTGGATAAGACAAGACAAATGTCAAGGGAGACAAATGCATAGTCTTTTCTTACTTATGAATATTGTATTGCCTGGGCTGAGGAAATAAGGCTCCATTTGGAGAAGAAGGAGAGGATAAAGACTGTTCATGATTTACAAGTCGAATCTCCGTTCAACTTCATTGAAACCATGACAATTGAGTGGCAATGAAAGACACACAAGCTACGTTCATATGTGAAAGTCACCGTGAGGAATTGGATACAGGTGGGAGGAACTTGGGTTTATGCAATGACAATGATTCTAATGAGGAGGAGACCCAAGAATTGATCGATATTAAGAATCACAAGACGACACTTGTGAGTCTCCATCATTTGAGATCCAAATTGTGATGCCACCACCAATCAAAGATGACTATATCTATGAAGATCCAATGTGGCTCACTTGTCCTCTACCACCTATAGCAACGTTCATTCACACCCACCAAGCACAAATGCCGAAGCTGAGTCACGTTGAGCATACATGCCAATTATTGCCACATCTCGCCAAGCTTGAGCGCGTTCTGAACCAAGACCTATTTATTGTGTTCCAGGACACATATTATAGGTGTAAGTCGCTCTTTGATGAGGCAATCTCCGTTATCGAGTCGAGGACGCTAAACTAAGTGCTTCTTGGGAGGTAACCCAAGTTTTCAAATAATGGAGCCTAAGGATGCAAGCTATGGAATAAAATCCCACACTGGTCACCTTGCCCGGAACATCACTACCGACCGCACTAGGAGGCTAGATTGTCTCGCCTTCCCGGTACATATTCTTATTCCACTGTGCTTAATTTGAATGCATGTTTGACTTTGAGTTTGGGGGTGAGACACATGTTGGCTTGTGTTTATTGGGTGTAGGAAATGCTTCTGTGTGTGACTTTTCATCCTACGACTTGTGTCCTTTTTTCCATGTTTTTAGTTTTTTTTTCTTTCAGGTTTGTTTGAATAAATTGTAAGTTTTTGTTGAGATGAAATGACTTGATATCGATGATGAGTATAGACACTTGATGTTCTCTTAGATCTTTTGAAATGCTTGTCATTGAGATTTCTGTGTGCTTGACGCGTGTTGATTGACGTTCACTTTTGACTTTTTACATTTGAGCACCATGAATCATGATCACTTGGCCTTTTGAGAACTTGGAGAACATTTATGTGCTTTAGGTAGGTTTTGACATCTCGTGAACACTAGAACCTATTTGAGTGAAACTTGAGGCAAAATTCTAGGTTATGTGTTGTGAGAGATGATTGAGGTTTTTTTTTTTTTTTTTTTTAAATCATTTAGGCCTTTGAAGCTAACCCTTGAAAATTGTTTATCCTTCGTTACCCCCGTTGAGCCTTATTGCCTAATTCTTTCATTACCCTTATATGTTCATCCAACCCACTAAATGCATTCCCACTTCCTAAACCCATCACTAATTGACATTGTTGCATGGATCGTTGAGTGTAAAGACAAGCATGAGGTGTGTGTGGAAAAATCATTGGTGGATTGGGTTTAAAAAGAAATATAATTTGGGTGATGAGTTGAGTCATTTCCTTGTATTGTCCTGCAACATTGAGGACAATGTTAATTTTGAGATTGGGGGTATTACCAGTGGTTAATATTTCTTACCCATTTGTTCTTTTTTGTGGAAAAAAAAATGTATATTTTAGTTTGTTTTGTGAATAATACATTATGGGATTGATTGAAAGAAGATATATGACAAAAGGGGGAGTCGTTGATTTTTTTTTTTTTGGAAATATTGCAAGATTCTTGAGTTGTGATACATGTCTAGAGTCATTTGAGCCTAAAAATGACATTCTCATCTACCTTTTATCCTAGCCATATATTATAACCCTCAAAGTCCTTTTGATCTCCATTGACATATGAACCTATGCATAATTAGTGGAGAGTGAAACGAAAAATGGGCTTATGGTTGTTCTTACATTCACTATCTAGAGATTTTTCATTATCACCTTAGCACATAAATATATTCAAGACTCATTTGGTTTGGTGAGAGTGATTGTGCACACACGTACACATTGATAATCTTGAGTAAATGATATCGATGCATAATGTTGAAACTCTAGAAAGTCTCAATGGTTACATTTACTCTAGAAAGTCTCAATGGTTACATTTTCTTTGAGCTTAGAACATTTTGTGGCTTCGAAGATTCTTACACGGTTTTTGATTTATTACGAAACTCACACTTTTATCGTTAACATCTTAGTACTTGATTTGTTTTGTCTTTTCTTTACTTGAGGACAAACAAATATTTGAGATTGAGGATATTTGATGAGGAGATTATTTACTGACAAATCAAGTATTTTTGAGTTCAAATATTTGTGAGTTTTCAAGCATTTTTATTAGTTTAATGTGTTTTTATGTTGTTTAATAGGAATATAAATAAATGGAGAAAAGGTGCAAAATGAGTGTAGGTATAAATATTTCAAGCCCAAGTTTGACTATGATGCAATCCAATTTTGAAAAATCTAAAAACAAAGAAGTTGTAGATCTTTTTCTTATCGTTCCATAACATTTTAAATCAACTTAATCAGAATTCGGACGAGAAAGTTATGACCATATTTCAAAAGTCTTGCGCTGTAGTGGGAAAAACTCGTACTGCTGTGCGAAAACTCTTGCTGCAAACTCCAAAAGGCGTCGCTACAGTGCGAAAGCATGGACTTTTCCCTCTTTTTGAGCCCTATTTATACAATCTTACGCCGCAAACCCTAGGAGTGGCGAAATTGGGGAAGAAAATACCATTGGTGGCAATTTTTGGGAGAGAAACACTCTTGGAGGTACAAAAATGATAGAGAGGAGCTTGGAGTGAAAATTATTAAAGATTTGAAGACTTGAGCTCATTTCCACGAAGAGTTTTTCTTCCCTTTTCTCACGCCACTCTTTTTATTGATTTTTGTATTTGTGGATATTATGTTGAACATGTTTGCATCTGTGGATTTCTTAAAAAGATTAGTCATGGATTTTATTATATTGAGTTAAACATTTTGTCTAGGGGGATTTGAATAACTTTGTATGAACTATGCCTTGAGAATCTAATATTTTGTTAATTGAATTTCATGTTTCGATCATTTGTATTTCTTTATGCGTATTTACTAATTTATGCGAGGAGTAAATTAGATATCATAAATGTGTAAGATTAGGCATTCGAGAGATGATAATCTTACATATTGAGACCGAAGAAATACAACATTTATTATATTGAGTGCGAGAGACTAATATAATTTGGATAGCCATTTGATAGGTGAGATTTAGAGATTGGATAATTAGTTGAGTTGAATAGAGATATTAATTCGATTAATTATACAAATTATTTCACTTGGCATTCGAGAGGTGGAAGTGAGGTTGATTTAGACACACCCATGTTTTATGATTGGGTATGAATTCAATTAACTAACTAGAGAAAAAGTATAGTTTAGCAAAATGATGTCAAACCGCGCTAGAACAATTGTGTATAGGAAATCCATATTTTATTTTGCTTTTGATTTTATATTTATTTTAGTTTTATTTCTATAAACCCTAAATTTGGATGCCTAAATAAAATCAGGTTACGATAATCACGGTACTTAGTGACGATTTAAACTAATCCCTGTGGATAAATCAGCCTATACTATTAAAACTTGACCTGTACACTTGCAGTGTAGAAAAATTAATGCTAATACTCAACTGACTATTTTAGTAGTCATCTGGAGGTCTTCGATCCATGCCATATGATGCTCAAGGGCTGGTCAATCAGCACCGCTATTAGGTGAGCCTGGAAGTAGTTCCAAAACTTCCTCTTTGGGATTATCATTGTGTAGGCATTCAACTCCAGTTGGTAGCGTGTAGATACATCGCTACTTTCACCGCAAGTGTACGGGTCAAGTTTTAATAGAGTGGAAAGAGTAAGGGTTGTCATATCCACAGGGATTGGTTGAGATTATTATCAAGTACCGCAATTGTTATAACCTAACTTTATTTAGGCGGTAAAAATTGGTTTATAATTAATAAATACTAAACTAAAATACCAATTTATCTAATTATACTATAATACTATATTGAGACCTTTAGGGGAATAGATTATCTAGGGATTAACTTCATTTACTTAAACGTGTTTGATTTTGTTTAGTTTACAATAATGGTGTTCATCCTATCCGATAATCTTTGTATCATAAACTCACTCACCACCTATCCCGGGTGTAAGATAAGTGAATATGTAATTTCGCGTCAATGAAGAAGTCCCCCTCAACATCTTAACGACACTAGATCACATGAGTCTTGCCCCAATGTCATGGATTGCACATTTTCTAACTTCCTCCCGGGGTTATTAGATCATCGCGTTGTGTTTACCTTAGTCCGAATTCGGGGTTACCTCTTCGAGTGTCAAACCCTGATTTCTCAATATATTTAAACAAACATATAAACATGACAAACCGGTAAACAAAATAGAATTAGTGAAAAACAACCGTTAAAGAAACACAACTCAAACAAACGACATTTTCATAAATTACATCAATCCCATAGATAATCTAAGTTTAGCTCATGACCATAACCGTTTATACAACAATAAACGAGCTAAAAATGCTTAAACCAACTATCAAAGTTAAGAAATGAAAGAAAGAAACGAATGAACTTAGCCGTATTCCGAAGATCTGCCGCTAAAACTACTCCGAGATCGTTTCTCTTTCTTCGCTTTGTGTTCTTCTCATTTGGATTTGGTTGAGCACACCCCAAAACTCTCTCTAACCTATCTAAACTCTATATGAGTTCTAATGGCTAAAAAAGAGGAAAGGATGAAGGAAATAGGGAACAAAATATCTAAAAATATCTAAAATTTGTGCAGAGAGATCGCCGCGGAGGTAGGTATGTCGGCAGTGGTCACCGCGGCGGCGGTGGATGCAGCGCTGGGGTAGAGACATTCTGTTGTTTTATCGCCATGGCAGTGGATTTGTAGAGAGTTTAGGCCTTTCTCTGTATTTTGACCATCGTGGCTGTGGTTTCACAGCCGTGACGGGTGGGTTATAGGTTCTGAATTTTGCCCTTTTGCTTGTTTTCCTACCGTTCTTGATACGATTTGATCGTTTATGATCTGTTTTAATCCCTTTTCACCCCATACACCTGATTTATACAAAAACACATAAAAACGTATTAAAACATAATAAAATGTAATAAACATACTCGAAAACTAACAAGTTCGGTTTGGAAATAGATAGGTAAATTACACCTATCAAATACTCACACAATACAAGAAACAATTACAACTAATTACAAAATTAAAAACTAAAAACGAAAAACACTAAAAACAATAATGTGCAAGTTTTGAATATCATCTACCGGCCAAACGATTTTTTTCCTCATCAGCCCCCAATCCTATCAAGTTCAAGAATAAAGCACATCATGTAGTGTTCTAGAATTTTAACATTCAATGATAGTAAACGTCATTCTAGATCCTATCAATGTGTGTGTGATAAAACTCAATTATACAACTATCCGTCGATCGGATTGGATTATCCATCAATAAAGCTCATGATTAAAACCAAAAAGGTATAGGAATCCATAATCCTGACTGGGTTATATTCTCTACTAATGTAGACTAAGCAATTCAAAAAGATCAGTAAGACTTGGTTCGGTTTTGGAAAATGGACAAGGGTATATCGGAAATAGAAAACATGTTAACGTCGTTAACTTGACAATACCCGAGGCACATGCTTGGCACTCTCATACTCGAACCCCCATAAATAAATTTGAAACAACCTTGAATATATATTTACGAACTTCATACTCACTTGTCAAAAGAAACGAAAAATAAAACCGTATATACATGTTTTTTTTTTAATGAACCATACCCCCAAACTTATTCGATTATTATAATTTCACGGGTGTGGTTAAAACGAAAGAAAAAATACAAGTGAGTACTCGAATACCGAACTAATTTAAAAGTTTGTCCTAAATCCAACCGCTCACATCAAGTAGCATACACGAATGCTAACTTGATTCACTAAAATTTGTGTCTCCGGTTAAGCGATATAGGTTTGGAAATAATTCAATTAGCCATGGTATTAGTTAAGTGTTCAAAATTGAAACAACTTTCAGGTTTCGACAGGGTAATAAGGGATAAACATTTAGCATGGTAGGCTTTAAAGGCTCAAGCAATCAAATAAATGCCTAAATTATATCTCCCGAACTACCTCGCCTAGGATTTCGCCTCGAATTTCCCCCAAATCAAGTTCTAAAAACACTATGGTCATGAACTTGGCTAACGGATAATCATTTTCAAATCAAATGGATAGTTATACATTGAGTTTACGTGTTCATGCTCGTGCAAGTAGGATCTACAATAACTTTTACTAAAACGATACGTCAAGCACACATAACACACATGAATGAGCTTTACACTCGACCTTAATAAACAATTAGGGGACATAATTACCATCGGGTAATGGCCCAGATGAAGTTAAAACTCAGCACACAACTATAACTAACCTAAACAGACATGCACATAATAAAAACAAAACAACATAAACTACAACTAAAACATATACTAAATATACTACACATTACCCCCCAACTTAAAATGGGTAATGTCCAAAACGACCCATCAGCGATCCCAATGACAACATATAGCATGATAATAGAACACGTACCTGGGAGACGAGAGAATCTTGCTTCCGAATGAAGTCAGCTGTGATGAATTTAACATATTTTGAAGCTTGGGTTGTCTCCCAATAAGCGCTTGATTTATTGTTCTCGGCCTGACATGGATAACGACTCATCAAAAAGTGGCTTCTACCTATAGTAAGTGTCATATAACACTACATATGGGTCTTGATTTAGTACGCTCTCAAGCTTGGTGAGATTTTGTATTGATCAACTCGACTTTTCAACAAGACTCTTTACCGGCTCATGAGCTTGGTGGGCATGAAAGAGCGTTACTAATGACGACAAAGGATAAGTGAGCCACATCGGATCCTCATAGATATGATCGTCTTGGATCAATGGTGGCATCACAATGTGGATCTCCAATGGTTAAGAATCACAATCGGCGATCTAATCTTAGGTTTCCGTCTCATTCGATTTGTCATCGTGGAACTCACCCAGGCTCCTTCCGTTCGTACCTGGTTCCTCCTGGTGGCTTTCACATTCGGATGTGACTTGTGAATCTCTTAGTGCCATCGCTTCTGACTCGGCTTCAACATAACAGATAAGTTGACCGATTTGCATCTGAAGAAACATTACAGTCACATTGATTTTGGCGCAGACCGTCTCAATATTGTTAAGACGATCCTCGTGCTCGTTGAATCGATCATTCGTTTCCCTCAAGAAAATCTGAGTTTCTCCCTAAATTAAAATCAAGTTTTTTACTCAAAATATCAACAATAATCTAAAAACCAATCATCGGCAACGACGCCAAAAACTTGGTAGTGCGTAGATACGTCGCTACTTTCAATACAAGTGTACGGGTCAAGTTTTAGTAGAGTGAGAAGAGTAAGAGTTTTGTCATATCCATAGGGATTGGTTGAGCTTATTATCGAGTACCGCGATTGTCATAACCTAACTTTATTTAGGCGGTAAAAATTGGTTTATAATTAATAAATACTAAACTAAAATACTAATTTATCTAATTATACTGTAATACTATATTGAGACGTTTAGGGGAATAGATTATCTAGGGATTTACTTAAATGTGTTTGATTTTGTTTAGTTTACAATAACGATGTTCATCCTATCTGACAACTTTTGTATTGTAAACTCACTTACCCCCTCTCCCGAGTGTAAGATGAGTGAATATGCGACTTCGTATCAACCGACACTAGGTCACATAAGTCTTTTCCCAACATCATGGATTGCACACTTTCTAACTCCTTCCCAGGTTATTAGATCGGCGCGTTGTGTTTACCCTAATCCGAATTTGGGAGTGCCTCTCCTGAGTGTCAAACCCTGATTTCTCAATGTATCTAACCAAGCATATAAACATGACAAACTGGTAAACACAATCGAATTAGTGAAGAACAACCGTTAAAGAAACATAACTCAAATAACGACATTTTCATAAATTACATTAATCCCATAGATAATCCAAGTTTAGCTCATAGCCGTAACCGTTTATACAACAATAAACAATCTAAACATGCTCAAACCAACTACCAAAGTTAAGAAATAAAATAAAAAAATTAAGGAACTTAGCCGTATTCTGAAGATCCGTCGCTAAAACTGCTCCGAGATCGTTTCTCCTTCTTCGCTTTGTGTTCTTCTCCTTCGGATTTGGTTGAGCACCCCCAAAACTCATCTAACCTATCTAAACTCTATGAGATTTCTAATAGCTAAAAAAGAGGAGATGAGGAAAGAAATAGAGAATAAAATATCTAAAAATATCTAAAAATCTGTGCAGAGTGACCGCGGCGGCAGTGGATGCAATGGTGGGAGCAGAGACATTCTGTTATTTCACCGCCACGGCGATGGATCTCACTACTACGGCGGTGGATTTACAGAAAGTTTAGGCCCTTCTCTGTATTTTGACCGTCGCGGTGGTGGGCTGCAGGTTCTGAATTTTGCCTTTTTGCTTGTTTTCCCACCGTTCTTCCACCGTTCTTGATCCGATTTGACCATTTATGATACGTTTTCATCCATTTTTACCCCACATACCTGATTTATACAAAAACACATAAAAACGTATTAAAACATAATAAAAATAAACGTACTCAAAAACTAACAGGTTCGGTTTGGAAATAGACAGGTAAATTACACCTATCACCAGTAGAGAATGATGAGATTTCACCATATTCAGTGCATGACTAACGTAGAATATGGGCCAGTAAGCTCTGTGTTCTTCTATCATGAGCGCCAATCTTATAGAAGTAGTAGAAGCTACCAAGTAGACGATCATTTCTCATCCCAGCTTCGGGTGGTGAGTATTGGTGGCTCCAAGATGTATTTCTTGAGCTCTTGGGAAGCTTTTTTGCATTTTTTTGTCGGCTTCAAACTCTTATTTCCACGTAGAGATGTAAAGATAGGCAGGTACTTGTCGGACACTTCGGAAATAATCGATTTAAGGCTGCGACCCACCCGTTTGGCTTTGTACCTCTTTGATCGTCCTTGGAGAGGTCATATTCAGGATTACCTTGACTTGATCCAAACTAAGCTTGATTCTTGTTTTGGTCACCAGTTGGTCGAGGAACTTTCCCGCGATGACTTCGAACACGTACTTACATGGGTTTAGTTTTATCCTATGCTTCAGAAGTACGTCGAAGCACACTTGTAGATTGGCCAGGTGATCCTAAGCCATCTTACTCATGACCAACATGTCGTTGATATAGACCTCTACGATTTTCTCGAGTAGGTTAGCAAACATTTTGTTCACTAACCTTTGGTACATCGCCTCGATGTTCTTAAGCCCAAATGGCACGACTTTGTAGCTGTAAAGGTCTTTGTCGATGATAAATGCCATTTTTCCTTTATCTGGAGGTTATATGCTGATCTGATTATACCCCGATAAGGCATCAAAAAAGTTGGGTAACTCGTAGCCGGTACTAGCGTCCATGATCGTATTGATCTTCAGGAGAGAGAAATAGTCCTTTGGGAAAGCGTTTTTGAGGTTGGTGAAGTCCAGCACATGCACTACTTCCTCATATTTTTCTTGCCTAGAACGATGTTCGTTAGCCAAAGGGCGAAGTTTATTTTTTTAATCATGCTTGCATCTAATAACTTTTTACTCTCTTCTTCAATTACATTTGGTAGCGGAATATTACATCGCTAGTTTTACTATAAGCGTACGGGTCAAGTATTATAGAACAGTGAATGAGTAGGGTTGTCGTATCCATAGGGATTGGACTAAATTTTCATTAAGTATCGCGATTGTCATAACCGAACTTTATTTAGGCGATTAAAATTAGGCTTTTTGTTTTTAATATATACTAAACTAAATTAACAATTAATTAAACTATAATACTAAGTATATTATATGGGAATAGATTATCTATGGATTAACTTCATTTACTTATACGTGTTTGATCCAATCTAGTTTACATTTACGGTATTCAAACGATCCGACAAACTAGGTATTGAAAACTCACTTACTACCTCTCCCGAGTGTAAAGTGAATGAATATGTGAATTCGCGTCGATACTGATATCCCTATATAGTGTCCAAACGATCACATGAGTCTCGCATCAACCTCACAGATTGCACACTTTCTAATACTCTCCCAAGTCATTAGATCGTCACGTTGTGTTTAAACCCTAGTCCGAATCCAGGGTTACCTCTTCTGAGTGTCCAACCCCGTATTCTCAAACCAACCAAAATACCATAATAAGCATATAATGGAAGTAATAAAATTATAAACACAATCGAATAGAGATGAACAACCGTTAACGAAATACAATTTACTCAAACAACACATATTAGTAAACTACATCAATCCCATAGATAATCAACGTTTAGCTCTTGACCATAACCAAATATTCAACAATAATCAATATATACATGATGAAACAACCAAAAATGAGTTAAGAATAAGGAGAGAAACAAAGGAGAATAACCGTTATCTGGAGAATGACGTTCGTAAAAACTGCTTCGATCTTGTTTCCTTTTTTCCAATTGTGTTGCTCATCTTTGGTTGGTTGAGAGCTCCAAAAAACACTCCCAAAGTGTTCCCAAAAACATACATGGTATGAAGTAGAAAGGGGTGATAAATTAAGGGAGAAAAAATATCCCGAAATATCCCAAAATATCTTTGCTAGATGGTGTCGAAAGCGGTGGGAAACACCGCTGCAGCGATGAGAAGTTAGTAGGCCACTAACATTTGACCACTGCAGCGATAAAGGCCATTGCTGCAGTAATGGAGGCCACCACTGTAGTGATGAGGGCCATTGTAGCAACGATGGTTGGACATAAAGGTTTCTGCATTTTGATCGCTGCAGTGGTGAGCCTGCAGTTTCTGAACTTGGCCTTTTTCAACTTTTCTTCATCGACGTCCTACCGATTTACTTGATTTTCAACCGCTTTCACCCCTTTTTGTCCCTAACATTTGATTTACATAAAAACCAATAAAACATAATAAGAACACTCAAAAATTGCCAAAATCGATTTGGAAAATATATAGATAAATTCCACTTGTCAAATACCCCCAAACTTAGAATTTTGCTAGTTCTCGAGTAAAACACTTACACTAAAATAAATAAACACAACTAATTAACTAACTTTAATACTAAAAACTAACAATCATAAATGAACAAGAAGTAATGGCATGCGAGTTCTGAATTCACCTAACCAACCAAAATGTTTTTCCCTCAACAGCCCCTAATCAAATCGAGTTCAGAAATAAAACACACCATGTGGTGTTTTAGAATTTCAACACTCAATATCAATAAAGGCCATTCTAGATCCATTCAAAGTGTGTATGTGTGAAAACTCAAATATATAATTATCGAAATACCGGATTGGATTATTCACTAACTAAGCTTATGACTTAAACCATATAGGATTAGGAAATCCATATGCCTGACTGGGTTCTACTCTCCACTAATGTAGGCTTGGAAGTTTAAAAAGATCAACAGGACTTGGTTTGATTTTTGGTAAATGGCCAAGGGTATCTCAGGAATAGACAACAAGTAAACATTATAACTCAACGATACTTGAGGCACAACCCTTGGCGCTCAATCACACTCATAACCCCAAAGATAAATTCGAAACAACCATGAACAAACATTTAAGAACGTTGTACTCACTTGTCAAAAGAAATAAAAATAGAACTATATTTACATTTTTTTAAACAAGACCACACCCCCAAACTTATTTGATTTGTACAATTTCACGGGAGTGGGAATACGAAAGAGAAATGGCAAGTGAGTACTCTAATACCGAACCAATGAAAAGTTTACCCAAAATCCAACCGCTCACTTGATTTTGACTCACATTGTGCCTTAGGTTTAGTGACTTAGGTTTGGAAAAAGTTTTATTGGCCAGGGCATTTGTTATATGTTCAGAATTGAAATAGATTATAGGCTTCGACAGGGTGACGAGGGGTAAATATATTACAAGGTAAGCTTCAAAGGTTCAAGCGATAAAAATGAATGCTTAAATCATGTCTCCTGAACTACTTCGCTTAGGATTTTACCTCAAGTTTCCCTCCAATCAAGTTCTAGATTCCTTAAAATTGTCATGAACTTGCTACTGAATAATCGGCATTAAATCGATTGAATAGCCATACAATGAGTCTACGTGATCGTGCAATTTAGGATCCAAAATGACTTTTACCTAATTGAAATGCCAAGCACATAGAACACATATGAATGAGCATTACCCCTGACCTTGAAAAACAACTAGGGGATAATATCATCATCGGATAATGACCCAGATGAACTACAAAACTCAGCACACAACAACATCCACTCCAAACACCAACATACTACACTAACTAAACAAACATGCATACATGAAAATAATTTAACTTAACTACACAACGAACAACAAGATATCATACCAGAAAGCATATAAAACATAACCATCTCCCCCAAACTCAAAATGGGCAGTGTCCACAGTAACCCAACATCAAACTCAACCTTTGACATATAACATGATAACGAATGGGGTTTTGAACACGTACTTGGGAGGTGAGACAATCTCGCCTCCAAGTGTAGTCGGCGGAGATGGATTGATTTATTTTGAAACTTGGGTTGCCTCCCAAGAAGTGTTTGGTAATGTCCTTGGTTTGACACGGAGAAAGGCTCGTCAAAGAGCGGCTTCAACCCATAGTACGTGTCATATAACACAACATATGAGTCTTGGTTCAGAACACCCTCAATCTTGGCGAGATTTGTCATTGATTGGCATGGACTCCCAACTTGACTTGGCTCCGTCTTACGTACTTGGTTGCCCTGAATGAATGAAGTTGGAAGTGGGAGAGGACAGGTAAACCACATCAGATCCTCGTAGATGTGATCGTCTTGGATCGGAGGTGGAATCACCAATTGGATTTCAAGAGGTGAAGACTCAAAATCATCTTCTGATTTGTCATCAACGAATAATTTTTGATCCTCGTCCTCTTTCGAATCGTCTTCATAATGCACCTCCAAAGTCCTCCCACTTTTATTTGGTTTCTCATGGTGGCTTTCACATACGGATGTGACTTGTATGTCTCTCAGTGTCACTGCTTCTGACTCGACCTCAATAAAGTAGATAAGTTAACCGATTTGTGTCTGAAGAGACGTTACGGTCACATCAATTTCAGCACAGGTCGTCTCAATAGTGTCAAGACGATCATCATGCTCGTTGAGACGGTAATTCATTTCCCTCCAGAAAGCCTGAGTCTCTCCCATAAATTCAGCGAACATTTCTTCCAGGGTAGGAGAAGACTCCACATGTTGGTTTGGGGTGTCAATCTATAGCGACGAAATGGTGGAACTATCCCCCAAGCTTTGGTAGCTTGTTGAATAATTCCAACTCTGAAAATCAAGCTCTTCCATGCCATCCAACAGCCAATAAGTTTCGTCCATAGTTAGTTGGTAGGTAGTACCATTTCCTCATTTTACCCAATTTCTTGTTGCGGCTTATAACCCATCGAGGAAGTTCAATAGTTAACACTCTCTCGGGAAACCATGACTGGGGAACCAAACGAGCAACTTCTTGTATAAATCCCAAGCACAATAAAATGGCTTAGAATCCCGCTGAGAAAAATTCAAGATGACTTGTGGATGCGACATCTCCAAGCATCTCGCAAAATAAACAAAAACTAAAAACAAAAATAAAAAATAAAATAAATGCCTAAATTAAAATCAAGTTACTTACTCACAATATCAACAATAATCTAAAAACTAATCCCCAACAATGGCGCAAAAAACTTGATAGCGAAATATTACGTTGTTACTTTTACCGCTAGGGTACGGGTCAAGTTTTATAGAATAGTGAATTAGTAGGGTTGTCGTATCCACATGGATTGAATTAAATTGTTGTTAAGTACCGCGATTGTCATAACCAAACTTTATTTAGGCAATTAAAATTAGGGTTCTTGTTTTAATATATATTAAACTAAATTAACAATTAATCAAACTATAATACTAAGTATATTATATGGGAATATATTATCTAGGGATTAAATTTGTTGACTTATACCTGTTTGGTCAAATCTAGTTTACATTAACGGTATTCAAACTATCTGATAATCTAGGTATCGAAAACTCACTCACTATCTCTCCTGAGTGTAAAGTGAATGAATATGCGAATTCGCGTCGACACTGATGTCCCTATCTAGTGTCCAAATGATCACATGAGTCTCGCACCAACCTCACGGATTGCATACTTTCTAATAATCTCCCAAGTCATTAGATCATCACATTGTGTTTAAACCCTAGTCCGCATCCGGGGTTACCTCTCTCGAGTGTCAAATCCCGTATTCTCAAACCAACCAAAATACCATAACAGGCATATAATGGAAGTAATAAAACAATAAACACAATCGAATAGATATGAACAACCGTTAACGAAACACGATTTACTCAAACAACATATATTAGTAAACTACATCAATTACATAGATAATCAACGTTTAGCTCTTGGCCATAACCAAATATTCAATAATAATCAACATATACATGATCAAACAACCAAAAACGAGTTAAGAATAAAGAGAGAAACAAAGGAGAATAGCCGTTATCTGAAGGATGACGTCCGTAAAAATCGGTTCGATCTTATTTCCTCTTCTTCAATTATGTTCCTCATCTTTGGTTGGTTGAGAGCTCTCAAAAACACTCCCAAAGTGTTCCAAAAAATGTCCATGGTATGAGGGAGAAAGGGGTGATAAATTAAGGGATAAAAAATATCTCAAAATATCCTAAAATATCTTTGCCAGGTGGTGTCGGACCGCTGCAGTGGTGGGAAGTGTTGCTGCAGCGATGAGAAGTTAGTAGGACATTGACATTTGACTGTTGTAGTGGTGGAGGCCACCGCTGCAGCATGAGAGTCATCGCTGCAGTGGTGGTTAGGCAGAAAAGTTTCTGCATTTTGATCGCTGCAGCGGTGGGGATCGCTGCTGCAACAGTGAGCCTGAACTTGCCATTTTTTTAACTTTTTTCCACTGACATCTTTCCAATTTGCTCGATTTTCAACTGTTTTCACCCCTTTTAATCCCTAACACCTGATTTACATAAAAATAAATAAAAATGAATTAAAATATATTAAAACATAATAAGAACACTCGAAAACTACCAAAATTGATTTGAAAATATATAGATAAATTCCACCTATCAACAGCTTACCTCTCTGGACCAAACTTCCCTCGTTTCTATCGAACGGGTGGGTAAGTCGGGTCTATGTACAACCTTTGCATAGTTGTACTCGGGTTTATTCGGGGTAGATCTGCATATGACCAGTTGAACACATCGTGGTTCACTCTTAGTAGCTCAATTAGCTACTCTTTTTTGGCCCCCGTGAGGGCTTTCCCGATCTGCACCGTTCTGTTAGGTTCCATTAGTTATATCTAGATGTCTTCCAATTCTTCGTCAATACAAGATAGCGATTGATTAGGCTGCTTGACCTGGGGGTCCAGGATGTCCCCTGTTCTGGGGCGTTTCGTTGTATCTTCAAGTAATACGTCCTCGTCAACTTTCCCATCCTTTAATTTCTATTTGGTGGGTTATGCTTTTGAAAGCCGTATATCTGCTATGAAGTACTCTCGAGCCATTTTCTAGCTTCTTCGTACCTTGCCAATGTCATTCTTGGTTGCTAACTTTAGCATAAGGTAATACATTAACGTGATGGGCTTTAAGGCGTTCAGACACGACCTTCCCATGATTGCATTGTATGCGGTGGACAGTCTACTACCATGAATCGTGCATCAATGGTAGAATATTTTAGCTCCTTGCCTACTTTGATCTGAAGTGTGATCCAGCCGAGGGGCTTCACAGTTTTTGTACCAAAACTGACCAGAGGGGTCATCATTGGCTTCAGTTGGTCATGGTTGATCCCCATTCTGTTGAAAATAGTTAAGTAGAGTATTACTACTGAGCTGTCGATGTCAACTAGAACCCACCCTATGTTGTAGTTGGCAATTTGCAAGGTGGACCACCAACGCGTCATAGTGGGGCGTGTCGACCCCGTCCAAATCCTATTCGGTGAAAGCAATAACCACTCTTTTTGCGATAGGATTTTTGGATACTTGGAACACATACTCTTTTTCTGGGCACTTGCCGCATTTAGCATGAGCTTTATGCTCAGTCTTGGATGGTCCTCCAAAGTCAAATTCACTGCGGATCATGTGGATATTCCCTCAAACCACAAGTATTTATTTTTCTTCATTAGGGTGTTGCTCACCCTGATCTCCTCCGATAATAAATCTCTTGAGGTAATCTCTTCAGATCAACTGCTTAATCTCATTCTTCAAGTCGTACCAGTTATCGATGGTATGACCGTGGCTCCGGTAGAAGTTGAACCACTTGTCCATGTTGATAGTCTTTCCTCGGTTCTTTGTTAGTTGAGGCTATTTGATTTGCCTTTTGTCATCAATTTGCATTAGGACTATTCCCAATGGGGCACTGAGAGGCGTGAGATTGGTGAAGCGCATGGGAGATTTATTTTTCCTTGAGTTTTTGTCGGCACTGGTTTTCTCAACCTCATTCTTTATTTTCTTCGACTAGGGTCATCTCTACCGGGTTTGTTGTAGTTAGGCTTTTCATCCATCATATTTTTTTTGGTGTCTTCCTTTTCCTCGGCTCTAGCTTGATATACGTCATCCACTGCAATAAACTAAGTAGAGAGAGTGAAGGCCTTGGCCAAGGTCTTCGGTGGTAGACGAGCCATGTCAAGCAAGAAGGACCTGTGTGTACCGTTGCCAATAGGGTGACCACTACATCACATCCCATCATTGAACTTCTATGATTAGTTAGACTTGCAACGTAATCTTTCGATGTAGGCTTTTAGTCTTTCGTCCTTCCTTTGTCTCATTGACATAGGATGTGACACATTTTGGCTCGTCATTTTTTTCTCACAAACCTGTGTGCAAAAGCACGAGTAAAAGATTCAAAGGAGTCAAAACTACCTAGATTTAGTGTCTTGTACAATTTTCATGCCGCACCAACAAGCGTGACCTGGAAGGCTTGACATTTTATTAAGTTAGATGCTCCTCGTATATCCATATGTGCATGGTAGGTGTCAAGGTGCTCCACTAGGTCAGAATTTCTCTGGTATGTCCCATTTTGAGACGAAATTTTGAAGTTGGTTGGGATTCTCTCTCAAAGAACACGAGTAGTAAAAGGAAAAGTATTCCACATTACTATATTGTAGATGTTGGGCTTTTTTTTTCCCAATCTTCCCCAGATTCTCGTTGATGGATTTGAACTGCTCGTGCAAGTCCTTGTCGACCTATCAATCCAAGTTGCATCACCTGTGTTTTGACCGATATATCGAAGAAGATTCCACCGAGTTTGGCAGAGTCTGATGAGACTTGCCATGAGTTTTGCCCGTGGCATGGGTATGATGTGCCTCATTCTTTCGTGTAGGAGCTTCATATATTTTGTCTCCTATTTTCTCCGTGGATGCCTTGGGCCTTAGCTCGGAGTACACGCTAGGGGTCTTATCAGATCTTAGGTCTTTGACACATCGTTGCTTGTCAGGGCTCTGCCAGCGCAATTCATCCCTCTCCCTCCAGATCCTCTCCAACTCTTAGTAGAGGGAACACTGTGTTTGGCGACGTTCTTTCTCATGGCGTTGTTTACGCCGGATCCTTCGTCCCTTGTCTACAATGAGTTGCGCCTCGCTGACAGGTGGCACATATTCTTGTAGGATGGGTGATGGCGGAAGTAGTTGGATTTGATCAGCTTATCCAGTAAGATTTCAGACAATTTGGGAGAGATCTTGGACCTCCCTCACTATTTCCATCAAGAGTGAGGGTGATTCTCTCGATCAGCTAGTTTCATGAGTAGTCGTACAAAATGGATGCCTTATCTTCGTTGGTCATGATTCCAAATCTCATGGTGACTATTTAAGTAATGGAGATTGTGAGAACAACTGTTTGTTGTTCCCCTGATAGGGCCAATTTGAAAATGCCAAAAAATGGATCACCGGACACGCCACCCTAAGATTCATATAAATGGAATATCCTCTGTAGAATTTTGATTTTAGGTAAAGGTGTGCGTACCTGATTAACCCCCTATCCTTATATTTATAGGTAGACGAAGACTTGTTTGGCAAGTTTCCCTAATTGTCGGTGTACCATTAAGGTGATGGCATCAATCTTGGCCCATTACCATCAGATGGCGGCGATTACGGATGTAGATCGTGGAACTATTACCTAGTGGGGGTAACGACTCTTGCCTTACCAGGCGGAAGCTGCTCGAACTACTTTCGAGAAAGAGTGGTAAGAGCGCTCTTACTCGGCCCGGTGTAACCCTGATCAAGTCTGGAGAATTGGCCTAGTCGAGCTGACTGGTTTAGAGTTCGTAGTAGCCTCCCGTTCCTGTCACATAAAAGTCTTTCCTTTTTTCTCTTTTGTTCTAAAACAAGTTTTTATTTCATAAGAAAACAAACTCAATTTTACTTAAAAAATGTTTTCTATTCACAAGAAAAGTCTAACTAAAACTTTTCAAATTATTTTTTTAAAATGTTTTTCAAAACCAAAAAATATTTCCTTGAAATGTTTTAATAAATATTTTAATTATTTTTTTATTAATAAAAAATAACAAAAAATATTTTCTTAATAGTTTTGTAAACAATAGAAACATCTCTTTTATAAAATCTTGTCTTATTAGAAAGTCTTTTATTTTTTATTTTTTTTTCATACATAAGTTTTTGCAATCATAATTTGAAGCTAAAATCAACCCCCTGGGCCTAAACTTGTCAATTCTTCTATAATCGATAGATGGTCTAAAAAGGAGAACTTTTATTTTTATTTTTATTTCATTTGTTTTATTTATTTTTCTTTTGCTTATGTGTTTATTATCTTTATTTGTATGTCACGACGTAATAAACAATAAAAAAAAGGAAAAAAAATATTATGTTAACCAACCAAATTAAACAACACTTGGACTTTGTTTAATTTAAAATACTTAGACATTGGGTAATATTTTCAAACGTATATCTTGGGGGTGACTAACACCTTCTCGAGCATAACCGACCCTCAAACTTAAAGACTACTCTGGTTAAGACCTTTTTGAGTCAAAATTTTGTGACATTTAAAAAGTTTTTCTATCTTTAATTTCTTTTATTTACTTTCTTTAGAACCCGGTGACCTATCACACATTTTGAAAACCAATGCCAGGTGGCGACATAAAAATTCGGCCCATGTAAATTAGTTCAAAACCGATGCCTAGAAAACCCCTTCGAACTTGTTTTTTCTAAAAAAAAATATTTTTCAAAATTCAAGCTTATCCAAAAGCCCTTTCAAAAAGATAACTTTGTTTTCAAAAAATGATCTGGACTCGAATATAACACGGGCTCTTGGTTGGTGTTGTCATTCACGAACAATCTGGGGCGCATCATGGTGCCATTTGCTTTCAGTGATTTAGGGAGTCTTCCATTTGTCTTGGATAAGGAATAATCGACTGGGTTTATTTGCTCCTGTGTTGTATCGATGCTCAAAGTCTTTGATGTGGCGCCATGGCCTTTTTTCAAAACAGGGTAGAGAGTCTTTTGTGTGGTGTATCAACTTCAGGATGATTCCTTTGGAGGATGTTGTGCTATTTTGCTCGAAAATGGGATTGTGTTCTATTTTCTTTCTTTCTTTATTTTAGTTTGATCTTCGTATTTTAAAGTATCATTTTTATACGTCCATTCATATATTTTTTTTTACTTCCTACTAGGTTATTAGCTAAAACTTTACTTAAGCGGTCATATTCAAACGGTCAAGTACTTTTCAGTTTTTATGCTTTCCACATTGGACTATTTTGGATTGTAATAAACATGCTTTCAATAGTATTCTTGGAACAAGCACCTGCAATTACTTATTTTGCTGAAATTATCTTGCTCAGTTCCATCAAGTTCTGATTATTGATATTTTATGAGATTGCAATCGAGATTGCCTAAACCTTGTATGCTTCCTGGGATTCCTGAGGTATTCTGACTTTCTTTGTCCTACTTCAGGTGCAAGAGAGATATTCGAGCAGGAATTCCTGAGATAACTTAGAGATAACATAAAGAAAATGATAAACAAAATGATAGTCAGGGTGACTAATTAAGTGTTGATTACCCACAAGTATTGAGAGAAAAATCTTCTTTTATTTTTTATTTTTTTCAGTTGGGCAATTGTTGCCTCGCGTTTTTATAAATGGTCTATGTAACAAGTTTTGGGTAGGGATCTTGGTCCACTTGGCCCAAGTTACTAGGTGTTGAGACACCCCTACGACTTAACCACTCGAACGAAAAAAAATGCTTGATTAACCAAAGTTTTCGTGTGACTACTCAGTGTTTAAAAACTTTCAAAGACTTGTCTTTTTTTTTTTTTCTCAACACATACTTAATGGACATTACATAGTGGTTCGAAAGAGGAATTGAGTCGATCTCGGGTTCTTCGGTTACTTCTTCCTTGTCTATACTAGTTCTATGATACTGACTTATACCTTGTAGTGATCTCCCATCTTCTTCTAATTTGCCTTTTAGATTCCTACCTTACTTCTTTTAAGAATTTTAGGTAAGGCTAGGTCTGGCCATGTTCACGAATCTTTTTTTATGAATCTTCAGCTTCCAACACGAGACCTTGGCTTCTAGATTTGTCATTGAGATTATTATATGGACACCTGCCCCCTCTTAACAACTTTCTTAGGGCTAGACTTGGTTTCGAGGCTACTTTATTCTTTTCAAGGATCCTTAATAGATGATATCAGCCATAGGTCCATTTTTCAATGCCCAGAATTCTTCTTAATATCATATATAAATCTTTCTCTTTAATTCTTCGGGGTTGGCTCCCAGGTCGGAACATGTGTACCGATTCCACATCAAGGTTGTTGGTTTTCTTTCTAGCTTTATTAGGTTTTTTCAATTCCTACTATCGTGTGGTTGAAACAAGATTTTTTTTTAACGTGTTCTTTGGGTGATGGTCTATTTTTCATGTTGAAATCATATTACCATAATCCTAGTTATTTGCATTGTATAAATTGAAAATAGGATCATAGTACATGGTCGTACAAGAAAAATACTGTAATTAATTAAGAGTGTGCTCAATAATATTGGAGAAAAATTGAAGGAAACAGAGACTGTCTTCATTTTTTTATTTTAAACGCCTTCAGCGGTCAGGCTTCTGTTCCTACGATGGTGATGATGTATGTTTGGATGAAGTCTTCAATATGACGCTCAAAGTGATAACATTGGTCGATGTGGTGACCTGCTCTTCCAGAGTGGTATTCGCATAATACATGGGGGTTTAATTTTGGAGAGTGTGGGTTCAATCGGTGAGAAGGGAGTGGTCCTAGTATTTTGTCTTCAAGGTAGTAATGGTAGACCTATGATAATAGAATGGGGAATCTGGTGAGTTTTCTGCATTTTGAAGTGGATTTGAAGTTGTGGCAAGCTTGGATGAGGTGTTAGTGAGGATTGTTATGGTAGGTAAGGTATGGAGTAGGGATGAATGGCTGAGGTTTAGTATAGATAAGGGTCTTGATGATTAGAGTCGCGCAAAAACTCCTTTTTTCGGTTTGGCGGGCTCACTGTTTGACATGAACTGCCCTATTTCCTTGAGAGACCGATCCATTTCATCGATATTTTCCCACATCTTGAAGACTTGTTGTCGGAACTTGAATTTTTGGGGTTTTGTCTGCTCTTCTCTTCGTTCGCTGCTCCCCCAGGTGGGTGTTTTTGGTATTTCAGAAGTTGTTTGAGCAGCGATGGCCCATGCTTCTTCGGAGTTTTTAGCCGACTCAACCTCGTCCTCAAGTTCCTTATTGTATTCTTCCCACTGAGCGGCATGATTTCTACCTCCTTTACTATTTCTGAGTATATTACCTAGTAGGTTTCCTTCTAGTCTTATGAGGCGATCCAATCAGTTAACTCCTCCCAATCCTTAATCTGATCATTGTCATCTTTTTCTTTAGGTGGCGACGACTAAAATTTTTTTATCCTCCTAGATGGTGGGATCAAATTCATCTGTTTTAGCACTCTTTTTCAGAGAGGCGACAATTTCCTTCATCTCAGCAATCCTGGTCACACTTTGCGTGATTGAGGTAGAGTCTATTTTGGTGGTCTAACGGGTAAATCTTTAGATGGATTTCGGCAAAGGCTTTCTCAAGCAAAGTAAATTTTTGAGTCTTAGTAGTCATTTTGATTTTATGTTCTTTATGAGCTAGTATGATCGTGCCACGTTTATCTAAATCTTAGAGGATTATCGTTTAGTATGCCTCATAAACCATTCTTTATTTATTATGAGAAAGGGTAAGTTTTATTATGCCAATCTATCTTATTTTTACAAATACGATGACACAAAATGATATCCCTTGGCTTAATAAATTATGGTATAAACAACGTAAGAATTTTTATTTTTCTCTTTATGATAAGTTCATGGTTATTTCGACGGGATCCTGACTTTGAACAAGATCATGGGAGGAAAATAAGAATCCCTAGGTTGGCTATTTTCAGGATTTATTGGCCCCAGCGTTTTTGGTGTATAGTTCCAGGATAAAGCAATAGTAGATAAGTATATCTCTCCCGTCTAATGTAGTGTCCTAAGAGACAGAGTTTTGGTAGTAGTCTATCCTAGGCTCACTATATGGGGTTCATGGATTAAACTTCAAGCATCCTATAAAGGTTAGGATCTCAGAATTTCAAACCTCCGGCGTCCCGAGGGAACATCCATCGTTGGTTGGTGATTTAAGCAAAGCAAGTTTTGAAGCGCAAGATTATGACGAATGAACTACGCGACCTAGCTCCTACTGACTTCTCATTCCAATCCTACAGGGTTTCGAAGCTTAAAACTGGCAAGCAAACCACTCGATTTTAGCTTCTACTGTTTAGGTTGTGATGATGTATCTGAATGCATTTTGGTACTCACGCTTTAGAGAGAATCGCAATAGATTTTATGTACAGAAAACGATAAATAATTGAAATAATGTAAAGTAAATGAAGTACATAAATTAAATAACAAAAAATAAATGCAAAACTTTAAAGCAGGAAAAAACAAGAATAAAATGTCGTAATTAAAAGCAGAAAATAGATATGCTTATGTATTTATGCATGAAAATAATAATAATAATAATAATAATAATAATAATAATAATAATAATAATAATAATAATAATAATAATAATTATTATTATTATTATTATTATTATTATTATTATTATTATTATTTTTTTTTTTTTTTTGTTAAGAAAAACATATTATTTTAACCAATAAAATAAAAACATATTTCTTGGACTTGGATTTATATTAAATACTTTAGACACCACCAGGCTTTCCCTCATTGGTCCCCAGTAGAGTCGCCAACTGACGCATCCCATATTTTCGATAACAATACTTCATATTATGTGTCATTCGAATCCTATTCATTTTGAAGACAAACTTTTATTTTCTTTGAAATGGTTTTCAATAAGCTTTATTTTTTTAAAATTCTCTTTAAAACAAGTTCATGTGTTTTTCTAGGCATCGGATTTGAACAATTTTTACTTGGGCTGAATTTCGTGAAATTTTGGAGTTGCCACCTAACATTGGTCTTTTAAAAGGTGTGCTAGATCACCATTTTTTCGTAAAAAAAAGAAAAAAAAAATAAAATCATTTTACATTTTAAAATGGACCAATTTTGGCTCAAAAATGTAGGTCTTAATTAGAGTATTCTTTTAAGTTTGGGGGCCGGTTATGCTCGGAAAATATGTTAGGCACTCTTGAACACCCGTCCGAAAATAGTATCTGGTGTGTAAATATTTTAATTAAACTAAGTCTAAGTGTTGTTTGGTTTGATTGGTTAACATAATCTTTTCTCTCTTATCCTTTTTTATTCATGCAAGTGAAAGTAAAATAAGTAACTAAAACATGCAAATAAAATACAAAATGTCCCAATTTTAAACCACTTATCAATTATGGATGAATCGACAAGTTTGGTCCCTGGGGGGTTTATTTTAGTTTTGGTTATCATGGAAAAACTTTATGTATGAAGAAAAAAGAAAAAAAAAAGAGTTTTTTTTTTTTTTAAAAACAAAAAAACAAAAGACTTTTCATTTTTTTTTTTTTTTACTTTAAAGGGATGTTTCCTTTATTAAGAAAATCTTAAAAAAAAAATTGTTTATTTAAAAAAATATTTTTGGTTTGCCTTTATGAAGAAAACATTTTTAGGACAACTACCTATTAGTTTTTTTAGTTTTTTTAATGGGAAAACATTTTTAAGATAGGAAAATTGAAATATTTTTTGGTGTTTATAGAAAACACAATTTGTTTTTGAAAGATCTTTCTAAGTAGAAAAACCTTTTTTATTTATGAAGGGAAAAAAAACTTTTGTGTTTAAGAACCTCAGAGAAACTTAGTGCTTCCTATTTCCAAACAAAAGGAAAAATAAATAAATAATTTTTTTATTTTTAACATATTAATCTTGACCAAAACCAATTGGGAAAGTGTTTTTCTTAAACCCCCATATAAAGTTTCTCACATAATTGGAAAATCTAAAAATGAGGTTTGGAGAACTCTCCCTTTGTAGTCTTTTAGTTTAGGTATGATTTTTTCTTTCCTTTTTTTATTTATTTATTTTTTTTTTTTTTTTTATGTCATGGAATACATAACCGATAGATATATGTATATATATGTGTAAATATACAAATTTGTCAGTCCCCACTGTGGCTAAGAAGGTAAAACATCTCTGGAGAGGATCGCCCTTATTTTGCCATTCACAGTTTCACAAAATCGTGATATTTGAAATGGGGAATAGGGCGTCCTCCGTTATTTGACCTTTAGTTAGGGAAGACTCAACTTGGATTATATATATTTATATCTATAAAAAGAAGAAAAAAATACAAGAAATTAAAGCACGGAAAAACACATAATAGTAAAGTGAAGTGAAGAAAAGTAAAAGCGTAGAAAGGCGTAGAGTGGAAAGTAAATGACAGTAAATAAAATGCGAAAAAAGATACTAGTTTTTAATGTTCACTTGGGAATGGGTTTTTTAAGTTACGACTGGTTTTATTTGTCCCCCTTTAGATAGGTAAAGAAAAATGAAAAAAAATAAATTGTGGGGATTTGGAGAACTTACCTTGCTAATGGAGGAAACTATTTCACCTATTCATTTTTTTTCCTTCTTCTTCTTCTTCCTTTGTTTTTGATCTATTTTTTGTAGATATTTTTCTAATACTTCTAAACTAAATAATCTATTTTTTTTAGAGAAATTGTTTAGAGAGAGAAAGTATTCTTCCATGTATTTTTGAGAGCATGCAAGCAAGTGTATGCGAAAATGAACAATCACAAATGAATGAGCACTTAAAATAGTAGGAAGGGGCCTCCTATTTAAAGACAACAGATTCTAGACCCTCACCAGGGCGTAGACTATCACACCCCTACCCTAGGCCCCTACTGCCCAAGGCTGGGCATGACGTCCCCTCGACCTAACCTGATTGAACAACTACACACACACACACACACACACATATATTACAAAAATTTGGGAACACTTTGGTCTCAAATATTTACAACAAAAATCACAAAAAGGCTGAACCTCCCACGGTTCGCATCCGACCGGCCTACCTCCAAAATGACACTACCTACGGATTCTACCTAGTGCCAGTAGTGAACCTACTCTTAGCTGCGGCACTTGAAACCAAATATTTTATCGGTGTACTGTCTTCATAATACAAAAATATTTTATGGATCAAACATAATTATTAAACACTACGTTTCAAAATATAATATCATACAACCGCATACCATACTAGAATCAATTTCCACTGTCATCAATGCAATAAAATAATAAATTTAAATCGACCAATCCAGGCAGTTCATCGTATAGTAAAATACTACACACATCCTTTCCTACTAGCCATAGAATCGTTTCACCTCATGATCGGGAGTTACGACGGTACCGTAACTTGTACAACTGTGCCATCTCACGTGACTATCAATGTTAGAGCCATTTAATATCCCCAATGGTAGGGGTACCACCCACAGGATTTACACTCCTGACGGGTCAATCAACCACCCGCATGACTAATCCTCCTGACGGGTCAAAATAATCAACCACTTGCAGGACTAATCCTCTTGAGAGGTCATAATATAATCAATAACCTACAAGACTAGCACTCTTGACAGGTCATAATATATCACAACATAACCAACCACTTGCAGGACGTGCCCTCCTAACAGGTCAATACTATCTCGCAGGACATGCCCTCCAGACGGGATCAAACTATGACATAGTCGGACAAAAAATATTTTTCACATTTAAAATCTACTTGATCCACATAAGTCATAAAGTCGTCCAATTTTAATAAACATTTTTTTTTTCATAATTTATACAAAAATATAATTTGTAAATTTACATAGAAGACAGTATACTCACCTCGATTTTCGCACTGTAAAATTACCCTCGTCAAAAACTACCGGAACACTAGCGCCTGTGAACCTAACAGCGATAGAGCCTAAATTAACATTTTATTTAAAATAACCCTAATATGAAATGCGTAGCCCAAAAATGCACAATTTTCCATTTCCCAAATTTAATTATGCAATTTTATTATTTACCCCAACTCACTATATTAATATTCACTGTATAACATTATTAAAATTAACAGTTGTAATCACCATTATCGTCATGATTACGAAAATGTAATGCTAATAATTTGATTTGCAGAAAATATTAATCGACGAAATCGTTACCTGCTCCGAATCCTTTGCCGGCCGAGAGGTAGGTTTTTGGTTTTATTTTGGTTTGTGGGTTTTTTTTTCTCTTCATTTTTTTTTTCTTTTCGGTTTCTATTTTGGGTTTAGCCGACAGCAACACACACAATCACTCCCACCGCCAGCCATTCACCACACCCACACCGCCGGCAACACACACACAGAGTCGACCGATCTACACACACACACACACACACAATATACCGACGATCAACACGCATGCAGTCAAGCAACACACACACACACACACACAACCGGTCGATCAACACACACCCACACACCAGCGACTGAACACCCCCTCTCACACACAGCCGATGACTGAACAACTCCCCCCACACTCGTCTGAACACACACACACACACACACATACACAGTCACAGATATCACACACACACACACACACCGCTTTGTCTGCACGACTAGACGCACACATACACACAGTTGGCCCACGATTGACGGCCGACCACACTCACACACACAAAATCGACGACGACATGCACACACACAATCGTCGACGACACCCACACACCACCAGACGAATAGCGACACACACATACACACCGCTGGTCAGATTGCAACGATCACACACACATGCTGAAACACACACATACCTATGCTGACTACACACCGCCGACCGAGCATACCCCCAACGCCGACCAAATGGACACACCGTCGGCCCACTTCTCTCGTTTTTTTTTTTTTTTTCTTCTTCTTCTTTTTAGGTTGTATGTAATGTATGGATAAATGTATATATATGCATATGGAAAATGACCTAATTTTCTTCCCAATGAGGGAAATGAGCTCACCTCCATTAAAGATTTATATATATATATATATATATATTATAGTTAATTATGTTAATCCCCCCTTAATTATCTTTAAGTTATTAGTTAAACCAAAAATCTAGAATTAATATTTTTAAAATTGTTAATTAACCCCTATTTTTTTTTAAAATAAGTATGATTTGACACAATTTACCCCGTTATTTTTTAAATATTCTAGTATGCAACTAAAATTATGCGTATTTAAAAATTAGGGTCTTACAACCTTTCCCTCCTAAAAGAAATTTCGTCCCGAAATTTTTGTTACCTTGACCGAACAAATGCGGATATTATTTTCTCATCTCATCCTCTCGCTCCCACGTCGCTTCCTCCATGACTGCGCTAGAGCACTTTCACCAATGGAATCATTTTCGTTCGCAACACTTGATCTTTACGGTTTAGAATCTGGACTGGCTCCTCAATGTATGTTAAATCCTCTTCCAATTCATTTGGTTGAGAAGTTAACATATGCGAAGGATTTGGCACATATTTCCTAAGTATCGACACGTGAAAAATGTCATGTAATCTGTATAATTTTGGCGGTAGGGCAAGTCGATAAGTTGTTGTGCCAACCCATTTTAAAATCTCATATGACCCGATATATCTCGGACTTAACTTTAATTTCTTCCCAAATCTCAGTATGCCCTTCCACGGGGATATACGCAAAAACTCATGATCACCCACTTCAAATTCCAACTCCCGCCTATGCTTGTCAGCATAACTCTTTTGCCGACTCTGAGCAATTTTTAATCTTTCCTGAATCATTTTCACTTTGTCTGCCGTTATTTGAGTTATATCCGACATCAATAATTTTATTTCTCCCACTTCTGTCCAACAGACTGGGATCCTACATTTCCTGCCATACAATGCTTCATATGGGGCCATCTCGATTGCCGAATGATAGCTGTTATTATAGGAAAATTCCATTAACGTTAAATAATCATCCTAGTTACAAGGAAATTCCAGAACACAACCCCTCAACATATTCTCTAATGTCTGTATCGTACGCTTTGATTGACCGTCAGTCTGAGGATGAAAAGCGGTACTAAATTTCAACTTGGTACCTAGAGAAGTTTGGAGACTCGGCCAGAACTTCGAAGTAAATCTTGGATCTCTATCTGACACTATAGAAATTGGCGCACCATATAACCGAACAATCTCGTTAATATATAATTGGGCATACTTATCAAGAGAGTACGTCGTCTTTACGGCCAGAAAATGAGCAGACTTAGTAAGCCTATCAACAATCACCCAGATAGAATTATGTCCCTTTTGGGTACGGGGTAATTCCGAAATGAAATCCATCGTGATATGCTCCAATTTTCACTCTGGAATAGGTAGAGGTTATAATAATCCACCTGAACGTTGGTGCTCAATCTTGACTTGCTGACAAATGAGACACCTGACAACAAATTCAACAATTTCTCTTTTCATTCCATTCCACCAATAGTGTTCTCGTAAATCTCGATACATTTTAGTACTGTCTGGGTGCATTGTGTATGTTGAACTGTGCGCTTCCTCCAAGATATCCTTTTTCAGATTGGCATTATCAGGCGTACACAGTCTATTTCCAACCATCAAGGCTTCATTATTATCCCTGACACGATAGTTGGCTCTGTGACCATTTTTCACTTCATCTTGGATTTTCTCCAATTGGGCATCCAACTTTTGCGCTTCTATAATACGGTCGATCAATGTCGGTCTCAAAGTCAAAGTCTCAAGTAACTTTGCCGTCTGACCAACCGCCAACTGAATTTGTAAAGATCTCAACTCGACTTATAGATTAGTATGAACAACTTGAATATGTGCAACTGAACTTGTCGATTTCCGACTCAGCGCATCTGCCACAACATTGGCCTTTCCAGGATGATAGTGATAGTACAATCATAGTCCTTAATCAATTCTATCCAATGTCTCTGCCTCAGATTTAGTTCCTTCTGAGTAAACAAATATTTCAAACTTTGATGGTCGGTGTATATCATACAAGCCTCGCTATACAGGTAATGCCTCCAAATCTTCAAGGCAAACACAATCGCCGCTAACTCCAAATCATGCGTCGGATAATTACGCTCATGATTATTTAATTATCGTGAAGTATATGCAATCATGTGCCTATATTGCATTAGTACACACCTTAACCCTTCGTGTGAAGCATCACTTTAGATCACAAAGCCACCGTCTTCAGTCAGAAGGGAAAGTATTGGCGTAGATATCAGTTTACTCTTCAGCTCTTGGAAACTCTACTCATATTTGTCAGTCCACTCGAATTTAGATTCCTTGCAGGTCAATCGGGTTAACGGGGCAGCTATAACAGAAAATTCTTGTACAAATCGACGATAATAACCCATAGATTAATATGACAAACAACTCACCAAATTTATTTATTTATTTTTTTGACTCGAAATATTTGTTATGGTCAGCCCTGTGACCATCTTCATTCCCTTCCACCCTAATCATTTCCAATTGGACATCTCACTTCTACGCTTTTACCATACAATCGATAAATATCAACTTCATATTTACAAGCTCAATTTGAGTGGTGACCCGACCAATTGCCTACTAGACTTACAAAGATCTCAACTTGACACCCACATTAGTATGAATAACCCAAATATGCGCAACTCCGTTTTTTTTTTCTTTCCAATTTCCGACTTAAAGCACAAATCCCTTCATACAGAAGATGTCACTAAATGTTAGAACGAATACGATCTCTACTAGTTCAAAAAATTTCGAATTCCAGTCACATGTTCTCGGCCTTCTCCATATACCGTCAATCCACCACCTCGACTTCCTTTGGATTCACTTGAATGCTATGCCTTAGGAGCACTAGTCATATTTACTGCACTAGTTACCGTCTTAGTAACACATTCTGGAGATGTTCAACATGCTCTTCTCTACTTTTGACGGGATCACCGTTTTACCATGTCACAGTCTCTAATCTTCGATTACAAATACCCTACTCAAAAATCTGACATCCTATTTGCTGCAATCGATTTAACAACCTATCCATTCTAACATTTACGTTACCAACACTGGACCTTTATGGAAACACCCACCAGGTTTACATAAATCATTAGTTGATATACTAATTTGTTGTGACGACTTCTTTTTCTATTGAAACTCCCCAACTGTAAACAAACCTACACTAATCCCCAATATCCAACCAATTTTTTTTTTTTTTACACCACCTAAAATTATTTAAATTCAACTAAATGCAATCAATCATCGACTTAAATTAATCCAATCAATTTCCCACATTCATTAACACCAATATACTTAACCAACTTCTATGCCGAACGTTCACCTCCTTATCATTATGAAACTTATTTAATAGTAACCACAGTTACCAATTACGCTTACAAGCACTCCGTCCTTTCTCGAAACTACATAGAAAAAATCCCTAGCTATTACAATATCCGCTGCCGGAATTTGTATGAACAACATCTGCGTACTGTCTTGTGATATCCTTTCTTTAACCCTTTGCTAACCTCCTAAACCCACTATCAGACTAACTGAGGTACTAGATATGTCTTTCCAACATTACATATTTTTATTTATCCCAAATTTGACTCCACCCGCAACTCTATATTACTCATTCAAATAGATTATATCTACACGCACCTACTATCCTCCTAGATCCACAATCCTCGGCTATTTCTTATATATCATTTCCTATTACCTTGCTACATGCCACAACTGTTATTTCGTCTATTAATCAATCTAAAAAGTGCTACCAAATTAAATTCTTGTCCAGTAACGTTACAGTTTCCTTCCAGATTATCTAGAAAGCGATTTACTCCCTTTGAATATTATTTCTTATTTCGACTTAAGTGCGTTCCACCATATCATCTAGTATATTGATAACGACGTAATTTGTTGTTTGTCTAACTTAGCCTTCTTATCCTGTGGAAGACATCCCTCTTAGCAATATCACCACGTGGTCATATCGTTGCCTGCAAAAAAAACGACCCTTCACGCACCATGCTAATGCACAACTTTGTGAAATAAAAACCTAACACCCTCATACCAAGCTCACCTATTAACACCATATCTCATGTCCCCTACTGATTAGATGACTGGCACGTCTCTCCTACCTCATAACTTTCTACTGACACATCTCCTGACAAGTCTACAAAACCTATAACCTAGGCTCTGATACCGAAATTGTCACAACCCGTCCCGGACACCTATCATCCCGGGGTTGGCGTGACTACAGCATGACATCACCACAACCCAAATAACCTAATAGAAATGACAGTATACACCCACTGTATAATACATACATCTATTATGGGGGGCGCACCTAGCCGAAGTTTTTTCTAACTAAAAATATTCATCCATGAACCTTCTTAGGTTCGCCTTTGACCGCTTCTCTCAATCGTCCACATGACTCCATCACATAGCTCTACCTAGTGCCAGTAGGGGACTAATTCCTAGCTGTTGTACCTGCGAGTGTACTGCCTTCTTAGTAAAATATTTTTAAAATATTAATACGTTCTAAATATTTTCACGATTTAGTATGGATCAAGCACACACATACACACACGCACAAACGCAGTTGACGACGAGCCGAACACATTACCAAACACTTACCGGACGACCGGCGACGATCACCCACCACCTATGCCGAACCACCATCTCTCTCTCTCTCCTGAAATTTGACAACGGCACACCCACGAAGCTCTCCGTCGACCATCGAATACCCACGCACACCCACAACCCTATAACCGGAACACCCTGCCTTCACCGGAGAACCCTCCTATCTTCCCTCTCTCTCTCTAGATTTTTTTTTTTTTTTTTTTGTTCCAGAATGGATTCCCGACCCTCGATCGTGAGTTTCTTGATCCTTTCACATACATGATTTTAGTGGGTTGATTTCATCCACGCGTGCCACGTCGTTTTCCTATCTAACTCCCTGCCGGCCAACTATTTCCTCCGACCGCCGGTTTATGGGTATGTGTATATGATATTTTTTTTTTTAATTAATTGCTCTTTCCTCCTCCTAATTTCCTTTAAACCTTGATTTTAATCCCTTTCAACTTTTAAAAGTTTCTAAGATTTTCCATTTCACCCCCTGAAAGTTTCATTTAAAAGTTAAATGTCAATTTACCTTCCTAAATTGGGATTTACTGTTTCTATATTTTCAATTTGACCCCTAGACTTTCTATTTGAATTTTTAATTATCCTAGTTTCACTCCGAATTTTCACAATTACTCTGAAATACCACTGAAATGACGTACATGCTACGATTGAGGTCTTACAATTGGAATAGTCGCCACCTGAACTTCATTCTGACTGGAGTTAATCATGTGTGCGAGGTATCCCTGACATCCCTTTTTAAATAACTTCTTGGCCTCTAGAGTTGAAATCAAACTGACAGGGGTAATGATTCTGTCTCCCGAAAATACAAATTCTGGCTCGCCTGACACCCAAAAAGTAACTTTCTTTTTAAAACAATTCACTGTAGCATGATAGCTGGATAGCAAATCCATACCCAGTATCACATCAAAATCGTGAATACTCAGGGGTAATAGATCCACCAACAATTCTCTATCACCAATACAAAGCGGACTGTCTTTATACACACTATCTATCAACGCCGACTCACCTACCGGAGTAGAGATAATGATACTATATGGCAGAGAAGTAGGAAATTTTCCTACATGCATCATAAATGCTGCCGAAACAAATGAATGAGTAGAACCGGGATCAATAAGTACACGTGTATCTTTATCATATAAAGACATGATACCTATAACCACATCTGGAGTAGTATGGGCATCTTGTCGAGTAGTAGCAAATACACGACCTCGAGTAGGAGGTCTACCGGTTGATCTTCTACCACTCCCCTAGACACTACTAGGGCCAACATTACCCACACTGCTTATAGAAGGTGTAGATGTGATAACAGATTTTGGACAATTTGGCGCTATATGACCCGGATCATGACAATGAAAATATACGGGACTCACCATAGGATAGTCTATGATAAAATGATCTGGTGACCCATATTGGTAGTATACAAATACCCCGGCTTGATTATACGTTTGGCTCTTCCCCTGCCCTTGCTGGCTGACACTCGATCCAGATATATTCTGCTGCTACCCAGAGTATGACTATCGTGGACCTCGGCTCCTAACGGATTGGTCAATCGATGGGGCTTGAGCAACTGGAGATTGAGATATCACTCCCTGAGAAGTGCCACCTGGATATCTACTAGGTGACTTGAATCTACTCCTTTTGTACTGTTTGCGGCTCTCGGCAGCTTCCTGAACATCCCTTTCTACTAATTTTTCCATATTTACCAATTTAACATAACTCTTAATTTTTCTGCCTGTTAGCCTGGAATGGATTCCTAAATGGAGCCATTTTTGGAATTGTCTGCATTTCGCCTCTTCCGTTTTCACTATATCAGGGGCAAAGCGGGACAAGGCATCAAATTTTATTTCATACTGCTGGACGGTTATCTTCCCCTACTTCAATAATATAAATTCTTCCTCCATTTGGAACCGATAGGATTCAGGAAAATATTTCTCATTAAACACCGCAACGAATCGGTCGCAAGTGATCTCCTTGTCTGGAACTGCAATTAACCTCTTTATCTCCTCCCACCAGTGTTCGACTTCTTCCTTTAGCTGGAAGGTGGCAAGAGGAACTCGGCTATCATCATAAATCCCCATGGCCTCAAATACATGCCCTACGCTTCTTAACCAGTTCTCTACATCAGCTGAACCCATAGTTCCTGTAAAAACTAGAAAAATCCAATTCTTTGAATCTTTTCAGAAGTGTCGCCTGGGAAGTAGCTATGTCGATTTGGGCTTTTTGGCATTCCAACATCTTTGCCTACTGCTCTGTCAGCTGTACTGCAGCCTGCAAAATTCTCTCGACTGCATCCAAACTTTCCTGTGTTCTATGTCTCTGCCTCTGGGATCTCACACTCCCAGAACTCTCGTTTTCACGCTCCATATTCACTATCTGAAATAAAATTTAATAACCAACTGGGCCAACTAGAAAAACGACAATATTTAATTTAATACAATAACTACCACTTGCGTGCCGAACCCACCTACCGACACCCTATCTCAAGGTCTACTACTGACTAGAGAACTGACACGTCTACAGAACCTATAACCTAGGCTCCGATATCACAAATTGTCACACCCCTACCTTGGGCACCTACTGCCCAAGGCCGGGCGTGACGTTTCCTCGACCCAACCTGACCGAACAACTAAATACATATATATATATATATATATATATATATATACACACACACACATATATACATACATATATATATACATATATATATTTATACGCATGTGTACCACTATCAATTTTTTCCCTCAAAATATATATATATATACACATTGGAAAAATTTGGGAACACTCCGGTCCCAAATATTTACAACAAAAATCACAAAAAGGCTGAACCTCCCACGGTTCGCATCCGACTGGCCCACCTCCAAATTGACACTATCTCCGGATTCTACCTAGTTCTAGTAGTGGACCCACTCCAAGCTGAGGCACCTAAAACCAAATATTTTATCGGTGTATTATCTTCATAATACAAAAATATTTTATGGATCAAGCATAATTATTAAACACCACGTTTCAAAATATAATACCATATAATCGCATACCATACTAGAATCAATTTTCACTGTCATCAATGCAATAAAATAATAAATTTAAATCGACCAATCTAGGCAGTTTATCATATCGTAAAATACCGCACATCCTTTCCTACTAACCATAGGATCGTTTCACCTTACGATCGGGAGTTACAACGGTACCGTAACCTGTACAATTGTGTCATCTCACATGACTATTAGTGCCAGGACTATTTAATATCCCCAATGGTAGGGGTACCACCCATAGGATTTATACTCCTGACGGGTCAATCAACTACCCGCAAGACTAATCCTTTTGACGGGTTAAAATAATCAACTATTTGGAGGACTAATCCTCTTGAGAGGTCATAATATAATCAACCACCTGCAAGACTGGCACTCCTGATAGGTCATAATATATCACAACATAACCAACCACCTGCAGGACGTGCCCTCTTAACAGGTCAATACCATCCTGCAAGACATGCCTTCTTGACAGGATCAAACTATGGCACAGTCGGACAAAAATCACTTTCCATATTTAAAATCTACTTGATCCACATAAGTCATAAAGTCGTCCAATTTAAATAATTTTTTTTTCATAATTTATACAAAAATATAATTTGTAAATTTACATAGAAGACAGTACACTCACCTCGATTTTCGTACTGTAAAATTACCGTCGTAAAAAACTATCGGGACGCTGGCGCCTATAAACCTAACAGCGATAAGGCCTAAATTAACATTTTATTTAAAATAACCCTAATATGAAATACGTGGCCCAAAAATGCACAATTTCCCATTCCCCAAATTTAATTATGCAAAATTATTATTTACCCAAATTCACTATATTAATATTCACTGTATAACATTATTAAAATTAACGGTTGCAATCACCATTATCGTCACGATTATGAAAATGTAATGCTAATAATTTGATTTGAAGAAAATATTAATCGACAGAATCGTTACGTGCTCTAAATCCTCTGCCGACCGAGATGTAGGTTTTTGGTTTTATTTTGGTTTGTGTTTTTTATTTTTTTTCCTTCATTTTTTTTCTTTCTTGTTTTTGTTTTGGGTTCAGTCAACAGCAACACACACAATCACTCCCACCGCCGGCCGTTCACCGCAACAATACCGCCGGCAACACACACACACAGTCGGCCGATCAACACATACACACACAATATACCAACAATCAACACATACGCAGTCGAGAAACATACACACACACACACACAACCGGCCGATCAACATACACCCACACATTGGCGACAGAACACCTCCCCACACACACAGCCGACGACCGAACAACCCACACACACATACTCGTCTGAACATACACACACACAGTCACAGATCTCTCTCTCACACACACCGCCTCGTTTGCACGACCGGACACACACACACACACACACACAGTCGGCCCACGACTGAAAATTGACCATACTCACACATACAAAATCGACGACACACATACACACACACACAATTGTCGACGACACCCATACACCACTAGACGAACAGTGACACACACACACATACACATCGCTGGTCGGACTGCAACGATCATACACACACGCCGAAACACACATACACCCATGTCGACTGCACAACGCGGACCGAGCACACCTCCAACGCCGACCGAATGGACATACCGCCAAATCCCCCCCTTAATTATCTTTAAGTTATTAGTTAAACCCAAAATCTAGAATTAATATTTTTAAACTTGCTAAGTAGCCCCTAATTATTTTTAAAATAAGTATAATTTGACACAATTTACCTCGTTATTTTCTAAATGTTCTAGAATACAACTAAAATTATGAGTATGCAAAAATTATGGTCTTACATAGACCCTCTAGAGGCGGTGGTAGTTGACCTTTGATGGACTACTACCCCTTATTTTGCGTAAATGTGCAATTTAGCCTTTTATTTTAAGAATTGAGTAGTTGACTTTGATTTTCAACTTTCTTAGATCTTACCATTCAAGTTAATGACTTGGAGAACTCCCAAGATGGCTATTGGCACTCCAATTTTGACTACTAATGCTTTGTTTTTTTTTTTTTTTTTTTATGAAATTGTAATTCTAAACATGAAAGTAAAATATCCAATTTATGATTGGATCATTCAATTTTGAAAACTAAAATGCAATTAGTCGTCAATTTGACGAAATGGACGAAAAAATACAATTTTTTGGCTCAAATAAAAACTAGTTGAAACTAGCAAAATTTCTAGAAATTAAAGGGTGGAATTGCAAATTAACTATACCAAAGGTGATATTTTCTGAATATACACTTTAAATTTAATCAATTTGGTCCTTAATTAACTTTTAGAAATTTCAATTTTAGCCCAAAACTTTATTTCTTGCCGAATTCAATCAAATTGCCAATTGTTTGTATTTTTTCTTAAGGGAAAAATACATTTTAAACCCTCAACTATTGACACATTTTTAAGTAGTCATCCTAAGTTTAATCGTTTTATTTTAAACCCTCTACGTATGAACATAGTTTTAAAAGGCTATTTTATTAGAAGTTTCATCCAAACTAATAGAATTAGAGGGAAAAATTCTATTTTTTTTTTTTCATTTTTTAATAAATTTTGTATTTTTCCTTTTCTTTTCTTTTTTCTTTCTCCTGCTTCAGGTCATCAAACCTTTCTCTCTCTCTCTCTCTCACCTTCTTTCGTCGCGGCCACCGACATAGCCATCACTGACGCCGCGATCACCGATGCTACCGACGGGGTAAACCACCCCCCATTCATCCCCTATTATAGGGGGTGAACTACCCCTATTACTAGGGGTGATTCTCCCCGTAATAGGGGTAAAACACCCCCTGTTACGGGGATAACCCCTCTGTAACAAGGGTGAACCAACCATCTGTTATGGAGGGTAGTAACCACGGTTTCAGAGGAAACCACCCTCGATAACAGAGGGTAAAACCTTCATCTGTTACGGAGGATGGCGGCAGCGATGGAAGAAGGTGGTGGAGAGAGAGAGAGAGAGAAAGGTTGGGTGAAGAGGGGGGAGAGAGAGAAAGGTTAGTGTAGATAGAAGAAGAAAAAAATGATTAAAAATAAAGAAAAAATATAAATAATAATTTTGCCTCTAAATTCTATTAGTTTGGACGAAAAATGTAACAGAAGGGCCTTTTAAAACCACTTTTATACATAGAGGGTTTAAAATGAAAACGCATTAACATAGGAGGACTACTTAGAAATATGTTAATAGTTAGAGGGTTTAAAATTAATTTTTCCCTTTTCTTAATTAAAACATTATGCAAAAATTAAACATGAGAATGTAAGGCGCAAATTCTTCTATTTAATTATGGTTTAATGTTTGTCCAAATTTCCACTTTGGACCCGGTACTTTTATGAAATCCAGAATTGATGGGACAAAATGCAGTGTCTACATTAAGGACTTTTGATGATTTCTCCATCATTTTATTCATTCCACAAGATCTCGCAGACGAAACTTCCTCTCGCCTATGTCGATAAGCTCTAGACCAATACGAAGTCAGGCTTTTTTTTTTTGTTCTTTCTTTTTTATCTGATTGTACTATTCTGGTGTCAAACAGAAAGATGACCCTAATATGAGGGATCACCCTGGATCCTTCTTCTTTTTGGTTTTGAAGGCTATGTTTTCTTTTAATAGTGTACCGTTACCCATAAGTATCTTGTTTCCATTTTGTTTTAAACAAGACTCGTTCCCCTTCTCCGTTCCTTCTGAGACCATTTTTTAAGTCGAAATTTAGAGCATGTAGATGAGTGGCTACTATTTTCATGGAAGCTGATAATGCGGGTATCAGTGGAGAACTTATTTTCACAGACATATATAGCATTGGCATTGTCGAATGCTTGGAATGAAGTCGCTTGCTCAATTTGCTCAACTACTATTAGCAGTGTAGCTGAGGGTTGGTAAATAGGGTGATCATATTCGGCGTAGACAGTTATGATACTATCCTTAAATATGAACTTATCTTTTGATGCAAATATGAAGGCACTGATCCGACTGAGTGAATTCAGGATCGACCAAGAAGCAGGTTGTAGATGGTTGGTATGTCTAGCACATATAGATCTATCTGGACTGTTACTAGGCCTATGGAGATTGGTATTTTGATCCCCCCATGGATTTCTTTTCTTGTTATCGAAGGCCTAAATGGTGACGGTAGTGGCTCTGATTCGACTCTCGTCGATTCCCCCTTTCTTGAGTATGCTCAAGGGATAGATGTTTAGTGCTGACCCATTATCTACGAGAACTCGAGACAAAACAAAGTCCTTGCACTATATTGATCTATAAAGTGGTTTGATGTGCTTGGTCCCAATATGTGGTATCTCGTCGTCAATGAACGTTATGTGGTTGGTACTGAAGATATTTTCCACTATGTTAGTGAAGTGGTCCTTCAATATGGAGCTTGGTACATGGGCCTCATGGAGGACTTCTAATAGCACACTTCGATGAACTTATGATGCCATAAATAGGGATAGTATGGAGATTTGCACTGCTGCTTTGCTCAATTGATTGACAATTAGGTACTCCGTATTTTTTTTACCACTTTTAGGAATTCTTGTACTTCTTAGTTGGACATTGGTTTCTTGGGGACCCCCTTATGTTTTTTGTTTGGTAACTTCAAAAGGTTTGGTGTAGCGAAGACTCTTCTACTTCGGGTAATTACCCTGACTTTTTCTATTTGTCCTTCTGTCTTTGCTGATGCGCTGTTCTCTATGACGATGGAGTAATTTCGGGACACTTCTTTTAGATTCATTACTGGCTCTTGCTTTGGGGTTTCGAATACCAATGCTATTTTAGGTTTGATGCTTATCACTTTCTAGGAAACTTGAGGTTGTATTGTGAAGACTGAGATTCCCGAATTCCATACCTTTTCAGGGTCCATCTGCATGAACCCACAATCAACCAAGTTGATTTCATAAGCTTCCTCCATCCAAGTATTCTGTCTGAGGTTGCTAGTGTTGGCAGCATCAGCTCAGCATGATTCATTAGGAGTTCTCTTTGGGACTTGTATGAATTGGTAATTTTGGCTTGATGGTTCTAGAAAATTGAGGTATATTCTTTTCTTCAATGGGAGTAGTAGTGGATAACTTAGGTAAATTTTATTTCTGGGAGGTTGGCATATATCCAATACCTTGTTGAACATGTCGACCATCTTTGCGACATTCTTGTCCAATGCTTTTAACTTTCCCTATATGCGATCTAACTCTTCCCGGTCTTGGGGTATTTTTTTTTCTTCTTCTACTTCTTCCATATTGACATTGATTATGTGATCTTTTCCACTGCTGACTTCTTTCTTTGGTATTTCCTCCTTAAAATTACTTTCCCAACAGGTGGGTATGATTAGAAGATCATCTTTTTCCTAAGCAGGGAGTGATAGGTCTACCCAGTATGATTTTGGACAATTGTCGAACTCGACCTTAAAAAAATATTATATGTAAAATAAATACAATATAACATATAAGATATGCAAGCCTAAGACTTAACTTAGACTGCTTCGGGTGATTTTTTGGATCAATCTTCCAGATTCTTGCATCGTCTTTAGAGTAATTTCTCCAATCTCTACGTATCATGTTGACGATTGGGATTGGATCTTTATGCTTTGGTGATGAGTTCTGCTGGTAGTTTGTCTGTGCTGCTTCTTCATCCTTAAGGAATAATATTTCTTTGGTATGCACGGTGTCCTCTATTCGATGCTTTAGATTATAGCAATTATCTATGTGGTGACCGACTGTCCCAGAATAATATGCAAAAAATTGGTTGGGATTAAATTTGGGACTTTGCGGATTTTGGGATTGCTTAGAATCAATGTTGTCATTTTGTTATTTACACACTCTTCAAAAATTAGAGAGAGGGTACTAGTAGAGGAGTGAACTATCTTGGTTCTCTTGCCGATGATAAATTCCTTTGCGGTTCTAGTCGTAGCTAAATAGAGTTGAAGGCGATAGTTTTGGAGCTTTATATGGGGAACAGTATGGGTATGGATTGTATGTTGGAGCTTGGAATGGAGCAAATTAGAGTGGACCTTGATTTTGTGAAGCTTACTATTCATGGGGATTTTGTTGTTGATGATTGTAATGCGGTCGGATGCTTTGGGGGTTTCTGGTCATCGCTATCTCAGGATGTTTCTTCCTTAGGGGTACTAATTTCTTGGTTTCGTTGTTAGTCGACTTTTGTATTCTACCAGTTTCTGATATCTTTCTCTACATATTTTTCTCGAAGAACCACATCCAAGAACGAGTTGTTTCGGGTGTTGTAGAGGGGTTCGTAATAGGAATGCAGGTGGGCCTATGTAGACATCTAGACCATTTTTGCTTCCTACATGGGTGGCAGGACTTGTGAGGCTCTATTCCTCCAATGGATGGAATATTCCCGAAAGCTCTCACTGTTCTTCCTGGATGAAGTCCATAGAGATATCTTATTGGGTGAAATTTATTGGTTGTACCCATACTGTTCGCAAAATATCTTGAAAACATCAAGAAACGTCTTCAACTTCCTTTGCTCTATAGTTCCATACGATCGAGCTATTGATCCTTCTAATGCTTGCTAAAAAATCTGCACTGTTAGCGCCTCGTTATGAATATAAGCACCCATCTCATTCTTGGATCTTTGAATATTCCAATATGGGCATCCCAATCTGTCGTAGTTAGTGAGGTTCAACATTGTAAAGTTATCCGAGAATTTTACATGGAGTATAAAAGATAAAACAATGGATCGGGCATCTATTGTTGTCTCTCGCTTCTTTACTTATTTTAATTCTTTCTCCATTTGTTGTACCTTTTTGGTCAGTACTAAGATTTTCTCAAATTGCTCATTTACTTCTTTCTCGATACGTTTGGTCACTTCTAGGATGATCAAGCTAGGAGTAGTCGATCTTGTAGATGTTGAACTTATATTCAAATTTACCCACGTTAGTGACGCTTGTGTTCTTAACGCTAGGTGTTCTGTATGAGAAGTTGATTTTCCGATCAATGAGCTGGGCCCCCTAGAATTGGAAGCATGATGTAGCATCGTCAGTTCGACCAAAACTAGAGTTCGGATAGAGGCTACCAGATTTTGTTGAGCTTTAGGAGTTGTAGTAATTCAACTATTTGCCCAACGTTACCTTTTATGAAACCTTTTTTTTCTTAATCTATACTATCTCGACAAATTCATGGGATCTCTCCTCAATCTATTCCATCGGAACATGCTGTTTTCCTTAGGCACAGGTACAACTTGAAGAACAGGAAACGAGAGTCTTTCTACGAGGAACAATTTTTTTTATGTGGAAAATATGTGTTAGTATCGTAATTTATAAAAAGTATTTGATTTTGATCATAACTTGGTGGATATGAGATTTCTATTTTCATTAAACTTTTATACTTTTACAACTATATTGAATTTTACATGGCTAACCCAACAAACGGGGAGTATTTGGAATTATAGACTCGATGATACTTTCTTAAGAATAAATAGAAATGTTATTTCTTCCTTTGTCATGATCATCTTCAAACTAGGCGACAATGCGAAGTAGTAACTCTTGGTTCTCATGCGAAGTAGTAACTCTTTCAATAAAGTGTAGTCTTAGTCAAGATAGGGATTCTCACTGACTCCCTTTGGTGTGTTTGTAGCCATTTTGGAAAGTATTTTTGACTTTGAACATGCTCATGTAAATTTGGGAGAAAAAGGGCGATTCATATGTTGACTATTCCTATTCTTTATTGGTCCTAGGATTTGTTTTCCTGGTTCCAAGGATATGTAAAGTCATATGCACATCTTTCAATTTTTTCTCCAGTCCTTAGTAGTGTACTAAATAAAGGATTTGAGTAGCAACCTATCTTAGGATCACCATATGGGACTTAAAATTTTTTCTAACATGCTAAAAAAAGACTCGATTCTCATATCTTTAAACCTTTGGTTTCCCAAGGAAACATCTATCGTTGGTTGGCGATCCGAGCGAGGTGAGTTTAGAACCAATCCCCGTGGATAAACTGCACAACCTAGCTCCTACTATCGCCACCTTTCTAATCCTCCAAGGTGTCTTTGAGTTTATCAATGCAATCAATGCATGGTGATTGTGCCTCAAAGAGAATTACAATATGGGAATTAAATAAAGTGTAATAAATGCATGTAAGAAAAATAATAACATGCAAAATATAAAATGCAAAAAGTAAAAACGATAGAGAGATCGCATGGTACAAAAATCATACCTGAGGAAGTTCTTTTGGTTAAATTTCTATCAAAACATGATTGTGATATGGAGGTAGACGTAAGTCACAATCGGACGAAATGTCTTAAAGGAAAAGTGTTATATTATTGAAGGACAAATTATGAATTGTTCTAATTTTAATGGATTAATTGATTAATAAAATATTTATCATCTACTTTTTGTATGAATCTAATGGGTTACATACAATGAAAAACTGAACTTAGAAAAGTCTTTGAAAAATAAACAGTTAGTAATGTTGAACTTTGGAAGATCGGGGGTCAAAGTGAAAATAAAGAGAATGAGTCCATGGTTTTGAATCATAGGCTGATTTTATAAGGTGGGAAGACCAAATGACTGTCCACCCTAGGAAGAAATCAACCCTCCTTGTATTTTCGGCCATTGTCTTTGAATTTTCGTTTTCTGATTTAATTTTTTACTAATTTGAATCTTACTACTACCTAGATTCAAATCATAGCTACTTTAGATTCTTGGGATTAGATCATTCCTACAAATCCAAAGAACACTTTTCTTCCTCAAATTTTTTGTGTGGATATTGGTAGAGGTAATGCGCTTTTATTACTTTTGAGAAAATTGTTCTCTGATACTGATTTTTTATAGTATTCAAACAATTTCGAAAAAAGCCTATTTAAATCATTCTACTTTTTTGGGATTAAAATCAATATTTTGGAGATTCTAAGAATAATTTTTGTACTGAATTTTTTGTGTGAATATTTTTAGAGACAATTTTAATGGACACCTCTTGAAAATGATGAAAGAAACCCAAAATCAAAGTACCTCAATTTGTTGGTTCAAATATGTTAATCCTATTTTTTATTGAACCAATTTGAAATGACTCGATAAATATATGTTTTTATTTACAAACTAGAGTGACTCCAGCATTCTAAACTTCGAAGGTCAATAGTGCTATTTTTTTACAAAAAATGGCAACACATGTTTGGTTACAAAGGAAGAGAAGCAACGTTGAAGAGGGTATATTGGTCCAAACAAAAAATTGTTCGAGACACGAAAATCGAGTGGCTGCTGACCGTTGGATCCGCCACTCTGTGCAAGACATTTGTCTCCTCTGTTGAGCTTGGTTGGCCCCCATTCTCATTCAAAACACTTTCCCCTCTCACTCTGTCTCCTGAACCGTCTCACTCTCACTCTCTTCTTCAAGCCCTAACCGCTGTATTCGATTCCAAAACCAGGACCAAGCCAATCAAGATCTCCATTATCATCTCTCTCTCTCTCTCATCTGAAGCTTTTGCCAAAACCCCACCTTTCTCCATTTCAAAGCTTCATCTCTCCTCTCTTCCTCTCTGTCTCTCTCTCACACACGCAGACACGCACTTGACGGTTGCCCCCAAATGCCTAATCAAAAACCCGTTTCTCTCTCTTGCTTCTTCTTCATCGCTCTCCTCGCCAATGTAGGTCTAGTAGCTCCCAAATCAACCATCGAGCCCTGCTCGAACTCCGACTCCTGCAACGCCCTAGTCGGCTACACTCTCTACACCGACCTCAAAGTCTCCGAAGTCGCCGCCCTCTTCCAAATCGACCCCATTGCCCTTCTCACCGCCAACGCCATCGACATCTCCTACCCCGACGTTGAGAATCACATCCTCCCCGCCCGTCTCTTCCTCAAAATCCCCATCACCTGCTCATGCGTCGACGGAATCCGAAAATCGACGGCTACACACTACAAGACCCGACCCTCTGACACCCTCACCGCCATTGCCGACTCTGTCTACGGCGGCCTCGTGTCGGCCGACCAGCTGAAAGAGGCGAACTCGATCTCCGATCCTTCGGTGCTCGACGTGGGGCAGAGCCTCGTGGTCCCACTCCCCTGCACCTGTTTCAATGGGACCGACAACAACTTGCCGGCGATATATCTGTCCTATGTGGTCCGGCCGGTGGATACTTTGGCCGGAATTGCAGCGAGGTATACGACTACTATCACTGACCTTATGACTGTTAATGCTCTGGGAGGTCCGGCCATCAAGGACGGCGATATACTTGCAATTCCCTTGTCCGGTAATTTAGAGTGTTTTTTTTTTTTTATACAAATTCGTTTCTTTTGTTTGGTAATTAGTATCAAGGTATTGTATTCATAGCTTCAACTATCATTTTCCACTCCACTTTATTCAATTTCTCTGTTTTTCCTGATTTTCCCAAATCGAATATCGAGCTTGTTTTACACAAATGATTTTCTCTTGTTTGGTAATTATTATCAAGGATTCTTGTGTTCTTAAGTATCCTTTTCCATGCGTTTTCTTGATTTTTCCACTCTAATTCAAAGTTTTTTTTTTTAAACAAAAGCCTTTCGTTTGTTTGGCCTTTAGTGATAAGTTATTGTACTCATGGCTTTCAACTATCCTTTTCCACTCTACCTTATTCAATTTCTTTGCCTTCCTCTGATTTTACACTCTATTTTAGAGAATTTGTTTTCAAAATATTTAAATTAGAGTGGAAAATCAAGAAAATGTATAGAAATTCCTTTCTTTTGTTTTAGAAACTCCATTCTATTTTAGATCTCTCTCTCTCTCTCTCTCTCTCTCTCTATATATATATATATATATATATATATATATATATATGTATAACAATTCCTTTCTTTTGTTTGGTGATCGGTATCAAGTTAGCATTCATGGCTTCTACTATCTTTTTCCACACTATTTTTTTTTTCAATTTCTTGATTTTCTGCTCTAATTTATACCTTTTTTTTTTTTTTTTTTAAACACAAATTCCTTTCTTTTGTTTGGATTTTAGTATCAAGTTATTGTATTCATGTCGATATAATCATAATTTTTCATTGAATTTATGTGTACTTTGATATTCATTTCATCATTGCATGGATATTTGTTAGTTGAAGCAAGCACCTAAAGATAAAGAATTTGATATACAATTTAGTTAGTACCCATTTGGCAGATAGTTTAGAGGCCTCAAACTGCGTTTTTGATTTGTATTCTATGCAATTGATACTACATTTTGGGGAGTAAATTTTTCTCCCTATTTTCTTTAACTAATTTCTTGTTAAAATTTGTATTAGGCAGCATTTGGTAGCACAGAATTGGAGTCGTGGAATTGAAATTTGAAATGAACACATGTAAACTTTTAAATCTTTTTGGATGCGTTTATTTTCAATTCCGGAGCTCTAATTCCATGCAACGAAACACTGCTTTAGTGGCATTTACTTTTTATGGAAAATTTTGATGAAATTGTTGAATATATGTGTCATGGTTGTGGTGCTTTCAGCTTGTGCATCAGATTTTGCAAAACACGCTTCGGATTATGGTTTGCTTGTGCCCAACGGAAGCTATGCTATCATTGCAAGTCATTGCGTGCAATGCAGTTGTGGGCCCGGGAGTCGCAAGTAATTTGTCAAATTTGTGTTGAATTTTGCTTCTTCATTTTCTTGAAATATGTGGTCTCTGTTTGGTGTGCAACTGGAAAATAGTTGTGTGAAAATTTGAAAAACATTTCCAGGAAACATATTTAGAAAATTTTGAAAATTGTATTTTCGCTTTAGAAATGATATCTCATTATTAATATTCAAAAAAAAAAGAAAAAGAAAAAAAAGTGGAGACGATGTGATTGTTTAAAACGAAAATCGTGATGAATAACAAACAGCCTCTCAGGGTGTTTGTTTCGCTACTCGAGTAGTGTTCTTTATTTTCAAAAACTTGAAACACTACTATTTATTTTTTAACAACACAACTCAAAAGCACTTTTACATAACAATTTTCACAATACCTAATCTATCGCACAGGGTTCTATTGGCTGTTACGTATCGTAACGGCCAATACATAACGGAAAATCGGCCCACCATTATGGTTATGGGCCGATTTTCTGTTCTTGGGCCGATTCACACCAAATTAGCCTGTTAGGGGCCGATATGGGCCTATAATGGGGTTAGATCCCGTTACGTAGAGGCGTAATGCCCGTTACAAGCTGGAATTTCAGCCCTTGTTCAACTGATGGCCTAATGCAGTACATGCCCCTCCATCAGCAGCTGAGATTCAGCCTTTGTTCATCCCTAAGTGTGAGAAACTGAGAATCTTTCAGCCTTATTCAGCTGATGCAGTGCAGTGCAGGCCCCTCCATCAGCTGAAATTCAGCCTTTGTTCCTCCTCCAGCCTTTGTTTAGTCATCTATTAGAATGTGTTTATTAAGGGTTATATGAGTAAAAAGAATTATTGTTATTTAGTTTTTGAAAATGTTCTGGTGATTTTAAAAAAATTATGACCGTTACGGCCGATTCCCGTTGTGGACAAGCCGATACTCCCGATACCGTTACATCGTAACTGTTACCGTTACGTAATTCGATATCGCGATTTACAACCTTGCTACCGAATCATCTACTTTTATGTACTTTTATTATTTTATAAATTTTCAAAAATTGTTTTCAAAATTTTCAAAACCAGTTCTAGAACACAAAACTAAACAGGCTCTAAATAATTTGACAAAAAGAGAAAATTAGAAGTGGAGATGATATGACTGATTGGAATTTGTTTAAATTATTTTTGTGATAGGGTTTTTGATTTTTGTTGCAAAAAATGAAACAAAATGAGTTCTTTTGTTTAAAAAAAATAAAAAGTAAAAAATATACATTTAAAAAAATGTTTCCGAATTATTGTATTTCTTGTTGTTTTGCAGTTTGTATTGCACACCGGCTTCATTGGCAGTTTCTTGTTCAAGCATGCAATGTAAGAACAGCAACCTAATGCTTGGAAATGTTACAGCACAACAGACTACTGCCGGCTGCAATGTGACTTCTTGTAGTTATGATGGCTTTGTCAATGGAAGCATTTGGACTTTGTATGTTTTCTCTCATTTGATTTCTTTCACAATTTCCTCCGTTTATTTTCGTAGAATGTGTTGTACCTTGTTTGGCATTCGGGTTATCAAATTTATTTAATTCTTATTTTTTATTTCAGGTTATCCAGTACTCTTCAACCACGGTGCCCAGGTAAAATCTTGATTGATTTAAACTGAAATACTGCATTTTCAATTTTAAATTACAATATTTTTGTGTAGTGGCAAATAATTTTAGATGTGAAATTACGATATTAGCTCTTGTGTCTGCATTTTTGTGTAATTTATGGGTGGTTTGAAAAATGAAGATTAGCATTGGAAATTTTTATTCTGGCACAAAAATCATCATTTTGACGATGAAATTGGGGTTTCGGGACTTTTAAGGACCTGTTTGGTTTGCAAATGCAAAAAGATTTTATGGTTTTTCTGGCCCTATATCTTTTTTTTTAATCATTCAAAAAGGTTTATGAACTATGTTATGCTTTTATAACTGCCTTTTTTGTGTGAAAATTTCTGAAAAATGGGCATCTTTGAAATTGATACAGGGCCACAACAATTTCCTCAGCTTATAGCACCACCCTCTTCACTAGGCCCGGATTCAATATATTCTCCGGCACCTTCACCTTCTCTTCCCGGAGGTTCTCCAACGATGATTCCGGGAACTTCGGTTGTGCCCGGATCAAGGTCTATTCCAGGATTTCCTCCGGCGAATGGTCCTGGTGCGAGTGCCTCCGGCCAGTTGGCCGCTTCCACTCGGGTTAATCCGGTGGCTGGATTTCCCGTTGTAATTGTTTCTTGCTTGTTGGAGTTGATTGTGCCATTTTTATTGTAATTTTTTGGTCCTTTTGATCTTGTCGTAAGATTGTTTTGGGACTTTGTTTCTGCTAGTTCATTTTTACCTACTATTTGTTGTATTCTTCATTCTATTTTTGGATGCAAAACCCAAGATTTCTTTCTTTTTATGTGCATTTGGCAGTTTATAGCATGATGGATTCTAAATTTTTATGTTGGCTACATCCCCTAAATTATGGGTTGTATTTTCAACCATAATTTTTTATTTTATTTTACCAGTTGTTCCCCAATTTTTTCTATTTGTGCTCATACTTTGGCATCTTTTATCATCGGATTAGGTAGTGAAATGTAATTATATTTAAATATGAAAGATTGAAGTGTTGATGAGGGAAATTTTGGATGACCCGAGTCTGTGTAACACATGGCCAGTGATCTCTGCACATGGCACCGGATGAGGTGCCCCTTGAAAAAGGTCTGACGAAGGTGCGAATGGGTAAGAAGGTCAATGCCCTGAACGTTCTATCCGAGACTTGACCAAGCAACGACACCGAGCACTACTACCCTTAGCATAAGGCTGCTTGCCCATCGTCCCCGGCTTGGAATAACACACCGAAGACCCCTACTATGTCATCTTGATCATGGTAACTGACACCAAGGATATGCTCGGCCTCCATCATTCTTGTTTGGGAGCACTCATAGCGGTCTTCCCATTTGGAAAAGTATGGTTATAATTCTACATTAAGTGTCTATTACTCAACGTCCCATAATATCCGCAACATTAATAGGAATAGATTGAGATTCACATAAGACTTGCTAAACAAGTTTTTCGTCCCCTACAAATATTACAAAAAAGGTCTAGCTATGTACGGACACATTCTTTTGGCTAACAATATGCAAAATTCTTACTAGAAAACCCTAGTATTCTCGCACCTATGGTCCAACGTGATGCGCCCTAATTTTTTGAAAGGAAACGAATATGAAATAATAATGAGTTGCTACCTAGCATTGGATTTAATTGGTGTACTAGGTAATCAGAGTTTTAGAAAAATAATTTAAAATGCCTAAGTAAAATTGACTCAAAAAATACGATTAAACCAAAGATTCATTTAAAGAGGTCGGGGGTCAGGTACGCTTGGGGAGGTGTTAGGCACACCCCAAGACGTCCATCCGGAAACGGTACTTTATATCTAATTAAGTTCAATTAGTTTAAATCTGAATGTCTTATTTTATTTTAAAAATCTTTTCCTTCTTACGATTATTTTTTTTGGTATTTTTCAAATTAAGATAAGATAAATTTTTGGTATTTTTGAAATGTTCCTCCGATATGATATCTTATCAAATATTAAGGGATTTAACAAGGATGGTCTCGGGGGTGGTTATATGTATATTTTCGAAGAATTTCTTTAGTTTAAGTGGACAAATCAATTTAAGTATTTTTTAAGTGATGCAAAAAGGCAACATGCAAAACGAAGTAAAATATTACATTATTTTCTATATAAATGCGATGTCATGAAATGCCTACTTTTCTAGTTTGCCCAATCAATTTAAAGAAATTTCGATTTGACAATCCCTTAAATTCTATGGAGATGAGAACCAAGAAAAATGTCACGAAAACGAGTTTTGTCAAAATTAATTCCTCAAAACCTTTAAGCGAAATTCAACTTATCGAAGGAATCGTTGAATCCGCCCCAAGTCTTGTAAGAATTAATTCTTACAAAACAATTTATTATTATTTTTGTTTTATTTTATTTTTTATGAATTTAAATGTAACAATAACATAAACAACATGAATATAAAATAAATAAATAAGTAAATATGTAACTTATTATTTTTTTCTATTTTCTTTTATATATTTATTTATTTATTTATTTATTTTTATGAATTTAGGCATAGCAACAAATTAAATAAAAAATAAAAAAATAATAATAATAAAAAAAAATAGTAAGATAAAAATAAAAGACTATCCTTATCTCACACTCGGAGGCTAAGCTCAAAAGGAAAATCTTGTCTCGGCATTTTCATCGAATCATCGGATAATTTTAACAGAACTAAATTTGCAGGAATTTAAATTGAGATAACAAGGAAATAATAAAGAAAATTAAGAGGTAAGAAAGCGTACCTGCTCTAGCCAAGATTCTTGACGCATGGGTTTTTTTCTCTCTCGTAGACGATTTCCCAATTGGGCTCTTGCTGAGAATCGTTCTCTAGGAGGGGTTTTCTCTCAATTTCTGAATGGATAAACTAGGAGAAAGGTTTATTTATAGGAAAAGATCGGGCGTCAAAAACACTAAGAAACCTTAAAAAATAGGTCTAACCGCCTAAAACTCTGTCCAAATTGGACAGGGAAAGGGCAAAATTGGAAGAAAGGAAAAAATTAGTATCTTCTGGACTCTGGGCACATGAAAAACACACCCCTCTTTTCCCTCTTTGCTTGGCTGACCAGGCTGAGAGAGAAAGGACACCTCATTTTCTCTTCCTCGCTCTCTCGACTGACAGTCAGCAGGAGCCCTACGTCTTTTCTCTCTCTTTCTTAGTTAATAGGGGGCCCATCATCGCCTTCTCCTCTCTCTCTCCTCATTCTTCTCTCTCTCTCTCTCTCTCTCTCGGCTGTTATGTGGGGCCCACCCCCTCTCTTTTTCTCTTTATCCCCCCCTCTCTTTCTCTCTCACTCTCTTATTCTCTCTCTTCCTTCACTTCTCTCTCTCTCTCTCTCTCTCTCTCTCTCTTCTTTATTCCTTCTTTTTATTTATTTATTTTTTCCCATTTTTCTTTTTTAATTTTCCTTCTTATTTTTTATTTTTATTTTCTATTTCTTAAAAAATGAAATAATATAAAAATCAAGTAAATTATAAAATAAAGAATAATTTTTTTGCGAGACGATCAAAATGCCGTGTCTATACAATGTCGACAGATTTACCCGCGTTGTATTGTTTTACAGGAATCCAAAGCTCAAAGTTGATCAAATTTCTAATCTCTAAGGGCCATTTCTGACGAACAAGATTTTGGATTCATCAGAATGGTGCTGTTTATGAGAATAAAAGATTTTTCAAGCTTAGAATTTTTTAATGGTTACGTTGAGATCCAGAATAATGATGAATAGAAAAGAAGACGAGCGACATCTACTCAATACAACGAACCTTGGTATTGGTCCTTCTGGTGAGTCGAGTTCGCTAATATTGGAGCCAATGAAGGAAATGAATGTTCTTTCCCAAAGTGTAGATGGTCAAACAAAACCAATTACCCTCGTCTTTTGTAATTCTGTAAGGCTATCCCTATAGTGAGGCATAAGAAATAGAGAATGGAGAATGAAGGTTGCAGGGGGAAATGATATTGTTCGAAAGAACAATGAAAGGAGAAATGGGATATCTACTGCAAGGTGGAAAGTCTGCGAAGGGAAAGAAATAAGTTGCGACACAATGACATGATCAATCGTTTAGGGCTCGGGGCGCCACTTCCTGAGCGGCTAGCCATTGTGCATTCACAACTTGGACCCCAAGGGCAACATGTTTGAACTGAACAAATGAGGAATGGGGAGCTTGCTCCAAGGAACGATGTGCTAAACATCCAAGCAAGACAGAGGACCCTGAAGATATCCCTTGACGATGACCCATATTCCATGGAAGTACCATCGGGGACTCGTCCGAGGATCCAACAACACTACAAGGACTAGCGAGAAAACAATCATCTCTGTGATCAAGTTAATGCCATTAACGAGAAGCTTGAACAAATATGAAAAATGGAGCCTAACGTCCAAGAGATAATAAAAATAAATGAGCCCCCGTTCACTGCTCTGGTGTTGTGAGAGAAGGTTCGAATAAATTTTGAGCTACCATTGCAAATCAAGACGTATCAAGGCAACAACGACCCGGTCAAACACCTTGACACTTTACCTGCCCACATGAATCTGCAAGGGGCTTCAAATTCAATAAAGTGTTAGATATTCCAAGTCACCTTAGCCAGTACAACAAGTGAGTGGTATAAGGCTCTAAAATCGGGCATGTTTGATTCATTTGAATCTTTGAGTACCACATTCATGCATAGGTTTGCAAGTACTAAGCGACGGGCCAAGAATCTATTGTATCTAATGGTTATCGGATAAAGGAAGGACGAGATGATGTAAGCATTCCTAGAGAGATTCTACCAGCAACCCAACAAGGTGGAGGATCTGAATGACATGATGGTAGTTGTAACCTTGATAGTGGGCGTAAGGAAAAACACATTCCTCTACAAAATGGCTCAAGCGCCACTGAAAACATTAGCCTAGTCCTTTGCGCTATCTATCATGTTCATCTCGGTTGAGGACATCTACAGAGGTAAGAGGAAATTAGAGGAGTCAAGCTACACCAAGTTTGGCCAGGAAGATAATAAGCCAAAAAAGAGAAAGAACAACAAACAAAGGAGAGGGATGGATAAAAGGACTAGAAAGGTTGTGATGCAAATCCAAGACAACAAGCTAATCAAGTGGCCTCAACCTCTAAGGCTAAGGAAAATCAGCGAATTCCGACAAATAGGTGTGACTTCCACGGGATCACGGGTACACAACGAATAACTGCTACGACCTCAAAATATAGATTGAGGACGAGGAGCTGATTAGGAGGGTTCACTTCAAGAAATTCATCGCTGAGAGAGAAAGAGTAGGAGGGCCGATGCCCAGATGAAGAGCAGGAAAGGCCCAAGGCTCAAGGTGAAATCCGAACGATCCATGGTAACGTACCCCGAATTTTGGAAAAGAGAAGAAGAAAACACAGTTTGGTTTCCTCCCTCTCAAAATCCATTCATTTTTAGAAAACAAGATTTTAGGGGCTTTTCTAGGCACTGAATTTGAAAAACATTTTTTGGAGCCGAGATTTATTTTGAAAATGGAGTCGCCATCTAGCATTGAGTTAAATGATGTGCTGGGTCACTGGGATGTTTTAAATCATTTTATTTTAAGAAAAAAACCCAAATTTTGACTTAAAAAATACTTAGGTATTTACTAGAAATTTCTTTAAAGTTCATGGGTCGGTTATACTCTGGGAAGGTGTTAGGCACCCCAAGACACCTGTTAGAAGACGGTACCTAAGTTTGAAAAAATCTTTAAGTTCAAACTAGTCCAAGTAATTTCCTTTGGTTTTGGTTAACACACTAATTTTCATTTGTTAATGTTTTTGTCATTTTTATGTTATTTTATGTCAGAAGATAAGAAAAATTTATTTATGAAAAGCAACAACAGATAAAATAGATTAAAAATAAAGAACAAATGTACCTCTTTTAGACTACCAATCAATTATGGAAAAGTTGACAAGTTTAGCCCTGCAAGGGATTTTATTTATTTATTTAAAGTTTGACTTTGACAAAAACTAGTATGTATTTTAAAAAGAGGAAAGAGTAAAACAAACTTAAGAAAATGTTTTTATTGGAATGTGGAAAATCATGTTTTACGTAAAGAAAACATAACAAGAAGTAAAAGTTTTATTATAGACAAAGTATGTAAAAATATTTATTTATAAAAATACTTTACAAAACACAAATGTTAATTTTTTAAGAGTAAAACTTTCATGTAGAAAACTTCTTATGTGAAAACTCCCCTTTTTTTCTTTTTTTCTTTTTTCTTTTTAGGAATGTAAGAACGAGATATGCACATTTGATTTTTGTCAAGAACACTACAACCAAACTTGCTTAGACAAGTTTAATGTTATTGTTTACTTTTTAAAAAGAAAAGAATATATATAAGTGTCAGTCCTACTCAAAAATAAGAAGGTGGAAACGTTTATGAAGAAGGCATACACTTATCCCCGAAGGGATATATGATCTCTCTTTATTCTGCCTTTTAGTTACAAGAGTCTAGATATAGTAAAATATACGGGATGCTAGTCCATGATCTGAGACATAGGGTCAGTTCATGATCTAGGTTTATATATATATAAGGGTGCCAGTCCACGGGTTAATACCACTTACACCCCTTCAACTATAGTGATATTCCACATACGCCCCCTAATTTTCAAAACTACCACGGCAAACCCTGCCGGAGCTTTTTTTAATGAACTGACCATTTTGCCCTTACTAATTCAGTTGGAAAAATAATAAAATAATCTAAAATAATGAATGACCAAACTACATTTTTCTTCTTTACTCTTCTTCTTTATTTCTCTACACCACCCAACTGAAACACCATCGCCGAACAACACCATCGCACCAAACATATCACCACCATTGAACAACACCACTGAACCAAACATCACCACCACCGAACAACACCACTGTCTCCAACAAAAATGGATTTTACTGATGCACCATTGTTTCTTTTTCCTTTTGTTTATTGCAACAAATCAGATCCAATTAGGGATAAATCTAATGAGACACAAGGAATAACTAAAACAAAATCATAAATTAATTAAGATCTCAAACCACTTGCAAAGAAACCAACGAATCCCAAAGTAATGTATAATCTTGGTTCACAAAATTTCTTAAAAATTGAAAGAACATGAATTTGATTAGGATCACAGCGAAACAAGACTAATCAATAAATATTAAAAATAGAGATGCGAGTAAAATATTGATGGGAGTGGAACAACGACGAACGTCTTGCTCGGATAGAGGCTTGCACTACATGAACTGAGAAATCTGTTTGTCGAAATCACCATGAGTGCTCAAAGGGACTGGATCGAAGCTTATCTTTTTCTTCTATGGTGTTGGTATAAATAAAAAGTTGGTCGACAGAGATCTCGAAGATCTCTCCTTTTGAAACCCTAAATTTTTGCAAGGCTTCAGTATCCCATTGGTAATTGACTCCACTATTTTTCTCTTCATTTTGTTCCTCGCAACCCTAGCTTTTGTTCCTTCTACCTCCTCATCTTCCGCTTCCATATTCATTGAATCGAAGCTCCGTCTAGTTTCGACCTCATCTCTACCTCTGTCGCCTCAACTCGCGTACCTTATTTTTGGCTCCAATGGGGACATGATACGCCTAGAGAAAGAAACAACACTATTCAAGTGAGTGCCGGCTCCAAAAATAGAAGAAGAAGGTTGAAGAAGAAGAAGAGCAGGAGAGAAAATAAAGAGGAAATTAGCTACTTGATTATTCATTCTTCTTGTAGAAACGGGTTACAATTCTTATATATCCTTCCTAGCCTTCTTACCTTTCAAATTGTAATTGTCTAACAGAAAATAGAATCTACCAAAGAAAAAGGATAACTAAAATAACAACACAGCAACAAACTTATTTGGTTATGGCAGATATCCCTTGTTCACACTATGTAATCATTTATCCATGCTGGAACCTTCCTGACGCGACCTGGGATTCTTGTGGGCTTGGGTTGAACTTTTTCTAAAGACTTGGGTTCCTTAGTGGGCTGTTGATTCTGCATAGAATCCATGAGAGCTAGTTGAACGGGCTATGACGTATTATTCCCTTTCGCTTGAAATACCACATTCCCAAGTAGAGTTCTCTGGAGGGTTGTCAGACCACTGCACCAGAATTTTCCGAAGGGCCTTGCTGTGGCATAAAACAGAATGACTAGCACAGATGCCGATAGGAGTGGACATAGGCTTATTATCAACGCTGTCTGAAGGTAACTGAGTAACGACAACGATTGGAGAGCCTTTGTAAGGTTTGAGAGTAGATACATGAAAAATAGGGTGAATCTAGGAACCACGGGTAGATCGAGTTTGTAAGCGATAGGACTAAAACGTTTGACCACTGAAAAAGGACCATAGTATTGTTTGGCTATGTGATGCAAGTTGGGCTACTGTGGTCTGGCGGTATGGCTAAAACAGAACAAAAACCATGTCGCTAATGTCAAACTAGATTTCACGGCGGTGACCATTGGTCTTCTAGGTAATGCGATGTTGAGCTTGATGCAAATTTTCCTTGAGTGATCGCAACAAGATGTCTTGCTCGGTTAGGGCCTCATCGAGTGCTTGGATTGAAGTAGAGCTCTTTTTATAAAGAAGAATGATTGGTAGAAGGCGACCATACAGTGCTTGAAAAAAATACATCTTGAGGCCACTGTGATAACTGGAGTTATAACAAAACTCTGCCTAGCCAAGAAGGGTCACCCATGACTGCGATTTATCCTGAGTGAAAGCGCGTAAGTATTGTTCGAGGCCACGGTTCACAAACTCCAATTGGCCGTCCATCAGTGGATGATAGGCCTTGCCATGGCTCAAGGTAGTGCCACTTAGTTGAAACAATTTATTCCAAAACTGACTCAAGAAAATAGGATCACGATCCGATATAATGGAGCTAGGAAAGCCGTGAAGTTTGACAACAATATTAGCAAGCAATTCTGCTATTTTGATCGAGGTGAACTGCATGGGAAGAGCCCTGAAATGAGCGAACTTAGAGAGATGATCGACAGCCACGATTATCACTGTGAACCCACGAGAGAACAAAAGACCTGTTATGAAATCCATGGTAACCTCGTCTAAAACTAAATGAGGAACGGGAAGAGTCTGAAGGAGCGCGACAAGTGCTTGAGTAGAGTACTTAGTTTGCTGACATACTAAGCAAGCGATGACAAATCGTTCCAGCTCGATTCGCATGTTGATCCAAAAGAAAAAGGAAGAGAGAAGAGCGAGTGTGCATTTAGTGCCTGCATGTCCTACTAGCGGTGTAGCATGAAATTCCCAGAGTAAAATTGGTTTCAACTTGGAATGCGAGCTAACATAATAACGACGGTAGTTGAACAAAAACCCATCATGAACTGAATAAGCTGTTGAAAGTGAGCTGGTGGCAACCCTTTGATGGAGGTAAATTATATCTAGACATGTAGAATTTTCTGAACGTAAGGTCGTTAAAACCTCAAAAGTTGGTTGAGAGGCTATGGTAAAATACGAAGCGGTGAATGAGAGTGCTCCTGTCTTGTCCTCCTCATGCACTCTAGGGAGGGCATCCTCCACGTGATTAGATCGTCTAGGCTTATATTTAATCCGAAAGTGATAGCCTAGTAGCCTACGGATATAAACTTATTAGTCAGACATTTGAATGACCTGCTGAAAGAGTTCCTTGATGCTCTTGTGATCAGTGCGAATCACGAAAAAATGACCAAGGAGATATTGGCGCCAGTTGAGGACAACCTCCACGATAGCATGCAATTCTTTGAGTTATGTAGATGAGGCCTAAAGTTTGGGACCCAACTTTTTGCTAAAGTAGGAAATTAGATGACCCGATTGCATGAGGACAACCCCAACGCCAACGTTAGATGCATCAATCTCAATAATGAATTCCAAACAAAAATCTGGTAAACGCAATATCGGTGCTTCCACCATAGCGCGTTTGAGGGCCTCAAAAGCGTCAGTAGTCTCCGGTGTCCAAGTGAAGGCATCCTTGAATAATAAATCAATGAGTGGGGTAGTAAGGGTGGCATGTCGATGAATAAAGCATCGATAATAGCTGGTGAGGCCTAAGAATCAGCGCAACTGACGTAGAGATAGTAGAGTAGGCCATTTTACCATAGCTTTAATTTTAAGTGGATCGACCTGTACTCAATGAGCTGAAACAATATGCCCAAGATAGTCAATAGTTTCTTGACAAAATAGACATTTGGACAATTTGACAAAAAACTGGTGAGAATGTAAGCTTGACAAAACTTGCTCAAGGTGAGCCACATGGTCGGACTCGGATGCACTATAGATAAGAATATCATCAAAGAAAACGATCACGAACTTGTGCAAGAATGGAGCAAAAATATGATTAATTGTCGCTTGGAAGGTAGAGGGCGCGTTTGTTAAACTAAGTGGCATAACCAAGAACTCATAATGGCCCTCATAAGTTCGAAAAGTTGTCTTGTAAATGTCGCTCGTGTGCATCCGAATTTGATGGTACGCAACCCACAAATCTAACTTGCTGAAAATCGATGCATCGCCCAATTCTTCCAGTAACTCATTGATTGATGGAATAGGAAACTTGTCTTTAATGGTGACTGCATTCAAAGCTTGATAGTCCACACAAAACTTATAAGTACCATATTTTTTCTTAACCAACAAGATCGGAGAAGTGAATGGGCTCTGACTTGGCCGAATGAGGCCTTACTCAAGCATTTTGCGGATGAGTTTCTCTCTCCTTCTTCTGAAAATGAGGGTAACAGTAGGGCCAAACATTAATTAGTTTAGAATTTGGAAGGAGATGTATCTTATGGTCAATTGTACGGTGCGGTGGAAACGTGGTTGGAGGTAAGAACATGCATGTGTATTGGTGAAGGATGTGGCGAATGGTTGTAAGTAAGGAACTAGGGAAATCATGGGTCGAAGAGTTACTCAAGGGCCTCTCATGGATAGAGTCATCATGTGAAAGTTGCTGCAGCTCAAACAAACTATGAACATCCTTATTTTGGACCAAAACTTGAAATTGGTAGAGAGTAATTTGACTAGGAGTGTTGGAGTAATCTCCACGCAGAACTATCTGCTTGCCTTCCTAGCAAAACTCCATTGATAAAGCATAATAGTCATGTGAAACCTTACCCAATTGTTGTAACCATTGAATGCCCAACACCACATCCAGACCTTCGATTGGTAAAACATAAAGGTCCAAAACGAAGACATGATCCCGCAAGCGCAATATAACTTGTGGGCAACAAAATTGGCAAACCAAAAAATCACTATTGCCAATATAGACTCGAAACTTGGTGGTGGGTTGAATCACCAAACCCAACAATTCTGTCAATGTGGGTTTGATGAAGTTGTAGGTACTACCTCTATCAATAAGAACTTGAAATTGGTGTTGGTCGATTGCACTAGTCATCTGAAGGGAACGAGGGTGAAGCTACCCGGCCAAGGCATTGAGGCTCAAAATATTGCCCGCAACAACATACTCACCATCTTCCAATAATTGTGGTTCCTTACTTGCTTCCCATTCGACATCATCCATGCCCAAAATGAGGAATTTACTGCGTCATCGATGGCTGGCGCTATACTTTTGATCAGAGTTATAACAAAGACTTTTTTCTCGTTTTTCGCTTAGCTTCGCCGAAGTAAGTCGGCGAATCAGTAAGGTGAGGGTTGGGGTGAAATTACTAAAGTCAGTTTGGGAAAATGGGGTGGGTTGGTAGTGATTGAGCTGGACGGTTAAGTGGTGTGAGGAGTGGGGGTAGGAATGTAAGGGGTATGACCATACCTAATTGTGGAATAATGGAGTGGTAGGGAGCTGGAAGCTGGGGTCAATTTTGTCCAAGAATAACTACTTTGTTTCGTCTCCTCTGAGGGATCTTCGTAAGCTCGAGCTAAAGCAAAAGCTTCTATCAACGAAATAGGGCAAGAAAATAACAATTCCCGACGAATTTTTATTTTTAAACCCGTAATGAAGACACAACTTCAATAGAGGTTTGAAAATATCAGTGACCTTATTCATCAAATCCTTGAAGGCGGACTGAAATTCTACAACAATAGTGGTTTGGGTCAACTTCAAAAGATTACCTTGGTGGTCTTCATATATAGAGGCACTAAACCGATGTTTGACGCTAAGCAGAAAGTCCTTCCGCGTAGTAATCAGATGATTGGATTTCATCCATTGATACCAAGCAACAACGCAACCCTCCACGTGGAAGAAAATGATTCAGAGACGTGAGCTTCTGATGTGCTGTGAAAATCAAAAAATTATTCGATACGAAACACCCACCCATTCAGGTCGGAACCATCGAACTTTGGGACCTCAATTTTCATAGAACGTAAAATAAAAGAGGTGTCAAAGCCACTAGTAAATATATCGGTGGGGGAAGAGGTGGTGGCCGGATGGCCAGGTAACTTTGCCGATGCACTGGAAGAGTTATGGACCTGCGAGCGGAGATCCTCAAAATGAGAATCCACGGAAGCCATGTATTGTTGTAAGGCTTGGTGAATCGACAGTGTGTGGCCCTCAAACTGAGCTTGCAATGCCTGAACTGTTGCAAGTAATTCTAATTCCACCATAAGGATCAATGAAAGCACCAATGATACGCCTAGAGAAAGAAAAAATACTCTTCGAGAGATTGCCGACTCCAAAATAGAAGAAGAAGAGTAGGAGAGAAAATGAAGAGGAAATTAGCTACATAATTATTCATTCATCTTGTGGAAACGGTTACAATTCTTATATCTTCTTAGCCTTCTCACCTTTCAAAATAGAACTGTCTAACAGAAAATGGAATCTACTAAAGAAAAAGGATAACTAAAATAACAACACAACTACAAACGTATTTGGGTATGGCCGATATCCCTTGTTCACACTACGTAATCATTCATCCACACTGGAACCTTCCTAACGTGACCCGGGCCTCTTGTGGGCTTGGGTTGAACTTCTTCTAAAGAGTTGGGTTCCTTAGTGGGCTACTGATCCTGCATAGAATCCATGGGAGCTAGTTAAATGTGCCATGACGTATTAGGACGACAACATGCTCAAGTGAACTTTGCAGGCTTAACTGCTATGTCGTTGAGCGGTTCGATTTGCAGATCTGTTTGGCGACGTTAAGAACTATGTTGGTGGTCGATTTAGGGCTAGAACTATGTTTGTGGTTGATGGGTTTCGATTTCGATCGATTGCTTTTGATTTAGTTTGGGGCTGGAACGGATTTAGGGATGGAAATCAGATTTGGGGCTGGAAATGGATGAAGGCGGTGAAGATTGTGATGATTTGGGGGCTCTAATTACACCGAGTACCTCGAAAGTTTGACAAAGTCTTATTTTGAACCATTACATTTACAAGGGTAATAAAAACATTTTACTTTAGGAAAAATGGTCAACATGGTCAACATTTAGAATTTTGACTTTCAAAGGGTATTTTTGGAATAAAAAATGAACAGGGGATCTCAGTGTCCTTTAACCAAATAGTTCAAGGGATTTTCCATGTAGTTTTTAAAGTTGAGGGGATTCCCGTGATTCTAGTCAATAGTGGAGGAGGTGTAAATGGTATTAACCCGCCAGTCCACAACTTGAGACTTAGGGCCAGGTCATGATTTAGGTTAGCACGAAAAGGTGCAGAGCAAGAAAGTAAATAATTAATTGTTAGTAGTTAGTAGTCCATAATCAGTAGTCCATAGTCAGTTGGTTTATTTTAAGTTCATTGAGCTTGGTTTCATGTGTTTCATGACAAAAGCCAAAGATGCTATGTATACCAAGTATTCTTGTTCTTCTTGACACAAAACAAAGACCTATGTACACTATGTACAAAAGCAAAGACACTAAAGAGAACCAAAAGAAGAATATACACAAACAATTAAAGAATTATAAACAAACAAACTAAGAAAGGTTTAAGAAAAAATAACCTAACATATGGGAGTGATCTTTCTCAAAGTGATAATTTCTTCTTCTCCTTCTTTAACTTCTTCTCCCTTTTTGCTTGGTTGTTTTACAAGAACATTTATTCAAGACAAAGTATATAAAGCCCTTATTTATGAAGATATTTTACAAAAACAAATATTTAGTTTTTTTTTTTAAAGTAAAACACCAAGTATTTTCATGTTGAAAACTTTTATTTGAAACTTTTTTTTTTAATTTCTTTTTGTTTAATTAAGAAAAAGGTAAGAATAAAGATGACATAAATGGTAAGTGGATATGCACATTTGATTTTGTCAAGAACACTCCAGCCGAACTTATTTGCTTAGGCAAGTTTAGTATTAAGGTTTACTTTGTTGGTCCAAAAAAAATGAAAATATATAATATAACTTCCACTCCTACTTGTAACTAAGAAGACGAAAATATTTCTGAAGAAAGTGCACACTTATCCCCGAAGGAATAAAGGCCCTCCCTTTATTTTGACTTTTAACCACAAAGGTCTAGACATAATAATATATAAAGGGTACCAGTTCATGATCTGAAACGTAGGGCCAGTTCATGATCATGGCTAGAACGGAAAGGCGTAGGGCATGAAAAATAAATGTTAGTTGTTAGTAGTCCATTATCGGTGGTTTATTTTAAATTCATTGGAGTTCGGTTTCATGTGCTCTTGACAAAGCTAAAGATGCTATGCATATACCATAGTGTTTGTAATACTCAAAAAAATTATATTTTTAAAAATATTATTTTATATAAGTTTAATATTTTTGAAATTTTGTTTTATAAATTTATGGTATAAATAATATTTGATAATTTTTGGGGTTAAATGTTAATTTTAAATTGACTTTTAAAATTTTTGGGACAAATATGCTATTTGAAATATACTTTTAAGAGTTTTGAGATATAATTAATATTTTCTATATTTTAAGGGGGAATTTTGTGTAAATAAATAAAATAAACGGCTAAAATGGTTTCCTTCCTAAGGAAACCAAATGCAGCCATATATACATATATATGTGTGTGTGTATGTGTGTGTCATATAATAATAATAATAATAATAATAATAATAATAATAATAATAATAATAATAATAATAATTAAAAAAAGAAGAAGTGATCATTAGCCTTTATACACATTTATATTACATGCTTTAGTTGTGGCTTTTGGCGAGAACAGTAAAGACATGTTTTAGCTATGGCTTTTGGCGAGAACAAAAAAAAGGGAGAAGAAATATCAAAAAAGAAAAAATAATATTTATACCGTGATGATTTCGACTCGGATTTCAGGTAGAATTTCTAACTCTTTTAATATATGTATTTAATATCTCTATTCTGTGATTTATAATATTATTGTGGTTGAATTATAATTGTTAGTTTGCATGAAATAATTGTGATTATATGAAAACTATATGTGATACATGCCTATGTGTTTATTTGTTGTATCAATTAGATACACGTATTAGAGGGGTTGAAATTTTACTGAGCTCTGGCTCACAACTCAACAGTTTTGATTGCAAGGCTGGGTGAGAATGAAACCGCGTCAGGAATTTTATTTGAATTTCTATTTAATTTATAATAATTGTATTTATTATTTACTATTGTAAAATTGACTGGAAATTCGGTTTATAATTTGTCTCCGTAGTTTGTAAAAAAATTCTCTCGGTTTATAAAATAAAATATTGGTACTCGGTTTTAGTATAAATTCTCCACTCGGTTTTAGTATAAATTCTCTAACGAGAGAAACCGCATAACGGCCTTGGAAAATCGAGTCATTATAAAGTGTTTTCAGAGCGGGTTTGCGACCACCGTAGGCTTGGGTTATGATACCCATTACTTATAATAAGTGAAGTAATACTTAAAAATAATAATTTTCGTATAACTCATTAATTAAAAAAAAAAAAAAAAAAACAATTGGCAACATGTGGGTGTTGGTCAATAAACTTAAAACTGATAAAAATTGAAATGTAATATTGCTTTACATCTCTATTGTCTCAAACTCACTCCAATCGCACATTGACAAGTCTTGATGTTGTATTACTTTCTAAATTGACAAGGCTTAGTTGATTATTGCTGGACATTACAAGATTAATATATGCATATATATATATATATGTGTGTGTGTGTGTGTGGAAATTCAAGAGTTGCACGTTATTAAAATTTACGTGAGTAGTGCTTGAGTGGTTTTTTTTTTAAAAAAAAATAAATTCCTATGGTGGTTTCTTGGATCGAAGTTCTTGTTGGAATTTTTCCATCCTTATTTAATTTGATGATTTTTTTTTTTCTCATTTTTTTTTCGGGGTTGATAGAACCAATGAGTTTCATTCATTTTTCTTTCAATTTAACATGAATATATGTGTGCAATAACGTGGTTTGAAACAAGCAATGTGAAAGATAAGGGTCACTAATACTTTCATGGACGCCACGAGGGCACATAACTACAAGAAAATTTTTAGTTGAGCGACCTTCTGATTTGAACTTGTTGGATTCGTACATATAGAGCACTTTTAGTCATTTAATAAATAAATAAATAAAATAAAAATAAATAAAATAAATAAATAAATATAAATGAAAATAAAATTTGTTTTGTTTGTTTTGTTTCCATTAATGGAATAATTGTAGTGTGATATATTAAGCCTACGGGAATACAAGATGTATTATAGTGCTTATACATATGTGCAAGGATTGGGGTTTGGTCCATATTTGCATACATTGACGTCTTTATTATGTTTTTTTTTTCCCGTGGTTTGACACTTTGCACCCATGTGTCGTTACCATTATTTCACTTTGTTCAATACAGTTTCATTTTGAATATATTAACATCTTAGGTGGTGTTAATTAATGCAACTTAACAATAGTAAGTTAAGTAAGCCTTGTGGGTGTCATGTTCGTAGTGAATCACAGAATATGCCGTTGTATTGAAAGGAGTGGCTTAAAGGTATTTACTGTCTTCTATGTAAATTATCAAATTATATTTTTCATATTAAATTGTGAAGGAAAAAAAAAGTGTGGATGAAAATGGACAGTTTTATGATGTTAAATGAATCAAGTAAAATTTTAAAGGTGAAAAATAATTTTTATTATCCTGCTATGCCATAGTTGTCTCGTCAGGAGGGTATGTTCTACAAGATGTTGTTAGTCCTTACAGGAGCGCATGTCTTGTAGGACGTTGTGTTGTAACATGACAGGAGGGTAAGTCCTGCAGGTGGTTGTTATTATTATTGTTGTCCTTATAGTTGTTGTTATTGTTGATTATTAATGTAGTGGAGTTGAAAATAGTATTGATTCTCAATATAGTGGAGTTGAATATGGAATTGACAATATAATGTGGTGTAATTGAATATGGAGTTGATTATGAATATATTGTTAGACTTGACAAGAGGGTAAGTCCTGCAGGCAATTGATATATTGTTGTTGTTGATGATGATTATCGGTAAGATATGGTGGTTTTTACTACGTCTTGTTGGCTAATAATATGGTGGAATTGAATATGGTATTGATTATTAATATGGTAGAGTAGAATATGATATTAACAATATAATGTAGTGGAGTTGAATATAGAATTGATTATGAATTTGTTGTTAGACCTATCGGGAGGGTAAGTCCAGCCGGTGATAAAAATATATTGTTGATTTGACAGTTGAATATGGAATTGATTATCGATATATTGTGTTGAGACCTTCCATGAGGGTAAGTCTTGCGGGTAGTTGATATGATAACTCCCAATCATAAGGTAAAACGATCTTATGGCTAGTAAAAAAGTATAGTATTTTATTATATACAATTGAGTTGATGACCAGTTGATTTACATTCGTTTGCTCTATTATGACGATATTTTGTGAAATTTTGATATTACCAAGTGAGTGGTTATATTTTATTGGGATTTTGATATTATCAAGTGTGTGCTTATATTTTGTTTTGGGAAGTGAATTTTTATAACAACACTTGATCCATAAATTATTTTTGTATTGTAAAGATAGTACACTGATAAAATATTCAGATAGATATTAGTCTTGTACAAGCGATAGGTAGGGTCAGAGTGGAGGATAATTGTTGAGATTTTTTTTGGAGAAACTTTATATATATTTATTGGTTGAGACTATCGTTATATTTTAAAAATATATTTATTGGTTGTATATAGACATCATTGCCATTTTTATCAGAATAGCGCAACGAGAGCGAGGTGGTGATTTTCGATTATTATTGTTTAATCGAGGGTGAATAACATGACAGTACGGTACAATTTTGAATTGTTATTGTTTTGAATAAAATTTTGAGGACGAAATTTATTTTAAGGAGGGTAGATTGTAATCGTAAGACCCTGATTTTTTGATGTACGCCTAATCTAAGTTGTATTCTAGCACAATTGAAAATAACGGGGTGAATGACGTTATTTATTATTTGATTTAAGATTTTGGGGGTCAATTAGTAATTTTTCATTTATTAAAACCTTGAATTGGACTAATATGATTTAGATTCTTAATTAGGGGTGAAATTATAATTTAATAAAATCTTAAATGTTGAATTTGGATTAAGGAGGAAACTTAAAGAAATTAGGGGGAGAAAAATGTAATTAAAATAAAAGATATTTTTATACACATACACACACACAGATATATGGCACACACGTACGGCACGCACACGCAAGCACACACACACACACACACACACACACACATATATATATATAGTTTCATACACGCAAGAGGAAAAAAGAAGAAGGAGAATCCAGAAAATCGAAGAGAGAGAAGGCAGTCGGCGTGGGTTCGTCGTCATAGTTCGCCGGCAGTAAGTTTGTGTGATTTGCGTCGGGTGTTTGTGTGTTCTTTTGTCTGTTTCGACAAGTGGCTGTGCATTTTGTGTGTGCTCTGTTTTTCAATTCAATTGTGTATGTGTGGGTATTGTCGGTCTGGTGGTGTGTGGGTATTGTCGACGGTGGCATGAGTGTTCCAACGGTGTGTGTGCGTGTTTATTTGACCGTCGTTTGGTAAGTGTGCGTGTGTGTCCGACATCATGTGTATGTGTGTCGTTTGTGGGTGAGGTTGTAGGCTGGTTAGAGAGAGAACAGTGTGTGTGTGTTGTGTGTGACTGTGTGTATTGTGTTTGTTGCAGTGTGGGTGTGTGTTGTTTGGCCAGTGGGTATTGATCGGTAGTAGTGGTGACTGCCGAAGTTAGTGAGGAGAGAGAGAGTGGTCGGCTGGAATTAACAAAAACAGAGCAGAAGGGAGGAGGAGCGTCCGCCTAGGCGGTGGTAGACCAGTGTACAGGAATGAGAGAAAGTTTGCCTAGGCGGAAGTTTCTCGTTTAGGCGGTGGGCCGTCAGTGTGCAACTCAGAACTGTAAAAGAGCTCGTTCGCCTAGGTGGTGGATCGTTCGCTTAGGCGGTGGGCAGCAATAAGCAAAAATCAAGGAATTCGTGATGAGGTCAACAACCGATTGGGAGCGGGTAACGTTTCCCGTTAAAATTACATGATTTGTTAATTTAATTACTAGTGTCGAAGTTGTTGAAATGATGAAAAACAAATAATGAGATCATTTATAGGAACAAAGTTTATATATAGTAAATCGTAATGGAACGATGTTAACTAAATGATAATATTCCAAAAGAAAATGCGGGAAATAGGAAAATTTCAGAAATTAGGATTTCATGGCATAATTAGGTTATTTCTACATAAAATATTAATTTAGGTTCTGTCACAAATAGGTTCACAATTATCGGAAGTTCAGAGGCAGTTAGTCGGTGGAGATTTTGAAAAGCGGAATATTAGGTGAGTGTACTGTCTTCTTACCAAACTATTTTTATATCTATATATGATAGAAATGGTTGTATTTAAATTAGATGCTTTTATAAATGAAGTGGATCAAGCAGGTTTTGGGTGAGTCAATAAAATGGATTTTCAATAAATTACGTTGGTTTTGAAAGAAAGTTGAAAAGAATTTTCGTTGGACTTGGTGGTTTTAAAAGAGAGTGGAAAATATATGTTTTCCTAAAAATTCTTGGTTTTCTAAAAATAAATGGGAAAAATGGTTTCGTTGAAATTAGACAATTTTCAAACAACGGTGAAAAATATGATTTTCGAATTTAAAGGTTGGTTTTGCAAAAAAGAGGTGGACAATGGTGATTTATATTATGGTATGTCCGGAGGGTGGTCCAGCAGATGGATATTGATTTGTGATTTGATGATGATATAAATGAGTTGACTATGCCATAGTTTATGTCATGTCCGGAGGGTGGTCCGGTAGGTGGTGATTTATATTATGTCATGTCCGGAGGGTGGTCTGGCGGGTGGTGATTTATATTTGGTGATCGATATTATGTGGTGATTTATATTATGGCCTCCGGAGATATCCGGTAGGCGGTGATCTGCTCTGTTAGGTCCGCTAGGAAGATATATTCTACGGATGGTTACGGTACCGTTGCAACTCCCGATTGTGAGGTTAAAACGATTACTATGGCTAGACAGTGGGTGGTGTGGTGGTGTGGTGTTTTGAGATGTGGTATTTTACTTATATTTGGTGATTTACTTATATATAGTGATTGGTATTATATATTGAATAGGTTGAGTGGAACTTATACTGATTGCTTTATTTTCACTGCTTATATTATGAAGATTTTTACTAGCTGTGTGATGTTTATATACTTGCGCTTGATCCATTTAGATGTTGTAAAATGAATTATTATTGTAAAATATTTTTACTAAGAAGGCAGTACACTCGCAGGTACAACAACATAGGAGTCGGTCTCCTACTGGTATTAGGTAGAGTCCGATGTGGGTATAGCGTGGGAGTAAACTTTGGGAGGAGCTGTCTGAGGCGAACCTGTGAGAGGTTTTTGGTTGTTTATATTTTTGTGTTAATATTATTTCCAGGGACGGGTGTGTCCCTAACTAGAGAGGTTGTATCTGGTGACATTTGTGGTTGTATATATTCATTTGGTATATGTCCTATGTCGCTTCCTAGTTGGTTTGACGTTCAGTGTGTTGTTGTGTTGTCGTCACACCGGCCCCACATGACGAGTGTCCGGGACGGGTCGTGACAATTTTGGTATTAGAGCCTAGGTTATAGGTTCTGTAGATTTGTCAGTAGAAGACCCTAAGATAGGGGGACGTTCCAATCGTCTAGTCAGTATGGGACATGAGATAGGGTGTCAATAAGTTAGTTCGGTACGTGAGTGATAATTCTTACATTACGTTAGTTGGTGCTTTGGCATGGTGTATGGAGGGTTGTCTCGTTGGCAAATAGCGCTACGATCACGTGGTGATATTGTCAGTTGACGAATTTTAGTGATGTTGTGTTGTTGGTGGTGAAAATGGATAGATCGCGTTTGTGGGAGTGCTAATAGTTGGAAATGTGAGATTTTAAGTAGGAAACAACTATATGAGTATTAGGTGGTGATGAGATAACTATTGGTAGCACCCAATAAGTCATTCAATAAGTCATTATTAAAATAGTAGCTTGTATAACAGAACACATTTAAGTTGGAATACGAAATGACATTCAAATAAGTATAATATTGCCTTCTAGGCAATAGGAAAGGCATCTTATAATGATACTAAAACAAAGAGAGTTATATTAGTCGAAAACTAAAGATATGAGAAAACTGTGACGAGAAGGTAGTATGTTCTAGATTGACGGGAAGGTAGAGTAGAAGTTTCTGGAACTTATAGATATAGCAAACGTAATAGAAAATGATTGTAGGAAGTAGCTAAAAAAAATTGTGTGGCTGGGATGAAAATAAGTGCGCATTTAAATAGAGTTCGTCTGTAGGAGGTAGAGTTAAATCTTAAAAGAATCAAAGGGTGTATTGTCGGGAAGGTGTAATTAGTACCCCCAATTAGTTTGATAGTGGGTCTGGAAGGTCAGGAAAGTGTTAAAAATAAAAAATAAAAAAAATAATTCAGTACGCGGGTGCTAGGCACCAGACACAACAAGTTCAGGCGGTGGATATTGTAGTAGCTAGAGATTTTTCCTAAGTAGTGCTGAGAGCTGTCGAGATGCAGGGTAAGTGTGATTAATAATTGTGATTGTTGTAAAATAAATTCCATAATATTAAGAGGTGAACGTTCGGCTCCTTAAGTTGGCTAAATAAAATTGTGTTGATGAAATGTGGGAAATTGGGATTTGGAATTATAACTTTGGGGACTTTAAAGGTGGTCGCCGTGGTGTTAGTAATTAAAAATTTGGCCGAATAGTGGAAATGTGAGTAAATTAGTTTTTGGTTTAGGAAGTCTCTATAGGAGAAGTCTTGTGACGGCCCTGGAAAAACGGGTCGTTACAATAAATTGGATCATTAACTCATGATTTACGTGGACCTGGTGTTTTATCCAAGAAGATCCAGTGTTGGTACTCATTGGATAGAATGGTTGGTTTGTTAAATCGACTTGCAAAAGACTAGGATGTTAGATTGAGGGTATTATCAGTTGAAGGTTAGAGACTATGACGTGGTGAAAACAGTTACTCGGTCGAGAGTAGAAAAGAGCCTGTAGAACATTTCTAGAGTATGTTGCTAATGCTGAGAGAAATGTAATTGTATACTTAATGCAATAAATATGAGTATTGGTTGAATTGAGTGTTAATTTTGGGATTAGTGCTCTGGAGGCTTAGTATTCAAGAGAAACCAAAAGGAGTCAAAGTGGTGGATTAACGGAATATGGAAAAGGTTGAGAACCGATGACTGGGACTTGAAATCTTTTGGAGCTAGTAGTGATTGTGTTTGTTTTGACATTTAGCGACATTTCCTGTATGTGGGAATTTGTGTTTTGAGTCGGACGTATTGGGTTACTCATACTAATGTATCTGTCAAGTTGGGATCTTAGTGAGTTTATTTGGGCAATTGGTCGGATGACCACTCTAACTAAGCTTTTAAATGTGAAATTGATAGGTATCAATGGTAGGGTAGAAGTACAGAAGTAAAATGTCCAGTTGGGAAAGATTAGAGAGGAAGGGAATGAAAGTTGGACACATGGCTGACTATAGTAAGTATTTCGGGCCGGAAATTGGTGAGTTGATAGTTCATATTAATTTATGAGTTGAGTTGAGACCCTTGTAGGTTTAGTGGGCGGTTGGTTAGATGGTAGCGTTGTTTGAAATTTTGATACGGCATTGATTGACCGTATTATAGAAATGTAAAAATCGAATATCTAGCTAAGAAGATTTAGCGATGCAGTGGGAATTGACAGTAGAGCTAATTAGCGTGTCCAAAAGAAATGGTGAAGTTTTGAGGATTTGAAATAAAGTGCATAGGTTCAATAATGTCAATTGACGGAAGAGACCTTAAAAGAGGTGCCAAGAACAAGATATGCAATACCCCAGTAAATATTAACTATATGATGATGATGATGATATTAATGAGATTGTTCGATTGCATGATGCACCCATTTCAATGCAAATGTTAAATTAAGTTGGGATAAGATATTATTTTAAATTAAAAGTTATAAAAAGTTAGTAAATCTGGAAATTTTATTGATCGGTCATTCGAAATTTTTGGAATTGGAATTTTGAAATCATAAATGTTATCGCAGTGTTGTAATCTGGATGATAATTGTCATCAAAGCGAAATAAGTCGTCCGTGTATGATTAGTCCGTGGAAGAAACTTATGCAGTAGTTAAGGGCGATAACTTAATTTGGCGTTATTTAAAAAAAAAAAATAATAAATAAATAATTTTTTTTTGGGTGTTGATCCCAAGTAATAATTCCTTATTGGAAAAGTTGTTTGGGGGGAAACTGTAGTAGCAGAAGTCGTTGGTTATTTTAAATGTTTGGGTTGAATTTTCTATACTCCTTTTAGTGCCCAAGTGGAAGTTGATACAGTGTTCCATTTATGGATTAACGGTTTATTAGGAAAAATGACTTAGGTGTTGGAGGATATATTGAGAAATTGCGTTTGGGAATTTCGGGTAGTGAGAAGGATTACGTGGCGCTAATGGAAATTTGTTTAAACTAATAGATACCTTTTCGGTAATTAAGATGGTATCATATAAAGCGTTGTATGAGAAGGATAAAAGGAACTCAAATCAAATGTATTAATTTACTAATTATTAGGCGAAATCGATATGTGGGGTCACTATGATCTTCTGAGGAATGAATACTTTGAATTTTTCCGAATGACTTTTGTAATGTATTGAAACTTAGTAGTTGGAACGTAGTTAGGTACTTCGATCTATATTTTTCTGTGTTTGAAACATGAAGGGAATTTTTATAAATGACCCGTTGGATGTATTTTGATACGTATTTACGTGGTTTGAGTGGTAGTAATAGTTCTAGAATATTCATAAAAGTATTGAAGATCTGACATAGATATTGAGGTTAATGACTTTTGGGGGCTATCTGAGCTTATAAGTTTGGTGGCGAGTTTTGAGTGATAGTTTAAGAATATATGATATTATATTGTATTAATTGTAGTTTTATCAAAGTAGCACAGTGGGAACGTTAGAGATATGCAACGGTTGTTATCTGTAATAGGTGTTATCAATCAAAGTGCAACCTGTTTGTGGGTTGTTGGGTATAATGTTAACCACTGCAAATGGACTTGTAGCGATGTTGGAATGGATATTGATGATTACAAATTAAAGGGTGACGAAAACGTTTAATTCCATTCGTTTAGCTAGGTACGAAAATTTCGGGACGATATTTCTTTTAGGAGGGAAGAGTTGTAAGACCCTGATTTTTTGATGTATACCTAATCTAAGTTGTATTTTAGCACATTTGAAAATAACGGGGTGGATGACGTTATTTATTATTTGATTTAAGATTTTGGGGGTCAATTAGTAATTTTTCATTTATTAAAACCTTGAATTGCACTAATATGATTTAGATTCTTAATTAGGGGTGAAATTATAATTTAATAAAATCTTAAATGTTGGATTTGAATTAAGAAGGAAACTTAAAGAAATTAGGGAGAGAAAAGTGTAATTAAAACAAAAGATATTTTTACAACACACACACACACACACACACACACACACACACACACACACACACACACACACACATATATATATATGCATGTTGTGCTTGCGTGTGAGTGCCGTGAGCTCAGCCAGAGAGAGAGAGAGAGAGAGAGAGAGAGAGAAATTGGGATAGGATCATAGAAGAGAGAGAAGGGTAAGGTCGGTATGGGGCTTGGCCATTTGTCATATATATATATATATATATATATATATATATAGTTTCATACGCAAGAGGAAAAATAAGAAGAAGAATCCAGAAAATCGAAGAGAGAGAAGGCAGTCGGCGTGGGTTCGTTGTCATGGTTCGCCGGCGGTGAGTTTGTGTGATTTGCGTCGAGTGTTTGTGTGTTCTTTTGTCTGTTTCGACAAGTGGCTGTGCGTTTTGTGTGTGCTCTGTTTTTCAGTTCAGTTGTGTATGTGTGGGTGTTGTCGGTCCGGTGGTGTGTGGGTATCGTCAACGGTGGTGACGGTGGTGTGAGTGTTCTGATGGTGTGTGTGCGTGTTGATTTGGCCATCATTTGGTAAGTGTGCGTGTGTCTGTGTTTGTGTGTGTCCGACAATGTGTGTATGTGTGTCGTTTGTGGGTGAGGTTGTCGGCTGGTAAGTTAGAGAGAGAGAACAGTGTGTGTGTTGTGTGTGACTGTGTGTATTATGTTTGTTGCAGTGTGGGTGTGTGTTGTTTGGCCAGTGGGTGTTGATCGGTGATGGTGGTGACTGTCGGAGTTAGTGAGGAGAGAGAGAGTGGTCGGCTGGAATTAACAAAAACAAAGCAGAAGGGAGAAGGAGCGTCCGCCTAGGCAGTGGTATACCAGAGTGCAGGAATAAGAGAAAGTTCGCCTAGGCGGAAGTTTCTCGCTTAGGCGGTGGGCCGTCAGTTTGTAACTCAGAACTGTAAAGGAGCTCGTTCGCCTAGGCGGTGGATCGTCCGCTTAGGCGGTGGGCAGCAATAAGCAAAAATCAAGGAATTCGTGATGAGGTCAACAACCGATTGAGAGCGGGTAACGTTTGTCATTAAAATTACATGATTTTTTAATTTAATTACTAGCGTCGAAGTTGTCGAAATGATGAAAAACAAATAATGTGATCGTTTATAGGAACAAAGTTTGTATATAGTAAACCGTAACGGAACGATGCTAACTAAATGATAATATTCCAAAAGAAAATGCAGGAAATAGGAAAATTTCGAAAATCAGAAATTCATGGCATGATTAGGTTATTTCTACATAAAATATTAATTTAAGTTCTGTCACAAATAGGTTCACAATTATCGAAAGTTCAGAAGCGGTTAGTCGGTAGAGCTTTTGAAAAGTGGAATATCAGGTGAGTGTACTGTCTTCTTGCCAAACTATTTTTATATCTATATATGATAGAAATGGTTGTATTTAAATTAGATGCTTTTAAAAATGAAGTGGATCAAGCAGGTTTTGGGTGAGTCAGTAAAATGGATTTTCATTAAATTACGTTGGTTTTGAAAGAAAGTTGAAAAGGATTTTCGTCGGATTTGGTGGTTTTAAAAGATAGTGAAAAATATATGTTTTCCTAAAAATGCTTGGTTTTCTAAAAATAAATGGAAAAAATGGTTTCGTTGAAATTAGACGGTTTTCAAACAACGATAAAAAATATGATTTTTGGATTTCAAGGTTGGTTTTCCGAAAAAGAGGTGGACATTGGTGATTTATATTATGGTCTGTCCGGAGGGTGGTCCGGCAGATGGATATTGATTTGTGATTTGATGATGATATAAATGAGCTGACTATGCCATAGTTTATGTCATGTCCGGAGGGTGGTCCGGTAGGTGGTGATTTATATTATGTCATGTCCGGAAGGTGGTTCAGCAGGTGGTGATTTATATTTGGTGATCGATATTATGTGGTGATTTATATTATGGCCTCCGGAGACGTCCGATAGGCGGTGATCTGAACAGTTAGGTCCGCTAGGAAGGCATATCTTACGGATGGTTATGGTGCCGTTGCAACTCCCGATTATGAGGTTAAAACGATCATTATGGCTAGACAGTGGGTGGTATAGTGGTGTGGTGTTTTGAGATGTGATATTTTACTTATATTTGGTGATTTACTTATATATGGTGATTGGTATTACTGAATGGGTTGAGTGGAACTTATACTTATTGCTTTATTTTCACTGCTTACATTATGAAGATTTTTACTAGCTGTGCGATGTTTATATACTTGCGCTTGATCCGTTTAGATGTTGTAAAATGAATTATTATTGTAAAATATTTTACTAAGAAGGCAGTACACTCGCAGGTACAACAACATAAGAGTCGGTCCCCTACTGGCATTAGGTAGAGTCCGGTGTGGGTATAGCGTAGGAGTGAACTTTGGGAGGAGCTATCTGAGGCGAACCGTGAGAGGTTCTTAGTTGTTCATATTTTTGTGTTAATATTATTTCCAGGGACGGGTGTGTCCCTAACTAGAGAGGTTGTATCTGGTGATATTTGTGGTTGTATATATTCATTTGGTATATGTCCTATGTCGCTTTCTAGTTGGTTTGGCATTCAGTGTGTTGTTGTGTTGTCGTCACGCCGGCCCCGCATGACGAGTGTCCGGGACGGGTCGTGACAGTAATACCCCAAAAATTTATATTTTTGAAAATATTATTTTATATAAGTTTAATATTTTTAGAATTTTATTTTTGTAAATTTATGGTATAAATAATATTTGATATTTTTTTGGGTTAAATGTTCATTTTAAATTGTCTTTTAAAAGTTTTAGGACTAATGTATTATTTAAAATATATTTTAAGAATTTTAAGATATAATTAATATGTTCTATATTTTAAGGGGGACATTTGTGTAAATAAATAAAATAAACAACTGAAATGGTTTCATTCCTAAGGAAGGAAACCAAATGCAACCATAATATATATATATGTGTGTGTGTGCGCGCGCGCGCGCTTATATATATATGTGTTATATATAATAATAATAATAATAAAAAGAAAAAAAAAAAAAAGAAAAAGAAATTATCATTAGCCTTTATACACATTTATATTACATGCTTTAGTTGTGGCTTTTGGCGAGAACAGTAAAGACATGTTTTAGCTATGGCTTTTGGCGAGAACAAAAAAAAAAAAGGAGAAGAAATATCAAAAAAATAAAATAAAATTTATACCATGATGATTTCGGCTCGGATTTCAAGTAGAATTTCTAACTCTTTTAATATATATATTTAATCTCTCTATTGTGTGATTTATAATATTATTGTGATTGAATTATAATTGTTAGTTTGCATGAAATAATTATGATTATGTGAAAACTACATTTGATACATGCCTATGTGTTTATTTATTGTATTAATTAAATACACGTATTAGAGCGATTGAAATTTTTCTGAACTCTGTATCATAACCCCACAGTTTTAATTGCAGCGTTGGGTGAGAATGAAACTGCGGCCAATAACCTTATTAAATTTCTATTTAATTTGTAATAGTTGCATTTATTATTTACAGCTGTAAAATAGACGCGATAATTCAATAATTATAATTATCGCCGTTTGCTTATAAAATTTCTCAGATTTTTATAAAATGAAATATTGGTCATTCAGTATAGTATTAATTCTCTAAAGGGAGAAACCGCATGGCGGCCCTGAGAAACGAGGTTGTTATAGTGTTCTTGTTGTTCTCGACACAACATGTTATTTACACTATGTACAAGATCTGAGACACTAAAGAACAAATAAAAGAAGATTATCTACAAACAATATAAAGGCACTTAACGAACAAAATCAAAGAGGGTTTTAAAAAAACTTACCTAACTTAGTCTTTCCCTAAGTGTTTTCCCTTCTTCTCTTTCTTTAATATCTTCTTCCTTTTGCTTGGTTGTTCTTCAACAACTTCTTGAACTCTTGTAAAAAAAGTCTCAAGAACACCTTTTAGGAGTCTTTTTTAAGGATTTATGTATGTTTAAGGCGTAGAAAGCTTAAGGAATCCAAGGACCCCAGAGATAATTTCGAGCCTAGAGAGAGAATGGGTCTGGCCAAGGATGGTTCCAAATGAAAACAAACTACCTTTCATAGGAAACGGCATGTCTGTGCATTCACCAATGCGTAGGCACTGCCAGCCTATTTCCAATGGCCATTTAAGGCCATTAAATGCCATTTATGGCTAGATCAATAGGCACATGATGAAGATTTACCTAGCTTGTATAGGTAATCATGGAGATTTTGTAATGATCAACCAAATATTGCAAAATCTTGTCCTGGAATGCCCCCATTAATGCCATTTAATGCTTGATTTAATGGGTATTGAATGTTTGCCATTTAATCTTGGTGTATTTGGGCACCACTTTGGCTAATCAAGACTTTTTTTTGATTTAAGAGATTAAAACTTTAAACAAGAAATGCAATAAATATTTTTTATTGTCAATTAGACAAAATCGGTGAAAATAAAAGTTTCAGAGGTCAAAACATAAAGTAAATGTAATTGTTGAAATTTCATGAAATTAAATGGTAATAACTAATTTAAACATATTAAAAGGATATTCATAGAAAATCTACTTTTCATATTGTCATTTAAGTCCCCATTCACTTTAGAAATTTTGAAATTTACCTGAAACTTTTATTTATACTGAATTTCGATCGAATTCACGATTTCATGTTTTCTAAATGTAATCTAAGGCGAAATTCAAAATGATGGACAATTTTATGTTTTCTAAATGTAATCAAATATAATCTAAGGCGAAAATTCATTCCCTTTTAAATCTCAGTTTAAAGTTTATCCTAATTTACAATTTAGACCCTATACTTTTAAAATTTAAATGAGCGGGACAAAAGGTGGTGTCTACAGCTATCCTAAACCATGCGGTCGACCGCTTCCTATTGTCAGTCGAACGTTCAAGCTGAAAAAACATAATTTTAATTTTTTTTCAAACATTATCTTGATTGAACTTTTCGAAAAATCATTTGGACACTTAAATTTATCACTTCTTACTAAATTTTAAATATTCCAAATTAATTTTAAGTGTCTTACGTGATTCTTATTGGGTTATATTAAAAACATAAGGAGAATTGAGGTGTTTGACCTAAAATTACAAAAACTTATCTTGCTCAAAAAAAAATTCAAAGTCTTCATTGCCACCATCTCGATCTTTTTTAGATGTCTTCTTGAAAAATATTATTTTTCTCATTTGCTTAATCGGTACTAGAATTAGAAATACTCAATAAACATATTAGTTCCTTAAAATATCAATGTTAATTGATTCATCACAACATCTAGGGTCAATAGGGGGGTTTCCCGTGAAACAAGATCTCTAGAGCTTTCTCTTCCTAGCTGCGCAGCACGTGAGCTCCCTATGGCACTTGAAGATGTGTTAGGGTTGGAGACTCTCATCCGAGGCTTCATCATTTCTCCTTAGCAAAGAACGTGTGGCCTTGAAATGAAGCTTATATTCATAAAATTATTCAAAGCATGCTCCAAAACACAAAGAGTAGAAATTCTCTGACGGTACAAAGATAATACAAGGGTTGCAAGATCTGTCAAGAAACTACCAAGGCGCATATGAAATCTTGGCCTGGGAATAGGGGGCTATAGATGATGGTGAATTTGGTCACGGGTCATCTATATAGGCTTCTATTAGGTTGGGCCTTAATTATGGTCGCAAGAAGATCATGTCAGCAAGCCTAAGCTTCCTCGATAGGCCTAGGATTTTTGCATCAGTGGAGTACTCTGGATATAAGCGGTGTGCGAGTTAGGCCCATGAGCACCTAGTACCTAGGTCTATGCGCTGGTTGGGTCCATGAGCGTCCGAGACCGATAACACAATCCAACTAGAAAGTTCATCAAAGAAGTTGTGTCGATCAAGCCTGAGAATTTGAACCTCCTCAAAACAAATTCATAATTGCATATACTCTTTCTCGCATTTTCCTCCTAACAAAGAGCTGTAAATACATCTGCTTGATGTGAGAAAGGTATGCACAATTTGATATTCATTCAACTTAGAATTATTTTCGCCTTAGATACTTACTCTCACGCCAAAGATTATTCACTAGTATCCACACCCTCGGTAATTCAAAGCTAAAGAATCTGGAAACTCTCATGTGTTATTTTTATTGAGAAGGTGTGAATATATACGCAAGGTTTACAAGAAATGGGAAAGTATACAAGGTAAGTATAATTGTGGAAAGTAAATATGCACAATTTATTGTAGGTCTTCAAATCATTCCGCAATCACTCCTTAATTATTGAAAATCATTCCTTAATTATTATAGGTCCTCAAATCATTCCTCAAATCACATTCAGTTGATTTATGTTTCCTTAATATGCCTCTTCAAGATCATCGGGGAAGCTTGCATGTTGAGCTTGTCCCTGAGAAAACGAAATTTGGCCAAGACTAAGAGTTTTGTAAGTCCATTAGCAAGCTGGTCCTTGCTTGAGATGAGTCGGCCGTCTAGTGCCTTTTGTTGCGCTTTTTCCTGGACAAAGTGGTAGTCGATTTCGACATGTTTGGTACATGCATGGAAGACTGGGTTAGCTGTCAGATATGTTGCCCCAATATTGTCGCACCCCAGTATTGGATGTTGTGGAATAAAAATGCCAAGTTCACGCATTAGTGACTGTAGACAAATAAATTCGGCTATGACATGAGAAATTGCTTGGTACTCAACTTCAGTTCTGGAATGTGCTACTGTTGATTGCTTTTTAGAACTCCATGAGATTAAATTGTCACCAAAATAAATACAAGATCCAAAAGTTGACTTTCGATCATTGGGGCATCCCGCCCAATTGACATCGAAGTAAATAGACAAGTGTGTGAATGAGCTGGGCTGAATAAGGAGACCAAAATTGATGGAGAATTTTAGGTACCTTAGAATTCTTTTTACTGTTGTCCAGTGTTCCTTAGTGGGTTTGTGCATAAATTGGCTAACCTTGTTGGCTGCAAATGAGATATCGAGTTGAGTCAAAGAGAGGTATTGCAAAGCTCCTACACTCCGACAAGTGGCCGGATCTGTGAGGCACCCGAAAATAATGAGAGTTTCTATGAGGAAGACATCGGGGACGATACCGGTTTTACATCAATCATCTTTGTACATTGAAGGAGGTTGTAAATATATTGACTCTCTGATAAGAGGAGGCCATTGACAACATAAATTGTTTTGATTCCCATAGAGTAGCTTAGGCCCCGTTTGGTTAGTGTTTCTATTCCAACCCAATTCAACACAACCCAAAAAATTTAGGATTGATTTTTGGGAACACGTTTGGCAAACACAAAACTCAACCCAATCCAACCCAAAAAAGGAAAGTTGATTCTCAAAATCTTAAGGAAATGAGAAACAATTTTTTTTTTTGCCCAAAAAACTGAACCCAAAATGAGGATGCGCTCGGAATTTATTGAATTGTTAATGAGACCTCTTGTTCGAACTTCATCCCATGCATTTTGGAAACCCTTAATTTTTTTTGACTGTTCATTCGTTAAACTCGTTCTTCTCCTCCTATCCAAGCCATAGGTTACTGTTTGTTTGAAATCGTTCCTCCTCGCCATCGTCTTCGCCGTTCTTCAACTATTGTCGTCTTGGCCGTCCACCTCATCCTCACAATCAACTTCATCGTCGTCTTCCACGAAATAGTCGGATTCCTTCCTTCGCCGCTCATTCCTCCTTTTTGCAATCGTCTTTACCACTTGTTCCTCCTCTCAATCATCATCATCGTTCTCACCATCATCTTCGCCAAACTCATAGTTGTTGTCGTCGTCCTCGCCATTTAGGGTTTCTATTTCGTTCACTCTTTAGGGTTTGGTTGCTCGTTCATTCTCAAAATCGATTTTGGTGCTCATTAACAAAATCGATTTTGATTTGAAATTGATTGTTCATTCTTGAAATCGAAATCTTTGCTCCTTCACAAAATCGAAATCGATTTCATTATTCGTTAACGAAATCGATTTCGATTTCGTTGTTCATTCATCAAAATCTTTGTGGAATTCGATCGCCTTTTCGGTGAAGATGAAGACGAAAGAAAAGAAAAAAGAAAAAAGAAGGAAAAAAAAAATTGTGAGGAAATAATTCTAGGATAATATCGTTATCAAACGCGATTCTGTTCCTAGCACAAAAACATTTGTTGTTACCAAACGCAACTTTATTCCCAGTAAGAAATAAAATTCTCAACCCAACTCAACCCAACCCACCTAGTTGGGTTGAGAAAAGTGGAAACACTAACCAATGCCACCTTAGGCACCCTAAGTCTTTGACAACAAATTTACTACTTAGATTGGCGATCAGTTGAGTGATGGCTTTGGGGCTGGAGCCAGTGATTAAGATATCGTCGACGTACACTAGGAGAAACTGTGTATCTGTGCCTTGTCTATATATAAAGAGAGAGGAATCAGAGCTGGAGATGACAAATCAATTGGAGATGGGGTGCTCTTGAAGTCGATGGTACCTGGCTCGTAGGGCTTGTTTCAACCCATAAAGTGCTTTGTGTAGCCGACAAATGTGATTTAGAAAGTTGGGATGCACATTGCTGACTAGTTGATGCATAAATACCTCCTCAGTTAAGTGGCCATGAAAGAAAGCGTTCTGGATGTTAATTGATGAACTGGCCACTGTTTGGAAATAACACAACTGAGTACAAGTCCGATGGTGGTGGGCTTGACCACCAGACTGAAGATGTTGTCAAAATCCATTCCTAGTTGTTGGTGGTAGCCTTTCGCAACCAATTAGGCCTTCCTTCACTCAAGTGAACCATTCGACTTGCATTTGGTTTTGAATATCCACCGAGAACCAACAATATTCTTGTCTTTTCTTGCAGAGATTAATGACTAGGTTCCATTTTTCATAAGGGCAGTGAACTCGTCGTCCATGACTTTATACCATTTAGTGTGCTTGGATGCCTCATAGTATGAAGAAGGTACTTCAGGAACAATACCTATAACAAGAAATAACGGAGGCAAAGAGAATCTGATTGTGCCATCCGTGAGTTGTTTTGGCTTCACAATATTATTTTGAGACCGGGTGGTCATTTGATGAAGTATAGGTTCCGGGGGTACAGCAGCAACATCGTTATCTAAAGACAAGGAATGAGGAGTCGTATGATTGGTGGTGGTGGGGAAATAAATATGTTATCTGGTGATGGAAGGAGGATTGGATAGGTGTCAATAATGGGCAAAGATCGTGTATGGGATGATGACTTTGAGGGAGAAAGTTCAGATGATGTTTTGGGATTTAAGTTTATATGTGATGTGTTGTTCGGCTCTGAGGGATAAAGGTTAGACGATGTCGTGGGATTTAGGTTGGTATGTGATGTGTTGTTTAGTTGGAGAGATGACAAAAAAGTATTTGGGGGGTTGCCGTGTACAGGAATGAAGAGTGGGAGGTTGACTGTTGGGTTTGATGATGGACGGAGGCTGATAGATTTATGTGGTGGGCTTACAAAAGGGAAAATATGTTCGTTGAAGATGACGTACCGCGAGACAAATATCTTGCCACTAAAAATGTCAAGACATTTGAACCCACGATACATGTTGCTAAAGCCAAGAAAAACATAATGTTTTGATTTGAAATCGAGTTTGTGATGGTTAAACGTATAAAAGAATGGAAAATATGCACAGCCAAAAAATTTTAAAGATGAAAAATCTAGGGCAAGGTTATGGAGTTTTTCAAAAGGTGAAATTCCAAGTGGAGTAATTAGAAGGCAATTAATGAGGTATGTGTCCATGAGAAACGCTTCATCCTAGTAAGCATGAGGGACACTACTATGGGACAAGAGTGAGAGTCCCATTTCGACTATATGACAGTGTTTTTGTTCGACGAACCTGTTTTGTTGGGATGTATGAGGGCAAGTGAGTCGGTGTTGAATACCAATTGATGCCAAATAGTTGGGAAGGGAGCGATACTCTCCACCCCAATCAATTTGAATGGATTTTATTTTGCAATTACAATGGCATTCGACAAGTTTTTGGAATGAGCAAAATACTTTCATAGCATCGGATTTGTTTGGGAGATAAAATAGCCACGTACACTTGCTAAAATGATCAACAAAATACACGTAGTATTTATTTCCATTTGTTGACATAGCGGGAGAAGGTCCCCAAATATCAGAGAAAATCAGTTCAAGTGGTGAATTGGAAATGGATTGAGAATTTGAAAAATGAGGGCGATGGCTCTTTCCTTGCTGACATGCTGAGCATACACCCGATATTTTATTGGATGATATTGGTAGGGATAACTTAGATATGAGATGTCATACTGTCTAATAAGATGAATGGCTCATCCAGGAGTGCCAAACATCAAGTGGAGCACGTTGAGAGATGTAGGCTTGAGGATGTTTTGCGGGAATGGCAGTGGATGGAAAAGTGTAGAGTCCGTCTCTAGTTTTATCGTGCAGTAGAACGTTCCTCGTTGCCTCTAAAACTCAATATAAACATTATTGTAATGGGTAAATTGACTCATAGATTTATTTATTTTTAATCTGTGGTACATGAAGTAATTGATACAAAGAAAAATAATTAGTTGGTGTTTAGAGAGTAGCAGATCCAATATTCTTAATGAGTAAACCTGCTCCATTGCCAACATGGATCTGGTCAGTGTTGTTATAAGGCTTAGAGTGCATTGTTAGATTTCGAAAATCATTTGTGAGGTGGTTAGTGGAACCAATATCAGGATACCAGTTGACATTAGTTGGTGAGGACTGCGAAGTCAAGCAGGTTTCCATGTTGGGAAGGGTGCCTTGGTAGTCATGACCAAACGTGTAGTAGCATTGCACGACAGTATGCCCATTTTTACCATATACCTGACATGTAGAATGTGGGGTTGAAGAGGTATTCTTTGGTTAGCCACCTTGCCCACGTTGGCTACGTCCGCGACCTCTATAAGTGAAGTTGAAGCCGTTAGGTTGCTGTTGTTGTGAATAGTGTGTCTGAGAATTGGATTTTCCACCTCGCAAACGTCCATTATTTCAAGTAGCCATATTTGCGGACCCAATCGTGGATTCTAGAGTAGATTAGTATTGCTCTATCCTTAATTTAAATATAAGGATATGGTTAAACATATCTTCATATGACATTTTGTCTATTTGAGTGGAGATAGAAGTGATGATAGTATCATAAGAGCTGTCAGGTCCTCCAAGAAGATATGCTGTAAACTCATGGGCATGAAGAGGCTGACCGATAGCAGTTAGTGTATCCGAGAAGAATTTCATCTTCTGGTAATAGTCTGTGACAAACATGTTGCCTTTCTTTGTGAGGGCCAAAAATTGCTGAGTTTGGATAACTCATGCAAAAGAATGAGAGGCAAACATTCTCTCAAGGGCTGCCCAAACTTTTTTGGAAGTGTAGAGCCCAACCATTTGTCCCAAAATGGTTTTAGATAGAGAAGAAACCAAGGTACTTAGAATAATTTGATCTTGTTCAAACCATGAGGTGTATTTTGGATTGGTGATTTAACGACCCGATTTTCCAAAGCCGCCACTAGGTTTCTCTCCTTAGAGAATTTATACTAATACCGAACGACCAATATTTTATTCTATAAAATCCGATAAATTTTACAACGCTACAACAACCAATTATACTTATCGAATACATCGATTCAATTTTTCAATAGTAAATAATAAATACAATTATTACAAATAGAATAGAAATTTCATCACTAATTTACCATCATAGTCTTTCAAATAAATATTACTAATACATAAAATTACGGATAAATAATATAAATTTTTGGCCATACTATTTATATTTTGATGGTATTAGTAATCATATTATGGGTGCCATATTTTGATTACAAATTGTCCCAAAAATTCTAAGCGAGAAGTAATGGTATATTGATATTATATAATTAATTTAATATATATGTGAATTATATTTGCCCAACAGATCGATTTGTAACTCTCTATAGGAGAATTACAAAGAATTATAGTAGCTCTTCAAATATAATATCCAAAACAATTCAATTATAAGTTTTCAAAGAATATCCACACACACACACACACACACACACACACATATGGAACAATGGCTTTTTAAATTCCAATTCCATGACTCCAAATCCATTTTTTACAACGGTAGATAGTAACTACAACTATTACCCTTTTTAAATAGAAATTCAATTAAAACTCATGTCGCCGTTTCCCTTTCATCGGCCCTACAATCGAATTGTGGGGTTGTGAGCCAACGCTCAGTAAAATTTCAACCCCTTTAATACGTGCATTTAATTGATACAACAAATAAAACACTTTGACATGATTTCTACATAATTTTCACATAATTATAATTATTTCATAAAATTTAACAGTTAAAATTCAATAACAATAATAACATAAATTATACAGTAAAAAAATCAAATACATATATTAAAAGAATTAGAAATTCTACCTGAAATCTGAAGTCGAAATTTGATCAGAATATTCAAAATTTTCTAATACATATATTAAAAGAATTAGAAATTCTACCTGAAATCTGAAGTCGAAATTTGATCAGAATATTCAAAATTTTCTAATATATATATATATATATATATATATATATATATATTAGAGATATGAGTTCGTGTTCTGCGGCTCTGACTTTCATTATATATATATATATATATATATAGGTGGCTTCAATTCATTAGTATGCATGCATTGTGATAACCTTGTGCTAACTTGTGGCCTTAAACATTTTTTTTTTCTTTTTTTCCTTTTAATCTTATCCACAATTTTGATACTTACTTTTTAAGATTTAGAAATTACATTTTGTTGGCCCAGTGGAATACCCAAGAGGAGAGGTGAATTAGGTATTTAAAAAATTATCAGAATAAAACTTCAATAAATCAAATAATTAATTTTAAACCTAAATTAATTATTATCTTTATATCATAGCGGAATAATATAATCAACTAGGTGCACACCAAATAACAAAAATAAACAAATTAAATATTGCAGTACACCAAGATATATCCTGGTTCACCAAATTATTCTTGGCTAATCTAGTCCTCCGAGCCCTACGGAGATTCGTACCCACTAATACTCAAGATCCATTTAAAGGTGAGAACCAAACCCACACAACGATTCTTTTACAGGTTCAGAATCAACCTTTACAAAATTCTTTTCCCAGACTAAGGAAGAACATCTACTTTTTACAAGCTAAAGAATAACCTAATTCTTTTTAACACTAAGGCCAAAGAATCAAAATCTCACCAATCACTCCAAATATCAATTTACCCAGTAAGGAATGAATCGTTATAAAATTCACTCAAAACACAATTCTCTTTAGGAAGAATTACTACCTCAATCTCTTTACAAGAAAAGGCTGATACTCAGTTACCCTTTGGTTAAATGCCTCAATAGTATTTAATCCGTCACACTACTCACCAATACAAATTGATAAGCAGAAAATCTCACTCGGACCCCAGATAAATAATAACTCAATTATTATCCCAAGTCTAGTGATAGAAAAATGTGAGATTGAAAATCTAATTTTGAACAAAATATATGGGTAGCAAATAATTGAGCATGTAATCAGATTTAAGAAATTGTTTATAAAAAATATTTTATTCAATAAAGAATCAAAAAAAAATTCTAAGATCAATTTCTAAATTTAAACAAGTAATGCACAAATAGAAAGTAATTGGAAAGATCTCACCCGAAATCCACAAAAAAAATAAATAGCGCGATGTTACTTCAGATCTGGTAACAGCAAAGATTAACACCAAATATTTCTCAAGATCGCCTCTTAGAATAGCTCGCACAATATCTCAGAATGGTAACTCTTATAAGAGCTCAAAAATGATCTTAACTCTTTTAGCTCTCTCTTAATGTGTTAATGATATATGAAAAACGCAGGTCTATATTTATGAGAAATAAATAATCTCTCTAACGGCTAGTTCCCATGTGTCATGACAATTAAATGCTCTCTTAAACCCCATATATCATTATGATTTCATTTTGGTTCAATCCTCTTAATTATAGCTTTTAAATCTTTCAATTAAGCTCTCCAAATACTTCTCAATCCCAATTAATTAAAATAGAAATAATTTTATGTACCAAATTGAGACACAGAAAAACTTAATGTTCCAAATCAATAGGATTTAAATATTCGATGATGCATATCTTAAATATCTTAAAATCCCCGAAATCTCTCTCAAATCCCAACAAAAAATGACTACTTTTGGATATAATCTCGGAATCAACAGAATCTTGAAACAGCGCCCCTAGTCGACCGGTCAGTCGACTGCCCAATTCAGGATGTAGCCAATCCATCGTTGTTGTGTTCATCGGTCGACCTATCTGTCAACTTGGAGATTCAGAGAGTTCATTTTACCTTCACTGGTCGACTTACCTGTCGACTTGGAGATACAGAGAGTTCATGCTACTTGGTCCGGTCGACTCATCAGTAGACTTATGTCTACTGGATCTCTTTTCTGAACTCGTTTTTAACTCTTGTTTTTTATGTTTTCGCCCCTTTAACCATTTTCTCTCATCAGTCGACTTATGTCTGCTGGATCTCTTTTCTGAACTCGTTTTTAACTCTTTCTTTTTTACGTTTTCGCCCCTTTAACCATTTTCTTTTATAAATAAGTTCCACTAATCTTCTTATATTTCATTTTAGTCAATTATAAATATTTCTTTACAAATTACATATGAGCAAATAATTTCATCTTATCAAAACACACATAAACAATAAAAACTTTTTGTGCCGTGTGTGTTCCTAATTGGGATATTAAGAGTTGAAATGCATCTTAGTTGTTTTTTCTAATTTCTTCAAACTCTTAATTCTTCATCATCTTTGACATCATCATTTGTCATCCATTTATAATTTGTCATTGCGTCTTCATCATTGGAACTTAAATAACTGAAACACTCAATTAAACCGTTAGTTCCACCAAAACATTAACATTTAATTGTTTATCAAAATCTTAGGATTGACACATTTAATACCCTACAATTACAAAATAATTCATATTAAATCCAATAATTATACTTATCTCCCAAAAATATACATTAAAAAAAATAATCCCAAAAATATTAAACTTATATAAAATAATATTTTCAAATATATAAATTTTCGAGGCATTACAATCTACCTCCCTTAAGTAAATTTTGTCCTCGAAATTTTGTTTTTAGAAATAGCTCAAAATCGTAGGGTCTTTATTACTTATATTTTAAAATCTTATATTTCTAAATACTTCCACTGCACACTCTGATTATAATAAAAATAATAATGAATTCCAAATAAGCTTGCAAAAATATCACCACAGGCTTCCAATCGAAGTAAACAACCAATTTTTATTAGTAAATGAGAAAAACATCGTTCAATCCTCTAATTTACATGGCATAAATTCCTATCAGAACATTACACTTAATGATACCAAATTGTTCATACATATGAACATGTATCAAAACGAGTTCAGTACTCCTATGCATGTATAAAAAATATTGCAACTAGATATGAAAATTATGCAAACAATCTTGTATAAAAATCAAGATAACGCTAAACTACACATATTTGGATTATATAACCAACATTTATTATTTAGGTGAAAACACCCAAATACCTCTCAATCATATAAATATATCTTAAATGCATAAATACATCCCAACTACATAAAGCATCTCCAAAGTCACGAGTTCAACACTGAGTTCAATACTCACGTAAAATGTATATAAAAATATTACATAATACCCCCAATCGAATTTCTAAAATACCAGTTGTGCTAAAAAAATTCAAATTAGCATCTCAAAATAACAATTGGCTCCCAAGAAGCCCAATAGCCTCATAATGACCCTACACTCCGACTCCATCGAATGCTAGTAGTAAACCAATATCTATCTAAATTATTTTTATCAGTGTACTGTTTTCGTAGTATAAAAGTATTTTATGGATCAAGTATCTTTATCAAGATCTACTTTCCAATAAAATATAGCCACACTGGGCAGTATTCAAACCTCAACAAAAATATCACTATAACAGAACAATCAAATTTAAATCAACTGGTCAACTCACTGGTATATAATAAAATAATATACTTCTTTGTCAGCCATATGATCATTTACCTCATAATCAGGAGTTATAACGGTATTGTAACCTGTCCAATGTGCCATCTAAGGTGACTAGCAATGTCAGGTCCATTTAATATCTCCAATAGTAGGAGTCAACATGTGGTATAAACCACCATATCATGATGATAATAATTATTATCAACAATAATAATAACATATATAAACCACATGTAGGACTTTCCCTCCTGTCAGGTCACAACATATCGTCCTACAGGATATGCCCTTCTGTTAAGACCAACAACATCTCGCAAGACATGCCCTCCTGTATAGATCACACTATGGCATAGTTAGATAAAAAAACAATCATTTTTTGTATTTAAAAATTTACTTGATTCGCATAACTTTATAAAAACGTCCATTTTAACAAACCTTTTCTTTTTCCATTTTAGTACAAAAATATAATTTGACAATTTATATAGAAGACAATGTACACGTTGTCTTTATAATATAAAAATAATTTATTGATTAAGTATATTTATCAAACACCACTTTTCAGAATACAATATAGATATAACTGCACATTAAGCCGAACTAAAATTTCAATGTTACCATCACAATAAACTGATGTTTTTAAAATAACCAATCAAATTATTTTGATATATAATAAAATATTGCACACATATTTTTCTACTAGCCATATGATCATTTCACCTCATGATCGGGAGTTACGACAGTATCGTAACATGTACAACTGTGTCATTTGAGGTGGTTATCAATGCTAGGGTCATTCGATATCTCCAATGTTAAGAGTCAATATGATGATATAAAATACCATATCAACAATATAGTCAACCACCTGCAGAACTTGTCCTCCTGTCAGGTCACAATAACAATGTCCTACAGGACATGCATTCCTGTAAGGACCAACCACATTTCGCAGGACATGCCCTCCTAACGAGACGACTATGGCATAGCAGAATAATAAAAATCAATCTCCACATTTAAAAATTTACTTGATCCATTAATCATCGTAAAACTGTTCATTTTCATCAACATTTTTTTTTTCACAATTTAATACGAAAATATAATTTGACGATTTATATAGAAGACAGTAAACATATTTAAGCCAATCTTTTCAATTCAGCAACATATCCTATGGTCCACGACTAACACGGCACTAATACAGTCTTACTATAGGTAAATTGCATTAATCAAATGTCACCTAAGATGTTAATATGTTGTGCACCATATCATATTATATTTATCTGTGCGCTTTTACCTTCTAATCTCAACATTTTTACTTTTTTGTGTTCTTGGTTCTATGCGTGTGGATATGTTTCTACTGTTGCTGTCCAGTTAATGTTCAACCATTTTAAAATTATCATCATATAAGTGACAATTCATGTTGATAATATAACCTACCAAGTATCTCTCACGTTTTCTGAAATTTTACGTTAATCCTACATAGTTTTTCTCAAATTGTTGAAAGTTTAGTGTGTTTTTTTTTTTTTTTTTTTTTTGTGACATTTGTATCTCTTATATTTTCATGGAAAAAAAAAATAATGGTCCCCATTTGCATGCATTAACGTCCATCATGTTTTTTTTTGGTGGTTTGACACTTTGCTCCTAGTTGTTACCATTATCTCATTTGCTTCCTATAGCTGCAATTGGAATGCATATCATGCTTTGTTTTGATTTTTTTAAGGATAAATGTTGGTTATGGGATATGACAGTGGACTTGAAAAGTCACGCCAATTGAAAAAATTATTGAGGTCGTGGATTTGTTGAAATTGAGATAAAGTCAATTCAATGAGACTACCGTCATATTTTAAAGATATATTATTATTTATTTATATTTTTATCAGAATAGTGTAGTGGGAGCATGGTGGTAACTTTCGATTATTATTGGTTAATCAAGATATATTAGTACGGTGCGATTCTGAATTATTATTATTTGAACAAAATTTCGAGGACGGAATTTATTTAGTGGGTAGATTGTAATATCGCGGGAATTTATATTTTGAAAATTATTATTTTATAAAAGTTTAATATTTTTGGGATTATTTTTTTAATTTATATTTTTGGGAGATAAGTGTAAGTATTAAATTTAATATGAATTATTTTGTAATTATAGTGGTATTAAATGTAATTTCTAAATCTTAAAAGGTAAGCCTCAAAATTGTGGCTAAGAATTAAAAGAAAAAAAAATTAAAAAGTTTAAGGCCACAAGTTAGCACAAGGTTATCACAATGCAAGCATACGCGTAGGTGTTGGGATTTTAGTAATAATAATAATAATAATAATAATAATAATAATAATAATAATAATAATAACAAACTAAGAAATTAGAGCCACCTATATATATAACTATACATATAGTAGAGATAGACACCGCTATATTATTGCTGACCAATCCACACACACATACATATGTGTATATATATATATATATATACACACACACACACACACATACATATGTATATATAAAAATTGAAAATAATTACAGGTGAAAATATATATATATATATATATATACATATGTATATATAATAATATTTTTAAAAATATAAATTTTCAGGGTATTACAGGTGATTTCGGGAGTGGTGGAGTGGATGGATTGGAGTCAGGGTTGGGTATGGTGGGAAAGGGAGGGGAGATGGTAGTATCAATAAATCCGAACAAGCGTTGGCCATGCAAATACGGGATGATTTGAGTTTTTCATAGAAGATAATTATCTTTGGTGAGTTTAATAGTTACAAGGTTGTGAACATTACTGAGATTGATAGAGGTTGAAGATGAGGCCATGGGATCGGATCTGGGGAAAGAAAAAGGCAGTTGTGACTTATGCTCTTGATACCATAATACAAAACCAAAGAATTTGGAAACTCTCATGTGTTATTTCTATTGAGAGGGTGTGAATATATATGAAAGGTTTACAAGAAATGGGAAAGTATACAAGGTAAGTATAATTGTGGAAAGTAAATATGCACAATTTGTTGCAAGTCTTCAAATCATTCCTCAATTATTGTTGATCATTCCTTAATTATTGTAGATCATTCCTTAATTATTGTAGGTACTCAAATCATTCCTCAAATCACGTTCGGTTGATTTTTGTTTCCTTAATACTCGGTGTAAGAATTTGTACAGGTCTAACCAGAGCAAGGAGCAGAGGATCATAAGGACTTTTTACTAGCATGCATATATACAAGTAAAAGTCATACCTGATTCTCATTGATTTGGGAGAATCGAATTTTGTATCAATCAAAAAGAATATGATTATGTTCATTGACCAGTTCAAATGCTCCCCATTATGAACCGTAGTTTCTCGACCCAAATTAGTTACTTATCACCACACTTTATAGGATATTGATTATTTCGATTTTAAGTCCATATTGACACCAACCCGCTAGGCCTTAATGTACGAGTTTTACTATGATTTTTATCCCTATCAGATTGTTTGATTTTGAGATTCCCTGGTGATGTCTTTGCTATGGCCTTAGCGGATCGCTTTTAATTGGGATTTGATTCTTTGTACCCTTGAAGTTTGATCACTATTTCAGTTTGATCTCATAGTTTCACTTCCATGTAACTATCTCACTTCAGTCCGAATCAATATCTCCATTATAATTTTAGATGACATACAATCAATTGTTGCGGAAGAAAACTTTATGCGTATTTTCAATTTTCTTTGCCCATCACAATTTTTTTTAAAAAAAACGAAAATGCATAATGTTATGTTTATATTTTTGAGCATATGTGTGTGAAGATGATTGACTAGGAAGGAGGAGGTTTGAAAGTGGAATGATAAAGAAATTTATAGGTTCAAATTAAAATCATGGGGACCAAAATGAGATTTTGTTCCATTACAAAGTGTCAAAAAGTTTTTATAATATAATCTACAAATTTTAACTTGGAATCAAATTACTCTTATGGATTTTCACGGGTATTATTGTCAATAAATTTTAGTCGATTTTAAACCTCGGACTAAACAGGTTTAACTAGTTCAATTAAAAAGGTGTAAGATAACGAAGTTGATTGGATTTTCCATCCAAAATTTTTAAAAATAAAAATTGTTATTAATTAATAATTATTATGAGAATGAAAAATTATTATCTACAACTGATTACACTGAGTTGGTAGAAACGAAACCATCTCCTTCTCCAGATCGTGAAGAACCAACATATTCTGCTGCTGCATATTTCCTATTATCGACATCGATCTCGTCGCCGCCATCGCCAAGCACACCACTCCTACATCCGGATCCGCCAGCATGTAGTTCTCGCCCGGTAGCTGCAATTCCAACCCCCTGAAGTGAAGTTTCAGATTCGGAACCTCAATTTCCGTGACTTCCCCTGACGGCAGGTCAAAACACAGATCCAGCCCCGTCGCGTCAGTCCGTGAAACCCTAAGCTTCATCTGTGACCTGAACTCCTTTTTTAGTGCCTCAAAAGCTTCTTCCGGAATATAACTTATGGTGGTGCCGGAATCGATAATCGTGCCTCCACTCCCGTCGTCTCTCAGTTCAAACACCGATTTCGATACAGGCAACATGGTTTCTCCGACGGTGATTCCTTCCAGGGATACGTAATAGAAAGTTGGCTGCGCCGAGCTTTGTATCAACGGCGTACCCTGAATTCCAGTATAGTTCAAATCCGCTAAAGGCCCGAATAGAAGGGTACTGCTCTTGTTGCGATCGTCCATTGATGTCAAACAGTAGGAAAATTTTCCGAAATGGAGCTGGGAAACAAGCGACAATGGCCCGCGCCCTAGGCCCATAAGCCCGGACCCTTGGCTGAATCCAACCCCTTGGTTGTACATGCCGCATCCGAATCCTATATTAGGTACTGAAATGGGTCCATTCGCGGCCCCGTTGAAAGTGAAAGTGTCCATTGCCAAATACCCTTGCGTCGACGACTCATCCCCGTAGGCGTACAAATATTTGCACCCATTGTCGCACTTGAAAACACTCACGTCTTGGCACAAATTACTGGAGCAAGAGACGTTCGAAAATGTGGTCGAATTTTTGGGGTCGAAGATAGGGGTGGTCTGGGCGAAACACTTCACGCACGGTGCGCATTGTGTCCATATCAGGTCGCTGCCGGTGTCCACGACTGCTGAGAAAGGCAGCGCCGGAGTCCCGATAGACAGTTCCACCAGGAATTCGCCTTCCCCAGGGTGCACCGCGGGCCGGAGTTCGATGGACGGCGGGGGTGGAGTGGCAGCGGAAGCCAGCGACGAGAGCCTCTGGAGGCGCAGTCTTGACCGGATGACCGAGCGTTGGAGGAGTTCGAGTTTGGTTAGATTGTGACCCGAGTAGACGTGTTTGAGGCTGAGGCGGAGGCCGACGGAGAGTGAAGGGGGTCGGCGGTGTTCCCCGGCGATAGATGAGGTGGAGAATGTTGTGAGGAGAAGGGCGACTAGAGAAGTGAAGGAGAGAAGTGAGGAAGCCATGAGGAAGAAATGCAAGGATATAGAGAGAGGGGGAAGAGAGAGAAACATTTATAGTGAGAGAAAAGGTGGTAAATCAATTGAACGTGGAGACTAAGTTTTAGTTAGTGGACGAAGCTGAATGGCTTTTAAACGGCTGAATAATAATGATGGTAAGTGCCTAATTGGTAACCGAAAGAAGATGAGAAGGCGGCAGCCGTGTTCATGCATGTAATTGTAAAGTTGTGGAATAAATTACATTTAGACACCTTTACTTTTACATTATCTGCATTTGAATTTACAACTTTATTTTTTTAGTTTGAAATATTTTGCTTCAAAAGTTTCATATTTTTGCTATCGAGACATATTTTTTTTCAACAAATAAATAAATTTATTTGTTGAATATTTGTCGCAAGTACTCATTTAATTAATACATTGCATCGCCTATTTTTTTTTTTTTTTTTTGGTACATATGCTAAGGGAGGGAGTTGAACTCTAAAATTTTCACATGAGAGGTAAGCTATTATTACTAGTTTCAGACCCGCATAATATGTGGGTCTAAAAAAAATATTAATATATATTTTTAATTTGAATACCTTGATGTTATTATTTTGATTCTTGTTCTAAATATAATTTAAAAAATAGAGGGATAATTTTTTTTAGGGATTCACTTGAAATTTACATAAATTAGAGGAGTATATGAAATTTTAAAAATTGTAATTGATTTTTTTTTTTTTAAATAAAGAGGTAAAAATATTTATTTTCGAAAAATTAGTGGTAATTAGTTCATAGAAGATGTAGAAGGGTCAAAATATATATTGTGGAAAGGAAGATCTTGACCATTGATTTGATTGGAAAAAAAGAGATCAGAGATATGTCTTCTTTTGGCAGTGGTTCATTTTCAGTTTTGGTTTCCACTTTTAGTATATAGTATATTATATGATTTGTATATTCTTACACGGGTGTAAAAAAAATTGTGTTGTTCAATTTATTTTCTATTTTTTCGCAAAACTTTGTGATTTTTAGGTTAGTTTTAAAAATATGATAATTTGAATTTCTTAAGAAAATGAATAGTTATTTTTAAATATAAAAAGAAAAAAAAAAGTAGTACATGAGAGAGAAAATGATGAAATTGATTTTCTTCATCATAACTCCATTTTTAATTGTTTTTATTTATACTATAATCTAAGTCCATTGAATAATTAATTTTTTTTTTACAAAATTGATACATGAATATTTTGTTATTTGAAAAAATATGAATAGTGCTAAGAGTAATAGAGTAGTGAGGTAAGGTTTTGGGTTGCGTACATAAATTATTCTTCATTAAATTTGATTTGGCGGAGGTGGTGGTGACGTGTTTCAGTAATCTTTCATTGTAAACAAATTTTAATAAGACAATTCTCAATTGTGGTTGAGTGGAAGGTTTTATCTTCCACTTTTAATAAGACAATAATGTTAGCCTAAGCGGTTTCAATAATAGAATTCCCGGATTAAAGTGATTTTGACGAAAACACACACATTTCACGTTTTAAATATACTAACGATGATTTTGAATATAGAATATCCAAATACCATCAAAACAAATCATGAAAGCGAAATCAAGTCGAAAAGGTATGAAAATGTATGATTTACATTAAAGCAATTTTTTATTTCGACAATACTCGCGGGATATTGAACTCGGAACTCTATAGGACACACACACACCGTATGAGTTCTTAATTGTGATATATTGATCTTATCATATCCAATATACTTATATATCACAATGTGAAGTATACGTTTGATCATTACATGCTATATCGAAAACAAAAACACCTATTGATCATAATTATGTGAAATTGGTATTTTATGTACTTAATATGATCATTGAGTTTTTAAATCATATAAACATCTTGATAATAATTGTTACATGCTTTATAAAGTGTTTATAATGATAAACAATAAAAAACTAAGACTAAAAATTCAAAACGGACGAAAACGTCATGCCGCAGGAGCTGCAGCATAAGTAGTCGACTACTTATGCTGAAAGTAGTCGACTACTTTCAAGCAGTATGCTTTCTCTCTCTTGCTCTGTTTTCAGCTTCACGTTTTGGCGTCGTATGCTTGTTCTAATTAATGTATGATGATTCATATGCCTTATAATAATTACATAACATGTTTTCATCATTCAATTTGATCAATACAATATTGAATGAAAAAGAAATTGATCAAAACATTTTGAAACATTTTAGAACTTAAAATACAGAATTTTATCATGAACTCAAATTTGGATTTGCATATCAAATTTTGTTTGGAATGTTCAAATCATATTATGGGATGTTAGTTTAACATGTCTATATGATATATTTATGCTCAATTGATATGTTCATCAATTCATTTATGATTAATTGACAAATTGATTCATAAGGTATGAAAATTTTATTTTCATCATGATAAATGATTCTAAGTATTCAAATGCCCTAAATACTTGTATGTACTTAATTGGTTTGTATAATTGTATGATATACATTATACACTACTTATATGAATGATCATATTCATTATCCTATAAAAATACAAGTATATTGTGTTGAAATCAAGTGGGAATATAAAGATATCATTTTGAATTTATGGTAGGGTAGCTCAATAAATGCTAACCCATACCTTGTCTTCCACTAGTTTGAAAAATATCCTATCTTGACTATACTAGCTGTATTCTTTAATGAAAGGAGTCTAACATTAAATGATTTAATACCATCTTTGCATAAACTCCATCATGCTTTGTCTACAAATATCATGATCTCTTACACTCTATTATATACATTGTATGTAAGAGATAATAGATGTATTTTTCCACTAACTCAACAACATGAATAGACTATGGGTTCTATGCTTTTAATTATACTATCTTGCATTAATTGAGGTTTGAAAAAGAGGAAAAGATTCTTGACAAATCTACAGAAATGATAGAAGAGGAGCCTATTCAATTTGAATGTTGAAGTTTGAAGAAGATTTTCAAACGGTCATTAGCTCTCAAGTTCTTCAAATGAGATATCCTCCTATATTCTCTTCATCTATAAAATGAGAGAAGATTGCTGGAGAACAAAAACTCACCAAAGTATCAATCAAGTGAACCTCAAAGATCAAAGTGATACTACCAAAGACTTCCAAATTAAAATTTGTCTAACAACACTTATACTCTTCTTGATTCATATTTCTTGAGTGTTTGTTGTATTTGCTTCACACACATAGATTCTTAAGTTCTATATCTTGTGAGTGTTGAAACTTCATTTTGTGAGATTGTGAGATTTTCATTGTAAATCTTGAGTAAGGGTTTTACTCAAGAAGAGAAATTTGTGAGTGGAACATATTCACTCTATATTGTAAAGACTTGAGATACGTACTTCTCAAGCGGCGACTTAAACGGTTTGTTCTTCACCTGTAAGAAGATCAAAGATAGTGAAATCCTCGAAGGAACTCAGGGGAGTGGACTAGGCAAAGGGTATTTTCCGAATCTCTATAAAATACCGGTGTCAATCTCTTTAACTCTACTCTTTACATTTTTGCATATATTTGTGTTTGTGATTATTACTCTTGTTTGAATATCCGTTTTGCACTTAATCACATTAACACTTAGTTTATATTGAGTAGTTTTTAAATAACGAATTATTTGCCAAAACCCAATTCACCCCCCTCTTGGGTAATTCTTAGACCTTCAAATAAGATTAATAGAAACACTCAATATTAAACCGATAACTTTATGCTATAAAATTAATAGAAATTAGCACTAAATCGATAAATTTAAAACTTTCAAAGTTTAATTAAAAATATTAAAATAATGTATTAAATTTACACTAACTCAAACTTAAGGAGCAATGATGTGAGTAATCTAAAAATTGTAAAACCAGTACAACAAAAATTATATATTAGGACAACATTTTTAGAGATGACTAGTTTTAGCCCGCGCCAAGCACGGGTTTAGAAGTAAAAATACATTTTACTATTTTTAAATAATTTTTGATTAGGTAGGTGTTATTTTTATTTTTTATTATTTTTCCTTTTTTCTATTTTCCACAATCTCTCAGAATAACCAATCTAAAATATTACGATATACAAATTTACACATCTCCTATAAAAAATGTAATTATATAAATTTTTATATATCCACAAACATAAATAAATAAATAAATAAAAAGGAGTTAAGTGTACGCTTTTATACGTCCACAAATAAAAAATATAATTATTTTAGACATTATACAAAAACCAAAAAAAAAATGTAATTTTATAAAAAAATAAAAAATAAAAATAAAAATTACTAAAGAGAATTAGTAAAGGGAATAAAAACACATATACCCCAAATTTTCACATCCAAGTGCCCCCTAATTCATATACCCGCTTCTCAAGTTCTCAATATTTATACTGTAACTAATAAGAGTTATTTTAAGAATATAATCATTTAGTTTACTTAATTTCATTTTCTCTTAAAAGATATAAATTAAATATGAAAAATAACACAAAATAAAAAAACTAAATTCATATTTCGGTGTCCGTCATTGACCACCATAATCTAAGACATCTCTCAAAATGTTATTATTTTATGATTTTATACAAAAAAAAAAAATATCATTCATATTTATTGAATGATTGGATTAGTGCGATTTTGCACACTAACAACACCCACCAAAATATAAGGGAAGAAAAAAAAAGAAAAAAAATAGGAAAAGTTATTTTTTATGGTGATGGACCTTGATGAATCGACAACTACAACATTGAATATGGTTGAACGGAAAGACCTTCATCGTCGTCGCAGCTAGGATTCGATCCCATCGTCGTCGCAGCTTGTTGGTTTCTCGGGTAGCATCTATCTGCTCCTTTCTATGAGAAAGTACATCGAACTTGGAGAGAGGGTGACGAACAATAGTGGAAGATCTTCAAAATAGGGCCAAATCTATAACATGGGAAATCAAATTTAAACAAAATAGGATAAGATCTATACAATTGAAAATGCAATCTAAATAAATAAGATGTAATTAAGATCCACTTTGTGTTTTTATGAAGACAATCGTAGGGGGGAGAGAGAGAGAGAGCAATGTACCTATGACGATTACGGTGGTTAACGGTGATGAGGCGGCGATTGCGTTGGTGACGGTGGTAAAGAAGAGTAAACGGGCACCAGTGCGAGTAGGAAACAATGCCAACGTCGTCATGAATGGGGAGTATGACTTTCAGGTCGATGTTTGAGGGAAGATTGGTTGCACATTGCAGTTGATGGTGGGCGACAATTGAAGAGATGAGGATGAGAGATGAGGGAGCATTGGTTTTGGCATGGAGTGGCAGAAATATTTTGTTTGGTTAGGTTCACAGTGGATTTTTATATTGGGTGAATGACGCTCAGTTTTGTGTCCCTCGTGCCAAACTCATTATAGACATTAAAATAATTCCTAACCACTATAGAGTTATTAACGCACTCATTATTGTGTAACTCATGCCAAACCCATTAAATTATAATAGTCAAAATAAAATTTACTAAAATGATTATATTAATGATAAATAATATTTAAAAATTATTGAAAAAAATAAAATATTAAAACAATGAGAAATTAAGAAAAATTAAGAAAAAAGATTTTGTGAGCTCTCATTCATTCTCAAGTATAGTCTTTCAATTTTTTTTATTTTTTATTTTTTATATAGATTTATAAATAATATTCTTTTAAATTCTTTTTGAAACACTCAATCATAATCTTTTTATAATACTTATTTAATAAGACACTTTTAAAAATATATATAATAAAGAATAAAAAAGTATCCTACTAAATATAAACTAATGTAACAAAATAATTGTCTTTATAAGTTATTGAGATAATTTTTTATGAGATACCTTTTAATTATTTCAATGTTTAATGTATCTCAAAATTTTGAATATGTTAGAACATATTTAATGCTCTTAAAAAGTGAATTTTATTGTGAGTAAACTCAACACCATTGGGCCAAGAAGGTTCTTGTCGATCATGACACTCCGAAAAATTTGCATATTAAATTACGTATGTTTGACGGTATGGTATTGAAAATTTAAAATCTAATCTAATAGCAAGATCTGACCTACGCCTCATCTCTTACTCCTGCTGATAATGCCTCTTTCTAAGTCATTATATGTTCGGTTAAATGACTTACCATTTGATGTATAGGTGATTTTTAAATGCTGAAACCCACCTTACGCTATTAATTGTGTTGAAACCCATTTACATCCCCTATGTTAGCCTAACAAAGTTGAAGTACTAATTAGTACGGACTTAGTACATTTCACTATCAGACGTGATGTATGCAGCACAAACAAAGACATTGGCAATGAAGGCACTAACTTGGTGCATATCGCTAAACAAAAGTGGCGCACGCAGCGCCAAACAGAGGGTTGGCATGGATTATACACAAAGGTTGGCCCAAGTTCAAGAGTAGAGCAATGTTGGGCAGAGGGTTGGCATAGTGTTGGCACAGTGGTGTCAAGTTGGGGTATGGCAGCGCAAAATATGGGCCCACGGCTAAACCAAGAAGTCAACCGTGGGCAGGGGCTCATTGTTAACTCATTATGCCTCATTGGACATTTTCATATCTATTGTTGTCAATCCACTTATTTTACTTAAAGTATTATAAGGGGGATGTCCCTCCCTCAAGACCCAAGGTAAGGTTGGACCCTATATGCGTCGAGGGGTATTGGCATGACAAAAGAAGGTGTATCATAAGACGTAGGTTTGATAGAAAAATGTGGGTAAGGTGTACCCAAGATTCTCAACACAGGTGAAAACGGAACGCGGTGGAATGTGTGGGTACGCAAGGACGTCGCTGGACGATGTGAATGGACATCAGGCATCATTAAAACAAGATGCAAGGATCATAGGTGCAATGCTAGGATCGACAATCATGCAGAAAATGTGAAGACAGACTTGAGCACAAGGCCAAGCTAATGAGACAGAACGTGGGCACAAAACATGTTCTAGTTATGAGGCGGCATGGCGAGGCATCAACGAACATCAGAATGACCAACGGAATAAGTTAGCAACTGGACAACGTGTTGGCATGACATTGAATAAACAAAGACATTGGGAGAAAGTCTAGCTCATGGTGGATTGAGGTATATAGAAGTTACAAGGCATGTGCAAGTCATGTGGTAAGCAGTTGTGGGCAGTTCTAGACAGTTTAGGCTTGAAAACTGACAGGCTGTGGGCTGAACATGTGTTGGATAGGTATCAAGTGTCTGCCTATGCAGTCGGGGTTGTCCACCTGTAGACACGACATTTTGACCGCCTCGCAAAATTTTTTACTTTATTTTATAATTAACTTTGTTTTATTTAATTTTGCTTTATTTTATTCTTTTTCCAAAAAAATACAAAAATAATTGATAAAGAAAAAAGAAGAGAAAAAGAAAGAAATTAAAATAAAGAAATAGGGGAGAAATTGAAAGAAGTAAGGAAAGAGGGAGTAAATTGGAATAAAGGGAAAGAAGTGGGCCCCTTTGTTTTTGGTAAAAAATTGTAGAGAGAGAGAAAAAAAAAACCGTGAGGGAAAGAGAGAGAAAGAGAAAAACCGTAAGGGAGAGAGAGAGAGAGAGAGAGATCGTGAGGGAGAAAGAGAGAGAGAGAGAAATTGTAATGTGGGCCCCATTTTTTTTGTCATGACAGCCACAAGGAAACAAAAGAAAGAAAAGGAAGAGAAAAGGAAAAAAGAGATAGGGCTCTTGCTGCATGTGTGTGTGCGCGTGAGAAATTGAAAGGATGAGAGGGCCCAATCGCCTGTTGCCATGTTGCAGTTGCGGCTGAGCGGCTGTGGGCGCGTGTTCCTCACGTGCCCACAACCCTAGAAGCATTTTTTTTGCCTTTGTTTTCCAATTTTACCCTTTCCTAGTCCAACTTGGACTGGGCTTTGGCAGCCAGACCTAATTTTTAGGGTTTACCACATGTTTTTTCATGTCTTATCTTTTCCTATAAATAGGACCCTCTTCTACCCACTTTATTGATTCAAAAATTGAGATGAGTCACCCCCTTTAGAAGAGTGATTCTCAAAACCCTTTCGGGAAGCCGTTTGCAAGAGAGAAAAAAACATGAGTATCGAGATTATTGGCCTAGAACATGTATGTTTTCTAATTTTTAATTCTTCTTTTAGTTTATTTTATTCTCTTCGCAATTTAAATTTCCATAAGCTTTATTTATTTATTTATTATCGTCTGATGACTCGATGAAAAACGCCGGGATGAGGTTCCCCATTCTCAATATGAACCTTTGAGTGATTAGACGAGGACACCATATCACTGTATTTTTTTTACTTTCTACTTTTTTATTTTATTTTATTTATTTTGTTTACAAATTCATAAAGAAAAACTAAAAAACATAAAGTCGTTCGATGATCCAATGAAAACGTCGGGGTGGGTTTCTCGTGCTTAAACTTAACCCCCGATTGTTAGATGAATGAAGTTTTCATCATTTATTTTTCTGTATTTATTTGATTTGATTTGATTTATTCTTCTTATCAAAACTCAAAAAAAATTAAAAAATCCAAAAAAATAAATAAAATCTTTTATTTGTAGGAATTAACCCTTACGAACCTTAAGATGAACCCGACGATTTGATAAATCGTGGGAGAGTTTTCCTTGACCTCGTTTCCATTTCCCGACTCAAGTGGAATTCAGAAACGAATGGTTTTAGAAAATCACTTCTCTCAGCAAATTTTTCGTAGGATTTCGTTTAAGTTTCAAAAATATTAATTTTAACAAAATTAGTTCTGCAAATCTTCCCTCAATTCTCATATCCATAGAATTTGAGAAAATTTCAAATGGGGATTTTTTTAAATTAATCGGACAAACTTAAAATAAATATTTTTCATTCGTTTAATATATTTATTTTTGTATCATTTAAACGGCATATTTAGGACACTTTCACTATTTATACTTTTATTATTTATTTTTTCCACGCTACTTTTTTATTTTAGCCACGACACGCATACCACTTATTTTTTATATTAAATAATTAAATCATTTCCACATATAATCACATTAATTCATATAATGTTTACATATTCGATTCTCGTTATTCATATCGTTTCGCATTGACACATTTAAATTAAATTCTTTAAATTTTTTTAGTCACTTTTGTATAAAAAATAAATTCATATAGATGTTAGTTTTTGCATTCATATTTTACTCTCATTAAGCTATTTAGTTTGCCTATTTAAATTAAAGAAATCTCTCGGAAATATACATAAAATCCCACCGGGACCATCCTTATCGAATCCTTAATATTAGATAAGAGGTTATACCGGGGGAACATTCCAAAAAAGTCCAAAAATTTTGTCCCATCTTATTTGTGAAAATACCAAAAATATTTTATAAGAAGAAAATGATTTCCAAATAAAAATAAACCACTCGGACTAAATTAATTGGACTTAATTAGACATAAGGTACTATTTTCGGACGGGCATCTTGGGGTGCCTAACACCATCCCTGAGCGTAACTGACCTCTGAGCCTTTAAATGAATCTTTGGTTTGACCATGTTTTTTTTTAGTCAATTTTTTATTTAGGCCTTTTTAATTGTTTTCTAAAAATTCGGTGACCTAGCACACCATTTAAATCCAATGTTAGGTGGCGACTCATTATTCTTAAAACAGCCTAAGTATATTTTTTGAGAAAATCGGCGCCTTAAAAACCCCTCTCTCCTAAAATAATTATTATTTATTATTCTTTTCCTCTTCGGAAAAACGGGGCACATCACCACCACCATTGTTCTCTATAAATATTGTGTGTGTAAGTCTGTGTGAAGACAGTGAATGAATTCCTGTGAAAATCCAGACCGAAATTGTAAAGTCGGTTCCTTGTTTCCTGAGTTATAAATACAAGGTTGGGCATTTCCCGTAACTGTGTTGTGTCTATGTGTGGGTGCGTTTTACATACTATTTCGATGTGGTTCCATTGCATTGCAAGGATTTCACGTGACTAACTAGTTGTAGTGGCAACTAGGTCATCACTCGGTTATAATTTTAAAGTTGAAAAATTAACCTTGTGACACCTTACGTGATGTATTGACTGATTCCTTTCAATATCATCATTCAATTAATTTGAAACCATTTACCCTCTACGCCCGATTAGTCGCATCAGCACTTTACTTTCATCCATATTGTTGGCCCAAATATCTAACCAAGAAATGGATGAATTGGATAGTTACAAAAATTTAAGCGGTAAATTCAACTTCACAAATTACCAATTTTCCTAAATCGATTATTATCTTGTTACGTAACGAAAATATGTTTATCTAAATGCACACCCAAACAAATAGAAAAATAGCAATGCACCACACAAGAATTTATCCTGGTTTGTTAAGTTAGTCTTACCTACGTCTAGTCCTTCGAGTTCCACGAAGATTCGCAATCGACTAAACCTTGATTCCTTTCCCAGGCAGGAACCAAACTCTTACATTTTTTTTCATAGACTGAAGACTAACCTAATTATTTTTTGAGGCTCAGAATCAAACCCTAACAATCCTAATTCTTTTCGTAGGCACAGAATCAACTTTTACAAACCTAATTCTTTTCACAGGCTCATAATCAACTTATCACTATCTTACTTTATTATACTCATCATTTTCGTAGGCTTAGGAAAAACCTATACAACACTCAAATTCTATTACATGAAGAATTTAAAACCTAATCTTTTTCCAGGCTAAAGATCATATTCTAATATTTTTTCAGGCTAAAGATTGAACCCCAATCTTTTTCTCAAGCTAAAAATTAAAACCTAGATACCCTAATCAGACACCGACCCAAACATGTTTAACCACTCAAACTCGTAAATACAAAAGATTTATCAGTTTCTTTCCATAAAGAGTTTTTGCCACTTCAAAACAATTATACTCAACTAATATCCCGAAATTACTACATTATAGATTCAATGTGAGGCACAAATCTGATTTAAACAATTTAAACCACAAATATCAAATAATCAAATTTATTAAAAAAAAAACTATTTTTAAAAAAAATTCGCGAAATTAGATTTGAAAACGATTCCTAAAATAACTTATCCAAACAATTAATAAAATTATCTAAGAAGCAAAATAAATAGCTTGGAACAATCTCATCGCAATTCATGGAGAACGATTACAATAGCACAATAGCGAATACAAATCGGTGACAAGAACTTTGAGCGCCTTGGATCAAGAACTCTTTCAAAATTGAAATCTCAGCAAAAATCACTCTCTTTACATTATAGGCTAATTAAAACTCTTTGATCTTGATTACTTTTTTTTAATCCCGCAGGTCTCTATTTATAGACTTAGAACTAGACCTATAACGGCTAGTTTTACAATGTTATGTCGTTAAATAACACTCCAAAATCTCATATATCATTGATCTTTAAAATAAGTATGCATGATTTAATGGGTATTTAATGCTTTGTCATGATGGAAGCTATAATGACTAGTTTTCCAATGTTATGTCATTAAGTAACACTCCAAAACCCCATATATCATATATCTTCAAAATAAGTATGCATGATTTAATGGGTATTTAATACTTTGTCATGATGTGAGCTGGTTTAGTTAGGTTTGTAGGCACTAGTTACCCTATGTAATTAGGTTTCATCATGAGATTTTGCACAAAAATCTTGCCAAGATATTGCCCATTTGATGCATCATTTAATGCATGACATTTATTGTAACGACTCAATTTCCCAGGGCCACCACTCTATTTCTCTTTTTTTATTTTTTTCATAGAAGTACAAGTAATAGACAAATCACTCCACCACCATGCTTTCGATGTGCCACTATGATAAAAATAATAATAGATGTAACCTCGACTTGATATTAACCAACCAGAATAATACATACATAACTGATTGAAATTTTAATATTATAGATTACAAATTTTGAGATTACACATCGATACCAACACATGCCCTAATTGCCTAAAAAAATGTCACCACCCTTTGACTGTATTTAATGCTCATAGTGGACCAATCTCTAACTAAGGTACTTGAGATAAAATATTTTATCGATGTACTATCTTCATAATATAAAAATAATTTATGGATCCGGTACATTTGTTAGAATTCATTTTACAAAACAGAATATAACCGTATTGAACAGTAATGAAATTCACAGATATCATCAATGCTATAGCAACTAAGTATAAATCAATAAATCAAATCATTTTTATGTAATAAAATACCAGAAACATCTCTACTAGCCATAGAATCATTTCACCTCACGATCGAGAGTTATAACGGTGTCATAACCTGTACTACTGTGCAATCTAAGGTTGTTATTAATGTTAGAGTCATTCAATATCTCCAATAGTAGGAGCCAACACGTAATATAAACCACTATATTATAATAATAATAATCATCATCATCAACAAGAACAACGACAACCACATACAGGACTTACTCTCATGTCAAGTCATAACATAACGTCCTACAAGACATGCCCTTTTGTTCGGACCAACAACATCTTGCAGGACATGCCCTCCTGTTGGAATCACATTATGGCATAGTAGTATAATAATAAAAACCACTTTGAACATTTAAAAATTTACTTAATCCACGTGACGTTATAAAACCATTTATTTTAATAAACATTTTCTTTTCCACAATTTAGTACGAAAATATAATTTGACAATTTACATAGAAGAAAGTACACTCACCTCGAAAATTACGCTGCTAATAGGCTATCGTCGAAATATTGCCAAAGTTGGTGTCGCCTGTGAACCTAACAACGACAGGGTCTAAACTAAGAATCTATTTAAATAACTCTAATATACAATATAATGCATGAAACACATGACACTAAAAATGAAGTTTTTCTCATTCTCAAATTTTCTTAATTATACGAAATTTAAATGATTCATTTCTTAAGTCAATATTAACTGTATAAAATATATAACAATTAAAAAAAAAAAAAAAAAAAATCTATAATAATTTAATCTACAGAAAAATATTTACCAATTGTTAATAATATTTATTAGTCAACGAAATACTAAATTTGTTGTTTTAATCAAATTCACATTTTTTTTATTTTAAATTGAATTTTTCACAAATTAGATATATCTATATATAAACATAAACCCATTATAATTCAAAAACCCACATATATAATTTTTCATGTACGCGCGCGCACTCTCACACACACACACACATATAGAGAGAGAGAATTAAAAGAGTGAGAAAATATGAAATGTACTAGCGTATAACCCGTGCCTAAAGGCACGGGTGTAAAATAACAAAAACAAAATAAAGAAAGGTTTATACAAAAGACCTCCCCTAAAAAGCCTTACACCAGAAACCTCCCACATTATTTGACAAATACCAATCACCCCTATAATTTGACAAATACAACTAATTACCACCTTTATGACATAAATGCACTTCTATATTTTTAAAAAAATATATTTTTAATTTAAAAAAAAAATCATCAACCCCCCTTATTTTTAAAGTTACAATTTTACCCTTAAACTTTTTAAATAATTATATTTACCTCCCACCCTACCATACTCTCTTACCGCCCACCGTCGCCGTCCACCACCCACCGCTGCTGCCTCCTCCCATCGTCACCGCCCATGGCCACCTCCACTGCCACCTCAATTGCCCACTACCACCGTACCCTCCCACCGCCACCGCAACCGTAACTGCCCACCGCCACCACAACCGTCCATTATATTTTCATCTTTTTTTTTTTTTTTTACCCTTTTGTTAAAAAAAAAAAAAAAAAAAAAAAAAAAAAAAAACATCTTCCTATCCCCTTATCAAAGTTAAAGTTATCCTTTTTGTTAAATTTTTCTTTCATCATTAAACAATTCCAATGAACGACAATTACACAAATTTACAATGCACAAATTAATAATACACGTAAAAAATTATAAAAAAATGAAAACAACTTTTGTTTCCCGAGTTCTCAACTATCATTTTTCAGGTGAACACAATAATAACCGACATTTAAAAAAATAACATAACTTGCTTTGTTTATACAACATTCCCAAATACTCCAATTTTAAATCAACATAACAATAATTAGGTGACTTCTTTGACATACAACTTTCTTATAAAAGCAAAAAATAATGATGGAATGGAAAAGTCTCTTTAGCATCAAAAGGGCCAAAAACGTCATAATTTTAATGTCTATCTTGACCATATGATTATAAATAAGTTGAAATTCAAATGTAAACCGCGAAGGAAAAAAAGTGTAAAAGACAAAAGGCAAAAAATAGAAGAGTTCAAGATTTTTGGACCTTTATATGTGAGCTCTTTTTTTTAAGTGTACAAAATTGTTAGATGTATACTCCCAAAATAATTAATTGGATCTAATTGCTAAAAGTACACACTAAAAAATCTTAACCTAACCCTTTGCAAAAAAATAAATAAATAAATGGATAGTTGAAGCTCACCACTCCAGAGTCCTCTCTTCACTTCTCCTATTGTTGCAAGGTAAGAATTACCCACTTTTTTTTTTAATCATTGTGAGGACTACAGTATAATGACACTGGGCCTCCGAAAGCAATCCTCAAAATTGACCACATCATTTAAAAGACTTTTTTTTTTTTTACAAACAACAAATTAATAAATAATAATAATAATAAATTGAAAGCAACTTTTTTGAATGAAACATGAAGTAAACAAATCAAAACGACAATAAAATGCAGCAAATCGCAAATGAAATTCAACAAATTGTAAATCAAATACAACAAATCGCAAACGAAAACAAAACATGCAGAAAATCAAAATGAAACCAATCGTTGATAGGAAAGAAAATAGCAGGACAAAATAAATCGAACATACATGAAAATTGAGATTTGAGGCCAAACACGTCCTCCCCAATTTAGATTTCATCCTCCCATTATTCAGAACCTACATTCTTCAGGTCAGTAAGAGACAGAAATTTCGAAAAATAAAATTGAAATTGAATATTAACTGCAAACCATTCGCAAATCAAAATGAAATTAATTAGGAAAAAATAGAAGGAAAAAATAAATGAAATATACCAAAAGGCTGAAAATTAAGATTTGAGGCCAAACCTGGATATTAACCCAAATTGAAGATCAAATTGAAAACAAACCTGAAAACATAAATGAAAACAAAAAGGCCCATAAATGATCTGCATAATCCCTCAATGCACTTTTTGCATTAATTATTTCATTTATTCAAAAATATCACCAAAAAAAGCCCTAAATGATCTTCATAATCCCTCAATGCACCTTTATATGTTTCTGTACCCTAAACACACAAACAAAACAAACAACATACCTAAATTCAGAACTACAAACAGAAAACTATTATTTCTGCAAAACAGAAAAATGTTTCAAGCCAAAAAAAAAAAAAAAAAACTTACATTGGGAGAAGAACAATCTCCGCAAAAGAAATACACAAACATAATTCTCAAAACATATAATTGGAAAAAAAAAAAAACGCATAGAAATGAGAACAAAACAGATCAAATCCACTCATAAGAAAATTACTCTGTGCCTTTCACGACCTGCACCTCTCATATTTAATAGTAAAGGAATCATGAAAGCTTAAAAAATAGAATTGAGAAAATAAGAATTACAGAGAACCTGAATTTATTGAGAAAATGAGAATCACTTTCACAACCTCCATTTAAAGAAATTTATTGAGAAAATGAATCTACCTGAATTAGTTTGCCAAGTTTGTTCTGTAGAAAGGTAAATGAAGGTGAACGATAGAAATAGAACTTGCGAGAAAGGGAAACATAGCTTACCACAGTTGTTCTCAACAAAAAAGTAAAAAAGTTGGAAAAAAAATAAATGAATCCAGATTAGGTCATTCCAAATCTCAAAAAATTAGATGTTAAATCTATTCTATAAAACAAATTGACTTAAAAAATATTAACAATTCTTACATAAATTGGATGTGAAAATCTTCTAGACTGAACAAAAATTAGACCAACACATCTATTGAACCAATTACAATCAAAGAGAGAGGGGCTTGGTGATGATGTGTGTGACGGAGCTAAAAGATAGAGAATTAGCAACGAATAAATACCTGGTTCAAGGTCCCTATTATCATTGTTGGCGTGGTTCAAGATCGCCATCGTAGTTATTCTCCAAACTGACTTTCAAAACAAAAGAAAAAGAAAATCAGGTACTGATGCATACCACCACCGCTTCATCGTGTGTTAGATCTACACAAATCTGGCCACTTCTGAATGCCCTCTTTCCCGGTGATGGTGAAACTGGAGAAATCGGACCTGCACAATCACAGATATGGCAATTTCAATTTATTAATTTTTTTAAAAAAAAAAACAGATCAATGAAAAATATAGATAAGAAATTGAAAAAATAATACTAACCCAATTGAGATCTATGGTGAGGCGAAGGCGATGGTGACGATGACAGAGACGGCGATGGTGAAAGGGGTTGGCGATACGCTGGTGGTTGGCGACGAAGCGGTGAGGAAGACGTCGATGGCGATGGAGGTAGACGGCGATGCAATGGTAACTGTGGCATGGAGTCGGCGAGGCAGATCGAGATGGGGTAGGGATGGCGATGGAGGTCTGTGAGAGTGAGAAGAGAGAGAGAGAGAGAGATAAGATGAGAGTGAGAGAGAGGCAATTGAAGAATGAACAACGGTGGGGTTAGATAATTAGGGTTAGGCAGTAATTGGAGAGAGATTGAGATAATTAAATTATAAAACCTCCCTATTAGGAAATGGGAAGAAGGAAAATTTGGGAATATATGAAAATCAGAGGTAATGGGACCTAATTATTTTAAGCAATAATTTATTAGTAAAACAAAAAATTGGGAATATATGGAAAAATACAAAGGTTAATTAATTAGTTAATTTTTTAATTAAGGAGAAGAGTTAATTATTTACCCAAAAATGAGACACAAATTGAGAGAGTAGCTTGATTTTCGGTGGGTGATGGAGAAAGAACAAAGCGGCAATTGAAATTCCAAACCCTAAAACGTGTTGAGTATGTAAAATAAAAGCCATCCAACTTAGAAAATGTCTAAGAGTTTATCTCTCATCCGACGGCCCTGAATATACCTGCAAAAATGAGACACAAATTGAGAGAGTAGCTTGATTTTCGGTGGGTGATGGAGAAAGAACAAGGCGGCAATTGAAATCCCAAACCCTAAAACGTGTTGAGTGTGTAAAATAAAAGCCATCCAACGGTTAGAAAATGTCTAAGAGTTTATCTCTCATCCGACGGCCCTGAATATACCTGTCCTAATTTATTATATAGATATATATAGACAAAGAGAGAGGCGGTGATATATGTTCGTTTTTTAAAAAAAAAAATAGTTTTTGGCTTATCAATATAGACACACGGCTCTTATGTGTGTTGTCTTCCTTTTTGTGGAGACAACACACATACAAACATTTATCATTTGTTTTCATTATTAGTTTTTTTTTTTCCATAATTTAAACTAACTATCCATTCTAAAATAAAGAAATATTAATTATATCCCAAAACTTTTAAAATTATATTTCGAATAGCATAAAAATTCTTAAACTTTTAAAAGTCAAAAATTAAAATTAACATTTAACTCCCAAAATTTTTAAAACCATATTTTAAATACCAAAATGATCTCTAGAAATTTTTAATGTAAATTTTAAAGTATTACACTAGACCCAATTATTTTCTAAATGCTATAAAATGCAATTAAAAATATGTACATGCAAAAATTGGACATTACATTTTTATTGTTTCATTTAATGTCATTAAATGTTAAGTCATGATGAATGCTAGTTTAGACTAAGTTTAAGCACTAATTACCTATGAAATGGCGATATTTTGTCATGGGATGGTTCATGCACCAAATCTTCCATAAGATTGCTTCATTTAATGCTATTTAAGGCTTCTTTTAATGCTACATTTAATGTCATTAATGATCTTTAATAATGACATGCTAATTCTATTAGTGTAGGCATCGTGACATCCTTAGAAAATGATGGTATTCTTATGGATGAGATCTTTCCATAAGATACTCACTAAATGCTTGGATTTAATGTCAATTTTGCTAAGGGCACACCAGTGAAATAATCCTATGCTTTTTCTAAGCGTATGAGGGTGTGCTCCTAGTAATCTTAGTGTCTTGGGCACTATTTTGGCCTAATATATTTCTTGATTTAGGAGATTAATACTTCAAACAGGAAATTAAATAAATATTTTTTATTGTCAATTTGATAAAACCGGTGAAAATGAAAGTTTCAGGGGTCAAAACAAGAAGTAAATGTAATTGGTGAAATATCTTTGAATTAAAAGATAAAAACTAATTTAAACATATTAAAAGTGATATTCATGGAAAATTTACTTTCAATATTGTCATTTTAGTCCCCATTAATTTTAGGAATTTCAAAATTAACTTGAAACTTTTGTTTATACCGAATTTCGATTGAATTGACAATTTTACGTTTTCTTATATTTTTTGTCCTTTTGTAGTATCAAATGTAATATAAGGTGAAAATTCATTCTCTTTAAACCTCAATTTAAAGTTGATCCGAATTTGAACTTTAAACCCGATACTTTTGAAAACTTAAATGAGTAGGACAAAATGCAGTGTCTATACCTCCCTGAGGACAGTCAAGAAAGTATAGAGCTTGACCGGAGAGTAGCGACCCTAAATCGATTTATTTCTCGAGAATCTAACAAAAGTCTGTCCTTCTGCAAGACCCTGCATGGTAACAAGAGATGGAGTAGACAAACGAATGCAAAAGAGCCTTTTAGGCAGTTAAGAAGTACATCTCTAAACTAGCGATTCTCACCACCCCGAAGCTAGTGTAGGAGATGTTCATCTACTTGATGCCTCAACTACGGCCGTAAGCTTAGCTCTTGTAATTGAATAACACAGAGCACAAATGCTTGTGTATTATGTTATCCATGCTCTAAGTGAGGCAGAATCTCGCTATCCACAATTGGAGCTGATCGCCTACGTACTGATAATATTGGTGAAGAAGCTTCGGCATTATTTTCAAGTTCACCCAATGGTGGTGCTCACCAACAAGCCCCCTGAGAGTTATATTCCACCGACCGGAGACCTCCAGACGACTACTGGAGTGGTCAGTCGAGTTGTGAGAATTCCATATTGAGTACCACCCATGAATAGCCATCAAAGGCTAAGAGCTAGTCTCTTTCGTCTCGCACACTTGCACAAGGCCACATCCGTGCGAATTTTCTCCATGTTGGATCGAACTTTGCTGAACTCCATTTCAACATGTCCTTGGATCTTAGCTATCTCGTCTATGAGATCTTCATAAAGAGCTCGAATCTCTCCCACCAAATAACCACCCATCATTCAAGGAACCCCATGTGGCATCGTAGATAGCAGCATCCTTCGACTTTAGTCCGTCCAGTCGCTCGTGTTTGTCCTCAAGCTAATAATGAGTATTAATTATTGCGATCTCTACCTCCACCAGCCTGGCCTCCATGCTAGATAATTGATCTCTCGATTTGCTTCAACGCTTCCCTTGTCGCTTCTCATTGGGTACCTAGTCTTAGGTGTTCTCCTTAATCCAAGATGAACCAGTCTTTGTCATTCCTTTCGACAACCTTCAGCCTTCAAGGGTTATGACATGTGTACCCCAAAACAAACCCTTCAACTATCTCTGATAGTCGTTGGGCTTTAATACCAACTGTCACGACTAAAGTTTTTCCTAAGAACCCATGTAGTCTTAGCGTTATCCCATCCTGTTGGAATCGCTAAGTAAGCGTAACCAACTTTATTGCTAGCAGAATTAACAGAGAGGTAAAAATTTTGAAAAAAGACAAGGATTTGAGAGACAAAATCTCTTTATATCTTTAGAGAAGAATTTATAAGGATCGCTAAGCTCTAGGATTTGAGGGATGGTTTGGAACAATGAGCTCATTTCCTTATATAGGCCTTGACATTGAGGATGGATGATCAAGATCGATTTGATTCGACGGTAAATATTCAAGGCTTATAACCTTTCTACAAAATATCATCCTAAAGAATCCTCGAGAATCCTCTATATACATCCAGCAATATACAAGGCAATTTACTCTGAACTACCCTAGAGTTCTCTGGAACATTTTGAAAATTGGAGAGTCTTTTTTGGTTGGACCTCCCCTTACACTTGGGCTAGATGAAAATTGGTCTCGTCAGGACTCAAGGACTTAGTCTGTGACATAGAGGTCGACTCCTACTCACAACCCTCCCATTACTACAATGTCTGACTAGTCGGCATCAACGTGCGCACAAAAGATCGTCCTACCCCAAGGAAAGGCATGATGAAGTATCGCCTAGTTGACATAGAGGCACCACTCCGAGAGATCCATGGAGAAAAAGTGATGTTGGGGCCCACCATCGAGGTGAGGTCATTCTTCGTCGGTGAGGTCATTCTTCGTGGATGAGGTGCTCAAAGAGACAATGTCGCGACGCATTGTGCTTCTCCAGATGATTACCTATAATGGACGACGAACCTCGTGGATCACTTGTCCATTTTTCGCTTCCACATGGACATGAAAACAACCTCAGTGGCCATAAGGAGTAAATCCTTCTCGCTTACCTTGTCAGGTGCAACGAGGACATGGTTCTAGAGCCTCTTACCCGCCTCAATTGCTACTTTCCATGCTCGAGTAGTTCTTCCTGTGTCGATTCAATTGTTCGCGACGAAGGCTGAAGACCATTACTCATATCCTCACAATTCAGTAGGGGGTAGTAAGTCACTGGAGGAGTATGTGACCGGTTTTAACCGAAACGCTTGCGATGAGCTCTCTGATTGGGTGGCTATAACTGCCTTCAGAGATGGGCTCCGCCACCAAAGGCTCTCATATGACCTCTACGCTAACTCCTAGCAGACTTAGACCAGGCGATAGACTGTGGCACCCGCTTCCACAATGCCGACCTACAGGTAGTGACCAAGAGAAAACAAGTATGAACTCAGAAGAGAAGAGCAAGAATGAGCAAGACGGACCTAGCAGAGCTTAGGGCTCAAAAAGGTTGCAGGCAGAAGGGTGCCTAAGACCTCTGCCCAGGAAACGAAGACCTTTTTCTCCCCCAGGGCACCGACCTCAAGACTTCACCCCACTCACTAGCTCCAAGGTGACAATCTTTGCAGAGAATTCTGAAAGGAATTTCTTTCCATCACCCCGCCCCTGAGAGGAAAATCTATGGGGTGATCGATGAATAGGTATTATGAATTTCACCGGTATCGGAGACACACTATAGAGAGTTGATTCCAGCTCCATGGGAAGATTGAGGCTCTCATCTAGACAGAATACTTGAAAAATTTATGTGGGGAGAGCGGACAGAGCAGAGGCAGATCACCGGGACGAGCACCTCAAATGCAGTGATCAACTTCTGGACATAAGTTTGGACATTTTTTTATTTTGACATTAGGTGGTGATGTTTTTGCTATGGGCCTAGTGGAGCTCTTTTAATAGGAATTTTGATACTGTGCCCCCTTAAGTTTGATCATTATTTCACTTTGGTCCTCATAGTTACACTTTGAACCCATAATGCCCTAAAGTTACGTAATCATATCACTCCAATCCAGATAAATAACTCCATTACAATTTTAGATAATATGCAGTTAATTATTTTGAACCCCACTATTTTCAAGAGAATTTTATGCTTATTTTCAATTTCACAAATTTTCTTTAAAAAAAAAATCTCTAGATTATATTTATATTTTTGAGTATTTCGGCATGATGATGAATGGGGAAGAAGGAGATTTGACCGTAGTGGATGATTGAGAAATTTATCACAAAGTGAGATCTTATTTGATGGTATCAAAAAGTCATTTTAATATGATCTATACATTTTTAACTTTTATGGAATTTTCAAGGGGTATTATTGTCAATAACTGTTAATCAATTTTAAAACTGTGACGGAATAGGTTTGAAAAGGTGTAAGATAAGGTGATTGGATTTTCCTTCTAAAATTTCTCAAAAGATAAAAATTGTTATTAATTAATAATATTATGAGAATGACAATTAATTATTCTACAACTGATTACACTGAGTTGGTAGAAACGAAACCATCTCCTTCTCCAGATCGTGAAGAACCAACATATTCTGCTGCTGCATATTTCCTATTATCGACATCGATCTCGTCGCCGCCATCGCCAAGCACACCACCCCTACATCCGGATCCGCCAGCATGTAGTTCTCGCCCGGTAGCTGCAATTCCAACCCCCTGAAGTGAAGTTTCAGATTCGGAACCTCAATTTCCGTGACTTCCCCTGACGGCAGGTCAAAACACAGATCCAGCCCCGTCGCGTCAGTCCGTGAAACCCTAAGCTTCATCTGTGACCTGAACTCCTTTTTTAGTGCCTCAAAAGCTTCTTCCGGAATATAACTTATGGTGGTGCCGGAATCGATAATCGTGCCTCCACTCCCGTCGTCTCTCAGTTCAAACACCGATTTCGATACAGGCAACATGGTTTCTCCGACGGTGATTCCTTCCAGGGATACGTAATAGAAAGTTGGCTGCGCCGAGCTTTGTATCAACGGCGTACCCTGAATTCCAGTATAGTTCAAATCCGCTAAAGGCCCGAATAGAAGGGTACTGCTCTTGTTGCGATCGTCCATTGATGTCAAACAGTAGGAAAATTTTCCGAAATGGAGCTGGGAAACAAGCGACAATGGCCCGCGCCCTAGGCCCATAAGCCCGGACCCTTGGCTGAATCCAACCCCTTGGTTGTACATGCCGCATCCGAATCCTATATTAGGTACTGAAATGGGTCCATTCGCGGCCCCGTTGAAAGTGAAAGTGTCCATTGCCAAATACCCTTGCGTCGACGACTCATCCCCGTAGGCGTACAAATATTTGCACCCATTGTCGCACTTGAAAACACTCACGTCTTGGCACAAATTACTGGAGCAAGAGACGTTCGAAAATGTGGTCGAATTTTTGGGGTCGAAGATAGGGGTGGTCTGGGCGAAACACTTCACGCACGGTGCGCATTGTGTCCATATCAGGTCGCTGCCGGTGTCCACGACTGCTGAGAAAGGCAGCGCCGGAGTCCCGATAGACAGTTCCACCAGGAATTCGCCTTCCCCAGGGTGCACCGCGGGCCGGAGTTCGATGGACGGCGGGGGTGGAGTGGCAGCGGAAGCCAGCGACGAGAGCCTCTGGAGGCGCAGTCTTGACCGGATGACCGAGCGTTGGAGGAGTTCGAGTTTGGTTAGATTGTGACCCGAGTAGACGTGTTTGAGGCTGAGGCGGAGGCCGACGGAGAGTGAAGGGGGTCGGCGGTGTTCCCCGGCGATAGATGAGGTGGAGAATGTTGTGAGGAGAAGGGCGACTAGAGAAGTGAAGGAGAGAAGTGAGGAAGCCATGAGGAAGAAATGCAAGGATATAGAGAGAGGGGGAAGAGAGAGAAACATTTATAGTGAGAGAAAAGGTGGTAAATCAATTGAACGTGGAGACTAAGTTTTAGTTAGTGGACGAAGCTGAATGGCTTTTAAACGGCTGAATAGTGAATAATAATGATGATGGTAACTGCCTAATTGGTAATTGAAAGAAGAGGCAGCCGTGTGCATGCATGTAATTGTAAACTTTGGGATAAATTACATTTAGACACCTTAACTTTTACATTATTTGCATTTAAGTTTAGAACGTTTTTTATTTTTTTTAAAATTTGAAATACTTTTGCTTCAAAAGTTTCATATTTTGTTATTGAGACATATTTTTTTTCAAAAATAAATAAATATATTTGTTAAATAATTGTCACAATCTAACACAATATATATATGCTAGAGTACTCATTTAATTAATACATTGAATTGCCTATTATCATTATTTAGTCCTTGATTATGCTATAAGATTAATAGAAATTAGTATGAGAGAGACTAAAATGATAAATTTAAAAGTTTCAAAATTTAATTAAAATTATTAAAATAATAAATTAAATTTACACGAACTCAAATCTTAAGGAGCAATGACGTGAGTAATCTAAAAATTGAAAAACTCAACAATTTGGACCCAAAGAAGATTCTTGTCGATGATAAAAGTTCAACACTATATCTAATCTAACGTAATAGCAAGATCTTATCTACGCCTCATCTCTTGCTTGTGCTGATAATGCCTCTTTCTAAGTTGATAGATGTTGGATTAAATGATTTACCATTTGATGTATAAGTGATTTACCATCTCTTGCTTGTGCTGATAGATGTTGGATTAAATGATTTACCATTTCATATCCCCTGCCCTATTAATTGTGCTGAAACCCATTCATATCCCCTTACACAATGTATTGACTTATTCTTTTAATATCATCATTCAATTAATTTGAAATCATTTACCTTCTATAGCCGATTCGTTTGCGCGATAGGAATTTCAATCGCATCATCACCTTGATTTCATCCACGCTAGGTTTATGAATGCTTAATTTAAACTATTTTAATAATTTTTATATTTTTAATTTAGTATTATATGTCAGAAAAAATTCAAATTTTCAGTAATACTATAAGATTTAAAATAAAATAAAAAATATATCCATAACGCAATATGTTTGTTGTTTAATGAATATTCTAAAAACAAAAAATTAAATTAAAAGAATTGTGCAAACATTCTGTTATATCTATATCGAATGAATAAAAGTAGAAAGAGAGAGAAGGTTTTAATGAGATTAAACAATGCATTTTTCAAGTTTTTTTGTGGGTTCTAATTTTTTTTTTAATTTCTTTATACATAAAATTAGAATTTGTTGACTTGCAAAAATTGATAAAATTAATCTTAATTTATGGTTATTTGTTTGTTATTTTATAGTACATTAGTAAAAAATAATTTGTAGAGATATTATTTTACTATGATTATTTACGTAATTTTTAATAATATATTTATTTTTGATATTTACAAAATGTCAATATCTAAATAATTTTTAATAATATATTTATTTTTGATATTTACAAAATGTCATTATCTATATCTAATACTTAAAAGTGGAAGGAGAGAAAAGATTTTGATGAGGTTAAAAAATGTATTTTTGAAACTTGTTTGTGGGTTTTAATTTTTATTTATTTATTTTTTATATATAAACTTAGAATTTTTTTACTTGCAAAAATTGATAAAATTAATCTTAATTATTAGTTATTTGTTTATTATTTTATAGTATGTTAGTAAAAAGTAATTTGTTGAAATATTATTTTACTATGATTATTTATGTAATTTTTAATAATATATTTATTTTCGATACTTATAAAAAGTCATTACTTACTAAAATTTATAGATTTTTATTTTTAATTTTTATTTACCACAAAAAAAAAAAAAAAAAAACGAAGAATTCAAAATAGAAGTACAAATTTAATAAAAAAAAAAAAAGGGGGGGGGAGAAAGAGAGAGATCTATATCTATATCTAATATTTAAAAGTGGAAGGAGAGAAGATTTTAATGTGGTTAAAAAATAAATTTTTTGAACTTTTTTGTGGGTTCTAATTTTTATTTATTTATTTTTTATATATAAAATTATAATTTTTTGACTTGCAAAAATTGATAAAATTAATCTTAATTATTAGTTATTTGTTTATATTTTATAGTATATTAGTAAAAAGTAATTTGTTGAAATATTATTTTACTATGATTATTTATGTAATTTTTAATAATATATTTATTTTTGATATTTATAAAACGTAATTACTTAATAAAATTTATATATTTCGATTTTTGATTTTTTATTTACCACAAATAAAAAAAAATCAAAATAGAATTACAATTTTTTTTTTAAAAAAATAGAGATATTTATATCTACATCCATACTTATATGTAATACTTAAAAGTGGAATGAGAGAGAAAGTTTTACGGGTAATTAATTATATAGTCTCTCAAAGATAATGAAATTAGAAAAGAAACATTTGATCCAATTATTTAAGTTTTTAATCCCCATAGAGTTTGTAAAAAAAGGTCCTTAATATTATCTTTAACTGTTCACTCATATTTACCGATCCTACCATTTTGTTATTTGCTACAAGACAAAAGTAATGGAACTTTCTATATTTGAAACAAAAACATTATCATTACAAAATCCCTTCTCAGAAGTATAAAACAAATCGAAAAATTCAAAAAAAAAAATATCAAAATAATATGTTGAAAAAGATCTACACAATGATGTAATCATTTTTTTTTTTTTGTCAACTTTAAATGATATGTAAACGTAAACCTTAATTAATTGAGGTGAAGAATGTTAACGTTAACGTAAATGTTCAAGTAATACATCTTGCTTATATTACTTACAACTACGATTTGAATTTTAACTTTTTATAATACGTAAACCTTCAAGTATTTCATTTTTCAAATGCTTAAATGTTTGATTAAGATACGTTTCTATTCTGTGCGTAAATGTTTAAGCAATACGTCTTTAGAAATTCACTTTCCAATCTCTTAAAAATGTTACGTTTGATCTCATTTCTATTTTGTGCGTAAATGTTCAAGCAATACGTCTTTTTCTATATTACTTGTTCGATTTGAATCTCATCAACAACTACCTTTTAACTGTGCGTAAATGTTCAAATTAAACATATTTCACTCTTGAACAGTATTAAATTTGAATCTTATATCCATATTGTACTTAAAGGTTTATTAAAGTAATACAAATTTTATTATGTTAATATTGACGTAATATATATTCACTCAATATTCTAAGTTTTATTCGAATATTTTGTGTGATTGTTTATTCAATATTTCAAAACAGTATTTTAGTTCACTCAATTTTCATTCAAATATTTTGTATGAATGTTTACTCAATATTTCAAAATACTATTTCATTGAACTCAAATTCATGTTTAGTCAATATTCACTCAAAAATTTCAAAACAATCATTCGCTCAACGTTCACGTTCGTGTTCAAACCCAGAAATGTATACACATTACCATTCACGCAAATCGTGTCTTAACACATATATAAATGTCATTTTTTAAAATCAATTTTGGACATTCTAAAAAACTTCAATTACCTTAAATGGTACTTGAATGCTCATGCAAACATTTAGATCTAGAAATCTAGATATAAAAAATCCCACAAACATTCACATTAACGTAAAAAATATACACATTAACATTCATGCAAAAATCATATGTTAACATGGTATTGAATTTTCCAGATCTTCTGAACAAAATAATGAAAAACATTGAACAAATCATATGACCAAATCCAGATCTGAATAAATCAGATGAACAAACATTGAACAAATTCATATATGAAGAAATTAGATATAGAAATTCCAAATCTGAGTTTTTAGATCTAGAAATCCAGATTTGGAGAAAGAGAGAATGGAGGTGAGGCACGGAGATCAGAACGGCGATACAACAGCGAACGGCAAACGACATTGCTACTGGACTCGGCGACGTGAGGAAGAAGACAAGAGAGGGTTAGGAGAGAAAAAAAAACAAAGAGAAGGCTAGGGTTCGGTTGATAGAGAGGACTAGGGTTGGCTGAGCTTGAGAAATAAGAGATGGAGACTTTTGCTGATGGTAGATCGTGTGATAGAGGCGAACACGGGGATTTGCCAGATCTTCCCCGGTGTAGATCGTCGGCGATTTGAGGAAGAAGAAGAAGAGAGATGGCGAGGAGATCCACAACCGTATCGGCTAAGATTTCCACAATGATGAGCTTAGCGTCGAGTTCATTATCGTCACCGCTAACTCCGACGACTTCGCCACCGACAATGCCGACTTCTCTGTAAGTCCATACGATTCCCAGCAGTTATGGCTGGCCAATTTTGGGGCCGATCTCATATCGATTGGCCTACTTCTAGTTTCTGTTCCATTTGCCTTCGCCGTCTCAAACTAACGAGAGAGAGAGAGAGAAAAAAAAAAAAAAAAAACTAGAGAGAAGAGACAGACGGTTGAGGTGGAGAGTGGGGAGGCTTAAAGAGAGACAAAGAGACAGATCGAGGGGAAGATGTTAATTAGGGTTTTAACATTTTACACCAATTTAAATATATAGAAGGGTATAATAGTCTTTTCATTGAATTGGTCAGTGGTCAAAGGATTGAAAACTAAACTAATTGTTCTCGTAGGTTCAAAAGTTAAGACAACTTTTTGTTTGGGTTTTTCTCTATACCATCTCTTAAATAAGGACTAAACAATAAATATCTCAAGTTTTAATGAGGTTCAAAAATGCATTTTTCAAGTTTTTTTGTGAGTTCTAATTTTTTTAATACTTAAAAGTGGAAGGAGATAAAAGTTTTAATGAGATTAAAGAATGCATTTTTCATATTTTTTTATGGGTTCTAATTTTTTTTTATTTCTTTATATATAAAACTAGTTTTATACCGTGCAATGCACGGGTTTAGACTAAAATAAGAAAAAAAAAATTGGTTTGTTATAATAATACGAAATAGTTATTTACTATTTGGATGTTAAACCAAAATAAATTGTATTTTCTTTCTCATGATGTTTGCATTTAATACTTTTAATAAAATTAATTGAATACCCAAATTTTTTGTAGCAAGATCTATTTGGAAAAAACATAACAGAAAGTCATACATTAAAAACCATAAAATAAAAATAAACAAAATAAAAATCACAAAATTATGTAATAAAAAATTGGTCTCTAGCCTTAGAGCCAAAAAATCATAAAAATATCAACTTATTGTTGTTTTTCAAATTTTATAAAATTACTATGAGTTAGTAGACTGTATGGACATAAAAAATTTAAAGTTTGTTTTTGTGAACAGTATGCGAAGTTAAAATTCTATTCAATTTATTCCACGTTGGTACAATTATTTTTTTATGAATCCAAAATCATTATACTACTTTAAAATAACTGCAATTTTTATATAAAAAATTATAATAACTTTTATAGCGTACAATGACTTTTAACTTTGGAAAGAATTATTGATTTTTCTTTTAAAAAAAACAATCACTACACAAAGTGAATTAGATAAATATTGAATCGTAAAATTTGGATTAAAAAGAAATCATTTTTAATTCATGAAATTCTCATGAAGAACCCCTTTTTTCAATTATGGGGAAAAAAATTATTCATTTAGGATAAGATTAATACTAAAATAAATTATTGGAGAAAAAATGTCTTTGATGGACCATCCTTTTCAGTCAACATGATTCATCATTTTTTTAAATAAGAATTAATTTAATTATGTTTTTAAAAAATCAAATATTATGATTTTTTATTTTTTATTTTGGATTTTTTAGATGATTACCCATTTTAAAATAATAATTTAGAATGGGCCCCATAAACCATGACACAACAAAACATTATTTTTTTTATTTAGGAAAAACTCACCAAAAGGAAAGCACTCTCCACACATGCCACTTCCCCAATTCATTTCTCCCTCTTCAGTGGGCTCCACCTCTCTCTCTCGTTTCTCTATCTCTCTCCACTTTATTCTCTCGTGCACACTTTCTCCCCCTCTCCTCTCTCTCTCTATATATATTTATTTTCTTCTCTTTTTCTTCTTCTTTTTTCTATATTTTTCTTCTTCTTTTTTTGTATTAATTTTTTTCAAAATAAAATAAAATATAAATAAAGTAAATTACAATATAAAATTTAAATTTTGTGAGGAAAATGGTAAAAATTTCGTGTCTACAAATCGTATTGATGGAATTTGCAGAAATTTGAATTTGAATTTTACTTCATTGATAGTGAAAATATGCATTTACTACCTATATAACAAATATTACTGTATAGTAACTATCATAACGTTATTATGAGAATATTATTATGATTTTTTATTTATTTTTTTGGATTTTTTAGATGATTACCCATTTTAAAATAATAATTTAGAATGGGCCCCATAAACCATGACACAACAAAATACCTAAAGATTATTTTTTTTATTTAGGAAAAACTCACCGAAAGGAAAATACTCTCCACACATGCCACTTCCCCAATTCATTTCTCCCTATTTTTTCTCTCTCTTCAGTGGGCCCCACCTCTCTCTCTCGTTTCTCTAGTTCTCTCCACTTTATTCTCTCACGCACACTCTCTCTCTCTATATATATATATTTATTTATTTTCTTCTCTTTTTCTTCTTCTTTTTTCTATATTTTTCTTCTTTTTTTTTTGTAGTAATTTTTTTCAAAATAAAATAAAATATAAATAAAGTAAATTGCAATATAAAATTTAAATTTTGTGAGGAAAATGGTAAAAATGTCGTGTCTACAAATCGTATTGATGGAATTTGCAGAAATTTGAATTTGAATTTTGCCTCATTGATAGTGAAAATATGCATTTACTACCTATATAACAAATGTTACTGTATAGTAACTATCATCACGTTCAATGTTTAATATTTACTGTACAACAATAATCGTATTAGAGAGATTAATTATAGTACAACAATAAAAATATTAATGAGATTGATTTTGATTTTGCTTCATTGATAACAAAAAAAAAAAAGTGTTTTTACTACCTATAAAACAAATGGTACTAATTGTTTCACGAAAGTTATTGTATAGTAATTATTAATATTTTTCATTTAATTTTTGTGTGAAGCCTATAATTAATTACAATTAATTACTATACAGCAACAATCATAGAGAAGAATTGATTTTGCACAAAATTTGAATTTGAATCTTACTTCGTTGATAGAGAAAATATATTTTTACTGTAAGACCCCGATTTTTTATATACGAATAATTTAAGTCGCGTTTTAAAAATATTTTGAAAATATCGGGGTGGATTACGATATAAATTATGTGAATTAAAATTTTAGGGGGTTGTATTGAAATTTTTATAAACATTAAAACATATATTTGGGTTTAATTGCTACCATAACATAATATAAGGGGAGGTTTGTGTAATATTACAAAAATATCTTAATGTATATATAGAGAAAGAATGGGAGTGGGTGATATGATAAGGAGAGGTATGGCTCTTGTCTAGCCGGTGAGCACATACACTTGAGTGTGTGTGTATATACACATACACACACACACACACAAAGATAAAACGGGAAGAGGGGTCCGAAAAGGAAGAAAGAGAAAGGAAGAGAAGGAAGAGAGAGAAGAGTAGCCGGCGGTGGGCTTGCGGTGTGGATATCTCGTCTTCGGTAAGTGAGTGTGTTGTTCCATCGTCCGGCCGCCGTCGTCGCGTTGTGCGTGAGTGATCGACGTTGTTTCGATGCCAACGCGAGTGTGCGTGGGTATGGTTTTTTCGGTGGAGTTAGGTAAGTCGAGGGTATTTGTATGGGTGTGCTCTGCTACTATGTGTCATGTGTGTCTGTTGTGTGTGTGGGCAGAACGATTTGGAGTGGCTGGCGGTAAATGGCATGATCAGATCTCCTAGTTGGTTGGCGGCTGGTTCAAAAAAAAAAAAAAAACAGGAAACGAAAAACAGAAAAACAGAAACAGGAAACGAAGAAGAGAGATAGAGCAGTGGGTGTTGTGCCACCGTTCGGTTGGTTTGTGTGGGTGTTGATTCGCCGTCGTGGATGTAGAGGGTGATCATTGGTAAAGAGATGAGAGAAGGTGGCTGCTGAGATCCAAAACAGAGCAGAGAGAGGAAGATGATCACCGCCGCAGCAGTTAGGTGTTTTGCCTAGGCGGTGGGAATTCAGTAAAGCAGAAAAGAGATTTGTCGCACGGTCGCCGCGGCGGTGAGAAGTCAATGAATCAAGAGTTTAAGCTGCTGAGTATTCGCCTAGGCGGAGGATCGATGGCCTAGGCGGTGAAGCGTCGCTTAGGCGGTGGGGAGCAGAATAAAAAATACATGAAATTTTAGGGAAATCCACGATCGATTCGAAACGGGTAACATGTTCTAATTTATTTTATGAATTCTAAATTTTGTTTCTAACCTTAGAATATCAAAATGAGAATAATAAACAATAAGATCGTTTATATGAATTAGGTGTAAATCGTAAATTTTAACGACGCTAAACTAATCGAATAACATTTTCATATATCAAAATGTGGGGAATGGGAAATTTATGAACGTAGGGCTTGCATTGTGCCATTAAGTTATTTTCTCTATAATATTAATTTAGGCCTTATTACAAATAGGTTCAAAATTGTCGAAAGTTCAGTAACGAATATTTGGTGGAGCTTTGAGAGCAGATATCAGGTGAGTGTACTGTCTTCTTGTCAAACTATTTTTATATTTATATATGATAGGAAGTGGTTATATTTAAATTAGATACTTTTATAAATGATATGGATCAAGCTAGTTATGGGTGAGTTGGTAAAATGGATTTCCATTGAATTGTTTGGGGTTTTAAAAAGAAAGACTTCATAATAATCTGTTGGATTTGGTGGTTTTAATAAAAGGTGGGAAAAACATGATTTTTGAATTAAATCGGTTTTGGAAATGAGGTGGATGTTGGTAATTTGACGGTGTTATTGATTTGATGGTGGTGATTATTTGCTTGAGCAGAATGGTGATTTTGTTTGTAGTTTTACGATGATATTATTGTTTTGACAATATTGTTGGTTGGTCTGTTTGGAAAATGGGTATTGATTTGTGATCTGATGATGATATTATTGAGTTGACTATGCCATAGTTTATGTCCTGTCCAGAAGGTGGTCTGGCAGGTGGTGATACATATTATGTCATGTCCGAAGGGTGGTCTGGCAGGTAGTGATTCATATTATGTGGTGATTTATATTATGGCCTCTGGAGACGTTCGGTAGGCGGTGATCTGCGCAGTTAGGTCCGCTAGGAAGGCATATCCTACGGATGGTTACGGTACCGTTGCAACTCCCGATCGTGAGGTTAAAACGATCACTATGGCTTAGCCGGTGGGTATGGGATTGAGATGTGTGTTTGAGTTGGGGTGTTTTATATATATATTGAGTGATTTATTATTGATTATGGTGATTGGTCTTATTTGATACTGGATGAATTTGAATGGGACTTATTTATACCGTTTTACTCTCACTGCTTATTTGATACTGAAGATTTTACCAACTGTGTGGTGTTTATATATTTACATTTGATCCATTTAAATGTTGTATTATTTAGAATGTATTATTATTATATTAAAAATGATTTTTACTAAGAAAACAGTACACTCGCATGTGAATCTTTTAGGAGACGGTCGCCTACTGGTATTAGGTGGAGTCATCTGGAAATCTTTGAGTTGAACTGTCAGAGGTGAACCATATGAAAGATAAAGATTATGTATGTCTTGTATAATAAATTGTATAGTAATTTATGCATTTTGTAATGTATAAAAAGATTAAATGTAATAGGTGATGTCATGTTGTCGTCACACCGGCCCTGGAATGATGGGTGTCCAGGACGGGTCGTGACATTTACTACTTACAAAATAAATGTTATTGCATTGCAAAAATCATCAAATTCACTATCACACAAAGTTACTATATAGTAACTATTTAGCATTTGCGTTTAATTTTTGTAAAAAGTATACAATTATTTATGATTAATTACTGTATAGCAACAATAGTAATGAGGGATTGGTTTTGTAGAAAAAAATTGGATTTTGAATTTTGGTTCAAAAATGTGATTTTATTGTTTCTAGAATTTTAATGTTCCAGTTTCAGTCTCAGTTTAATTAACCGGTGAGCCCCACATTCTCTCGATTCTTGTTCACAAACATATACAAAATTCATGCACCAAAATTGCATTGCAGCAACTTTCATACAGTATTAACACACGACAAATGATAATGAGTGTAGATCTCATATGAAATTGATAATAGTCATTGTACATCGATATTTACTAAAATGAGATTCTTACTTGAATCATTGAGGCATAGTTGATGGACTAAAAACATTGAAACAACATTCAACGTTACTGAAAATGATTAATCAACTTATTGCTACCCTCCATTGATAAAAATTCCATTGCAGAAAATTGCAAAAAACATTGCCATGATAATTGTAGTGCAAAAATATTGCAAGGAGTAATATTTGCTACGCAGCAATAAAATCTTTCATTGCCACTAGATTTCATTTTTCCTTATTTTGACACGAAAATGCAATGTTAGTAATTGTCACTTAAAATGTTACTGTACAATAAAATTTGTTGGGTAGTTAGTAACTTTCACAAAAATTTACTATGAAGTAATTTTTTACAAAAACTGTTGTGCAACAATTTTTCAAATCACGATGAGATGTTCTTCACAAAAAAGGAGAATACTTGACATATTTGACAAATCAAAACAATGAACCATGAAAATTTACATATTTGGAAAACAAGGAAATATTTTTAGAACCCTAAAAATATTTTCAACAATCCAAAAAATTGTCTCAAATTTGGAAAACCAAATAAAAATTCAAAAATTCAAAAAACAAAAAACAAAAACAAAATCGATTTAAGTGTTTCTAATGCTTAACTAACTAATTGAAAAAAATAGAAAATTCTGCAAATTGAAGGACAAACAAACAAGTCCTTAGGGTTTTCTAACCAGGTTTTAAGACATTCAAATTGTTCATTGATGAGTACTGTAACGACTCGATTTTTCAAGGTCGCCACAAGGTTTCTCCTCTTAGAGAATTAACGCTAAAACGAATGACCAATATTTTTCATTATTAATAACAATCTAAGAAATTTTACATTGCGATGGCAATAATTATAGTTTGTCGATTTATCGAATCAATTTTTTTTTAATAGTAAATAATAAATACAATTTTTATAAACTTACTAGAAATTCAAATAAACCTCATATCGCAGTTGGTCCTATAATTAAAACTGTGGGGTTGTGAATCAACGCTCAATAGAATTTCAAACCCTCTAATACATGTATTTAATTGATACAATAAATAAAATACATTGGCATGATTTTCATATAATCATAATTATTTCATAAAATTTAATAATTAAAATTCAACAACAATAATAACATAAATCATACAGTAGGAAAATTATATAGATATATTAAAAGAGTTAGAAATTCTACCTGAAATCTACGGTGGATAATTAATTGCAAAATTATATTTTCTTTTCACCATCTCTATTTTTTATCTGTTCTTCTTGGTGCCTTCTGCTTGGTTCGTTTGACATCCCCCAACAAAACCAAACAAACTCTTTCTTTATCTTATTAAACACACACATCTATCTATGCATTTATATATATATATATAAACAAGTGGGGCCCACCAAAAATTAACTTTTCTTGTTTTTATTTTGTTTTGATCGATCTCCCAAGTCCCAAATTCACACACACACACACATGCCATATTTATAAATTATACATTATGTGGTTTCCATATTGGCCATAATTTATTTATTAATTAATTTATTTATATTAAGGCCCATTTAAAATAAAATAAAAATATTAATTATATCCTAAAACTCTTAAAAGTATATTTTAAATAACCTAATAGTCCCAAAATCCTTTAAAATTAATTTAAAATTAACATTTAATCTCTCAAAATTACCAAATATTATTTATGCCATAAATTTGTAAAACAATCCCAAAAATATTAAACTTATATATAATAGTATTTTTAAAAATATAAATTTAACATTTAACTCCAAAAATTATCAAGTATAAATTTATAAAATAGTCCCCAAAAATATTAACTTATATTAAATAATGTTTTTCTAAAAATATAAATTTTTGAGGTATTACAATCTACCCCCTTAAATAAATTTCATCATCGAAATTTTGGTCAAACAATAATCATTCAGAATCACACCGTACTAGTCATGTTAGTCACACTTGACTCTAGAACAATTGTTCTCTATGTAGGGTCCCATAACCGAAAGTCACCTATAATTCATAACCATCAAAATCCATTCCACACATCGCTACATCCGTATTCATAGTAGCTCATATTATATTCAACAACCTACGGATAGAGTACACTTTGGTCGGTAACACCTAGCATAAATAACTAATTACTAAAGAATCTTATGTTCCTAACTGCTTCCGCTGTGCACTCTGATAAAAATAACAATAAATATATATGCCCAATAAATATATTTTAAATATCTCAGTAGTCTCATTTGGATTGAATTTATCTCAATTCCAACAAGTCCACAACCTCGATAATTTTCCTACTTGGCATGACTTTTCAAGTCAATTGCTATATCCCATAACCAGCTTTTATCAATTTCATCCAACATTTAAATCAACATGTTCACAACCAACATCATCATCAGTGGATAGCTCAATCCCTTGTGGACTATCTCGTGAGACTAATATCAATTTAAATATCTACATTAAAATTCCAATAATCTCGTAAACTTTTTCATAAATATCAATATAATCCAAACTTTTAATAATAAATTTTTCGCAATACGTCCAAAACACATAAACACTTCCCAAGCACATAAATATGTCTCAAAACACCTAAATACGTTAAAATCATATAAATATATCTTAAAACACATAAATACAACCGAACCACATAAATACGTATAAAACTAAAAATCAAATACATCTCAAATCACATGATTATGTATCCAAAGTCATGTAATATAACGAGTTCAATATTAAATTCAATACTCACGTAAACTGTATAAACAAAAAATATTACATAAGCCCCCAATCGCATTTCCACAATACCAATTAAACTAAAAAATTTAAATTAACATTTTCAAGTAACAATTGGCTCCCAATAGTCTCATAATAACCCCCCCACTCCGACTCTACCTATCGTTAGTAGTGGACCAATATCTATCTGAGTTATTTTTATCGGTGTACTGTTTTCGTAATATAAAAATATTTTATGGATCAATTATTTTTATTAAAATCCATATTATAATAAAATATAATCACACTGGACAATATCCAAATCTCAACAAAAATATTATCGTAGCAGAACAACCGAATTTAAATCAATTAATCAACTCACTTGTATATAATAAAATAATATACTTCCTTGCCAGCCATATGATCATTTACCTCACGATTAGGAGTTATAACGATATTGTAATTTATCTATTTGTGTCATCTAAAGTGGCTATCAATATCAGAGTCTTTTAATATCTCCAATGGTAGGAGCAACCACCTTGCAGGATTTGCCTGACAGGTAATAAAATATATCTACTATGCAGGACTTGTTTGACAAGTAATAAAATATATCCACCATGCAGGACTTGTCTGACAACTAACAACATATATCCACTCTGCAGGACTTACTTGACAGGTAACAACATATATCCACATCTCACAGGACATGCCCTCCTGATGAGAAGACAACTATGGTGTAGTCAGATAATAAAATCACTTTCCACATTTAAAAATTTATTTGATCGGCGTAACGTTATAAAATAATCCATTTCAATAAAAAAAAAATTCCAAATTTTAATACAAAAATATAATTTGACAATTTACATAGAAGATAATACACACGTTGTCTTCATAATATAAAAAGAATTTATGGACCAAGTATATTTATCAAACACCATTTTTCAAAATATACTATAATATAACCGCACAGCAGGCCGAAATAAAATTCTATTGTTATCATTACAATAAAATGATGTTTTTAAGTCAACCAATCAAATTATTTTGATATATAATAAAATATTACACACATATTTCTATGCTAGCCATAAGATCATTTCACATTATGATTGTGAATTACGACAATACCGTAACATATACAACTGTGCCATCTAAGGTGTCTATCAGTGTCAAAGTCATTCAATATCTCCAATGGTAGGAGCAACCACCCTGCAGGATTTGCCTAACAGATAACAACATATATTCACCCTACAAGATTTGCCTGACAGGTAACAATATTTATTTACCCTGCAGGACTTGCTTGACAGATAGCAATTATGGCATAATAGGATAATAAAAATCATTCTCCAACTTTTTTTAAAAAATAAAAAATAAATTTACTTGATCCACGCCAAATATAGAATTTTCCAAATGGAGACTCAGCTTTTGTTTCATTATCAAAATGTGTTTTTTTTTTTCTTTTTTCTTTTTAAACTGTTGCTTGTGAGATAGCTTTAAAAGAATAAGCAAACGATAAAAAAATATAAAAGAGAATAGAAACAGAAAAGCAACAACATTGACCAAAGGCCATTTCTTTTTTCACAATAATATAATAAATTATAAATTGTACTAAAATTATTATTTTTAAATATTAGACAATTTATTATGAATAATGGGTACCATAACCCAAGACTAAGACGGTCGCAAACCCATCCTAATACCACGTGTAACGACTCGGTTTCCCAAGGTCGCTACAAGATTTCTCCTCTTGGAGAATTAACGCTAAAATGAACGACTAATATTTTTCATTATTAATAACAATCCGAGAAATTTTACAATGCGACGGCAATAATTATAATTTTTCGATTTATCAAATCAATTTTTTTTAATAGTAAATAATAGATAAATTTTTTATAAACTTACTAGAAATTCAAATAAAACTCCTGTCGCAGTCTCACTCTCACCGGCTCTGCAATCAAAACTATAGTATTGTGAGTCAACGCTCAGTAGAATTTTAACCCCTCTAATACATGTATTTAATTGATACAATAAATAAAACGCATTGGCATGATTTTCACATAATTTTCACATAATCATAATTATTTAATAAAATTTAATAATTAAAATTCAACACCAATAATAACATAAATCACACAGTAGGAAAATTAAATACATATATTAAAAGAGTTAGAAATTCTACCTGAAATCTACGGTGGATAATTAATTGCGAAATTATATTTTCTTTTCACCATCTCCATTTTTTATTTGTTCTTCTTGGTGTCTTCTGCTTGGTTCATTTGACATCCCCCAATAAAACCAAACAATATTTCTCTCTCTACCCTATTAAACACACACATCTATCTCTCTCTGTGTGTGTGTGTGTGTATAAACAAGTAGGGCCCACCAAAAATTAACTTTTCTTATTTGTGTTTTGTTTTGATCGATCTTCCTAGTCCCAAATTCACACACACACATGCCACATTTATATATTATATATTATGTGGCTAGTATGGTTTTCTTCCTTGGAAAGGAAACCATATCTACCATAATTTATTTATACTAAGGCCCCTTTAAAATTTAAAAAAAAAATATTAATTATATTATAAAACTCTTAAAAGTATATTTTAAATAACCTAATGGCTCATTTGGTTGGACGGAATGGAATGAGGGTGGAATGGAATGGAAGAAATAATAGAATGAGAGAAGAAATATAATGAAATTGTTAATGGAATCGCGATTCCATTATCTTATTTGGTTGGTATGGAATGAGGGAAGTAATGGAATAGTGAAATATAGTAAAATTCTCATTATACCCTTATAAAATTATTATTTCATTCTCTTATTTGGTTAGTATAAAAAGAGTGAAGTAATGAAATGAAATATAATAAAATTCTCGTTATGCCCTTATTACAAAATTTTATTATATTTTACTATTCCATTCTTTCCCTCATTTTATTATATTTCACTATTCCATTCAATTTTAAGTTTCTGTTCTCTAATTTTTGTTTCTATTCTCAATTTTCAGTTTCTATTTTCTAATTTCTATTTCTGTTCGCAATTTTTCAGTTTTCGTTTTCAATTTTTTGTTCTCTAATTTTCTATTTTTATTCTTAATTTTTAATTTATGTTCTCAATTTTTTGTTTCTGTTCTTAATTTTCAGTTTCCGTTCTCAATTTTTTGTTCTCTAAATTTCTATTTTTGTTCTCAATTTTTAGTTTATGTTTTCAATTTTCTGTTTTTGTTCTTAATTTTTATTTTTTGTTCTCAATTTTCAGTTTCCGTTCTCAATTTTATATTCTCTAATTTTATATTTATGTTCTCAATTTTCTATTTCTATTCTTAACTTTTTGTTCACAATTTCTGTTTCTATTCCTAATTTTCTGTTCTCTAATTTCAATTAATGTTCTCTAATTTTTATTTCTGTTCTTAATTTTTAATTTTTGTTCTTAATTTTCAAGGGCTTAAATACAAGGACTATTATGTAATTTAGGATGTTCATTCCATTGGGTTGGAATCACATTCCACCCTATCTCAAATGGAATCTCATTCCACCCTATTTAATTCCAGTGGAATCACAAAAGTGATTCCATTGGAAAACCAAACAACAGAATATGAATAGAGGGCGAAATACGATTCCATTCTGCCCCCAATTCCGTCCAACCAAACATGCCGTAATAGTCTCAAAATTCTTTAAAATCAATTTAAAATTAACGTCCAATCCCCAAAAATTACCAAATATTATTTATACCATAAATTTGTAAAATAATTCCAAAAGTATTAAACTTATATAGAATAGTATTTTTAAAAATATAAATTTAACATTTAATTCTAAAAATTATCAAGTCTATATGTACAAAATTGTCCCCAAAAATATTAACTTACATCACATAATGTTTTTTCGAAAATATAAATGTTCGTGGTATTACAAGTACACTACATACTACATACAAATTCAGATGCAGTTTCAATCCTAAAAACCTTTTAATTATCGAAAAAAATAGCAACCGAAAATCAAACACCCAAGAATATACTTTAAAAATCCGCCAAATCAATAAGTACATATATCTTATTTTCAACAAAAAAGAAAAGAAAAAAAGAAAAGAAAAGAAATAAAACACAGATTGTTAATGAAGACTCAACGAAAATATCGGAGACGAGAAGAATAACAATTTTGAAATCAGTGGATCCAGAAACATAGGTTTTGAGACCTCCAATACCAAAGCAAGTGAGATAAAACCCTAAAACATAAATTCAGCATCAAGAAACTTTAAGATGTGGAGACTGAAAGAAACTAAAATTAAGCAAAGAAAACAAGAATAAATGATTAATTTAGAGAGAAAATAGAGAGAGTACATACCGGATGTAATTCGACACCATCAATTTGTGTACAACCGAATCCGTAAATGCAACCGATGATGCGAACACTAGATGTAGCCAAAACCCTACGCTTGATGGAACACTGCTTGGAAATGGGAGATGCACAACAATCTTCTAGGATTCAATATAAATTTGAATATAAAGGAAATGACAGAAATTTCTCCCCCCAAATCAGTCCATATTGCATCGTTCTACACACGCTTTGCTTGCTAGGTAGAGACACACGATGACCTTTGGGTTTTTCTCTAATTGCATAATGTTATATGGGTTGTCGAATGAAAAAGTAATGTGCCATAGGGCCCATGGTAAAAAACTATTTTTTTTAAAAAAAAAAATGAATGAAAATTTGAATTGATAATAATAACAAAACAAAAATAAATAAACAAATAAAATTATTAATTAAAAACAATTTCGTTTGAAGGAAAATTAATTTATCTTTTTTTAAAATTTAATATTATGAATATAATTTAAAAAAAGAATGAAATTTTGAATTGATAATAAAAAATAAAACAAAAATAAATAAATATAATTACGAATTAAAAAACTAATTTATTTTATTATGTAAATATAGAATTGGAATTGGAAGCAATTTTCTAGTCATTTTCAATATTATTAATTTGAATTAAAAGTAGTTTTCTACTCATTTAATGTTATTGATAATGGAAAGATAAGATCTTAGCCATTCATTTTATCAAAGTGGAAGGAGAGAGAAGATTTTAATGAGGTTAAAGAATGCATTTTTCAAACTTTTTGGTGGGTTTTAATTTTTATTTCTTTATTTTTTATATATAAAATTAGAATTTGTTAATTTGCAAAAATTGATCAAAATAATCTGAATTAATGGTTATTTGTTTATTATTTTATTATATGTTAGTAAAAAAATAATCTGTTGAAATGTTATTTTAATATGATTATTTATGTAATTTTTAATAATATATTTATTTTTTATATTTATAAAACGTAATTACTTACTAAAATTTATAAATTTTTATTTTTGATTTTTTATTTACCACAAATAAAAAAAGAAAAGAAGAATTCAAAATAAAAGTACAATTTAAAAAAAAAAAAAAAAACAAGAGAAATATCTATATCTACATCTATATCTATATTTAATACATAAAAGTGGAACAAGAGAGAATGTTTTAATGAGGTTAAAGATTGCATTAATACATGTAAAAGGGTTGCATGTATTAGGCCGAGAGATAAAGGATGAAAATAAAGTTGCACGTAGAAGCTACCTTTTGACGATCAAAGAGCTCAAACAAAAGAATGACCTTCTTGAAGAAAAACTCCAAAAATATGATGCAAAACAAATATCGAAAGTTGCTGCTTCTACCCCCAATAAAATTAGGCTTGTTGAAACCAGACAAACACCGTGGGCTGTATCGGCTGCCCCATCCAAGTCACAGATATGCACCGATTTGTAGATCATAAACGCGGAGCCACTTTTATAGTAATGCCTGAAATTGAGCAACCCGTAGCAGACATCCCAGCCTGTCTACCTTCTACAGAACAGCTCGTAGAACAAACGCCAAAAGTAACTTCAATGATCAAGCGTATAAAATAGAAGGTCAGACTTGAATGTAAAAGTGGGAGTGATTTTGTGTACCCAAAGTCCAAAGGCAAGCAAAAAAAGACAGCCACAGAGCAGGAATACGAAGACAACATTGGGATTCCTGAAGGAAAAAAGTCAAAGGTGGCAAAACTGTTTAATTATCAAGATTGGGAGCTCCTGCAACTAATACATGAGGAGGAGGGCGTTGGTATGTAACACTACACATAACACTTTCTTTGTGAAAAAATGTGTGTTGCGCTTCTGTAATAATAATTCAATTATGGATTTGTTGACAGGGTTTTTGTGTGGGGCGAAGAAAAGCCAATGTCTATATTCTCGTGTGAGGATGCTAAATGCATTATCCAAGAAAAACAAATATCAGACAATGTGGGCAAGTAAACTACTTACTTTGAAAGTTTTATATGATATGGAATTACGTGCATTAAATTGTTTGTGCCTGCAGGTGATTGATTCGTTCAGGGAATACCTAGAGAACATAATGCATGCAATCAATTAAATGCGCCCCACATTTGCTGTGGGGATGTTGGACCAATCAAAATTTGTCATCACAAGTACATGCGTACTTAACGCAAAAAAATAAAATTACTATTCAAGATGCACACTAATTTACATATGTGAATGTCCATGCAGAGTGTGCTCAAACAAAGACCAGAAAACCTCCTGAACCATCTATATGCATTGATCAAAACCACATTCACAAGCAATTGCAAGTACATACAATTCTCGTTGAACACTGAAGGTCGCCGTGCATATGCAAACCATTGGACGTTGTTGGTGCTTAACATATTTGACAAGAAATGGACTTTTTACGACTCCATTCTACCAAGAGACCCTGCCTCCATTTAATATTACAATGACGTTCAAATTGTGGTATTCTTAATCATTAAATCATTGATAACTCCAACCTCGTTTTATATCTAACTATGAAAATAACTAGCATTACGCAGAGAAAACAACCACAGAGAAATACATCACCAAAAACATTCTACTAGGCTGGGGGGGCACAAATCGAACAGTGTTTTTATAGTCCACATCATAAGGGGCCGTAAGTGAAGCTGTTGAATTTCAACATCACAACTTCTGTTGTATATTATCTTATAAATCTTTTCTCTTTTCAACACTCTCAGGATAGATTGCGGGGTGTACATAATGTATATCATGATGCAGTACGTAGAAAACAGACCAGTGGCAAAGAAAATATTAGTAGTAGAAGTGAGGAACATGAGAAAAACAATCATCCACTAGCTCTTGAACGACAAACCAAAGACGTGGACATTGGATGCTGCCAGAGAGATGAAAAAGATGCAAGAAACAATGTCAAACACACAACCATGACTGTGGAAAGATGATGTCCGAGACAGACGTCTATTTTTGTTAAAATGACTTATCTTATGTGTTTTTTTTAAATGACCCAAGTATGAGGGCAATTTTTGTTAAGGTGACTTATTTTAGATGTACACATTGATGTGTTTAATGAGTAGAATGTTAATTTCTTTATACAAACTTGAAACTGTTGCCATTAAATATAAATATTCATATTGTAACCATCCGTTGGAGGATTCATGTCAAATTAACATTCATATATGTCGTTGAAGTATGATTAACATTCACATATTTAAAATAAATACTAATAATAGGATATGTAAACACAAAGCATCAAGTTTGGTTTATGTGAATATACACACAACTGTATATCATGTCTCAAATCACAACAAAAATACCAAAAAAAAAAAAAAAGTGAACCTTCAAATTCTAAAATGATAAAAATTTATAAAGGAACAATTAGTCAAAATTTGGAAAACATTCTCAATAATCATGATTATGTGAATATACACACACGGTATATCATGTCTCAAATCAGAACAAAAATACGAAAAAATGAAAAAAGTGAATATTCATATCCTAAAATGAACAAAACATTCAAAAAAAAAAAAAGTCAACCTTCATATTCTAAAATGATAAAAATTTATAAAAGAACAATCAGTTAAGAATTGGAAAAAATTCTCAACAATTTTAGATAAGTTGTCACTGTTTTATAATATATATAAATGTTCACTGTGATATTGAAAAACAAAGTCAATCCAAAAAACAAAGAGATAAAACACCAAACAAAACTCTATGTGATCTACCCCTCTAGGTACAAAACAAAATAAAGCATTACTTTTTAGTTAAAGTATACCAAAAAAAAAAAAAAAAGGAAAAAAATTAACCCATAGCGCGAACCCAGGTCCAAGATGCTCCCTCAGCGTTTCAACCACAGCTTTAAGGCTAGCAACATGAGCATGGAGGTGCTCAACCAATTGTTTCAACTCCGTATTCTCTGTCTCCATGATAGTGTACCTCCATCTAGCACCACCAATCCGCTATCGCATATCCCTAGCCAAGTCTGCCAATTTCTTCACATCTCCATCCTATTTGTAAACGCTTTCGTCGAAAGCATTGTTAATGTTGTTCGCCATTTAATGCAAAACTTTTACAAATATGAAATCAAAATAGTAAAGTAAAGATTAAGAAACAATAAAACTCATATATCATCTGTGTATAATTGAACCCCTATTTATAGTCTCACCAACAAGAACTGCAAAAGCCACGTATTAAGTATGAACACAATTAACAACTTGTTGAATTTACTGCGACCGTAATTAGCACATGAATCTGACCAAGAAGGTTGTCAGGATCGTCCCATCTTCCCACGCAAAATATTACTGTTATGATATTTGGAAATGCTTAGATTAACGTGAATATTCATTATAACGCTTAACTCAACATTAATTACATGCTTATCGATCAAAGATCTAAAATTGACAACATTAAACATGAACAAATTAATGGACAAACCTCAATCCACGTATACCAACTGCACAAATTAACAAGTCAGGATTTTTCCGAATATTTTTCATGAACAAACACCTTCGATTATATTCAAAACACATACGAATGTTCATATTACATATCAAAAGTATAAACTGTGCACAATGACTTAATGTCACACTTCATGTACAAATAACATTTCAAAAGCCATCTGAAAACACAAGACATACCTAATGATCAGTACAACTATTTTTTTAACACATATTTGCCAAAAAAAAAAAGTCCTTCTGACCAGTATACCCACGAACAACACCCATTAGCATTAGTTAATAGATAAGTCACTTTGAACCGGCCCAAAAAACCCAAGAATGTTCAATCCGCGCAAAGTTTCCAACTCAGCTTCCAATGCATCAAGGTGTAATCGCAAACTCCTATTTTCCTCACTCAAATCCCTGTTGACTTGCAAAACAGCGGTGAAAGTGTCCTTCGCATCCCCCATATGCCACTGCATTGCCAAAATAGTGTGTGTCAACCTGTTTATATCTTTATTGAATTTCTTGGCAGCCTCATCAAATGCATTCGATCCTTTGTTAGCCATTTTGCAACCGCACACGTCGTTCCTTCCAAAAAAAGGTATATAAAGAATATCTCAATTGAATCCACCCTTACTTATACCGTAATTTGGGAAAAAACCATTTAATACCAAAAATTTACTTTTAACCCTAACCACACACCCTTAATCATCCTGCCTCATGCAAGCATAAAATCACACATCAAATTTCACTTCAGCATTGTTCATACCCATTTGCAGCGTCGCCTTGGGATCGTGAATGTTAACACCAATTAACCACATATCCACTTAATGTAAATGATATTTTTCAAATCCAACTAAACACATTCTCATTCATCAAATTACACAAACAATCTCTTCTTCATACCATTTCTGATGCCATCAATAAATGCACAAATTAAACACACTACAAAATTCCATTATAAGAAACCAAAAAAAAAAAATATATGGCCACACTTAAGTAAACATTCATGCGCAATACCAATTCACAACACAAAAAAGATTTGACATAAACTAACAAATTACAAAATTGAGAAACTCAACATAACACATAGAACCAAAGTTTATTCATTCAATTTGTTTGATTGTGTACAACCATTACATCATGGGAAAAAATTATAGAATTAAAAATTAAATCAAATTGGAGCAGTACAAGTCTTCTGATTATGTCGACCAATTTTCTTACATCTACCACAACGAATCTTAGCTCTCTCACCCTTCGATGGGATTTACTTCTTCCGTGGATGACCAACTTGCTTCTTAGTAGCGGGGGGAATAATCACCATTTCAGTTTCATTCTACGCTAGCCTCTCAAGTGTGGGAATACCGTAAATACCTTTGGTATATAAGTTCTCCTATAGTAGTCAATTATAAAGTACATCTCTATGAAAGTATACAAATTTTGCCCACTCTTTTGTATGGCAAAACATGCATGTACACAAGGAAATTCATTACCTTGCCAATTAAAACATGTGTATGTTTTACTACCCAAACCTACCAACACAGTTGGATGATAAAGCACTTTATACACATTCTTGCCGCACTCAATCACTGTCCATGTCCTTCCCTTCCTGATCACGATCAGGACAAATAAAACCTGTTATTAGGAGAAAATTTGCGCGTCTAACTGACATTTGTGCCATCAACTTGCATCTAATCTTATCAACCATCAAAATGACCGTCAAATGTCGTAAATCACGAATCCAGGCATTGAAAGACTCTACCAAGTTTGACGAAATTTTTTCGTACCTTTTGCCTTGGAAGAACATATTGCAAAATCTATCTGTGGGGACATCAGTTCCACTCGCCCTTTTCCTTTAGCTCTTACTTGCTCGAATAATTGCTGGTATTTATCGATCATTGTAGCATAATCCATTTTGTTGTACTTGTACACCAAGCTCTCTTTGAAATCTTGTTTCATTCTAGTAAGCTTATCACGCAAATTATTCTTTAAATGATTAAGACAATATGCATAACTGCAATTTGGGAACATTCTTGATACACCTGCAATAATTCCATTATGTTTGTTCGCTATAAACGTTAATACTCATTTGTGTGACACAATTTGCGAAAAATTAGATAAAAATAAATTCCAATTATTGTCATTATCTACATCTACAGTCGCAAAAGCAACCAGGAACATTCCTGCAAAATGAATATACTTATACAAAATAAAAAAAAGGCTTGTAGCTACTAAAAAAAACAAAAAACAAATCACGAACTGACCATTTTGACCATCTTTTGCATTTGCTTCCAATAAACAGCCTTTTTATTGACCATCAAGGAAGGTGTCATCCAAGAAAATCATAGGTCGACATAATTTAATTCCATGTATACAAGCATCAAATGCAACAAATAGTCTTTTGAAATGTCCTGTCTCTATATCATACTCCAGTACCAAATGGCTCCCAGGGTTTGTATGAAGACACACATCAACATACCATCGAAGTTGGTCGTATGATGACTTATAGTCACCATATAGCCCATAACGCACTTTTTCTACCCCATTCCACGCAATGTGGTATAGGATATTAATTCTGTAATCATTCTTAAAAGTGTGAAAGACATCAATCAAGCAAACGTTCGGTGTGTTTCTGACCAAATTAACCAAGCCTGATTTCACCATATTTGAATTCATGTTTTTTTTCTTGTTTGTCCTAAACGTAGCACCACATGTAGGGTTGTTTTCCAGTTCCCAAATGTGAAAGAACCCTTTCTTTTCATCTACCCTTCCATGTACTCACCAATTGCCTCATCTTTCTTCCTTCATTGAACATTCCGTTACCCTTTTTTTATAATTTGTTTTTTGAATTTAAAGCTAAAATCTATTTGAACGACATACTTTTTCAGTATTTCTCTAAACTTAGATACCCTACCCTTAAAAGTTTGTCCAATATCTTTAATACCTTCAACCCGGTGGTAAGATACAAGAGCTTTTTGGGGGCAGCGGACAGAAAATTGGCAATAAATCATCATCTCTACTGTCATCGCTCCTCCTTCCATGCCCACGCGGATGTTCAATAATCATGTTAGAAGAAATCCCCCCATCCACTACCGCAAAACTTAACTTCAACACCAATATACTCAAGCTTTATAGAAAGAGCAAGACTGAAAACAACTTCTAAATCACTCTGACATGCCATTAAACACTTGTCGTGTTCGAGGATAGAATAATACAACTCAAAAGATTGCATGGATGTACTCGACCAGAGCTGGACAACTTCATTTTCGTATTTCAGGGATTATAAGTTTGGTTACGGGTTTAATTTGATACCTTAGGTAAGTCAATTTGCCATATATGCATCAATTTGCATTTAATAATCTATGGAATTGAGACATTTGTTGTTATTTGATTCTTAATTTTGAGGTCAGTGATCCTCATAGACATTTGGCGATCTTGCCCATCTCACATTGCCTTCTTTTCACTCTCTCCATCTCTCTCTCTCCACCGATGCTCTACTTCTATCTCCCAGGTACGATGTTCTTTATTTTTGCTCAGTTCTTTGCTTGATTCTTCGATATGTAGTTTAGCTTTTGGCTATCAATTTTCTATTTTGATTATCTATTGGCTTATGTTTGCAATTTTCATGAATTTTCGATTTGATTGCTAAAGTAATCTGATCTCTGGCTATTCCTAGGGGTTTTTTATTATTGAAGTAACAGTATAGGAGTAAGGTACATACTCAAATCCGATCTCTGTCCATTCCTGGGGTAATTGATTTTGTGGTAATTGTTTTTTAATTTTTCGTATTTGTCTAACATACCCAATTTTTGGAAAGGATAATTGGTTATTAGTCCCAAATATCAAACCTAATTTTAAAAAGTCCCGTTTAAAACATAAATTTTGATTTAGTCCCTTAAATTGGGTTTTACTTGAATTTTAGTCCTGTATGTGCAGGTATTGCATGAATTATAGAGAAAACTTTGGTGAGTAAATTCATATTATAGTCAATATTAGTTACAATTTAATAATTGTTATATATTACATATATTTGTGTATGTTAGTTACATGTACTTATGTAATATTAGTTACATATTACAAATTGCATGTATTTATATAATATTTGTGACATTTAACAAATATTATACACATAAATTAGTTTAATATTAGTTACATGTATTTGTGTACATTTAGTTACATGTAACTAATTACATGTATTTTGTGTAATTTTTGTTACATCTAACAAATTTTTACACATAAATCAGTTACATGTTACAAAACACAGTAATATTTGTTACATATAAAAAAATATTTACACACAAAATAGTTATATGTAACTGTGTGTGTGCAAACGCGTGTATTGGGTTTCCGTATTTTTTAAATAGGTGGGACTAAAACACAAGTTGCTTTCGCCTTTGGGACTTTTTTAAAATTAAGGGTGAAATAAAGGACTTGCCACCGAATTCCCGTTTTTTAGGATACATCTACAAGCCTAGAACATGTCATCACTTTTGTTCCCATATATCTGTTCTGTTATTGTTCCCAAATTACTGATTTTTGATACTGTTTTGTTACTGTTCCCAAATTACTGTTTTGTTCTATTACTGTTTCCAAATTACTAATTTTTCTAATGGGAATAGATAAGTATATCCATGATTTCTAACAGTATACTAATTTCTAATGGTGTTCCATGTTCTAACAATGTACTGTTTTCTGAGTTGTTCGGACTAAAAGATATATTGTTAGAGCATCGGTAAAGTTGTTCTTGCGTTGTCTGAATAGTATACTATTAGAACACCCATTTTCGAACAGTATACTATTAGAGCAACCATTTCTTGAGTTAAATTTCAATTGTTTGAGTTAAATTTCAGCACGTTTAACTAAAGTTGTTATATTCCCTTATTTATGTTACCTATTGAAGTTATTGTTTCGAAATTTCATTAAACAACACATTTCAACACATTTTCTATTCTTGAGTTAAATTTCATTGAACATCACATTTGTGAGTTAAATTTCATTCAACAACACATTCAATTGAACAACATAAGTTCTTGAGTTAAATTTCATTTATTCTTGAGTTAAATTCAACACATTTAACTAGAGTTGTTCTTGAGTTAGCCTTCAACAAAGTTTTTCTTCTCAAATTCAATTGAACAACACATTTCAGCACATTTCCCCAGCAAAATTTGTCAAATTACAAATTAAATTTGAAAGGATTAAATATGATGATTTTGCTCTTATGAAAAAGGCTTGAGTCTTCACAAAATTGTTCCCAACATATTGTTTCTGCTCTGTTCTCAAATTAGTTTAGCGATTTTGGTGATTTATTTGTATATCTACATCTACAATTGTAGATCCTTGAACTTTGCTCAGTGATTTATCCGTATATCAAAACCCTAACCGAGTGAGTATTTTTGCTTTTGATTATCGATTGGGCAGTGTTTGGAATGTTTAATTATTTTAATTTATTCTTTTTCTTTTGTATTAGCTGTAGATTTAATTTTGTTATTCATTCGTATTGGCCATTGTTGCTTTACTCGAATTAATGCTGATTATTCCAAGATAATTATGATAATATAAGATAGTGGCAATTAAATTAGTTTAGTCACTATTTTTTTTTCTTTTTTCTTTTTGGAAGGGGTGGGGTTTATATATGTAAATTTTTCTTATTAGTTGAAATCTTTATTCTAGTATATTGTTCCATATTTTCAACTTATTTTGCAACCATTGCCGCTTTACTTTAATTCAAACACCCAATTCTGCCAAGTCCAATTGTCTCCGACCTTTAATTTGAGTATTTAGTGATTTTTTTTATTTTGTATTTATGTTCCCATATGTCTAGTCTCTTACTGTTCTGTTCCCATACGGTTGTATTGTTACTATTATGTTCGCATATTTCTATTCCCGACATACTGCTTCTGTTCTGTTTCCGAATTAGTTTAGTTTTTGTTATGTTTGGTTAATGTTTCTGTTCCGAAACTTGTGTTGTGGAATTAGGGGGAAAAGCTGCAAAATATATTGTTCCATTCCTAGAAAACTATTCTGATAATTGATATTAGAATGTAAATGAAGCATAATTAAGTAAGAAAAGTGAGGAAAAAGAGTGGTAATGGGTGTCCTTTCCTTTAGGCTTTATTTCACCACATTCAAGTCGATTTTGCAACCATGCAAAATCAAAATTTTGAGAAAAAAATAGTTGTTTATAACCTATTTCTTTCTAATTGAACCTATTTTATATGTATTTGACATGCTTAAAGATGAAGATGTAGTCATACACTACCTAAACCTATTCAAGTTTTTTTTTCCTCTCAATAATGATGAAGCTTAAAATGTTTAAAAAAATAACAGTTTTAGTTGCGATTTTAGTTTGATATATTTCTCATGATTTTGATTTTATACTGACCGAAATCAAAACACTATCATTCTTAGGAAAATGTTAAACAAATACATATCCGCGAAGGGTTATTGGGTCGGGTCGGGTTTTACTTGCCCTAAGTAATGCATGAAGTATTTAAACACAGATCTCTTTCAATGGTGGACCGGATACATACGCACAAAGGAGGTTCCCCGCGGTGGCGAGACACTGCGAGAGACTAGAGGAGGTGGGTGCACGGCTGCACGCGCACACAGAGTATACAGAGCACAGACGGAGAGAGCTTCGAAAGCGGAATTGACGAAGATGGAGGAAGACGAGGCTATTCAGTCGCGGATACGGAGTGCTATGCTCTCCCGTGTCGAACATTTCAGGGAAAAAGCCGAGTATATACTCCTCTCTCTCGCTTTCTCTCCTTTCGACATAGTTCTATATACTTCTGTAGTTGCAAATAATGCACACTTTAGTTATTTTGGTTTTTCTCTGCCACTTCCGGAATTTTCGAAGTTAATGAGTAATGTGGTTAGGGTTTAAACTAAGCAAGTCCGGACTATACCGAACGCTTTATCTGATTGGTCTATTTCACTCACGGGTATCAATGTATCACGGTGGCTTGGCTTTGGTCACAAAATTTATACATGTTATGCGTGGGATGAGATATTAATCAAAATTGATTTTCTTGTATCTTTTAAAGGGCTATATGAATTATGAACGGTGTCTCTTAGATTATGGGCATTGCATATGGCATTACATATTTTGGTGTTTAGATGGTTGATGGAACAAAAGACTAGTTAAGATAGTCAAAGTCCTGATTTTATCTTTCTCTATGGCATTGAGAACCAGGTTCACTTAGTGCATCCTTGGACGATCAACTTATACACGAGAACATCCCAAAACCCAAATACGAAACTTCGGTGCTAGAAACCAGTTAAGATGTCATCACTATAAGTGATTGACTTGCGATTTTTTCCATATTACTGGTATATTTGATACTGAGTTGTCTAATTCGGAGAAAATTAAACTTTGTTGTGAGAAAATGAATCTTCAAATATTTAGTTGCACTATGTAATATGTTATTTTGGGATTCCAAACATGTCTTCTTTAATGAGTCCGCATGTTGCCACTGACCTCCTACTTGTTTAGCCACGTTCTCATGCACCAATCACCGGAGAAGTGGGTTTAACCGTGCATCCTTCATTGTTGTAAGTTGAAACATTTTTGGGGTTAGTAGTTGTAGAACACTATGGGCTCTTGAAAAGTTATGATTCTTGGTTTATCCCAATATTAATGAAGTACAAATGTGGGGTACAATATTTTATGAATTTGATGCTTAATACAATTCAAAAAATATAGAGATGAGGTTCTTTAGGTTGTTGTGGCTTAAGATTTGTTGACAATTTGAGGAATATTTTAAAACCTAATATTTATATTTTTATATGTATGTATGTATGTGTGTGTGTGTGTGTGTGTATATAATCATGATTATTTTTGAATCCCTTAGACATTTTAGAGATTTTAGGAGTTTATAGGGGCCAAGATTGTCTTTTGGAAAGTAAATCCCAGTCTTTCTCTCTCTCTCATTTGGGTACACCTACTCTCTCTTTCTTCCACCGTCTCTCTCTATGTTCTCTTTCCTTTGCCATCTCTCTCTTTCTCTCAACTAGCTAATCACTCCACAATTCTCAATCTGAACAATTGTCCATCCTTCAATCACTACACGCCCACCCCATTATGCCCCAGTTTATCAAAGACACACTCAACTCTTGATCCACACCTCTACCAACAATTGCCCCACAACCACCTCACTCACCAGGCCCGTCGAATCCAAATTTTACATCCATTGCTCCCGACACTAGGGACATTACTGCTCAAATATTTAAGTTTTGAACTCTATATTTTCCTTCTTTCATCGCTTGATGAATCACATTCATTTTTTAACAATTTCTATTGGCAACCACCATCATGGTATTGCATTTTTGTGTATTCTGTATTCCAATCAATAACTACTCCTATTTGCCTTTGCCCCAAGACGTCTCCTTTGCAAGCCCCGCATATAATACTGCAACTTCAATGATTCTTTGCTCACTCCACCAATAATCCCAATTCTAACCCAATTTCAAGTGGAATTCAGGAAAAAGATTGAATCGACAAAATCAAGAACAAATCTCAATTCAAACCCATTTCAACAAACATAAGAGGTCGACGGGAGGGAGATTAATGGTAATGGAAAATGTTGATGGCTTTGAATCAACAAAATTAGTGATAAGCCTATTTCAATGAATAATCAAGCACCACACCCACCTCAATTGACAAAAATGAGTAGCGATTTTGTGAAGGGGGCGGTAGTGTACGATCATAGTGAACATCATGTTTCTCTCTTGCTCACCACTTTCTTTTATCTTTTTATAGGGGTGGGATGGTTTTGAATTTCGCAAGTAATAGTCAGTGGTGTTTGTGGAGTAGGGTTGTTCAGTGTTGCATCCACCATTAACTACTTGCAAGTTGGATGGGAGTAGCTATTTACAGTGGTCAAAGAGGGGATGAGAATGGCCCTCATTGGCCAAGGAAAATAATGTCACCTTACAGAATTTGCTGCGACCGAGAATACGAAAAAGATTAATGAGTGGATCCAATCAGATGCTTTAATTATGACTCAGCTGTGGAACTCTATGGAACCTCATATTATTGATATGTGCACACATGTGGAGACTTGTAAAGAGTTGTGGGAGTTTGTTCGCTTATTGTTTATGAATAACCTTAACTATTAGTACGATGTGTCGGCCAAGTATTTTTACGCCCAACAAGGTGCTCAAACTGTTACCGAGTATTTTGCGACTCTTATGCGACTTCATGAGGAGATGAATGTTCTTTTTCCAGTGTCATCAGATGTCCAGGAGATGCTGAAACAACGAGCTCGATTGTCTGTCTTGAAGTTTCTAGCTGGCTTGCGTCCTGAGTTTGAGCCAGTTCGTTCTCAGATTCTTAGTGGTGTTGACCTCTCTTCTTTTGTTGAGACATACTCTCGTGTTCACCAAGCTGCTTGTATCACTTTCCAGATCTCCAATCTCTCTTTGTTGGACTCAAATCGATCGGCTTTGGGTACACAAATTTCTTAGAGAGGTGGAGGTAATTAATCTAGTGGTCATCGCGGTGATAATGGCTCTCGTCGTGGGGCTCAGGGTGCTTGTGGTCGAGATCAACATTGTTAGTGGCCTAGTGCTCTTTTTTTGGTAAGAAGAACCATATGAAAGAAACTTGTTGGGACTTAATTGGCCGCCCTCCGAAGTTTGCCCATGCAGTAACTTCTGGTCAAATTGATCCCAGGCCACCACTCACGTCTCAGGCTACCAAAGAAATTTTTGATGATGAATATACTCAATTCCTTCAGTATAAGACTTCCCAATGGGCCTCCCCCTCTATTTTTTCCCTTGTCCAGCAAGTTACTTCTATTGTTTGTATTTTTTTTTTTTTCGTTCTTTCCCTCTTACACCATGGGTTATAGAGTTATAGATGATAGACTCCATTGTCTCTGATCACATGTCAAAGTACTTCTCTTTGTTACGCTCATTAGATCCAGTGTTGTGAAAGGTGTGCCTGAGGCGCAGCCAAGGCGCCTCAATATGTTGAGGCGAGGCGACTTCAAAGAGGTGCGCTCCTTGGCAGCCAAGCGTTGAGGCGCTGCTGATGCGCGCCTCTTTGAAGCAACTCAAATTTTCTTTTTCTTTTTTAAAATATGATTTTTATTTGTTTCATCATCTTCTTCGACTCTTCTTTTTGTTCTTCATCTCTGTTTTTGCTCAAAAACAGTGGATGTTTTCTGCAAATAACAACCCCTGTTTTTTGGAAAAAAATAGACCTACTTCTCTTCTTCTTCTTAACTGCTATGTTTTCATCAGCCCTTGTTTTTTGCACAAAACAACTGATTTATCCACGATTTTATTTGGTTTTTTGGCAGATGCTGAATTTATAATGTTAATTTTATTTATTGACTTATTTGTAGTTAACTATTTGATTTTAATGTTTGTTGAGTGATTGGTTTTGTTTTTGAAATTTTGTTATCAATTGCTTCTTTTACTTTTGAGCTCGATTTGAAGTCTAATATTGTGTGAGACTAGTTCAAAGTGTTTTTCAATTATTAAACATGCAATACATCTTTTATTGTAGTGATATTTGATTACTTTATGTGTTCATGACAATAGAAGAGCACATATTTAAAATATGCACCTTGCTTCGAAGAAGCCCGTGCCTTGCCTTGTCTCGCGCCTCGTCGCCTCGGGGTTCATTGGGGCTTAGTGTGCCTTGCGCCTTAAATTACAATGATTACATCTTATTACCATAGTTGATGGTTCTAGTGTTCCTTGTAGTGGTGTGCATATTATGCAATCCTCATCCTCTCTATTCTTATCCTCACTTATCTTCATTGACATCGTGTTTTTTTTTTGATTGGTTCTTATTTAGGATTTGCATACAGAAAAGACAATTGGTGTTGGGCTTGATTATAGTTACCTCTACTACTTTGATAGATGGAACTCTTGTTGGACTTCACACTGTCTACCGTGCCATAGTTTTTGGCCATCAGATTCATTTGGCCATACCTCGCTCATTTCAAGCTTGTTGTCCCTGTATTAGTCATTTTTTTCTTAGTAGTCTTGTTGGGAAAGTGTCATTGTGCTTCCTTTGCTTCATTTGTCAATAAAAGATAATTAATTCTTTTTATGTTAGTATATTGTGATGTTTGGGGTTTGCCACATCTCCTACATTATGATTTCGTGATTTTTCAACATTTGTATTTGTTTTTTCAAAAGTTTTCTCTACTTACTGAAATTTTGTTCTTAGTTATTCTCTATTCAAAGTTTGTGCGCATCTTTTGGAGTGATAATCTCATGGAGATTTTTTTCATCATTTACTTTCTGTTAGTCCCTGGTTTTTATGATTGGTTTAATTCCGTGACTCGTTGAGCTTGATTTAATTTTTCGAATTTTTTTATTTGAGAGGAGTTATTGTGTTTTACCATTAAAGAGACAAGCTGCCCATTACCGTCTCCGTCAAATATCTTCAAGAACTCTGTCCAATTCCGACAAGGTAATATTTACTGCTGCATTCACTCTGCGTCACTTGCACTGCCCAACACATTTTTCAAGAAAAAAATAATTAAAAATGGGTTTTCAGGTAAGAGGGTGTTCTGTGTGTTTGGACGCCTAGGCTTTAGGACGGTTTTCGGGCAGAGGGACTAGCACATAGACATTTGATTAGTCGTATGTACGATCTGTCCATTGCCTAGCAACTGTTTGGATAGCTGTATTAGGTGATCGGACGGTGTTAATGCCGCCTTGACCATTGTATGGAACTTTTTACTTGAGTTCTTTCCGAAAGATTTTGGGAGGCTAGGATTTCGGGAATATTGCCTATTTTTTAAGAAACCCTTGCATCCCAAGTCCTGTATGGTTTTTAAGAGAGATTTCTTATCAAAGAAAAATATCTTCTAAGCTTTCTAGCGAATCGGTCACCTTGATTCAAACTTCACTATTGAGCTTTTCAAATTTGAATTAAATCAAGAGTTTTTTTTGGAAATCGTCACCTATATGATCGATGATCGTATCAAAGGTTGCGCTTAATCACTTCTTGGGTGTAGAGATCAGATGCCTATGTGCCTACGTGATCTATGAAACACGAGTAGCTGATAAAGTTGCTAAGCGAGGAGCTTGGAAGACGTTGAGGACGTAACCTGGGCGAGGAGTTCAGTAAGATTAAAGGAAGCGGGCAACTAGGTGCACGAAGGAAGTCGTACACGTAAGCCTCCGTTGGGTTCCAAGTAGCTTAAGTCTAGAAGCGAGTAGTTGTTGCAGTTGTACTACCTTTGACTTTATTGGTAGATTGCTTGTGGTGCAAAGCGGCTCCGTGGTTTTTACCATTTTTAGGGTTTTTCATGTAAAAATCTCAGCCGCATTTTTGCACTTCTGCATTTTATATCTTGTGTATTTGACTTTATTTTAATCTCGATGTTTTCACTTGAATAATTTTAAATAAGATTAAAATTAGAATAGTTGATTTAAATTGGTTGGTTATGTTAGATCTAGAGGGAGTAAAGTTTTATTTGCCTATTCACCCTCCTCTAGGCTATTAGTATTATAACCGATGGTTTTTCAACTTCATTTATGTTGCAATTTGGTATCCTCCCTCAATCATTTTGTGCTTAAACACCACAGCATAAGAATATAGGTGAATGTAAGAATTGATGCATTCTTGGAGTGACTCGTAACTTCTATTTAAGATGATTGTTCCCAAGCACTTATTGTGTGGTACGGTTGTTACCACTTGCTACTTGATTAATTGCATGCCAACTTCAACCTTGAATGGCAAGGTCTTGTGCTCTCTTCCTTTCCCCTGTTCCCTCTTGTTTGGCTTACCTCTCTTGTATTTTCTGTTGAGCTTGCTTTGTTCATCAAAGACATTCGTGCCTAAAATGTATTTTCTTGGGCTATTCTCGTGCTCAATAAGGTATCATTGTCCTATTCCATTTTTACATGTTGCTTTGTGCTTGTTGATGTCACTTTCTTTGGGTCTACTTCTTACTTTTATACCTAGTTTCCCTATCACTGGTCTATCCTCATCCACCACAGTCGTCCCATTTCTCCTTTGCAGGCCTATGGATGTTGAAGAAGGGCGCGTTTGCACCATCTACCTCCATGTTGTGTTCAATAGTCAAAGTTCATTCTGGTGGCACCATTGATTAATTCAAGATTCGCTTGGTTGCAAAAAAATTTCGTGTGTTGTCAAGCTTGCATCTGTTTGCATGTTCATTTTCCTTGACAACCTCCAGCTGATGGTTGTTATATTAGTTAGACATCACGAATTATTTCTTGAATGGTGATTTACTTGAGGTTATAAGGCGTATTATTAGAAACGAATGCCACCTTAATCATTATCATTAAATTTGGGTTTTATTATAGAGTCCATATTTTTTTGCTAAGCATTGTAGAGGCCATATTTTATTATAAATATGGGTCAAGTTTGATTATTATGATTATCTCATCTTGTTTATCTAATGCTCTCTCGTTTACATTTAAGTAGTCGAGATTTGATCTTCGTTTATTTTTTGGGTATGAAGTAGTGTGAAACCAAAATGTGCAAAAAACATTACCTCTCATTTTGAATAATGCGATTTAGCCATACCCTCCATTGTGGCTACTTGTTTTGTCTTTCACTTCAAGGATTTTCCTTGCCTTCAACTTATCGTAAACCTTTTCTTTTAATCCGTGAGATGCAATATGGTACCAGAATATGTATGGTTGCGTTTTGGAGTTTCAATAACTCAAAGCATCTACATTCTGCGTGCGTGTGAAAAAACTATGGAAGTTGAATATATAAACTCGAACAGTTGATATGAATAACTATCAACGACTATGCAAAATTCTCTCTCAAGAGATGTATTATTATGATTATAGAATCATAGGGAGGCTCGGCCACCCATAAATATGAATGAAGAAGGGTTTAATTTGGTTTAGGAATGTCAAAAATCGTTCATGACTTAAAACAAATCGTTTGGGGAAGTGACTAAGATTGTCAAAATGTTGAAGAATGGCCGTGGTGTTTAAAATTTCAGTACTCATGTTGAGTGTTCGAATGCACAATTACAGAGGGACATTCATCCCTTACATTGGGAACAACCCATTTGACAAGACAATGCTATTTCATTATTTTGGGCTCCCGCGCATAAAGTTGCCTCAGGCTTAATAGAAATTGTATGAAGATCAACAACCAAGCTGGAAACCATTTTTAGGATTTTGAACTCCTTAAATCGCAACTTGCAACTTTTGATTGTTTTCCCTATTCAGACCTAAACGAGCGTTTTACGCAAAAGTCTAGCATATTTGTAAGGAAAATTAAACATCATGAAGCGTATATGATGAAGGAGGCCAATTGAAAAGAATAAAATAAAAACTACTACTACTAATAAAAAAAAAAAAGATTCTTGTTCAAATAACTCAATAATCAATTAATCAAAAATGTCTTTTTATTACAATGAAACCTCATTATATAGGCAAATAATAACGGTTACTTGCCAAAATAAGAATAACGGCTACTTGCCAAAATAAGAATAACGACTACTTTAACGGCTACTTAACAAAATAAGGATAACGGCTACTTAATGACTATTTTATTGGCTATAAATATAATTAACTACTACAGGAAAAAGGACTAATGATTTTTCCGCCTTCGCCGTACATAAGTTCAAAGCGGTGGCCTTAGATCCCCATCAATATATGCTTACCAACCAGGTGAATTACCATTGTAAAAAATCACTATGCGAAGTGGCTAAATTACATAGTTGATAAAGATTGATTTAGATTCATGGAGAACGGGTAAGGTCACTCTATTACTCAGCTACTCACGTTTCAATAATTCTTGTGACTGTTTTCCTTTGGACTAAAAGAATATAAAATATCATGACAACCATTTAATAATCATTAGAGCACCTTAAAAGTGAATCTTAAGAGAGTTGTAATTGAACATTACAGTCAAAATTTTTATGCACAGCTTAATGTAAAGGGAAAAACATTTATATTCCTATGAACTTTGATTAGGATACTTTTCAAAATCAATAGGAAATGTATTTTTTTACTATTATTCGTGAGATTATTATTGTTATTATTCTTCATTCGCATACTTAGTATGACTTATAGAGAACTTTGTATTTATTTTTCAGTTATCAATTTGTTGAACAGAAATTATTGAAAGTGTCATGTAAGGATATTTTAAGATATTTGTATTAATTTTTCAATCATCAATTTATTGAACTTATTATTGAATGTGTGAAAGGATGGGTATTTTAAGATCTTATCATTGGGCCTCAAATGCTCACTTTTAGGTGTATATTTGGCTGCTTAGCTATGTAATATTAAATATGCTTCTAATGAGTGTATTAAAATATAACCGTATGTATAACCATTCCTGTCGTGTTACGTCCTAATTGTTTAAGTTTCAAATGTTTATTTTATGTGTCTATTCTGTCTACCATTGAACTTAGGGTCCATTTTGTTTAGTTTTAGGACACAAACTCTTTATTTAGGAAAAAAAAAAAGGAGAAAACTCACTTGGGCACTGTTTTGGTAACTTTTTTTAAAGTACTTTTTATAATGAGAAGTTAATTGAACAAAAGAGCACTTTTGCTTATCATTAGTATGCTGGTGTTATAAACATTCTCGATAAAACAGAAATAAGGGAATGTTCCTAAATCTACTCCAATGCTTCGCATTCCAAACGAACAACTCCAAGTTTCGCATCGGCATCTTTTTCAAAATATGTTAGCCAACTGCATCAGTTTCGTTTTTTCCCCTTTATGACATGTAATGTAATTTGTTGTTTCAGTTTTTATTTTTGTATGTTGTACTTGCTGGATTGTTATACGCCACAGATATGTTAGTTCCTCATTGCTAAATCGCAAATTTCACCATTTGAAATAATTTGTTTATGAAATATTGCTGAATAATTTGTCTTGTTCCATTACACATGTAATGTAATTTGTTGTTTCAGTTTTTATTTTTGTATGTTGTACTTGCTGGATTGTTATACGCCACAGATATGTTAATTCCTCATTGCTGAATCGCAAATTTCTCCATTTGAATAATTTGTTTATGAAATATTGCTGAATAATTTGTCTTATTTCCTAATGCAGTTCCGTTACACATGAGGGGGCTCGGAGATTGTTAGAGAAGGACTTGGGATTGGAGACACGTGCGTTGGATGTGCATAGGAAATTTATTAAGCAATTATTGGAGAAGGTACCTCTTCAGAGTTTAAAGTTTGTGATCTGCATAAATAATCTACGTTGGGGTGACTGTTGGATAAACATGTTTTCTAGTAATTCTGTATAAATGATTTGATGTAATGTTTTTGTTCTATTTTTTATTTTTGTACTTTGTCAAATGATATATTTTTCAATCAAATGTTATCTGTTTATGTTGGATTATGTGAAGTTTAATGATAGTTATGCATAAGTGATCAATGTGATTTTCAAATCCCTATCTATTAAAAAAGTAGCCTATGCATAATTAACATCCAAATTTTGGGATAGTATTCACCTATATTTTCAGTAAGATATAGGACTATACTCTAGACATATTGGCATCACATGATTCTTAGTAGGTTAAAAAATCGCTTCCGAAATTCTCTTTGATTCACCTATCTTTACTCTTAGAACTATACTAGGAAAACCGGCCATTAATCTTCTCTTGATGAAATTAGGAGGGCAGGAGAAGGGTGATTCATTGTCCTCTTCTAATCATATTCACAAGAATTTATTTCCTAATTAGTATTGGCAAACTTACTAGTATTCTTGTTTTTGATTTGTCAGTCTAGAAAAGGCAACCCAATGTACGAATGCTCCCGTCATTGCGGGCTCTGGGGAAGGTCAGATGTACGCAACCTTACCCCTGGATGCGGATGGGCTGTTTCTAAAATTTGACTTGCCAGTCTACAACTTAATATTTCATCCTGAAGCCCTCTGAATACTGGAACCTTCTAACATTTACCAGTTTTTTTTTTGCGGAAATGCACGTATTCTTTGAGAGATAGAGGCTTATAGCGAAATATGCTCACTTTTTATTCTATGGAGCTTTGTTTTTTCTTTTTCCTGATTAGCTTTAGGTGCATCAGAGTGTTTTAGAGTTAGCAGTGGATGCATTGAAAGGATAAGCAGGTGTAGGCTGATGTAGACATTGTGGAAGCTAGCTTATGCAGTGGTGCCTCTGAATGAATTTACTCAGTTAAAGAACACTGCTTAACAGCACAGGGGAATGAATCAAATTTCTTGCTGTTGTTTAGAGTGATAGTTTCTTTTTCTTGTTATTTCTTTCATTCATTGTCGGGAACTGTCTTACCATTTATAGTTTGTTTTCATTGTCAACTAATTGCATGTAGTTGCTCAAGTAAGTTCTATTCTTCTTTTTTCTTTTTGGTAGTTTCTTCGGTTAATACTTATTGTATGTTATTTTCTAATTGCTAGTATATGAATGACAATGATGATGGAGACAATGCCTTGACGGATTCGGGAGAGGTAGTGGAAAAAAATGGTCCTGCCGAAGGAAAAGCAACAGAATCACCTGAGAAACATCAGGTAGAAAAAAATGTAAAGGAGCCAAACTCTAAAGATGAGGAGAAAATGGAAGATTCTCCTGTGATGGGCCTTATAACAGGAAATAAATTAATTGAAGCTGAATTAGTGGAAAATGAAGGCACAGAGAGGAATAAAGTTCCAACTGAGGGCAAAATAAAGAAGGCCATTTGGAATAGAGCTTCGTATGTCATTGCTAATTCAGAGTATGTAGCTTCAGTTCTCTGAATTTGGTCATCCTATTTTTACTTTGGTCGAAGTTTTTGTTTTTGCTGGTGCCACCCTCTTTTAAATGACAACAGACCAACGCATGTTGCACCATTCACATGAATTTCTATATGATCCTGTAGATTTTAAGTTATTTTATTGTAAGTTAATATATCTAAATATAAATGAGTCCAGTCTATACAGGAGATCAATAATATCCGAACTCAAAAAGGGACTTTGAGTGGATTCCCCTCTTCTTCCTTCGTCACTTTGTTGTACCATCTGATTTTAGATTACTGCACTTTCGTCCCAAGCCAAACTAGTAATTGAGTACGGTACTAGCTCAATCACTATATCTTGAATTCCTATTTTGGTGAGCTCTGTCACTATGGAAATATATGTTTACGAGTTTGTGGAATTCTTTTAAATATTTTTGTAGAACAATATAGTAAACCATCATGGCAATTAATTATAGGAAGCATATGGTTAGAGAATATTGATCTATATAAATTCTTCGTATGTAGTTTAGCACAAGATTCCACTATCTTGGAGTTCTAACGAAAAAAGACTTTTGGTGGAACCAGGGAATCCGAAATTGAAATTTGTAGGAATTTAAAGAGTTCAAGGCATAATCTATACTTTTATATAAAGGTAGAGCATGGGGTGGTGGCTATTTTTGGTGTATCCAATAACTCTCTCTCCATGTTTTTACTTTTTTTTTTTTTTTTTTTTTATTCTATTTAACAACAACAACAACTAAGCCTTTGTCTTACTTACGTAGAGTCGGCTACATGAATCCATTTACGCCATAGAGATCGATCAAGGGTCATTCCCTCCGTTAGGTTTAATGTCATCAAATAATTTCTAATGGTCTTGTCCAACATCTTTTTAAGTCTACCTCTCCCTCTAGTAGTCTCCTGAACTTGAACTAAATCACATTTTCTCATTAGTGTTTCTATACACATGCCCAAACCGTCGTAAACGATTTTCTCTAATTTTCTCTTCGCTAGGTGTTATTTCTAAATTCTATCTAATAGTTTCATTCTTAATTTTATTCATTCTCGTCTTCCCATTCATCCACCACAACATTTTTATTTTTGTCACCTCAATTTTCTGGACATGATTCGTTTTTACCGCCCAACATTCTGAACCATAAAGAAATGCTGGTCTTTTCTGGACATGATTCGTTTTTACCGCCCAACATTCTGAACCATAAAGAAACGCTGGTCTTATAGCAGTTTTGTAGAATTTTCCTTTAAGTTTCGTTCCTTTAAGTTTTAAAATATTTTTAAAAATATTCGTAAGAAGTTAAGATAATTTTCATTTTATTAAAAATAAATGATCCAGACACATTGTGTGTGCCACGGATGCTAGTGTAATTTGTGATGCAGTTGTTGAGGAATTTAAAGAGTATAAGAGGTAAAGTATTTAATGATGTAGTTTTGCACTACATCAAGTGGCATGGTTGGTTTATTAGGAAATGAGATTTGCACGGGACAAGGATTTGAAAGCAAACAATGTAGGAATTTAAAGAGTTTAAGATGTAATATAACCTGATGTAGTTGTTTTGTAAAAGGAATCAATTGGGATATCTTCTGTATTTGTATAACTTGGACAAAATCTTCTAGGGAAGTATTACACTTATCTCCACCCCTCCAGTTTTCAGGTTCTTGAGATTGCTTTTCATGTTTTCCCACCATTTTCAGGACAATTACAATGGCTGGATTTCGCCGACTTTTAGAAGAAGATCTTGAGCTTGAAAAAAGTACTCTTGATCCTTTTAAGAAATTTATAAGCAAGGAATTAGATGAGGTGAGGAGCAACTTTCAAAGTATTGTCTTTTAAAACAAGCTGTTTAAGGTACTGATCGTTTACTTCTCCAATCTGACAGGTATTAACATCTCCAAAAGTTTCTAAATCTGCAAGTGATGTCGAGAAGAAACGTACTGTGAAGTCCCAGAGTAAAAACTCAAAAACGATAAGCAGTGAAGGAAGTTATAACTCTTCAGATGGTAAAAGTGATGAGGTAGAAGATGAAGTAAAATCCAAGAAAAAAGTTTCTGCAAAAGATAAACTTCAGAAATCGGAAGGGCTCAAGAAACGTAAAAGACCAGTGAAGGACACCAAGAAGTCTAACAACAAGAAGAATAAGATTTCAGAATCAACAGCTGAAGCAGAAAGTGATGCTGAAGATGGTGGCCGTGTATCTGAAGATGACCAGTCTCAATCCTCTGCTCAAAAACCTGCGAGGGTCAGTCTCTTTCTTTTTTCTTTTTTTCTTTTTTTGTTCTTTTATTGGATTCTTTATTTATTGTATCAGCACCTTTATTTTTTTGGGTTAAATGACATTTTTGTTGGATGGTGAAAATGCAGAAGAAAGAAGTATCAACTGCTGCATATGGGAAACGCGTGGAGCATCTAAAATCAATCATAAAATCTTGTGGAATGAGGTTCTTGTTTGCTGACTTATAAAGTTTTTTAAAAGATATTTCTAAATCTAGATTTCTCAACATTCTTTGCCCCCTCACTTTTCCTGCTCTTTTTTGGGGACAGTGTTGCTCCTTCAGTGTACAAGAAAGCTAAGCAGGTACCTGACAACAAACGTGAGGCCTTCATAATAAAGGAGCTAGAGGATGTGCTATCAAGGGAAGGATTGTCTACAAATCCAACCGAGAAAGGCAGGTGTCACCATTCTACACTTAAGCTCGCTAGCGGTGTTTTTCTGATTGATCTTTTATCCATGTATACTGACATGTGGCTGTGGCCTCTGATTAATTTATGAATAGCTAATAGGAAGAACTGAATTGCTGATGCTTTAAGCTTTCAAAGTTCAACCTATACATAGAACTTCCAACTCTAATTTTTCATTTATGTAGATCCTGTGGTAGAAAGGTATTAAAAATGTAGTCCTTGTATTAGAGTTTGTATAATGTGGGGATTGCTTCATATGATATAACGTCACGAACAATATACTATGTAAATTTGTCCAAAAAGAAAACACAATATATTGTGAATTTTTTAATTTTTTTTATATAAATGACAGAAGTTAAAAATAATTCTTCAGCTTGATTAAATTATCAGATCTGATAATTAGGCAGTTCACAGTATGAAAACACACTGGCTCTGTATTGGATGTAACAAGTTACTAAGTATTCATTAAAAATATTTAATACATTTGGAAAGCATTATAGATAGATGCATGATGCATTTAGTATGGAGTACTGGAGATTAATAAATATTTATTCTTTTTCCCTTTCTATTAGGGTAAATATAACAAGTATTTGTCCATAACTGAAGTTTGCCAGTATGGAAACTGTGCACCGAAAAAATAGAACTCAGAATAGCTAATACATTACCCATTTGAGAGCTGAGTTTCATTTGTGGCAGGACAAAAATAGTTACAAAAACTAGGTAAAAAATAAATGATATTGCTTGTCAATAGGTTTGGAATCATTTTGGTTAATTTACAAATCAGTCTGGTTCTATAATTATATTTTTTGTTACGAAGCAGATAATGATACATTAAATTATGTAATCACTAGGAATCCCCAAGTCAATCAACTGATTTTAATGAAAAAGGGGACAACAATAAGAACTTATGAGTAACATCACATCCTATTTCACTTATTCGAGCAACTACCTTATTGGGCATAAACAGAAGTAAAATTCATTTATCAATCCCTATCCCTAATCTAAGAAGCACAAATACAGATACTGGAAGCAGATATACGTCAAATCCCAAAAAATATACGGCCATGATATGTCAAATGATAATTATATACTTAAAATGTGTATACTCTTATATTAAATTGATTAATCTTTTTCTCAGAAAGTGATTATACACAAATTTAAATGAGAGCATTACTACCACATAACGCCATGTAATGATACCCGGTAATTTAATAGCTTCCTATTTCATTTTCATTTAAAGAGGAGATGGACTGCGGATTTTTCAAGAATATGACATTTAGACTAGTCTCATCTTTATATATCTTTTCAGTGTTTTCACAGTCAACCCTTTTAATTCGTAAATATTAGGTGAAGTTCCCCTCGTCCTGTCTCACGTGTGTCCTTGTGTGTTGAAGAAGTTTCTAAATAATAAATTTATTATAAAATATTTGGACACGTATCCAGGCGTGTCCACTGCGTGTTGGTCTACTAGAAGTTTGGTGTTTTTAGTCCCTAATTTGTTGAACTAGTTGTTAAAAGACAAAAGTAATAAAATCTGTAGAGGGTTTCTTGTGCTTGATAGTGAGGAGGGAAGAAGAATCCTGTAAATTCAAAGCAAGAAAAGACATAATAGCAAGTATTCAATGCTTGGACTGAAATGAAACAATTTAAACATCTATGGTAAAAATGAACTAGCAAGGGCGTCAGTCTATGAATTTCAATAGACATGGCAATATTATATAATTTTTGTTTTTAATTTTTAGAAAACTGAGCAGGGAGCCATGCCCTTTCCAAACCTAAGGTCCATTTGCTCCTTACCCCATTTCCGTCTGTTTTGAACCTTAAAAATGATGTGCAAGAAAAATTGTACCGTATTTTTATTTTTATTTTTTATTTGAATACAATGTTCTTTCAAAAGGCAGATGAACTGGAAAAACATTTTAGGTAACTTGTGCTTTAGAAGGCTGAAGGCCTCAATGTTCTTTCCATTAAATACTTCAAGGTTCCTTTGAATCATTGGTGATCACTTTTCTCTGCCAACTGATACCTTATTTGTTCCCTTTCCTGGAAATAAATTTTATGTCTGGATCATTATTTTCTGGTGTATCGGTGTGGTAGTTTACTGTATGGCCTTCTATACCAATCTGAGTTGTCCCTAGTTTTCTTCTTTTTTGATGGATGGGTGAGCCACGAGTGAAGTGTATATTCCTGGATGCATTTCCTTTTGGTGGTTGTCTGATCCCTTTTATGCCCTTTCATTCTTTTTACTATTTTTTATTTTATTTTATATGCTCACAAAATCCACCTAGCTGAATTTGTGGAGATGATAACACCATGTACAGAAATAAAGGAGGTTAAAAAGAGGAAGGAAAGGGCAAAAGAACTTGAAGGTATTGACATGAGCAACATCGTTGCAAGTTCACGAAGAAGGTCCACAGCCAGCTTTGTGCCGCCTCCAAAACCTGAAACACCTGTCAAAAAAGATGAGGCTGAAGATGAAGATGAAAATTCTGATGGTGACGATGATGAGGATGATGACGATAATGATGATGGTGATGATGGTCAGAGCGAGGAGGTTGGTGGAGGTAAGTTCCCTAGCGTTGTATTTGAGGTTCCCTTTGTTTTTCATGGTTATTTTCCAATGATCTTGCGTGCGTCTTTGTGCATCTATATTTTTGGCTTGAAATACTTTCACAAGGAAGTTCAACTTCACAAAAATATTACCACCAAGTTCTATTATAGTGAAATTTCTCAGTGATGCATGAACAGAACTTAAGGTGGCGTTTGAATAGTGTTTCTATTGTCATGAAGCTTAAAACATGAACAGAGATACTGGAACACAAAAAATCTGATTTTGTTCTGTGTCAATTTTTTTATTCAAAAAATATTGGGAACAAAATAAATTTTCTTTTTTGTTTGGGCTTTTCTGTTTTTGTTTCAAGTGTTTGGGAACAGAAACAAAAACACTAGTCAGAATCCACCTAATTGGCCTGTTTTCGTGAAAAGTATGACATCATTGTAATTTCCCCGTCCCCAAGTTGCATCTTGTGTCATTTTTCAATTCCTTTCAAACTACTCTCCCCCTTGTAGCCAGCATTTTTGTACTGAATTTAATTTTAGTCTTCATGCTAAAACCCTAGAGATAATCTCTCTCTCTCTCTCTCTCTCTCTCTTGTTTGTTTATTTATTTTCCTTTTCTGTTTTTTTTGGTTTATTTATTCATTTGTTTTGGTGATATTATGGTTTTGCTTCCATGTGAAGTTACCTTACGTGATCTCCCTCCTTTTATTTCAGATGACGAGGACAGTGACTAAATACTGCCTTGCTAGATGATTGTCGTAGCAACAGATGTAGTATTTGAAGGTAAAGTATGTAAATTTTATTTTCCTTTAAAAAAATAATAATCGTGTTTTTTGGTTGCCATATAATGTGGTTTTGTTTTGTTTTTTTTCACAATAGAAGATATTACCGGTGTCGCCAAATAGGGCTTCGTAAGTTAGCTGTTTCTGTATCTGATTAGGCAAAAGGTAATTTATCAGTTGAAGGACGGAGTCTAGTTTCTCTTCCTTCTCTGTTTGGCCATTTATTTTTTACATTTGATCATTGCTATATGTACCCGTCTTTCTGCATTTTAATGTTATTTTCTTCAATGAATCATGCGAAAAAGATCTGTTAGAGTTGGAGTTTCTTGTCGTCAACTCTCTCTCTATTGACTTATCTCTGAAAACGTAGCGGTAGTGTTTGGTAACAGTTTTTGGTTTCTGTATGAATAATCTCTTCGACATTCTCATATTTTGATTTGCCAATTGCTGAGGGAAAGTGAATTTATAAAGAGATAGCAAAGTTCCAATGTCGTAAGGTAAGCTGTCACATTCTTCGGCGCACAAGTGAAATAATAGAATGAAAGTCCCAAGCAAGTGATGTACATTGAACTAGAGGTATTCACAAGCAACATAATACAATTGGAAAATTTCTTCAACCTCTTTGCAAGTGAAATTTGTACCGTTCATATTGTCATTTTGCATTTTTTATTTTGAGAAATAAAAACTCTTATAGGTAAATCCAAAACACAACACAAACATCCGGAATGAAGTTAATATTATGGCCATTCCCAATGCTTGGGCAAAAAGTAAAAGTGTAAAAATAAAAATTGTAGCAAGTAATTTTTTTTTTTGTACTGTAAGGTGTGTTCGGGTTGACTAATCATTATCCTAGAGCAAATCTTTCCAATGTCATACAAAATATGAGATAACTGGAATCTGGTAAATGAGTTTTTTTTTTTTTTTTTTCTAACCCCTTCATCATTGGTGAGGTTCTTAGCAATTCCACCTCTTGAAGATTTCTTATTAAAGTAGTCCTCCAATCCATAATAAATTCTTCATCACATACCAACGAGCACCTTTCGTGTTTATCAAATTTTTTGATGATTTGATCTGAATATGTAGTATTTCATCTGACATGATTTGTAGGAGAGTTCCCTGTTTAACAGACTGTTCATTTAGAGCATCTCAAATATGTTGGGAATTGGGCTGGTTCTACGATTGCCTGAGGAGTTGGTGGGACTCTCTTCAATTACACGACGCTTCAAAATTTACCTGTCTCCGAGGGTGGCCAAATCTTTCTCGTTCCAATTTTCGGAAGGAAATGAATGAAAGAGAGAAAAGGAGCAAGTGATAGAATAACTAATCTACGAATAAGATTCCAGTTCCAATGGGACCCATCTTCAGCCATAAGCATATTTTTAAATTGGAAATACCATGATAATTGAAAATAGACAACAAAGCTTTTGAATTAAGATCCTGTTGTGACGAAATGGCACACTAGAAGAATGTCAAATGGATTCTAGGAAGAATGACACTTTTACTTGCCAGAATACTTCTCCAGACCCAAGATTTTGCATTTGAAGGAGACAAAACCTCAAAGGGATCCTGGAGCAATATTTCTTCTTAAGATGGTGAACAAAACTTCCTCCCTCAATTTCATTCTTTACAAAATATGCAAACTTTGATCTTTAAGAACGGTGTCAGAGAGTGGTTCAACACAACGAAAAGAAAAGGCGATTGGTGACCCCTCTCGAAAATACCACAAGGGGTCTGTCTCGAAAATACCACAAGGGGTCTGAAGAAATTAGAAGGAGATTTGCCACACTTGAATTAAAGCAGTTAAAGAGTTTGTAAAGACCAAGTATAGAGCGTTCTCGGTCACTGTGTCCTTTCCTCCGTCAGTGCTCCCGTCGTCTCTGCAAGGTCAAGGGTTTGAATCTACTGAAAAACACTTGTTGGGAAGAATAATCATGCACTCCGAACGAAATAGTCTGTCATCCTGTGTTGGTAGAAAAACACTTGTAGGTATACAAAAATAAAAAATAAAAAAATGTAAAGGACATAATAAGATTTACCCTGCGAATAAAAGACATCATTTTCAAAAGGACTTTATGAAAAAATATTAAAAGATAGGGTAAATTACAATTTTGGTCCTCCTATATGTAGAGTGTTTTTTTTACGTGAACCTCCAATTTTTTTATTTTTTTTTTTCAATGTAACCCTCCCGGTTGCACACCCTTCTGTCAAACAAAAAAAGGGGTAAACTTAACGGTTTTTCGGCATGTGACGACTGCACATGTAGCCTTCATGGGTGAAAATGTAATTTTATTTTCTTTTTCTTTTTCTTATTCTTTCCAGCTTCTACATCTCGCCGTCTTCATCCCTTCCGCCGGTAACCTCTTCCCCTTCGCAAGACTCCCCCAACACCAAGGCTCATATTCGGTTTTAGACAGAGAGAGAGAGTAGAGAGAGAAACGGAAGTTTAGAGAGAGAGAGAGAGACCATTAGAGATGTTCTGGGTGGAGTCTGGGTCGGACGTCGGAGAGGCCTAGACGACGAACCAGACGACGACGTTGTGGCAGCAACGATTGAAGCGATGGCGACGATTATTGAGATGACGAATCGGAGTGGCGATGGTAAAAAATCGAAGATTGGCAGCGACAACATCGATGCGACGGACTGCGGTTTAGAGAGAGGCAGCGAATGATAGAGTGTGGCTTAGAGAAAGGAGATTTAACCAAATCTAGGCTAGATCTGGGAGACAACGACAACATCAGCAACAGTGATAGAAGCGGAAGTCATGGAGACGACGGACGGCCGACAAATCGAACCGACGACGGTGGAAAAGCTTGACTCTAGCTTCGGAAGTAGCAACGAAGACAACGACTGAGGTGACGACGACGAGCGGCAACGGTGGGAGTGTCAGAACAAGCGACGGCGATGGGCCGCGATGAAGCTGTGGGTCTGTGACACTGAGAGAGAGGAGACAGCAAAGAGTGTGAAAGTGAAAAACAAAATTGTTTACTTTTTTTTTTTATTTATAATTAAAGGGTAGTATTGTTATTTAAAAATATTAGTAAAAGTTGATACAAACAATATTTTATTTAAGTAGGTTTTAAAAAGTTATTTTAGTTTACAATGAGAGTTTTGGAAGGAAAAAAAATCATCGATACCCAGAATAAAATGAATATATCCATAATTCAATATTGAGATTAGAACTCATAATTGTGTGTGTGTATTAATTAATGATTGGGTCGGGCCAAACCAACCCTAAAATAAAATAGTTTTGCCCAAGCCCCACCTTAAAATTGATAGAGCAGCCTTGTTCCTGCCCATGGGCTTAAAACTTAAACCCAAACCCTTAAAAAAAAAAGTATTGGGTTGGGCAAACTCTCGTGTCCATGACCAACTGTAATAACCAATTTGTTGACAGAACAACATCTGAATTTGTATGAGTGGAAATTTTCATTTCATGTTCCTTTTGAGAAATTAAAGAAAATACTGTCTATTTGTGGGAGAGGATTCATCAGCAACAATTGACCTTGAAGTAGAGCAAAAGAATCGTGTAAATCCATGCGGAATAACATAATGTATTCTATTTGATGATGGAATTAATCTCCTTAATCTCCTCACAAGTACACTTTTCACAAGTACAAACTGGTCTGTAATTGCTTACTTCCTCTCATATGGTCTTCAACTCGGAAAAATATACACCGGCAGAATTCTGGTCTTGGCTATGATTTATCACTTCACGACGTAATTGAAAAATTCTAGGTTTATTACTTTGCTGAAATTTATCCTTACGCAAAAATATTATGCTAGCACAACTCTCCTTAGCGGCAAAGTTTAAAATCCATGAAATGACATCATTTTTGTTCCTGATCCATGAATTAAGAAGGTTCATATCAGTACCTTTAGGTTTCATAATGGACCCGTTGATAAATCGAAACTTGTTATTCACAGAAAGATCAACCACAATTGCTCAACTCCAGGAGGCGTAGTTATCTCCAATCAGTTATTGTGAAACAAGAGCAATACCAGGACTATCGGAATGGTAAGGAAAGTACTAACTCAAAGGATCATCAATGACGGACTTGCCAGTTGATGAGGTGGAATTACCAGATCCGAGAGTTCCAGTTATAAAACAGTTACTGCCAAAAACAAACTATATAACTAAGCAAACAACATAATAACAACATAACTAACTCTAGAATGCGTTCACCACTTAACTTCACTCCATCACTTCCATTTCCTTTAGAAACTTCTTTAAACTTAAGTTTTAAATTTTGATCATCACACTTCATCTTCGCCCATCTTTCTCTGACCCTTCCAGCAATGGTTTTAGAGTAGTTGAGGAATGAATCTTGTCCTTTGTTCTTATCATACCCTTGTCTCTTCTTCCGTTTTTGAGTTCCCAAACATAATAGTGTTTCGTGAGAAGGACCTATTTGTGCATTGATATCCCGATCTTCTTCTTCTTCATTATCTTTCTCAATTTCCATAGGAGTGTCTTCCATTTCCTCCAAAATCTCTGTGCATGATGAAGAATAAAGACTGTCTCTCAACAATTCATTTAATGATACAAATTCTCTATTTGCTTTTGAAATACTATACATATCCTTTTCTTCATAACCATGAGGCTGATGTTAACAACATGATTCTCTAGTTCTCTTTGTTATTAAACTCGCTGATGCATGTTAAAGTCAAAAGTTCCTCCATTGAACATTTTTTTTTTTTACCAAAAATCCTCATTATCATTTGAATCTGGCGTTATAAGTTGTGTGATTCTGTAGCATAGGTATTTATATGGGTTGTTATGTTTTCATCATAGAATGGTTCCCCTTGTTTATAAAGAATGACATAGTTCAAACCAAAATTCATCTACTCAAAACATTGTGTAACAATTTGAATAATAAAACCCAGATCACTAATATAGTTTCATAACCAATCTTTCCACATCTATAACACACTTAAAACACCCTCTAATTCGTAATGGTTTTCCTTCAATGGTTTCTAGACAAACCCTTTGAAGGGAACCATATATTCAAATTACTAGATTAACACAACAAAATATAACATTTTTAATCACATTTAATATCATATTTCTTTAAGGCGAATCGATCTGCATTAACATTAAAACAATAAAACAAGCATAATTAAATTGCATTTAAAAAATATACATTTTTTCGGTAATTCAACCTCAAAGATGGTAGTTCCCGAGACGTGATCTAAAAAGACTCTTTCAAGAGCGACTAGACACAATCAGAAACAGGCAATTGAGAATGATTCTCTTGGAAATAACACAAGTGTATTGCCTTTAACATTATCTATAAAGAAAACTTTAGAAAAAAGTATTATTGGGATTTCTAAAAATCTTATTCTAATCCCAAGAAATTAAGATAGATCTGATTTGAATCTAGGTGGTAGAAAGATTCAAATCAGTAATGCAGAAACAAAAATTAGACGATTTCAGACACAAAAAGTGTATGGCTAAAATCTTCCTATGGTGGTTGAAAATAGCAGAAAGGGGTGGCCATTAGGTCTCTTGCTATTTAAATAATCTGTCTAGGGTTCAAAACACTGGACCTTCTTCTTTCTGTCTTTGCACTTTGGTCCTCGAACTTCTAAAGTTCGGGATTACTACCCATTCTTTTTTCAAGGATTTTTCTTGCTTCTATTATCTATTGTGTGTGACCCATTAGGTTCATATAAAAAGCTGCATGGTGAAATTAATTAATTAATTATTTTATTAATTAATTAAAATTGGAACAACTCCATTTTTTCTCTTCCAGAAGAAAATACTTTTCTCTTAAGGCATTTTTTCTGATTGTTTGTCACGTCTACCCACATATTACAATTATGTCCAGTTGGTCGGAATTTCGCCAAGATAACATCCTCATGTATTATAGGATCTCTCTATCTTATTTTCCCCAAAGGACCAATAGAATATGGATAAAGTCAAAATGCCTAATCCAATCATAGAACATTGATTAATAATATAATATCTTGTAACACCAATTGGAATCTCATCCCAATCATCTCATTGCTCTAACCGAAGACTTGGGTGAATTATGTCAAATCGAATCCGATAGGATACGTCTCTCTTTACTGAGAATGATGGATCCTACCTTGCATACTCGTATATTTACAGGTATATCCCACTATACGCAATGAATATATTTGAAGTCTCGTGGCTAAAGTACAACATTTAGTATTATTAAAGTATAGTAAACCATACATGTAATATATAGTTCCTCAATTCTAAAGATCACAAATACAATAATATCTCAGATATCCTATTTTGACATTGAGTAAAGCTACAATGTAGGATATCATGGATGATCACATGCGGTCCCTTACTATACTAGTAAGCCCCCTTATGGTTGTTGTATTATCTCATATTAATTGTTTGAAATTTACCATTCTCAAAAGAAAAACCAATAGAACAAGTTAGTTTAGATTATTGAAGACCTGTTTTCAACAATTTAATACCGACTGGGAACAACTAAGAATATAAAGTTTCAAAATGTCTATGATCTCCGTCTTTTAATCACCTTAAAGAGGTAAGACATTTCAATTTAATATCTAAGGTCTACAACATTGATACACTTGAATAATAATATTAAAAATACCTTTTATTAATATTTGGGATTGGAAAGCTTTAAAAATAGAAGCCATAAATGTATGATAACTTGATTGACCATAGGGCTTACATCTAACAATCTCTCACTAGTACTATAGCCAATTGATACAATATCTAATACCTAAATTTTCAAGATGTCAATCTAACTGCTATAAAGTCATAGCCTTACTAAGTGGATCTACTTCATTATCCACAATGTCTACTCTTTTAATATCGACGTCATTTGTCTGGATGATTTTTTTGATCAAATGGAAGTGTCACTTAACGTGTTTAATGTTTTGAAGATATATGGTTTCTTTGCTTGAGCTACACCATTGTTGTCGCAATACAAAAGTATCGGTGACTCAATGGTTGGAATTTTTTCAAGTTTAGTGACAAACTTCATGATTCTTATAGCTTCCTTAGTTGCAACAGAAGTGACAATGTATTTGGCCTTATTAGTGGAATCTGCGATTGTAGTTTGCTTACAACTTCTCCAACTAACGACTCCACCATTCAATATAAATAGATATGCCAAAGTTGACTTCCGGTTATCCACATTGGATTGGAAATATGAATCAATATAACCTTTAACCCTTAGTTCCCCTCCTCTATAGACCATAAATTTATTCTTAGTCCTTCTCAACTACTTGAGGATCAATTTCACAGTCCTCCAGTGTTCCAAACTTTGATTTGCCTGATATTTGTTGGTCAATCCAACAACATAACTGATATCGGGCTTGGTACATAGTATTACGTACATGAGACTTCCAATTGCCAAGGTATTTTGAATCCTACTCATCGAAATCTTCTCTTTAGAACAATTAGGACTTATTTTCTTAGAGAGACAAGTTCTATGTTGGACTAGTAGATAGCCCTTCTTGGAATTCTCCATGCTAAATTCTCCAGCACTCTGTCTATGTACCTAGTTGGGATAAACCCAACATCCTTTTAGATTTATCTCTATAAACCTTTATACCAACTATACAGGATGCTTCTCTCAAATATTTCATGGAGAAAGTTTAAGAAATACATATTTTAATAGCTTATGACATTTCCTATATCATTTCCAATCAGTAGAATATCATCGAAGTACAACACCAAGAAACAAATGACTTTTCTATCTATTTTCTTGTACAACATGAGTCATCCATATTTTAGAGATAACCAATGATTTGAATGCCTTATCAAAATGGATATTCCATTTTCTAGAAGCATGTTGGAGCTCAAAATTGGACTTTTACAACTTGCACATGTTCTGGCCTTTGCCTTCGGCTATGAACCCTTTTGCTTGATGCATGCAAATTGTTTCCTCTGTTTCTATTGAGGAAATCCATCTTTACATTCATCTGCCAGATTTCATAGTTGTGGTATACATATATGGTCAATAAAATTTTAATAGACTTTAACATGGCAATTGGCAAAAAACTCTCCTCATAGTTAACTCCTTGACATTGAGTATATTTTTTCACCACCAGTTTGCCTTGAACACATCCACTTTGCCATTTGAATCTAGTTTTCTATTGAAGATCCATTTACACCTAATGGGAATGATTTTTATTTTTTATTTCATTTATTTTATTTTATTTATTTATTTTTATTTTTATTTTTTTTCAGGTAGATCTACAAGAGTCTAAGATATTGGAGTCCATTTTAGATTTCATTATTGTTTGTCAGTTCTTACAGTCGATGTCCAATATCGCTTTGTCATAGTTAGCGGGGTTGTTACCTCCCACGAGAAGTAACTCCTTTATATCCTTATGTCCAAGATATCCCAAATATCTATCAAGATGGGCAAAGGTTTTACCAGATCAATGAGGAATGTGCGTACTGGATGCATTTAACATTGTCGGTTTTACATTTCTAGTTTGCTCAGCTTGCTTGGTAGCCAACACCTCCGCCAAATATATATTTTGCTCAGTGTTGGATTCATGGAGAAACTCTTCCTCTAAGAATTCTACATGTCTAGCGACAAATACTCTTTATTCCTCTTAGTGATAGAAAAAGTAGTATTCTATAATTTTCCTAGGATACCCTTTAAACTTGCAAATGTGAGTCCTAGATTCTAACTTCTTTGCCTCAAATATTTTTTTGACATGAGTCCAACATTCCCAAATCTTAACATACCTAAGACTTAGGCCATGTTTGATAACTGAATTTTAAGTGTTGGAATTTTAAATGTTGAAAATATAAAAGTTTGTTTGACAAAATTAAAATTTTAAGTGTGATTTTTAAGTACTAAATTCTTTTTGTCTATTTTATAAGAACAAAATTTAAAAACTGAAAATTATTTAATTTACATGACTACCCGTAAATTTAAAATAATAAAAATTTGAGAACAAAACAATAAAATAAAAATACTAATAATATACTAAAAAGTTCAAATCTATGAATTAATACAAGTCAACAATAACATAGAATTGAAACAGAGAAAAAAAATTAAATCTGAAAATTAAACAATTCAATTCCAACCCAACCCTAGATTTGCTAAGGGGGTAAAAAAGTCTAACAAAAAAAAATTAAAGAAAAAAGGGATGAGCCCATTAAGTGCTGAAAATTAAGTCAATGACCAATGACCGGTGGTTCACAAGGTGTGCTTTACTAGGAACGATGGACACAATCATTAATAGATAACCGAGAATTATTTTCTTAGAAGCAATTCAAGTGTTGCCTCTAATAGTAACCACACATAATCTTCATAAAGAAAAGTGTTTTTGGAATTTCTAAGAATCTGATTCTAATACCAAGAAACTAAAATAGCTCGAATTTGAATGTAAATGGTAGTAATATTCAAATCAGTACTGCAAATACATAAAATAGAAGATTTTAGACACAAAACAGAGATGGCTAAAATCTTCCTAGGGTGGTCGAAAATAACATAAGGGGGTGGCAATTAGGTCTTCTCTTATTTAAATAATCTATCTAGGATTCAAAACCTCATACCTCTTCTTTCCGTACTCGTACTTTGGCCCCCCAAACTTCTAAAGTTCAACTATCCATTTTTCTTTCAAGGTCTTTTCTAACTTCTATTTTTTTTTTTATTATGTGTGACCCATTAGATTCACACCAAAAGTTGGATGGTGAAATTAATTAATTTACTAATAAATTAATCAATTAAAATTAAAACAAGTACAATTTTGCCTTCTCACAAGAAAACATTTTTTTCCTAAGATATTTTCTCAGACTGTTAGTCACATCAACTCACATATCACATCCACATCCACATCCACATCCAGTTAGTAGGAATTTCATCAAGAAAACTCCTTCATATATGATTTTTGTATTGTACGATCTCTCTATCTTGTGTTCCCAAAAGAACTAACAATACATAGATTAAGTAAAAACACACAAGTCCAATCATATATATATTGATCGATAACATAATCACTTGTAACATCAATTGGAACCTTATCCCAATCGTCATACTGCTCTAACTAGAGACTTGTGTGAATTATATTAAATCAAATCACATATGAATGTCTCTTTTTGCTGAAAATAATAAATCCTATCTCGCATACTCTTACATTCACATATATGTCTCAATATACCAAATGAATATCTTTGAAATTTCGTGGCTAGAGTACAACACTTAAATGATTAGAGTATAACAACCCCATACATGTAATATATACATTAGTTCAAGTCTAAAGATCACAAAACTATCATGTAAGATATCAAGGATGATCATATTCGACCCTTTATACATTAGTAAGTTCTCATATAGTTGTTTTAGTATCTTATAATAATGGTTTGAGATTGACTATTCTCAAAAGAAAGAAAACAACAGAACAAGTTAGTCTAGATTGTTAAAGACCAATTTTCAACAATCTAATACCGACTAAAAATAATTAAGAATATTAAGATACTAAATGTCTTTCGTTTCCGTATTCTAATCACATTAACGAGTTAGGATTTTTTCACTTAATATGCAAGGTCAACAACTACTTTGTAACAATTAAATAAAAATATCGAAAATATATTTTATTAGTACTTGAGATTGAAAAATTTTACAGACAAAAATCATAAATATATGAGTATAAGATTAACTATAAAACTTACATCCAACGCTTATTAAAAGGAGGGGTTCATTTTTTGGGACGTCAAGCTGCCCCAATCTATCAGAAGAACATTGCCAATGCTCTATCCATATTCCAAGCAATATTTAGGATGAAAATATTCAATGGGTATCTCATAAAGCCTTACCCAAACCCTGACCTTGTTGAAATTGAGGTGCAATGTGATACGATTGGAACCTGTGGTGGGAAAATAAGGAGCTATGCGCAAGGTCCATGGTTGTCCTCTCGAAGCGAAGTCCCATGTATCCTTGGTTACCAAAGACAAACACGAACAGAGAAAAATGGCCTAGCACCAAGATTTTTCAAAACAAAGTTCGACCCCACAAAGCTTTGTTCATGTTCACCCTATGATGATCAATAGGGAGAAGAATACCTCTTCTGTCTAACCTCAGAATGTCTTAAATATTAGAAGAATTAAAGCTCTGGTCATCCATAACCTGAACGTACATAAATTTGTAGGCAAAAAACAACTATCAAATAACTTCATTTCAAGAATAGTGAAATTACACTAACAAAATTGAAATATTATTATCGGACTGAAAGATGAACAAATGTAAACATTTAGATTTGTGCGTGTTTCATTTTCAATTTCAATTTTTGGACTTCAGGTCCATGTAATCAAACCCTATCTCTAACTTCCTTCTCCGAAAGAATGCGCCTTACTTCATCAGCGAGATCCATGACGTGTTTGTCCTCACATCCTACAAATTTTTTTACAAACAAAACAGAGCAACATAGAAATTCGATGAATGAACCGAGACAAAAAGGAAGCGAAACAAACCTAGAAATAAAAGTGAGGACAGTTTAATAAGACCCGTTTGGCGGCAAGTTGGAAAAGTCCAGATCACAATTTTAGAATCCTAAATGGAACGATTTTGGATTTCCAAACTGCTGCTTGAGGTCTCCAAAAAGTGTGCCATTACTGGTCTTAAATTTTTAAAGTACTCATAAAATCTAACCTAATTGAATAAGTGCGTCTTCAAGATGGAACAAGTAGTCTGTATTGGGTCCTGAGGGGCCTTTTGCTTCAACAATTTGCCTGCACAAATGGAAAAGAGATTGAAAAATGAACACTCGAAAGAAGTTTGATATTTATCAAAGCCGAGCAGCTATTTAAGATGAGAAAAGAAACATTTCCTTATTGGTTTTTGCGTGTCTCTATTTCTGTTCCAACTTTTCTTGTAACAGAAACACTCAATAAGCGACCCCTTAAGGTGGCATTTGTTTAGTATAACTGTTTTCAGATTTTTGTTTCTGTTGCAGAAATCTGGAAACAATCACGTTCTGTTACAAGTTTATTTAAAATTTGGGGAAGAAAAATACGAACATAATAGTTTGTTCACATATTTATGTTTCTGTTTGAAGTTTTGGGAACATAAGCACTAACTAACGGGCCTAAAACACTTGGAAGATCAATTATTACCCTATGGAATAACTACTTTTGTCCAACGAAAAAGACATACTTTGCAATTTCTTCAAGAGATGCAGAACCCAAGTAGTTTTTGTTAAGCTTCTTGTCTGGAGATGCTATATATCTATCTACCATGCAGTTTAACTGTCAGTTTGCCATTAAAGAAGAAGAAGAAAAAGAAAGACACCAAATCCAATGCTAACTGTTCTGAGTGATTCCTATCACTTACACCATCACTCCAGAAACGGCCGGTCTTGATGCTGTTAGCTCCTGAGAATGATTAGATGATCAACTCCAAGAAAAATGAATAAGGAGCTGTTTGGATTGAGAGAAATGGGGAGATGAGAAGGGAAGAGACTACAGTTTCTCCCATTCTTTATCTTGTTTGGTAAATTTAGAGAAATGAAGTGAAATATTGTGAAATGACCGAAATATGCATGAGAGGGCATAATAGTAAGTCGACTTGTGTAGAAACAGGACTATTATCCAAACAAAGTAGAGAAATAAATATTTCCTTCTCTCTTTTGATAACACTAAAAATTTAGTGATGAAAATTTTTAAGTGCTGAAATATTAGGTATTGAATTAATTACATGCTGAATATATTAAGTACTTATTTTTTTAATACTTTTATCTTTAAAGAGATTATCTTTATACAAATTGTTGTCCCTAAAATAATTTTTACTATTTTTTTTTTCCAAAATATTTTTTCTCTACAACTTTATTTCTCTATTTTTATTTTCACTTTAGTACTTTTTCTATCTATAATTGTTTGTATACAATTTGTTTTTGTAAATTTTTACAGTATTGATGTTGAATGATGATTGTGGTAGATAGATGTCTGATTGTTTTAAGTGGGAAAGGCTAAAAAATAAGTGAGCCACGCTTTATTTGGATTGAGAAGAATGGGGAGAAGATACAATATAAGAATACCATTTCTCCCTATTTCTACTGTTTGGTAAACTCAAGGAGGAGAGAATGGAAAAGAAAAAGAAATGGTCTTTTATAACATGAGGCATAATAATAAATTAACTTATATAATAATTTACTTTTATCCTCGTTTCTGTCTTTTATTGAACTATCCAAACACAATAAACAGAAAACTATTATCATTTCTCTTCTTTTGTTTTTGTGAGATTCTATTCTCATTTTTTCTCAATCCAAACACAGTGTAAGATATGAAGAACAAGAGAATTTGATGCAGAACTCACTGTGAAGAAATCAAGATAAGCCTTCTTGTCGTACTGCTTCTCCCTCACTTCTAGGTACTGAAAGGCAAAACATCAAAGAAAAAAAATACAAAGAACAGCATTCTGGGAACAGAATAACAAGGAATTAAGAGACATTAGGGTGGAGGTTGTTTATGTATTTATTTTTTACTTCCCGTCACAGAAAACTAGGAACAGAAACATAAATATGATAACAAATAAAAATCTGTTTCTGTTCTGTTTCCAGGTTTTTTGAACAAGTTTCAGGGAACAGAACATAATTATTCCAAGTTACTGTTTCTATTTCTCGGAACAGAAACAAACTCATATACTTTTTAGGGTGTCTGTGTGTGGAATTAAAAGTATTTTAGCATGTAGGAATGCTGAGAGCCATAATCATACCGTTAATGCAATCTCTTCATCTTCCTTTCTTGATATCTTGTAGGCAACACCCCACTATATCATAAAGTTGATATAAGTATGAGGAAAAGATAAACATATATTTTTTTTTTTGTAATATTGATAAATAAGTAAATTATAATCAATGTGCTAAAATCTATTATACTATTATAAGGAAGTAGTTTTTCGCCATCATATCATTTTCCTTTATTTATTTATTTATTTATTTTATTTTCACATTATTCATATTTATTAATTTTTGGATATTATTAATTATATTTATTATTTTTAATATTTTAAAAACTCATATTTCGCAGGGCTTAACGCCTCCCCCTGGATAGGTCAAAAAGCACCATCTTTTACAACACCTGTCCCTTTGTCATCTGGAGTTCCAGTAAAATCTAAAGTATGGAGCCTTGAAATCATGCTAAAATCAACAATTTTTGCATATGAAAGGCTTGGTTGTGTTATTTGAAACTTATCTTCTTCTGATATTTGTTCATTGGCTAAAATATTAAATAGGCATTTAGGTGTATTTGTTGGAAATTTCGTGAATTGGCCTACGTAGAAACTCAATGGGGCCTAACTCACTCTGAAAAGAAATCTTGAGAGAGGAAGATTGTCCCTAGACTTATATATAGCTCAAGATGAGGTAATACAAGTGATGTGAGAAAACAAGCTCCCTCACGTGTAGGGTGAACTTCTTTGCCAAAACACTGTGAATGGATATCAGGGGATCCAACTTCAGACAAGGGGCCTAGCACTGATACCATGTAGAAACGTAATGTGGCCAAACTCACTCTCAAAAGGCGCCTTGAGAGAGGAGATTGCCCCCAAACTTATATATAGCTCAGGAAGAGCTTAATTCAACCGCCTCAAAATCCAGCAAAGTTTTCTCAAAGCTTATATTCCCACACAACAAGAGCAGTATGAATGTGTGTACTTAGGACCCGTTTGGAGCACAATATGAAAACCCCCATTGAATTTAGATTTCCAAACCGCAATTTGAGGGCCCCAAACAGGAGTTAAAGATCATGTTAATCTCAATCTTTAGTCTCAAGCAATGTCAAGCATCACCTATCTACTTTTACAATCTATATTAGGGATACGCATTGCATAGGTTTGAACATAAGTTCAGAATGTAAGCTTAAGCTGAAAAACAAATTTGAGGTTCAGGTAGAAAATAAGATAAAAAAAGAGGAACAAAACTTACACAAACCTCCCCCTCTGCAGGCTCCAGTGTTACTGTTCTTCCCGGAAAATCTGGAGTCCCTCTGTGATCAGTACTGCCTGCCCAAATGCCCCCAACAGAAAGGAAGGAGGTAAATAAAGAAGAAATTAAATCTCCTGAATTTATAACGTAGAGCGAGAGAGAGAGACCTTGGTAGAAGACGCGGCGATAGCCTTTGATGAAACCGACGAGTCGATCGTCGTAGTTAAAGCCTGCCTTCCAGATTAGAGATCCGTATCCGAATACCCACATAACCATTTCCGCCCCCCTTTCAGAGAGTTCTGAACTGCTCCACAGAGAGAGAGAGATCAAACAGGCCGTTCTGATTGGCAAAGGCTAAATAACACTACGTACCCTTGACATTTACATTTGATTGTATTTTGCACCATAATTGTTAACTTAATAAAACCTGCACCCTGACGTTTATAAATTGTCTCTTTGAAACCCATGTAATTAATCCGAAAAGCCATTGGGCTAAGAAATGAGGGCAATTGTAATAGAGCTAAAAAATAGACAGGGATGGAATGGCGGTGTCTTGTTGACGATGGAGGAGAAAAAATAGAGAGATGGAGGGGACGGTGTGGCCTACTGATCATGGAGGCTCGGTGGTAGATGAAATAAATGTAGAATTTTTTATTCTTTTAAAAAATATAATTTTGACTTTTAGATTTAATAAATTGGGTTTATTTATGGGAAAATTATCGATTAATCCCCCAAAAAAAATTATTTATCACCTACTCCTATCGACTTTTCTTTGCACCGATTAGTCCTATCAACACCTTTTTCTTGCACCTATTAGTCCCGTTTTAAAAAATGATAAGGAATAAGTTTACCGAAATGTCCTCTTGTGAGCTTCACATCAATAAGGAAAGTCGTCAAACTAATGCACCGCCACTGCCGCCGCTAGTCTCCAGTGCTGCGCCGCAGCCGCCATCATAAATTACAGTTTTCACCCCAAATTTTACGACTTTTTGTCATTTTCTATATGTTCCCAAAAAATAAAAAATAAAAATAAAAAATAGTCTTGATTTTAGGATAAAATTGTTACCAAACGTGATGTAAAATAAGAGAACAATTGATGTTTTATGCAATATTTACATGTGTTGAATGTAACATCCACAAGTATTCAATATAATATCATATGAATTTTACTCTGCATACAAAAATAAGAGAACAATGGATGTTACATTTAATATCCACAGGTGTTGAATGTTACATTCAACATCCACATGAGTTCCACATGAGTTGTATTTTGGTTAAAAAAATATAATATCATATAAAAAAAAATAAAAAAATAATTGATATTACATTCAATATCCGCATGAGGGGTATATTGGTCAGAAAAATATAATATCATAATAATAATAAGGGAAAAGTACAATTTAGACCCTTTAACTATTGATACATTTCTAAGTGGTCTCTCTAAGTTCTGACATTTCATTTCAAACCCTCTACGTATCGAAACGGTTTTAATTGATCCTTCCGTTAGAGATTCTATTAAAACTAACAGAATTTCAGGGACAAAATGGTATTTTCACATTTTTAATTTTTTTTAATTAGTTTCAATATAATTTATATATATATATATATATATATATATATATATATATATATATATATATATATATTTTCCCTCTTCCTCTCTCTCTCTCCACGCCACCTCTCTCTCCCTCTCCCTCCTTCCCTCTCCCTTCCTCCCCGTCACCCCCGTAACAGGAGGTGTTTTCACCCCCTGAAACAGGGGATGAAAACACCCCCTGCGACAGGGGGTGCCACTGTCAAGAGGGGGTGCAACAGAGAGAGACCAAAGAGAGAGAAGCAAAATAAAGAGAGAGATAGAGAGAGAGGAAAATATAGTAGAAAGAGAAAGCACAATGGTGACGTAAGTCCTGCATGGTTAACGTGAGTAGTGGAGCTTGGACAACGTGATACTTGGTAGAGAGAATACCCAGAAGAAGTGAGAGAGTAATTAGAAAATGAAAAAAGAAGGCAAAATGAAGAGAGAGAGTGCAGAATGGGAGTGATATAGAGAGAGAGTTTTGTGTCGATTCGGTGGACGAGAGTGAGAACGGGAGCTTCCTGCGGCCGTCCATGGAATCTGGTTCGATTGGTGATACTATCAAGTCGTTTTTCCCAATGGGTGCTTCTGCGGAGGCAAATTCGCCGGAGATTCCTTTTCATAACTTTTCACGGCCGGATTTCCTGTCAATAACCAGTAGCGAGAGCCAAGATCTGAGGCTCTCGCTTCAGTCGTTTGAAGATCCGATTCTCCTCCACCACCACCATAGCCAACCAGCTACAGCTCACAATGAACAAGCCCTTTTTCTCCGGGAACCTTCCTATGGGGTTCACTTCCACCAGATGGTCGGAAAGCAACTTGCCGGAGATTGGACCCTTCCAGAGAATGGCATATTGGGAAGCCGGTGCGGGTGGAGGCGAACCACCGGGATTTGTGTTCAACTCGCCGCCAACGCCGCCGTTTCTGCAGCCGTTGTTCGGCCAAACCCAGATGTTTTCTGAGCGAGGACTGTTGCTGCAGAAAATAATAAAGAACGAGTTTACCGAATTAGCTTGGGTTGAGTCGCGGACTAGGTCGCTCTCTTTAAGACGTTTCGCGGCTCTGCCCAAGAAGCGTGCAAGCAGAATATTAGCCCCGTCGTCCCCAGGATAAAACAGCCCAGAAATCTTCTCTGTCTAGGACCTTCTTTGCACTGTAGAAGTCCCGAAAACCAAACACCCCCACACACTGTTCGCAAAACGAACAAACTGCTCGGAAAACACTTTTGTACCGAAGAAACAAAACCGGAACAAATACTTGCAGATCGGAACAGAACCGAACCAATCCGGAACAATGTACTGTTTTGGAACAAATCAAATCTGATGCAATATACTGTTTTGAAAAAACGAAGAACAAAACAATTTCGGAAAGCCAAAGAACTGTTTCGGAAAGCAAAGAACAGAACACTGTTTCGGAAAGCAGAAAAAACAGAACACTGTTTCGGAAACAGATCTAAAAAAAGAAAGAAGAAGAAGAACTGTATTTTTTCAGAAGAACGAACCCCTTCTGCTGATCTGAATATCGTCCCTTTTTATAGAGAAGATTTAGATCTGAAATCAGTTAAGATCCGTGGAGAAATCTTAGGAAACGTGGGAGCATGGAAACTGAAAACAGTCTTTTACCAAGTCGTGGGAGCAAAATCTGGGAACTGAAAACAGCCTTTTACTAAGTCATCTGAAAACCGTTCTTAATTAATTATATTATTTAAATAAATTTTGTCCAAAAAATTAAGTGCCACCTCACCACACGCGCGACTCGACTCGGCACGGCACGGCCTGACGGACGGCGGCGACGGCGCGCGCGCGCGTGTGTTAAACCAGTAGGGATGTAACTCCTCTCCCCTCCACAAAATGTGAGTACCCCTTGGGGCACACCCCAAGTATCTCACATACCACTAGTTATACACCATAATAACCTCTCCCAACCGATGTGGGATATAAGGTTTTGTGGGAAAAAACCATTTGACACAAAACATTTTTTCAAAATTAATTTGCTCCAACAATCCCCCACTTGAATTTTTAAAAAAACAATTTTTCCTCGAGCAATATTAACAATATAAGATTGAGCATAAGCAAAGGTGTCTATCGACTTGAACCTTTACATAGTGAAGATGTTTTAGATTATACTAGAGTAACTCGTAGTTTTGAACTCTATCTCTAACACATCACACGCACAACCTTATCAGGGTGTAGTCCAAAAGCCCGTGCTTTACGGCCATGCACGTATATCCCAGTATAGTGAATGCTCTAGAGAATTTGCCCAAAATTCCATAGGAAGCGGCCACACTTCCACATTCACATAGGTGAGTCTATCAAGAGTACTCCTGTAGCTAGGTACTCCACTCCAAATAGAGTATAGATCTCATTAAGAGTTAATAGAAGAAAACTCAACCTTCTATTGCTTCAGGATGTCATACTACAAACAACACATATTTGGAATAGAACTCAAAATTATTATTATAGTATGTTTTTTCTTCATATCACTTCATAAGTTGTTATTACCCTTTGAACCTATTTCTTGGGATCTCCAGTTTATAGGTTGGGTTTCCCTCACAAGTAACTCGTCAATCCATGGGCTTGAGTCCCATTCCTTTCAAGGTTTTGTAAACCTTTTCTCGTGCTAATCCTTTCGTCAAAGGATTGGCTAAGTTATCATCAGACCGTACATGATCCACTCTCACAGCCCCTGTAGAGATATACTCCCTAATAGTGCTGTGTTTGCGACGTATTTGTCGCCTTTTTCCGTTATAGTAACGGTTCTGAATTTTTGCAATAGCCGCGGTACTATCGCAATGGATCAAGACAGCTGGAATCGGTCTCTCCCATAAAGGGGTATCAGAAAGCATGCTCCTTAACCACCCTGCTTCCTCACTAGCCAAAGCTAGTGCAATCATCTCAGACTCTATAGTAGATTGAGCCAAAATAGTCTGTTTCTTAGACTTCCAAGAAACAGCTGCACCAGCTATACTAAATATATAGCCGCTAGTAGCCTTGGAGTCATCTGATAGGGTATTCCAATCAGCATCGCTATATCCTTCCAGAACAGCGGGAAACTTCTGATAATGTAATCCAAGGTTCATAGTTCTTTTTAGGTATCTCATGATCCTATCAATAGCATGCCAATGCTCAATACTAGGTCTACTTGTAAACCTGCATAGTAATCCCACAGCATACGCTATGTCGGGCCTAGTGCAGTCAGTGGCATATCGGAGACTGCCTATGATGCTCGCATACTCAGTTTGTCTAACACTGTCACCGGTGTTCTTGAACAACTTCACACTAGGGTCATAAGGAGTACATGCTGGTTTACAATCAAAATAATTATATTTATTTAGAATCTTCTCTATATAATGAGATTGATCCAAAGAAATTCCATGTTTAGACCTAGTTATTTTAATACCAAGAATTACATTTGCTTCACCAAGATCTTTCATGTCAAAATTAGCACATAGCATGGTTTTCACATTATTCACAACATGAATGTTAGATCCAAAAATCAACAAGTCATCCACATAAAGACATATAATAGTGCAAACATCATTTTCAGATTTATAGTAAATGCATTTGTCACTTTCATTAACTTTAAAACCATGTGAAATGACTAGATTATCAAATTTTTCATGCCATTGCTTAGGTGCTTGTTTCAAACCATAAAGAGATTTATCTAGTTTGCATACTTTGTATTCTTGACCAGGAATAACAAAACCTTCAGGTTGGTCCATATAAATCTCTTCTTCTAATTTACCATTTAAAAAAGTAGTTTTAACATCCATTTGGTGCACAACGAGATCATGAATAGCAGCAAGTAATAAAAGCACACGAATAGAAGTAATTCTAGAGACAGGTGAGAATGTATCAAAGAAATCTACATTCTCTCTTTGTCTAAACCCTTTGGCTACAAGACGAGCCTTATATTTTTCAATGGTTCCATCGGGTTTTAATTTCTTCTTTAGAATCCATTTACATCCTATTGTTTTACAACCAGGAGGTAACTCTACTAAATGCCAAGTTCTATTTGACTCGAGAAAGTCCATTTCATCATCTATAGCCTCTTGCCACAAATTGGCATCTATAGAGGACAATGTCTCTTGGAGGGTGTGCGGATCCTCTTCTAAAGTGTATGCAAAGAAATCTGAACCATAATCCTTAGCAGTACGAGTCCGTTTACTTTTCCTAGGTTCAAATTCTAATTCATTAACAGGCTCATTAATTCTAATGATAGGCATATTACTAGATGTTGAGCCCCCACTATTCTTCAATTTAAACGGAAATCTATGTTCATAAAAATCAGTATCATTAGATTCAATAATAACATGATCATGCAAGTCGTAAAATCTATAAGCTTTACTATTCACAGCATAACCAACAAAAACACATTCATATGCTCTACTTGCAAGTTTTCTCCTTTTTGGATCAGGAATCCGAACATATGCCAAACAACCCCAAGTTTTAAAATAAGACAAATTTGGTTTCTTATTTTTGAAAACTTTATACGGTGAAATTTTACTATGCGATTTGGGAACCCTATTAAGTACGTAACAAACAGTCAACAAAATCTCACCCCACCAGTGAGAAGCAGCACCAGAGTTAAGTAAAATAGCAACTACGGATTCAGCAAAAGTTCTATTTTTCCTTTCAGCCTTACCATTCATTTCAGGAGAATATGGTGCAGTTCTTTCATGAATTATCCCATGAGAATTATAAAATTCAATAAACATATCAGAATCATATTCGGTATCTCTATCACTACGCAGCCTTTTAATTTTCTTATTGCACTGATTTTCAATTTCAGTCACAAATAATTTAAACATATCAAGTGCATTACTTTTATTTTTCATGAGAGAAACATAAGTAAAATCAGAACAATCATCTATGAATGTAATAAAATAGCGTTTACCATTCCTAGTCAAGACACCATCAAGTTCACAAATATCAGAGTGTATCAAGTCAAGAGATTTAGATTCTATAATTACTGATTTATGAGGGGTTTTGGTTATTTTAGCTTGACTACAAAATTCACATTTTTCAAAATCATTTATAGACAATTTAGGAATTAGTTCTAAGTTACTTAAGTTTTTAATGATGCGTTTGTTAACGTGACAAAGTCTAGCATGCTAAATATTAAAAGAACACAACATATAAGCAGAAGAAGAAATTTTATTCGCATCAACATTCAGTTTGAACATTCCATCAGTTGCATAACCCTTCTCAACAAAAATATTATTTTTGGTTAAGGTGTACAAATCAGCCCCGATAGTTTGAGTGAACCCCGCCTTGTTAAGAAAATAACCCGAAACCAAATTCTTTCTCATCTCTGGGGTATGCAGAACATCCTTAAGAATGACTGTCTTTCCAGAGGTAAACTTCAATTCTACGTCACCAGAACCAGCGACAATAGTGGAGTGGGAATCACCCAGCAGCACTTTCTTATCTTCACTTTCAGAATAAGTTTTGAACATAGCACGATCAAAGCAGACATGGCGTGAAGCACCCGTGTCTACCCACCACCCTTCGGATCCACCAACTATGTTGATTTCAGAAATCATAGCAATTAGTTGGTCCTCGGTAAGATTCGCCTGCGGAGCAGGACGACGTCTTTGCCTGCAGTTCCGAGCCATATGGCCCTCCTTTCCACAGTTCAAGCAAGTAAACTGTTCAGAAGTATTTCTTGAAAGGGGTTTAAACTTATTCTGATTTTGATGTGCATTTCTGTTCTGGTTGTTGTGGTGGCGATTCTGATTCTGATTCTTCATATTTTTTCTTTTGGGTTTCAGAATTGCAGAGGATGATTTTCTATGAGCGTTGTTAGACACAACGAGCACTTCATCTTTTTGATCTTGTTTTCGGGCTTCCTCCTCAATCCGAAGACGAGTGATCAAACTTTCTAAAGAAAATTCTTTTGTTTTGTGCCTGAGAGTATTCTTTAAATCTTTCCAAGAAGGGGGTAATTTGTCAATTAAAACAGCAACTTGAAATTGTTCATCAAGGGACATACCTTCAGCAATTATTTCATGAGCAATTTTTTGAAGTTCATGAGACTGAGCTTCCACAGATTTGTCATCGGTCATTTGATATTTCAGATATCGACTTACAGCATATTTCTTCGTTCCAGCCTCCTCAGTGTCATATTTCTTTGAAAGAGCATCCCATATTTCCTTGGCAGTTTGGTTAGAACAATAATAGTCATACAGGTCATCAGACACACCATTAAGAATAAAATTCTTACAACGAAAATCATTTTCAGCTCATGTCTTATCTTCCTGAATCTGGGCATCGGTAGGATCTTTCGGTAAAACAGGTTTTTCAGTAGTACAGACATATGCTACTTTTTCAATAGTTAGAAAAAATAACATCTTCTGTCTCCATCTTTTAAAATGAAACCCTTCGAAACGAAAGGGCTTGTTGAGATCGACAGCAGACATTGTAGTAGATAATTGGCAGAATTAAACGTCTTAAAATTGTTGCTGCAGAAAATAATAAAGAACGAGTTTACCGAATTAGCTTGGGTTGAGTCGCGGACTAGGTCGTTCTCTTTAAGACGTTTCGCGGCTCTGCCCAAGAAGCGTGCAAGCAGAATATTAGCCCCGTCGTCCCCAGGATAAAACAGCCCAGAAATCTTCTCTGTCTAGGACCTTCTTTGCACTGTAGAAGTCTCGAAAACCAAACACCCACACACACTGTTCGCAAAACGAACAAACTGCTCGGAAAACACTTTTGTACCGAAGAAACAAAACCGGAACAAATACTTGCAGATCGGAACAAAATCGAACCAATCCGGAACAATGTACTGTTTTGGAACAAATCAAATCTGATGCAATGTACTGTTTTGAAAAAACGAAGAACAGAACAATTTCGGAAAGCCACAGAATTGTTTCGGAAAGCAAAGAACAAAACACTGTTTCGGAAAGTAGAAAAAACAGAAGAACGAACCCCTTCTGCTGATCTGAATATCGTCCCTTTTTATAGAGAAGATTTAGATCTGAAATCAGTTAAGATCCGTGGAGAAATCTTAGGAAACGTGGGAGCAAAATCTGGGAACTGAAAACAGTCTTTTACCAAGTCGTGGGAGCAAAATCTGGGAACTGAAAACAGCCTTTTACTAAGTCATCTGAAAACCGTTCTTAATTAATTATATTATTTAAATAAATTTTGTCCAAAAAATTAAGTGCAACCTCACCACACGCGCGACTCGACTCGACTCGACTCGGCCGGACGGCGGCGCGCGTGTGTTAAACCAGTAAGGATGTAACTCATCTCCCCTCTACAAAATGTGGGTACCCTTTGGGGCACACCCCCAGTATCTCACATACCACTAGTTATACACCATAATACAACCTCTCCCAACCGATGTGGGATATAAGGTTTTGTGGGAAAAAACCATTTGACACAAAACATTTTTTCAAAATTAATTTGCTCCAACAGGGACCCCTTCAGTCCAGTATCACACCTTCATTCCGTGCTTGGATGGACCCGCCGGCCATGACCATTTCCACCGGCAACCATCAGCCGCCACAGTTCCATCCGTCCGCGATTTCCGGCTTCGGAGGCGGATTCTCCGGCTTTCACATCCCAGCACGAATTCAGGGTGATGAAGAGAAGCACGACGGCATCTCCGACAAGCCGTCCTCTGCTTCCTCTGATTCCCTCCATTGATGGAGCTCAAAATCTCAATATCTCTCTCCCCAAAAGGTGATAATTTCAGCTACCCATTTCTCAAAATCTCTCAATTTAAAACATTTTTGCTATTGCCACCATTAAATTCAACTTGCAGGGCTATAATCTATCATCAGCTGGAGCCAAAACAGAACATGCAGTTACAACAAGGAAGAGAGAGATAGAGAGAGAGTTTGATCAGTCTTTCATCAATGGCTGCCATCGTAGAGAGAAGAATTCTGATTGTGTTTACAGGTTCTTCGATCACGATTCATTATTTTCCTTTTCAGTTGTTTATGTTTTTGAGATTTGATTTTATGTTTGAGTGAGATTAACTTTGTTAGCGTTTCTCTGTTTTGATTACTATGTGTTTCTTCTGCTATACTTGGGTGATGTTTTCCACTGTTTACTCATTTTTCAATAAAATTAGGGACAGTTTGGAATTCAGAATGTTAGTAACTGCTCAGCGCGAAAACACCCCCTCTTATGGGGAGGAAGGAAGAGGGAGAGGGAGAGGGAGAGGGAGAGGGAGAGGGAGGTGGCGGGGAGAGAGAAGGAGGGAGAGGGAAAGAGGGAAATAAAAAATAAAAAAAATAAAATATATATATATATATATATATATATATATATATATATATATATATATATATTATATTAAAAATGATTAAAAAATTTAAAAAATGTGAAAAAAACATTTTGCCTTTAAAATTCTGTTAGTTTTAACAGAATCTAGGATCAATTAAAACCGTTTTGATACATAGAGGGTTTGAAATGAAATGCCGAAACTTAGAAGGGCCACTTAGAAATGTATTAATAGTTAGAGGGTTTAAATTGTACTTTTTCCTAATAATAATAATAAATAAATAAATAAATTTGATGTTACATTCAACACCCACATATTTTGAATGTTACATTCAACATCCACATAAGAGGTATTTTGGTCAGAAAAAGATAGTATCATAAAAAAAATAAAAAAAAAATAATAAAATTATATTACATTCAACACCCACAGGTGTTGAATGTTATATTCAATATCCACATGAGGGATGTATTGGTCAGAAAAATATAACATCAGTAAAAAATAAATAAAATAAATAAAAAATAAATAAACAGTTGATATTACATTCAACTTCCACAGTTGTTGAATGTTACATTCAATATCCATATGAGGGGTATTTTGGTCAGAAAAAGACAAAAAGATTTATTGGTACAAAAAAAAAAAAAAAAAAAAAAGTGATGAGAGTAATTAGTAATTTTTTTTTTTTTTTTTTTGTATTTTAAGATTAAATGGTGCATACCCCTTTATTTATTTATTTTTTGTAAATGGTGTTTTGTCAAAAAAAAAAAAAAAAAATTGGGCCTAAGTGAATTATAATTTTCTTTTAGCTCTAATTATACCCTTAATCTATATATTCAACAATTCACAAAGTAAAAATTGATACTCTTTCAATCAAATTTTTTTTGATTAACTTATTTTGTATGCGAAAGGATGACATCACACCGATATTTCAATTATTTTTTCTAAATCTTATAGGTGTTAGTCAGAAAATTGAGAATATTTTATATTTTCATGTAACATCAATGTTTTTTTGTTTGTTTGTTTTAAATTTTGGATGTGGTTTTTGACAAATTTGGCCAATAGGGTCTCGCACGTAATTTATATATTTTAAGATATAATTAACTTCAATTAGAATTGATTATAAACTGTTAAGTGTGTAGTCTAAATTAGATATTGAGATCACTCTAAAACCAATAAGATATAAATATAATTGAAGCACGTTACGCCTTGTAAAATGTGCCTAAAAGGTTTATCATTTGTTGCCAAATTTTTTGCCAATTAGGTCTTTTAGACATATTTATAAACTTTAAGGTGCAATGTACTAAAATTAAAAGTTTAAGGGTGCAAATAGAATCCAAGTGCAAACATAATAGATGCAAAGTGAGATTTAGTCCATGGATCCTAACTCCAATGCAAATGAAGAAATCACTCCAACACATTTATATTAGCCATTATTTTATTTATTAATTTTTATTTAAATTTTTCAACCAAATACTCACTTAATTAAATAAACCAATTTTTAATTGAATAACCCAATACACTTAAAACACTTGCCCAAACCCAATAACCCAATAACTCAATACATAAATTAAATATATAAAAAAATAACATTAATTAACTTTCAAATTATTAAAATTTAAACAATAATAATATAATGAGATATAGTTAAATAAAATAAGAGATTTTTATTATTTAAATCAAATTCCACACACTCTCTCTTTTCAACAAACCATTATGAAAATGAAGTTATTATTTAGTCTTCTAACAAAACATAATTATTTTTTAATCCTTTCATGAACATGAATAGATATGTTTACCCCTTATATATAGGGGTAATGAGGACCCTAATTTCACATTCATTTTGTGGAATTTCGATAGAAGCCGCCGTCCTTTTGTATCTCTCCTGTGCTTGTGCGACGACGACGCAATCGCCGCCGTTGATCTCCTTCAGGTTTGGAGCCCGTGCTCGTCGACACCTCCGTCTGTTCATTTCTCCCAAACCGCTGCCGTCCTCTGTTCCCTAACGACGCAATCAGCGGTGTTTGAGATCATTGCCTTCATTTTTCTCTCCCCTTTCTCGTCGACACCGCCGTGTGTTCATCCGATGACGGTGATTTCGACGAACAACGAGACGATTCTAAGAGAGAGGTGAAACTTCCCAAGTGTAATGTTCATGTGATTTTCTGATTTTTTGGGGAGAGGGTTTTCTATTCATTGTGATTTTTTTTTTGTTGATCTTTCCATGGATCAATGGGGTTTGAGTGAATATTTGTTGCGATTGAGTGAGCATTCAAACCGATTGTCTCGGCGTGGGATGTAGAATGTGCATACAATTGTGTTTTTTTGATTTTTTGTGTTTTTGTTTTGTTTTTTTGAATGTTTACAGGTTTTTTGTGGAAAAATGTCCGCACTCATTGTTTTCATTGATCTTATTTTTTGTTTGGTTTTGGTGAATGTTCATATGAGATGTTTATATTAGGGGTTGGTTTTAGTGAATGTTTTTGGTGAATGTTCACACGAAATGTGTTTTCAATGTACTTGGGTTGTTTTATTTGTAAATGTTCGTATAGGGGTTAGATTTGTTTTGATTTTTCACTGTGGATATCCCTTTTTGTTTGATTTTGTTTATATCGATTTTTTCAGATTTTTTTTTTGGGAGTTTTGGTTTGATTTTTATTGTGAATATTCACCAAATTTGTTCAGATTTTGAATAATTATACGAAGTGTGTTTTCATTTAATATTTTTTTGTTTTTAGTTTTGGTGAATGTCCATAAATATTGAAATGTATTTTGCAGTGACCAGTGACATTCATATGAACATTCACTATTTTTAATTTCTTGTTCAAAAAATTTCGAAAATTATCTCATTACAAAGAGAATTTTGTGAATATTAATTTGATGGTTTTTTTTTTTTTTTTTTTTTTTTTTTTCTGACTTTTTAAGCATGGATTTCGATCACAGCAGCCCTTTCCTTGTGATTGGGTTTGATGTTTTCGAAAATTGTAACTTTCCATAAATATTGGTCGTGTATAGCCTTTAATGGTAGCGGTTTGTAAATACAACATCAATAGGGGGCAAATGTTAGAGACTATTTTCTAAGAATTAAAAAATTTATTATCTTAGTTGAGAGGTTCATTTTATGAGTTGTACATCTTTTGAGAATTATATAATAAAATTCCCATGAAATAATATTAAAAAAATGAGTAATAAATAATTGAATAATACACTTTAACTAAATAAACTAAATTAATATAATTAAAATAGCTTATTTTAATTCAATAGCCAAATTAAATTATCCAATACCTAAAATAACTTAACTTTTTTGGAGCTAAATATTTTCTACCTACAGGGAGGAAACTCTCCAAATATAGCCCATGCTCAAGGGAAGAGGTATTTTGTCTACCATAATGCCTAGTGGTTGGAATTGCTCTAACAAAGTTTTATATGGGTGATAGAAGCTCGAATTAGAGATTGCCACTTGTTCATGAAATGAAATATATAGACACGAGTATGGGCCTTCTGGTCTAGGTTGTCCGAGGAACATGTCAATTGGGTTCATATGATCCAACCTTGGATCACTTGACCCATATGAAGTTAGATGATGTTTTCTTTAGATAGTGTCACAAATTGGGAAAAAGATTTTTTTTAGTCCTGAAAGATGGTTAGAGTGTTCAATTGGCCTATATGATTTGAAACTCGACACATTTGCTCTCAACATTTGAAAATCGTTCCAAATTGGCCTTTGAAGAGGATTCTGTGAAGTCAAAGTAACGGTCAACGTTATTTTAAGGGTATTTTAGTCTTTTTATTCAATGGAGTTAATTTAAAAACTCATCTAAACTTCTAGGGGTCAAAATATTTTTTCTTGGGGTCAGCCGCCATGGTTATATATATATTTGGAGTTATTTCAGTAGTATGATTTACAACAAAATTGCCAAAATAAAAAAGCTCAGCCGCCATGGTTATATATATATATATATATATGTAAAGCTACAACCAGAGAGCGCTGGCGTCGATAAGCATTTGTCTCAAAGACCCATCAACATGCAAAGAAATAACGTCATTTGCCGACCCCACAAATATTCCGCCGACAAACACCGCCGGAACCGCCGAATTACATCCCAGGTTCTTGAGCGCCGTCTCTATCTCTCTCTCGTTCCTCTCCTGGTCCAGTTCGAGGATCGTCGGATTCGCACCCTTGTCCTGAAACAGCTTCTTGATGCTGTAGCTCATGCAGCACGTGCTCTTGCTGAACACCATCGCCGCATTCCTCGCCGCCATGTCTCTCACTCTATCCATATCTATAAAAAAAAAAAAAAAAAAAAAAAAAAACACTCTATTTTGGTGGGTTTGATCTTCTGGGTTCGAGAAACTCATATATTTATAGAGTCAGCTGAACCCAGGAAGATGGTGATCATGGGTAAAGAATTAAAATAAAATAAAATAAAGAATAATCATGAAATGCGACATGAAGAAAAGGAGAGGTTTTTTGGGATATTTGTTTGGATAAGAAAAATGCTCTCTGATCATCAATTTTGTCTAAGGCTGACCCTTTTTCCTCATGCTCTCTCATTTGCCTTCTGCAAGTTGACTACTCTCTCCCTCTAAACCTTAAATCATGTAATTTTAGAGTTTTTCCCATTTTCATGCTGAATCTGTTCTTTATCAAACCAACCCATTTCTTACCTTAAAGAATCTGTTCTTATACACCCAAAATCAAGTAATTTTTTTTTTTTTTAAAAACCTGGAATATTATGGGTTCTTTCCCTTTTGATTTCACTCGTTAATGGTGAAGAACACAGGTCTTCGGCGACCCTTGCTCCATCTTGGAAATCGAACCTTTTGTTCGATTTCGATTTTGAAAACCAAAGGGTTCGATTGACAGGGTTTTGATTTCGATTTCAAAATCGAAACTCTATTTTGATTTCGAGCTCGAAATCGCAGACGACGAAGATGATGACGGACAATTTCGCCATGGACAGACGAAGTAGATAAAACAGACGACTGAGAGAGGGGTTCGCGAGACCAATCGAGATTTTGAAATCAAGATCGAAACCAATCGAGATTTCGAAATCGAAATGGAAATTGAAACCCTAATTCGATTTCGAAATCAAAATCGATTTTGATTTCGAAATCGAACCTGTTGTTCGTTTCGATTTCAAAAACGAAATCGAAATCGATTGGGGCTCGAAATCGAGATTTCGAAATCCATTTTTTGGCTCTCTCTCTCTCTTCTGCAACAACATTCTCTCTCTCTCTCTCTCTCCAAAAACCCACTTTATTCTCCCTCGAACCCTACCCTAGAAGAATAACACCCAGACCCTCCTTGCATTCACAAAACCAATGGAGGATGGGGAAGAAGAGGCAGACGACGATGGTGGAGGTGGTTGTGTGGTGGTGCTCAGTAGTGCAGAGAAACGAAGGAGGAGAGATTGAGGAGCCAAAAGTGGAGAAAAAATATTTTGACCATTTAGTTTAACAACATATGCAAATAGGCCCCATTAAATTAATAAGGTTGAAATGACGCATATATCTCTGACCAAATAGTCACGTGCCTATCATGTGACTGTTTTCATCCAAAATCCTCAAATTTTACTAATAGAACCCGACCTAGGGGTCAATTTAGAACGATTTTCAAATGTTGAGAACAAATGTGTCGTGTTTCAAATCTTAAGGGCCAATTAGACATTCTAGCCATCTTTCAGGGATCAAAAAGGTTTTTTTCCCTTACAAATTTATAATAGGATCCATTTTAAAATTTATAGTAAGGATAATTAGGAGTGTTCATGGGTCAGGCTCGGGCCGGGCTTTACCTAGGGTATTACGAAAACTTACTAGGTTCGTACCTGGTTCGACCCTATCAAAAATATTCAAGCCCAAACCCGGCCCTAGGGCTGGCCTGACCTTATAACACAATACAAAACAACAAACAATTTGAATACGAATATGAAATAGGAATCTAGAGTTTGTTTAAATACAAGGTTTGTTTAATAATGAAATATGAATCTGAAGCATGAACAAAAATCAATATGCTATTACCTGAAATCTGTTGCAGCGACACTCAAATACGAAGCAAGCTTCGCGGAGAAGAGAAACAACGAAGAGAAGCTGAAATGAAGAACAGTGAGTATCGATAGACGGCGAAGCAACGATCGACGACAATGGTGAAGAAAAGCGGAAATGGCGAAGAGTGAGCAAAGATCGACGGCAGCAGTGAGGCAAGGCTATAGGCAGAGGGCAGTGGTAGAGACAAAGACGAATGGCAGAGTCGAAGCCGAACGAAACGATCATCGGTGGTGGAGATGGAGATGAACAATCGGAAGTGGCGAAGACAAACAACGGCAGAGACGAATGTCTCGGCAGTGAGAGTCCAGGGAGTGTTGAGAGATAATCGAAAAATTGAAGTGAGAGGGAGTGTCTTGAGAGAAGTGAGTCCAACGGCAGGGGTGTCCTGAGAGAAGTGGAATTCAGAACATTAATTATTAGGGAGACTACTTGACCTTGAGGCATTAAAGAACATGAGTGTATGATAGCTAGGCATAGGTTAATTTTATTATTATTATTATTATTATTATTATTAATATATATTTAAATTTTTTAAAAATGATCGGGCCGGGCTGGCCCGGCCCAAAGAAAAATTAGGTAGGCCCAAGCCCAGCCCTAAAAATCATCGGGCCTGTATATTCATGTCCAAGCCCGACCCACGGGCTTGAAACTCAAACCCAGGCCCTAAAAAAATGTGGACGGGCTTGGCAAGCTGGACAGGCCCCCGAGCTCATGACTAGCCCTAGGGATAATTGATGATATTAAATTAATAATATTTTTTTAATTAAATTAGTACTTAAATTTTAATCTCATCTATTAGAGAAACCACTAAGATACAATTACAGTGGCGTCGCCAATCGCGGCCCACAAAAATTCGACCATTGGTTTTCGGCTAACGGAGATGCCGGTCATCGAAACTTTAGTCCTTTATCACCGGAATTTTTAAAATTACATTCAACTAATTTTTTAGTAATATCTTTTAATATAATTTTTATTTATATTTTTTAGCTGCATTCAACTAATTTTTAATTGTCAGTCGCTAAAAAATTATATGAATATAACTAAAAAATGTACTAAAAAATAACAAAAATACACTTAAAAAATATAACCAAAAAATACATTAAAATAAAAAAATTACATGTAACTAAAAAAAATACTAAAAATATAGTTATAGGTAACTAAAAGATACACTACAAAAATAATTACATATAACTTTAAAAAATTTGACGACCGGAGGCTTGAGATTCAACGGCAGACGTCGGAAGGTAGCCATGGAGGGTGGCATAGGTGGTCGACGATGCATACTTTAATTGGATGCATTTGATTGGAGATATAAGAAAACATTAACCATATATAGGCATGGCATTTTGACTACCCAATTATTTCACAATTTATTTTTCATTTTATTTTGATTTTGTAAAGAAAAAAAAGAGTTTAAAAGAGTAAAAAAAAAAATGGAAATAACCCAAAAATGATAAATAATAAAAAATATATAAATAAAAAACAAAAGAGAAAAGAGAAAAGCACAGAAAAGGAATTAAAAAAGAGAAAAAAATAAATAAAAAGAAAGTAAAAAAGGGTCCGCGCATTGTGTTCGGCACTCATAATAATAATAATAATAATAATGAAAAATTGGTGAAAAATCCTATTTTTTAAATCTAATCGGTGAAAAGTCCTTCGTGTTATTAGGTTTTAATTTAGTCCTTTAAGTTAGATTTCACTTGTGTTTTAGTCCCACATTGCAGGAATTGTAGGGATATTGCAGGGATAGTAGAGAGTCTTTTAGTAAGTATATTCGATTTTTATAGTGAATTCTGTTACATGTAACTAATGTTAGTTATAATTTCATAATTGTTACTTATCATACATATTTGAGCACTTTTAGTTACATATTTTTATATAATATTAGTTACATATTACAATTATATATATATATATATATATATATATATATATATATATATATATATATATATATATATATATATATATATATAATATTTTGTGACGTTACTGAAAAAATATCAAACTTTTTAGTTACATATCAGAGACATATAACTAAAAAATTACATATTATTAAAACATATAACGGAAAAATATCAAATTTTTTTGTTACATATCAGAGACATGTAACTAAAAAGTTACATATTATTGGAATATGTAACTGAAAAAAAATAAAAAAATAGTTATTTGTAACTAATACAGTGATATTACATAGAAAATAGTTACATGTAACTAACGCATGATTATCACATGAGTAAAGTTTTCGCATTTTTAAAAGAGATGAGACTAAATAAAATTTTTTTACTATATGTAAGACTTTTGATTAATTAGAGTTTAAATATAAGACATCTTAGCTATTGTCCCTAATAATAATAATAATAATAATAAAATCATGCAGCCTACTGCATGACAGCTGCCACACATGCGCAACTGCCATGCGACAGTGTGTTCAACAAGCAAAAGGGGACGCTCATTTAGAAATTTATTTTTTGTATTTTTTTTTCTTTTACTCGCCAAAAAAAAGCGAAGAGGTAACGATCAAGACTAGGGTTTCAGAGTTTTTGAGTGGTTTTCATTGGCTAAATTTTTCCATAAGTAGAACTCTTATTCTCATTGTTCTCAGAGCCAAGATTTAGAGATAAAACCATATGGAAGCCAACTATTAGAGAGAAACCCACTCAGAAAGTCACATTTGAGAGAAAAATATGCATTTGAGTGGGATTTTCGCTAGGACACATATGTTTTCTTTCTTTAGGCATTAGTTTTCTTTTAATTTTATATTTCCTCTCCATCTCTTATCCTCTTTTTATTTGTCGCATTTAAATTAGCATAAGTTAACCTGCTATTTAATTATTGTCAAATCTTTCCCATGATTCTATGATACTTTGTAAGAGGGTACCTTTTCTACTTTGACCTCGGAGCGTTAGATGAAGATGCCTTTACAATTACCTTACATTTCACTTTCGAATATTGTTGTAAAAATAAAAACACAAAATATGTATTTATTTATTTTTTTAAAAAGCAAAAAAACTTGTTAACCACGACAACTTGTTGATTCTTATTCTCGCTGAATTTAAGAGGAAGTCAAGTTTGCTTTTCTTTGATTTAAGCGGGAAAATTAAGATATTATTGAGATTAATAAACATTTCATATAGTTTGATAATTAGCTTACATCGTTATTGTTCTTCGCATCTTTCATTTACACGTTTATTAAATTCATCGATAATAATAATAATAAAACTTTTCCCAGGGATTACCCTTGTCAAATCTCTTAACATTTGATAGGAGGTCATACCGAAAAACATTGCAAAAAGACAATAAATGTGTCCTTAATTTTTTTTTTTTTATTTTGAAAAAAGAAAGTTTCTTAATTAAACAATACATTTGGACTTCAACTAATTGGACTTAATTAGAAATAAGATACTATTTTTGAACGGGCATTTTGGGGTACCTAACACCTTCTCCAAGCGTAATTGACTCCCAAATTCTTTTAAATGAATCTTTGGTTGAACCATGATTTTGGAGTCAAATTTCAGTTAGGTCATTTCCAAATTATTTTTTTAAAAATTGGTGGCCTGGAACATCATTTAAATTCAATGCTAAGTGGTGACACATTTTATAAAAAATTTGTCTGTGTCATTTACTCGAACAAAACCAGCATATTTAAAACCCTTTCTTTACTTTTCCTAAAAATGCTATTTCTTTACATACACTAGAAAAATGGGGTACGTCAACTTGCGAATTCACTAAACATAGTTGGAGGGTCGAGCCTAGAATGTTCAAAGAACTTCAAATAATTTAAGCCTAATATGTTTTATTTTGTTAAGTTTTCCATTTTATGTATGTAAATAAGTGTGAGCGGTGATAAGTTATATATATATATATATATATATATATATATGTGTGTGTGTGTGTGTGTGTGTGTGTGTGTGTGTGTGTGTGTGTGTGTGTGTGTGTTTTCCCCTTTCCCATATTTTTTTCTTGTACATATATTTGTTTTTCCTCCCCCTATCATTGTTCAAATTGTATACTCTTCCAAGGAATGAGCACAATTGAATTGCACTACATTGTCTTGAATGATAAAATTTGTAGGACTAGATAGAGGTTGCCCGTAGGTATGTCGGGTTACGCTGGTTTATCCATTGTGACTAGTACTGAAAGCTCCTCACTTAGATCACCAAACCTTGTAAAAATAACAAGTTTCACAATAGCTTTGAGACCAGCCTTATTATTGATATCTTTATCATTTCCACTTATAGAGCACTGATTCTCAAAATAGGTAGGAGACACAAAACCATTATATATTGTGCAAGCCATGTGATTGTGTTAGTTAGGATGTGAAGCCTATTTCACTAAATTAACTCTGATACCAATTATTGGCCCATAAATCTACCCAAGAAGAGGTGAATTGGGTAGTTTAAAATTTCAAATAAATAATTTAATAAATCAAATCAAATAATTTTCCTAATTGGCTGTTATCTTAAATTAAATTGAAAATGTATTTATCTAAGTGCACAACTAAATAGATAAGGATAGAGAAATTAAACGCAAATTTATTTTAGTTCGGTAAGCTACCCTTACCTGCGTTCAGTCCCTTGAGTTCTCGCAGGAATTTCGCAATCCACTAAACCCTCACTTTCCCAGGTAGGACCAAACTTTTACAACTTTCTTTTACTAGGCACAAGAATAACTTAATTCTTTTATAGGCTCAGAATCAAACTTATTTTTTTCCGAGGCTATAGACAAACCCTATCTTTTCAAAAGCTAAAGACTAACACTATTTTTTCACAGGCTGAAGACTAATCCTTCATTTTTCATAAGATGAAGATTAACCCCTGATTAGACAACGTACCTTTATGCCTAATCCACTCTCACTTAGACCAAGTACATTTAGGTCTAAGTTATAACTCACAAATACAAAAAATTCTACAGTTTCTTCTCATAAAAGCTTATACCACCTCAAATCAAATTATACTCAATTAATGGCCCGTCACAACGTGATAGAAATATGTGAGAATATAAATTTTATTATAAACAATTATAGCACAAAGATTGTAGAAATTAGATTTTCAGGAAGAAATCGTTTCACAAGATTTTCAGGATATTCAAAAATGAAAACGATTTTTCAAACAAAAATACTACAAGCTCAAGCAAATGACATTAATAAATTAAATTAGAACTAATTTGAGCAAGTAAACAAGAACAATCTCACCGCGTTTTCTTCAGGAAGATCAGACGTAAGACTCAAACTCAGTATAAAAAAAGGACTATTTATTCGACAAAGAATATTTCACAAAAAAAGTCTTTGAAAAATATTTCATAATATGATATGATCTCTATTCTTAAAAATCTAAAAAAATATATATATATATTCTTGATGAAGTTCTTGATTAAAAGTAATGAAATTCGCAGGTCCATATATAGAATTTAAACTATGCTTATAACGACAACTTTTTGAAAAATATGCCCAAAAATAGCATATATAAACAAACTCTCATATATCAAAGCCTTTTAAATCATTAATGTTTGACCCATAAATAAAATTTTAAAACTACCTATTTACTCCCAAAAAGATTTTTGATTTAAACCCCCATAAAGATAGAAATAAGTTTTCCCGATATAAATTACAAAATCAAAGAATATGTGGATTAAATATTAAAATCTTCAAAATATTTTATATATATTTGAAATATAGTCAAAACCCATTTAAATATAATATTCAAATCCAAAAAATAAAATAAAATGGGTAGAAGATCTTTTAAAATGAGGAAGGATTTTGTTCACTTTTAAGATCATGAATTAGAAAACAATTTTTTTAATTATATAAATAGATTATGCAATGAGCATTAAAAATTTCTAAAAAAATACAAATATCACACTTTCTCCCCCTTATTCGAAACATATATCTCCCACTTAATCAAAGCATTTATGAAAGCATTTCAAAAGCATATCTCTCCCCCTTTATCAAAGCATATATGAAATCATGAAAACATCATATTCTCTTCCATTTTTTCATATAAAAAAATGGAGAGGTATGAATAAAAACATCTAAAGATATGCACAATATAATTTTCAGGATACGATTTTGAAAATATCAAGATAATCTTGGCAAACATTATCATGCCTAGCCATTCCAAACCCTGAATAATGTTTAAAATACAAAGACAATATTTTTCTTTTGTACCGAATTTCAAAATTTCAAAGGTTAAAAAATTAACTTTGAAGTACTAATAAAAATAATTTTGAAGTATGACAACGAATACCAATAATAAATTCTTAAACCAATGAAAATCTTTTACTTTTGAGGGATTTACTTTAAAAAAGAAATAAAGCTTTTTTAATGAAACGAATAACCATTAATCACAAAAAACAATCCCTTCTCTTTCAAAAATTTTGATTTTAAAGAAATTTTTTTTGGCAAGATTCAATTCAATCACAATATTAAACAAAATAAGATAATTAAAATGATAAATTCATACTATTTTATGTGGATCACTTTGAGGCAAGTTGTGAGATGAAACTTAACTAAATTAGAATTCACCATCATATAATAATATCCAAAGTAAATTAGACCATCCAAACATCTAATATCTAGCATAGATATCCATCACAATACTTATTTACTATTATAGACCGATTTGTTTGTAACATATCTTTAAATATTACAAATAAAATAAAATATTCATCAATAGGAACCAGGGCTAGGATATGGATAATAGGGACCAAAAGAACTATAAGAACTAGGAGGTGACGGTTGATAGTACGAGTTGGATGGTCCAGAAGTCCCGTGAGGTAGTGGAAGATAATAAGAGTCAGACGGTGAAGGAGGTGTATACGTGTTGAAGGAATGGAAGTTTTGTAGTATGCCATGAATTTGTTCGACTAAAGTTGAAATCCTTCCAAGCCGTCCATTAACTACTTTTATAAACTGATGAAAGTTACCCTAAATTTGGTCCACTAACATAGATAGTCTTCGTACTTGAGTTGTTAGGTCACCTATCCGTCCATCAACAATTTTTGTGTACTGCTGAAAGTTGTCGAACTTAACGTATAGGTGATCCAGCCTCCGATACACTACATCTAGATTAGTTATCTCTTCTTCTTCCTCTACTTCCTCTTCTTCATATCCTCCTCATTTCTTCACCTTTCTATTCCCCACAAATTCGTATCCCATTAGATTCCACTGAAAAAATGGGGCGCGTTACCATGGGACTAAAACACAAGTCAAAACATAATTAAGGGAATTATACTCAACGTAAAATTAAAGTAGGATAAATTATGAACTGGACTCTCTAATTGGGACTATTCACCAAATATCCCTTTATAATATGAGTTTAAACTTGAGACACTCTCTGTCATTTTAAAAAATATCAAAGGCATCTCCTATCATTTTCATAATACCTAAAACACCCGTTATCGTTTTCATTTAGCTACCTAAGACACCCTCTGTCTTATTTCTCTGATAAAAAATACCCTTGCAGCATAATATTTTTTGTTGTTTATTTCATATTTTCTATTTTCTACTCTTTAAATCTCACTCTCTTGTTAATTTTTAGTTTACTTTTGATTTTTACTTTTATTATGTAGTTTTTATTCATTTTTGTTTTAATATTTTTATGATATGCGTAGAAAAAAAAAGTAAAAATATAGAAAACAAAATAAAATAAAAAAATCTAAAAGAGGATTTTACGAATAAAAGAATTAAAGTTTTTTTATTTTGTTTTTTGCTTTTTAATTTTTCAATTTTAGTTTTTTATGCAAACCATATAAAAATAAAAAATAAAACTAAAACAAATCAGATAAAACATATGGAACAAAGGCATCAAGTAAAAAATAAAAAACAGAAAGCAAGAGGCAAAGATGGAGAGAAAAATATAGAAAATAAAGTAAAAACAAAAATTAAAAAATAAAAGAATAAGAAAAAAAAAGTTGTAAGGGTATTTTTGTCAATAAATGTTATAAAAGGTGTCTTAGGTACTATGAAAACTATAGGGATAACTGGGTATTTATCAAAATGACAATGAGTGTCTCATGTATAAACTCTTTATAATATTCAAGGGTAATTGTATTGTGTACACCACCTTTTTGATAAATGGACATCCTCCACTGAAAAAAAATCATTTTTTTAAAAACTTTTTTAAGGGGAAAATTACATTTTTGATTCCTGAAGTTTAGCATGGGCGTCTATGTGAATCTTGAGGTTTGTAAAGTTGCATATTTGATCTCCCAAGTTTCGTGTTTGTTTCAATCCGGTAAGATTGAAAATGTTGTTAATGATTTTGGACGGGAAAATGATTATGCTCAGTGTGTGACATTCTAATTGATATATTTTCGTCATTGCATTACTCTACACCCAAGACGTTTTCCCTTAACAATTAGTCAGGTTTTTTTTTTCTCTTTCTCATTCTTTAGATGAATTGTTGCTAAGGAAAGGTTTGGAAAAAATGTCTTAGGTTTAATGGAGTGATTAAACTACCAAATATCGCTATTAAACGGTCATTTGTTCAACACAACTCATTTTTCACCCGAAATAATTAACAATGTTAACCCTAAAGGATTCAAGTTCTATTTGTTATTGTTTTGATAATTCAATTAGCTTGGATATTTTTCTGGACTAATATTGTGCTTGAGATATGTTTACACTAACTAGTCAAGATCAATGATGGACCAAGATAATGAGTTCATGAAATAAGAAACAATGAAAATGAATATGAATGATCAGGAGGATGCCAATTGGAGACATGATGAAGAATACAATTTTGAAGAAAATAATTTTTATATTATTAAGGTAAAACAACACTTATATTGCTAACTTGACTAGGATTATTCACCGCACATCAAATTGATTTATATGCATTTATGTGTATGGTTATGTGTTAAAAAATGCTTGAAAAATTTCCTTAAAATATGCTAAAAAACCTAAGGTAGATAGAACCAATTAACTGACCTAAAAATTTAATCATTTGATTGTATCCGAATTTTGAAAGCTTAAAAAATTTGAAATTTGAGATGAAACAATCAACTGGATTGGAAATGATCGACTCCTAGATACAAGGACTAGAAATTTTGAGAATGGAAGCAAAACAGTTGACTGATCAAAGGAAACGGTTGATAGATTTTCATAGTTTCTCCGAACATTTTTTATGTTACCAGAAATCCCAAACACGTGTAACAACTCTGCACGTCCTAAAAATCTTCTCACATTCCTCCTGTAACCCACAAAACCGTGAGTTCTCAAGGGGAACACCGGTGTGATGTCTGACAAAGAACCTTGGGTGTGAGAATAAGTTAATTTGGTAATGGAGAAGATAATACACAGATTGAACCGTAAGTAATTATCAGTAATACCTGCCATTTATATAGGCTTGGAGATATTTTGTCGTTTTATTGGAGATGTTGCCCGTTACGTGATACGCTCCTAACGTCTTGGAAGATAACTAATATCTCCATAATTTCAAGAGAGATCTCTGTAATGGTCCCCATTAAATATGAACCGTTACAGTCAATTTAGCTTATCATGCTATTCAAGTGTAGGGGAGATGTTCGCAATGGGTTGACCTGTTCGTTCTTTGGTGTTGAACATCGTGGGCTTTGATATGCCCAAATATGGGCCTTTTCATAAAGCCATTGGTCCTACACAGAAGACTGCCGAAGTTAGTACCTAATTGGGCTCATTATTCTTTGGCCCAGATAACCCATTGAGTCTGTCTGTTCTGGATCGAAATTTAGACCCGATCCGACCCATTTAAGACTGCACACCTATATTAGTTATGAGCGGGAGTTTTCCCATATTATTTGCTCTCCTGACTTTCATGGCGATTTATGAGAAGAGAGGTAAAAGATCACTTCTATTCTACGTAAGTTCTCATCTTCCCCTAATCCTTCAGTTGCGTATCTCTTCTTTATACTTTTTGTTTTCAATTGCTGCTTGCTCTGCCACAAGATATTGTGGAGTCAATCGAATAGTCCTGCTGAGGCTAGTTCGTCGTCAAATCCCATCATGGAACAGACGATGACAGCCCAGGTTGCTCAGCCCTCCAGTCCCTTAAACAATATGGGGGATCATGGTGCGAGCAAATTTCCATAGGAATGGCTTACGCTATTTAGGGAACAATACGACATTCTTTCGTCGGTGTCGATTAGGGTTCCATCTGAGAATGAATAGCCCTACGATGCTAAGGAAGATGATATATGCCTTTTTTTATGGATGTTTGAATACGGACTCACTCTTCCCTTTCCTCCACTCCTTCGTAACCTCTTTCGTCAATTAGAAATTAGTCCTGCACAGCTAACCCCGAATGGTTTTCACCAAGTCATGGGAGTCATTGCCCTGGCTAGAATAAATAAGACATCTTTCTCCGTTGATATGATTAGGAGTATAGGACACCTCAAATTCCACACCAATAGTGGGAGGTATTATTATTCTTTCCCCAAGAAATTTTCATTTCTCACCAACCTTCCAGTTAAAATAAGGGACTGGAAACAATGATACCTTTTCTTCTTTGGTGATTGAGAGTTCTTTCCTGAAGAAGTGGGGTAACCCTCAGTTGTGCCGAGGCGCTTCAGTACCCCAAGTAATTTTTCCTGTTATTCGCTTAACAATTTGTTTTCTTCTTGAAATTCTATTCAAGTAACGTTAACATCTTTTCTGGGGTTTCTGATGTAGGTGATAAAGCTTGCCAAAGTCTTAGTCTCACTACCAGAGTTGAAGGAGAGTTGAGGAGGTTGCTAGTTCCAACGGAACGTTCTTACAAAGTATTAACTCATTGCCCATTCAACAAACTTGAAGTGGATCCGTCTTGATTTAATGAGTTGGCCGACCTGCAACTTAGATCAAAGAGGATGAAAAGACCCACCAAGAAGCCCCCTAGAAAGACTGGGCAATCATTATCTCAACCTGTTGTTGTTGTTGCTGCTAGACCAACAGTTTGCCGTCCTACTAAGCTCCCTATTCAGCTAGAGGTCAACCAATCAGTTTAGTATGTCGACCTAGAGATTGTAGAATCTGAAGAAGACTCACAGCATCTGAGTGTTCGTAGGATTAGGATAATTTTAGTTACCGTTCCACCACTTCTAGCTCCTACCCCGCAAGAGATCAGAGAGCCAGAACCTATTTCAAGGTCAATAGATGTTCCATCTGACCTTCCTGTTACTGAACCTCCTTCTGTTAATCTCTAACCTTTTCCAACTCCTGTTACCAGCTAGCGAACCTCAAGTGGGTGAAGTATGACCAAGCAGCAAATGTGCCAACTTGTTGATGAAGTTGGGCCCTCTGTCCCAAGTCACCATGCCATTTTCAATGATGCTATCAAAGTTTTGTATGACCAGTCTTGGGACAAAGGTAAGAGGATAACCGAAGGTCGAAACAAAGTCGAGCTATTTCGGATGGTAATCTGTGTGCTTTTCCAAGTAGTTTTCATAACTCCTACTACATTTTTTTGTTTCTCCAAACTGCTGGTTAATCCTTTTATTGCTTGCTTTATTGTTGTAGTGTATGCACATGTCTTCTTTTATGGTCAACTGCATTGAGGATGAAAATGAGTTGGATACCCAACTTATGCATCAACTGACTGAACTCAGCAAATTGGAAGAAAAGAATCGTGCTTTGGAGAATGAAAAGCATAGTTTGGCGACATACCTTGCACTGGCGAGATCTTCTCAGGAGAGATTCGAATTAGATTTGCGCTCTGCTAATGAGCAAAATGAGACCTTGTAGAAAAGCAATGAAATCTAGTACTCAGAGATCTGTGGGCTAAGGACAGAGATTACTGCCGTGATAGGAGAATACTCATCTTTGAGAGATAACGTCCGTGCTTTAACTGAGGAGATCAGCTCAGTTCGCCTGGTAAACGATAAAAAAGACACTGATCTCAAGGATAAGGATGCCACCCTCTTGTCTTTTCAATTTCCCTTTTGCATGTCTATAATTAATTTTTAGTAATGATAACACTTTATCATCATGATTTGTATTAAAATAGTAACTGCGTTTTAAGTCTCAAGAATATATTTGTGATAATTGTAGTACGTATTTTGTCAGCACACATCACTCGCACATTTAATGCATATTTTTCGACATTTCAGTTCATTCTCTCTCTCCATTTGTCTGCTTAGTTAAAGCCAAACCAAGCGTTAATAATTCTTCACAAGTCCAGACATTTTCTTTCGTTTTAATCGTGATTTCTCGAGTATTTCTTTCTTCTTTCCTTTCACACCTTCTGCACTCATGGCATCCATTTCATAAACTAAATCTTCTTCATTTGAAACAATTCAGTTGAAAGGTGCAATGAGATAAAATTGGGAGATCATTTTCGATCCCTGATGTTGGTGGCGAAGACAGCTATAGAGGATCATCCTCGTCTGTGTGCCCTAAAGGAAGCTACCATTATTGTTTTTGCGATGGAAGCGACATACTTCCAAACAATCTCACGCCTCTATGAGCTTAGGGAGGAGCTGAAAAAGACCGAATGGAGCAAGCGTGATTTAGCCGTTGACTTCAACTATCACAATCTTTTCACTGACACTATCAAGGTGAAGTGAGACAAATTCATGGAGAAGAATGAAGCAAAGATGTTGGCTCAGTGAGCTACCCAAGAGGCGGGGTGAATTAGGTAGCCATAAAAAATTAATCAAATTTTAATCTTTTAAATACTTAAATAATCAAATAATCGATTTACCTAAAATCAATTATTATCTTTATAATGCAGCGGATAAGTATATTTAATCTAGGTGCACAACCAAATAAAAAAATATAAATAAAGTAAATAAAGCAGCACACAAGGATATATCCTGGTTCACCAAGTTACTTTTGGCTAATCCAGTCCTCCGAGCCCCACGAAGATTCACACCGACTAAACTCAAGATTAATTTAACAAGTAGGAACCAAACCCTTACATCGATTATTTTACCAGGCTTAGAATCAACTTTTACAATTATCCTTTTCATATGTTAAGGAAGAACCCTATTTTTTTACCAAGCTAAATACTAATTTAACTCTATTCAAGAGAAATCACAACCTAATCATTTTCCTAGGTGCAGGAATAACCTTATTTTTTTATTAGGTTCAAGACTAACCTGATTCTTTCACAGGTTAAGGATCAAACCTAATTCTTTTATACCTTAGAAAAAAATTCAAACCTCACCAAAAATACTCAAAGTATCCTTTTCACCGGTAAGGATGAAACCGTTACAAATCACTCAATTTCAATTCTAATAAGGAAGAATCAAGTCTAATTCTTTTTAAGGGAAAAGAATAACCTAAGCTTTTTATCCATTAGGTAAAGATCAAACCTCAATATTTTTTTCGAAAAAGATTGAACCTAAAGCTACCCCTGACTAGATAGTTCTAATAGTATCTAATCAGCACAAACTCACTAATTACAAAAAAATATTAAGTTTCTTTCCACTCGGAGCTTCTACCACCTCAAATCAATTAAACTCAAATAATGTCCCGAATTTAGTAGTGATAGAATTTTACATGAGAAATTCAAAATCTGATTATAATAGATGTGAGTAGCACAAAATTGAGTACGTAATCAGATAATCACAAAAATCGTTTTAAAAGAATTTTTATGCTCTTTAAAGTTCGAAAACGATTTTACAATGATCTTATAACCAGGCAAGTAATTATAATACAAATTCATAATTAAGAACAAAAACTTGGAAAGATCTCACTAGGATAACACCAAAAGAATGTAAATAGAATTGCTAGACAGCTCAAATCGGTGACGCCAATTCAACAATCAACGCTTTAGATTAAGAACGCAACACAATATCCCTCTCGAATAAATCTCAGTAGAATGATAATTCTTATAATAGCTTAGAAATTTATAGTTTTTCATGTCATCATCAATTTTCACAGATCTATTTAAATTAATTTGAAACAAGCCCTCAAACGACTAATTTTCACAAGATAAGACTTTAAAGAGAACTTATAGACCTCATATAACATAATCATTCAATTATAATGTATTTCACTCAAATATAGCTTTTAAACTTTCAATTAAGTCCTCAAATTATCTGTCAATTTCAAATCAAATAGATAAGAAATATTTAATGAACCAAATTGAGAAAACTATTTAATATATGAACCAAATCAATATCTTTTCAAAATATATGGACCATATATTCCATAATTTAAAATCCCCCAAATCTCTCATTTGGAACCATAAAACGGCTAGTTTTTGACCAAAAGTCCAAATTCCTCGAGAAGTCAACCGAAACAGTTGGTTGACCGATCCCTATAGTCTGTTGACTGATTATAGTTACAGGTGCACAAACTTCATGACCCATTTTGGTTATTATTAAATCTTATTTTAGAAAATCGCAAAACATAAAAATTGTAGATCTATTTCGTATCTTTCTAGATCATTTTGAATAGCCTTAATCGGAGTTCAAATGAGAAAATTATGGCTAAAATACGAACAGGTATACAAACCCAGCCGGTCGTCTGAACTTCCACGGTTGGTACACCGATCGATTCAATGAGTTTTCAAACCAAAATCAAGTCACGGTCGGTTGACCATTCCTTCCATGGTTGGTTGATCGATCTATTCAGAGAATTATACTTTCCGGCCCAACACCAATCGATTAACTGATTCTATACTCTTTGGTTGACCGATCACTGCTGGAACCTCTAATTTTTAACTTATTTCAACTCCAAACTTCAACGTTTTAATCCCATTAGTCGATTTCTTTTTTCAGTTAACACAATTAACACTAATATTTAATTTTAAACATTAATCTTGCTTAGGTCAATTTTTATTTTTCAATTTCACATTGGAGCAAATAATTAAACACTAATTAGGATCTTAATTTCATCAAATTAAACATACATAAATATAAAACATTAATTTGTGTCGTGTGTGATCCTAATCGGGATACATTAAGAGTAAAAAAGATTTAAGTTATTTTTACTTAGTTTCTTTAGAATCTTCAATACTCTTTATTTCTTTAATGTCTGTCTCTGTATCCTTCATGATTAGTTCATAATATTATCTTTAATGGAATTTCTTAAACTGAAACACTCAATAAACACATTAGTTCCACAAAAAATATCAACACTTAATTGTCTATCAAAATCTTGGGATCAACAATCTTTCCATTTTTTATGATGACAATTAACTTTGATATTTTCTTCAAAATAAGAATGTAACCACGCTCCCTCTAAATCCGAGAATGGCTTTTTTTTAACTCATTAAAGCATAATCATGAAGATAATTAAAAAAACTCATAAGATATTCAACGAAGCACAAAAAAAATATGACCAATCAAACAATTAAGATATCCAATCAAACAATTAAGATATTCAATAAACTCATAAGATATTCAACGAAGCACAAAAAAAAAATAGGACCAATCAAACAATTAATATATTCAATAAAGCAACATGATCGTATCAACAATGTTCTCTCTGTATATCAGTGTAATGCTTAGGCGAATAAATCCTAAACATTAAGTAACTCTATCCTAAACATTAATTAACTCATTTTAAGCGCAACCATGGTTTTCCTTTTATATCTTTCCCTTTTATCAATTAATTCAATCAAATAAAGATATTCAATAGACACCAACACATTCTCCCTCGTTGTTATCTCAAAAAGTGGGGAAGGAAAACCACAAACATTAATTCTAGACAATCATCATTATGTCTATCCATACCAAAAGTATCATTCTAATTATGCAATCTCCCTCTATATAATTGTAAATAAGCAAATTCATGCATAGGAGAATAAACTTGAGACAATCATAACATTTCAACAATTTAGCATAATATCAATTAATATCTTCCTTATAAATAGAATCTAGAAACAAGTAATCGTTAATGCACTAAGACAAGAAGCATATTTCAATAATAATTTATGAAATGGTCAATCATAAATTTAATGTATGTTTTTATCACGATTATGATCAATATTGAATTCAACATATAAATGCATTATATAATTCATTTATCATTTAAATAACTTCAATATTTCAAATAAACCAGGATATAATGCATTTTAACACATTTATTTAATTCAATGATGAACAAGTTATGAATTGATACAACATATTTTTCATATTTTTGAAACATGACATTTAGTGGACCTCATATGGCATAACATAAAAATATCACATATAAATATGTAAACTTAAATTTATACAATATGCCTATAGGTAAGATCCTAATTAATACTGATTTTGTCAAATATTTGATACAAGAGATAACTCATGCTTAATTAATAAATCAGTATTAGCTAACAATAAAATTTCATGTAAACATATAATCAAGGTCATGAGCAATCCAAATCAAATAAATCATTTAATTCTCCTTAATATACGATATCATGCATTTTAATAAATCAAGATACATAACAAATCAGCTCAATTCAACTTATTCATATAAAAGTATATAATATGAATTGTCACAATCCGTCCCGGACACCCGTCATCCCGAGGTTGGCGTGGCTACAACATGACATCACAAATCCCCAAATTTTTAAAAGAATGACAATATATACCCACGGTATAATACAAACATCTACTATGAAGGACACACCCGTCCCGAAATATTACTGGCAAAAAGTAGTTATTCATAAACCTTTTATTTTTATTCCCTTTGACAGCTTCTCTCAAACGTTTATACGACTCCATCACGTAGCTCTATCTAGTGCCAGTAGGGGATCGACTCCTAGCTGTTGTACCTGTGAGTGTACTGCATTCTTAGTAAAACATTTTTCAAAATATTAATACGTTCTAAATATTTCCACAATTTAGTATGGATCAAGCACAAGTATATAAGCAATTACAATAAAGCGATATAGATAAGTTCCATCCAAATCCATTTAGTATAAAATCCTACCAATCATCATAATAAAAAATATCAAATCAACCGATATACATAAAACACCACATCTCAAGCACCAATCTGAACACACGCCTCCAACACACACACACTGGCCAGCCTTAGTGATCGTTTTAACCTCACGATCAGGAGTTTGCAACGGTACCGTACCATCCGTAGGATATGCCTTCCTACGTACACCCATCACTTCGCCGAAGCGGATAATCACTGCGCAGTATAAACGTCTAACATTACTCTGCCGGAGCAGATAAACATCACTCCGCCGAAGCGGATAATCTCACTCTATCTAACCAGATAAATACTAGGGCATCATCAAATCAAATACAACATCATCGAATCACAACTCAATAAATATCGTCAAATCACCACGTGTATCTCATTTCCTCAAAACCAACTTTTAAATCCAAAAATCATATTTCATACCTTCTTTTAAAGAAAACGTCTGATTTTATCACAATCACTTTTTCCCTCTTTTTACTTATAGAAAACCCAACATTTTTAGAAAAAACAGGTATTTTCCATTCTCCGTTAGAAAAAAAACACCTTCTGATTTCACCGAAACCAACAAAAAATTATTTTCAATTTTTTTCCAAAAATCATCGAAATCTTCCGAAAAATCTAGTTTACCCACTCACTCAAATACTGCTTGATCCATATCATTTATAAATTCATACAGTTTAATTAATCACATGTTTCATCATATATATTCATAGAAAATAGTTTGCCAAGAAGACAGTACACTCACCTGAATATCCGTTTTTGTAGACTTAACCGCTTATTCCCTACCGGTACTCCGGTGCCTGCGAACCTAATAGCACAGAGCCTAAATTAATATTTTATGTAAAATAACCAAATCATGCAATGTAGGCCCTAAATTCCGTAATTCTCCCCGTACCCACTTTTTATTACGAATAATTAATATCCGGTAAATTTCGTTTAATTAATAATTACTGTACGCGTTTGTTAATAGGGATGGTGACAAAAATTAGTAAAATTAACGACTCTAAATTATAATCCTGTTTGCTACTATTCCAATTTAACAATAATGGTAATTGATTTAGATTTTACCTGCTTCGAATCGTCCGTTGGTCGAGAGAAGGATATTTGGATTTTTATTGGGGGGGTTTACGTATTTTTTTTTTCTTTTTCTTCTTCTCTCTTTCTTCTTTTCCCTTTTTTTTTTCCTCTTTTCCTGGTTTGTATTCATGCTTCCTGTTACGCAATCCCGCTGCCGTCGATGACATCTCGCTGTCGCGCCGCCGCCGCCGATGTGTCACCGTCGATCAAGCCTCGCCGTCCCTCTGACCGGACACACGCACCATCAATCGAACAACCCACACCCTTCCATGCATTGCCGACCGTCCCACCCACCATGCACGTACTGTTCTCTCTCTCTCTCTCTAATTTTTCGGCAACCTCTATGCGCCCACAACACGCACACACCCTGCAGGGTCACTACGTACCGATGGAGCAGAGCCACCAATGCCGCCGATCGTCACCGTCGAACAGATCGGCGAACCCACGAACACGCACTACACAACACAAAAAAAAAAAAAGGAACTGTTCAGAGCAGAAAATACACACACATATCACAACGTCAACGATAGCCACCGAAAGCTTACCATCAACCCAGCTCACCACCGTTGGCTGCTGAATAGCCCACCGCCGAACTGATCGACGGCATCCTCCGACGAAACCGTGACAATTACCCCGTCGGCACTCCACACCATCGGCAATGAACGGGACTTCACACCCTCGGCACCACCGACGATCGATTAACGATCCGAACGAATCGCTCACACCTACGATCGTCGGATCTCACCACCCCCTGACCGTCGGACCTCCCCTTTCTCTCTCCTCTGTTTCCACTTTCTGCTCTTATTTTCTTCCTCCGTTGAAGATCACGATTCCATGTTTCGATGATCACAATTGCATGCTTTGGGTGGATCGGTTTATTCCTAGCTTGCCACGTCAATGAATCTTAATCATTCCCCTCTCCGATCCGATTGTTCTCTCGGCACCCATAACGTATGCGTATATATATATATATATATATATATATATATATATATATATATATATATATATATTATAAAAAAACTTTTATTCTAATTACTCCTTCCTCCCCCCCAAATTTCTTTAATTCCTATTTTAGCCCAATTTACCATTTATAATTTTCCTTCAAATTGTAATTTCACCCCAAAAGTTTACATGTTATCAATTGTAAGACAATTTGAATCCTAAAGGTTGGATTTAATGTATACAAATTTACAATTCGCCCCCTAAACTTTTAATTCGGATAATGATTAATTCAATTCTACCCCATATTTTTTTCCAATTGCTCCAAAATGTAACTAAAATGACGTACGTGCTAAGTCGGGGTTTTACAACCCTTCCTCCCTAAAAGAAATTTCATCCCAAAATTTTATTACCTAAGTGAACGAATGCGGGTATTTGTTCTTTGTCTCGTCCCCTCGCTCCCACGTCGCTTCTTCCACTGCGTGACGGTGCCATAATAATCTGACTAACATAACCATTTTTTTGTTTGCAACACCTGGTCTTCACGATTTAGGATTTGGACTGACTTCTTAACGTGGGTCAAATCCATTTCCAATTCGATCGGTTGCGAAGTCAATACACGAGAAGGGTCTGGCACATACTTCTGGAGCATCGATTTATAGAGATCGTCGTGTAGTCGAGATAATTCTGGCGGTAACGCAAGTCCATACGCTGTCGTGCCCACCCGGTCTAAAATTTTAGATGGTCCGATGTACTTTGGACTTGACTTCCTTTTCTTCCTAAACCTCATTAATTTTCGTCAGACTACTAATACGTCAAAGTCGCATTACAAAGTTATACCCGTCTCATGTGATTCTAGAATAATTGTTTCCTATATACGGTCTCATCATCCCAAATCACCAAAATTTATAACCAACAACTTTTTGTCAAATCATAACCATCTAACAAACGAGGTGCACTTGGTCAGTTACACTTAACACGGATAACCTATTGTTACAGAATCTCATGTTCCTAATTGCTTCCACTGTGCTACTCTGATAAAATCAAAATCAGTAACAACACTATATGCTGGAAATATTTCAGTACATTGAGTCTATTTTATTTCGTCATAACTAGCACTTATCCATTTCATCCGACATTTTCTAGTCGCCCGTTGCAACAATATTTTCCATTCAGCACTTAACCTAACTATAATCGCCACCAATCTCATAAACACAGATAACTCAACTATCATTAACCTCGATACCTACCTCAATTCTCTAATACTCATATCGATATCTTTCATAATATCTAAATATCACCAACCCATATAACTACAACTCAAATATTTCAAACAAATAATCTATAAGAATTCCTTTCATGCCTCCACATTTTATCAAGTCCATGACCTGGTCACGTGCTTCAAGTTTGTTTCTACCTGCCTAACATGATTGAAACATATATCCACATATGTATACGACTCAAAGGACATAGGTATGCCCCAGTCACAACGAAGTCGATACATTCTAATAATTACTAGCTACTAACTGTAAAATATTATATCATGTGTACATATCATCTCAAGGATATTTTAAATTCTTCTTGTCCCATGACATCTTAATAACTTCCAATTTCCAGTAAAATTGTAGTCACATCAGGCTATTTTTAAATCCCGCAAGTTTCGTTTCCCTATCTCAGTTCAATCCATCAGATCGAAATCCTGTATCCTTTTCATATAGCACTTTATGCGATACCACCACGATTGATGACAAGATAGTTATTAGCAATTTTTTTTTTACATTGCACAATCATTCCTCTTACCAGAAACTTCCACGATACAACCCCTCAACATATCTCCCAACATCTGAATCGTATTTCCTAATAAACCATTGATCCCTGACTGGAACAAGGTGTCAACTTCCTCTTGGGCAACTAAAGGAGTATATAAAATTTTTAACCCGCATATTCAAATAACTTATCAGCTTCTGACACTACAGTATCCCCCACGGATTGTTCATACACTGACGACTTATTTCACTTTAATAACTATTATTATCCAGATTACCATGCGGCGATAGCCCCTATGATTTCAGCATTTCAGTTCCAAGATTTCGAATAACCAATTAATAAAATTCCTAGAATTACTAATCCTTATCCCTTTTGATTTTAAAAGAATATCTTGTCCCAATTTAATTTTAATATTTGCATTAAATTAGTGCATCACGCAATCGAACCATCCTATTAATATATATATTGGACATACGTATCAGAAAAACACTTCTCGAACTCCTCTCCCTTTTTCTTCTGGTATAGATCAAGGCTACACTAGCCCACCTAGAGATTTCGTTACTTCTCGACCTTAACTTGACTAACCAATCACCGAATAACAAATGCTGCGATTTTCCATTTCCATTCCGATTTACTAATCATACTCACGCCATTACAGTATAATTAATATTACTGGGGTGTTGCATATCTTATTCTATGCACCTCTTTTAAGGTCTCGTCTGTAAATTGACATTATCAACCTTACACCTTTTATTTCAAAATTCCCCAAACTTCCTCATTCTCTTAGATACGCTAATCAGCTCTACAGTTAAATTCCCACTGCATTGCCAAACCTTCTTAACTGGATATCCGACCTTTACATATCTATACCATGGAAGAAAAAAAAAATCAATACCAAACAGCGTTACCATCTGACCAGCCGCCCACTAAACTTACAAGGCCTCAACTTAACCCATAAATTAATATGAACAAACAACTCACCAATTTATTATTTTTTTTAACCCGAAATATTTGTTATGGTTAGCCCTGTGACCATCTTCATTTCCTTCCACTCTAATCGTTTCCAATTGGACATCTCACCTCTACGCTTCTACCATACAATCGATAAATATCAACTTCATATTTACAAGCTCAATTTGAGTGGTTACCCGACCAATTGCTTAATAGATTTACAAAGATTTCAACTTGACACCCACATTAGTATGAATAACCCAAATATGCGCAACTCCTCTTTTTTCCAATTTCTGACTTAAAGCACAAATCCCTTCATACAAGAGATGTCACTAAACGTTAGAACGAATACAATCTCTACTAGTTCCAAAAAAATTCCGAATTTCAGTCACATGTTCTCGGCCTTCTCCATATTTCGCCAATCCACCACTTCGACGTCCTTTGGATTCACTCGAATGCTATGCCTTAAGAGCACTAGTCATATTTACTGCACTAGTCACCGTCTTAGTAACACATTCTGAAGATGTTCAACATGCTCTTCTCTACTTTTGACCGGATCACCGTTTTACCATGTCACAGTCTCTAATCTTCGATTACAAATACCCTACTCAAAAATCTGACACCCTATTTGTTGCAATCGATTTAACAACCTATCCATTCTAACCTTTACGTTACCAACACCGGATCTTTATGGAAACACACACCGGGTCTACGTAAATCATTAGTTGATATTCTAATTTATTGTGATGACCTTTCCTTCTATTAAAACTTCCTAAACCGCAAACAAACTTACTCCAATTCCCTATATTCGACAGTTAATTTTTTTTTTAATTTTTAATTTTTTTTTTTTGCCTATCCCATAGAAATCATCTTTAAAGTCCCAAAATTACAATTTCAAATCTCAAATTCCCACATTCATTTACACTAGTATACTTAACCAACTCATGTGCCGAACGTTCATCTCCTTATCACTATGAAACTTATTTAACAGCAACCACAATCACTAATCATGCTTATAAGCACCCTATCCATTCTCGAAACTACATAGGGAAAATCCCTAATTATTACAATATCTACTGCCGAAACTTGTTTGAACAGCGTCTGCGTACCGACTTGTGATATCCTTTCTTTAACACTTTTCTAACCTCCTAAACCCACTACCAAACCAACTGAGGTACTAGATATACCTTCCCAACATTACACACTTTTATTCATCCCCAAATTTGACTCCACCCGCAACTCTATATTACTTCTTCAAATGGATTATATCTACATGCATCTACTATCCTCCTAGATCCACAATCCTCGACTACTTCTTATATATCATTTCCTATTACCTTACTACATGCCATAACTGTTACTTCGTCTATTAATCAATCTAAAAAGTGCTACTAAATTAAATTCTTGTCCAGTAACGTCATAGTTTCTTTTCAGATTGCCTAGAAAGCGATTTACTCCGTTTGAATATTATTTCTTATTTCGACTTAAGTGTGTTCTGCCATATTATCTAGTATATTGATAATGACGTGATTTGTTGTTTGTCTAACTTAGCCTTTTTGTCTTGTGGAAGATATTCCTCCTAGCAACCTCACTATGTGGTCATATCGTTGCTTACCAAAAAGACAACCCTCCACGCACCATGCTAATGCACAACTTTATGAAATAAAAGACCTAACACCCACCTACCAAGCTCTCCTATTGATACCCTATCTCATGTCCCCTACTGACTAGACGACTGGCACGTTCTCCTATCTCAAGGTCTTCTACCGACACATTTCCTAACAAGTCTACAGAACCTATAACCTAGGCTCTGATACCAAAATTGTCACAACCCGTCCTGGACACCTGTCATCTCGAGGCTGGCGTGACTACAACATGACATCACAAATCCCCAAATTTTTAAAAGAATGACAATATATACCCACGGTATAATACAAACATCTACTATGAAGGACACACCCGTCCCGAAATATTACTGGCGAAAAGTAGTTATTCATAAACCTTTTATTTTTATTCCCTTTGACAGCTTCTCTCAAACGTTTATACGACTCCATCACGTAACTCTATCTAGTGCCAGTAGGGGACCGACTCCTAGTTGTTGTACATACGAGTGTACTGCATTCTTAGTAAAACATTTTTCAAAATATTAATACGTTCTAAATATTTTCACAATTTAGTATGGATCAAGCACAAGTATATAAGCAATGACAATAAAGCGATATAGATAAGTTTCATCCAAATCCATCTAGTATAAAATCCTACCAATCATCATAATAAATAATATCAAATCAACTGATATACGTAAAACACCACATCTTAAGCACAAATCTCAACACACGCCTCCAACACACACACACTGGCCAGCCCTAGTGATCGTTTTAACCTTACGATCGGGAGTTTGCAACGGTACCGTACCATCTGAAGGATATGCCTTCCTACGAACACCCATCACTTCGCCGAAGCGGATAATCACTGCGCAGTATAAACGTCTAACATCACTCTGTCGGAGCAGATAAACATCACTCCTCCGTAGCGGATAACATCACTCTCCCGAAGCAGATAATCTCACTCTATCGAAACAGATAAATACTAGGGCATCATCAAATCAAATACAACATCATCGAATCACAACTCAATAAATATCGTCAAATCACCACGTCTATCTCTTTTTCTCAAAACCAACTTTTAAATCCAAAAATCATATTTCATACCTTCTTTTAAAGAAACGTCTGATTTTATCACAATCACTTTTTCCCTCTTTTTACTTATAGAAAACCCAGCATTTTTAGAGAAACAGGTATTTTCCATTCTCCGTTAGAAAAAAAACACCGTCTGATTTCACCGAAACCAACAAAAATTTATTTTCAATTTTTTTCCGAAAATTATCGAAATCTTCCGAAAAATCCAGTTTACCCACTCACTCAAATACTGCTTGATCCATATCATTTATAAATTCATACAGTTTAAATAATCACATGTTTCATCATGTATATTCATAGAAAATAGTTTGGCAAGAAGACAGTACACTCACTTGAATATCCGTTTTTGTAGACTTAACCGCTTATTCCCTACCGGTACTCCGGTGCCTGTGAACCTAATAGCACAGAGCCTAAATTAATATTTTATGTGAAATGACCAAATCATGCAATGTAGGCTTTAAATTCCGTAATTCCCCTCGTACCCACTTTTTATTACGAATAATTGATATCCGGTAAATTTCGTTTCGTTAATAATTACTGTACGCGTTTGTTAATAGGGATGGTGACAAAAATTAGTAAAATTAACGACTCTAAATTATAATCCTGTTTGCTACTATTCCAATTTCACAATAATGGTAATTGATTTAGATTTTACCTGCTTCGAATCGTCCGTTGGTCGAGAGAAGGATATTTGGATTTTTATTGGGGGGGTTTACGTATTTTTTTTTTCTTTTTCTTCTTTCTTTCTTCTTTTTCCTTTTTTTTTTTTTTTTCCTGGTTTGTATTCATGCTTCCTATTATGCAGTCCTGCCGCCGTCGATGACATCTCGCTGTCGCGCCGCCGCCGCCGACGTCTCACCGTCGATCAAGCCTCGCCGTCCCTCTGACTGGACACACGCACCATCAATCGAACAACCCACACCCTTCTATGCATTGCCGATCGTCCCACCCACCATGCACGTACTGTTCTCTCTCTTTCTCTAATTTTTCGGCAACCTCCATGCACCCACAACACGCACACACCCTGCAGGGTCAATACGTACCGATAGAGTAGAGCCACCAACGCCGCCGATCGTCACCGTCGAACAGATCGGCGAACCCACGAACACGCACTACACAACACACAAAAAAAAAAAGAAACTGTTCAGAGTAGAAAACACACACACATATCACAACGTCAACGACAGTCGCCGGAAGCTTACCGTCAACCCAGCTCACCACCGTCGGCTGCTGAATAGCCCACTGCCGAACTGACCGACGGCATCCTCCGATGAAACCGTGATAATTACCCCGTCGGCACTCCACACCATCGGCAATGAACGAGACTTCACACTCTCGGCACCACCGACGATCGATTAACGATCCGAACGAATCGCTCACACCTACGATCGTCAGATCTCACCACCCCCTGACCGTCGGACCTCCCCTCTCTCTCTCATCTGTTTCCACTTTCTGCTCTTATTTTCTTCCTCCGTTGAAGATCACGATTCCATGTTTCGATGATCACAATTGCATGCTTTGGGTGGATCAGTTTATTCCTAGCTTGCCACGTCAATGAATCTCGATCATTCCCCTCTCCGATCCGGTTGTTCTCTCGGCACCCATAACGTATGCGTATATATATATATATATAAACTTTTATTCTAATTACACCTTCCTCCCCCCAAAATTTCTTTAATTCCTATTTTAGCCCAATTTACCATTTATAATTTTCCTTCAAATTGTAATTTCACCCCCAAAAGTTTACATGTTATCAATTGAAAGATAATTTGAATCCTAAAGGTTGGATTTAATGTATACAAATTTACAATTCGCCCCCCTAAACTTTTAATTCGGATAATGATTAATTCAATTTTACCCCATATTTTTTTCCAATTGCTCCAAAATGTAACTAAAATGACGTACGTGCTAAGTCGGGGTTTTACATGAATGACAACACATTATATAAATAATCTTACTAAAATGTATATGCAACAAGTTATTAACACTACTTAGTGGGAGCTTAAATACTTAATTCATTTTTCAAATCACGTAACATGTTTTTCAAACATATGATCATTACTTGATATAAGCATATAAAAATATGTTAATACACCTTAACTAAATGAGATAACTAAATGTGATTCTCAGAATCATATTGCATTGTTTCAATGACAACAAGTGAATGCATCATTTAAAATATGTCTGAGAAACCATTACCAACTTACATATTTGGCAAGTCAGACATCTCTCTCTTTAATAAATTTAAATTGCAAGGGATTAGGAATATCTCTTATATATTTCGGGACAACTTTTTTTTTTACCTCATTTGTATCGATGATTGATTTGGGTGTACAATTTTTCTTAGCCTGTTTACATTCTCTCAACATTTGATTATTACCATTTGATTTACTGATACTTCCAATTTCACATGTCACTTGTGACTTCCTGGTGATATCCCATTTTGGTTTTGACAAATTTTTTCTGTTTACACGTTTCGTTTGTGGTTTTTTGCAACTTCAGATTTTATCTTTGGTGCATCTTTTCACCCTGTATGCGTCGCTTGTGGATTCTTGGTGACTTCCTATCTTGGCTTTGATAAAACTTATTTATTTGTTCCTTTCGGTTCAGTCCCAACATTATGTAACTCTGCACAAGACATTCCAATAGCTCTCTGTGGTATCCATTTAATTTTGGATCTATTTATGTTAGAAACAAATTTAGGATTCCTGAACAAACATGATACTTTAAATTGTTCAATCCTATTGCAATAATATCTTAATTTCTTTTGATTGTCATAGATAGCACGAGATGTAAAACATAAATAATTTCTAACAATAGCAACATTACAATCATTGGTTTGTAATGAAGAATAAGACGATGAAACGTATCCACTTCCATAGATTGTTTTAAAATATGAAAAAGTATTTTCAGAAGCTCTTGAAACAAACTTGAGGTCGGATTTTGATTTTTCAAATTTTTTCTTAAGTAAATTGATTTTTTATTCAAGATCTGACATTTGTCTAGAAATCATATCAAAATTATCTTTTAAAACTCTAAATTCAATTTAGAGAGAAAATTATTAATTTAAAAAATGACGTCCAAAAACTCTTTTGTACCACAATAATCATCCAAATACACTTCAGATTTTCAAACACTTCTTCCTCAATTTTCAAAAGAATCAAATTTTATTTTTAAAATCAAGATTTCCTTGGCAAAAAGAAGTGTGAGAGAAAATAATTTTTCCATGACAATATGAATATTTTCATTATCATCATCTCCATCACTACCACTAGTACTACAAGAATCATAAATAACATTTTTATATACGAATTTATCACCATCAAAAGAGGATACACAGAAAACATCATCCATGGTGTGTGCATGTGACCGGTTTATCTAAGATGTTAAGTCTAAGGAGCTAAAACTAGCTCCGATACCAATTGTTGGCCCAATGAGCTACCCTAGAGGGGGGTGAATTGGGTAGTTATAAAAAATTTAGTCAAATTTTAATATTTTCAACACTTAAATAATAAAATCATTGATTTACCCTAAATCAATTATTATCTTTATAATGCAGCGAATAAATGTATTTAATCTAGGTGCACACCCAAATAACAAAATATAAATAAAGTAAATAAAGCAACACACAAGGATAAATATCCTGGTTCATCAAGTTACTCTTGGCTAATTCAGTTCTCTAAGCTCCCACGGAGATTTGCACTCACTAAACTCAAGATTCTTTTAATAGTTAGGAACCAAACCCTTACACCAATTCTTTTAGCAGACTCAAAATCAATCTTTACAATTATTCTTTTCACTAGCTAAGAAAGAATCCTATCTTTTTACCAAGCTAAAAACAAACCTAATTCTATTAAGAAGGAATCACCACCTAATCATTTTCTCAGGTGCAAGAATAACCTTATTATTTTACTAGGCTTAAGATTAACCTAATCATTTCATAGGCTAAGGATCAAACCTAATTCTTTTATACCTTAGGAAAATATTCAAACCTCACCAAAAACACTCCAAGTATAATTTTCATCGGTAAGGATGGAATAATTACAAATCACTCAATTTCAATTCTAATCAAGAAAAATCAAGCTTAATTCTTTTCAAGGGAAAATAATAACCTAAGCTTTTTTATCCACAAGGTAAAGATAAAACCTAAATTGTTTTCCCAAAAAAGATTGAAACCCAAAGCTACCCCTGACTAGATACTCCCAATAGTATCAAATCCGCACAAACTCACTAATTACAAAAAAATAATAAGTTTATTCATACTCAGAGCTTCTACCACCTCAAATCAATTAAACTCAATTAATGTCCCAAATTTACTAGTGATGGAAATTTACGTGAGGAATTGAAAATCTAATTATAATAGATGCGGGTAACACAAAATTGAGCACATAATAAGATAATCACAAAAATTGTTTTAAAAGAACTTTTATACTCTTTAAAGTTCAGAATCGATTTCACAATGATCTTATAACCAAACAAGCAATTATAATACAAATTCACAATTAAGAACAAAAGCTTGGAATGATCTCACCAAGATAACACTGAAAGAATGTAAGTAGAATTGCTAGACATCTTAAATCGGTGACGCTAATTCAATAATAAGCGCTTTAGATCAAGAACGCAACACAATATCTCTCTCGAATAAATCTCAATAGAATGATAACTCTTAGAATAACTTAGGAACTTATAGTTCTTCATGTCATGATCAATTTTTGCATGTCCATTTAAATTAATTTGAAATAAGCTCTCAAACGGTTAGTTTTCACAAGATAAGACTTTAAAAAATACTTAAAGACCCCATATAACATAACCATTTAATTATAATGTATTTAACTCAAATACAACTTTTAAACTTTCAATTAAGTCCTCAAATTATTCCTGAATTTCAAATCGAATAGATATGAAGTATTTAATGAACCAAATTGAGAAAATCATTTAATATATGAACCAAATCAATATCTTTTCAAAATATATGGACCATATCTTCCATAATTTCAAGCCCCCCAAATATCTCCCTTGGAACCATAAAAAATGACTAGTTTTGTTAATAAAAAGTACAAGTTCCTTGAGATCTCAACCGAAACAATCGGTTAACCGATCCTTGTGGTCGGTTGATTGATTGTAGTTATAGGTGTATAAACTTCAAGACCCATTTTGACCATGATACAATTTGATTTTGAAAAATCTCAAAACATAAAAGTTGTAGATATCTTTTGTATCTTTTCAGATAATTTTGAATTACCTCAATCGGAGTTTAGATGAAAACGTTATGGTCAACAAATGAATAGGTGTACAAACCTAGTCGGTTGACCGAACTCCCATGATTAGTTGACTGATCGATTTAGTGAGTTTTCAAGCCAAAATCAAGCCACGGTCGGTTAACTTATCCTTTCATGGTCGGTTGACCGATCTATTAAAAGAATTACATTTCCCAGCCCAACAACAATCTGTTGACCAATCCTATACCCTTCGGTTGACCGATCACTACTGGAAGCTCTCATTTTCAACTTATTTCAACCCAAACTTTAACGTTTTAATCCCGTTGATCGATTTCTTCTTTTGGTTTACATAATTTATACTAATATTCAAATTTGAACACTAATATTACTTAGGTCAATTTTTATTTTTCAATTTTACTTTGGAGCAAATAATTGAACACTAATTAGGATCCTAATTTCATCAAATTAAACACACATAAATATAAATCATTAATTTGTGTCATGTGTGATTCTAATCGGGATAGATTAAGAGTAAAAAATATTTAAGTTATTTTCACCTAATTTCTTCAGAATTTTCAATACTCTTAATCTCTTTAATGTCTGTCTCTACATCTTTCATAATTACTCCATGATATTATCTTTAATGAAACTTCTTAAACTGAAACATTCAATAAACACGTTAGTTCTACCAAACACATCAACACTTAATTGTCCATCAAAATCTTGGGATCAACAAAAGAGGGCCAAGATCTGTGACCTGATCGACAAGCTCAGTAAGTATGAGGAGCATGCTATCTATTTCTCCAACTTAGACTCAGAAGATCTGGGTTCACTTGCTTTTTTGGCGTCGGAATGAAATCCCTTTCAGCCCCGGTTTATGATGAAGAAGAAAATCCTATTTTTTTTTATGTGTTTTGGAAGAACAGTCTTTTCTATTCTTGAGAACAGTATGTTCTGTTTTTTTTTTTTTGGTAGCCATGTACCCCCTTCTCTTTTTTTATAATGAAAAATATGGGGTTGTTGAAGTTCTTGATATTGTGTGGTGCTGTGTTTGTTTCGTCAATTGTTTGTATTGCCTTGCGTTTACCCTCCTGCATGCCCTCCTTCATAACTTGGTTAGAAAACTAAGCTAGTTATGAACTAAACATTAGGCTCATGGTAGTGGGTTGAACATTTGAATCTTTAACTTAGTCATAAAAACCAACATTATCATACGCAGTGCAATAAGATAAAATCAACATTCTCCCATTTGTTAACCAGTCTTAAACTCATCACATAGATAAGTTTTCTAGATTTTTCTTTTTAAAGGAGTTAAACGATGTTGATGACAAGAAAATTATGGAGATTAACACTTACTTCGCTTAATCGGTAAGACTAGAAGTTAAAGGGTGAGGTGATTCAAACAGTACCATCCAAGATTGGGCTGATTCGTTCTGTTAAGATTTGCTAGGCTGTCCTGCCCTCCTTTCTAACCATTAATCTATATGATAAGATCAAATGATTATGCTGAGTTAAAGTATCCAGTTGAATACTGAGCAGAGCTTGAGTTAAAGCTGAAGTACCCAGGTGAATATTGAGCAGAGCTTGAGTTAAGCCGACAATTGTTGTGAGCGAACTGTTCTACTCTGCTCATTAAAGAATGAATAAACAGATCAACTTTTCTTGATGCTGAACTGAGGTGCTCAATTAATGCTAAGCTGATGTGCTCAGTTAGATTCTGAGTTTAGATATTCAGTTGTTGCTGGGCCGAGGTGCCCAGTTAATGCTAAGCTGACATGACATGTTAGATTCTGAGTTAAAAAACTCAGTCGTTTTTGGGTCGAGGTGCCCAGTTAAATGCTGAGTTGATGTACTCAGTTAGATTTTAAGTTAAGGAACTTAATTGTTGCAGGGCTGAGGTGCCCAGTTAATGCTAAGCTGACATGACATGTTAGATTCTGAGTTAAAAAACTCAGTTGTTTTTGGGTCGAGGTGCCCAGTTAAATGCTGAGTTGATGTACTCAGTTAGATTTTAAGTTAAGGAACTTAATTGTTGCAGGGCCGAGGTGCCCAGTTAATGCTAAGCTGGCGTGCTCTGTTAGATTCTGAGTTAAAGAACTCAGTTGTTGCTGGGCCGAGGTGCCTAGTTAACGCTGAGCTGATATGCTCGGTTTGTGCTAACCTTAATTCCAATTGTCTATTTCACACTTAGCCTTAATTCACTAAGTGTTTTAGATAATGCAGAAGCATAATAATGCAATAATAAATGTTACAAAGTTGATGGAGAGATAATTTATTTGCTTTATTCAAAGAGTTTCTCAAAATGAGATAGAATAACTTCTAAATACTGAATAAAAGACAAGAATCATAAAATAATCAGAAATTTATACGAAATATTTGCGTAGGTGAGAGATATTACAAGGTCTGGATATTGCTACGCCATCAAGATCCTTATGCCAATATGTTTTTGGTCTGTTTAATTTGGTAACTCGGTAAGGGCCTTCCCAGTTAGGAGTTAGCTTTCCTAAGCGTGCTTCTCGGCGATGAGACATTACTCTCCGAAGTACCAGGTCTCATATGGCAAAGTGTCGTGGATGGATTGCATGGTTAAACATCCGTGCCATCCTTGATTTGTAAGTTGCCATCTTCAATAATGCCCTGTCTCGTCTCTCTTCTAGCTGATCCATTTATTCTCATATGAGTTCTTCATTCTCTACCAGGTTGATTGTGACATCTTTTCTATACGACATCCCTATCTCAATTGGAATGAAAACTTAAGTTCTGTAAGTTAGAGAGAAGGGTGTTTCTCCGATAGTAGATGTTGGGGTGGTACGATGAGCCCACAATACTCCCGGGCATTCTTCTACCCATTTTCATTTGGAGTCATCTAGTCATTTCTTAAGTGCCTCCTTGATGGAACGATTTGTCACCTCAGCTTATCCATTGGTTGTGGGTACGTTGGGCTAGATGTTCAATGTTGAATCTTCAGTTCATTGTACATCCATGCAACTTTACTGCTGGTGAAAGGTGTCCCATTATCAAAAATACCAAAACAACAGATGATATTTTTCCAATGAAAGTTCTTTACTTCGTTCTCTCCCACTGTTGCGAATGTTTCTGCCTCAACCCACTTGGCAAAATAATCAATTACCACCAGCAGATAGTTCTTGATTCGAGGTGCTGGTGTAAATGACCTTAACATATCCGTCCCCCATTGAGCAAATGCTCATAGACTGGTTATTGTAGTTTGGCTACGCCTATACTATTTATCGTTGGTTAATATATACCTCGATACTTTGTATAGAAACTTTCTGGCGGTGTCCTTGTCTTTTGGTAAAATTTTATCCTTTAAGTAAAGAACTAAAGGGGTTCTCCAGTCTTTTTTTTGGTCCAACTGGCTTATGCATGCCCATTTGTTAACTAGAACTGTCACAGAAGGTTGATCAAGGAATTCCACCAGTTCAGATCGCTGATCCGACCCAAAAGTAGAAGCTAGCACTGACAAGACATCTGCCTTTGTGTTTTCCATCCTTGGGATGGCTTTAAAGTTGCAACTCTGGAATGAGGAGGTCAATTCTTTCACTTTCTCAGCATAAAGACGCAATATCTCCTCACTAATGATGAACATCTTATTAATTTGATTTACTACCAATTGAGAGTCTGACTTCACCTTCAAATGCTGGGTTCCCAACTCTTGCGCACGAGTTAACCCAATGATCACAGCCTCATATTCAACTTCATTATTAGAGGTTCGAAAGCCGAGTTGCACTGTTTTTTCAAGCTGATCTCCTTCAGGTGTTTGCAGGACTATGCCCACGCCACACCCCTTTATATTTAAAGCTCCATCAACCCACAACTTCCATGGCATAGCTTATTGATCATGACAATCTGTTTCCTGTGCTTCATTTTCCATTGGAGAAGTTAATTCAACAACAAAGTCGACCAAAGCTTGGTCTTTAAATGCTATCTTAGGTTACTTGATGAAAAATTTACCAAGTTCAACCGTCCATTTCATGAGACGTATAGAAGCCTCTGGTCTGTGCATTACAGCTCGAAGCGGGTATGAGGTCAGCACATTGATCACGTGTGCCTGGAAATATGGTCTAAGCTTTTTTACTGCGGTTACCAGGGCCTGGATGAGATTTTCCAACTTGGTGTAGTGAGTTTTTGCCGGAACTAATGACTTGTTAATGTAGTACATCGATCTTTGCCCTCCTATGTGATCTTTGACCAGCGCGACACTCATTACTACAAGCGTTACTGCCAGATAGAGATAAAGTTCTTCTCTTAGATTCACTTTATCCAGTGTATCTACTAAGCCCAAGTAATCTCTAATGGATTGAAAAGTATGTTTATAGTCATTATCCTACTAAAAGGTTTTACTCCCTTTTAAAATCTTGAAGAATGGGGCATATCTGTTCGTAAATTTAGAGATGAATCTGTTCAGCGTAGCCAACCTCCCTGTCAACACTTGAAATTCTCTTATAGTTATAGGGGATTTCATGTTCTTGATAGCTTCTATTTGACTGGAGTCCACCATGATGCCGGTCTGGTTTACCACAAAGCCCATAAATTTTCCAGATGCAACTCTAAAGGCGTATTTTTCTGGATTCAGCTTCATGTTGTACTTTCTCAGAACAGTAAAGGCCTCAGCTAAATGGCTAAGATGGTAATCTTTTATGGAACTTTTGACAAGCATTTCATCTATATAGACTTCCATAGTTGCTCCAATGTGATCTTGAAAAATGCGGTTCACTAACCGCTGATATGTAGCTCCTACATTTTTATACCAAATGGTATTACTTTGTAGTAGTATGTACCTTTTGGTGTGATGAACGATATTATCTCCTTATCTTGCTGTTCAATGTGGATTTGATTATAGCCTGCATAAGTATCCATCATGGTCAGCTGTTGATGCCCTGCTGTTACATCTACCATATGGTCTATCTTTGGCATTGGATATCAATCTTTTGGGCATGCTTGATCGAGGTCATTGAAGTCTATGCACATTCTTCACTTTCTATTCTTTTTCTTGACAAGGACTAGGTTAGCTAGCCACCTTGGGTACGTCACTTCACTTACATGGCCAACGAAGAATAGTCTCTTCACCTCGGCTTCAACCACTTGTTCTTTTTCAGGGCTGAAAGTTCTCATTTTCTGCCTGACTGGATGGTAAGATCTGGAGATATCAAGGCGGTGTACCGCAACGTCTAGGCTGATACATTTCATAACTTCTAGAGTATAGGCAAAGACGTCCAGGTTCTTTTGGAGCAGCCTGCTGATCTCTTCGGTCTCATTCTGGCTTAATGATCTACCAATCATAAGCTTTTGAGCCCCACCATTGAAGGCGATCTATTTTACTTGCTCGGTGGGCTAAATTACACTTGCATGCTCCTTGAAATAATCAATTTCAAATGCCGAGCTTTCTGACAGAGCTACTTTCTGCTCTTGCTTTAATTGCTACAAAGGCGTACTCATGCCCTTCAGAGCTATGGTAAAACATTTCCTTGAAGCTACTTGATCACCTCGTATCACCGCCATAGAACTATCCTTTGTATACTTGACACATTGGTGGTATGTTGATGCAATAGCTTTCATCGCGCATAGCTATGGACGCCCGAGTATTGCATTATAAGGTGATGTAAAGTCTATCACCATAAACTCCATAGCCTTTGTGTACCCCCAATTCCTCCTTGTTGGAGGTAACGAATAAGGTGATCTTTCCACGTGGCGATATAAGGTCGTTGTTGAATCCTACTATAACTGTTTGAGTGGAACTAACATCCGAACTGGGTATTCCTATCTGCTTCAGAGTATCCACAAAAATAATATTAGTAGAACTACCATTATTGATCAAAATCCGCTTTACCTGGAAGCTGGAAATCCATAGAGTGATGACCAGAACATCCTCATGAGAGTGAACAGTCCCCTTGCAATCATTCTCAGAGAAAGTGATGATTGGTACCGAATTTGTTGTTACTGCCATTACTTTTCTATGGCAGCGCTCTAGTGCTGTTTCGCGGACCTTTTTTTTTCATTCATGGTTGGATTCTCTAGTTGTTGGCCCAGTAGAATTTATCATGAAAATTACGTCACGATTCTCAATGGGATGATCTTCTTTATGCTTTTTTTTTTTCACGGTGTTCTTTGTAACGGCCTCATTTCTAGGCCATTTTTTATCCCTTGAACGTTCTTGTAAGTAGTCACGCAGCTGACCCATATTAGCTAAATGTTTGATCTCCTTTTTGAGCTCCCAGCAGTTATTCGTATTGTGACCATAGTCCCTATGGAAATCATAGTACTTGGACCTATTCTTCCTATTGGACTTGGTAGTCTGCCTAGGAGGCCATTGAATTACCTCATATACACATATTTTGTGCAAGATTCTTGAGATCGGCATTCGTAGACCAAACAGGTTTGGCTCTTGTCGAACTTCTGATATGGAACTTGAGCTCTTAGGCCGATCTTTACGCCTGTTAGAACTGTTGGATTTTACATTGCTGTGGTCCTTCTCGCCTTGTTTGGGGTGATCTTTGAAAGATCCCCTACCTTCTCTTGCGAGCTTGACATCCTCCAGTTTCATGTAGGGCTTAACATTTTCTATTAGCTCTGACATGCTTTAGGGGTTCTTCTTGGTGAGGGAGTTTTGAAAATGGCCATGGCGCAATCCTGAGGTAAATACGTTGAGTATGAGGTTTGTATCACAACCCTCGAGGTATTTCAATTCCTCGTTGAATCGACTCATATACTAGCGCAGAGTTTCTTTTTTCTTTTTTCCTTGACGCAAGGCCAATAGAAAATCAAGACCCTTTATCAACCTCTGACAAGTTATGAAGTGATTGATAAATATTTTCCTAAATTCCTTGAAACACATGATGGAGTTTTGTGGGAGCGTATGTAGTTACTCAAGGGTTGAACCCATTAATATTGTGGAAAAAGCTCTACAAAGTATGGAGTCGCTTGAACTATATAAGTTCATGACATGTTTGAATTGGCGAATTTGGTCCACAGGATCCGCTTTCCCATCATATGTCTCAAACTTCGTGGGATTAAACTTTTCGGACAATGGTAAAACTTGGATATCTGGTGAGAACGACAACTCAGTACCTTTCAATAGTGTATCTAGTTTATCCAAATGCTGACCTTTCTCCACCCTACTTTTTATCTGTTGACGAGAATCAATAGTCTTAGTTCAACTATACACTCTTCTTTTCTGCTGATGGCTTGTATCTCCTTGGGTAAGTTGCTCCCCATGGGATTGCAGATCAACATACCCTAGAGATTCTGCTTCTTCTCCTACGTCCTTGTTGGTTGCTGGGGAGTGCAACATGCTATTGATGATTATCTCCACCAGGTACTTGATCGTATCTATTATCTTAGCCATTTTTTCAGTGAGAGCATTTATCTTCGCATCGGTGCTCAGCACCACCGGCGGAGGATTAATCTGAATTTACTTATGTGCTTTCACTAGTATTTCTGTATCAGATGGTAGTGGCAAGTCATTGTTTTGACTCATCGCTGTTCTTCTTGCTCGTGGTTGTATTATAGTTGCGATGGGAAGATTTTTTCGTTAGCGTTTCCCATAGACGGCGCCAAATGATTTTATCAGAAATACCTAACACGTGTAACAACTCCGCACGTGTTGAAAATCTTCTCACCTTCCTCTTGTAACCTGCAAAAATGTGAGTTCTCAAAGGAGACACGGGTGTGGTGTCGACTAAATAACCTCCGGCGTGAGAATAAACTAATCTGGTAATGGAGAAGATAATACATAGATTGAACCGTAAGTAATTACCAGTGATACTTTCCCTTTATATAGGCTTGGAGATATTTTGTCGTTTTATTGGAGAGGTCTTCCATTACGTGATATGCTTTTAACGGCTTGGAAGATAATCAATATCTTCATGATTTCAAGAGAGATTTCTGCAATGGTCCTTGTTGGCCCAGTATAATACCCAAGAGGGGGGGTGAATTGGGTAATTAAAAAATAATCAGAATAAAACTTGAATAAATCAAATAATTAGTTTTATTCCTAAATTAATTATTATCTTTATATTACAGCGGAATAAATCAATTAACTAGGTGCACACCCAAACAACAAAAATAACAAAGTAAATATTGCAGTACACAAAGATATATCCTGGTTCACCAAACTACTCTTGGCTAGTCCATTCCTCCGAGCCCCACGGAGATTTGCACCCACTAATTCTCAAGATCCCTTTAAAGGTAGGAATCAAACCCACACACCGATTTTTTTACAGGCTCAGAATCAACCTTTACAATATCATTTTCTCAGACTAAGTAATAACCTCTACTTTTTACAGGCTTAAGAATAACCTATCTTTTTACAGGCTAAAGATTAACCTAATTCTTTTTATCACTACGGCTCAGGAATCAAAACCTCACACAACACCCCAAGTATCATTTTCACAGGTAAGGATGGAACCTTTACAATTCACTCACAACGCAATTCTTCTCTAGGAAGAATTACTACCTCAATCTTTTTACAGGAAGAGACTGAAACCTAGCTATCCTTGATTAAATATCCTCAACGATATTTCACCCGTCACACTACTCACCAATACAAAATGATAAGTAAGAAATCTCACTCGGAACTTCTATTACCCCAAATAAATAATAACTCAATTAATATCCCAACTAGTGATAGAAAAACGTGAGATACAAAATCTGATTTTAACAAGATATGGGTAGAAAATTAGAGCACGTAATCAAATTCAAGAAAGTGTTTATAAAAATATTTTCTTCAAAAATTAGAAACAATTTCTCAGATCAATTTCCAAATAATAAACAAATAATGCAATGAAATAATATAATTAGAAAGATCTCAACTGAAATCCATAGAAAGAATAGATAAAATAATGTAACTTCAGATCCAGTAGCAACACAAATTAATAGCAGTTGATCGTCAAGATCGTCTCTCAGAAAAGCTTACAATATTTCAGATGGATAACTCTTATAAAAGCTCACAATATGATATGATATAATTTCTCTCCTGATTACTGTTGACTTAAAACATAAATTCCCAGGTCTATATATAGGGATATGCAATTAGCCTTCCAACGGCTAGTTTACAAATGTCATGACAATAAAATGCTCTTATAGACCCCTTATAACATAAAGACTTCATTTAGGTTCACTATCACTTAATAATAACTTTTAAAACTCTCAATTAAATCCTCAAAGTATTTCTCAATCTCAATTAATAAGTATAGAAACTATTTCAATACCAAATAGAGAAACATTAATATTTAATGTACTAAATCAATAGGATTTAATTAATATATGAACCATATCTTAAATATCACCAAATCCATTAAATCTCTTTCAAATCTTAACAAAAAATGACTACCTTTAGATTGATTTCGGATCAAACATTATCCTGAAACAGAGCCACCAGTCAACTGCCCAGTCGACTAGGAAATTCAGTATGTAGCTTATGCAGTTGATCGGTTAACTCGCAGATTCAGAGAGTTAGTCAAGCTTCCACCGGTCGATCGCTCGGTTGACTTGCAGATTCAGAGAGTTCAGCCACCATTGGCCAGTCGACTCCTCAGTCGACTGCTCCCTTTTGGATCTTTTCTCTGATATCGTTTTATACACTTTCTCTTTTACTTTTTTGTACTTTAACTAATTTCTTTTCTCAATTAACTCCACTAACTTTCTCAAATTCTATTTTAACCATTTATAATATTTCTTTTCAAATATACATAGGAGCAAATAAATTCATCTTAATCAAAACACACATGAATAATAAAAATATTTTGTGCCATGTGTGTTCCTAAATGAGATATTAAGAGTTGAAATTTACTTGGGTTGTTTTTCCTAATTTCTTCAAACTCTTAAATCTTCTTCATTATCCTGACATCTTCATTTAGCATCCATTCAATTTGATCTTCAATTTGTTTAGCATCCATTTAATTTGATCTTCAATATCTTCAACTTCATCATTTCGCATCCATTTAATTTGACATCTTCATCACTGAAACTTTAAATCACTGAAACACTCAATTAAACATTAGTTCCACCAAAACATCAATACTTAATTGTTCATCAAAATCTTGAGATCAACAATCCCCATTAAATATGGGCCATTACCGTCAATCTGGCTTATCATGCTCTTTAAGTGTAAGAGAGACATGTACAATGGGTTGACATGTTCGTTCTTTGGAGTTGAACACCGTGGGTTTTGATATGCCCAAATATGGGCCTCTTCATGAGGCCATTGGTCTTATACAAAAGACTGATGAAGTTAGTACCCAATTGGGCTCATTATTCTTCGACCTAGATAATCCATTGGGTCTGTCTGTTCTGGATCGGATTTTAGACCCGATCCGACCCGTTTAAGACTGCAAGCCTATGTCAATTATGAGCGGGAGTTTTTCCATATCAATTTTCAAATAGTCTACTGATCAAAGGGAACGATTGATTGATTTGGGCCCAAAAATCTTGAAAATGATTTTCAAACAGTTGGCCGAATTCAAAACAGTCGACTGATCAAGGTTTATTTTTCAATTTTTTTGAATTTTTTTTGAATGTTTTTCAAGGATCTTTTCACCTTAGTTTTTTACGATTAATGTTCCTAAATCTTTTTTAAATGATTAAAATAATTTTAATTATGAAGAAATATTTTCCATATTTGAAAGCAAGATCTTTATCAAAAATGCATTTTGCTCCTCAAACTTTTCAATTTCATAGTCTTTTTTGCAAAATATTTTATCCTATTATTTTTGCTAAATCTTTGAAAGTTTTTGGGCATGAATCGGGACATTATTTCATCTATATTTAGATTCAAAATAGTTGTTGTAGTTTGGTTCAAATGGTTAGGGATTTTGGAAGAATATTTAGAGTTCTTGAACCAAAACTAGCCGTTATATGTATCTCTTATTTTTTCATCATTAGACTTGCGTTTTCCATAGAGAATAATCAGATTTGGAAAGATTTTTGAATATAAATTTTGGATCTTGAACTTTAATATTTAGAAACTTTTGAAAGAAATAAAGAGAGAATTCAAAATTGAGAAGCAAGAGAGAAAGAGTGGAGTAGAAAATATGTAAAATATTCATTACTCTCTTGAACAAATTGATGAAAGTTTTTCTAATGAAAAATACTTTGAAGATCTTTCGAAACCGGATTCTAAGCTTTCAATTCAAATCACTCTATGAGGATTTCGATAAGACCATTCTCGTTTAAGTGTTAATTCTCTTTGTGACAAAACTATGCTTATTTGACTTATCATTGTGACTATTTTTTGAGCTTATTCTAAAATTAAATTGGAATTTGATAAAATCGTTTTCTAAAGAACTCACTTATTTTTTATTATTGAAAATCTTTTTAAAAGTTTGAAACAATTTGAATGGTATAATTTCCATAATTAATCAAATTATCGACTATGTTTAATTAATTTGATTAAAATTTTAAAACTATTCAATTCATTCCTTTTTGGGTAGACCTTTGGGCCAACAGTCAATATTTTTAACTTTACGTGATTGAAACAAATGTGACATTTGAGGGACCAAATTTAAAATTTGGCAAAGAATCCACATAAACACTCACCCCCAACTTTAAGGACAAAAAATGTAATTTTTTCTTTTGACGTAGACCTTTGGGCCAACAATCAACATTTTTAATTTTATGAGATTGAAATAAATGTGAAATTTGACGGACCAAATTTAAAATTTGGCAAAGCTTAGAGTGCACATAAACACTCACTCCATATTTTAAGGACAAAAAATATAATTTTTCCTTTTGAAAAAAAAACAAAAAAAACATTAGTTTTTAAACAATGTACTAACCCCCTACCTCATGTCCCCACCAGCAAGCCAACCCTGTGCCCCCGTCAATTCCCCCACCCCTTGCCCCTACTGGCACCACCTTGCTTCTGTCTGTCTGTCTGTCTGTCTCTCTCTTCCTTCTTTCTTCTTCTCTTTCTTGATTTTCTTATTCTTCTCTCACATGGCCGAATCTACAAGATTTGCATAGATCTTCAAATCCAACATTGGGGGGGATACTAGTGGATTGGAGGCTTAGGTGATAAGAGAGATAAAGAGAGAAAATTTGGAGGTGGTGACACGCCGGAAAAGGAGGAGGAGGAAGACGGAAAAAGATTAAAGGGAAATATGTATGAGTGATTTAAAAGGTAAAAAAAATAATTGATTTAATTTTTTTTTGAAGGTGCACCCAATATTCAAACATATTCCTTCGTGCTTGCATAAAATTGCAAGCCAACAAAGGGAGTTGGGTGGTCATTGGCTGGGGGCCCACCCAATTCGCCAAGTCTGACCCATTTTTTTGGGTTTGGGCTTTAATTTTCAAACTCAATCAAATTTAAGGACAGACTTGAGCAAGGCCAAATTTTTTAGAGCCAATCTGACCCAACACAAGGACTATTTATTTAAAAAAAATTATATATATAAATATCAAATAAACTCAACCCTAATTAATTTGACAATGTTGATTTGGTTTGGTTTGATTTCATGTGAATGTGAATGACAATATTAGTTTGACTTGATTTTATATTTATATTTTAGTATTTATTTTTTAAATTAAAAAAAAATATAGGGTCGGGCTTGGATATGAAAGTAGAATCTGATCATAGGGCTGAGTCAAGTTAGGGCCTAGTATATTTTTGTAATACCCTAACAAAAGTCTGACCTGGCCCATGGCCACCCCTAAAAGGGAGTAAATACATTTTTATAAAAAAAACAAGGGGGTAATATTTACCAAATTGAAAATAGCACAAAATTGAATATTTCATGGATAACTTCTATATGTACATCCCTTTTAGTATTTTTTAAAAAATAAATTAAAATTATTATAAAATTATTCATTTACCTTTGGTAGAGAAACTTTATTTTATTTTTTCACCCATCTATTTTTTTTTGAAATTTTTGCAACCCCTAAACCCGCTCCCGACGAGTCACCCCACCCCCTCTACCCTCACACTTGCACCCCACCACCCACCGACCACTTATCTTCTTCTCGGCTTCTCTCTCTCTATATATAAAGGCAGAGAAGCCGATAAGAAGAAGAAGTAAAGGTGAGGAGGAGGCGGGAGGAAACTCAGTACCAAATGCTTGGCAATCCTTGGTAGAGCTTATTTATGATTTCGTGCCGAACCCGGTAAACGAACAAATAGGTGGAGGTGGCCGGCGTCGGTGTCAGTAATAATTGTTAGCCAGAGAGGGGAAGGAGAAGGAGAGGTGGAATTTGTGAAAATAAAAAATCAAAGTGATATGTCTATTAAATCAAAAAGTAAAATAATAATTTAATTAAATAATTTGTATTTGTTTTTTTCTGGGGTGTATATTTACTGGAAAAAAAGAAGCTATAAAGCTCCCTATTTCATGGGAGTAAAATTGGCAATTTGAACGAGGAAGAGAATTTTGAGCAAGAAAATCCGTCCAATGAGAATGTTAAAAGAAAGAATACATTATTTTATAAATAGCTACATTCCATAATTTCAAGTAAACCACAAGAAAATATACTGTACGTGTACATACCATTTTCTTATATAATTTAAAAACAAACATCCAATTTTTAAATAAAAACCCAAATCAAATGATTTAGAAATTTCAAACTATAGAGGAACTCTATCATTTGTCTAGAGAGAGATGAGTGTATGGCGTAATCAATGTATTGCCAGCAACTCTCCCAGTGCTTCCGTCTCCAGCGCCGGTGATCGATGATGTTTTGCCGGTGTCAACCACCGGTAGTTCTTCGGCTTTACCTCCATCACTTGAAGTGGCGTCGTTTGATTGGTCTTTGCTTTTTCCCCAAACCACGGAATAAAGGCCTATGACTATAATGATGGCTCCAATTAAACTGAAATTAAAACCAATAAGAACATACATGAGGAGCCAATTCACCAACAAAAAGTAATAAAAGAAAAACGGCATCTTTGATTGGAAGTAATGAAATCGCATTCCGATGGAATAAAATTGAATAATTGAATTTTGAATGGAGAACTATTTAAATTTTGATTCCATTCCATCAGAATTTGATTATATTATCTCCAACCAAACATTCCGTTAGGATTTTTAAATTTTCATTTTTGCCCTTCAAATTTTTAATTAGTAGCAATTAATTGGACCCATAGCTTTGGTCAATAAAATGACGGTAAAATTTCATTTTGGTTGCAATAACTTTTTAAACTTTGTCAAAAATTTAAAACTACTCTTAAATTTTTATATGAAAAAATTATGGTAACTTTTATGTGGTGTAAATAACTTTGTAAATTTGAAAAAATTATTGTAGTGTGTGGACGACATATGCAAAAACTTTAATGGTATGTTTGGTTGGACGGAATTGAGGGCGGAATGAAATCGCATTCTACCCTCGATTTTAAATGGAATAAAATCAAATTCAACCTAATGGAATTAAAACTAAAATTAGAAAAAAGTTCTATCGCTAATTCAGTTCAATTCAAAAATTAGAGAACAAAAATAGAAATTAGAGAACAGAAATAAAAATTAAAGAACAAAAAATTGAGAACAAAAAATTAGAGAACAGAAATAGAAAATTGAGAACAGAAACACGAAAATTAGAAAACAAAAAATTGAGAACAAAAATAGAAAATTGAGAACAAAAACAAAAATTAGAGAACGGAAATTAAAAATTGAGAACATAAACTGAAAATTGAATGAAATAGTGAAATATAATAAAATGAGGAAATGAATGGAATAGTGAAATATAATAAAATTTTATTATAAGGGTATAATAGGAATTTTATTATATTTTACTATTACATTTATTCTCTCATTCTATACCAACCAAACAAGTGAATGGAATAATGATTCAATTGACAATTCAATTTCATTCATTCTCTCATTTTACTATTTTTTTATTACATTCCACTCACATTTCATTCTGTCCAACCAAACGAGCCATAAGTGTAGGTTGGATACCATTATTGTTTGGTTGAATCAATTGACGAACTTTTATAATGGAAAAATTTAAAACAATAATCTTACCTTCCAAGATGGACTTGTTCACCCAAAACAATAGCACCAAGAACAGCAGTGATAATCATACCGAGGGGGCTAAATGCGGTCACGAACACTGGGCCACGCATCTTGTTTACCACACCTTGAACGTAATATGCTATTCCAGAGCAAACCACCCCCTATTATCACATTTTTATATAAATTTTTGGGATGAGATAATAATATGTTTTAAGTTGGAGGGCCAAAATGTAATATTTGTAATTTACTCACGGAATAAACGGCAGCGAGAAGCCTGGAGTCGAAACCGTAAACCCACGCGCTCATGTCGCGTTCCATGACGAGTGCCGCCACCCCACTTTCCACCATGCCAGCAAAGCATATCCACGCCGTTAGTGACAGCTCCGCTGGATATTCCTTCACTGCAAATGACTGCCAAAAAAAAAGCAATCAATATAGAATAGGGGCTAAAGTATAAACAATTTATATTCCAAGGGTGTAGAATGTAGTTTATCCAATTGGAAGAAAACTCACTTGCACTATGATGAAACTGGACCAGCCGAGGGTAGTGGAAAGAAGCATGATCGTGCCGGTGCCCCAATGCTGCTGATCGCCGGCAGAAGCTCCGGCGGTGTTTTGTTGAATGCCTGTGGAATACCACAAGATATGGATGATGGGGCCTTTAAAAAGGGTCATCACCATCGCTCCGGTCACCGCTATTACCGTTCCGATGACCTTTGCCTGACTCTGTATTTTCTTCATGTTCACTCTCTCCAATCTAGTGAGAGAAAAAGTTAAAAAAATAAAATTAATTGTCGATATTTATTTTTACAAAAAAAATAAAATAAAAATGGAAATCTAAATTTAAAGTAAGTAAATATATATTACAGCCTTGTATTTTTGGTTTATTATTCATTTTGATGATTCGATATTTTAATGCTAATAAATATTATAATTTCTTTTTAACTATTTTAGGTGCATGGTTTGGGGACTTACAGTTGTGGTTGGTGAGACTTTATCGAATTTGACAGATTGGGTATTGCAATTTATGAAATTTAGGGTACGAATTTTGAAACTTCAGGGTGCTGAGTACAACTGAATATAAATTTTCAGGGTGTAAATTGTGATTTAGTATATTATATTATTTTTACCTGAAGATAATAGCCATAATGAAGGTAACTGCAGGAAGGGCATTGACAGTAGCAGATGCAAATGTTGCAGAAGTATACTTCATCCCCAAGTAGTACAAGTTCTGATCAAACACTGGCCTAATTTGAGGAAAATACAATTAAATTAATTAAAAATGAAAATCAACATGAAAGTTAAAAAATAATACCTTTTTTTTAGTAGTTACAATTATGGTGGTGAAATTTAACTTCTTTAGTAAAACGGATTTACTTTGAAATATTAAACAAATTTTAATATAACTTTATTCAATACTATTAATAGGCACATGATATATACTAGTATATCAATAAATCGAAACGTACTTTTTTTTTTAAAATGAGTTCTCATTAACGGCTTAGATTAATTTGAGAACAATCTATAGTTGAAACGAATTGATGAAATATTATTTTTTAACATTTTAAATTTTAAAATCAATACAGCATAAATACCTAATGAAGGGAAATAATTAAGTTTTAGGGCATTACTCAAGGAACCCAAGCACCACTATTTTCAGGAAGACTGAGAGTGTCATCTTTGGCCTTATTTTCCTGCAAAACAGCAATATTATCTGAGAATTAATTCAAAATTCTGTTGGTTAAAAAATTGAATATTGTGCTCAATTGTTATTATCTAAAATAATAAGCACTCCCAAAAAAGGAAGTGAATATGAAACAAATAAATACTATTAGCACTCTCAAAAGCTCTATATGCACTCCACTTATACTATAGTAGCACTACTGAAATCATACACTGTATTTTGTACCTTTCTATAAAAAACGCAAAGGGGGCGATGACGAGGGTGGCGATAGCGTGGCGGTAAACAACGTATGTCCAGTGGCTGAGTCCGTGCTTTAACGAAGCCATTGTGATTACGTACATGCCCGCATAGCCAAACTGCAGGGATACTATAGCCACGTAGGGTTTCAGCTTGATCATCATTTGCCTCCATCCCCTCTTCTCCTCTCCCATCTTTCTCTCTCTCTGAACACACTTGTTATGAATGAGTACACCAAACTGGTCGAATATTTCCCTTTTATACACAAAATTAAAGAGAGAAAGAGAGAGATTTGGTGCATGAGGTTAATGCATGCATGAGTCACGAGTCTCATTCTCCTTTAGATTCCCTTATCCATCGAGTTAGCACACTAAAATTTTTGCAAGCAACAAGAATCTTTGCATTATTGGCATAAATTCTAGGTCAAATTACATTATAAACCCTAGTACTTTGCAAAATCGTTTTAGTTTATTCAATTGAGCCCTCGTAGTATCGTTTGTTTTGAGTAAGCCCTTCCTACACTTGATTCTCAAAATCACTAGGTATGACACGTGAGTGTCACATGCATAAAGTCTATTCAGTGTTACTGCTAATTTCGACCGCCAAAATAGACGAAGGGCCTAATTGAGACAAATAGAAATTACAAGAGTTCAATGAAAACAAACTAAAACAACATGACTTACAAGTGGGTTCTGGCTTTTGTGCTTTTTATATAATCAAAACAAATATTTGGATAATTCCTTTAATTTTTCCTTTCGTTTTTATTATCAATTTTATTATTTTTTGGGGGAAGTGGAATTGAATTCATTGACCACCAAAGGGAGAGGGGTAGTGCTGTGTGATGCAATGCGATATGAGTGGTTTCTATGGAGAGTCAGTCACAATATTGATTGTAAATTTATGGGTAAATATACTATCATTCCCCACCTCTCTCTCTCTTGTATTATCCACTAATAATTACTCGTGGCTAAGGAAAAAATTATTATTATTTTAATAAAAATAATTTTATATAACGTAAAATATAATTAATTAATATAAAATTTATATTATAAATGACTGGGTTCATAAAAGTAATGAATACAAATGTTAAGACCACTCTAAATATATAATTCAAAGGATGATTTTCTTTTTTTAATTAAATGATTAAATTTTATTAGATATCTCTTCTAATTGATCTCATCCATTCTATTAACAAAAATAAAATAAAATCGTGGACTCCACACTGTCCTTATTTATAGAATAGACTACGCGCGAATTCTTCGCGTTTAAAGACACTATATTCATTTTTAATTTATAAGTGTAAAAATAATAAATAAATAAAAAAGGACTAATTAAATATCAATATAAACTTAAAGAGTATAAAATATAATTTAATTTAAACGTCCAAAAATAGGGTGTGATTTTTTGGGGCAAATATTTTCTTTCGATTTTTTTTTATAATTCAATCTCTTCTATTTATTTCCCTTAGATCAATCCTGAATCCTAACACTTAACCAATATAAGTTTTAAAAAATTCTCCTAATTTATAGTATAGATAATAAAATAAAAAGATATATATATATTTACAAAAAAATAATTTGAACACCTCATTTCATAATAATTTTCATTTCATAAATATAAAAGAGGTGGTATAAGCTTTGCGATATTATCTCTCACATCTACCGAATTTAACGATAACAAATAAATATTCTTATATAAAGTAATTTTAAATTGTAACGGAACAAAGTGTAATTTTTATTGCAAAGGCTATAACACAGAGCATTATTAACTTGCAAATATATATTTTCAGAACATATTTTCAATATATATGTTAATGTAATACATAGGTTTGACCCACTTAGTCCATTATGTCAAAATCCTAACTTTAAGATTTTTCAATTTTTTTTATAAATATTTATTGTATATCATTGTAATATATACTTTTCCTACATATCAATATATCGTTCATGTTTTCCATACGTTTCACTTCTCAATTATCTTAACATGGTATCAAGAACAAATTTTTCCTGGACCTGTTTTTCTTAAAAATTTCTTTTTCGCAACTCTAATCCTATCAAAGCTTCCACCGCTCTTTTTTTTTTTTTTCCTTCCGTGGTATTCGTAATTGGTACAGGCCTCACCACTGCTCTAGTATCAACAAACATCACATCACCGTCTTTGTCTTGTAAAAACGAACACAACACCACCAAAATCACCACCACCAGAGCTTCTATGCGCCCTAACGCGCCTCTCCTAGAGGCTATAGTACCACTAAGGCTCGCCGTCTCGAATTTTGGGCTCTACCGCCTCGACCAGGTATCCAAATCCATCCAACAATATATCATCGGAACCATCTCAACGAGACAATTTCGATGACACAAAAATCATCCCTATCTAACTAGGCATGCCCCCACACGTGTGAAAAGAATAAGGCTACAGTTTTCCATGCACTGCCAACTGTTCATTGTTTTTTCCTGCCAAGCCATCCCTAATCCCTGCCAATTCAGCTCCACGTTAGCACCACATAACTGCTACATCATCCGTTGACTCTGCCACGCCAGCGCCCAATCAGCCCCTTCCTGCCACATCACCTATTCTTTGAGGTGACTATCTTTGGATCGGTTCAAGGCTTTTTAGATCGATTTGATGCAATTTTGGACTGAAGCCTAGGGTTTTTGAACGTTCTGATTCTGTTTATAGCCTCCATTTCGTGGTTTGAGACTCACGGAATATACTTTCCTTTATATTTGCGTGATTTCTACACAGGTTCACCTATTTTTTGCCCGGTTCATGAAGATTTAATATTGATTCTTGGCCAATTTTAGCATTCCGGATCTATCTATGATCTCCGTTTAATCAAATTTAGATCATATAGTATAGTTCTATTTATATTGTTGATTCGCCTCATCACGGAGATTTGATCGGTTGAAGGGGTTCTCAATCGGGTTTTCACAAATATAGACCGATTTTTGGATAATTTCAGCGTTCTGAATCCATCAGTGGCAGCAGTTTCTCCAGATTCATATCTTACAGTATAATTTGTTGTATATTGTTGATCTGATTCAACAACGATGTTTGCGGGTTCTTCGATCATTCTCAATGTCAAAGAGGATTTAGATCATACCTCCACTACTATTACCATGTCTATTATAGATATGGCTTCACTCCTCCATCACATTTTCTTCAAAAATGGTACAAACCTTTCCTTGCTTTCTCACTTACTATAGGTAACTCTTCTTGATTCTTTATTCTGCTTACTGTAATCATATGACATCTAATCCCAACATGTTTTCAACCAAACTCTCCACTATAAATATCCTTAGTATTCATACCGTTGATGGTTCTCAAGTGCATGTTACTCATACTGGTCAGGTTTCTACTTTCCATCTTTCTATTCCTAACACGTATTTGATTCCGAAGCTCACATTAAATCTCTTGTATGTTGGGTAATTTTGTGAATTGGGATTTAAAGTCATATTTTCTAATAGTAGTTGTTGTGTACATGATCCTCGGATAGAAAAAACCTTTGGGACTGGTCGTAAAGTTGGACGTCTATTTGAACTCAGCAGTTTACACCTTCCATCTCAAACTCCACAACCACTACAACCACATGTTCCTTCATCAACCTGTGCAACTTCACTACCACTATCAATATCCTTTTCCTCCTCATCATCCTTATCTCCACAACCACCATTGTTGCTATCACCATCCCATATTTAACATTCTCATTTAGGTTACACTTCATCTAGCCGACTCAAATTTCTTATCTCTAGCGGTCAGTTTGGTTCAGTTCAGCATGAGCCTTTCAAATGTATATATTGCCAATTTGCAAAACAACCAGTCCTACCTTTCAAAAAGAGTCAGTTTATTTTTCTTGCACCCTTGGATCAAATTCATTCCGATATTTGGGGGCCTTCTCCTTATGTCTCGATGGGTGGTTGTCGTTACTTTGTTATCTTTGTGAATAACTACTCTCGATATACATGGTTATTTCTTATGAAATATCGATCCAAATTATTCCAAATATATTTTGAATAGTTCAAACCCAATTTTCTAGAAATATCAAAGTTTTTTCACTCAGATAATGCAATAGAATACAAGGATCGTGCATTTCTTAACCTGCTTCGCAAATATGACACGCTACTCTATCACTCGTGTCCTAATACATCCTAACATAATGGACGAGCTGAATGCAAACATAGATATATTCTTGACACAATTCTTGCTCTCCTCATTTCTTCATCTTGTCTTGAGCGCTTTGGGGAAATACTGCCTTCACAGCCATCTACGCAATAAACCGTATCCCTTTTACTACAATCCAGCACCAATCTCCATTTGAGCGTCTTTTAGGTAAACCTCCCAATTACTCTAAACTCAGAGTCTTTGGTTGCGCTTATTTTGTTCTTCTCAAACCACATGAACATAAGAAATTAGAACCAATGGCTCACCTATGTTGTTTTCTTGGATATGACATTGAACATAAAGGGTATCGGTACTGGGATCCCATTTCTAAAAGTTTTCGTATCTCTCGATATGTCATTTTTTGGGAACATAAAATATTTTTTTCCTTACGGTCATTAGACATGTCAATCATCACTAACTCCAGATTCTTTACTGATCCATTTATTGAGTTATTTTCTAAGGATACAGTTCCAAGTATTGTTCAGTCCACTCCAACACCACCAATTAAGCCTAGTCTTGCACTTTACGCTGAGTCTACCCCAGAACCACCAGTTGAACCCACTTCAGAACAACCAATTGATCTCACTCCTCCAACTCCATCGACCATGCCTGAGACTTCTCCTGTGGCCAATGATTCTGTATTGATTGCCTCTGAGACCCACGCTCTATATTACCCTCGTCGCTTTCCCAGGGTAACTCATCATCCACCTTACCTTACTAATTTTCATTGCTTTTCTATTATACTTCATCCATGAGCCTAAATCCTATAAGGAGGCTAATATTAATCCTCTTTGGCAGAAAACAATGGACGAAGAACTTCAAGCCCTTGCCAAAGCTCACACCTAGGATATTGTTGATCTTTCCCCTAGGAAAATTCCCATTGGGTGCAAATGGGTATTTAAGATCAAAACACTTTTTGATAGTTTTGTTGAACGCTATAAAGTCCGACTTATTGCTAAGGGATTTGCTTAGTAACATGTAATTGATTGTGAAAAGACATTTGTTCCAGTAGCAAGACTCACATCTATTTGTACTCTTCTTCACATCACTGCCATTCGAAAATGGACTTTCTTTCAGATGGATGTAAAAAATGTATTTCTCAATGTCACATCCAGTGCTCATGATTCGACTCTGTTTATTCGTCACGCTAACAATAGTATTATTCTTATTTTATTATACGTGGATGATATGATTATTACTGAGAATGATCTACGCGATATCTATGAACTCAAACAGTTTCTCAGTGGACAATTCGAGATGAAAGATCTTGGTGTGCTTACCTATTTTCTTGACCTCGAAGTAGCATCCGGTTCATATAGATATTTTCTCTCTCAAGCCAAATATGCCTCGAATTTTCTTTCCAAGGCTGACATCACTAACTCCAACATTGCCACTACTCCTCTCGAGCCGAATATCAGACTCGCTCCACTAGATGATTTACCACTTCAGGATGCCACTCTATATCGTCAACTAGTTGGAAGTTTGGAATATCTCACTGTCACTTGCCCAGACATCGCCTATGCCGTTCATCAAGTCAACTAGTTCTTATTCGCTCCTCGGACTGCTCATTACTTGAATGTTCTTTGCATCCTTCGGTATGTTAAGGGTACCTTATTTCATGAACTTCATTTCTCAGTCAAATCTACTCCTACCTTACAAGCTTATTCTGATGTGGATTGGGCCTGAGATTCCACCGACAGACGTTCAACCACTGGTTATTGTTTTTTCTTGGGTAACTCTCTCATTTCCTGGCATAGTAAGAAACAAACTATGGTTGCTCGTTCCAGCACTGAAACTAAATATCATGCCATGACTGATACAATTCAAGAACTACTTTGGCTTCGGTGGCTCCTCGCTGACATGAGAATCTCTTATCCTATTGCCATTGTTTTACACTTTAACAATAGGAGTGCCATTCTGATCGCCCACAATGATGTCTTCCACGAGTGTACAAAACACATCGAGGCTGATTACAACTGCATCTGTTATCACATTCTCTAGAATACGGTTCATTTTCAATCCGTCAGTTTAGTCGATCAGACAACTGACATTTTCACTAAGGTTTATCCACCTAAACGCTTTCACTTTCTAGTTTTCAAACTCAAGTTCACCTCTCATTTACCACCTTGTGTTTGAGGAGGGATGTTAATGTAATATATGAGTTTGGCCCACTTGGACCATTAGGTCAAAACTCTAATCTTAAGGTTCCCCATCTCTCCTATAAATACCTATTATATATCATTGTAATATATACTTTACCTACATATCAATATATCGTTCATGTTTTTCATACTTTCTACTTTTCAATTATCTTTACAATACATATTCAAAGTATAAAAGAGATCATATATGTTCTGCAAATGTTATATCCCACTTTGACCGAATGCACAAATAAAAAAGTTAACCTTCTTTGATAATATCATGTGCACAAACACGTACACATCAATCGTAGCTCATATTTGGTCCTTTAGTTTAACTTTGTTGGCCGATTTGGAAAGTGGTTATTTCTATTCAATGGTTTATTCGCTTCAATTGCTAATTTTTTTAGTTTTAACAAAATTAAATGGTTTTCGGTGTAATCCCAATTTTTAGAGTAAACCAGTTTGTTTTTAGCCTTGATCGACGATTCAACATATTAAAACGATAGGTCCTATTTTTAATTACTTTTACATATGAAAGTATGATTTTATTTTTTTTAAAAAAATAATATTATTTAATTTATGGCTTATGGAAGTTATACCCTAGTTTACATAATAAAATAGAAAAGGTATATTTTCAAATAAAGCTTTCAAGATATATTTTTAAGGGTTAATAGCACTTTACCTCCCTATGATTTGGCTAATTTGCACTTTACCATTCTGTGGTTTGGAAATCACCACTTACCCCCCCTATGATCAGATATTTGTTGCACTTACCCCTATACCAGGGGTAAGTGATTTGAAAATATAACAACAGGGGAGTAAATGACGATTTTTAAACAACATGGGGTAAGTGCAAATTGGTCAAACTATAAGAGGTAAAGTTTAATTAACCCTATTTTTAATACATGTTATCAAAGTATAAAAAAGATAGATTAACCTTTATAAATATCAAATACCAAAAAAAAAATATAATAATAATAATAAAAATAAAAATAAAAATAATAATATTCTTGCATAAACAAATTGCAAGCTAATAGTTACGCTCACAGAATCACATGCACTCGGGATGTACACCTCAACTTAAATTTTTTATCCTTTTGTTAAACCGTGATGGTCAGTTTATTAAAGTAGTTGTCTTTCAATGGTTCAGTCAATTCAATGGTTGAGTTTTCAATTTTAACAAAATTGAATAATTCTCGGTGTAGTTCGATTTTTCAGAATAAATTGGTTTCTTTGTACAAATTGGTTGATTCAATTTGTGAACTTGACTTTTCATGTCGGGTTTTCAAAATACAACAAAATATTAACTCATGATTTTTTATTTTTTGCCATCAAACACTCACAGGTTAGACACTATCTATACAAGAAAACAAGAAAGGTATATTTTCATAAGATGTTTGAAGACAAATTTTAAAAATATAAAAGAGAGACAATTTTTTAAATGTTATATCCCACATCCTTCGAATGTAAAAAACAAATAAGTCAATCTTCTTCTATAAAACAACGGCAAGGTAATGGGTAGATTCACAAAATCACATGCTCAATGGCATAAAATATTGATTGTACCCCTTAACTTTGTCGTTTATTTCATTTTGTTTCTTTGTTCAGTAAATTAGTCAGTCAGTTCAATTGTTTAACAATTCAAGTGCAGGGTTGTTTAATTTTAGCAAAATTGAACAATTTTTTGGAGTAAACTTGTTTGGTTATAAAACTGGTAGACGATTCAATAGGTTGAACTTGCCAGTCTAATACGATTTTTAAATTTCTACTAAATATCAACTTATAATTTTGTAATTAGAAATATTATTCAATTAGTGTTTTCAGATATGAGATACGCTATATATACTTAACAAGATGGGCATGAGAAATTTAGACATTTCTTAGTTGTGTGTCGTCTTAGGAGACAAATAATGGTTCAGATTTAATCAAAATATAATATAAATACAAAATGTATATCTGTATTTAGCCATCTTTATCTTATGCCTAATTTATGAAAGAGAATATGGTATTAATTATATCTATATTAGCATATAACCCACGGGTTTTAATTTTATTTTAAAAATAATAATTAATTTAATATAAAAAATTGCATAATTTAGCAAAGAAAAAAATGACATAGTCCCCTTTATTTCTATAACATTTCCAAATTGTCAATTCTTGTTTTGTAATGAACATGATATAAACAAATACGACCAATAAAAAGGTTTAAAATATTTTGACGTAGTTTCCTTTGTTTATGCGACATACTCCAATTTCCAAAAATTATTTTCAAATAAGAATAACCAATAATTAATGTACAAAAATTTTGCACATAATTCCCTTTATTTATATAACATTCTAAATTTTCAACTCGTGTTTTATAATAACATGACCCTAACAAATACGACCAATAACAATCAAGTATGACAATAACTAACATAATCATATCATAAATAATAACATAGTCCAGAATATGAACTTAAAAATACAACAAGTAATAAAGAGAATTAATAACATACATCATAAACTTAGTAATATAGATCAAGAAAATGAAATTTGATTTGAAACAAACACACTAAACAAACACTACCCATGTAACTTTTTTCTAAAATTGATTGTGTGTGTGTGTGTGTGTGTGTATATATATATATATATAGTATAAAAGTGAATTTTGCATGGATTTATTATTTGGACACGGTAGTTACTGGTTCTGGTATTAATACTGATGAGGGTATTTTTGGGCTTCTTCGAGTCAGCACTTGGGACCCAGCCACGTGTCCGTTGTTGTAGTGATAGGGACGCATTCCGAAATTCACAAACGCCACACTGAAGCATACACCGACTACGGTTCCTCCCTGAAATCTCATTTACACCCAGGGGAGAGCGAGGAGCCCCACAAGAATGTGCCGCTATGAGCTCTACGCCGTGCCCTCAGCGATCAGTTTCAGGGACTCAGTTGCTCACCTTGACCGACTCCCATTTTCACCTTGTTTCTTCTCCAGGACTCCACGGATCTCTGTGCTCCTTCACCAGCTCATCGCCACAGGCTTGTCAAAAGCCCGCAGGCTTCGCCAAATGGGCCCAAAAGCCCAAGCCCAACGATTATCTCCTAAACGCCCCAGATTATCGGCTAAACACAGGGTTTCGACTAATTAATCGTGTTTAGGCCCGACTAACCATCTCCAACGCCTATATATATCGGGGGCTATGTAAGCCCGAGGTACGCTTGAATGACTTACATTACGTGCGAGTTCATTTGTTTCCTTACTATATTCTGTACCTTTTCTCTCTGAGCACTGATTACCACGCCGGAGGGGTTTCACCGGGATAAACCCCGATCTGAGCCTTCTGCAGGTACACTCCCTGAGGAGCAGGACTCTGGACACAGTAGGTCAGTCTTCCCAGGACCCAGCACAGCTCGCTCGAGGACTTTTCAATTGACGACTCCACCTCAGCAAGAGGACCCACCTGTCATCCGACTGGACCATACTCGAGATGTGTACTAGTTTTATGCACCAACAAATACTTATTGCTCCTAATCCATATTACACCGTCAACTCATCATAGATCTAGAACATAAATAGAGAAATATAGGAACAAACATAGAAATTAGGGAACATAACATAAAAAAAATTATTTTTGAAAAACTAACAAACTAAACAAACACCACCTTTATAACTTTATTCTTGTTTTTAGAAATTCTTTTGAGGTTCTGTTTGGTAATTAAAAGTGCTCATTCTAAATTTGCTAGGAACAGAAACACTAATCAAACAACACCTACAAAAAATGAAAGAGTGAATTTTTCGTGGACTTACTCTATCGACGCAGTAGTTTTAGGATTGTATTAAAAACGAGGTAAAAAATATCTTCAAAAAATGTTGAAAACTCTAAAAAATCAAAGTAGCTCAGTCGATCGTTTAGCCAAGTCAGTCAACCAAATTGAGTCTTACACCAAGGTTTCAAGAATTGGATTCAACTAGCTGACCGAATCAACTCCAATTTCAAAAATCTGAAGAACTTGAATCCATCAGTTGACTAGTTCATCAAGTCAATCGACTGTTTCTGCCCTCTTTCTCACAAAAACTCTAGGAACCAGTATCAAAATTCAACTGGATTATTGGATCCATCGACTATTTTGATTAATTTTTGAAATACTTTTGGTTCTTGCATTAACCGGTTGATTGAATCCCTTATTAATCAATCGACTCATTAAACCTAAATCTTAAAATTTTAAAATTCAGTTAAGACTAGTTGACTGAATTATCAAATGAGTTGATTGATTTGGATTATTTTAACCCCTAACTCATGCAAAGAAGTGATCAAGGTATTTTTTTTAATCAAATTGGTAAATACTCTAAACATTTAATCACACACAAATAAAGTAATTAACACATCTTGAAGTGCAGTGCATGATCTTAACGGAGATAACATGAATTTAAACAATATAAGTGCTATTTTACCTAAGGAATACAAAAAATAATTTCCTTTGAAACTTTTGTTCATCATGCCACTGATCTTATATCGTCTTAATTATTCTTATCTCTTTCAATGCTCATATTTGTCATATTAGCTTCATGGTCCATCGTTATCTGACTAATATCCTTTTAATACTTTCATTATATCTCAAACATGATATTAATCCATACAAATATTCAAGTTAATTGGCTCATCAAAATCATCAAAACAGGGCTTGAATCCTTTAGAGTTAACACAAATAAATTTAGTATTAATGAAAATTATTTTTACTCCTTAATTTTAACTTTGCCTCCATATTTCATGGAATAATTTTAGAAAATTAGTATAAGTAAATTTAGTAATAATTATTTTTACTCTTCAATTTTAGTTTTGCCCCCATATTTTAATGGATAATTTAAAAAAATATTACAATTAGATTTAATATCTATATTATAAAAGAACTCACACTACATTTGTGTTTTTAAAAAAGTATTCCAATTAAAATTAATAATGTTAGATTTTTTTTTTTATTCTATATTTTAGTTATGCTTCAATATTTTAAGGGATAATTTTATAAAATTATTAAAAGTAAATTTAGTATTAATGTGATTATGTTTACTCTTCAATTTTGGTTTCACCTCCATATTTTAAGAAATAAAAATTACTACAAGTAAATTTAGTATTAATGGGAATTATTTTTACTCTTCAATTTTAGTTTTGCTCTGTATATTAATTAATAATTATAAAAAAAAATCTACAATTAAATTTAATTTTAATGAAAATGATTTCTAATGGCATTTATTTAGGAGTTAAGTATAGAAATTAAGAAGTCTATTAAAATCCTCTCAATATCCCTACGACGCACACTTGCCACTCCCTCTCTCAATCCGTAAAAGGTGGTTGTTGGTTACTGTAAGTCACTCGAAGGCTGAAGGTTTCCGTTGGTTAGCTGAAGATTGTCGTTGACCACTAAACTCAATGCGAGAACTCTCCGAACGTAAAAAATTGTTGGTAGCATCTTCACTTCACTGGTGACATTTTGTATTATCAAAATCCCTAAACCCTTTCTCAAAATTTGATGTTGTTCATGTCTTTTTTTCAGTGGTGAGTTTAATTCTTGATACTAAAAACTCATTTTCTATGGCCTTTTATATTCAAATCCCTGTCAAACAAAACAAACCAACTTAACAAGTCATTGACATTTGTTAGGGTCCATTTTTGTCTTTCATTTTGCAAAGAACCATGTTGTACATAATCAATTTGTTGTTATGTATTTTAGAAATTTCAGATTACCATATCTCTATTATATTTATTTTTTGGGCATTTATTGTGTTCTGGTATGTAATTATTATTTTTATTCCAACAAATTGCAAAACAATTTATGAATAGTGATGATTTTTTAAAAAGTAGTAAAAGAAATTATTACACAGTTATATAATAGAATATAAAGTGTATAGGTTCAAATTAAAATTTCAATTTTTTTTTGTCGCCTAAATATTAAAGTTGTTTTTATTTTTTACTCTGTACCTTCAGGAACAGATTATATGCTCAGATATATATAACGTAAGAGATGTTTTATAACAATCCGGTTTCCCAGGGCCACTACACGATTTCTCCCCTTGGAGAAATTAACATTAAAATCGATTGACTAAATTTTCATTCTATAAAATCTGATAAATTTATAATGCGACGGCGACAAAAGTTTAATAATTCATTTTAATAAAAAAATATTTTAATTTACAATACGACGACGAAAATTATAATTGAATTTCTATTTGTAAAAAAAATATATTTATTATTTACTGTTGTAAAAAATTGAATCGATGAATTTGATAATTATAATTATCGTTGTAGTTTATAAAATCTCTCCGATTTATGAATAATGAATTCTCGACTATTAAAAGCAAAGTTAATAATAGTTATTAGTTGTTAATAATAAAAGAATTTTTAGTAATAAGCAGTTATTAATGTTAACAAATGAATTATTCACACACAGTGATAAAGAGTTGTTATTGATTGGACTGGAACCGAAAGTCACTGGATCTGCCTTTGTTATTAATGTTAGTAAAGGAATCACTAATTAATTGATAACTCATATAATATCTTAATAATTCATAATATATTAGTAATTCATTAGTCGTATAGCTAATGTTGATAATTGTAGGACAATTATAATTTATATGAGCTATTCTGAATATATATTATGATTGTTAATTAGTTGATACAAATTTTCATTGTAACTGGGCCGGCCAAAGAATCTATTTGAATTTCTATCTATAACAATTGTATTTATTATTTATTGTTGTAAAAGAAAAATTGATTGACCCGATCAAATTGAGAAATATACTTGTCGAGATAGTTTGTAAAATATTTCTTAGATTTTTATAGATAATAAGGTTGGATATTCGGTTTTAGTGTTAAATTCTCAAAAGGGAGAAATCTAGTGACTGTCTTGGGAAACCGGGTCGTTACATATTTCACATTTTAGATATTTTGGCTATTGAATCGTTTTGGACATTTTCAACCGTTGATTTAGCTTTTGTTGAGAAATTGAATAATAAACTCTCAACAAAATGTCTTTTTTTTTATTCAATGGTCAAAATATCCCCGCTCTCTCCGTGGTTGATATTTATTGTTTTATTTTTAATTTGATTATTTAAATTAAAACTCATGCCCTCAAGCTAGTTAAGACATAATTATATTTGAAATGTTTTTGTATATTGAATGGTTGGAGATATTTTTAACCACTAATTTAGATTTTCTTAAAAAATTAAATAAAAAAAAAACAAATAAAAAATCTATTGCATGATTAATATATTTTCATTAAATATAAGATATTCAAAATTAGTACATTGAATTAAAATCTATTTAATACATTATGACATATTTTTTATTTGGGATAAATTTTACTATTAAATAATTAAAAATAATTTTAATCATTAATTTAAATTAAAAATTAAATAACAACCTCTCAATAAAATATTTTTGTATTTTAACTATAAGTTTAAACAGCAATAATATCAGACGAACTTGCAACACAATATTTACTTATTATTTAGCAACGAAATCAAATGTAAATTATTTATGCAAGCCGCCATTTAAGAATAATCTCATAAAAAGTTTTTTTGGAATATTAACTTATTTGGAAGTTAAAACTTATCTTTCTTACTTTAGTTTGTCACGTTCTTCCACCATTCCACTCATCTACAAATGACGATAAATAAAAGCTTAAAAAAAGTAGATAGAAACGTTCAACTAAAATTTAACGGGTCTTTATCAAATTTTTGAAATAGAGACCTACAAGAAGAAAATATGTAATTGAGCTTTAGGACTACGAGTAGGCTTCTCGTAATAGATTTAATTTTGGGGGGACTTTTGTTTTATACGTATTTATCTAAATTATTAGTTATGTTAATATTACTGGTTTGTTAGTGTATTGAATTAAAATCTATTTAACATCTTAGATCATATTTCACATTTGAGATAATATATATAGATATATATATTGGTCTTGCCTCACTATATTAACCAAACCCTAATTTCACTAGCAAAACCCTAGTCACTATCTATATAAAGACTATTTGCATATTTTTGTATATTGAACTTTCATGAATATCAATGCAATTTTCTCATATTCTTTCAATATTACGTTTCTTAATTATTCTAACATGGTATTAAAAACCAATTTTTCCTGGCCCTATTCTTACTAAACTTCTGCAATCTATTTTCCTTCTCGAATCACAACAAGTTGTTGCCTTAGGTACGTTCTACCATCGGTCAACTGTTGGACATCAAATCCAACACTACCATCAGACTTATCTTGCAACAGGGAGTCCAAAGCCACTGGAGAACATCCTAGACACAACCTCACACACCTCCATGTGCCACAAGAAGCATCACTTTCACCATCACTGTTTTTGGCCTCTATAAGAACAGTCGTTGCTTCGACATCATCACCCACCATACTATCTAAATCGTCTTGCCAAGACTAACAAAACAACACCAACCACACCATTGTTAGAAGCTGAACGTGTCGCCCCGCACGACATAAATTTCGTAGCACTTGTCTTCACGAGTTGAGATAGCCACATCCGCCTTAGACATGTGTACCAACACGTGTCACGCCACGTATCGCCAACTCAACAACAACTGTTAGCCATGTCACCAAGAGATTACTGTCACATCAGCAACCGTCAAGCTGCCACATCAACTTCCATGTCACCGCATTCATTTAGTTGAAGGGTATGTCAGCGCCACATAAGCAGACAAAACAACTCATTCCTAGGCCACGTCACTGACATATCACATTTACCTGTCACGTCACCACCATGTTCTTCTGGTCAACTCTAGACTGTTGATCGGTTCAAGTCTGTTTGTTAACTTCTTTGGACTGGTTCACCCATTTTTATCGATTCTTGAAGTTATAAATCGGTCCTTGACTAATTTCAACATTTTAAATCTATCCGTGGCCTCAGTTTGTTCAAACTCAGATTATACAGTATAGTTGTCCTCATATTGTTGATTCGACCCATCCTAGTATTTTTACCAATTTAATGGTTCATCAATCGATTCCTCACAATCTTAAAATGGTTTTTGAATAATTTGAGAATTCTGAATCCATCTGTTACCTCTGTTTTTCTAGGTTCACGTCATACAATACACTTTGTTGTATATTGTTGATCCAATTCAACGACGATGTCTAAAAATGGTTGTCCTTCACCAACTGTTTTTTTAACCAATAAGGGTTCTAATCTTGTCTTCACTGTTGTTTCCATCTATATTGGGGAAATAGTTTCACTCTTCAAATATTTTCTCTCCAAATCCAGTACAAACTTTTCCTCTCTCCCCTCACATACTACGAAGAATTCTTCTTAGTTTTTGATTATGCCTGTTATAATCATATGACTTTTGATCTCAACATCTTCTCATCCAAACTATTTGCTATGAATTATCCTACAATTCATACTACTAATGGTTCTCAAATACATTTTAGTCACACCGATCATATTTGTACTTCACAACTTTTTATTTCTAGTACTTATTTAATTTTAAAAGTCACATTAAATTTCTTATATGTAGGGAAACTATGTGAATTGAGACTTCAAGTAATATTTTCTAATAGTGGTTGTTGTGTGTAAGATCTTCAAACAGAAAACTCTTGGGAATGGCCATAAAATTGGATGTCTATTTGAGCTCAGTAGTTTTCCCCTTCCATCTCAAACCCCACCACCACTACCCCGTGTCCTTTCATCAACTTGTGTAACCTCGCCACCACTACCACCACCATTATCATCACCACTCTTATTTCCACCACCACCACCATCTTCCTTGTCATCATCACTTGATTCTTCTTCACCATCCTCATCATCATTACCCTCATTACTATCACCATCAACTTGACCACCTCTACCTCCTTTTTATCTCAGCCTTTGGCATTCTCGATTTTTCATGTATCCATTAGACGTATTCACACTTTAGCCTCTAGTGAGAAATTAGGCTTTGTCTCTATTGAGCATCTCAATTATCTTTAATGTCAACAAGATAAACTACACGTCTTACCTTTTTCCACTAGTGACTTGGTATCTCATGCACCTTTTGATCTAGTCCACTTTCATGTTTGCGGACCTTCATCTTTTACAACAATGAGAAGATCCAAAAACTTTGTCATAGTCGATGACTACTCTCGATACACGTAGTTGTACATCATGCATTAGTACTCTGAATTACTTTAAATCTATTTAGAATTAGCTTTCATGATTAAAACTCAATTTTTCCGTAATATCAAAATCTTGGGATTTGACAATGCCATGGAATACAATTGCTACCCTTCGAAAACATGACATACTTCCCCATAGATTTGGCCCTAGCACTTCTGCCCAAAATGGTCGAGCTGAATGTATACATCGATATATCCTATAAATTGCCTGTACACTACTCATTTCATCATCTTTTCTGGAGCATTTCTAGGGAGAAACGACTCTTATTTCCGTCTATACCATCAATTAGGTCCTTTTACCTACCATCCATAATATTTTCCCTTATGATATGTTGCATGGAATTTCTAATTACAATCTCTAAAAGTCTTTGGGTGTGCCTATTTTGTTCTCTTACAACCTCATGAACATTCTGAACTTGAAACTTGGCTCGAATATGTTGGTTCCTTGGATATGGAATTGAACACTAAAGAAATTGATTTTGCGAACACATTTCTAATTATCTTTGTAGTTCTCGTCATGTCATCTTTTGGGAACACAATATGTTTTCTTCCATATCTAAGTTTCATTCGAACATCTACTACCAACCATCTATATTTCACCAATCCATCCATAGACCATTTTTTTGATCATCTTAACTTTAATATCTAAGCCTCAAATATATCTTCCACCTACCCCACTAATCCCCAGTGACATTCCTACTCCATTTACGGATCCTAAACACGACTCCCTCAAGCCTGTCCCAATGACTTCATACGTTGTATCAACTAAGTCTGTCTTAGAAAATCGTTGTCGTTTTAGCAGGATAACACAAATTTCCCCAAATCTTCATGATTTTTATTGTTTTCCAATCATTCTTAATTTGCATGAGCATCAATCCTATAAGGAGACCACTACTAATCCTCTTTGGGAGAAAGCAATAGACGGAAAACTTTATGCCTTAGCCAAAACTCATACATAGGATCTCGTTGACCTTACTCCTAGGAAAACTCCTATTGGCTGCAAGTGGATTTTAAAAATTAAACTATTTTCTAATGGATTTGTTGAACGCTATAAATATCGACTTGTTGCAAAAGGATTTACTCAGGAATATGACATGGACTATGAAGAGACATTTGCTCCTATATTAGACTCACATCTGTCCATACTCTCCTTATTATTGTTGCCATTCACAAATGGTCCTTCTTTTAGATGGATGTCACGAATACCTTCCTCAACGACAAAATCCTTGAGGAAGTTTCAATGCATCCCCTTGGTTTAGCAACTCATCAACACAAAATATGTCACCTTCGTCGTTCCCTATACGGTCTTAATCAAGCTCCATATGCTTGGTTTGTAAAATTCAGCACTACCGTCCACCAGTTCAGGTTCACATCTAGCGATCATAATTCTACCTTGTTTATTTGTCGAACTGACAATGATATTATCCTACTTCTACTGAATGTCGACGGCATGATTATTACAAGAGATTATCTACGCGGAATCTTTGAACTCAAATTTTCTCAGTGGTCAATTTGAGATGAAAGAGCACGTATTTATTTTCTTGGTCTCGAAGTTTCAACTAGTTTAGATGGATACTTTATCTTAGGCCAAATATTCTTTTGATCTTTTTTTCAAGGCTGCCATCACTAACTTTACCACTTCCAATACTCTTCTACTGTCAAATATCTAAGTTACTCCACTAGACGACTCCCCTATTTCGGACGTCACTCTCTATTGTCAACTTGTTGGAAGTTTGGTATATCTCATAGTTACTCGCCCATACATCGCTTATGTTGTCAATTAAGTCAACCATTTCTTGTTCACTCCTTAGACCACTCATTACTCAGTTGTTCTTCATTTTCTTTGGTATGTCAAAGATACCTTATTTCACATACTTCATTTATCTGCATAGTCCGCTCCTACCTTATAAGCTTATTCTGATCCCAACTGGACCAAAGATCCCACTGACAAACATTAAACCATTAGTTACTATTTTTTCTTGGGCAACTATCTCATTTCCTGGCGTAATACGAAACAAACCATAGTTACCTGCTCCAGCACTGAAGCTGAATACCGTGCCATTGCTGATGCAATACAAGATGTGTTTGAACTTTGCTGACTCCTCGCAAACATAAGAGTCTTCTCTTCTACTGTCATTGTTTGACATTGTGACAATGAGAGTCTTATTCAGATTCTTCATAATGATGTTTTCCAAGAGCATACAAAACACATTGAGACTAATTGTCATTTCATTCGTCACTACATTTTTTGGAATATTGTTTGACTTCACTTCATTAGTTCAGCCGATCATACAAAAGATATTTTCGTCAAAACTCATCAATCTGGACACTTTCATATTCTGGTTTCTAAACTCAAGTTCATGTCTGATTTACTACTTTGAATTTGAGGGGGATGTTAATATATGTATATGGGTCTTGGTCCACTAGATTAACCATATCCTAATCTTACTTGGAAATCTCTAGTAACTCCCTATATAAAAATCCCTGTATATCGTAACTTTCATAAATTTCAATGCACTTGTCTCATATTCTCTCTTAATAATCTGTCTATTAATCTAGCATTTACTATTAAATAATTGAAGATATTTTCAACCGTTAATTTTGATTAAAAATTAAATTATAAGCTCTCAATAAAATATTTTTGTATTTGAACTACATAGAATATTCAAAGTTAACTAAAACAATATAGACGAACTTGGAACAAAATATTTAATTGTTATTTAGTAACGAAATGAAATGTAAATATTATACATGCCGTTATTTAATTGTAATCTCAGAAAAGTCAATTTTTTGGAATATTAACTTATTTGAAATTTAAAACTTATCTTTCTTTACTTTAGCTTGTCACATTCTTCCATCATCCCACGCATCTACAAAAGATGATAAAAGCATAAAAAAGAAATAGATAGAACATTCAACTAAAATTTTGACAAAACGCGTTAGTTGGGGTCGATCTTAAAATTTAAGGGGTCTTTAGCAAATTTTTGAAATAAAAACCTATAATAGGAAAATACTAAGTGGATTTTAAAACTTGTGGATAGGCTTCTCATAATAGATTTAGTTTTTTTGGGACTTTTGGGTTATATATGTTAAGATAATTGCGAGATGGAAAGTTGAGAAAACATAAATGATCTATTGATATTTAGAAAAAGTATAACGATGGAGATTTACAATAGAGATATATAGGAGAATAGGAAAACCCTTAGTTTAGGATTTTAACCTAATGAGCAAACCCATATACATATATTAACATCACTTTCAAACTCAAGGCCGCAAATGAGATGTGAACTTGAGTTTGGAAATCAGAGTGCAAAAGTATCTAGGTGGATGAGTCTTGGTGAAAATATCTGTTGTTTAATCTATTGAACTGACGGATTGTAGACGAACAGTATTCTGGAGAACGTGGTGACAGATGAAGTGGTAATAGGTCTCAATGTGTTTTGTACGCTTGTGGATGACATTATTATGTGTGATCTGAATAACACTCCTATTATCATAATATAGAATAGTGGCAGTAGAAGAGGAGACTCACATGTTAGCAAAGGCCAATGAAGCCAAAGTAATTTTTGTGTTGTATCAGCGATGACACAATATTCACCTTTAATGCTGGAGCGAGCAACCACAGTTTATTTTTGACTAGGCCAGAAAATGAGAGAGTTGCCCAAGAAAAAATAATAACCAATGGTTGAACATCTGTCGGTGGGATCTTCGGTCCAATCGACATCAGAATAATTCTGTAAAGTGGGAACGAACTAGGTTAAGAAATAAAGTTCGTGAAATAAGGTACCCTTGACATACCGAATAATACAAAGAATAACAGAGTAATGAATGGTCCGTAGAGCAGACAAGAGCTGCCTAACTTGATGCACGACATAGGCGATGTCTGGGTAAGTGACAGTAAGGTATATCAAACTTCTAACCAGTTGGTGATATAAAGTGACATCCAAGAGAGATAAACCATCTAATAGAGTAAGTATGATATTTAGCTCTAGAGGATTAGTGACAATAGTCGAGTCAGTGATGCCAAAAAGAAGATCTGAGGTATATTTAACCTGCGAGAGAAAATATCAATCCGAACCGAATGAGACTTCGAGGCCAAGAAAATAGGCGAGCACACCAAGATCTTTCATTTCTAATTGTCCATTGAAAAACTTTTTGAGTTTAGAGATATCGCATATATCGTTCCCAATAATAATCATGTCATCCACGTATAACAAAAAGAAGGATAATATTATTGTCAATGTGGCAAATAAATAGGAACGAATCATGAGCACTAGATGTGAACCCAAATTGATGAATGGTAGGGCTGAATTTTGCAAACTAGGCACGTGGAGCTCGTTTTAGACCATCTAAGTCACAACGGAGGTGACAAATTTTATGTTGAATAGCAACTAGGCCTGGAGGGGTATTCATGTAAATGTTTTCAAGAAGATCGCCATTGAGAAATATATTTTTTGCGTCCATCTGAAAAATAGTCCATTTTCAAATGGCGGCAACTGTAAGAAGAGTACGGACAAATGTGAACCTTGCTACTGGAGCAAATGTCTCTTCGTAGTCAATGCCATATTCCTGAACAAATCTTTAGAAACAAGTTGGGCTTTATAGTGTTCAACGGAACCATCAGAAAGTGTTTTGATCTTAAATGTCCACTTATATCGATAGGTGTTTTCCCAGGGGGGAAGGTTAACAAGATCCCAAGTGTGAGTTTTGGTTAGGGCCTGTAGTTTTTCGTCCATTGTTTTCTGCCAAAGAAGATTAATACTAGCCTCTTTATGTGATTGAGGCTCATGAAAATTAAGTATGGTAGAAAATCAACAATAATCAGTGAGATGAGAGAGAGGATAAGTTACCCTATTAGAGCGATGATGGTGGTTAGGAGGGTGGACCTCAGAAGCAATTGGTGTTGAATCATCGGTCACAGGATAAGTCTCAGGCATGGTCGATGGTGTTGGATGGATGAAATCAGCTGGTGGTTCTAAAGTAGGTTCAGCTGGTAGTTTTGAAGTAGGTTCAGTTAGTAATATTGGAATGGAATCAGCAGATGGTACGAGACTGGGCTCAGCCTGTAGTGATGGAATGGGCTCAACAATATCTAGAACTGCATCATCAGGTAATAAATCAAGATATGAATCGGTAAAGAATCTGGAGTTAGTAATGGTTGATATATTAAAGGACAGTAAGGAAGAAAATATTTGATATTCCCAAAAAATAACATGACGAGAGATTCGAAGATTTTTAGAGATGGGATCTCAACACCAATACCCTTTATGTTCAATGCCATATCACAACATAGGTGGGCCTGTGGTTCTAGCTTATTGTGTTCATGTCGTTTGAAAAAAACAAAATAAGAGCAACCAAAGACTTTGAGTTTAGAGTAATCGGGAGGTTTATGAAAAAAGGCTCAAATAGAGACTGATGCTGAACTACAGCGGAGGGAATACGATTTATGGTATATATTACGGTTGGGGTAGCTTCACCCCAAAAGCGCTCAGAGCAAGAGAAAGAAATGAGGTGAGCACGAGCTGTGTCAAGAATGTGTCTATTGTCAACTTGCAAAACAATCAGTCCTACCTTTTTATGAGAGTCAGTCTATTTATCTTGCACCATTTGATCTAGTTCATTCTGATGTTTGAGAGCCTTCTCCTCATGCGAGAATGAGTGGTTCTCGTTACTTTGTTATCTTTGTAAACGTCCAACTTTATGACTAGTCCCAAGGGTTTATCCTATTTGAGGACATTGCACACGATAATCATTATTAGAAAATATTACTTCAAATCCCAATTCACAGAGTTTCCCAACATATAAGAGATTTAAGATGAGTTTTAGAATTAAATATGTATCAAGAATAGAAATATGTGAAGTAGAAATCTGATCAGTATGAGTAACGCGCATTTGAGAACCATTAGCGGTATGAATATTAGGGGCATTCATAATGGAAAATTTGGATGAAAATATGTTGAGATCAGAAGTCATATGATTACAACATGCAGAATTAAAGAACAAAGAAGAATTACCTGTAGTAAGTGAAAGAGCAGGGAAACCGTTTGTATCATTCTTGGAGAAAATTTGGTGGAAGAGTGATTCCATATCCACAATATAGTTGGTAACAATAGTGGAGGTAGGATCCAAATCCTCTTTGGCATTGTGAATGATCGAAGAAGAGCAACCCTCAGACATCATTGTTGAATCAGATCAATAATATACAACAAAATATATTGTATGATATGAATATAAAGAAACTGAGGCTACAGATGGATTCAGAATACTGAAATTAATTGGGAACCAGACTATAATTGTGAAAAACCGATTGATGAACCCTTAAATCGATCAAATATCCATGTTGAGCCGAATCAACAGTATAAAGAAAACTATATTTTATGATCCGAATTTGATTAAATGGAGGCCACAAATGGATTCAGAATGCCAAAATTAGCCACAAACAAGTATTACATCTACAAGAATCGATCAAAAATAGGTGAACTAGCATAGAAACTTATTGAACCGGTAGCGTGGCAAGGATGAATTAGGTGCCAGAGTCAACGATGGCGTGGCACTGACGTGACAAAAAGCCAACATTGATGTGATGATGACGTGGCAAAGTCAACGTTGATGTGGCGGCGAGCTGGCAACTGATGTGGTAATGAGTAGCGAGGACTGACTGGTTATTGACTGCTCACGTGGTGCCTAATCGGCGCTGAAGTGGCAGAGGCTAGGGCTGATGCGGCAATGATTGTCAGCTGATCCGGATGAGCAACAATGACACATGGATCAACGAGTTGTTCAGTTTTCCCGCATGTGAGAGCGCGTGTGTTCTCCGAAATGTTTTTTGTTTTTGGCAGTGAAACCATCTTGTCGAGGCGGTTCTGATGGTATAATTAGTGATGAGTTTGGAGCTCTGGTTGTTGCCGTAGATCCCAAAATTAGTGACCTTGGTGGTTGTGCAAACTGCTGGAGTTCGGCAGAGCGTGGGAGATTCAATGGTGGTGGTTTTGGTAGCCTTGTGCTCATCTCTGCAAGACAAAAGTGATGGTGTGATAATAGTTCATACTAGAACGGTGGTAAGGCCTATATTAGTGACGAATACCACAGGAAAAAAGCGGCGCGACGAAAGACTATGATAGGATTACGGTTGCGAAAAAAATTAAGAGGAACATGACAAAAAAATAACTTGTTCTTGATACCATGTTAAGATAATTGAGAGAGAAAGTTGAAAAAATATGAATGATCTATTGATATTTAGGAAAAGTACAATGATGGAGATATATATAGGAAACTAAGAATACCCTAAGATTAAAGTTTTAACCTAATGGGCCAAACAATATATTTTTGGATTGCGACTTAATAAAAACTAAATAAAACATATATACAAAATAACAATTAGTCTAATAATTTAATAAAACACGTTCGGAACTGATTCATATACAAAATTATCATTAGTCATGTTAAAAAAACTCGACATGAACACAACACCATTATTAATTGCGTGATTTGTATTTTATTTATAATTAATGTAATTAAATTGTAATTTAAGTAAGGCACATTTACTAAATTGATATAATTGGTGCCATCTGTATGTTTATTTATAAGGTAATAGACTAACCAACCATGACTCATTTACGTATCGTGTGAGACAAGATTACAAGCTTTTAAAAAGTATGATAAATTAAAAACATTTAGTTTTCTCTCTGTTTAGATTAGGATGGGTCTCTTCACAGGGCTTTAAAGCACTTGGGGAACCAAATCCAATGATTAGAAGAGTAGGTGCTTTTGTGGTAGGATTCCAATGGGAAATTGGTGGCATCCCACCTTACAAATTGGGAACACTAGAATTATATGCTAACCAAAAGTATACCACCTTGTTTGGCAAAGCATAATTAATAATACCCATCGTAACCAATATAAATATCTATAAAGTTCAACTACATATTTGTTTAAACCGAGACACCACGTCACTTGGACAAATACTAAACACACTTTATCTCATATTGATAATACTTGAGACACAGGTAACTATCTTTTTAATTTGGTTACTTGCGACCTCTCTGATAAAAAAATATTTACATCTTTAAAAAAAAAATTCTTTAAATTTTTTATTTTTGAATTTTTGCTTTTTGTTTTTATATTTTTCTACCCTCTCTCTCTTGTTTTTCAATTGTATTTTTTTTTTTTATTTCTGTATTTTTATTTTAGTTTTTAGTTTTTAATTTTTGTACACCATAGGAAAAAAATCAAAAGTAAAAAACTCGTAAACAAAACTTAAAAAAAAATAACTACAAAAGAAAAAATAGGAATTCAAGTCACTAAACATTTGCCAAATATATTTTGTTTTCATATTTTAAGGGATTGTTAAAGGATAAAAAATGTCCTTCCAAATGTCTCTCTTCCTCTCTCAACTTTTTCTATTTTTTCGGAAGTTTTATCTCTCTTCTCTCTTTATCGCTAACTATTAATTCCACGTTCCTCTTTCTTTCTCTCTCAATCCTTTTCAATGTATCAAAGTTTTCTTTTTTTTCTCCATCTAATTGTAGAAGCCTCGTCTATTAAAAAATTAACATTCTCTTTCTTTCTCAATCCTTAGCCAATCGCTCCTCTTTCAAGCCCGACGACCATCGCACCACGCATCTCTATCAACACTGCTACAAGCCATCACAAAATAATCATGTTTCAATCCACCATTTGATGTTTTAAAATCTAAAACTATTTTCTCTAACTTTGTGGATTTCACAAAGGGTCGTTTAGATTTCAAAAATGGACACATCAATTTCAGAAAATATCGCTTGAATTTTTCCATGGTTTGTTTAGTTTATTATTTCAATTTCAAATTTAAATATATTATTTGATATTCGCTTATATGTCATTTATTATATATAAATTATTATATAATTTGTGCCCGAATGCACTAATTTCATATCAATTCAATAATTTGTACTATTTCATTACTAGAGGATATTCATAATAAATTAGATTATACATCAAAATATTGATCATTTCCAAAAAAGTGTTCGGATATGTTCTTAACATTGTACAAAGACTCAAGTACCAATAGGAAAAAAAAAAATTGTTTTTTTCCTTTAGCACAAGCTAAAAATTGCAGAAAAAATGTATAATGAATAATTTTATTTTATTTATACACTGTCATAATTTATTTATGTTCTATTCTTAGATTTTGGAAAAAATAAATAAAGTGTATATAAACAAACATCTACAAATTAAGGAAGAATGTAGCTAACCTACTAACTAAACCAATCTAGATGAGTCAAAATTGCAGATACGTGATAATTGCAGAAACTTCAAAATTTAGGAAAACAGAAACATAAATTGAAATTATAATGGGTATTTTCAATTTCACTTTCTATTCTATTTGTTTGGTAATACAAGAAGTGATAATAAATAGAAAAGAAAATCCAACGTGACCCGAAAGAGAAAAATAAAAGTAAAAGGAAAATGAGGAAAACCAAAGAGCTAAACAACGAAATAAAATTATAATAAAAATTAGAAAAAATTACCGAATCATCCCAACAAGACTCCAAATCTACAGAATGATCCATCGACTTTTTAATTGAATGTGATGGTCCATAACTTATGGAATTGTATTATCGATTAGTCCCAATTTCAAATTTGAAATTAGATTCGCACGATTTTGCTCATTCGCGATGTTGAATATAACACAAAAGTGAATTTCGTATTTGATATGGGAAAACTGCCGCTCACAACTGTCAAAGGCATGAGAGCCTTAGTGGGTCGTATCGGGTTAATGATCTGACCCCAAAAAAATAAACCCGATATGCAATTTGCGCTGAGCACATCAAGCCCATCAGGAAAAAGACCTTAGTGGTCCAATATACAAAAAAATCACGTCTCACAAGAAGATCCATCAACGGGTGATCAGAGCCCATGGTGACAAGGTCAGGAATAGGTCAACCCATGACCTCTACGACCCATGCATGAGGAACGTTACAACCACCTGACTATAACGACTCATATTTTATGGAGGAACATTACAGAGATCTTCTCCTAGTTTAATGGAGAAAATCGTGACCATATCCCATGTTGTTAGGAAGAGGATCATGAAACGAGCGACCACACCAACGAAACGACAGAGATCTACTGAGTCTATATAAAGGGAAAGTATTGTTATTCATCATTTGCGACTAATTTGAGTGTTTTAGCCTTCTCCATAATTAGATCAACTTATTCTCACGCTGGAGGTTTTTTAGCCGACACCACACCGGTGTCCCCATTAAGAACTAATCGGTTTGGCAGGTTGAAAGGTGAAGTTAAAGAAGTTTTTGGCACGTGAGAAACTGATCACACGTGTTGAGACTTTTTGGCAACATAATTTGACGCCGGTTGTGGGAAACGCTTACAGAAAAGCTTTCCGTAGCAACAATGAGGCAACCACGAGCAAGAGAAGTAGTACCAAGTCATAGCAGTGACATGTGACCACCAGCTGACAATGAGGTTTCTATAGGAGCGTTAGAGGAAGTTCGGGCTAATCCTCCACCAGAGGTGTAGAGAATTGATGCCCTTACGGGAAAAATAATAAAAATGGTGGATGTGATCAAGTATATGGCAGAGCTGATCGCCAAAAACAGACCATAACCTTCTACCGTTGATAACGGCTTGGGGGAAGAAGTAGAGTCTCCAAGCCCTACAGACCCACTATCCCAAGGGGAAAGAGTTACCCAAGGAGATACCAGCAATCAACAACTAGAGAGAAGGGTGTTCAGCAGACATGAGACTGTTGATTCATATTAGCATCCTAGAAGCAGGGAGCAGAGTGATCTACCCCTAGATTAATTGGATATGCTACTGAAAGGAACTGAGATGCTTTTCACCTCAAACATCTTAGTTATACCACTCTTTGAGAAGTTCAAGCCCACAAAGTTCGAGAAGTATGATGGGAAATCAGATCCTGTGGACCATATCCGCCAGTTCAGGCATGTCATGGCCTTGTATGGAGCAGGTGACTTAGCACTGTGCAGAGATTTCGCTACGACCTTGAAGGGCTATGTCCTTAAGTGATTATACAAGCTTCCACCTAACTCCATCTTATTGTTCAAAGACTTTAGAAAAATGTTCATCAATTGCTACATAACATGTCAGAGGTTGATGAAGGGACCTGACTATCTGATGGCCTTGCGATAAGAGAATGGGGAGTCCCTGTGCCAGTACATGAACCGTTTCAATGAAGAGCTGATGTGAATTGAGGGGTATGACTCAAACCTCATAATTAATACGTTTACTTCAAGGTTGTGCTATAGCTGATTTCAAGAGACCCTCACCAAACACAACCCTAAGAGCATGTATGAGCTGATGGAGAAAGTTAAGCCTCACATGAAGCTTGAGGACATCAAACTTGCGAGGGAATGAATGGGATCAACCAAAAATCACCCTAGGCAAAGTGAGAAGGACCACAACAAAACAAATGGTAGCAGCTTAGATAGGCAGAAAGATCGTCCCAGGAGTTCGGGTTCCAGACTGAATGCACGTTAAGAGCCAAACCTCTTAGGCCTACTGTACGCCGAGCGTTTTGTTACACGCTCGCGTATTAACTATTCGCAAGTGTACGAGGTCCAGTTTTAATATAGTGGATCATTTAAGATCGGATATCGTTCCTACAGGGATGGTGTGAATAATTGAATACCGCAATTTGCATAGTCTCCTATTATCCAAATGGTTCAAAAAATATTTAAATTAAACTAATTACAACTAAATTAAACTACAATTAGTGGGTTAATCCTAACTAAGTTGATTACGTAGGGATTGATTTCGTTCACTTAATACATATTTGATTTCGTTTTAGTTAACAATAACGAAGTTTATGGTATCTGACAATCTCGGTTCGTAAACTCCTCCGCCACCTCTTCCGAGTGTAAGACGGGAGAATACGCGACTTCGTGTCAATGAAGAGGTCCCCCTCAATGTCTTAACGACCCTAGTCCGCGTGAGTCTTTCCCCAACGTCATCGATTGCACACTAACTAACGCTCTCTCGGGTCATTAGTTCGTAATGATGTGTTTACCCTAGTCCGAATCCAGAGTTACCTCTCCCGAGTGTCAAACCCTGTATTCTAAAATCCAACACTAATACCTTAATAAGCATATTAAAGTTGTAATAAAATGATAAACACAATCGGAATTAAAAGTATTTACACAACTACATCTATCCCTAACTAATATTTATCTAATCTATCATGATTTTGACCATATAAGCATTAATACAAGAGATATTCATCATCATTTACAATAAAATATTAAATTACAAAGAGATAAATAAAGAGAGAAAGATCAAATCTTAAAGTGGAGTGATCCACTGTCGCCAAAGATCGATCCGCCAATGTTTCCTCTTTTCCGGATGATGAATCTCTTCTTCAAGAATAGCCAAGGGTCACCTCCTAAGGTTAGAGGCATTCAAGAGTGTCTAACCTCTCCAAGAGGCTCCAATGTAAATGGGGGAATGGGTATTTATAGGTGCAAGACTTTAAAATATCTGAAAATATCTTATTCTTTGTGCAGAGCTGACCGCCTAGGCGGAGGTTAAGTCAGTTTGCTTACCGCCTAGGTGGAGGTTAAGTCAGTTTGCCTACCTCCTAGGCGATAGGTTGGCACACAAACATTCTGACGGTTCACGACCTAGGCGGTGGTTTCTTCGCCTAGACGGTGGAGCAGCACTTAGACATTCTGTTGTTCCTCCGCCTAGGCGGTAGAGCAGCACTCCAACTCTCTGACGCTTCTCTGCCTAGGCAATGGTTTCTTCTCTTAGGCGGTGGAACTTATTCATTTTTCAGCATATCCAGCATTCTTCACCGCTTAGGCGATGGTCTAATCGCCTAGGCGGTGGGTTTGCTGTTCTTGAAACCTTGTTTTTTCATCTTTTCTTTATCGTTTTCCCACCGTTTCACTTGTTTGTCGCTTGTTTACGTCTGATAGGTATAAATTACCCCTATATTTTCAACCCAAATTTGTTAGTTTTCGAGTACGTTTGTAGTTATTTTTATATGTTGCAATATGTTTTTATTCTTTTTGTATTAAAACAAGTGCGTGGGGGTGAAAAGGTATAAAATAGGAGCATAAACGATCAATTCGTATCGAGAATGGTTGGAGAACGGTGGAAAAATGAGCAAGACGGAAAGATTCTGCAAACAAGCCCACCGCCGCGGCGGTGAAGATGCTGGGAAAGACCAAAGGCCACTGACGGACCAGCGCCGCTACAGTGAAGAAGCAGAAAACACAAATAGGCTACTGACTACCCAGCGCTGTGGCGGTGAACCAGTAGAAAGTTTTTCCAATCCACTGCCTATTCCACTACCTAGGTGAGCCTTAACCGACATACTCTATCGCCGCGACTGTAGCCTCTGCGTAGTATTAGATATTTTGTCTATAAATACCTTTATCTCCTCCTCTCTTCAGACCTCTTCGGCCCCTAAGGCCTTTGGCCATATGTTAGGAGTAGGATTAGGGATTTTTTAGGGACAGCTTTCAACCCGATGTGGAGGATGAAGAATAAAGCGATTGTTCGACGATTCTAGCGGGTATTCTTTGGATATTGGCTAAGTCGCTCGTTTCTTCTCTTTGTTTTCTTCATTTTGGTAGTTGTTGAGCATATTTACGCCATTTTACATTGTATACGTGGTTATGTCCATTGGCTAAACATAGGTTGTATAGGGATTATTAATATAATTTATGGAAACGTTGTTTAGTTGAGTTTGTGTTTTGTTTGCGATTGTTCTTCGTTATGTTGATTGTGTATGCCGTATTGTTTATTTATATTACTTAAATTTATATATCGAGAATATAGGGTTTGACAAATCCCGGATTCGAACTAGAATAAACGAACGCCACAATCCAAACACAATCCTATAACCCGATCGGGGTTTGGATTATGGACAATCGATGACGTTGGGGTGAGACTCATGTGACCTAGAGTCGTTAAGATGTTGAGGGGGACTTCGACGTTGATGCGAAGTCATGTATTCCCTTGTCTTACACTCGGGAGAGGTGACGGGGGAGTTTTAGAACTGAGATTGTCGATTGGGTAAACACAACGCACAAAATCAATGACGTTGGGACGAGACTCACGTGACCTAGAATCGTTAAGAAGTTGAGGAAGACTTCTTTGTTGATTCGAAGTCATGTCATATCCCTCGTCTTACACTCGAGAGAGGTGGCGAAGTAGTTTACGAACTGAGGTTTAGTGTGCAATCAATGAGGTTGGGGCAACTCACGCAACCTAGGGTCGTCAAGACGTTGAGGGGGACTTCTTCGTTGACACGAAGTTATGTTATATCCCTTGTCTTACATTCGGGAGAGGTGGCAGAGGAGTTTTAGATACCAAGATTGTTGGATAAGCCGAACGCCGTTAACATAAACTAAAACGAGACTAAACACGTATTCGTAAAAGAAACTAATCCCTAGATAACCTATTCTCTCAAAACTATCTCATATTAATATTAGTATTAGTATAGATTAAATTAAGCTATATTAGTATTAGTTAATTAAATTACATTTTTGGTCGCCTAGATAAAGTCAGGTCATGACAATCGCGGTACTCGATAGTAACAACACCAATCCCTATGGATACGATACCCGACCGAAAGGTCCATTATACTAAAACTTAATCCATACGTTTACGGTGAAAGTGACAGCGCTTAATTTGCGGCCACCAACATCCCTACACCTAAATTACCTAAAAATAAACTAAAACGCAATTAAATATTAATAAAACACTCAAAAACTACCAAATCCAATTTAGAAGTAGATAGGTATTTTAAACCTATCAAATACCCTCAAACTTAGAATTTTGCTAGTCCTCGAGCAAAATACCCTAACACTAAATTAAACTAACTACCATAATTAACCTACGACTAATCTAAAAATGAAAAACTTTAACAAAGATGAAGTATACACATGTGAGTTCCAAATTCAATCGAAGAGACCAAGTTGGTCCTCTCTCAACAGCCCTCAAATTTAATACGTTTTTATTTGTTTTGTAATAAATTAGGTGTTTGGGGTAAAAAATGATGAAAACGGATCATAAACGATCAAATCGGATCAAGAACGGTGAAAAATTAGCAAAAAAGGCAAAATTCAAAACCTACAGCCCACTGCCACAACAGTGAAACCACTACTGCGGTGGTCAAAATACAGAGAGGGGCCTAAATCTTCTGATTGCTTACCACTGCGGCAGTGAGATCCACGCCGCAACGGTGAAAACATTAGGAAATTTTCTGCTTCCACCATTGCAGCCACCGCCGCAGCGATGACATTGCCGACATACCCACCGCCATAGCGGTAAAACCCATCGCCGCGACGGTGACCCCTGTAGCTGTAAAGTAGATTTTTAGATATTTTGTTCCCTTTATCTTCCTCCCTCTTCTCCAATTCAGCCATTAGAGCTGATATAGAGTTTAGATAGCTTAGAGAGAGTTTTGGAGAGAGCTCATGTAAATTCAAAGGAGAAGAATGAGAAGCGATCTCGAAGCGGTTTTAGCATCAAATCTTCGGATAACGGCTAGTTTCTTTTGTTTCTCTTTTCATTTCTTAACTTTGGTAGTTTATTTGAGCATGTTTAGCTTGATTCTTATTGTATATACGATTATGGTAATTGGCTAAACATGGATTGTCTAAGGATTAATATAATTTAAATGAAGTCGTCGTTTATTTGAGTTGTGTTTCTTTAACGGTTGTTCTTCACAAAATCGATTGTGTTTACCGTTTTGTTATGTTTATGTGCTTGTTTAGATATACTAATTTTGGCCCAGTAGAATACCCAAGAGGGGAGGTGAATTGGGTAATTAAAAATTTATCAGAATAAAATTCAATAAATCATATAATCAATTATAAGCCTAAATTAATTATTATCTTTATAATACAGCGGAATAATATAATCAACTAAGTGCAGACCCAAACAGCAAAAATAGAAAAGTAAATATAGCAGTACATAAAAGATTTATACTAATTCACCAAGCTACTCTTTGCTAATCCAGTCCCCCGAGCTCCACGGAGGTCGCACCCACTAAAACCAAGATTCCTTTAAAGGTAGGAACCAAACTCGCATACCGATTCTTTTACAAGCTCAGAATCAACCTTTACAATATCTTTTTCGCAGGCTAAGAAAGAACCTCTACTTTTTACAGGTTAAAGAATAACTTAATTCTTTTTAACACTAAGGCACAAGAATCAAAATCTCTCAAAATACGCCAACTATCATTTTTACAGGTAAGGATAAAACCTTTACAAATAACTCACAACGCAATTCTTATCTAGGAAGAATCACTACCTCAATATCTTTACACGAAGAGACTGAAACTCAACTACCCTTGATTAAATACTCACAATGGTATTTAACCCGCCACAACTTACCAATACAAAAATTGATAAGAAGTAAATCTCACTCGGAGCTTCTACCACCCCAGATAAACAATAACTCAATTAATATCTCAACTAGTGATAGAAATACGTAAGATACAAAAAACTGATTTCAACAAGATATGAATAGAAAATTGGAGCACGTAATCAAATTAAAGAAATTATTTGTAAAAAATATTTTCTTCAAAAATCAGAAACAAATTCTAAGATTGATTTCTAAATATAGAATAATAAACAAGAAATAAGCAATATGGAAAGATCTCACTCGGAATTCACCGAAATAATGATTAGAACAATATAGCGTCAAATTCGGTATCAGCAAAAATTGATCGCAATTGATTCTCAAAATCACTCTTAGAAAAGCTCACAATATCGCACAATGATAACTCTTATAAAAGCTTACAAATAATATAAACTCTTTTAGCTCTCTTTCAATAGAAATTATTAGTCCTAATTAAAATTCGCAGGGCTATTTAAATGAATATGTAATCAATCTTCTAACGACTAGTTTATATATGTCATGACAAATAAAAACTCTTATAAACCCCTTATATAATAAGGACTTCATTTAGGTTCAATTCCGCTTAAAAATATTTTTCAAATCTCTCAATAAAACCCCTAAAGTATTTCTCAATTTCAATTAACAAGAATAGAATCTATTTCAAGTACTAAATTGAGAAACATTAATATTTAATAAACCATATTAATAGGATTTAATTAGTATATGAACCATATCTTAAATATAGATAATATCCCCTAAATCTCTCTCAAATCCCAACAAAAAACGGCTACTTTGAGATATAATCTCAGATCAAACAGTATTCTGAAACAGTGCGTTCGGTCGACTGCCCAATCGACTGCCCAACTCAGGTTGTAACCAAGCTATCACTACTGCGTGCATAAGTCGACCGCCCGGTTGACTCACAGATTCAGAAAGTTCAACACTAGTTCACCGGTCGACCTATCGGTCGACTTGTTGATTCAGAGAGTTCAGCCCTTCTTAGCTGGTCGACCTGTCGGTCGACTTAAAGATACAGGATGTTACAGGTTCTATGTCCGGTCGACTCACCAGTCGACTGCTGTCACTGGATCTCTTCTCTGAATACGTTTTTAACTTATTTTCTTTTACGATTTTGCCCCTTTAACCATTTTTTTTTTCTCTTGATTAGTTCTACTAATATTCTTATATTCCATTTTAGTCATTCAAAATTATTTCTTCTTATTTCACATAGGAGAAAATAATTTAACTTAATCAAAATACACATAAAAGATACAATACATTTTGTATCATGTGTGTGTTCCTAAATGTGATATTAAGAGTTAAGATTTACCTGAGTTATTTTTCCTAATTTTTTCAAACTCTTAATTCTTCTTCATCATCTTGACATCTTCATTTCTCATCCATTTAATTTGACGTCTTCATTACTAGAATTTTAAATCATTGAAACACTTAATTAAACATTAGTTCCATCAAAATATCAATACTTAATTGTTCATCAAAATCTTAGGATCAACAATCTCCCAATTTTTTATGATTACAATTAACTTTGATGTTTTCTTCAAAATAAAATATAACCACACTCCCCTTGAATTCGAGGAAAGGTTATTTAACTCATTAAGGCATCATAATGAATATTTCAATAATGCACAAATTAAAATACTCATTAAAGTAAACATTACTAAATTCTCCCCTTTTACATAAATTTAAAATACTCAATTAAAACACTATTTTAAGCATTCTCCCCCTTAATCACACATCAACTAATTCTCCCCATTAATAAAATATCATCTAATTTATCTCCCTTTGTCATCTTCAAAAACAAAAGTTAGGAAGGGGGGAACCAATACAAGTAACTCAATCTAGGCAAACATCATTATGCTTAGCCATACCCAAACCGCGAAAGATTTTCACAAACTGATATTCCACTAGTGGTTTGGTAAAAACATCAGCAAGTTGGTCGGAGGTATTAATATACTCAATAACAATATCCCTTTTCTGAATGTGATTACTAATAAAGTGATGTCTAATATTTATGTGTTTAGTTTATAAGTGCTGTGTAGGATTCTTACTTAGATATATAGCACTTTTATTATCACAAAAGATCGGGACCTCCTCTATACAAACTCCAAAATTATTTAACTATTACTTAATATATAAAGCACAACAGTTACCAGCTGCCATGTATTCAGCCTCAGTAGTGGATAAGGCTATCGAATTATGTTTCTTGCTTGACCAAGAAACCAAAGCATTTCCTAACAAATGATATGATCTACTTGTGCTTTTTCGTTCAACTTTGCAATTGGCAAAGTCAGCGTCGGAGTAACTTACCAATTTAAAATCACTCCCTCTAAGATACCATAATCCTAGGTTAGTCGTCCCCTATAAATAACGAAAAATTTGCTTAACCGCAGTCAAATGCAATTATTTAGGACAAGACTGAAATCTAGCACAAAAACAAACACTATACATAATGTCAGGTCTACTAGCAGTTAAATACAATAGGCTACCAATTATACCTCGATACATTTTTTTATTAATGCTTTTGCCCTATCGTCTTTTTCTATTTTTGTAGCCGTTGCCATGGGAGTTTTGTACCCTTTAGCGCCTTCCAAACTATATTTCTTTAGTAGCTCATTAGTGTATTTAGCTTGATTTATAAATATCCCTTCTTTGGTTTGCTTAATTTGCAATCCAAAAAAGAAATTCAGCTCTCCCATCATGCTCCTTTCAAATTCAACCTGCATTATCTTAGCAAACTCTTAGCAAAGATCCTCATTAGTAGATCCAAAAATGATATCATCAACATATACTTGTACTAATAAGATATCAGAATCAGTTTGCTTTACAAATAGTGTAATATCACAAACACCCTTTCGAAAACTATTTTCGATCAGATATCGGTTAAGTCTCTCATACCAAGCTCTCGGAGCTTGTTTGAGCTCATACAAAGCCTTACGAAGTTTAAATACATGATCAGGAAATTTATCACTTTCAAATCCCGGGGGTTGTTCCACATAAACTTCTTCAGCTGGAAAACCATTTAGAAATGCACTCTTTACATCCATTTGATATAGCTTAAAATTACGTGAACATGCAAAGGCGAGTAGCATTCTAATTGCTTCTAGTCTAGCAATAGGAGCATAAGTTTCATCATAATCAATTCATTCCTCTTGATTATAGCCATGTGCTACTAATCTTGTTTTGTTTCTAAATACCCATTTAGTACCAATAACTGGATGAAAATCCGATCTCGGAACAAGACACCACACTTTGTTCTACTCAAATTGAACTAATTCATCTTGCATTGCAAAAATCCAAGATTCATCAATTAAGACTTTATTTATTTTTTAGACACAATTTGAGATAAGAAAGCAAAATTAATTATATCTCTAAGAGAAGATCGAGTACTTACATATTTTTCAAAATTACTGATGATTTCTTTAATTGAATGCCTTGGTACTTTCTGTATAACTCTTGGTAAAGTTGAATCATTCTCCTTAGGTTCCTCCTCTTGTTGAGCATCAAATTTACCAAGATTATCCTTGTCATTCAAAATGAAACATTTACATCCAAAGACTTTAAAATAGGAAATATTAGGAGTCTTACCATTCCAGATTTCATATGGGGTTTTGTTAAACCCTCTACGAATTGATACTTAGCTTACCACGTGACAAGCGGTACTTACTTCTTCGGCCCAGAAGTAGGTTGGTAAGCGATTTTCATTTAGCATTGTTTTGGCCATCTCTTGAAGCGTTTTGTTCTTCTTTTCCATTACACCATTTTGTTACGGTGATCTTGGTGCAGAAAAATTGTGAGCATAACCATGCTTATCACAATAACTTACTACTTCATCATTCTTAAATTCTCTTCCTCTGTCACTACGAATAATAATAGAGCATTATTTCTCATTTTGAATATGTTTACAAAATTTAGCAAGAACCGAAGCAACCTCACTTTTCTTAGCAAGAAAATATACCTAGGTAAGTCTAGAATAATCGTCAACGATGACAAATGCATAAAACTTACCACCAAAACTAGCAACAGAGTTAGGCCCAAATAAATCAAGATGCAATAATTCAAGACATCTAGATGTGAACATGTGCATCTTTTTCTTGAATGATAATCTAACTTACTTGCCTAATTGACATGCATCACATACTTATCCTTCACATATTTCAAATTAGGTAGGCCACGTACAAGACTCTTCTTAGATAAGTTAGAAATTAATTTCATACTACCATACCCAAGTCTTCTATGCCAAAACCAACTATTTTCAAATGAAGCATTCAAACAAGATAAATTTTGAGAATTAAAATCATCAAAAGAGCAAGTATACACATTCTCAAAACGTGATGCAATTAGCAAGATACTACTATCATGACTATTCTTAATGATGCATCTATCATGATTAAATATAACATTATAGCCCTTATCACAAAGTTGACTAATACTAAGCAAATTATATTTAAGTCCATCAACTAGTAACACATCTTTAATCATAATAGTACCATTATTGATATTACCTATACCGATAATTTTACCCTTTTACGTTGTCTCCAAAAGTCACATGACCTTCATCTTTAGGTGTAAAAGGCGTAAATTTTCCTTTATCTCCCGTCATGTGTCGAGAACAACCACTATCCAGGAACCATTTGTCCTTACTTATTGATGTTTTTAGAATAACCTGTAAGGAGCATCTTAAATAGTTCCTAACTAGTACCTAGCCTACGTGGGTCCGATCTTGTTAGTCGAGGCTATTTTAGTTTCTTTTGTAACCCAAACTTGTCTATAGTTAGATATTTTTGTAAAACATCTACGAATAGTATGCCCCACAATGTTACATTTAAAACATTTCACAAAATCCTTAGTTTCAGAAAAGAATTTATGAAAGCTTTTTTGTTTAAGATTTTTCTGAAAACCAACACTAGCTTTATTAAAAACTCCACGTGAACTTCCCAAAAGTATTTTCAAATTATTTTCACCACCGGTGAATTTGAGAACAATTGATTGCAAATACATCAATTTAGATTTCAACCCATTGTTTTCATGTTCGTAGTCCACCACTTTCTCATTTAATGTGTTAATTGTACTTTGAAGGGCATTTATTTTATAATATTGGTTTTTATAATCATGTGAAAGTTCTTGATAAACATCAAACAATTCATCAAAATTTAAAGGACAAGAACTTGAACAATCGGTTACCTCACCACCAGTGGCCATTAATGCAAACATGGACGTATCCTCACATTCTGATTCTTCCGAGCTACTTGAATCGGTATCATCCCAAGTAGCCTTCATTGATTTCTTCTTACTCTTCTTTGATTTCTTCTTTTCTTTCTTCTTCTTCTAATTTTATTTATCCTTCTTCGGTTCGAGACAATCATTTTGAAAATGACCAATTTTACGACAGTTGTAGCATTCCACTTTAGACATGTTGAGATTTCTTTTTCCACGGAATATGCGCTGAGTCATTCTTCTAAAGTTATTTGTGAGAAGTGATACATTCTTCTCTTGCTCACTATCAAGACTTTCATCATCACTGTCATCTTCTTCAATAATATTTTGAACTTTTAGCACCAATGATTTCCTATTGCCATTTCCGATATCATCCTCATAACCTTTATTTGTCGATTCATGAGTCATGAAATTGAGAATGAGATCATCAATATCATATTTGCCAAGATCTTTGGCTTCCTCGATTGCCGTCTCCTTTGACTCCCATATTTTTGTCAAGGACCTTAGGACCTTTCGTACTCTATCCTCCATAGAATATGGCTTTCCGAGTTGATTCATATTGTTGTATATATTGTTGAAGCAAGTGTACATCTCATGAATTGATTCATTCTCATTCATCTTGAAAAACTCAAATTTTCTTATAAGTGCATTGATTTTTGACTGTTTCACTTGACTTGTCCCTTCGTGAGTGACATGTAGCTTATCCCACATCTCCTTTGTGGATTTGCAACCTAAAACTCTCGAATACTCATTAGCATCTAAGGAACAAAAGAGAATATTGATAACTTGATAATTAATAAAGAGTTTCTGCTTATCAGAAGCAATGAGTTATTCATTCTTCTTCTTAACTCCGTTTTCCATTGGAATGAATGGACCATCCTCAATTGTTAGCCACACGTAAGAATTTGTTGCCTGAAGAAAGGCTATCATCATGTCTTTCTAAAACGAGTAACTTTCACCTGCAAACAAGGGTGGTCGGTGCATAGATTGTCCCTCAGCTAGTGTGCCTACTATGTGTGCCATGTGATCTTTCTTAGCAAAAGAATTCAAGCTAAATCAGCTCTGATACCAATTGTTGGCCCAGTAGAATACTCAAGAGGGGGGTGAATTGGGTAATTAAAAATTTATCGAAATAAAATTCAATAAATCAAATAATTAATTTTAAGCCTAAATTAACTATTATTTTTATAATACAGCGGAATAATATAATCAACTAAGTGTACACTGAAACAACAAAAATAGCAAAGTAAATATAGCAGCACACAAAAGATTAATACTGGTTCACCAAGCTACTCTTGGCTAATTCAGTCCCCTAAGCTCTACGAAGGTCGCACCTACTAAAACCAAGATTTCTTTAAAGGTAGAAACCAAACCCACACACCGATTCTTTTACATGCTCAGAATCAACTTTTACAATATCTTTTTCTCAGGCTAAGCATGAATTTCTACTTTTTACAAACTAAAGAATAACCTAATTCTTTTTAACACTAAGGCACAAGAATCAAAACCTCTCAAAACACTCCAACTATCATTTTCACAGGTAAGGATGAAACATTTACAAATCACTCATAGCACAATTCTTATTTAGGAACAATCACTACCTCAATCTCTTTACAGGAAGAAACTGAAACCCAACTATCTTTGATTAAATACTCCCAATGGTATTTAACCCGTCACAACTCACCAATACAAAACTTGATAAAAAATAAATCTTACTCGGAGCTTCTACCACCCCAGATAAACAATAAATCAATTAATATCCCAACTAATGATAGAAATACGTGTGATATAAAAATCTTATTTCAACAAGATATGGATAGCAAATTGGAGCACGTAATCAAATTAAAGAAATTGTTTGTAAAAAATATTTTCTTCAAAAATCAGAAACAATTTCTAAGATCGATTTCCAAATATAGAATAATAAACAAACAATAAGCAATATGGAAATATCTCACCTGAAATCCACCAATATAATTATTAGAACAATGTAACTTCAAATCCGGTATCAGCAAAAATTGATCGCAATTGATTCTCAAAATCACTCTTAGAAAAGCTCACATTATCGTACAATGATAACTCTTATAAAAGCTCACAAATGATATAAACTCTTTTAGCTCTCTCTCAAAAAAAATGATTAGTCCTAATTAAAATTCGCAGGTCTATTTAAAGGAATATGTAATCAACCTTTTAACGGTTAGTTTACATATGTCATGACAAATAAAAACTCTCATAGACCCCTTATATAATAAGGACTTCATTTAGGTTTAATTCTACTTAAAAATATCTTTCAAATCTCTCAATTAAACCCCTAAAGTATTTCTCAATTTCAATTAACTAGAATAGAATCTATTTCAAGTACTAAATTGAGAAACATTAATATTTAATGAACCATATTAATAGGATTTAATTAGTATATAAATCATATCTTAAATATAATATCCCCTAAATCTCTCTCAAATCCCAACAAAAAATGACTACTTTTGGATATAATCTCGGATCAAACAGTATCCTGAAACAGTGCGTTCGGTTGATTGCCCAATCGACTGCCTAACTCAGGTTGTAGCCAAGCTATCGCTGTTGCGTGCATAAGTCGACCACCCGGTCAACTCATAGATTCAGGGAGTTCAGCACTACTTCACCGGTCGACCTATTGGTCCACTTGTTGATTCAAAGAGTTCAACCCTTCTTGGCTGGTCGACCTGTCGGTCGACTTAAAGATATAGGATGTTACAGGTTCTATGTCTGGTCGACTCACCAGTCAACTGCTGTCACTGGATCTCTTCTCTGAATACGTTTTTAACTTATTTTCTTTTACGATTTTGCCCCTTTAACCATTTTCTTCTCTTGATTAGCTCCACTAATATTCTTATATTCCATTTTAGTCATTCAAAATTATTTCTTCTTATTTCACATAGGAGCAAATAATTTAACTTAATCAAAGTACACATAAAAGATAAAATACATTTTGTGTCATGTGTGTGTTCGTAAATGAGATATTAAGAGTCAAGATTCACCTGAGTTGTTTTTCCTAATTTCTTCAAATTCTTAATTCTTCTTCATCATCTTGACATCTTCATTTCTCATTCATTTAATTTGACGTCTTCATTACTGGAACTTTAAATCGCTGAAACACTTAATTAAACATTAGTTCTATCAAAACATCAATACTTAATTGTCCATCAAAATCTTAGGATCAACAACTGAGAATACAGGGTTTGACACATCAGGAGAGGTAACCCCGAATTCGGATTAGGGTTAAACACAACACAACGATCTAATAACCCGGGAGTGAGTTAGAAAGTGTGCAATCCATGACGTTGGGGCAAGACTCATGTGACTATGTGTTCTAAAAATGGACTTTAACACGAAGTCACATATTCATTCACTTTTCACTTGGGAGAGGGAGTGAATCAGTTTATGATATAGAGATTGTCGAATAAGTTGAATACCATTATTGATAACTAAACGAGATCAAACACATTTAAGTAAATGAAATTAATCCTCAGATAATCCATTCCCTTAAATATCTCAATATAGGAATATAGTATAATTTGATAAATTAGTGTTTTAGTTTAGTATTAATTAATTATAAACCATTTTTATTGCCTAAATAAAGTTAGGTTATGATAATTGTGGTACTCGATGATAATCTCAACCAATCTATGTGGATACGACAACCTTTACTTTTCTCAATCTATACTAATACTTGATCCATATACTTGCGGTGAAAGTCGCGATGTATCTACGCGCTACCAAGTTTTTGGCACCATTGCCGGGGATTGTGTTTTAGATTATTGTTGATATTGTGAGTAAATGACCTGATTTTAATTTAGCCATTTTTTTGCGTATAATTTTTGTTTATAGTTTTGTTTTCATTTTTCCTGCAGGGTACTTGGATATGTTAGATCAATAGGTACTTATGCAATTCTTTCACCAAGATTCTGAGCCGTTTTATTATGCGTGGGATTGTTGCAACGAGCTGCTATTCCGGTTCCCAAATCATGGTTTCCCAAGAGAGTGTCAACTACTGAATTTTCTCGACGGGTTACAAGCCGCAACCAGAACATAGGTGGAAGGAGAAAATGGTACCTCATCTTTCTACGACCTAACCGCAAACGAAGCCCTTTGGTCGTTGGAGGAATTGGCGGACTTCGATTATCAGAGTTGCAATTATTCACCAAGTCACTAAAGTTTGGGGGATTTTTCCAACACCACGGCGCCATGGATTGACACTCTGGTTCAAGATGTGGAGTTTTCCCCCACCTTGGAGGAAATGCTCGCTACCGTTATGGGAAAGACTCAGATATTCTTGAGGAAAACGCATGATCGACTCAACGAGCACGAGGATCATCTTGATTATATTGAGATGGACTGCACCAACATCGGTGCAACTGTAACGTCTTTGCAGATGGAAATTGGTCAGCTTATCTGCTTTGTTGAGGCTGAGTCAGATGTGGTGGCACTGAGAGGTGAACAAATCACATCCGAATGTGAAAGCCACCGTGAGGAACTAGAAGCAAACGGAAGGTACTTGGGTGAGATCAAAGATGATCATGAAGATGCTACAACCCAAGTGTGGATTGGCGATGGAGATTCACATATTAATCGTTGTGAGTTTTTACCGTTTGAATTCCAATTGGTGATGTCACCCCCGAACCATGACGATCACATCTACGAGGATCCGATATGGCTCACCTATCCTATCCTGTTTCCAGCTCAGTACATTCATGCCAACCAAGCACATAAGTCAGAGCTGAGTCAAGTTGAAAGATCTAGCCGATCAAAGCCAAATCTTTCCAGTCTTGAGGGTATTTTGAATCAAGACCCGTATGTGGTGTTGTTTGACACGTACTACGGGCGGAAGCCACTCTTTAACGAGCCGTTCTCCGTGTCAAGCCGACAACCTTAAATCAGGCACTTCTTGGGAGGCAACCCAAGTCCAAAAATAAATTAGATCCATTATCGCCGACTTGATTCGGAGGTGAGATTCTCTCGCCTCCTAGGTACGTGTTCTAAACTCCCGTCTTCATTATAATGCTTTATGCTTTCATTGGAATCGCTAATGGGTTGTTGAGGACACTGCCTGTTTTAAGTTTGGCAGTGATGTGTAGTATGTTAGTATGTTTTATTGTTGTTAGTTTAATTGTTTGCATGTTTGTTTAGTGTAGAATGTGTTTTTGTTTGTGTTGTTGTTGTTGTTGTTTACATGCTGAGTTTTGCGTTCATCTAGGCCATTACCCGATGATGATATTACCCCATGATTGTTTTTTGAGGTCAAGGGTAATGCCCATTCATATGTGTTCTATGTGCTTGACAATGCGTTTTGGTAAAAGTTATTGTGGATCTTAATTTGCATGAGCACATAGAGTCAATGTATAGCTATTAAATTGATTTGAGGACAATTATCGATTAGCCAAACTCATGACAATTTAAGGATTCTAGAACCTAATTGAGGGGAAACTTGAGGCGAAATCCTAGACAAGGTTGTTTAGGAGACGTGATTTAGGCATTCATTTGATTCGCTTGAGCCTTTGAAGCCTACCTTGCTATATGTTTATCCCTTGTTACCCTGTCGAAACCTATTAGCCGTTTCAATTCTGAACACATAACAAATACCTTGGCCAATTGAATTCTTTCCAAACCTATATCGCTAAACTGAAGGCACAATTTGAGTGAATCAAGTTAGCATTCGTGTATGCTACTTGAAGTGAACAGTTGTGTTTAGGGAGAACTTTTGATTGGTTCGGTATTCGAGTACTCACTTGTCATTTTTTTATTTTGTTTTAACCACACTCATGAAATTGTAAAAATCGAATAAGTTTAGGGGTGTGATTTGTTAAAAAAAAACGTATGTAAATATAGTTTAATTTCCATTTCTTTGGACAAGTGAGTACATCGGTCTTAAATATAGTTTAATTGTTCGGGGTTGTTTCCAATTTATCTATGGGGGTTTGAGTGTGAGTGCACCTAGCATTGTGCCTTAGGTATCGTTTAGTTAATGATGTTAACCCGTTTTACATTCCCGATATACTGTTGGCCAACTGTTCCAAACCGAACCAAGTCCTTATGATCTTTATGAACTTCCAAGCCCACATTAGTGGAGAGTAAAATCCAATCAGGTGTATGGTATAACTCGTGAGTTTCGTTAATCCAATCCGATTTTTGGATAGTTACATCATTGAGTCTTGCACACACACGTTGAAAGGATCTAGAATGACGTTTACCATTATTGAATGTCAAAATTCTAGAACACCACATGGTGCGTTTTACTCCTGAACTCGATATGATTGGGAGTTGTTGAAGGAAAAATATTTTGGTCCATAGAAGAATTCAAAACTCGCATATCGTTATGTTTAGATTGTTTGTATTTAGGTTGTTCATGTTATTTAATTTAGTTGTGTTTTTCATTTTAATGTGAGTATTTTGCTCGAGAACTAGCAAAATTCTAAGTTTGGGGGTAATAGCCAAGAGCCTTAGAAACTCTTATGGTATCGTGGGTCAACCTATACGAATCCAATTATCTTCTTAAAATGATACTTTGGACAACCCAAAAGTGGAAGAGAAATGAAAACGTAATAAAAAACCTAAGCAGATTGGAGATGGATAGATGGATGATGACGGAGATTGCCTAATAAAGTTTTATCCTGCAAGACTATCTAGTATAGATGCCACACATCAAAAGTCAAATATCGATCTCCCAAAGGTAAAGGGGTAGGGGCTTGCTTATCAAGGTCCTCATCTAAGAAGTCCGTAAAAAACATCTTCTCTGCCATCTCGTCATCAAAAGGTGCATAGTCAAGGTCTGTTACCTGTTCTGCATCATCCGCTCCATCATCTATAGGATCCTAACATCCAACCTCGCCGGATGGCCCCACAACATTGTGCTCCACCGCAGGGGGCTCTACTAGTGTTCCCTCCGCCACGGGACCTAAAGTCGAGGTGCTAGCTAAATCTACTTCTGGCATCCCCTTTGCTATAAGGGTATGGGAGGAAGGCTCTACCATATTAACGATAGGAATTGATGTCACTACCTCGTCCTATTCACGACTTGAGATCCTAGGAATTGTGACGTTCACCCTATCGCGAGCACGCTTCGAAGTTTGCTAGCGAGTCCCCATGGAATCCGACAAGGCCATATCCTTCCCACGTGAACGAGAAGGACGATAGCCACTGCCGCTAGAAAAACCCATCTCAGACATCCTGAGCGGGTACACATCAATGGAAAGATGAATAATATATGTTATAATCATATCACCGAACAAAGAAAAGCAAAACATACTTTCATTCAAAGACAAAAGAAAATTTTCAAAATTCCCGCCCATAGTTTCAATGTTAGCCCAAGAAGAACAAAAAGTCACCAATTCAAGGAATATCACCCAAATAATTCATTCAAGGCAAGACCAATGACCACATGTGAAACATATATACAGAGCATGTCATGAAAAAAATTTCTCCAACAAAGTGGGAACTCGGGCGAATTTTTGCCAAATCTTAAGGGTCACGCCGAAACATGCGCGAACACCCTAAAAACCCATCATCTTGTACATTTGCGGGAAGATGGGATACATTACAATCAAGATAAATTCACAATACAGGAAGTATTTTTGGGGAAAAAAAAAGGTAAGAAAACACACGTCACTTTTCGACCTTTTGTTTAGCATGTTTTGAACAAGAAATGTCAAGAATACAATATAATTGTCTAAACAATACATTCCTAACTCATACCAAGCTCAAAAAATAAGAGAAAAGAGAATCATAATGAAATAGGACAAAAAACGCCACTTTACCATAGGGGTATTACATAAACCCTAAGATTTCATGCTTTTACAATTAATCAAGTTCAAGAAAAACCTAACTAAGAATAATATACACCGACATTGATAAAAAAAAAAAAAAAAAAAAAAAAAAAAAAAAAAAGAGGTTTCTTTCCAAGAAATCTATAGAGAGGGTAAAAGTTCAAAACCTTAACCTCATGGAAATTTGGAGTGAAAAAACATGGAATGGACTGGTTGGAGCCTTGGAAATGTGCTAATATTGATACAAGATATTGATTTTGGAAGAAAACAAGCTTGCATTGCCCGAAATGGGCCAAAAACCACCGGAATTGTCGGTCTTCCCTTATGGGACTCTTTTTATTCCATAGGGTGCAGGGTCCTTGAGGGGAGCCCCCCTCTCCCCCCCCCCTCCCCCCCCCGATTTTTCGTTTTGCGCAATTAGTTTTGTTAGGCCGAATGGAGGGAAACAATAAAAGTCATTATCACCAATATGAGAGTCGTTTAAAGGAAAATAAGGGACCAGGGTAGTCCCACCAAAACCAAATCCCATCGAGCGAAAGGTCAAAATCAAATCGTGCACATGAGTCGTCAAAGTAAAATCTCGCCAATAGCGCATCGCCCCCCGTTTTCCCTTTTTGCAGTTAGTTTTGTTAGACAATGGAGTAAAACAATAAAATTCATTATCACCAATATGAGAGTCGTTTAGGGGAGAATGACGGACTAGGGTGGTCCTACCAAAACCAATTCTCGTCGAGCAAAATGTCAAAATCAAATCGTGCCCATGAGTCGTCAAAGTAAAATCTTGCCAATAGCGCATCAAAATTGATACAATTATACGCAAATTGCCCCAAAGTTGGAATGTCAGCAACTTTTGGCTATAACGATTGCAAAGCTGATCACTCGTTAAAAAGAAGAATATAATGGTCTCACAAGGACCAGCGTCCCGCAGTCACCCTACCAGGGACAATTTTATCAAAGTGAACTTCACATTTTTATTCCCATTCCCAGCATGTGCTTGGGCACTTCTTATCCTAAATAGAAAATTCTTTAACTTCCAATAAAAAAAAAAAAAAAAAAAAAAAAAAAAAAACACGATACGTATTTGCCATAGAGATTTGAATTACGTCTCGACCAGATTCCTAGTTAAAACCAGAATACGTAGGGAACCCACACAGGTTTGGTCGACCAAATAAAACAAAATTCATTATTTAAGAGCATTGAACTACGTTTCAACCTAATTTTATGCAAAATATGAATAAGTAAGCAACCCATGCGGGTTCGGTCATCCATTTAAAACTAAAGTCATTATTTTAGAACGGCGAACTATGTTTGACCTAACTCTTGATGAAAATCATGAAAAATAGGTAACCCACATGGGTTCGGTCATCCAATTAACCTAAATTACCATTCTGCAGGTTAGCTAACTCCGTTTTGATATGATTCCTGGTAAAAATCAGGAAAAACAAGCAACCCTGCGGGTTCAGCCGTCAAAATAAAAATAAATCATCGATGCACGATGAGCTTCATAAATAGAGACCACTTTAATAAAGATCAACTTACCGGAGGGAAATATGACTTCATTTTTCATCATCCCCAATCACAAGCTGGGGCATACTGCGATAAGACTAACTTTCCCGAGAGAAGTCTATCTTAATTTTTCATCACCTTTGACGCGAGTCATTGAGCAATGTACCAGGTTCGACTTCCTAAAAGTCCACCCTCATTGACTATTATCCCGGCATGTGATTGGACGTGAGTCACAAAGTTTCGATCTCCCTGAAGATGAAATCGATCGCCATTACCCTAGCTTTGGGCTGGGGCACATTATATTATACATTATCATCATCCTCCCCAACTTTGAGCTTAGGCACATTTTTAAGCCAATCGCCCTAGTCATGGATTGAGGCATATTTCATACATCATCATAATAAAATGCATGTCTTTTGCATGATTCCTAGCTATCTTAAGATGTGTAGGAAACCCTTCAATGGGTCTCGCAAAACTAAGTCACGGATTGGATTTGATCAATTTAAATTTTCTGTTGTCGGTACGAACCCATGCACACTCTTGGATCACCATTTAAATTTCATATCTTCGGTGCGAACCTAGGACACTATTGTATCACCATTTTAATTTTCTGTCTTTAGTGCGAACCCAGGCACACTCCTGGATCAACATTTAAATTTCCTGTCTTTGGTGTGAACCCATACACAATCCTGGATCCCCATTTAAATTATTTGTCTTCGGTGTTAACCCGGGCTTACCGCTGGACCACCATCTAATTCACTTGCTTCGATGTTATCCAGGCTAGTCCTTGATCACTCTTTAGATTTGCTTATTCTGGTGACTTTTAGGCTAACCCCAGAACATCATTGTAATTGACATGTTTCACTTTATTTTAAAAAAGTAGGATGTGTTTTCGAGGATTTCCGAATGCCATAGAAACACCATTTTCATTACCTTTCCTGTCGAAGAAAAGAAAAAAAAAAAAATAGAAGCCGACCTAGTTTGATCCGGGTTTGGTTCGTTTTGTGTAGATTGCCCAGTGGAACAAAATGGGGCGTTGTCTTTTCTATTTGTCATCACAAGTAAAATTGCATGACAAAGAGGAGCAGCTGTGGACACCACATTTTATCCTGCTTGTTTGCGCATCTTGTAAAAGTATAAGGTCTAAATTGTAAATTTAGAAAAACTTTATACCACGTTTAACGGAACAAATTTTTGCCTCAGTTTCATTTTTTTAAATTTCATTTAATGTTTTGAAAATAAAAGAAATTGAAAAATCAACAAATTGATCAAATTAGGCAAAAATAAAGTTTCGGGCTAAAATGGAAATTTCAAAAAGTTAATTGGGGACTAAATTGGTTCAATTGAAAGTTTATTTTTATAGAATATCACTTTGTATATAATTATTTTTTTCCCACCTCTTAATCTTAAGAAATTTCATCAATTTCAACTACTTTTCATTTTGACCCAAAAACTGTATTTGTTTGCCAGTTTTATGAAATTAACGACCAAAAGCATTTTAGTTTACAAAATTGAACTTTCCAATATTTATTTAGATAGTTTAATTTCATTTTTATCATTTTAATTTTCAATAAAAAAAAATACATGTATATTGCTAAAAAGTGACCAAATCACAAAAATAAATAAAAATAAAAATAAAAAAATACTAGGAAAACACCCCCCAAGAATATGACAGAGCCTTGCATTAAAAAATCAGAGTAACCCAAGTAGCCCAAAGAGTGCCCTAACCCATTTTCAAAAATGGGATGACTAGGAGATGTCACATCAACCCAATTTTACACTCAATTTCACATTTAGGGGGGATGAAGAGTAAATAACATGAAATAGGGGGTAGGGCCATCATGAGACCACATGGGCCAACTATCAGCCACCCCGTGCACTCCCTATAAATAGATGAGGCCTCCCATTCATTTTTTTTTTTTTTTTTTTTTGCTATTTCACTTGTATGCTTGTTCTTCTCTCTCTAAAACACAAGAATTCTCTCTTTCTGTCTCTAAAACACTTCTCAAAAAATAGTTTTAGTTTTAAAATCTTAGATTTTCTGCACAAAAGAAAACTAAAAAAGAAGAAGAAGAAGTAAACAAAAGAATAAGAATCATCATTCCAAAAGGCAAGATAAGTTCTTAAAACTTTCAAACTTTACATTCTTATCTAAAAATAAAGACAAACAAAGAAAAACAAACACAAAAACAGTTAAAAAATCGACAAAAAACATAAGTCATTCTCCGAGAATGCACTTTACTTTTCTTGATTTTTACTTTTCCGTTATTTACATTTATGTACTTCACTTTCCACATTTATTTTATTTTCATTTACTTTACCCCTCTACGCCTTTCCACGCTTTATATTTTCACATTTTTCATTTTTGAGTCTAGGCCTTGGACCGACACTAAGTCGCGGTTCTTGCCCTGGTGCATCTTTTTTTTTTTTTTATTCAAGTCCTCAGACTGGCAACATACATATATATACATATATACTCATATATCTATATATATATGGTATACTACATACATATACATATACATGTATTTTATGTTTGTTTACATACCAAGCACACAAAATCATGAGAAAACCAAAACAAATGATTCTACTTGAACTAATAACCCTTTCCCAAAACAAATGACACTTGAAAAAAAAAAAAAATTATTCTTTTTTCTTTATTTCCAATAATTTTTCTTAAAAATGATAATAATAGAATAAAAAAAAACATTTTTATTCTTTTTTCTTTATTTCCAACATTTTTTTTCTTAAAAATTATAATAATAGAATATTTTCTCTATCTACTACACTCAAGAAGATTTTTTCTAAAAACATTATTAAAGTATTTATTTCCTTCTTAAAATGAAAAATATTTTTTTTCCCCAAAATATAGTGTTCTTTTAAAAAAAATATTTTCCTTTCCTTTAAAATTTTGTGTTTCCTTTAAAAAATGAAGATGTTAATATTGTTTTAAGAAAAGAAAAATAAATTCTTTCAAAAATGAGTTTAAAAAAATGACCAAAAACCCCTAATAAATTCCTTACCCCACTAAAAGACAAATATTTCATGAAAATATATGTTTCTTCTAAATTAGTTTTCTTCACTGCAACACAAAATTCCTTCTAAAAATATTTTACGTTTAAAATATGTTTTTCTCAAATGATTTCAACTTAAAAATAATTTTTTTTTAAATTTTCGGAGATGATTTTTATCTTTTAAGAGACAAAATTTTCTTTAAAATGTTTATTTTCAAATTATTTTTTTATTTCAAATTGTTTTCTTAAAATTCTTTTAAAAAACATTCTATTTTATATATACATAAAACTTTGTTTTACATTAAAAATAATTTTTCAAAAGCTTTTGTTTTACATTAAAAATAAAAAATATTTTTCTTTAAAAGTTAAATTCTTCTTAGTCATTTTTATATAAAAAAAAACTATTTTTCTTCTCAAAAACATTTTCAAAATGTAAAGTAATTGTAATTCGTGAAATATTTTCAAATTAATAGTTGAAACTAAATTAAATATATTAAAAGTGATATCCGTAAAAAATTCATTTTTAATTTTGTCATTTTAGTCCCCAATTAACTTTTAAAAATTGTCAAATTGACCCAAAAGTTTAGTTTATAACGAAGTGCGATCGAATTCGCGATTTTTCATGTTTTTCTTGTTTTCATTTTTTTTTTTTGTCTTTTTTGTAATATTAAAGTGTAATTGACGCACCTCGAATTTTGAAAAAGAGGAGAGAGAGAGAGAGAGAGAGAGAATAGGAAAAACTTGATTTGGTTTCCTCCATCTCAAAATCCTCAAAAAATCCATTCTTTTTAAAAAATAAAAATAAAAATAAAAATAGTTTTATAGGCTTTTCTAGGTGGTGGTTCTGGAAAAGGCCCAAGTTTTGAATTAAAAAATACTAGGCCTTTATCGGAGATTTCTTTATCAAAATGGGAAGTAATGGTAATTGGTGAAATTTTCTTAAATTAAAGGGCAGAAACTAATTTAAACATATTAAAAGTGATATTCATAGAAATATACTTTTCGTAATATCATTTTAGTCCCCATTAACTTTTAGGAATTTTGAAATTGACCTGAAACCTTTGTTTCTAACGAAGTTCGATCGTATTGACGATTTTATGTTTGTTTGTTTTTTTATGTTTTTTTATCATTTTGTAGTATCAAATGTAATCTAAGGCAAAAATTTGTTCCTTTTAAACATTGGTTTAAAGTTGATCCGAATTTGCACTTTAGACCCAATATTTTTTTAAACTTAAATAAGTAGAACAAAATGCAACATCTACAGCTGCTTCTCTTTGTCATACAAGTTTACTCGTAACGACAAAGATAGGAGACACAAAAATTTTGTTCTGCAAGACATGGAAGGTAAAAGAACATAATTCTGAAATAGTAAATTTAAAACAAGCAAAGCCCAGGTTATTCCTAGGTATTGTGGTAACTACAATAAGGAAATTAAAGTTCTTAGGGAAGCAAAGATTGAGAACGTTCTTGGAAATCGTTTCCTCTATGCTAGGAACACTAATACTAGAAACCGAAGACTAGGGATGTTCCTAGAAATCACTACATTTACACTAAGAAAAAATAAATTCCTAGGAAAGCAAAGGCCATGAACATTCCTGGGAATCGCTGCCTCTACACTAGAAACACTAATACTGGAAAGCGAAGACCAGGGATGTTCTTAGAAATCATTGCATCTACACTACGAAAACTAAAATTCCTTGGAAAGAAAAGGCCAGGAACGTTCCTGGGAATCATTGCCTCTACACTAGGAATACTAATACTGGAAAGCGAACACCAAGGATGTTCCCCGAAATCACAGCATCTACATTAAGAAAAATAAAATTCCTAGGAAAGCGAAGGCCAAGGATGTTCCTGGGAATCACTGCCTCGACACTAGGAATACTAAATTCCTACCCAGTGGATAAGGAATCTTCTCAAATGAAGGTTAGTTAACCAGTCATAGAGGAGTACATTGCAGCGTTTGGAGAATGTCGACTCATCTCCATCTCTTGGTTTTAACCAAACCCAACCAGGGGTTTTCCTACATATCTTAGGATATATTAGATTTAGGTTAAATGTAGTTCTAACAAGTAAAGTAAATCAAGATTGGGTAGAAATCTTATAAGTTAGAAAAATCGATTCCGGGGGTGTCTTTTCAGTCTGAGACTAAAGCTGACAAACGATGGTTTTCATGAGAGAAACCAATGTTTCACAAAGATCCATTTATTTTATTTAAGAAGAAAAATTAAAGATTTATTTATTTATTTATACCGAAAATTAAATATTTATTTATTTATTTAAACATTAATTGACCGAACCTAACCGGGGTTTTCTTACGTATCTTAGGAAAAAAGAAAAAAGAGTGACCCTAGTGATCAAATAGGTCAACCGACCATCAGTAGCTCAACGGTCATAAAATAGGTCGTTGGAGCAGGTGGTCGATTAGTCGGTTAGTGCGGTCAACTGACGGACTTAGTCAATTTTTTTACTGATTCAATTTTTGGGTCAAATCACCTTTTTTTTATGATTTCAAGAGAGATTTTCAATATAATTAAATGTATTTCAGATGATATATCATATATTATGTGTTTCCTATTTATTTGGTCCACGTTTATTTATTTTCTTAATTAAATTTAATAAAATACTTCTTATTCTTAAGGATTTTGATTTAAAAAGATTTTAAGGACCAAAACAAACTTTTCTAAAAGTATTTTTAAATGAACATACTTATTTTGAAGGTATATGATATATGAGGTCTTAAAGTGTCATTTAATGTCATGACTTTTGAAAACTAGTTGTTATAGATCTAGTAGGTCTATCAATAGAGACTTGCGGGATTATGATAAATTAATCAAGAGCATTCCGATTTTGACTTTTCTAAGTGAGATTTTTACTCTGAAAATTATAAGTGAGATTATTAAAAGAGTTCTTGATCAAAGGCGCTCAAAGTTCTTGTAACCGGTTTATGTGTTGCTTTTGAGTTAACGTAATTATTTTCGATGAATTCCGGTGGGATCTTTCCGAGTTATTTTTTTGCTTTCTTAGATAATTTGATTAATTGCTTAGATAATTTGTTTGTGAAAAATTATTTTCAATTCTAATTTTGTGAAAATCTTTCAAAATGGTTTTTATTTAATAAATATGATTATTTGATATATATATATATATATATATATATATATATATATATGTGTGTGTGTGTGTGTGTGTGTGTGTGTGTGCTTTAAATTGTTTAAATCAAATTTTTGCCTCACATAAAATATATCACTTAGTATTTTGGGACATTAATCGAGTATAATTATATTGAGGTTGTAGAAGTTTCTTGTGGGAAGAAATTGGTAAATCTTTTGTATTCGCGAGTTTGAGTAAATTAGACATGTTTTGGTCGGTGTCTCATCAGAGTAGCTAGGTTTTAATCTTTAGCATGTGAAAAAGATTGGAGTTTAATCTTTAGGCTAAAAAATGATTAGGGTTTGATCTTTAACCTGCTAAAAAGATTAGGTTAATCTTTAGCTTTTGCAAAGATTATATTTTAATTCTTCTTGTAATAGAATTTGAGTGTTGTAAAGGCTCTTCCTAAGCCTGTGAAAAAAGACAAGTATAATGGTGTGAGAGTGTAATAGGTTAATTTTGAGCCTGCGAAAAGAATCAGTATTGTAAAGGTTGATTTTGAGCCTGACAAAAGAATTAGAATTGCAAGGAATTGGTTCCTACCCAATAAATGAATCAAGGGGTAGTAGATTGTGAAATCCTTGTAAAGCTCGGGGGACTAGATGTAGGTAAGATTAGCTTGTCGAAACAAAATAAATTTTTGTGTGCTTCATTGTTCATTTTCTATTTGTTTGGGTGTGCATTTAACTAAACATAACAAGATAACAATCAATCAGGAAAATTGATATCTTGAATTTGAATTTATTACTTAAATTTTTATAACTACTCAATTCATTCCTCCCTCTTGGGTAGATCTTTGGACAACCATTGTGTGTTGGCATAACCAGTACTAGCGAACAAAAAATTTCACGTGAGAAATTCAAATATTTACACTAGAACTTTGATCAGATATAAGAACGCAAGAGTTTTAAACCATTTATTAGTGAGTTCTATACCTGCAGTGTAAGAACGTACCCCGTGACTGATTAAGGTTCCATGTAGGATAGGGGTGTGCAAGAAACCCGTAAACCGGACCCACCCGCTGCACCCGCCCGACCCACACCCGAAAAATACGGGTTTTGATGCATGAAAAACGGTCGATTCGGGTAGACCCGCTGAAGAGAGATTTTTTCGGATCGGTTAGCGGGTAATAGAATGATCCACCTGAGTTCACCCGACCCGCCTGCTGCACCTATAGTATATAAAGGATTTTCTTATTTTAGGGTTCATTTGCCGCCTCATCAAACTGCTCCTCAGTCCCAACGCTTCGAAAATCCATGGTGCTTCGATTTTCACATCCACAACGCTTCGATTTACAAGTTAGTAATAGATTACAAATCATTGCTTCGTAATCATAATGGATTACAAATCGTTACTTCGTAATCGTAAGTTACATCATCTTCCACGACGCTTCGATTTACAAGTTAGCGTTCTTCTTTTCTATTCGTTCTTCGATTTGTTCTTCAATTTTGATTTTGTACTGTATGGATTAGGGTTTAGTGTTTTGTTTCCAAGTTCAATTAGTGTTTAATTATTTGTTCTTCGAATTTGTTTTTCGATTAGGATTTTGCTTTAATTATGATTAAGCAATTTGATGGTTTGTTTTCTTCTTGTTTGTCGATTATATATGTTTAACCTGTTCTTGTTCATCATTTTTTGTCCGACCCGAGTTCACCCGAGCCCGTCCGACAACCGACAGACCCGAAAAACGTCGGATTTCATCCTACCTTCGGTCGGCAGCGGGTTGCAAATTCTTCACCCGACAATCTTCGAGTCGGGTGGCGGGTGAGTCGAATTTTTTGTCTACCCGACCCGTGCACACCCCTAATGTAGGACTTCCTCAGATTAACTACTTTGGAAAGATTGCATTTGTCCAATTATATCGGGCCATGTCTTCAATGGTTTCCACATACCGGACTTACTACTTCGGGACTTATTGTCCAGTTGTTGTAAAGAAATAAGTTGTCATAAGGTACAGAAGGAGCAGACAGACAACATTCTTTATTTATTCTTTGTCCGTGTCAATCACTATTTTCTCGACCAACGACCTCAAGAATGCGACACTAAATTCCCTTTCTTGAAATATCAGTTTGGAAAGGAACAGAGAGTTTAATTTTTTGTATGTACTCTGCACAACTGCGCTTTTTGCCAATCGTGATCCCAAAAGTAAGTTGTATATGTCCTGGGTTGTAACTCAAGATCACAATTTCTATCAAATCATCATGTTTGTGAATGTTTTTTAGCGTAACATTTTGTGTATAGAATGTCTCGAATAACTTTGAGAATGGGGTTTTCGACAACAAGAAGTTATGTTGGTCATTCAGTCTACAATCGATTAGCAACTCGAATGTTTGTTTCAAGTTGCAACGATACAAGAATGTACGCTAACTTGATCCTTCCTTCTTCAGTTTTTTAAAGTGGCCTTAATCCAAACAACGACAATAATCAAAGTTTTTTGCAGGACAAGTGTAAATACATTAACATTGACGTAAAGGGATAAATGAACAGTAATGATAGGGAAACGTAACTTCATTGTGTGTACTAAATAAACATAAACATTTACTCATTAAAATGGAGGGTACATGAACATTGCCACACAATCAAAATTAATGTTTTACGCATACATAAGTTGTTGTTAAGAAAAACCTTAAGGGTATGTTTGGTAGAAGGTGAAAATGAGAAGGGAAAGGGAGATAAGAAGTGAAATGGTCTATGTTTTTTCCCTTTTATGTTTGGTATGAGAGGAAAATGAAAAAGAAAATGAAAATGGAGAGAAAAAATGGTTTTTCTGCCACTTTCCCCTCCCCCTCCCCCCCTCTCCCCAAAAAAAAATGGAGGTGAAAATGAAAAATTAAGGGGGAAAAAGTCAAAATTACTATTTTACCCCTTTATTTTATATAACAAATACCCATTTCATCTATACTAAGGGTAAAATAGTAAATTAAGCAAAAAATGTATTACTTTTTTTTTTAATACACACAAAATATTATTTCCTCTCCTTCTATATCCCTCCAACCAAACACACTAAGGAAAATGATTTTTCCTCTACAAAAGATAAAAAAAAAAAATTCTTTTCATTTCCCTTTCCCTTTTTCTTTTCCACCCTTCCAACCAAACATACCCTAACAGTCACAAAAGAAACCCCAAAAAAAATGAAAGTTACATTAATGTTAGCACAGTCTTTAAAGTATTGCATTTTGACAACTCCAACACGTGAATATTAACGTATCATTTTTCATTTTTAATGTTAAAGTATATGTGAGTTTTTGCAAAGAAAACCCTCGACAGAACAAACCGACCCCAAAAAATGAAAGATACATGAACGTTAACGCACATTTAAGGATTTTGTGCGTTTACTAAGGCAACAAGTTAAATTTGGCGCACACCAAATATAAAGACAAAACAGCAGATACGGTACGAGAATGTTAACACTAATTCCATAAAAAAACACACAAAATCCCAAAAACAAATACATGAACAATCATGCACAAACTTGAAATCAAAATCCATCCACAAGTCTTTCATATTTGGAGTAAAAACACTAACACGCACAGTGTTATTGTTCTGAGTTTTGAAATAAAAAGCATTTCGAGCGTGGGAAGCATTGATAGGTGTAAATCCAATTCGAACGTTGTTAGTTTTCAAATATGTTTAGTACGTTTTAATATATTTTGATGTGTTTTTATTCTTTTTGTACTAAATCAGGTGTGTGGGGTAAAAAGGTAGGAAAATGGAGCGTAAACGATGAGATCGAACCAAAAATGGTCGAAGAACAATGGAAAAATGAGTAAGGCGGCAATATTCTGAAAGAAGCCCACCGCCGTGGCATCCAAACCTCCCCCGTGGCGGTGAAAATGCAGAGAGTTGATTTTCTTGCTGAACGTCCACCGCTGTGGCGCTGAGATCCACGGCGACAGCGGTTAAAATGCAGGATGTCACCAATTCTACCACCTCCTTCACCGCCTAAGCGATCAACCAACCGACCTACTCACCGCCGCGGCGATGAATCCCACGGCTGCGGTGGTGGCCTCTGCACAGATTTAGATATTTGTTTTAGATATTTTCCCTATTTATACCCCCTTCTCTTCTCTTCTCCGGCTATTAAAGCTCCATTAGGGATAGTATATTTTAGAGAGAGGTTTTGGGAGTGCTCATTCAAATCATAAGGAGAAGATCACGTTGCCAGGAAGGAGGAGCGATCTCGAAACATTTTTAGCGATAAATCTTCGGACTAGGCTAAGTTTCTCTTGTTCTTTCTTTTACTTCTTAACTTAGGATTGTTGTTTAAGCATGTTTAACTTAGTTTTCATTGTATAAATGGCTATGGCCATGAGCTAAACCAGTTTTTGTCTAGGGATTAATGTAATTTATGGAAATGTTGTTTCATTGAGTTTGTGTTTTGTTTGCGGATGTTCTTCGTTATTTTGATTGTGTATCCGTATTGTTTGTTTATCATGCTTAGAATGACATTATGAGAATTTGAGGTTTGACAAATCCTAGATTCGGACTAGAATAAACAAATGCCACGATCCAATAACCTGGTCGGGGTTAGGATTATGGACAATCGATGACGTTGGGGTAAGACTAACGTGACCTAGGGTCGTTAAGACGTTGAGGAAGACTTCTTCGTTGACTTGAAGTCATGTATTCCCCTGTCTTACACTCGGGAGAGGTAGCGGTGAAGTTTTAGAATTGAGATTGACGATAGGGTAAACACAACGCGACGATCCAATGACTCGGTCAGGAGTTGGATTATGTGCAATCAATGACGTTGGGGCGAGACTCACGTGACCTAGGATCGTTAAGACGTTGAGGGGACTTCTTCGTTGACATGAAATCACGTTATATCCCTCGTCTTATACTCGGGAGAGGTGGTGAGGGAGTTTATGAACTGAGATTATCGGATAAGTCGAATGCCATTAGCGTAAACTAAAACGAGACCAAACACGTTTTTGTAAACAAAAGTTAATCCCTAGGCAATACTTTCCCTAAACATCTCATAATAGTATTAGTATAGTTAATTTAATTAGATTAATTAACTTAGTATTAGTATTATTAATTTTAAACACATTTATTTTCGCCTAGATAAAGTTTGAGCATGACAAACGCGGTACTCAATAATAGTCAAAACCAATCCTTATGGACATGATAACCCTAACTCGCCCGATCTATACTAAAACTTGACCTCGTATACTTGCGAGTGAAAGTAACGGCGTATTCACGTGCTACCAAGCATCAATACAAGAATCTTTATGCAATTACAAAATAAATGAGCAAATATAGTATGTCAAATCAGACAATAACTAAAAATGCATGTATTTCGAGTTTGAAATGAACAGGCGAAAACCTTAAAATCGTATATAGATAAGAACATATCATCTTGTTGGTTAATTGAAGTAGATGCCTAACCTAGGCAATTGTCAAATGGAGGTGCCTAACTCGAATTGTCAAATGGAGGTGTCTAATTCCACCAACCCACATATTTCCTTAGAAGCCTATATAAACCCCCTAACCTCCATTGCTTTTGTAATCAATCCAAAAAACCCAATTGGGGGAGAAACAAGTAGAGCGTTTTTCTGAGAGAATTTTGTGAGGAAAATTCTTGGGTATAATTGGGTTGTGGGTTGTGAGTTTGTGAGTGCTTGTAAACACTTTGTAATTTCCTTTCTTTTAGTGAAAGATCTGCAGTAACTCCAAAGATGTAGGCATAATTGGCCGAACTCTGTTGTCAACCTTGTGTGTTAATTTTTTGGATCTTATTTTTGTTAATTTGGTTATATGGAAATTGCTTTTTATTTCCCAACAACTAGTATCAAGAGCTCTGGTTGTGATTTCTGATAGTATTTTCTTGAGGTTACTATTTACATGAATAGTAAAAATTTGTCGGCCAAGTTCATCGGCAATAGTATTCTAACACACGATGGTTCGTTGGAATAGTCAGAAATTATCCAAAAGAAGCCAGATTTGAGTGGGAGCGATGGCCACAGACGAAGGGAATGTGAAAATTAAAAAGTTCGATGGTGTGGACTTCGGCTTTTGGAAGATGCAGATTGAAGATTATCTATACCAAAAAATGTTTTATCAACTTCTCTCGGGAAAGAAACCAGAGAGCATGAAGGATGAAGACTGGGCTCTTCTCGATAGACAATCTCTCGGAGTTATCAATTATCGCTATCTCGCAATGTTGCTTTCAACATAGCAATAGAAAAGACCACGGTGGATCTTATGTAGACTCTCTCCAGTATGTATGAGAAGCCATCGGCCTCAAACAAGGTTCACTTGATGAGGCGCATATTCAATTTGCGGATGACGGAATGTGCATCGGTGGCTCAGCATCTGAATAAACTCAATACAATCAAAACTCAGTTAAGTTTAGTGAAATCGAATTTGATGATGAAATTCAAGCTTTGATTCTTTTATCATCTCTACCAAACAGTTGGAATACTACTGTTACAGTAGTCAACAACTCAATGGGAAACAATAAATTAAAATTTGACGATGTTCGAGATCTGGTATTGAATTATGAAATTCGACGAAAAGAATCGAGTGAAACATCAAACTCATCAACCTTGTACACATAATCTAGAAGGAGAACTTCAGAAAAAAAACTCAAATCGCAGCAGATCGAAATCTAGACGAGATAAATCTAGATCGGGAAGGAAATATTTTAGCTGCTACAATTGCAGCAAGAAGGGTCACTTCAAGAGGGATTGCCAAGCACCGAAGAAAGATACCGGCACATAGGAATCTGCCAATGTAACCGAGGAAGTAGGTGATACTATGATTCTAAGCATAAACAGTCCGATTTAATCATAGATTTTGGACTCAGGGGCATCATTCTACTCCACCCCATACTGAGAAATCATGGAGAATTATGTTAGCGGTGATTTCGGGAAATTTCGTCTAGCTAATGATGAAACCTTGAAGATCGTGGGAAAATGGGACATCCGACTAAAACTGCCAAACCAGACCACTTGCAAGCTGCAAGGAGTGAGACATATTCTTAGCCTTAAAAGGAATTTGATCTCTATGGGACAACTTGACTGAGAGGGTTACTATACAACTTCTCAGGTTGTGAATGGAATATTACCAAATGAGCACTTGTCATTGCTCATGGTAATAAGACGGGTAGACTCTATGTAACTTCAAACATAAAGAATATCATTGCAATAGTAGATGTTGATGGAAAATCAAACTTATGGCACCAATGGCTTGGCCATATAAGCGAGAAAAGAATGAAGACACTTCTGTCAAAAGAGAAGTTGTCAGATCCGAAGAATGTAAATATCGGCCTATGTGAGGATTGTGTATTTGGAAAACAAAAGAAAATTAGTTTTGCAAAGAATGGAAAGATACCCAAGGCAAAAAAGTTAGAGTTGATTTATACCGATGTAGGGGACCATATCTGATTCCATCTCTTGCGGGCTCACTGTATTATGTCACTTTCATCGATGATTCTACAAGGAAAGTGTGGGTCAATTTTTTGAAGAAGAAATCAGAAGTCTTCGATACCTTCAGAAAATGGAAAGCTATGGTGGAAAATGAAACTAGTTTAAAGTTAAGCGATTGAGGTCTGACAATGGAGGAGAATACAGAGATAGTGGATTCAAAGAATTTTGCATAAACAACGGAATTAAGATGGAGAACATTGTTCCCATAACACCGCAATAGAATGGTATAGCAGAGTGCATGAATAGAACTCTAAATGAATGTGCCAGAAGCATGAGGATACATGTCGGCCTATCCAAGATGTTTTAGGCTGAAGCCGTCAACACCGCGGCCTACCTGATCAATCTGTGCCCTCAGTTCCTTTGCATGGTGGAATACCAGAAGAAGTTTGGAGCGAAAAAAGATATATATTTCATACTTGAAGGTGTTTGGTTGTATCTCTTATGTGCATATTGATTCTATTAAAAGAAGTAAATTAAACCCAAAATCTAAAAAATGTGTTTTTGTCGGATATGGTGGTGATGAGTTTGGTTATCAATTTTGGGACTGTGAAAATCGAAAGATCATCATAAGTCGGGATGTCATATTCAATGAGAATATGATCTACAAAGACAAGTCAATCGCAGAATCAACCAACTCTAGTACCGAAGCTGATGAGAATCAATGAGCACCATCAGAGGATCAGTTATATGTTCTAGTTAGGCCTATTACTAGGGAAAGATCTAAGAAAAATCAAAGTAGCACTTAATGGGCTAATTCAAGAGACTTGACCCATGTCTACAATAGTTAAGTCCAAATTAGGCCCATCGGATAATCAAGGCCAAATCCATCTCATTAAAGCAAGCGAATAGGCTTAGACATGAACTCAAATGGGCTAAGTCATGTGGACCACGAAATTCTTATCATATTTATTTTATTATTTTAACTCTTTTAATTATTTTTAGGCTGATTTGTAAGCTTGATTACCAAGTAAATCATTTCCTTTTCCAACTAGGAATGTAAGGCAAATTAGAAAGCTTCCTTATTCTTTATTTAGCAATTAGATTTCAGGATTTCATTTTTCCTCCATGTAGACCCACGAATTTCAAAGCGTATTAGGGTTTCTTTTCTTATTCTCTTGGCCACCTATTTAAGGGACTTTGTAGACCTATGAATTTCACATTACTTTGATTAATAAAATTGTGAGAGTTTTCTCTTTACTTATCAAGAGTGTCTTGTGGCGTTCAAACTTATATCTTTGGTTCGTGATTCATTATAATCATTGGGTCAAAATCATTATACCATTGGTTCGCGTTTCGTTCATAAACGTTGGGTCAATGTAATCTATCTTTCAATTTCTGTATTTTTAGTTCGTTCAAAATCTGATTTAGTTTCGATCTTCGCGAAGAAACCCTAAGTTGGTTTCGGGTCTCACAATCCTTGGTAAGATTCGCATCATTTGGTAATCAGAAAAATGTCTAAATCAGGTTTCACCTATCCTCTTTATTCTTCTTCGTTCATCGTTTTCTTTTCCTTCATACTTGAACTTTCTTGGCCGAAATATTTATATTTGGTTAAATATTTTGTTTTTTTTTTCTTTGGTACTGAGCATCTTCATTCTTGATTTAAGTTGCTGCAAAAAAAAAAAAAAAAAAAAAAAAAAAAAAAAATATCCCACAGCTCCAAAAAATCGAAATTTATTTCTTCTTGTTCTATTCCGCAAATTTATCCTTTGTGCTCTTCTTGTTCACTTTACGTTTGTCCTAAATCTCATTCTTAGTTAAATTGATTTGTTGAGTTTGAATTATCATGAGAAATTTCTAATTGAGTTTGGTTAAATTCGATAAAGAACTAAAAGAGTGAACTAAAGAGTGGAAAAAAACAAGAGAGTGTGAGCTCATAAGAGGGTAAAAGCCGAATTTGAGTGAAACACGAGCGCAAGTGCTATTAATCTTGAGGGAAACTTGTGAGGAAGTGTTTGTGAGGTTTGCTAACTTGGTTTTGCAGGTTATTAAACATGTCTCAAGAAACAAACCAAGACTCGTCCAATGAAGCCCCAGAAACGTTAGATTTCAAACTTTTCTTCAAATCTTTCTTCAAATCCTTGGAGAAAAAGTTTGAACGATTGAACTCACGATTTGATGAAGTGCATAAGAGACTAGACAAAGTTGAGTCTAGTTCACAAAGGGGGCAACCACCTAAAGCTCCCTATGTACAACGACGAGAGAGGAATCTGCCTCGGTATGGATATGAAGTTGATGATTGGGATGACGTAGAGGAAGAAGATTGCGCCTCTAATGCGAGTTTGGGCAGATTCGAGCATGGATATAGCAATAGAGGAGATAGGAATGGGGAGCAGATCGATAATAACTTGGGAAGCATCAAGATGAAGATTCCATCGTTCCAAGGGAAGAATGACCCTGAAACGTACTAGGAGTGGGAGAAGAAGATGGAATTGAACTTTGAGTGCTGCAACTACTCTGAGCATAAAAAGGTAAAACTCATTGTAATTGCATTTGTTAATTGTGCTATAATATGGTGGGATCAACTTGTGATGAACAGAAGGTAAAACCATGAGAGGCTTATTGAGACGTGGGCTGAAATGAAGGCCATAATGAGGTGAAGATTTGTCCCTAGTCACTACAATAGGGATTTGTACCAGAAGTTACAAAGTCTTACTCAAGGCTATCGGAGCGTGGATGATTACTACAAGGAGATGGAGATCACTATGATCCGGGCTAATGTCGAGGAAGATAGAGAAGCAACAATGGCAAGGTTCTCGAATGGGCTAAATCGGGAAATTGTCAATGTGGTGGAGTTGCAACACTACATGGAGTTGGAGGACATGGTGCACGTAGCAATAAAAGTGGAACGACAAATTAGAAGAATGGGAACTCGATCATTTCAAAATCCGGGCTCCTCCACTTCATGGAGGCCTAATGGGATGAGAGGTGAAGGGGCAGTTTTTGAGTCCAAAACTGAACCACCGAACATGAGAGATGACGTGCCCAATACCAACAAAGGTAAAATCGAAACCCAAACTCGTAATCGTGATATTGAATGTTTTCACTGTTTGGGAGTAGGTCACATAGCTTCACAATGCCGAAATAAAAAGACCATGATAGTACATGTTGATGGAGAAGTGGAAACCGAAAGCGAGAGTGATGATGACCAGATGCCACAACTTGAGGATACTTGTAATGATGAAATGGAGTACCCAGTGGAGAGAGAGATACTGGTGTCTTGGCATGCTTTAAGTGCTCAAGTTGCGGAAGATGATATGGAATAACAAAAGGAGAATGAAAATCAAATGAAATTAAAAAGAGATAATGAGTTGAAAAAAACTTGTGATGCGGAGAGTTCAAAAAAATATAAGAAAGAGGAGTGTAAAAAGAGAAAAGAGAGTGAAAAAAATGAGGAAAAAACAAAAAAACAAGTGAGTTTTTATGCTAAGGCGAGTGATGTTAATATGGCTTTTTATACAAATCAACCTATATTTGTACTCTTGTACAAAGAGACTTGTTTTACCACTAACGAAATTGACAAATCTTTACCTAGTGTTGTAGTTTATATGTTGCAGGAATATAAGGACATGTTTTCTAATGATGTGCATAGCGGTTTTCTATCTTATAGAGGGATTGGGAATCAAATCAATTTTGTGCCCTGCGCAATGATTCCTGACCAACCAGCAGCCTATAGGTATAATTCGGAGGAGACAAAGGAACTTAAAAGGCAAGTTGAAAAGTTGATAGCCAAAGGACACGTACGAGAAGGCAGGAGTCCGTGCGCGGTACCAGTGCTACTTGTGCTTAGGAAGGATGGGACTTGACGAATGTTTGACAATTTTCGAACTATTAACAACGCTTTGGTGAAGATTCGAGGACGAATCATTTTGAAGAGAGGGAGAATGATGAGAATCAACAAGCACCATCAAAGGATCAGTTACATGTTCCAATTAGGCCCATTACTAGGGAAAGATCCAAGAAAAATCAAAGTAGCACTTAATGTGCTAATTCAAGAGACTTAGCATATGTCTACAATAGTTAAGCCCAAATTAGGCCCATCGAACAATCAAGGCCAAATCCATCTCATCAAAGCAAGCGAATAGGCTTAGACATAAACTCAAATGGGCCAAGTCATGTGGACCACGAAATTCTTATCATATTTATTTTATTATTTTAAGTCTTTTAATTATTTTTAGGCTGATTTGTAAGTTTGATTGCCAAGTAAATCATTTCCTTTTTCAACTAGGAATATAAGGCAAATTAGGAAGTTTCCTTATTTTTTATTTAGTAATTAGATTTTAGGGTTTTCTTTTTCCTCCATGTATACCCACGAATTTCAAAGTGTATTAGGGTTTCGTTTCTTAATCTCTTGGCCACCTATTTAAGGGGTTTTGTAGACCTATGAATTTCACATTACTTTGATTAATAAAATTGTAAGAATTTTTTCTTTAATTCTTTAGAGAACTTTTCCTGAACTTATCAAGAGTTTCTTGTGGCGTTCAAACTTATATCTTTGGTTTGTGATTCATTATAATCATTTGGTCAAGATCATTATACCATTAGCAAATGATGTGAACCAATGGTATAATGATCTTGACCCAATGATTATAATGAATCACAAATCAAAAATATAAGTTTGAACGCCACAAGAAACTCTTGACAAATTCAGGAAAAGTTCTCTAAATAACTAAAGAGAAAACTCTCACAATTTTATTAATCAAAGTAATGTGAAATTCATAGGTCTACAAAGCCCCTTAAATAGGTGGCGAAGAGAATAAGAAAAGAAACCTTAATACACTTTGAAATTCGTGGGTCTACATGGAGGAAAAATAAAACCATAAAATCTAATTGCTAAATAAAGAATAAGGAAGCTTCCTAATTTGCCTTACATTCCTAGTTGGAAAAGAAAATGATTGACTTGGCAATCAAGCTTACAAATCAGTCTAAAAATAATTAAAAGACTTAAAATAATAAAATAAATATGATAAGAATTTCGTGGTCCACATGACTTGGCCCATTTGAGTTCATGTCTAAGCCCATTCGCTTACTTTGATGAGATAGATTTGGCCTTGATTGTCCGATAGGCCTAATTTGGGTTTAACTATTGTAGACATGGGTCAAGTCTCTTGAATTAGCCCATTAAGTGCTACTTTGATTTTTCTTGGATCTTTTCCTATTAATAGGCCTAACTGGAACATGTAACTGATCCTCTGATGGTGCTCGTTGATTCTCATCAGAAGCTAAAGCAAAGGAATTTGCTGAGTTGGAGGAGATTTCTGGAAACGATGTCCAGACTAGTCTTGAAGCAGTTCAAGAAGAACCAGTCACACTAGAATTGAGACGCTCCTCCAGAATTCCTAAACCAATGCAATGGTAATCACCTTGTTTACACTACTTACTGTTGACTGACAGTGGAGAACCAGAGTGTTATGATGAAGCAATGCAAGTGTAGGATTCAGTCAAGTGGGAGTCTACCATGAAAGATGAGATGGACTCACTCATGTCAAATCAAACATGGGAATTAGTTGAGCTACCACCAGGCAAGAAAGCTCTCTATAACAAGTGAGTTTTCAGGATCAAAGAAGAGTACGATGGAACTAAGCGCTACAAATCGAGATTGGTTGTCAAAGGATTTCAACAAAAAGAAGGTGTTGACTACAATGAAATTTTCTCTCTAGTCGTAAAGCTGACCACTATTAGACTGGTATTGAAAATTGTAACTGCGGAGAATTTACATCTTGAGTAATTAGATGTAAAGATAGCTTTCCTTCATAGTGATTTGGAAGAAGAGATTTAAATGAGGCAACCAGAAGGCTTCATAAAGGAAGGCAAGAAAAACATGGTATGCAAGTTAAAAAAGAGCTTGTATGGTTTAAAACAAGCTCCCAGACAGTGGTATAAGAAGTTTGATAGCTTCATGGGCAGTAGCGGTTTCACAAGATGCCAAGAAAATCATTGTTGCTATATCAAAAAGTTCGACAATAGCTTCATCATTCTATTGTTATACGTAGATGACATGCTCGTTGCAGGATCAGACATGCAAGAGATCATCAATTTGAAGTGGGAATTATCAAAGAACTTCGCAATGAAAGATGTAGGCGCTGCAAATCAAATTCTTGGAATGTGAATCAAGAAAGACACAAAGTCGGGGACTTTGATGCTTTCTTGGGCTGAGTACATTAACAAAGTACTCTCGAGGTTCAACATGCCAGATGCTAAACCAGTGGGTACACCTTTGGGTGTTCATTTCAGACTCTCCAAAGAGTAGTCACCTCAGACAGAGGAAGAACTTGCGAACATGGCAAAGGCGCCTCAGCAATTGGAAGTCTGATGTATACCATGTTTTGTACCAGACTAGATATTGCTCAAACAGTAGGAGTTGTCAGCAGGTACATGAATAATTCGGGCAAGGTACACTGAGAAGCAGTCAAATGGATTCTCAGATATCTGTGGGGTACCACAGACAAGTCACTTTATTTCAAAGATGGAATACGACACTAACAGGCTATGTAGATGCTGATTTAGCCCGAAATGTCGATGTTAAAAAGAGCACTAGAGGGCATGTCTATACTCTAGGAGGTACAACAATGGGTTGAGTTTCTCAACTACAGAAGATAGTTGCTCTCTCCACAACTGAAGCAGAATATGTCGCCGTTACGGAAGCCGGCAAGGAAATGATTTGACTTCAGAGTTTCTTGGAGAAATTGGGTAAGAAACAAGAAAATAATATATTGTATTGAGGCAGTCAAAGTGTTATTCATCTGGCAAAGCATCCGTATTTTCATTCCAGAGTGAAGCACATACAACTGCGGTATCATTTTATCCGGTCACTTCTGGAATATGGTATTTTGAAACTTGAGAAAATTAGTGGAGCTCAAAATCTGACAGACATGTTGACAAAGACGGTGACTAATTAAAAACTGAAATTGTGCTCAGCTTCAATTGGTCTGTAATAATGACAAGACTGTGGAGGAGCTGCTGCATTGATCAAGGCATGAAGACCGATTGAAATCAGTCTTCAAGTAGGAGATTGTTGGTTAATTGAAGTGCGTGCCTAACTTAGGCAATTGCCAAATGGAGGTGCCTAACTTCAATTGTCAAATGGAGGTGCCGAACTCCAATTGTTAAATGGAGATACCTAATTCCACCAACCCACATGTTTCCTTTGAAACCTATATAAACCCTTTAACCTACATTGCTTTTGTAATCAATCCGAAAAACCCAATTAAGGGAAAAACAAGTAGAGTATTTTTCTGAGAGAATTTTGTGAGGAAAATTCTTGGGCATAATTGGGTTGTGGGTTATGAGTTTGGGAGTGCTTGTAAACACTTTATAATTTTTCTTCTTTTAGTGAAAGATCTGCAGCAGCTCCAGAGACATAGGCATAATTGGCTGAATTCCGTTATCAACCTTATGTGTTAATTTTTCGGCTCTTATTTTCGTTAATCTAGTTATAGGAAAATTGCTCTTTGTTTCCCAACACATCTGGACTGATGCTTTTCCATTTTCTTGAAGAAGTAGACTTTATTTCATTGTTTTTTGCCATGAGTGAACAACGTGCTTGGTACTAACTTCCATCTCATCAGATTAGGGTTTGAGGTAGTATGAGAGACAAGAGCTCAAAGAATGGGAAGGCTGGATCTATTCAAAAAGTGGAGCGAGTAGTAGGATTGTGTTTCACTTAATATCGGAAGTAGAATGGGCATAACAAAAAACGAACAACAGGACAGCGTACATTAACATTAATACAATTACAAATACAAATCCAAAAAAATAAAAAATAAAAACATACCATTGCAAAAGGCGTGATGAGCTGGTCAATTTTATTACAAAATTCAATGATTTCGTTTTGTTTCACGCCTACACAGGAGGAATTTGCATCGTCGGTAGATTTTATTTTATTTTTAAACAGGGTTCATGTTCCATCAATGTTGATGGCGGTTGCAGTGCTCAAAATGGCACAATCCGTAACTACGCGTTAACAGGGTGGGCGAAAGTCGAGGACCTTTTTCTAAATATTTTGTGTGGATTGAAAACTTAACTATTTGAATTGGTGTCTGTTTTTTTTATAGATTCACTATCTTTAGAGGACTATATAATAAATTGCACTTTTAATAATTGGACATATTATAAATGAAATAGATAATTTTACTCATCTTCTTCACATTTAAACCCATTTTCATTTAATTTTATTGTGCTCTAAAAATACGTATTTTACTATCTTGAATTTCGAACGAAAGTGCTAAAGTTACTTTTTCAGTATTTTAATTCTAATACAATCAAAGAAAAGACTAAAATACCCTGTCATGCTTAATAAAATTTTAACTTTGGATCCAACAGAAATTGATTTCTTAAATGAACTCCATTTAGATGATCTATATTTGTATAGATTCGTTTTACAAACTACATAAACTCAAAACTCAAAATTAAATAAATAAATTTTTATTCCAAGATCGCTCACACTATTTCAGAACGAAAGTTCGTTTCACATAAAAATTCAGTCATTTTAAATCACCAAATGATTTATTTTTCATATATCCTTCTTCGTCATCTAAATATTTTATTTTTTTATTTTATGAGATTTAGAATCAAATTTTAATATCAGTTTTTACATTTAAAATCTCTATTAAAAAATAAAATCTTGGACGATTTAAAATAGATTGATTGTGATACAAACCTTTAGGTCATGTTTAATTGGATGAAATCAAAGTAGAATGAAATCACAATTCCACCATTAATTCTATTTTTCTGTTTGGATAAACAATGAAATAAAAAGTTCAATTCTGTTCGAATAAAAAAATAGTGAAATAACATTCGTTACTTCAAGAAGTGAAATAACACTCATTCCATCGGAATGAAATTTTTTTCACAAAAAGTGAAGATAAATAAATAAAATCAAACACAAAAATATTGTCAAGAGAAAAATATTGAGAAATATATTTTCTGGAAAGAGGAATAAATTGATTATAAAAAGTATCAAGAGGAATAAATTGATTATAAAAAGTATCAAGAGAAAAAAAAATACCATATATGAATTACTCAAATAAATAATAAATTATCGATATATTATTGAGAGAGTCAATTCTAGAGAGATAACTTTGTTAAAAAATAATTTAGAGATAAAAATGCACTAAAGAGAAAAAATTGAAATTATAAATTTTGAAAAAAAAAATGAGTAGTTAGAGAGAGAAATTATATTTTTTAAATTCATAATTCTATAATTCTGGGAAGGAAGAAAAGTGGTGAACGAAAACTGAAAAAGGGAGTGTTAGCTATTGGCATGTGAATTTTTACTCTCGTCAATATATAAATGATTTCATATAGTCTTTGGTGAAAATTATACTATCGAACTGCTATTTAGTATATTTGCAAATGAGTTTGATCTCAAAATTAATATATATATAAGTGTATTATAAAAATTTTGTTATGTTTAAATTCAATATTTTAAATATATAGTAACAACCAAACAAGATTAACCAAAAATAAGAGAATCGAATAATGATTGTATATCCATTTCATTCCATGTCAAAAAAATTCTAAATCTTGAATTATTAATAGAGTTTATCCAAGTGCGAAGATATTTGGATAGAATATTGATTAGAGATGTGCAAAGAGACAAAGATACATACACACCTAAAATGTTTGATGGAATTCATAGAAATATGGAATCCATCCACTTGGGAAAGTGAAAGAAGAAAGTGAAAAGAAAATAACTACTTTAGATGACAAGGGCGTAAGGAATCAATAGATGCATTTGCTTTTGCACTTCTTGGAGAATGGAAGTGGTAAAGGAACCCCAAATCATGTGCCTCTTCATATTCCTTTTTTTTTTTTTTCTTTTCGACATTTGGATGTTTTCCATTAGTCTAAATTGCACTTTGACTCCTAAAATATGGGAACAATCTCACTTTGCTCTATGATATTTTAACTATTGCAAATTTCTTTTAGCATCAAAATTGATCTATTTGGTTGATTTAGGTCAATTTGTTGTTGCAATAGGATAACGTGTAATTTGACGGGTTAAAAATATGATACAAATTTATTTTTTTAATTACATTACTCTTTTCTCATACTAAATTACATAACTAAGGTGTCATTTGATAACACAATGAAGTACTTAAAACTAAATGTACTAAGTATTTATCAAATTATGTTTGATAATAAAATTAAACAATCACTTAAAAAATAAATATCATTTAAAAAATTGTTCAAAATTTTAAATAACGTCTGATTACTATTTTTTAACACTTATCACTCAATATCATAGAATATCTAATTATCACAACCAATATTTTATATATTATAAAATCTCACAAAAAAAATTGTATACAAAAAATTTTAAATGGAGAAAATATTAAATTAAAAAAAATAGAGACAAAAAGTTGTAGAGAAAATATTTTTAAAAAATAAAGTTGTAAAAATTATTTTAGTAATAAACATTTGTAAAAATATATTTTTTTCGAAGTTAAAAATATAAAAAATTGAATATGAAAATTGAATACCGAAGAATCATACAAAACTTTATAAGCACTATTTCACAGTTGAATTTAATCCGGGATAAATCAATTAAGTAAATTTATTGTTTAATCCTCTAAAGATGGGTAAATTAAGAAAAAAATATCATTTGATTCAAATAATTAAATTTATAGTCCTCGAATAAATCATAGAAAAAAGGCCCAACAAATAAAAAAAAAATTATTTGATTCAAATAATTAAATTTATAGTCCTCAAATAAATTATAGAAAAACGGCCCAACAAATACCCTCTTTGTTTACTCTTATTTACGAAATATGTCATTCTACCAATCGCGTGAATATTCACTCAATATTTCACATCACTATTTTAGTTCATTCAAATCAATGTTATGTCCACTAAAAAATATTATGTGTGTGAATGTTCAATCAATTTTTTAGGGCACAATTTAAGTTCATCCAAATCAATATTCACTCAATATTCCGTGTTAAGGTTCACCTAATAATGTTCACTGAAACAATTCAAAATAATTATTCACTCAATATTTGCTCAATATTTCACTTCACGAACCCAGTTTACACATTTTCGTCAACGTTCACGTATCATATTCAAACCTAAAAATTGCATATACGTTAACATTCACGCAAAATGAGCATTCACCAAATCACATTCAGTATGATTGTTTCATAAAAATTTAACAAAAATTAACACGAAGATCTAAAATTTCAAAATCTGAAAAATTAAGACGGCGGTGAAACCACGATTTCTAGATTTGAAAGAATTTTAAGATCTAAAATTATCAAATCTAAATTTTTACAAAAAACAACAAATCAAACAAGAACAAAATCGCATACGTGAACATAATCGAAAAGGCTTATTTGAAAATTTCATATTTGAAAATCCATATCCAAATTTTCAGATCTGGATTCCAGATCTGATACACACACACACACACACACACATATATATAGAGAGAGATAGAAAGAGAGAGAGAGAAAAAAGAGGGATGAGGAGCACGATTGGACACCAGCTTGAGGCACTGGATGACGGTGATGCAGACGAAAAGTGATTGACGGCTACAGCGGACAAACAACGACTGACGAAAATGGATGATTTAAACCATATCTAAACACCAGCCGACAATGATGGACGGCTGAGGTGATGGTTCATAGCAACAAATGGATCGCGGTAGACGGTGTTGATGAAGACGACCTGGCGAGGCAAACATTGATAGGTGTAAATTACTCCTATATTTTCAAACCGAATTTGTTAGTTTTCAAGTACGTTTATAGTTATTTTTATGTGTTTTAATATATTTTTATTCTTTTTGTATTAAAATAGGTGTGTGGGGTGAAAAGGTATGAAATCGGAGCGTAAACGATCCATTCGTACCGAGAACGGTCGGAGAACGGTGGAAAAATGAGCAAGACGGCAAGATTTTGCACCCAAGCCCACCGTCGCGGAGGTAAAGATGTAAAGAAAACACATTTTGTTACTGACGGACCATCGCCTAGGCGGAAATTTCTCTCCTAGGCGGAAAAGAGGCAGAATGTTGGAAGCAATCCCTCTGCCTAGGCAGAAATCCAGCAGAATGTGTTCCTCGTCCACCGTTGACTCCACCGCCTAGGCGAAACCCTTAACCGACATACCTCCGCCTACGCGGAAATTCCACCGCCTAGGCGGAAACCTCTGCGCAGAATATATATTTTTTAGATATTTTTTGGCCTATTTAAACCCTTCTCTCCTTCTCTCTTCCGATCTCTTCAGCCCCTAAGGCCTTAGGCTATATTTTAGGGTTAGGATAAAGGATTTTTAAGGGAGAGCTCTCAACCCGAGGTGGAGGATCAACGAGGAAGCGATCGATCGACGTTTCTAGCGGCAAATCTTCGGATATCGGCTAAGTCGCTCGTTTCTTCTCTTTGTTTTCTTCATTTTTGTAGCTTGTTGAGCATGTTTAGCTCGGATTTTGTTGTTTATATGGTTAGGGCCACGAGCTAAACATAGATTGTAGTGGGGATTAACATTTTATTTATGAAAATGTGATTTTGGTTAAGTTTATGTTTCATTCTTGGTTGTTCTTCGTATATTGATTGTGTGTGCCTTATTGTTTGTTTATTCATGCTTAGATTTACATATAGAGAATAAGGGGTTTGACTCTCAGAAGAGTTAACCCCGGATTCGGATTAGAATAAACGAACGCCACAATCCTATAACCCAGTCGGGGTTTCGATTGTGGACAATCGATGACGTTGGGTCAAGACTCACGTGACCTAGAGTCGTTAAGACATTGAGGGGGATTTCGGTATTAACGCGAAGTCACGTATTCCCTCGTCTTACACTCGAGAGAGGTGACGGGGGAGTTTTAGAATTGAGATTGTCGATAGGACAAATACAACACAACGATCCAATAACCCGGGAGGGAGTTGGATTGTGTGCAATCAATGATGTTGGGGCGAGACTTACCTGACCTAGAGTCGTTAAGACGTTGAGGGGGATTTTGGCGTTGACACGAAGTCACGTATTCTCCCGTCTTACACTTGGAAGAGGTGGCAAGTGAGTTTACGAACCGAGATTGTCGGATATGCCGAACGCCGTTAATGTTAACTAAAACAAGACCAAACACATTTAAATAAATAACGTTAATCCTTAGGCAATTTACTCCCCTAAACAATCTCAAATTAGAAGTTATAGTATAGTTAATTAAATTAGTATTTTAGTTTAGTATTAGTATAAATTATATTCCATTTTTGTCGCCTAAATAAAGTCAGGATATGACAATCGCGATACTCGATAGTAATCTCAACCAATTCTTGTGGATACGATACTCGACCGAAAGGTCCACTATACTAAAACTTGATCCGTACGCTTGCGGTGAAAGTGACAACGCATTATTTAGCGGCCACCAGACACTGTCGAGGGAACACACACAGTTGGATGACACGAGGCTGAAGGCGGCGATCTAGATGGTGTCGGCAAAGCACTGGAATAAGAAGACTGAGATCGGCTGAAATGGAGAGAGAGAGAGAGAGGAGTGAACAATAGAGAGAGGGAGTGAACGACTTGCACTTGTATTAGGGTTTTTTCAATTGTTTTATATATATATATAAACATGACGACTTTTGCTGACTAGGACAAACTTATGATTAGGACAAATAAAAATATGACTAGGACAAACAAATACTGATTAAGACAAATTTAATTTGTTGACTAGGACAAACAAATTTGATTAAGGTGTAACGCTAACGATTAAGGAAATAGACACAGATTGAGGCACAAATTCAGGAAATCGGTTTAATTAAGGCATTCACCTAATTTAGTCTAATTAAAATTTAATTAATCATTCCTTAATTAACAAGTTTTTATTTTTCACCCTAATTCTATCACTCAGTCTATAACCTAGTCCTCCATATCTGTCTCTTATATTCACTTCAAACTCTATTTAACCAGCTCCTTCTCTCTTCGTAACCCTCTCTATCTCACCCGATCTCACTCTCTCTTCGACCTATCACCAAGCCATCGTCATCCCCACCCCATCTCAATCCGCTGCTCCGCCTTTCTCGCTGTTCTCCACTACCGCAACTCAGAAGGAGAAGAGAGCAGTGATGGTGTTGTAGCGGCGGGTTGATGTAAAAGGTGAAGATAATGGTAATGGCGTTGGTGATGGATGACCTATCTCACTCTCTCCCTTCTCTCACAATCTCTCTCCCTCTCCGATCTCACGAGGACAACTGCTTCGGCGATGACTGCAAATATCTATTGGACGCTCGGCAGCTATCACATCACTTGTCCAGATTCGCCGAAGGTAAGACACCATTTGTAATCGTCGCTCAATCGCCATCGTCGGTGGTCGTTGAATAGATGTTTGCCTCTACGATCTGCCGCAGTAGCCGTCGCCATCGATTCGGCCAGATCTGAGTTCAACTTGGTCAGATCTGGATGGCGATGGTCGGTGTACGATGGCACGTAGTCGAATCTGGACAGCGAACGACGGTGGTCGGATTTGGATGGAGGTGGCCGGCGGGAATCAGATCCGAAGACGTTTATATTATCAATTTATTATTGCATTTTTCGGAGAATTGCAAAGTTTCTACAATCAAGTGTCATGAATTTCTCAAATTGTTAAAGTGAATTATGTTTGCTCACAAAAAAATTTCCTCCTCGTTGCTCTCATTTAATTGATTTTTTTTAATTTCTTTTATTCTTTTTCTTTTTTTAAAATGTGGAGGTCCATGTCATGACACTATCCCCAACAATGTTTTAAGTACCTTTTAGATTTCTTTCTTTCTTTCTTTCTTTGATAAAAAGTATTTTATATGTTATGGAGATTTTATTTTTATTTTTATTTTTTATTTCTTACCAATTCATGAAAATGAATGATTACCTTAAAGAATTGTATTGTGTCGTGCTATATTTGGGAATTGTGACATAATGTAATGCTTGAAGGGCTGCAAAATTTTAAGATTGATCAGTAGTTGATTAAAATTGGATGTCAACTCACAATTTTTTAAAAGATTGGGATGAATTTGTATTTTTTCCTTTGAACTTCTTTTCTCAATGTTCCAAGAACTAAATACTACCATTGTTCTCAAAAATGACTAAATTATAACAGATTTAAAAGGATTTAAATATCAACTCTTAAATTAGGGTTACTAAGGTCCCGTTTGGTAACCGTTTCCATTCCAGAAATTCTCATTCTATTCCCAGATTTTTGGAATTTCTGTTTGGGAATAACGTTTGGTAATTTTTGTTCCCGTTCCTATTCCATTCTCATTTAAGAATTGTGCCCATTTTTTTCTTAAGAAATGAAAATAAAAAAAAAAAATGTTTCTCATTATTCCCATCCCATTCCTAAAACCCAAGTTACTGTTCATCCGCCGGTCGACCACCGTCCGCCGCCGTCCGTCGTCGCAAGCCACTGTCGCCGGTCACCTCCGGCATCACCAGCCGCCCACTGTTCGATCACCGACGCCGCCGTCCAGCCAAAACAAAAAAAAATCTCAAAAAAAATAAATTGGTTTTAGGATAAAATCGTTACCAAACGCGATTCTATTCCCAAAAATAAATAAATAAATAAATAAACAAATAAATTATTGTTACCAAACACGATTCTACTCTTAAAAAGGAAACAAAATTCTCATCTCATCCTATTCTATTCTCATCCCACTGCTGGAATGGAAACAGTTATTAAACGGCACCTAAATAACAATCTCATCAATTAAATATAGAAAAGAACCGCCATTCTTTATTTTTGTGTAAAAACGCCACTACTTTTAAGACACAAATGAATAAAACCCATCAATTAAATATAGAAAAGAATCGTCATTCTTTATTTTTGTGTAAAAACGCCACTACTTTTAAGACACAAATGAATAAAACCTAAAAAATGGAGGGAGGGGATATTAATATCCCATTACCTAGTATTCAAGGGGTTAAGTGAAAAAAAATTGGAAAAATTACCTAGTAATCCCAAAAAAAAAATTATTTACCACCTATTCTCATCGATTTTTCTTTGCACCGATTAGTCCCATTAACACGTTTTTCTTACACCAATTAGTCCCATCAACATCTTTCCTTGCACCAAATAGTCCCATTTTTAAAAATGGTGAGGATTGAGTTTACCGAAATGTCCTCCCATGAGTTTCACATTGAGAAGGAAGATCGTCAAATTGATGTACCATCGCTGTCAGCCGCCTGCCGCCGCCGCCGCCGGTCGCCAGTCACCGCCGCCGCCATAAATTACAGTTTTACCCCAAACTTTATCACTTTTTGTCACTTTTATATGTTTCAAAAAAAAAAAAAAAAATCTTAATTTTAGAATAAAATCGTTACTAAACGTAATGTAAAATAAAAGAACAATTGATGTTATATTCAACATTTACAGGTGTTCAATGTAATATCATATGTATTTTACTCTGCATATAAAAATAAGAGAATAATAGATGTTACATTTAACATCCACATGAGGGGTATTTTGGTTAGAAAAAAATAACATTAAAAAAATAAAAAAAACAGTTGATGTTACATTCAACATCCACATGAGGGGCATTCAACATCCACATGAGGGGCATTTTGGTCAGAAAAAAATAACATTAAAAAAAAAACAGTTGATGTTACATTCAACATCCACAGGTGTTGAATGTTACATTCAACATCCACATGAGGGGCATTCAACATCCACATTAGGGGCATTTTGGTCAGAAAAAAATAACATTAAAAAAAAAAAACACAGTTGATGTTATATTCAACATCCACAGGTGTTGAATGTTATATTCAACATCCACATGAAGGGCATTCAACATCCACATGAGGGGCATTTTGGTCAGAAAAAAATAATATTAAAAAAAAAAAAAACCACAATTGATGTTACATTCAACACTCACAGGTGTTAAATGTTACATTCAACATCCACATGAGGGGCATTTTGGTCAGAAACAAAATAGCATTAAAAAAAAAAACCAAAAAAACAAACAACTGATATTACATTCAACACCGAATGTTACATTCAACATCCACATGAAGGGTATTTTGGTCAGAAAAAAATAGCATAAAAAAAAAAATTGATGTTACATTCAACATCCATGTGAGGGGTATTTTGGTCATAAAAAGACAAAATGACTTATTGGTGCAAAAAAAATATGATGGGAATATTTGGTCATTTCTTTTGTATTTTAGGACTAAATGATGCATGCCCCAAAAAAAAAATATAATACCAAATTAGGCTTTACATATAAGATTTTACTCTTTTTCACTTTATTGTGTCATGTTTCTAGCACTAAATTTATGGCTTAAATAACAACATATGAAATAGTTATTAAATTTTGACCGTAAAGTTTACCAAATTTATTTCTTGTGAGATTGACGTAAAAAATATTATAAGAGATTGTTTGATATACAAAGTAACATGCGGATTGTTACAAATATCTTGACTTAAGTATTATGTGTCATGTGAACTCATTTCAAAAGTTATTAAGTTAATAGACCGCATGAGACGTCACAAATTGTATCAGAATTAACCTTGGTCCTAAAAGGACACCGTGGTGGTGTTGATAGAGGAGTAGAGGCTCCCTAGAGGGTAGAGTTCTCAAGGTAGGTACCCTGAAATCGCTTATGGATTGTCTTTATCCGCTTATGAGTTGCTATCCACACTACAACCAAGGAACAAATCTGGCCAACATGACAAAAATGTGACATCTTTGAGTGAGGGATATTGTGAGATCACATATCGAAAGTATTAGAAAAAATTGTTTGATTTATAAAGTAACATGTGGTCTACTATTAATATCTCGCCTTAATCATTTTTGGTCCACCTGGACTCAGTCATAAAGTTATTATGCCACTGGACTGCATGAGGTGTTACATTTCTTTTAGACTCATTCTCGAATGTTTGAAATATATTGAGATGTGTTACTCCATCTTAATAATTGAAAGAAAAATCTCAGTGCAAGTATATAATTAACATATAATGGGTATGATCTCATAAAATGCAAAGAAATATTTATTAATCAAATAAATAATTAACAAATCGATTGCATGATTGTTAAAGAACAATTATAGCATTAGACATGTAGTTGGAAACTTATCATGTGAAAAAGCAGTCTTAAAGTTAAGTCAGTCAAAAGAAAAGAAAAGAAAGGAAAAAAAGGACGAGAATTGAATCTTCAATGAAAGGTTCACTCCACTTCTATGATTTGAAAATTATATGGATGTGGTAGTTGGAAACCTTTGTGATGTACCTTGTTGGATCATGAGAATTTAAATTAGATTTTTAGGTATAAATTGATCAACCTTTCTTGTTCATAATTTTGAGGTATTGCTTAATTAACTACCCCAAATTAAAAATAGTTGTGAATTTTTTTCCTTGCTCAATTATTTTTTTTATTTTATTTGTCTGAAGTCACTCATTTTATTCCTCACATGAAATTTCAATGTTAATTTTATTTTAAAATTGATATAGTATTGAATAAAACATTAACATTACATAATCATAATTGATTTATTGGTTTGTGTATTGACAATTAGACTTGTATAATAACATAATTAAGTACTTAAAATTTTAATGTAACAAAATAAAGTAATCACTTAAAATATATAAATATAGTTTAAAAATAATTCAAAAAATAAATGATGCGTGATTCACTTATTTTTTAACCACTTAACTTTTAAAATCATCAAATATTTATCTAGCATAACAATCATTAAATATCATTAGTGTAAATTTTTAGAAAAAAAATATATATGCAAAAAATTATAGAGATAAAAAGTAATAAATTGAAAAAAATAGAAAATATTTTAAAAACAGAGAGTTCTAAAAATTATTTCAGAGGCACAAATTTGTATATAGATAATTTTTTAGCCTAGAACTATTTGGAAAAAAAAAATTAATACATTGGATACTTAATAAATTTCACAGTTATAATTTCAACATTTAAAATTTAACACTTGAGATGCGTTTAGCTAAGAGATTTAGAAGATGGATTTGATTTGGAAAAATAATCTTAGAAATTATTTTTCCAAAATCTTTTATTTGAGTAGTAATGACAGTGATTTGTAAAATACCTTAGAATTTTAAGATGGAATTAAAAGGGGGATAAATGGCATTTCTAAATTCCTTTGTAATGCACGTTATTTGCTAAATCAATCCAAGAGGGAATGTGGTCCTAGGGTTCACTCTTTCAATCCGCGTGAACGTCCAATACTCATCCTTCTCCAATTTGACATGTGTGCCGCTCATCTTCTACTTGTTCTCATCCGCTGTTGCTGCTCTTTGTCGTACCTTGCTTGCAATTGATACTCTATTCTATTGCACATCTTTCGTATCTTGCAATTTAATTTATGTATATCCATCTTAGAATTCAATAATACGCGGCGAAGGTACTTAATTGCACTACAATTTATACAATCTAATACCACTAATCTAAATTTCATTATTCTTTTAAATAAATTAAATTAGTGTAATTGATTTATTTTATATATTTTTATAGATTTGAAGAATTGGATAAAAAAACGCACTTTTTGAAAGCAAAATGTGAAAAAAAATGATCAAGCAAATAAAAGTCGCAGTATACGACACTTGAATAAAAACATATTTCCACTCTTTTAGCCATAATTAATTGGATAGTTGGAATTTTGAGATGAAATAAGTTGCATATGAAATTAGATTTTCTAAACTTCCCAACGACTGGTCATATGGCAAAAATGAAGTTTGTATGAAAAAGATATAGACGTCCCAAGTTAACTGTGTTAGTCTGTCAAATGTGGCGCGGGCCCATGCGCTGGGCCAAGGCCCAGCACCCTTTTTCAATATTTCTTATTCCCTTCAAGGCCCATGTGATGGCCAGCCCAACATCCTTGTTTTGACCAAAGCCCAATTTTCTTTTTTATGCTATTTTCCTTTGGCCCATTCTAAAGCGCAACGCAACTTCTTGTTTTCTAGGCCCATGTGCCGAGACAAGGCCCATCACCCTTTTGTGTCCTAACTTGTTGTCTTTTGCCGATTAATGGCATTAAAAATAAACAACTCAAAAAATCATTTTTTAAGAATTATATCATGTGTTAAAAAATTATTATTACAGGACCCCGCAGAGTGATGATTTTATAAAATGAGATATTTCACCAAATTTTCCTTAAAAATAAAAAGGAGGAGATATTTAGAAGGGAGACAGTAGGTTCATTTGGATTTATTTTTCATTTTTTTCTTTTTAACTTCTAATCTTTTTTTTTTATCTCCTTCAACTGGCAGTAGGCTTTGGTTGGCCTATTTTCATTTTATTTTTTTCACTTTTTGGTTGCGAAACTTTTGTGTGGGGAGTTCTACATAGAACTATTATTGATCGTCTTTTAGGAAGAACAAACATGAACATCTATTTTTTCTTCAACCAAGTTAGGATTTGGGTGAGTATTTTGAGTTTAATGTAATATTGTATTTTTAATTTAATTTCGGATTGTATGTGAACAATTGTGTGATGAAGAATATTGTATTTGAAATAGTTTCATTGTGGTTGGATTTATTTTCAAAGTGTTCTAATAGATATTTTTAATTTTAGATTTAATTACTTCTGGAGTGTTAGATCTAGTACATGTGGTCTAGATCTAACGATCATAAAATCGTATTATTAAAATTTAATTATTAGTTTGGATTATTTATGCTTAAATTGTAATTCACCTTAAATTAGAGTAATGTAAGAATTACATACCGAAGATAAATTATGCCAAAAAATAATAAATCTAATCTCTCTGAGTAGTTTCGGTTTGTAACTCGGAAGACTCTTTTACACAAATATAACGTAAAAAGAAAATACGAAAACAACATAATTCCAAAATACAAAACCTACAATTCCTAACTCGGTTATCAATTTCCATTAGGGATAAAGACCTTTTTTGTCCCTGAGAAATGCCTTGGGTGTCTAATTGGCCCCTAAGAAATATAATTCGACAATTTGGTTTTTGATATTTCAAAATAGTGTCCAATTGGCCCTTCAAGTGAATTCTGTGAAGTCAATCTAATAGTCAACGTTAGTTTAAGGGTATGTTGATCTTTTCATTCATTAGGATTAGTTTGAAAAGTCATCTAAATTTCAAGGGGTCAATTTTTATTTTTTTTTTTTATTTCTTATTATCCTTCTCACTCAATATTTATTTAAACTTTTAAATACTCTTCCTACCCCCATATTAATATTTTATTCTTCATTTCCACTTTATATATTTTTTATTATATATATATATATTTAAAAATACAAAACAATTAAAAAAAATTATTGACCATAATTACAAGATTTAGTATAATCAAACACTATATTGATCGATTCCAAGACTGATCGGAAGATTTTTTTTTTATTTTTTTTTTTGTATTTTTGAACTATAAAAAAAGCAGAATAATATATTTACAAAAAAAAAAAAAAAAAAAATCACAGTTTTTTTATATTTTAGAAAACACAAATAATACATCATGTTCTAAAAAATAAGAACAATACAACAGATCCTAAAAAAAACAGTACAATACATTAGATCCTCTTAAACAATCAGAACAATACAATAGGTTCTTAAAAAATAGTACAATACATCAGGTTGTGATAAACAATAAAAGCAATACAACAAGTCTTAAAAAAATATACAATACATCAAGTCCTAAAAAAAATATAATACATATCAAAAAATAGAAATCAACCATCAAACTTGTTCTAAGAATTTTGTACTAAAAATAAGAGAGCAAAACATAATCATATATTTTTTTTTCGCTCCCACATTAAAACACAAATCTGAGAACAAAAATACTAAAATGAACACCACTATCAAAACGAACAACACTACCGACGAACACCGAAATCGAAAACGAAGAACACCGCCAAACCTTGGGGTTTCGATTTCGATTTCGATTTCGAAATCGAAACAGGGAATCAAAATCAAAGAACACCGCCGAACATTGCCACCAAAATGACGAACACCATCGAAATCAAAATAGGGTTTCGATTTCGAAATCGAAACCAAAGAACATGGCACAAAGAACACTGCCGAACACTACCACCAAAATGACGAACATCGCCGAAATTGAACTTTAGGGTTTCTATTTCTATTTCGAAATCGAAACAGGAAATCGAAATTGAAGAACACCGTTGAACATCGCCACCAAAACGACGAACACCATCGAAATCGAACCTAGGGGTTTCGATTTCGAAATCCAAATCGAACCTAGGGGTTTCGATTTAGGTTTCGATTTCGATTTCGAAATCAAAATCGAAACCTAGTTTCGAAATCGATTTCGAAATTGAAATCGATTTGGGTTTCGATTTTGAAACCCAAATCGAACCACGATTTCGATTTCGAAATCAATTTCGAAACTAAACCTAGTTTCGAAATCGAAACGGAAATAGAGAAGAAGACGAAGACAACGAACATGATGGAGAAGACGACGACAAAGACAACGCAGGTGATGGCGAAGAAGACAAAGATGACGCTTCTCCCCACCCACTACTCCCTCCCGGAATCTTCCTTTACGCCTTGGAAAACACCGCCTCCACCTCTGCCGCGAAAGCCGTCAGAGCATTTCTCAAGTCCCCGCACCCGCTCGAAACCCTAAGCGACCCCACCGCCTATGGCTCCGATGGCACCATCCTTAGGGACCATGACTCCAGCAAGTGGCGAATGAGAACGAAGGATTGGAGGTTAGTGGTGAAGGATCAGAGAGGAAAAAACCTAAAAAAAAAATTAAAGAAAAAAAATATTTTTAGCCCCTTAAGTTTTACAAAATATGTAAATAGGTCTCATTCTCTTAGTAAGTATGAAATAACGCATTTACCCTTGGTCAGATGTCATGTGCTTGTCACGTGACTTTTTCCATCCAAAATCCCCAAATTTTACTAACGGAACCCAACTCAAGGACCAATTGGACACTATTTTAAAATGTCAATGGTCAAATTGTCGAATCGCATTTCTTAGGGGTCAATTGGACACCCAATATATTGCTTAGGGACCAAAAAGATCTTTATCCCTTTCCATTATTTAGATCTAATATTTATTTCTTTACAAAAGTCAAATTATAAATCAAAACTCATTCGTTATCAAAGAAAGAAAAATAATTTAATTTAATAGTTACAAGACCGATCTCTGTGGTTCGACACCTTATTTGAACTTGTACTACATTAGTATCGCGGTACCATTTTAAGAGTATTATTGTTTAGCGATTAAATTTTCTTAACAAACGTGTCGGTTACAAACTTAGATTTGCTAAAATAATCATTGGAACTTAACACCGATTTTTAAAAATATTTTATTTTTCAACCCTTACATACATGCTAACTTTATTTTATTTTAAATTTAGTATATGAGCTGGTTTTCTGAATTTGGGCATGAAAATTACTTATCCCTGAAGTTTAAATATATATGGCTAACAAAAACAATAAAAAACATTAATAATAATGATTTTCTGTTTTAATGATGAACTTTCCCTGAGTAACTGAGCCTCTTACGTCAATAAGCTTTGAGTGTTCGCATCAGAAGGGAAAAGTGGTTTGTTTAAGACGATAAGTGACTCATTAACTTCGAAGTCTAAGTTGTTCGAGTTATTAAGTCTAAAGGGTGCCTTAATACCTAATGTTCTGAGCTAACGGGATTGGGATCATTGGCTCAACACTCGCTACATAAACATCTTAGAAAATCTAGTGGGGTTAACATTGCACATATCACTTATTAAAAGAGAATTACTTATTTTTATATGTATAATAATAATAAAATTTAAAAAATTAAAAAAAAAATGATTTAAGCAAATATATTTTTATTTCAGGGAATATATTTTTTGATTATTTAAAACTAATTGGCTAGTTACTTGTTCTAAATTCATTATAAATGAGAGTTACATGTATGTTGTGGGTGTAAAAATAAATATTGATAGAAATCACGTGCTATGATATCAATGAATATAACAGTAACTCTTGAATGACCTCAATTTGATTTGTTAGCATTAGACAAAATTGATAAATCTTTAATGAGGAATAAAATACACAATAAAGAATTTTTTATGTTTGTGGGTAGTATTACTGTAAACTTTCACGAGACTAAACTCGTCTATTAGGGTGACCTAGGAGTTTAAAGAGTTGTTGCATGTATTAAATGCAATCGTGTTCCATATGAAAGTGACTTTTTATTTAATTAATATATTTAGTTTTACACGAGGATTAATAAAATTTAAGTTTGAGGGTGTGATTGCGACACATTTTACGCGATATAATATCACTAATATATGTTTTATTATTCTTTTAAATAAATTAAATTAGGATAATTGATTTATTTCATTTGTTTTTGTAGATTTTTAGAATTGGAGTAAAAATACTATAATTCAGAGCATAACGGAACAAAAAAAAAAAAGACAAAAATTATTATGACCCGTAAAACCGGTCGGACCCGTGAAATGACCTGAATTCGATCTGGCCTGGGCCGCCAGGCACGAATTCAACTGCGAAGGAAAGTACCATTTTGGTCATTAATGGACTATATTCGGTTTCCTTTTTCCATATTATTGATTATGAGTGAGAAGCAAAAAAGGAAAAACGATTAATTGGTTTTTTTGTGGAGTTGACAATCATCCTTTTTTAGTTGGATTTTCGAACCAGCGGGGGCATCCCCATTTTTTTCACTTTTTTTTTTTTTTACTTCTGTTTTTCTATAGTTTTAGTGAACAATAGCTTTTAGGTTTATTATTTTCGTCTTTTTCTTTTAGTTTTTCTTGACAGTGCTTCGACACTGTCATTTTATTTCTTTACTTATTTTTTTCTTTTAGTTTTTTTTTCATCTTTTCTTAAAAAATCTATTGGAAGTTTATTGCCAAATTTTTGTGTGGGAATTTCTTCATGGAGCTATTGTTGACCATTTGTTTGGAAGAACAAACTGCAATGAACAACTAATCTTTCATCGACTGGGTTAGGATTGTGGTAAGTATTTTGACTTATGTAATATTGTAATTTTCTAATTTAATTTTGAATTATGTGTAATAATTGTATGGTGATGAATTTCATTCTTGATTCGTTTAAATTGTGATTGGATTTAATTTCAAAGTGTTCTCATGGAAATTTTAGTTTGAAATTCAATTACTGTTAGAATGTTAGATCTAGTACCTTTTGTCTAGATCTAACGATCATACAGTAGTATTCTTAGGATTTAATTATTGGTTTGGATGGTTTATGCCTAAATTTTAGTTCTCACTAGATTAGAGTAAGGTAGGAATTAATTATCGAAGATAAATCATGCCAATGAATAATTAAACTAATATTTCTGAGTAGTTTTGGTTTGTAATTAGGAACACTCATTTGCACAAATCTGAATTAAAAAAAAAAAAAAAAAAAGCAAAAAACAACGTAAATCCCAAAATATGAAACCTGAAATTCCTAATCCGATTCTCTATTTTTATTTGTTTTAGATTTGGTATTTATTTATTTTTATATTAAAAATTCAAACTTAAAATCAAAATTTGTTTTCATTTCGAAAAGAATAATAATTCGAAATCGATAATTACAAGACTTATCCCTGTAATTCGACACTCTACTTGAACACCGTATTACATCCGTATCACGGTACCATTAAAATGATATTATTTTTTAACGATCAGTACTCCTTCTATCTCACCCTCGAAACAGTAGATGAGGATACCGTTATATTCTTTGCATTCACTTTACATTGATATCTTAAATATTGTTAATATAAAAATCATAAGCATATTGTCTTTATTCATAAAACTGAAAAACAAAAAATAAAATAAAATTATAATAATAAATTTGTTTGTTAAATTAACTCCAAATGTAATGATTCAACAGGTTGAATGAGAGATTTTGGTACCATCGATTTACTTTTCCAAATAGAATGATATTTAAAACAGTTGATTTAGAGGATCACTTCTCAAGATATGTCATTTTATTGAAATAGGCATAAATTTTAGAGGAGTTAATTTCAACAAACTTCATTTTCCATGACGTCCTCTAAATTCTCATTTCCGTAGAATTTAAGTTGATGTAAAATTCAAAATTCTTTGATTTAAATGAACAAATTAAAATAAGTAAAAATAGATCTTCCAGGGCACAGCATATACATTAGATTCATTTAGTCCATTTATCATTTTACAATTTTACACAATTTAGAAAACATGTTTATGGAACTTTTCACCACCCCCATTTCACATTCTCGAATGCCATATTTTTCATATTACTAATCATTGTCATTCAATAGGGTAGAAAAGTCCTAATTTGACATGTCATGTAGAATAGGTTATATAGGAAATACATACTATATGAAATTATTTTTCACCATATATCTACGTATATTTAGGACATTGTACCACTTTCATCTTTCACATTAGTTCTCATTATGTGATATGAGAAAACTCCCGCTCATAACTATCAAAGGTTTGAGAACTTTAGTGAATTGGATCGGGTCAATAATCCGACCTAAAAGATATAACCTGACATGTGATCTGGGCTGAGCACATCAAGCCCATCGTGAAAACGATCATAGTAGTAACAATGGGTAATCAGAATCCACGGTGACAAGGCTAAGAACAGGTCAGCCCATGACTTCCACATCCTATATGCATGAAGAAAGTTACAACCAACTGACTGTAACGACCCATATTTGATGGGAGAAACATTACAAAGATCTTCCCCTAGTTTAATGGAGAAGATCGTGGCCATATCCCATGCCATTAGGAAGAAATCACCAAACAGACGACCTCACCAATGAAACAGCAGTGATCTACAAAGTCTATATAAAGAGAAGGTATCATTATTTTATTTTTACGAATGCTTTCAAGTGTTTAAGCCTTCTTCATAAACATATTAACTTATTCTCACGCCGGAGGGTCTTTAGCCGACACCATACCGGTGTCCCCCCTAAGACCTAATCGGTTTTGTTGGTTGGAATGAGAAGTTGAGAAGATTTCTGACACATGCGGAGCTGTTACATGTGCTATGGATTTTTTGGCAACATTATTAGGTGTTGTTTGTAGGAAATGCTTACATAAAAGTTTTCTGTCTCAAAAATAAGATAACCACGAGCAAGATGAGCAGTATCAAGTCAGAGCAGTATCAAGTCAAAGCAGTGACATGCCACCACCAGCTGACAACGAGGTTCCTATAGGAGCGTTCGAGGAGGTTCATGCTAACCCTCCACCAGAGGTGCAGAGCACTAATGCAAAGATCGATGCCTTTATGGGGAAAATATTAGAGATGGTGGATGTGATTAAGTACATAGCGTAGCTAATTGCTAAGAATACACCACAACCCCCTATCGTTAATAATGGTTTAGGAGAAGAAGCGGAGTCTCTAGGGTCTACAGACCCACTATCTCAAGGAGACAAAGCTGTCCAGAGGGATACTAGCAGCAAACCACAGGAAATAAGGGTTGTCACACCCCACCCCGGGCGCCAGTCACCCATGGGGCCAGCGTGACGCTGACACGACATCACCTGGGCGACATAAACAAACTAGAAGGCGACAGAAAGCATTCATTTTTATACAATCACAAAATTAGGTCATAAAACGGTTTTTTCTACTAGGGACACACCCGTCCTTGAGATTCTAAATACAGCATAAGGTAAAAAAAATGACAATGAACCTCTGCTAGGTTCGCCTCAGGCTGCACCTCCCAAAATACCCCCAGTTTGCTAAACTGCCGACGGACTTTATATAGTGCCAGCAGGGGACCGACTCCTAACTATTTCGTCTGCGAGTGTACTGCCTTCTTTTAGTAAAACATTCTCATATAATAATAATATATCATTAAAAAAAAACATCATTTAAGCACAAACATCTAGATGTCACATAACGTGCAGCAGTCTTCCCAATATATATATGGTGGAAATAAAGCAATGTTTATAGGTTCCATTTCAAAACTACCCACTGTAAATATCCTACTGACCATTACCATAAAGTAATAAATCATCCAGGATGAATAAATACCACATTTCGAACCACCACACACACACACTGGTTAGCCATAGTGATCGTTTTAACCTCACGATCAGGAGTTGCAATGGTACCGTAACATTCATAGGAATGCTTTCCTACGAAATATCCACACCCCTTCCTGGGAAAAAATATAATCCACACCCCTTGCGGGGAGAAAATATAATCCACACCCCTTACGGGGAGAAACATAATCCACACCCCTTACGGGGAGAAACATAATCCACACTTTTTGCGGAATCGTATAGCATCAGTAAACACATATGTCATTACATAAATATCGAGAACAGTTTGACAAGAAGACAGTACACTCACCTCACTTCTTGTGTTACAGTAACTGCACCGTCCAAAGCCTACCGGGATGCTGGCGTTTGCGAACCTAGTAATGATAGGGTCTAAATTAATATTTTAAAATAACCTAACATACAATGCAGACCATAATTTTCATATTTCTCATTCCCCGAGTTAATTATACAAAATTGTTATCTATACCCATTTTCTGTATCCACATTAACTGTACGATATTATTAAAATTAGCGGTTACGAAATTATCGTAACGATTATAAAATTTAATGCTAACAATTTAACTAGATGGAAATAATAATTAATGATTTAAAATATTAATCAACGAAATCATTATTTATTCCGAATCACTCACCGGTCCCTAATTGGGTTTTTGATTTTTCTATTGGGGTTGTTAGTGTAATTAGTTTTTTTTTCCTTTTTTTTTTTTTTCCTTTTCTCTTCTTCTTCCTTCCTCTTGTTTCGTGTTCAAGGTTCCTCCCGTTTCCGCCGCCGACGACACAGCCCCTTCCTCACTAGCCTCCACCGCCGGCGACTCACCACCCACGAACGGTGGACGACCCATACACACCCGAAGCTCCTACACCAACGGCGAACGGCCAAAACACCCGGCATGCACACACACATACACACACACACACACAGTCTCGTCAACATGGACGTCGCAGCAGCTCCGGCCACCACTATCGTCTACAGCTGTCGCCGACGATCTGGACAGACACACACATACAGTCCCCACACGCACACACACACTCCGCCGGTGACCCAACAGTGCCGCCGCCGACCCTCCACGTCTACCCACCTGATGACCCGTGCACCCCCTGCCCACTTAACCTCCATCGGCCGGCGACCAATGGCCGATCACCTACTGAAAAAAAATAGAAACAGAATACTCATAAAGACTAACTGAACGATGGAAACGAACGGCGATCGGTCACGCCATTGACGAACTCATCCCTTCCCACGGCCGTCGAGCAAACCACCGGGAATTCCACACGATCGTTTTCACAGCAGTGGCCACAGGAACATACCCAGGCAGCCACAGGACACACGCTTTGCCTTCTCGCCGGCGGCACGTTGATCACGGAGCCCCGACGTTTTCCTCCTCTCTCTCTCTCTCTAGATTTTTCAAGTTTCCCTTCCCTTTTTCCCTGATTTCTCATCTTAGCACACGAAGGAGGTAATTTAACGCATGAAATTAGTGGTTTTAAACCAATTTTGAGCCTGTCACGTTGCCCCTCGATCGTCGCTCCTTGGCCGGTGGGTTGCCGTCGGTGTGCCGGGTGGTTATACGCACATATATATATATAAAAAAATTAAATTACACTTTCCTCCCTTCATTTTCTTTAGTATTTTCATTTTAGTATATTTCTATTTTTAAAAGTTTCAAAATTATAATCTTTGCCCCTAACATTTTTGTTACATTTTTTTTTGTCCCGTAATTTAATAATTTATTTACCCTAAAATTCCCTAACGTCCTATAATGCAGTTATTTATGACGTACGTTCTACAACTTGTGTTTTACAAGGGTGTTCAGCAAAACTGAGATAGTTGATTCACATTAGCAGCCCAGAAGCAGGGAGGAGAGAGATCTACCCCTAGATGAATTGGATATGTTGTTGAAAAGAACTGAGATGTCATTCACCTCAAACATCTTTGGTTATACTACTCTCGAAGAAGTTTGACCCCACCAAGTTATAGAAGTATGATGGGAAAGCAAACCTTGTGGACCACATCTACTAGTTTAGGCATGTCATGGCCTTATATGGAGCAGGCGACTCTGCGCTGTGCAGAGCCTTCGCTATGACCCTAAAAGGCTCTACCCTAGAGTAGTTATACAAGCTTCTACCCAACTCCATCTCATCATTCAAAGACTTTGGAAAGATGTTCACCAATCACTTCATAACCTGCTAAAGGTTGATGAAAGGATCGAATTATCTACTAGCCAAGCGACAAGAGAATGGGGGAGTCATTGCGTTAGTACATGAACCGATTCGATGAGGAGCTGACATACATTGAGGGTTATGACTCAAACCTCATAATCAATTCATTTACTTCAAGGTTGCGCCATGGCAGATTCCAAGACTCCCTTACCAAGCATAACCCGAAGAGCATGTTTGAGCTAATGGACAAAGTTAAGCCCTACATGAAGTTGGAGGATGTCAAACTTGCAAGAGAAAGAATGAGATTGATCAAAGATTACCCTAGGCAAAGCGAGAAGGACCATAGTAGAACAAAGAGTAGTAGCTCAGACAGGCAGAAAGATCATCCTAGAAGTTCAGGTTCCAGATCAGATGCATGTCAAGAACCAAACCTCCCAGGCCTTCAGATGCCAATCTCTAGGATTTTGCATGAGATCCGGTTGTCTGAGGTGGTTCAATGGTTTCCCAAGCAAAACACAAGGTCCAACAAGAAGAACAAGTCAAAGTACTGTGATTTCCACAAGGACTATGGCCATGACACAAACGATTGCCAGGAGCTCAAAAAGGAAATCAAGCGACTAATTGACAAGGGTTAGTTACATGGGTATTTACAGGAGCGGTCAAGGGATAGGAAGAGATCCAAATACGAAAGCCGTCACGAAAATCATGACAAAGAGCACAAAGAGGATCGTTCTAACTATAATCGTGAGGTCATCTGCATGATAAACACTGCTGGACCTGCTACTGGAGAAACCAACTGTAATTGGAAGAGGAAAATCCATGAAGCAGCACTTGAGCGCTATTATGGAGAAGCAATGTCAGTTACTATAAAGTTAGGACCAATCATTACTTTCTCTTATAAGGATTGTAAGGGGATAGTACAACCGCACGAGGATGCTCTGGTCATCACTCTCTGGATCTCCAATTTCAAGGTAAGATGAATCTTGGTTGATATTGACAGTTCTGCTAACATCATCTTTGTTTACACATTGAAGCATATTAGAGTGCCCAGTTCAAATGTTAGCTCAACTTAAATAGTCATGGTAGGGTTCAATAGAGACCTCAAGACTCCCAGAGGAAAGATAACTTTGCCAATTACGGCTAACAAAGAAGAGAATAGATGCACAAAAGCCACTGAGTTCATAGTAATGGACTCCTCATCTCCATACAATACAATATTAGGACGACCATAGCTACATGTAGTGAAGACTGTGGGGTCGACGTACTACCAATGCATCAAGTATGCAAAAAATAGAAGAAGAAGAAGCTCTGATAAAAATTAAAGCCAGAGAAGAAAGAAGCTCTGCCAAACATTCAACTTAGGAAATTGATGATTTGAGAGAGCACCCCAATGTTCTCCAACTTCCTGAGCAAGTACGGGAGATCACCTTAAAAAAATGAGCTCATAAACTAATGATAGGGGACCCCTAAGCTAGACTGAGGCATAAGAAATCAGAATTTTGTTAAAAGACAATTTAGACGTTTTGCCTAGGCTCTACAGGACATGAAGGGCATCAACCCTGATGTGGCGGTCCACCGGTTTGACAGGTCCTACCCATCAGTAAATTAGAGAAAATGAAATTTAGTCATGAAAAGGAAAAGGTGATCAAATATGAGGTGCAGAAGTTGCTTTCAATTGGCCACATAAGGGAGGTGATATACCCAAAGTGGTTGGACGACCCAGTTCTTGTCAAGCAAAAGAATGGGAAGTAGAGAATATGTGTGGACTTCATTGACCTCAACCAGGTACGTCCAAAGTATTATTACCTAATGCTAATGATAGACCAGATGGTGGATGTAGTAGCAAGGCACCAATGGCTGACCATAATGGATGCATACTCAGGCTATAATTAAATCTGCATGGATGAGCAAGATAAGAAAGGGACAACGTTTATCACTCCAAGAAGTACCTACTGCTATAAACTAATGTTGTTTGTCTTAAGAAATGCAGGAGCAATCTACCAATGGCTGGTAAACCATATGTTTTGAGAGAAAATTGAAGCAACTATAGAGGTCTACATAGATAATATGTTGGTCAAAATCTCTAAGAAGGAGGATCACCTGAGGCATTTAGAAGAAGTTTTGCTATATTGAGGAAGTTCAATATGAAATTGAACCCAGAAAAATGTGTTTTCGGTGTGGCATCTGGTAAATTTCTGGGCTTCATGGTGAACCAGTCAGGTATCATGGTGGATTTAGGGCAGATAGAAGCTATCCGAAGTATGAAGTCCTTCACAACCATAAGAGATGTCCAAGTGCTGACAGGAAGGTTAGCTGTCCTAAACAAATTCACATCCAAGTTTACTGATAGGTGTGCATCTTTCTTCAAAATCTTAAAAGGAAGCAAAAACTTTCAGTAGGATAAGGACTGTGAATGAGCATTGCAGTCCATCAAAAACTACTTGGGCTCAGTTGAAACGCTATCCAAAGTTAACCCAAGGGATGAGCTCTATCTATACTTAGCGGTAACCTCAGTTGCAATAAGTGCAGTACTGGTGAAAGATCATCCAGGAGGAAAAAGGCCAGTTTATTACATAAACAAGTCGTTAGTCCCAGTAGAGACTCACTATACTGAACTGGAAAAGCTCTCCATAGCTTTGGTGACTTCAGCTCAAAAACTCATCTCGTATTTTCAAGCATACGAGATCAACATGCTGACCTCTTACCCCCTCAGAGTAGCAATGCACAAACCAAAGGCTTTCGAACATCTCATGAAGTGGGCAGTAGAGCTTGGTGAGTTTTTCATCAAGTACAAGCCAAGAACTGCAATCAAAGGGTAAACCCTGGAAGATTTTGTTACTGAGCTCACTCATCCAAGAGAAACTATAACGGAAGATGGAGAGTGCTCTAATCAGTTAGCAACACCATAAAAACTGTAGGTTGATGGGGCCTCAAACATAAAAGAGTGTAACATAGACATAGTCCTAAAAATACCTGAAAGAGATCACATCGAAAGAGCAGTACAGATTGGTTTTCAATCCTCCAATAATGAAGTAGAATATGAAGCAGTAATCATTGGGCTGATTTTCGCCAAAGAACTGGGAGCCTAGAATCTAGAGGTGAGATCTCGTAACTGGTGGTCAACTATATAAACGGAGTGTACATAGTGAACGAATAAAGAATGTTACACCTTTATGTGGAGAAAGTGAAAGAGCTAACCTTCTCACTCTAGAGCTGCAAATTCGAAGTTGTTCTAAGAGCTAAAAATGAGAATGCAGATGCACTATCAGTATTAGCTTATTCATTCGGATCTGATCAGCGATTTGATATAGTAGAGTTCCTTGAGCAACCATCCATAGCAACACCAACCAACTTTTGCTCATGCATAAGCAAGCTAGATCAGGAAGAAGACTAGATAACCCATTTAGTTTAGTGTCTAAAGAAAGGCATTCTTCCAGAGAATAAGGATTTAGCCATAAAGATCCTGTATAAAGTGTCAAGGTATGTACTGACCAATGATAAATTGTATAGGATATCATTTTCCCATCCTCTATTACTTTGTTTAGGACCAAAGAAGGCCACCTATGTTCTACAAGCGATCCATGAAGGAATTTATGAAAATCATCAAGGAGAAAGAACCTTGGTGCATAAGGCACTAAGAATTTGATACCGTTGTCCAACAATGCGCATTGATGCGCAAGAATACGTCAAAAAATACGACAAGTGCCAATGGTTCTCCAATGATATTAAAGTCCCAACTCAATAGTAAACATCGATAACCAGCCCATGGTCGTTTGCTCAATGAATGATGGATGTGCAAGGGTCGTTCACCCCAGCGCTACGGAACAAAAAATACTTATTGGTAGTAATTGACTACTTCACTAACTGGGTTGAAGTTGAAGCCTTCGTGACAGTAGGAGAAAATAAAAAAAAAGAACTTCCTTTGGAAGAATGTGATCTGTCGTTTTGGCATTCCAGCGATACTCATATGTGATAACGGAACACTATTCACCGATGGCAAAGTTGCATGGATGTACTACAAGCTAAACATTCAGCACCGTACGTTTAGCCCAGCGTATCCACAAGACAGTAGACAAGCTGAGGTGACAAATCGTTCTATCAAGGAAACACTCAAGAAACGACTGGATGACGCCAAAGACAAGTGGGTGGAGGAACTACCAGGAGTATTGTGGGCTTACCAGACCACACCAACATCGACCACAGGGGAAACACTCTTTTCCATGACTTATGGAACTGAAACTATTGTTTCAATGGAGATTGGGTTGCCATCGAGACGAGATGGCATAATCAACCTTGTGGAGAATGAAGAATCCATACAACAAGAAATGGACCAGCTGAAAGAGAGACGTGACAAGGCAGTAATAAGGATGGCGGCCTATAAGTCAAGAGTGGCAAGGATGTTCAACCATCCACTACATCTAAGACACTTTGCAGTAGGAGATCTGGTACTCAGAAGAGTAATGTCGCATCGCCTAGAAGCTCGTTTGGGAAAACTAACCCCTAACTACGAAGGCTCTTACCAAGTAACTAGAGTAAATAGGAGAGGGACCTACTGGCTAGAAGATTTGGATGGCATGGCAATCCCAAGGCCTTGGAACATCTCTCACTTACCAAAGTACTTCATATGAGATTTATTATCTTTTTAAATTTCATGTTTTTTTTGTTTTTTATTATTATTATTATTGAACTTTGAAATTCCTTTTTATCTTTATGTGAGACATTCATTGAATGAATCAAATAAACAAAGTTTTATTCATCAACTATTGCAAACACTTATTCTTGTCATACTTTGATCTAAATCAAGTGTAAGAAACATTTAGTGAATTGAAATTCAGTATGAAACAAAAGTTAGGCGGGCAGAAACCTCACTTACAAATAACTGAGTAGATCAGCTCAGATATGAGCATAACAGATCAGCTCACTCATTTACAGATGAGTAGAGCATATCAGTTTACTCATAAAACACTTAGCATGTAAAAAATTAAGTGTGAAACAAAAATGAGGAGGATAGAAATCTCACTCATAAATAACTTAGTAGATCATCTCAAACATGAGCATAACATATCAGCTCACTCATTTATAAATGACCAGAGTAGATTAGTTTACTCATAAAATACTTAGCCTGTAAAAAAACTAAGTGTGAAACAAAATTGATGAGGAAAGAAACCTCACTCACAAATAACTGAGAAGATCGGCCCTGACATGAGCAAAACATATCAGATCACTCATTCACAGATGAGCAGAGCAGATCAGTTTACTCATAAAACACTTAGCATGCAAAAAACTAAGTGTGAAACAAAAGTGAAGATGGCAGGTCAGCTCACTCACAAATAATTGAGCAGATTAGCTCAGACGTGAGCAGAACAGATCAGCTCACTCATTCACATATGAGCAGAGTAGATCAATTTACTCATAAAACACTTAGAATATGAAAAACTAAGTGTGAGACAAAAGTGAAGAGGGTAGAAACCTTACTCACTAACAACTAAGCAGATCAGCTCAGACTTGAGCAAAGCAGACCAGCTTACTCATATACAAATAAGCAAAGCAGATTAATTTACTCATAAAACACTTAGCATAATAAAGTGAGTAGAATAGCTCAGCTCACTTACTACATACGAACAACTGGGTAGATCAACACAAACATGGACAGAGTAGATTAGCTCATTCATTCATGAAGGAGCAAAGCAGTTTAGCTTTCTCACAAAGTAGAATAGATCATCTCACTCAGCAAAGTAGCTCAACTCATTCGCATAGAAGAGTAGATCAGTTAACCAATTTATTAATCACCAAATAAACTCCTATAAGGACTCCATCAAATATGGACTTCTCGTCCGTAACACATTACTTATTCATTCAAGATTAAAGTCTATAACACTTGTTCAAAATCTATACTAACTCCATGTTAAAGAGTGATGAGTTCAAGACTAGAAAAGGACAATATCTTGAGAAAGATGTTATAGAAGAAGATAAAAGAGAAATTCTCATTGGAAGGATTCCAGTGATGGTAAAATCTGATTTAACTTCATTTTGTAACTTTGTTTACTGTGATTATGTTTGTTTTTAAATGTTTAATTTACTTTTCTGAAAGCCTAAATTGGTTCATAACTAGCTAAGTGTACTAACCAAGTTATGAAGGAGGGCAAGCAGGAGGGAACAAACAAACAATACAGTAGCAACACAAATATATTAGAACCCACATTTTTTGTTCATTAACAAAAAAAAAAAGAAAGGATACATCAGTACAAAAACAAACAAAAAAAAATAAAATTGAATACTGTTTATCCTACAACAAAAGAAGAAAAGAGAAAAATAACATAAAATTATTCATTTCAAAACAGAAACAAAAAAAAAAAAAAAAAGTTTGAAACTTTTTTTGTGAAAGCCAGGGCTGATTGGGTGGTGTTAGTCCAACCCAGGAGAAGGCTGGAGACATAGTCCTTCAGAGTCCGAGTGAGAGAGGTAGAAGTTATGCTTTTCATACCGGTTGATCTGAAGGACCAACTCTCGTTCTTTATTTTTTTCTCCTCATTCTTCTCCTAAAGTTTATCTCGCTTCTCCTTTATGGAATCGACATACTCCTTGTAAAAGTACAAGTTAGCAAATAGTTCATGAGCCTCCCTTTGTGATTTATTCAACTGGTCTCTGAGTTCATGGAGATGTGAGATTGCACGGAAATGCGCCGCTTCCATAGCATAGAAGACTGCATAGGCATCCTCTAAGGCTTAAGTGTCTTTACCATAGTCATTAAAGCCCAAAAATTTTCTCCTTCCTCAATCTCTTGCCGCTTTTCATTTTGTATGGCTGCGAAAGAGATTGGGGATATCCACGACATGGTTAAGAGAAGAAAGGGATGAGAGGGAGAAAAGAAGAGAATATTTCTGGAGACTTAAAGCAAAAAAGGAAAAACGTTGAATGTATATGAAACAATAATGCATGGTTTGAATTTAAATGGCCAAACCAATGAAGAATGAAATGCTAAAGAAGTGTAAACAAAACGTCAAGTCATGTACATTTTGGAAGTGAGTGACATGCGCTGACGGAATACGTACTGTAATCATGATAGTATATTTCCAAGATTAATCAGCGACTACTGTTTTAAAATAGGTCATAATTACAAAAGCATTTATCATTGCAAAAAATTAATTACAGACATTAAAAACTGAAAAGACAGATTGTCAAATCAAAGGACAACACTCTGGTCGGCAACATCTGGTTGGTCAGAGATCTACAGACCAGTAACATTAGAGGCAGTATTACTAGGTAGAGCATAATCTTGATCTGAGCTTGGGGCGAGCTGAACATAAAGGTTTGGATCTAAGCTGTTTGCGGGCACCTCAGTTGTTGACATAGAAGTTTCTGGTGGAATCCCATTACCTTTAGCATAAGGTGTACCTTCTTCAACATTAGCACCTTCTTCCTCTACATCAGTTGTATCTTCTACTTCTGCTTCTTCCTCTTCCTCCAATTCAGTCTCCTGGAAGAAAAAGTTTATCCCTCGGCGTTCTCTTAACACTAGTCTTTGGCAGTGGAGGAAGCCTACCAATTGGATGTTATTTGACCTAATTTTAAATTCCGCCTAGAGTTCTTTGATCTTTTGCTCAATTTCTTTTCCCTTTGCTGCCAACTCTGCCGTCAATTTCTCCACTGTTTGCGCCTGATCAACAGACCTCACTGCTCCTGGTTTAGCTCAACTGAAAGTTGATTCCTCTCACTTTCAAGGTGTTGGAGAGCATCATCATTCGCTTGGAGGGCAACATCCTTGAATTGGAGGTCAACCCTCAGGTGATCTACCTCTGAGCGTGCTGAGCTGACCTCTTCTTTTAGAGCGAGGATCTCTTTCCTCAAAGTAGAAATCTCTCCCCTCAAATTAGAGATCTCCACTTGAAGCCTGCTATTCTCTATGCAGTATAGCTTGTTACTCCTTTGTAGAGCTTCACATTGTTCGTTGGCAGAGCGCAACTCTATTTCAAATCTCTCTTTAGATGACCTCGTCAGTGCTAAGTTTGTCTCAAGAGAAACTTTTGTTCTTGGATAGCATGCAAGTCTTCTTCTAGGCGACTAGTCTCAGTCAGCTGATGTATAAGCTAAGTATCTAACTCATTCATGTCATCAGAACTTCCTGCCAGCACAGAAGATACATGGATGCCTTGGAATACGAGGATAGTTAGTCAGAAACTAATATAACAACTCAGAAAATTTAGCACTTATTAAATATAAGGACGATTACCTAAAGGAGTGCGCAGACAAGGATCCTGAAGAGTTCAGCCTTATTACGACCCCCAATCCTTTCACGATCTCTGTTTCAGGATTTCTTATATAAGAATTTGATTGCACTATCAAAGATCACCCGGCGATTAGGGATTGAGGGCCCAACTTCTTTTATCAGTTGGTACATCTGCTCACGAGACATACCACAGCTGCTTGAAGCCCCTTGACTGGAAGCAGTTGTAGTAGGAGGAGGCTAACGACTTGTAGAGACAGACTCAACAACACGGTTAATAAGAACGCCAATTACACGAGTGGCAAGTTCCAGCCCCCTGATTTCTGTAGGGGTAGAAACTTGGGCTAAAGAAACCGTCACCAAAACAATCCCATGTCTCCGTCTGCTTAAGGGTTGAGAATCGCCGTCACACTCAAAACCCGCAGGAAGAATGACATGAGGACGAGAAGCCGCTGGTTGAGTAGTGGGCTAAACTTTAGGATTGGCCTCTACTTAAATAGGTGATTGAGCAACAGGCTGAACTGTAGGCTTGGTAGCAACATGGGCAACTGTCTGAGCTGATGACTACCTAAATGGCCTGGAGGATTTCTTTATGAGTCATTTTCTCTTCTTTCTAATTTGCTGCTCTTCCAATTGGTTGAATTGGGATGAATCCATTACTAGAGGATTGAAAGGGTGGAAAGCAAAAACATTGCATGGCCATTTTATTGGGACTAGCAACTTTGCTAGCTCATCCTTAACCTTGGTTGTAAAGCCAAGACTTTTGAAAACTTCTCCACCTGCGTAAGACAACCCAAGGAGACATCAGGGCCATTGTTGCAAAATCCTAGATTCAAATTACAAAGAACGTTTAAGTAAAGAAAATTACTCAGGAAATTGAAATGCCTCAGCACAACTAAAAGCTGCCCTATTTCTTCAGGAGAAAAGTCCCAATTACCCTTGAAGAAGAGGTACCGAGTTAGGAATTGTGGGTTTTGTAATAAATATTAGATCTAAATTCCCAATTAATTTGAGTTTTGCAAAGAAATAAATATTATATCTAAATAATGAAAATAGATAATCGGATTAGAAATTATGAGTTTCGTATTTTGGAATTATGTTGATTTCATATTTTTTTTAATTCAAATTTGTGTAAACGAGTGTTCCTAATACTAGCTGAAACTACTCAGAAATATTAGATTTGTTTTTTTTTTTTAACATGATTTGTCTTCGGTATGTAATTCCTACATTATTCTAATTTAAGGTAAACTACAATCTAGACATAAATTATACAAACCAATAATTAAATTACAATAATACAATTGTATGATCGTTAGATCTAGATCACAGGTACTACATCTAACATTCTAAAAGCAATTGAATTTAAAATTCAAAATATCAACAAGAAAACTTTGAAAATAAATCCAAACACAAAGAAACTATTTCAAATACAATATTCCTCATCACACAATTTTTTACACACAATCTGAAATTAAATTAAAAATACAATATTGCATGAAACCCAAAATACTTACCCGAATCTTAACTTGGTTGAAGAAAAATTAGATGTTCATGGTGATTTGTTCTTCCCAAAAGATTATCGATAATAGCTCTATGTAGAACTCCCCATAAAAAAGTTTTGCAACCAAAGAGTGAAAAAAATAAATAAAAAAGAAATGAAAATAAGCCAACCAAAGCCTACAGCCGGTTAAAGAAGTAAAAAAAACAAAAAAAGAAGTAAATAAGAAAAAAATGAAAAATAAAATCCAAATGAACCAACCCTCCCCCGTCTAAATATCTTCTCTCTTTTATTTTGAATGGCCATTAATTTGCAAAAGTCAACAAGTTAGGGACCTTTGCACTGCACAAAAGGGTGATGGGCCTTGTTTGAGCACATGGGCCGAAAGAACAAAAGTTGGCTTGGGTTTTAGCATGGGCCGAAGGAAAAATAGCATAAGAAGGAAAATTGGGCTTTAGGAAAAGAAATGGTAATGGGCTGGCCATCACATGGGCCTTAAAGGAAATAAGAAATATTGAAAAGGGTGTTGGGCCTTGGCCCAGTGCATGAGCTCAATCCACATTTGACAAACTAACACGATTAACTTCAAACGTCTATATCTTTCTCATACGAACTTCGATTTGCTACACGACTAGTCATTGGAAACTTTATATAGTCTAGTTTCATATGCAACTTGTTTCATCCCAAAATTCTAATTGTGCAATTAATTATGGCCAAAAGTATGGACATATGTTTTCATTCAAGTGTCATATGCCACAACTTTTATCCGCTTGATAATTTTCTTGTGCATTTTACTTCCAAAAATCATGTTTTTTTTTATTTGTTTTTATCAAATTCTTCAAATCTATAAAAATAAATAAAATAAATCAATTATATTAATTTAATTTATTTAAATGAACGAAACTTAGATTAGCGGTATTAGATCACGTAAATTGTGACGTGATTACATTACCAAACCTAAATTTTGCTAGTCCTCAAGCAAAACTAAATATTTAATTAATTGAAGGCTTATTTAGCGTATGCAATAAGCCTTTAAACCCCTAGGTCACCCCTAGTAAACGAGTTTAGTCTCGTGAGGGTTTACAGTGATGTTACCCATAAACATTCCAAATTCCTTATTGTAAATTTTATTCCTCACTAAAGTTTATCAGTCTTGTCCAATGCTAACAAATCAAATCTAGATCACCCATGAGTTACAAAAATAGTCATTGATCTCCTAACATGTGATTCCTAGCAATATCCATTTTCACACCCATAACATATATGCAACTCTCATTTATAATGAATTTAGAACTAATAGCTAGTCAACTAATTTTAAACAATCTAACAATTTTTTTTTCTGAAATTCTTTTTTTCTTTTTATTCTTATATATTTTTTTAAAATATAAATAATTTTCTTTAAATACGTGACTTGTGCAATACTAACCTCACTGGGCTTTCTAAGATGTCCGTGTAGTAAGTGTTGGGCCAATTATCCTAATCCAATTGGCTCGGGACATTAGGTGTTAAGGCACCCTTCTGGTTTTGTAACTTGAACTTCTTAGGTTTCTAGGTTAATGAGTTACTTATTGTCTTAGCAAATCGCTTCCCATTTTTAATGTAAACACTCAAAACTTATGGAGGCAAGAGGCCCGGTTACTCAACGAAAGTTCATCATTAATACAGAAAATAATTATTATTAACATAATTTATTTATTTATTTTTTTAAATTTAAATTTCAGGGTTAAATTATTCTCATACCAAAACTTAGCAAACCAACTCATGTACTAAATTTAGAATAAAAGAAAGTTAGTATGCATGTAAGGGTCAAAAAATAAAATATTTTTAGAAATCAGTTCTATGTTCCAATTATTATTTTAGCAAACTTAAGTTTGTACCTGATAGGTGTGATCAACCTATCTATTTTCAAACCGAAATTGTTAGTTTTTGAGTATGTTTATTCTATTTTTAATACGTTTTAATATTTTTTTTTATTCTTTTTGTATTAAAACAGGTGTGTGGGGTGAAAAGGTAGAAAAACGAAGCAAAAATGATCAAATCGTATCAAGAACGGTGGAAAAATGAGCAAGGAGACAAGATTCTGAAAGAATCCCACCACCGCTGCTGTGAAAATACAGAGAAAGAGCATATCTTACTAAACATCCACCGTCGCGACGCGAGACCCACCATTGCAACACTGAGAATGCAGGATGGTCTCCAAAATCCACCGCCTCGCCAAACATCAAACTGACCTACCACCACCGCAATGGTAAGCTCTGCACCATAATAGATATTTTTTAGGATATTTTGCTTATTTAATTCCCTATCTTTTCCTCTCCTCTTCCTCCCCTTGGCCATAGGAGACCCTTTAGGGTTCCTATGATTTTGAGAGTGTTTTGGGGTGTGCTCAACCAATTCCAAAGGAGAAAAACACGTTGTAACAAAGGAGAAGTGATCATTGGATGGTTTTAGCGCCGAATCTTCGGACTACGGCTAAGTTCTTTTGTTCTCTCTTTATTTTCTTAACTTTGGTAGATTGTTGAGCATGTTTAGCTCAGTTTTTAATGTATAACCGGTTAAGACCATGAGTTAAACATGAATTATAATGGGGATTAACATATTATTTTTAAAAAAATGTGATTTGGTTGAGTTTATGTTTCATTTATGGTTATTCCTTATAATTTCGATTGTGTTTCCGTGTTTTCTATGATTATATCTTAGTTTAGATATATTGAGATACGGGGTTTGACACTTGGGAGAGGTAACCCCGGATTCCGACTAGGGTAAATACAACACAACAATCTAACGACCCGGGAAGGCGTTAGAAAGTATGTAATCGATGATGTTGGGGTGAGACTCACGTGACCTAGAGTCGTTAAGACGTTGAGGGGGAATTCTTCGTTGACACGAAGTCACGTATTCCTCCATCTTATACATAGGAGAGGTGGCGAGGGAGTTTACTAACCGAGATTGTCGGATACGCCGAATGCCGTTAATGTTAACTAAAATGAAATCAAATGCATTTAAGTAAATAAAGTTAATCCCTAGGCAATCTACTCCCCTAAACAATCTCAATATAGTATTTATAGTATAGTTAATTAAATTAGTATTTTAGTTTAGTATTAGTATTAAATTTTAAATACATTTTTATCGCCTAGATAAAATTAGGTTATGACAATCGCGATACTTGATAGTAATATCAACCAATCCTTACGGATAGGATACTCGACCGAAAGGTCCATTATACTAAAATTTGACCCGTACGCTTGCAGTGAAAGTAGCGATGCTTAAATTGCGGCCACTAGTACCCGACAGACATGTTATCAAGGAATAGATTAATAAAATCGAGTGTGAAATAAAATATAAGAAGAAATACAAGCGTTCACCCCTCCCTCCCCAAACCTAAATCTAACATTGTCCTCTATGATAAAAACATGAAAGAGCTTTGACAAGGAAAGATACTACCTGGTGTAACAAAACTGCATATCCTGACTGAATCAGTGTACAATACTCGTAAACTTGTCTAACACAACACTCAAGAAAACTTATCAAGTCAAATATCAAAGTAAAACTAAAAAAAAAAAAAAAAAAAAAAAAACAGTGGGTTACCTCCCACTTAACACTAAATTTAACATCTTCAGCCGGACGAAAAATGTCTCTAACCCCTAACCGTAGTACAGTAACCCGTTCTTCACCTTCTGTTAAGTTACTCTTCAATCGATGACTGCTGAGTTGTGGGTGATACTTACATTTCTTAACTTCTTTCCCAAGTCAAATCTTGTTTATTTTTTATGTCACTTTATTGGTGATCTTTTTATCAAGACCCCCAATAGAAGCAGAGTCTCATCGACCCATTGAATATGACAAGAATCATCTGGAATTAGGGTTGACGGTTGGCCCATCGCATAAAAAATATATACCTTAATTTTGGGATGCAGTAGCATGGTTATAATGGATGTTTTAATCACAAGAAGATTATCTAGATGTGTCACTCAAGGTTGGATCTTATATTCCTTATAATTTTCTACCCTAACCTCTTCCATGTACGTATTTTCAACTTCTAAGCTCATCTACTCACTTTACTATCGTATCACACTTTCTTTTCTGCCTTACTTAACAGTGATGGTTGAGCTAAACGTGGCTCAAACTTAGGATCATAACGTTGGAGTTCCTCACCAGTCTCGCTCAGCTGTGGTCCTCTCTACAACTTTTCATATTCACTCTCATGCTCTAGACCACTCTCCTCATCACCTACCCAATTGTCAACCTCTAAACCACTCTTTGTATTTTCCTCATTTAATATTTCAAGGATCCTCCTAATTTGGGTTTCTATTCGTTTAGGCCTTGGTCTCACCTTTCTAAGATTTGGTCTTGAATTTATGAGATTTGGCCTTGCTCTGCTAAGGATTGGTGGTTTTTTGATAAGGTTAGGTGGGTCTCAGTTAAATATTAATGTTGCTCTTTCAAGTCTTTTAGAACTTGCTGCATTTTGGTAGGTTCAAAATTCTTAGGTTTTTCGAAAAATGGTGATTGGCATTAGAGTTGGTAATAAGATTGATCGAAAAAGTACGACCTCGAAGGCTCACTATAATATTGTTGATCCCAACCATAATTATTTACGTATTGATGACACTCGGGTGGCGGATAATATGGATCGGGATAAATATTATTATAGGGATATGTAAGATTTTGGTAATCGTAAGGACATTGATTGGTGAAATGGTTTGGGTTTTGGTCTACCGAATGTGAGTATGGATCAGGTTGCAGGTTTAAGAGAAAAGATTGTTGAAAAGTCGCAAACGAAACGACAAATCTCTCAAAGTAATTATCCATTTACCCAAGTCCCAATTATTTTTTTAATTTATTTTTATTTTTTATTTATGTATTTGTTTATTCTTATTAGTATTGTTAGTTATTATAGTTATTTGAATTGATTTTTATTTTTTTTAATTTCTATTGTTATTTTTTTTATAGTAGTGGAAAAACCAAAGAAAAATAATGAACACCACAAAAGAAAAATTAACAAAGCCAAGTTATTGTTTTTTAATTGAATTCAATAATTAGCGATATCGATACCCAACAACGGGGCCAAAATTTGATTGCTAAAAAATAATACTTTTAATTTGGTATAGCGATAATGATGTAGTATAGGTTCAAGTAGGGTGTTGAACCACAAGGATCGGTTTTGTAATTATTAATTTCTAATTTTGTTTTCTTTAAGAAAAATGAGTTTTGGTTCTTACTTTGGGCTTTTAAGTGTAAGGAAATAAAATAATAAATCTAAGTAGTGAGAATAGGGAACTAGGTTAGGAATTGTGAGTTTTGTATTTTAGAATTATGTTGTTTTAGTATTTTCTTTTTAATTTAAATTTGTGTAAACAAGTGTTCTAACTACAAGCCGGAACTACTAAAAAATATTAGGTTTATCACTCTTCGACATGATTTATCTTCGGCATGTAATTCCTACGTTACTCTAATATATGGTGAATTATAATTTATACATAAATCATTTAAACCAATAATTAAATCTTAAGAACACGATTATATGATCGTTAGATCTATACCATGGGTACAAGATTTAACGTTCTAGCAAAATTGAAACTAAAATCGAAATATTTACAAGAATATTTCGAGATTAAATTCAATCACGATTAAACTATATTTCAAGCACAATATTCATTATCATATAATTCTTTACACAAAAACTAAAATTAATCTAAAAATACAATATTGCATAAACCGAAAAACATACTACAATTCTAACCCAGTTATGAGGAGATTAGCCGTTCATTGCCTTGTTCTTTATTTCTTTTTGCCTTTGAGCTCCCAAAATTCCCATAGTGTGTATAGAAAAAGAAGAAGAAAAAGAATACAAAAGAAACTGTCTAAAAGAACTCCTCCAAGCCGAAGCAAGTCTAAGAAGAAGAGCAAGGTGAAAAAAAGAAAAAAAAAAGAAAAATCAAAAGCCTCCTCAAAAAACATGACTAACTTCAGACATTTGTATCTTTCTCATATGAACTCCGATTTTACCATATAACCAGTCACTGGAAAGCTTAAGGAGTCTACTTTCATATGAAATTTGTTTTATCCCAAAATTCTGACTGTGAAATTAGTTATGGTCAAAAGAGTGGACATATGTTTTCATTTGATTGTCGTACACCTTGACTTTTAACCACTTGATCTCTTTTCTTGTGCATTTTGCTTCCAAATGGTATGTTTTTTTCATCTTATTCTTCAAATATATAAACATAAATAAAATAAATCAATTATACTAATTTATTTAACCTAAAAGATTAATAAAACTTAGATTAACGATATTAGATCGTGTTAAATATGACGCGATCATCCACCATTATACTTTGCATTTGCATGTGCATGATCATTAAATAATTACGATTTACTTAAATTGATTTTCCCACCAAATTTAAAAAAAAAATAAAAAAAAATCGTTAACATTAATAAACTCTCCTTAGGGATCACGCTTGTCAAATCTCTCAATATTTGATGAAAGATCACATCAGCAGGAATATTTAAAAAAAAAAAAATAAATAACGCCAAAAACTTATCTCCCCTTTAAATTGAAAAAGCCAAAAAGAGATTCATAATAATGATAAAATAATTTTAAAATAAACTAAATATTCAGTTTTAAACTAATAAAACATAATTAGACATAAGGCACTGTAAATATCGCATTTTATCTCGCTCGTTTTGCATTTTATAAAAGTGTTGGTTTTAAAGTGAAAATTTGGACAAATTTTAAATCACATTCAAAGGGAAAAGTCTAACCTTAGATTCCTGTATTTAAATTTCATTTAATATTTTGAAGAAAAAAATCGGAGATTTGTTTAAAATTTGTAAAGAAATAAAATTTCGGGCTAAAATAAAAAATTTAAAAAGTTAATTGGGGACTAAATTAGTTAAATTGAAAGTGTATTTTTATATAATATCACTTTGGATATAATTAATTTTGTTTCCCACCCCTTAATTTTAATAAATTTCACCAATTCCAACTATTTTTTATTTTTGGCCAAAAACTATATTTTTTTGCTTGTTTTGTCACATTGATGGCCAATTTTTTTTTATATTTTGACATTAAACTTTTCAATAGTAATCTGGATAGTTTAATTTTACTTTTGTCATTTCAATTTTTAAAAAATAAAAAAATCATATGTAATTGACAAAAAGTGCTCAAATCCCAAAAATCACTTAATGTTCACCTCCCGGGAATAAGATGAAGCCTTAGATTCCAAAATTGGAGTTCCCCAAGCAACCTAAGGAGTGACCAAGATCATTTCCCTTAATGGCATTACTAATGAAGGTTAAATCAAACAATATTTATACTCCATAGTATAATTAGTGGGCTATCGAGTAATTTTTATGAAATAGGGGTAGTCTCCCACCATTTGAACTAACAAGGAGCTATCAAAAAGATATTTGCGCACTCCCCAGGGTGCATGACCTAAGGAGAACACGGATGAAAAATCTTATATATAGGGGTGACCTCCTTTTATTCTCACTTGTCAATTCACTCGCCCTTGCATGTATACTGGCTCTTTACATGTCAAGAGGATTTTCTCTCTCTAGAAATACTTCTCAAAATTATATTTAGTCTCTTACAAGTCTAAGAATCTCAATGAAAAAAAGATCAAAAAGACAAAAAAGAAAAGAAGAACAAAGAAGCGAAGAAAGGTGAAGAAAAATCATCATTCCAAAGAGGCAAGGTAAGTTCTCAAAACATTATACTTTTTATATTTTCTTGTGATAACTAAGACAAAAAAAAAAAAAAAAAAAAAAAAAAAAAAAAAAAGCCAAAAAATAGTCAAAACCCAACAAAAATACAAGTCCTTCTCCGAGAACGCACAAAACAAATTCATTTTTCTACATTTATTTTTATTGTCATTTACTTTTCCTCTATGCGTCTTCACGCGCTTTTACTTTTTTACATTTATTATTCCGCTATGCGTCTTTCCTCATTTTAATTGTCTGATTTTTTTTTAGTTAAAACCATAGACTGGTACTAAGTCACGGTCCTTGAACTAGTATTTTACATATTTTACTGAGTCAAGTCCTTGGACTGACATGATACCTATATATACTTATAATAATGGAGTCCTCCCTAGCTAAAATGTAGAATAAAGGGAGACGTTCTCTTCCTTACGGGATAAGTGCAGTCTTCTTAAGAAACATTTCTCATCTCTTATCCACGATTAGGACTGACGTTATATTATATTTATATATGAAGTTTATCTAAGCTAGAAATTCATGAAGGGAGAATTTTCTATACCTAGTTCCTAGGTTTCCCTTCCTGTGAGAAATTTTAAATGAGGGTTAAGCAAAATCATTTCCAAATGGTTTTGGTTAAAGTAGTTATGACAAAACTATGTGTAAAAAATTGTTACTTTCATTTTCCTAAAAATTATAGAAAACCAAGTCTCATTTGTATTTTTCCAAAAAATAGAACTTCAAAAAAAATAAAAAAAGATTTGTTCTTGTTTTTCCACCCTAAAAGTTTTTTCCATAAAAATAAAGTGTTTTTCTTCATCTTTAAAAAAAAAAAAAAAAAAAAAAAAAAGAAATCTTAAATATTTCTTTGAATAAAACTTTAAATCTTTCTTTCATATCTAAAGCTAAAAATGTTTTTTTCTAAAAAATATTTTTTTTCTTTTTTTCCCTTCTTAAAAATATTATTTTTCTAAAAAATATTTTCCCTTTTTCAAAAATAAGTTTTCTTATCAAAACTAAGAAATGTTTTCATATGAAAAAAAAATTGTCTTCCTCACAAGAAGACAAGTTTTCTAAAAATATTTCTTCAGTTAAAAGAATGTTCTTAAAATTGTTTTTTTAATATGTTTTTCTTCTTTAAAAGACTAAAACATTCTTTTTCGCTTAAGAAAAAAATATTTTTCTCTTAAAATGTCTTCTTCACAAGAAGACAAAAAAATTTCAAATATATTTTTCTCTTAAAAAACTTTTTTCTTCTATTATTTTTTAAAAACAAGTCTTGCTTTATTGAAAAAAAATTCTTTTCTACTCAAAATTGTTTTCTTAAAGTTTCTTCAAAAAACTTTTCCTTTAAAAAATATTTTTTAAAAGTCGAAAATGGTTCTTTATGATTTTTTTTAATCATTTTTTCCTTATACATTCTTTTCCAAAATCAAAAATGTTTATTTTTTTAAATCATTTTCTCCAGAAATAAAAAGAAATAAAAATGTTTTTCTTAGTCTTTAATTTTTATTTTCTTAAATAACTCTTTTTTTTTTTTTTAATTTCTTTGAAAATAAAGGGAAATCCTTTTACTTTTAAATTTTTCATTCTTTTTTACTAAAGTTTTTCCATCATAACTTAAGCTAAATAAATAAATAAAAAGATAAAGATATAAATCGAAAAAATAACGCCTTCTACGATTATAACCGACATCCGAACTTAAAGAATACTCTAGTTAAGACCTTTTGAGTCAAATTTTGGTCCATTGCAAGAAGTTTCTTTCTTTACTTTATTTTTTTTCTTCAAAATTCGGTGACCTAGCACACCATTTCAAAACCAATACTAGGTGGCGACTCTTAGGTTTCATAAAATATTCGGTCCAAGTAAATTAGTTCAAAAGCAACGCCTAGAAAAGCACTTGAACTTGTTCTTTCTTAAAATCTTTTCAAAAATAAAACTTATCCAAAAGTATTTTCAAATGGATAAGTTATTTTTAAAAAATGAACGAGACTTCGAATATTAACACCAAGACTCAGGTTGGTATTGTCATTTGATAGTGAAATCTGGGGCACGTCAGCTTGCAACTCCGCTGGGGACGACTATTTGAGGGTCAAGCCTAGTGGTGTCTAAATCATTTCAAATCAAATTCAAGTCCAAATTTTTGTTTCATTTTGTTGGTTAAAGATAATACATTTTTCCCTAAGAAAAAAAATGATAATGAAAAAAATAAAAATAATAATATACTTCTTCATTTCTTTCCATTTTGCATAAGTATTCTCTCCAAGGCACGAGTACCCAATTAAATTTGCTTTCACTTTTAGAACCCTAGTTATCAACCTCATTAGGAGGCCGGGAGTAGGGGTCGAAATTGAGCAAATTTATCACGCTGATCTAAACTTCAAAATCCTATAGGACTAAAATAAATAGTTAGTAGGGGCTAGTTATGCGGTTCATCCACCGAGATCAAGCCTCGAAACTTGCCTTGCTCAGATCACCAGCCAACGGCAACGATGGATGTTTCCTCGAGACTCCGAAGGTTTCAAGATCTGGGAGCCGAGCCTTTTTAGGATATGTTAGAAGAAAAACCGTGAACCTCATTTAGTGAGTCTAAGATAGAAATTCTGTCAAAACCCGAATTTTGAAGACATTGCATAGGATTGGAGAGACATGTTTATATATGTTGCTTTATCTTACTTCATCTCATAGCATGAAGCTATACACTAGAAATCTCTAGGACCAATAAGACTTGGAGATAGCCAACCTAAGAATTTTTATTTTTTCCTCATGATTACATTCAAAATCAGGATCCTATCCAAATGACAATGAACCATTATGAAGAAGAAAAATAAAAAAATCCTATGTTGTTTGTTTATACCATGACTTATCGGGCTAAGAGATATTATTGATGCATAGGTGTAGACACCGTATTTTATCTCGCTCATTTTTAATTTAAAAAATGTTTCGGGTCCAAAGTAAAACAAACTTTAAACCGACATTAGAGAGACAATTTTTTTTACCTTAGATTACGTGTTAAATATTACAAAAAAGATTAAAAAAAAAATATAGAAAAATCGCCAATTGGATCGAATTTTTGTATAAACAAAATTTTTGAGGTCAAATCGGAAATCTCTAAAAATTAATTTGAGGACTATAATGACAAAATTAAAAGTGAATTTTCTAAGGATATCACTTTTGATATGTTTAATTTCAATTTTCACCCTTTAATTTGAACAAATTTCACCAAATATACTTATTTTATGTTTTGACCTAAAAACCTTTTGTTTTCTTTGATTTTATCAAATTGACAACTAAAAACACTTTAGTTTTTGAAATTGAATGTTCCAATAATATTTTGGATAGTTTAATATCATTTTTAAACCTTTAATTTCAAGGAAAACAAGAAATAAGTCTTTAATTAGACAAAGAAGTGCCCAAAACACAAAAATTGCTACAAACACCCCTGGGAATAAGATGAAGCATTGGATGCTTCTTGGGAGTTACGATAGCCAAAATTGAGCATCCCTAGGTGTAGACACTGTATTTTATCCCGCCCATTTAGTATCAGATCTAAAGCACAAGTTTGGGTAAATTTTAAACTGAGGTTTAAAGGGAACAAATTTTTGCTGTTATTACATTGGATTAAACAACAAAAAACACAAAAAATCATAAAATTATCAATTTGATTAAGTTCAGTACAAGAAAAAGTTTCAGGTCAATCTTGAAATTCCTAAATTTAAGAGGGACTAAAATGATATGATTAAAAATTGATTTTCATGAAATCACTTTTGATATGAATAAAAATCAATTACTACCCTTTTACTTAAGGAAATTTTGCCAATTATCGTTGTTACTCGTTTTTACCCCTAATACTTTTACTACCACCGGTTTTGTTTTTTTGACACAAAAAAAGCTTCTTTAAATTTTTGTTTAAAGTAATAATCTTCAAGAAATCAAGCCAAAAGGCCTTGATTTAGCCAAAGAAACTACCATGACAAAACTAGTTACTCAAAATAACTAATGCTAAAGACATGGTTCGAAACCAACCAAATCAAATGTCATCATGACAAACATTCAAGGCCCATCATATCAGGGCCACATCACATATTAAATAACTCATTAATGAGAATTAGATGATGAGATATTTTCAATATCTTTCTATATCAAAATATCTAGGATGGAAACCTAATTACTTGAGAGTAACTAACGGTTACAAAACTAACCGAACCGGTTTCCCATCATATCATGAATTAAATGATCCATCAAGTCAAGTTCAAATCAAGAATTTAACGTTTGAATCAACCTTTAGAGACTACATTCAATGGATGAAGATATTTTCATCAAAATATCTCAAGGAAACTTCGTTACTTCAAAAATATCTAAATGGTTACGAAACTATCCAGATCAATTCCCATTTCATCAATGCATTAAATTCTCATCAAATCAAGCCTTAAATGCATGAATGATATGTAGAGACTACATTAATTGAATTCCCTAAGGAGCATTAAATGCAAATGAGATATTTTCAAGAAAGTAACTAGATTAACTAGAGTAACTAGTATTTAGCAAGCAAACGGAATCGGATAACATCATATCAAGAATTTATGAACCCATGTGCCAACCAATGATAGTCACTGATGAGCAATGTTGAGCAATCATTGCTAAAATATTTTGAAGATTGTGTAATTATTACAAAATCTAATGATTACATAGAGAATATTAGTAAATCTTCAAGATTTGACTCTAACCATAAAAGTGAGAGACATCAAAGGGTGGTACCTAGACAAAACACACCCTGAGGAAGAGGCTAGGTAGGCCTGCACATTACCCAATGTGCAGGCTCTTCGAGCATATAAATAGGCAGACTGTTTTCATTTGAAAAAAGGCTTGATCATACACATTCTCTCTCTAATCTTGAAATTCTCTCTCAGGTCTATGGAATTCTTAAGCCTTCTACTTCAAAAATGTTCTAAACTCTTGTCAAAAAGTTGTTCTTTAGATCCTTAGAACAATATCTCAAGAAATTGTTGAGAAACGATCAAGAACAACCAAGAAGATCAAAGAATGAGAAGAAAGAAAAACACTTAGGGAAAGACCATTCCCCTAAGTTATACAAGTCCTCTTAAACCTCTCTTTGATTTTTTTTAAATATCGATATATTTCTTGTACATAGCATATTTGGTTAATTCTTAGATGCATAGATCATGTACATTGTGTAGATATAAAAAAAAAACATGTCAAGAACATAAAAGACATGAAAAAAATATCAAGTTCATATCAAGAGCATGTTAAAAACATCAAAAACACCATGAGTTGTACATAGTATCTTTGATTTTCTCAAGAACATATGAAACCGAACTCTAATGAACTCAAAATAAACTTTCGACAAAGAACTACTAACTACTAACAACTACTATTTATTTTTCTGCAATAGTCTAAATCACACCCTGGCACTAAGTCACGGGCTTGTGGATTGGAACCACACACACACACACACACACACACATACATACTACTCTGTCGAGACTCTTGTGGCTAAAATTCAGAATAAAGGGGGAACCTCTATCTTTCCGGGATAAATGTGCATCTTCTTTAGAAACAATTATGTTTTCTTAGTTACAAGTAGGACTGACACACATATGATGTATTTTATTTCCTTTTAAACTAATAACACAAACCTAAACACTAAACTTGCCTAAGAAAGTGAGTTTGGTTGGAATGTTCTTGAAAAAATCAAAAGTGTATATGTACTTATCATCGGTGCCATTCATATTCTTATCTCATAAAAATAAAAAATAAAAGTCATCTCGAAATGAATTACGTATTGACATGATTCTTAACTATCGGAGATACATAGGCAACCTACACATGGGTTCGGTCACTTGTTTAAACAAAATCATCTTGAAAATATGAACTATGTGCTTATCTGATTCTCAGTTATCTAAGATACGTAGGCAACACGCACACGGGTTTGGTCACTTGTTTAAACAAAAAATCATCTTGAAAAGATGAACTATGCATTGACCTAATTCTCAGCTACCTAATATACTTAAGCAAACCACACAAGAGTTCAGTCACTTGTTTAAGCAAAATCATCTTGAAATAACGAACTACGTTTCAATCTAATTCCTCGTGAAAATTAGGATACGTAGGCAACCTTTATAGGTTCTATCGGCAAAAAAAAAAAAAAAACAAATAAAATATTTTTATTTAATAAGTTTTATCTGTTACTGCTGTTAGATAGTTAATTTTTCTTGTTTCCTTACATAAAAAAAGCATAAAAGGCAAAAACATAAAAATAGGAATTATTGTGTCAAACAAAATTGAAAGAAATTACTTGGATATGTTTAAATGTGAAAATTCATTTAAACTTAGGTACTATCTTCAGACGGGTGTCTTGGGGTACCTAATACCTTCCCCGAGTATAACTAATCCCCGAAAAAAAAAAAAAAAATCTCTTGTAAAGACAAATTGTTTTTGAGTCAAAACATAGGCCATTTTAAAAAAAAAAAAAAAAAAAATTCTAAAATTCCAGTGACCTAGCACACCATTTAACTCAATGTTAGGTGGCGACTCCATTTTTGAAATAAATCCTAGCCCAAGGAATGTTTCAAAACCGGTGCTTAGAAAAGTCTTTGAAAATTGTTTTATAAAAATAAAGAGATTTTGAGGATTTTGAGAAGGAGAAAACAAAACCTTGTTTTGCTCTTCTTCCCATTCCCCTACTTGCTCTGCTTCCAAAATTCGAGGTGCGTTAGCTGGCGATTTTGCTGGGGACTTTTGAGGGTCAAGCTTGGTTGGAGTCTAAATTTATTTGTATGATTAAATAAAATCCAAGAAATGTGTCTTTGGTTTTAAACATAAATGATTCCCTTTCCAAAAAAAAAAAATAAAGAAAGAAAGAAAATGAAAAAAAAATAAAAAAATTAACATACTTTGTTTATGTTTGCATGCATTTATTTACTGTCTTTAAATATTTTTATATACTTTATGTAAACTTTCTCCAACCCACGAGCACCACTTTGCATTGCATATCATGAGGAAAAAAAACAAAAAACAAAGTTGCAAACCTCTTAGTGGTAGAGAAGATGACAATAGGGGCTGAAGTTGTGTGATTTCACCACGCCGACCTAAGCTCCGAATCCCTATAGGACTAGAAAGAGGAGTCAGTAGAAGTAAGATTAGGCGGTTTATTCCTTAGGATCTGGCTTTGAGACTCACCTCGCTCGGATCAACAACCAACGATGGATGTTTCCTCGAGGAGGACGCCGGAGGTTTGAAGATCTGGGAACCGAAGTTTTCTAGGATACGTTAGTAGAAAAACATTTCCAGAATGGGAAAATTATAGATCTGGACAATGAAGGCCAGCGATTGAACATTCCAAATCTGGACGATGAATCGTTGGCTATTGAGCATTCCAAATTTGAGGTTGTTGTTCAGATGTTCACCTCTTTTTATTTTTGTTTCAAAATATTGTTAACATTCACGTCAATTCGCAGAAGTGTAAATATTCAGAACTTGTTCATTTTTGTTCTTTGTGAACATTCATACAGGTTCTGTGAATGTTGATCTTAGGTTTTATTTTCAATGTTTTGATTTATTGTTCTAACTGGTTTTGGTAGAGTTTTGTTTAGTGATTGTGATTGTTCTTATTTGATCGTTTTGTTTTTTTGCGATAATTCATACCAAATTGTGTTTTGGTGAATGTTCATGTGGTTTGGTGAAATATTCACGCCGGTTTGTTTTTCGTTGATCTTAGTTTTTTTAATATTTTGTTATTAGTTTTATTTTTTTTAGTAAACGTTCATATCGGTTTGTTTTTGTTGATCTTAAGGTTTATTTTCAATGTTTTGATTTGTTATCCTTGGTTGTTTTAATTGTCCACTAAAAATTGTGAACATTCAGAGTAGCATAATTAGCCGTTAAATATATTAAAATATTTAAAAATAATAAAATAAAAATATGAATGTTCACGTCTTGTTATATTTTACAGAATAGAATATTATATAAATTATGGGGAAAAAATGATAAGAGAATATAGAATTATAGTAGTAGAGGGTCTATTTTATGAGTAGTATATTTTTGAAGGGTTAAATAATAAATTTTTTCAAAAAGTTCAAAGTTATTATAATACATAAAAGTAGTGTAATTTTTTTCATTTAAAAAATTATAGCAATTTTTATAGTACAGTGATTTTAGATTTTTGATAGAATTATCTAGAATTGAATGAACAGTAAATTGTAAAATTTTGAGTTCATAACAAAATTAATAATTGGAGCATCCTACAAATATAAGCATTACAAAATATGATTTTTTTTTTTTTTTTTTTTACTAAGATAATCGTTGAAATTTATAAGCTACAATGCATGAATTTCAAATATGATATGAACTTGGCCAATCTTCAATGAATTGAAAAGGTATACTTGGGTGAAAATGCATGGATCACAAACATGATAATTTGCATATCCATTCTCAAATCTGATTTATGTGAGTAATTAAGTTCACATCACTTAAATTATTTCATATTCCAAGTTCGTGTTGTATAACTTTTCACATACATTTATTTTTTAACTGAAATTAATTACAAATTTTAATATATAAATTGTCAATTTCAAGCATATTCAGAAGAGATATGCAGGGGAAAAAATAAAAAATATAAAGATTGTTTTAATTAAAAAATAAAAAATAAAATGTTTAAATTTATTTAAAAACAACAGATTGGAACTTTAAAATTTTGGTAGGATAAAATGAAAGCATTTGGACTTAATTCTTTTGGATTTAATTAGACATATGTATTATTTTCGAATGAGTGTCTTGGGGTGTCTAATATCTCTGTTGAGCATAACAGATCGCCGAAATGAATCTTTTGGTTATACCTTTCTTGTAAAGACACTTTTTGGGGCCATTTCAAAATATATTTTGTCTTGTATTTTGTTGACCTAACACACCAATTCAAGTTCAATCCTATGATGTTTCAAATAAATGCAAATATTTAATTTTCAGGGTGCGTGAATACTCAATGATTTGAAAATAACATTTCGTGAATGATAAAAATTCTATATAAAAAAGCAAAAAGAAATGAATAAATCTCAATCCTTTATCTAAATAACATTCCATTGCACTTGAGAGGTCCAATAATTGCAAAACAGTCCTTTAGAACCAATTTATAATATGATTCTAAATGATTGCTGAAAATAGTCGACTATATCCAAAGTTGATTACTTGTGATGTCATTTACTTCCCAGCTTAAAACTAACTTTGTTGCCCTAACTAGCCAACTCAATCAAATGTAGACTACGTAGATATTTGTATGTTTCATTTAGAATGGTCCAGACTATTTTTTTTTTTACCTCAGCTAGTCGACTAGATCACATGTAGACCACTTAGAAAGTCATATACTTCGACCATAATACTCTAAAAACTATTTTTCATCTCCCAATGCTAAATCTTTTGCTCATTAAGAATACTAGGGATGGACACATGCTTTGCACGTGCCCATCAAAAATTTATATTAGTTTAATTTTTTTTGTGACGTGTGAAAATATTATATAAATATATTAAATAATAAAAATAATAAATATAAATTTGGAACTCACAATCTATTTTTAACAGTTTTAGACTTCTAAGATCAGTTCAAATTTTTTTTTTCTACTTCATAGTGTTTCGAATTCTAGTGGACATTATCATTTGTAAATATGCCAATTTATTTATAAATTAAAACATGAAGAACCAAAACAATAGAGTGTGTATTTTATATTCATTCTATTATTATCTTTTTTTGCTTATGTTATATTATTCAATATTTGCTTCGTTCTTTATTTATTTTTTTCAATTTATTTTTTTTGGTTTCTATTACATATGATGGACTAATAAAAAAATGAAAGTGTTAAATATTAAGATATAAAATGTGAATACAATCAAATTTTAAAAATAAAATTTTTATTATTTTTTTTCAATATTTTCATTTATTTTTCGTTTTTAGTTTCTATTATAAACTACAGACTAATAGAAACTGAAAATAGTAAAAGATAAAATGCTAGTAAGGTCAAATTTTAAAGGTGAAATTTGTAATATTTTATGTTAAAATTGAACACATAAAGTGAGAGATGATTATTCTTTATCGAATATATGAATATTAAAACATTACGAAGTAGAAGTGAGTTACGCTCAAATTTTAAGAGTAAAATTAATAATTTACTCAATTTGAAGATTGAGGTGATTAATGGGAGCACCAATTTAGGTTTCTTTCTTTAAATTTGAGAATTAATTGGAAAATAAAATATGATGAAAACTACAACGATAGAAAGTGTTTAGTTATTTTGTTAAAATTGTGACTAATAGCAACTAAAATCAATAAGTTAGACTAAAAATAATATATTTTCGGACTATTATGAAAATATTAGAAAGATAACAACAACATATATTTTAGAGTAATATGAAAATATCAAAAGTTAGGGAGAATAATGTGAATGGGTTTAAAGTTTTGAGGGCGTATTCATATTTTTTATTTTTTTTATACCTTTTTTCTTATTTTTGTGTGTTTTAATTTTTTTTTTTTTTTTCATTATTCAATATGTTTTTCTCTTCTTTTTGTGTTTTACATTTATTTTGTATTCTTTTGTTTCGATTATATGAAAATGAGAATATTAAATATTAAGAAGTAAAATATAACTACAATTAAATCTTAAAGGTAAAATCTATAACATTTTATTTGAAAGTTGAATGACAATTGCTTATTTGTAAATATATGAATATTATTAAGAAGTAAAAGCAAACAAAACTTAAATTTTAAGAGTAAAATCAATAATTTATTCCAACTTGAAAATTGAGTTGATTAGTTGGAATGTTTTCTTTCCTTAAATTTGAGAATTAATTAAAAAAAATTATAAAATAAAAAGGTTTTTTTTTTTTTTTTTTTTCTGTTTTGTTAGAATTGTGATATTTAGCAGAAAAGATCAGTCAATTAAACTAAAAATGATACATTTTGGACTAATATAAAAATATTGAGAAGATAAAAGCAATATATGTTTTGAAATAATTTGCAAATATTAAAAATTAGGGAGAATCCTCATAGCAGCATACTTCTCGTTCTAACCCCCTCAACGACCACCATCATCAACACCTTAAATTGTCTTTTCCAAAATTTAATGAAGACGACCCAATTGGCTGGATCTACAAGGCAGAACAATACTTTAATTTCCAAAATATTGTACCAAACCAACAAGTTCATCTGGCCTCCTTTCGTTTAAAAGGAATCGCCCTACAATGGGATAGGTAGTTAACGAAATTTTGTGGACCACACAAATGGGATGAATTCTCTAAGGCTATACAACTCCGGTTTGGTCCAATCGACTATGAGGACCCATCGAAAGCTCTGACTCGCCTTAAACAAACCACCACCATGGCATCTTATCAAGAAACGTTCGAGAAACTGTCACACTGAGTTGATGGCCTGCCCAAAAATTTTCTAATTGGGTGTTTTATTGTGGGACTTCAAGATAACATCCGTATAGACGTAAAAATTAAACAATCTCGTAGCTTGGCAGATACGATAGGATTGGCTCGACTCATCAAAAAATAGAACCAACTGCAACAAGAACCAAACGAGCAATTCTACCCCCACACCGCCTTAGTGACACAGAGGACATTACCGAATCTAATAGCTGGGGTGTTGGGGCCTCCACCAATCCAACGCATGAACCAAAGTTCCAATACTACACCATCAACCTTTTGCCGAATCGCCAATCAGGAGGCGCGAGAACGTCGAGAAAAGAGGTTATGTTATTATTGTGACGAGAAATTCACTTCAGGCCATCGTTGCAAATGGCTGCAGTTATTTATGATCGAGGACTCACCTCATGTGAGCATCGAGGATGTCAATGATGTTCAACCAGAAAAAAAACTATAATTGATACGAGATAGGGTTTTATGAAACCCAAAATGTCCACCGATTGGCAATGGACTTTATCGAGCGAGTGGCATTTTATCTAGTCATGTCCTAATTAGATCCTTGTGGACAAAGATCTAAAAGAGGGATGGTAATGATATGTGTCATTTATGTAGGTTATGTGGGTCTTTTATTGTATTGTATTTTCTCTTTCTCGATAGTGTAGTTGGTAGTGGGTCTTGATAGTGTATGGTAGGTAATGTAGTGGGTGGTTGTGTTTCTCTCTACTTGTGTAGAGAGTGGGTCTAGGTAGTTTATAGTGTTGGGAGGTTGTGTTTTACATGGGTTTGCATGTATGTGGGTTGATTCTCTCTCTTTAGGTAGTTGTGGGTCTTGTTTGTATAAAGTTTTACGGTGTTGAATGAAAAAATGGGAGATCAATTTACCAAAGTTCTTATCTTTTTCTTCTCATGCTTCTCTCTCTTCCTCAACTCTAAATTCCTTCTTACCAAAGGACCCATAAAGTAACTTGTCAAAACCATTCTGAGTTCGCAGACTGTACGCGGTATCTCTAAATCAAGCCAAAAATTATGAGTGTAGGTGTTGGTGGATTTTGTGGAGAATGAGGAGAGAACGCACCCATTTTCTCCGAAACGCATGCAAAGAATAGGATTGTTCCTCTTCTTGCGAGAGTATTCGACGATAAACGAATGGCTCTTAATCAAATCATACCAAGTTTTGAAAACAAATCTGAAACGAATCAACAATTTCACCGTTAATTTCAATAGGATGTTCTCCACCATATCTTCTTGCAATTTTACCAAATCTTTGGCGATAGAGAGAGAAGATCTTCTTTTCCTTTTCATTCTTCAACAAACAATGTGTATTCTGAAGCAAATATGCTTGCTTTATATTTCCTAATCGGAACACTCTCTCTAAATATCACCCACCTCTCTAGTAGATAACTTCTAATTCCCTTATAACACCTTGCAGTTTAATTTTATTTAAAAATATAAATAAAATTAAATATTTAATCTACATTTTATATGAAATAGACAAAAATATTCTATATTTTTAGTTTTTTTATTTTGTGTTTAATAGAAAAGGAAAATAGAAAGAGAGATAGAGATAAAAAATTTAGGAAAAAATATTTTGGGCTCCCAAACAACTCAAAAGCAACTTTTCAAGGACCAGGTTATTTAGGACTAGCCCAAAACTCCCAGAAAAATTTGCTTGCCGAATATGCCCCTAGGTAGATTTGTAATTTACAAATCTATGTCACCGATCTTACTACCATACTACACGGTATCACATCAATCGACTGCACAACGCGCCTCCTGCATGACCTACATGACTGCAAATTCCGTCATCATCGCTCCACTACATCTTGTTTGAAGTAGTTACAGGACTGAACGATTATGCGATTTTCATGGAAAACTCGAACTCCCGAAAAACCCTAGAACTCCGATTCTGAGTGATTCTCTCTGAATCTATTGATTTTCACCAAAAATTGTAAGAAATCGATGCCTCGAAATAGAAAGAACAACAAAACCCTAAGAAATCGGTGTATAAAAAAACTCAGAAATCGGCAAAAACCTTAAGAAGAAGAATGGCGAACACGAGGTCTTCAGAGAAGAATAAGAAGCATAGTGAGACAACAACATCCAAATAGTCCAAACAATCAAAAAAGCCAATAGAACCACAACATTCGGCACATAAAGGGAAAGAGAATGAACATGACAAAAACTAGAAAGAAGAGGTTGAGCAAGAAGGTAAGCAAGACATACAATAGTCGTTATATTCAAAAATTTTAAGTGGATATCATCTACATGAACTATTGAATATGTTTAGAACAAAGTTCAGGCGATATCCATTGATTTGTGAAAATGTGTCGTGCAAATTTAAGTGGATATCATTTGAGAATAAGAAACTGTGTCTGAAAAAGTGTTGTTCATAGCTGTACATATTCAAAACAACCCGAAAAGTTAAGTGGATATCATCTAACTATCATCTGAATGATTACATTTTATAGGGAGAATGTGTGCGAATGTGTCCTACATAGCTTTATTATCTGTGTGCAAAGAGTCAAGTGGATATCATCTAACTATCATCTCAATTATTACGTTTCATAGGGAGAATGTGTGCAAATGTGTTGTACATAGATTTTAAGTAGATATCAACTATATGAACTGTTGAATACGTTTAGAAAAAAGTTCAGGCGATAACCGTTGATTTGTGAAAATGTGTCGTACAGAGTTAAGTGGATATCATCTGAGAATAAACAAACTATGTCTGAAAATGTGTTGTTCATAGCTGTATGTACTTGGAACAACCCGAAAATTCAAGTGGATATCATCTCACTATCATCTGAATAATTACATTTCATAGAGAGAATGTGTGCAAATGTGTCGTACATAGTTTTATTATCTATGTGCAAAAATGTCTTCAAAAAATGTGTCGTACATATCACTTGGAAAACACAAGTGCAGTTGTGTCATGCACAGTCGCGCATAGTTGAAAACAAAACTGGATATCATGTAGATATCGTTTGAATGTGAACCTATCATCTGATAAAATCGTGCATATATGTCATCAGCCTATGTCTTGTTTTAAAGTTATTTTTTCTTGTGAACAGTTATTACTGACAGTGACTTCGAGCATATCCTTGTTAAAAGAACCCGAAGCAAAAAAAAATGAAAAGAAAAGCAAAACAGAAACAAGTAGAAGACATGATAAATTTTATCTCCAATTCAGATCGTCGTTAAAACTTGTGTATGAGTTGCTTAACACCATTACTCTGAAAACAAAACATAAGAACTTACAGCAAGCTAAGCCATTTTGGTTAATTTTTAATGCAATTTTGAAGAAGATAGAGAAGTTGGACATGATGAGAAAGTTGGACAACAACATCATCCAAATAATGAAGACTTGGAACCAAGAAACAAACTTATTTAAAATTTAGAGGTGTTGATGTCAAATTGGTTGTTTCGAATGTGAGATTGCTTTTTCGCTTGAAATGTGGTGATAAAGTCATCAACTACTTGTATGGCAAAATAGAAAGTCAATATTTGGTAAGTATTTGCAAATATCCAAAGTGATTGTCCACAATTGACATAAAAATGAAAAAATGAAATCATGGACTCGGTAAAGAGTGACAACGATGAAGACATTTGGCATGTTGTTAGTTTGTTATGCCTATATCTGCTAGGCACATGTTTGCTTGCCAACAGTGGACAATTTGTGGCATTCAGACTTTACAAGTATGTTGAAAACATTGAATAAATGCACACTTATGCTTGGCATAACGTAATTCATAACTTATTAATCACATCAATTCAGCAAAACACCCTACAGCTTGAGAAGGTGAAATGATGTGTTCTTGCATTACTAGTATATAAAAAACGTAACTCATTTCCATTTTGAAATGTCCATTTAATCTCAATAACCAAAATAAATTGAATAATTACTAATAAACTGTCAAATTTGTCTAGTATTGGTTTTGTAAGCATGTTAATGCGATCAAGGAAGATAAGAAGGCATGCCCACGGTTTGTGAAATGGGATCTTTCAAAATTGACAACAGACATGTTGAAAAATGTACTGAGTGAGAGTACACATCATGGCCCAGATATCAGGGTAAGTGAATATCTATGTACTGCTTTATAATATTTTCTGTATGCATTCTTTGTTCCACTTAAAAGTACATAAGCAACGTATGTATTGCATACATATTGTTTAGTAGATATCTACTTGAAAATACACATCTTTAGTGATATTTGCTAAAAACGTTATGTTGACAGGTTAATCCAAATACCCTGAAAATGACAAGAAATTAGACAAAATGATAACACACGCTGATGATTTAAAAAATAAGCATGCTTAAAAAGGAGAAAAAAATCGGAATCTCAAAAAACATGGATGATAAAAAAAAATCATGGAGTGAGGAATGTAGAGAAGATGAGAAGGACAAAGGCGAAGGCGAACCTGAGACTATGGCGACCCCCCCCCCCCCCACCCCATAGTACTCAGTTCAGTCACGGCATTTCGGACAGTCTGAATTGGTGAATACACCTAATTTCACGTATTTCAATTGAAATGCATTGAAAAGCGAAAATGAAGAAGGTGAAATTAGAAAAGCAAGTAAGGAACTACAAGCCAAAATTGAGAGTTTGGAGCACGAGAATGCAAAGCTGAAACAGAAAAATAGCAAACTAAGAAAAAAAAAAGGCAAGATGAGAGAAAATTGTGAAACTGAAACTGTAATTGGCTGAGCTGAAAAAGATAAGTCATCAGCTGAAAGAAGAAGATGACAAAACAATAAGACAATTAGCAAAACAAATGACTCGAAAAAAGAAGTGGACAAGAAGTTCCAGAATTTGATCTACTCTTAGCTCAAAGGGAGAAGGACCTCAAAATGCCAAAAAACAGTCCTCTTCCTCCTGACCTTGTTGCTGAAGAAGAAATTGAACATCATCACGAAGATATCCATGTAGAGATGAGGCCCGAAGAAGATGAATAAATGGAAAAAAAAAATCGATAGAAAAACCAGGTGAAAGCTCAATGGTTAAAAAGCTCAATGGTTAAAAGGTTAAAAGGCTAAAAAAAATATCATTTCTGCATTTTTTGATGTCCAAATATTTAAAATCATCTTCATTCCTTCTTTTATATATATATATATATATATATATATATATATAAAAGAAGGAATGAAGATGATTTTAAATATTTGGACATCAAAAAATGCAGAAATGATAAAGGAAAACACAAACAAACGGTTGATCTCGACACATATCAAGCATAAAAAAAAAAAAAAAAAAAAAAAAAAAGGTTGCCAAACTACCTAAGAGACATCAAAGTGAAGTAACAACTTCACTATCTGATGAGGATTGGCAAAAGATAACTATCATTTGCAAAACCGAAGGACTAAGGTAACAGAAAATACACATCAAACATTTTTTTATATATTCTGGTCATATAAAATCGCATGAAAAAATGTTAACCATTTCTTATATAATACACAACGCAAATGAAAAATATAGTGTTGCATCTCTCGTAGATGTTATTTCACTTATGAACGGGGAGAACTTAGCAACTTTGTAAGTGAATATATTAAAAAACATCACACATGTCATCATAAAAAGTGCAAAACTAAAAATCAAATTTGATTGCAAGTTGTAGATAGCTACACAGAGTTCTTAAGGGACAAGAATGCCGAATTAGAAATCTTTTAAAAAAATGAAGGAATCCCATTCGATGACTGCTCATACTTCATAACAAGTTATTGTTGGGTATGTTTGGGTACATTTATACATCCATTTGATGCATTATAATTTCATGGAAAAAAAATAGTGCGTATATATATATATATATATATTAATTGAGTGGATATCAACTGAATTCTATCGTTTATTCCGTGGATATTAACTGAATTATTTTAATTATTTACTGAATCATAAATTGTTCCTATTTCTTACAACTTTGGGTTAAGGATAGATCCATAATGTCAATTGAAAAGATTTTGAATACCCAAATCAATGAAACGTTGAAAGGCGACTATCGATACATTCACTTCCCCATCAACACAATAGATGATGGGTTAAATCATTGGATGCTGCTTGTGTTTGACACAAGTAAGGCAGAATGGAGACACTATAATTCGCTCCAAGCAAGAGTTGGCACGCGAGATCCATACTTCAAAGACACATTGCTAATGGTAATAAAACTCATGCTTTGTTTCCATTCCTATCTTAAATCTTAAATAATAATACTTTAATTTAAAATTTTGTTTCTTTTCTAGAGAAAGTATGTAGTGGATATCATCAAAGATCTTAGAGAAGATGGTGAAGAGTTATAAATAACCCAGACTGAAACTCATCTAACAAACATCAAGAACAGTCCACAACAAATACAAGGATCGTAAGTATTTCATTACACATTTTTTAATGGAATGTAAATTGTAAATAGACTCAAATGTATCAACTTTAAATGTTAGGTTGGATTGTAGGACAATGTTTTGTTTATAATGGACCAAACAGTCTAGGGGATGCCAATTGTGCCATTCGAAAATGAGAATAAAGTGAAAGAAGCGATGATAAAATATCAAGCAAAAATTTTGAATGCATTTTTGAATGATAAGGCCAAATAATGAACGCTTGAAAAGTTTGAGGTAACGAAAAACAGTGATCGATGAGGGAACACTGTTGACCCTAAAGATAATGCGTCTCGAGATGAAGATGTGGAAATTGATGAGGTGGAAATAAATATGCAATCACAAGAGACTGTTTGATAATGTTTGGAAATGTACTACTCTGTTTTGTTGTTTACATTGGTTGTTCAACAATGTGTTTGTACATACAATTTTGGTACTTGATGGCAGTATAGTTGTTCATCATATATAATTATGAAAAAACATATTTAATGAATATCTATTGTCGTGTATATTATTTGATGTGTAATGTGTTTACAATCTTTGTTCCACTAAGAAAATGCAAATAAACAACATATTTTAAAATTTCAGTAAATATCTACTGAAAAATATACATCTGAGTGGATATCTTCTTAACAGAACCTCAATTGACAAAATAAAACAGTGCACAACTCTTATTAATTATTCATATTAGTTGCCAAAATATTTGTTCAAACAATGGACAGTCTTTGTTCACACTACGAAAATGTAAACAAACAACATATTTTGAAAATTTTAGTAAATATCTACTGAAAAATACACATCTTTAGTGGATATCTTCTAAACAGATTTCTAGTTACAAATGAAACAATGTACTGGTCTTATTAATTTATTCACATTGGCTGCTAAATATCTGTGCAAAAAATGTATTTCTATATACAAGATTTGGTACATTGTGGCAGTATATTTGTTCACTATATATATCATAAAAAAACCTATTTAATGGATATCTATTGTTATGTATATTATTTGATATGTAATGTGGTTACAGTCTTTGTTCTACTAAGAAAATGTGAACAAAACGGCATATTTTAAAATTTCAATAGATATTTACTGATAAATACACATCCTTAGTGGATATCTTCTGAACAGAACCAAACTCTGGGTCATACTCTAAACAAAAATGGCTACCCGGGTTTGTCGACTGGCAAACACTAATTTACCACCTCAATAAGTTGTATGATACCAGATAATCACCATATTATAACTTTCGAGCCTTCTCTACCCCTAGCCATGCATGATTGTATGTTATCTCTAATCCATACATATTCTTGAAATCGGAAACAACATCAACACGACATTTAAGTGGATTTACACAAATCTGAACTGTCAATTCACTTGCAATGACATCAAATTCATCATCTCATTTTTGCAAGACCGAAATGACGCACCACAAGTATGCACGTTATCCAACTTTCTAATTAAAAAAAATCGAGTAACCATGTCAACTCTAGCATGGACATTCCACTTACAAGAAGTAGAATCCCTACGACAGCATGTATCAGTGACTCAAACACTGTCATTCTTCAAATAATCGAAATGAAACCCAACCTCAATTGAATACTTGACTAGATCACTACGAAATTCATCTCCTCCCCTATCAAAATGTTGATCCACCTCTCTAATAAGGGTGGACCACGACTTAGAACGGCGATTTGTCACATGGTTGACACAATAAGACCCAAGAAAATCCATCCCTTCATCATGTGGGGATGAGTCATGTCTCTCAATTAATAATCTGCTACAACTTGCAGAATTACCCAAGACTGGCTTATCAACACTCTCTTTCACAACAACATTCAAGTATCCCAAATTTAACAACTTAACTAACTCTAATAAAGCTGGAAAGTCGTTTTGGTCACTCAAAATACAATTTGACTGTCCCATAATTGAATAAGATATGCGCAATGAGTTACGTTGCAAGACATTCAATCGCTCAATCAACTTATCAACAAATACATCATATGTATATCTTTCATCAAGTCTCATCAAACACGTTTCCTCACCAAACGTACACACTATGATTAAACCTCCTATTGTCAAATACAAAATTGCAAATTCATAAAATAAAAACATAATATTACATTGCAGTATAAACATCCAAAACATTTAAGTAGAAATCCATACACTAAAGAGGATATCCACTTAAACCATATTAGCACAGAGAAACTTTGGAAAACAATACATTTAGCCCTAGAACACATTATAACACACTATAGGCAACAACGAAGAACACAAAACATAGGACGCTTGAAATAACAAGAACAAATCAATAAGAACAAACAAAGAATAAAGAACATGAACAACAAATCTCAATCGAAAATCGAAGATCACCCGAAATCAAGAACGGTAATCGAATCAATTTCACACAGCATGAGCAACTCAAATATGAATGCACAACCTGCAAAATTCATCGTCGTTACTCCAAATACGATTTTAAACAACAGAAACAAAGAAATATAGAGCAAAAAATAGAAATCGTAATGGCAAAGAGTAGTGAAGAGGAGCGAACAACTCTCTGCCAATTCAAAACTTCTCTTATATATATACACGAAGAGCAAAAAAAGAAACAAAAAGAGCATTCACCAGTAGTTTCAAATTCGAAATCGCGGTGGCAAAGAGGAGCGAAAAAGATCGAACATATTTCAACCAATGAGCGAATAGATCTCTTCCAAATCAGAATTCCCTTATATATATATATATATACGAAGGGCAAAAAAGAAAATTTGAAAATAAAAAATTGCCTTGGCGAAGAACCGCGAAAATGAGCGCTCATATCTCTGACAATGATCCATACATATATCTGACAATGATCCAACATATCTCTGACAATGATTGAAACATATCAAACTCTTTATACTTCCCTTATATATATACACACAGACACAAAGGGCAAAAAGAGAAAAGAAAAAAGTGTGCAGCTGAGACTGGAAAAGTTTTCCACCTTGGAAAAATGACTTTTAGAGGAAAATCCCCAAAATTTATTTTATACATTTTATTACCATTAAAAATATTAGATATAAATTAAAGAATAAAAGCAAATTAAGACATTTAATGTGTGTGTTTTTCCCTTTAATCCATAGTAGGAGGGGGCGAAGTGTAAATTTTTAAATAAAGGAGTACAAATGAAATAAGACTACAGCCCAAATTCCGTTTTTATAATTCACGAGGATTTAGCTAAAAAAAATTCCTAAATCACACTTTGTACGCTAAAGTTTTTGTATAGTCTCAATTTTCTCTCTAATATTTTTATTATTGCAATTTACTTTTTGAAATTTGATTTTAGTATCAATGTAATTAATTCTGGTAAATTTTGTCGCCGGAATAAGTTATATAACTTGATCATGAAAGAAAAGTAATGCGATAAAAAAAGGTTATGTCGTACTTTTGCCCAAGATATTTGAACATCGTAGATATTGCATTTTGTCCCGTAAGTCCAATATCTCTTACATCTCGTAATCCAATTATCACCTCATCAGGTTTACTGTAATTATTCTGGTCACGCTTCTCTGATAATTCCTCAGTAGCATTTAGCTCCTACTTCTTGTCTACATCTTCTTGAGATTGATTTTGTGGAAGTGATAAGAAAGTACTACTATATTTTTGTTGTTACAGTCAAGTGTCATAGGTATAATTAGTGAAGGTCATACTAATTGATATTTAATTGACTTAAAATGATGAATAAATTTAAATAATTTATTAGTTTGAATTTTTTATTTTTTATTTTGCTTTGTCATAAAAAAATCTAAATAATATGAATTTATCATTCCGGTCTACAAATTGTTCTTAATTTGTTTGTTAAAACATCGAAGGCATAAAATATAATTTAATATTTTCCTTTAATGTTTGAGTAAACTACAACATTACTCAAACATCAAGGGTACAAAATGTAATTAATCTTTTCCTTCATTTCATCATCTTCCCCTCATGTGAATCGATCTGGCGAAAAAGTTGACGAGAAAGGGTAAACTCCAGAGGGAAAATTACAAAAATTAAAACTTAATAGAACAATATGCTGCGACCACGGGTAACTTTTAATGGTGTAAACTGTGATTTGGCCAATTCCTCCCATTAAGTGGAGACTAATTAAACATTGGAGAGGAAAAATGATGAAATCTATGGTACAACAAAGCATTCACAAGGTCTACTTTTTCATCTTTCAGCTTTAACGAGATCAGAAAATAATTGTTTTTTTTTTTTAAAGTAAAACTTAGATTAGCTTCTTGCTCTGAAAGAAGCGCTTCAAGTGCCATAACTGCAACCCCGAAACTACAACGCAGATTCCGAGCGACATTATGCTGAACCTCGCCACTCTAGCATTGGTTTTTTCGCTTACCTCCCTCATTTCTGCTTCCCTGTTTGTGTGTGTGTGTGTGGAGAAAGAGAGAAAGGTCAAATTAAAAAAAGAAAAGATTAGATATACAAGTGTGCCGGGCACAATTTTTCACAGGACTTATTTTGACAATTTAGGCGGCATTTGTTTAGTGTTTCTGTTCTCAGGTTTCTGTTTTTGGTCCCAGAAAACTTGGAACAGAAACAGAAATCTGGGAATTATCATGTTCTGTGCCCAAAATATTATTCTGCAAGTCTAGGAACATAACACAAATACAATTTTTTGTTCCCATGTTTTTGAATCAAATATCTGGGAATAGAAACACTAAGGTGGCGTTTGGTTAGTGTTCCCACTTTTTGAACCCAACTGGAATGGGTTGGGTTGAGTTGAATTGGGTTGGGTTGAGAATTTTGGGAATAGAATTACGTTTAGTAACGACAATTTTTGTTTTGTGCTGATAACAGAATGTGTTTGGTAACGATTTTATCCTAAAACTAAATTTTTTTTTTTTTAATTTTTTTTTTTGTTTGGTGGCGGCCAGACGGCAGCGGCGGCGGCAAGGTGGCCGGACGGCCGCCGGCGGCGGCGGAGGTGGCCGGCGACGGTTGCCGGAGGTAGCCGGCGGCAGTGGAAGGTCGCCGGAGACAGCGGACGATCGCCGGACGGCGGAGGCGGAGGCGGGCGATGGTCGCCAGAGGTAACCACCGGCAGCGGAAGGTCGCCGGAGGTGGCCGGAGACGGCGGTCGGTCGCCGGACGGTGGCAGCCGGCGATGGTCGCCGGACGGTGGCCGGCGGTGGCAGGTGATGGTCGCCGGACGGTGGTCGACCGGCAGATGAAGTCGGAATTTGAGAATTTTGGGTTGAGTTTTTTGGGCACAAAAAGAAACAACTTTTTTTTGTTTCTGGTTTCTTTAGGATTTTGAGAATCAATTCCTATTTTTTGGGCTGGGCTGGGTTGGGTTGGGTTTTGTGCGTTGCCAAACGCGTTCCCAACAATCAATTCCTGAATTTTTGGGTTGGGTTTGGTTGGGAACACTAACCAAACGGGGCCTAAACAAACATACCCTTAGGCCCCATTTGGTAACTGTTTCCATTCCAAAAATTCTCATTCCATTCCCAGATTTTTTAGAATTCTATTTAGAAATAGCGTTTGGTAATTTTTGTTCTCGTTCCCATTTCATTCCCATTTGAGAATTATGTCTATTTTTTTCTTAAAAAATGAGAAACAAAAAAAAATTGTTTCTCGTTATTTCCATTCCATTCCCAATATCTATTACTGTTTATCCGCCACCACTGGCCGACGGCCATCTCCAGCAACTGTCGCCAGTCACCTCTGGCGACCGTAGCCAGTCACCTCCGGCCGTCCGCCACTGTCACCCACCCGCCGGTCGCCGCCGTCGCAAACGCCACCGCCACCGCCACTGCCGTCCGGCCAAAACAAAAAAAAAAATTCTCAAAAAAAACAAAAAATTGATTTTAGGATAAAATCATTACCAAACGCGATTCTCTTCCTAAAACAAAAAAAAAAAAAAAATATTATCGTTACCAAACGCGATTCTACTCTCAAGAAGAAAACAAAATTCTCATCTTATCTTATCCCATTCTCTTCCCACTGCTGAAATGGAAACAGAAACGATTACCAAACGCCACCTTAATAAACCGATACATTCCATTTTATCCTTCATTATTCCAATGCTCATCAAAGCTTTTTCAAAAAAAAAAAAAAAATCCTTCCTATCTTAGCTATTTCATCCAATATTTCAGACATTGTATTTCACTTTCATTCTACTTTCGTCTATTTATTTTACATGTATTTGTGGCATCATCGAAGTAAAGTAACAAGAAAGTTTTACAGAATATACATTTATATATTAGTTCATGAAAAACTTAAATTGTTCATCAAAATCAGTTTCAACTTTGCGTATTTCATGATCTATGATCCAATGTTAAAAAGTTAAACTTTGCATAGTTCATGATCTATGATCCAAAAAGTTAAAATGGGATTCTACAAATTCTTAGTTGGCTATATACTAATGATCATTAAGAAGGAGAAGAAAGAAAGGGAAAAATATAAAAGATATATTTTCTGATAACTAACGAATCATTGCCCACAACTCATTTAGTTCATCCCATCAAATAAATAAAAAAGAGAGTTCTAATTCTAATGTGGCTCTATATTATGGAAGCTTTGATTAAATAAGAGCAAGAGTTAGGACAGATTGACAGTTAAAAGACGCCTTGAAAGAGGAGTATTACTCTTAGACATAGCTCAGGATCAAGTAACACAAGCAATGTGAAATTCAACACGCCCCCTCACACGTAGGATGAACTTTAACAAACCACTGCGAACAGACGTCGGAGAGGCTCAACATCAATGTGGGATTTAACACGTCCTCTCACACACAGGGTGGACTTTCGCAAACCACTACGAACGGATGTCGAAAGCCTAATATTAATGTGGGATTCAACACGCCCAACATCAGATGAAAAATCTAACTCTAATACCATGTAGAAACCCGATGGGCGTAACTCATTCTCAAAAGAAGTCTTCTAAGATGAGGATTGCCCTAAACTTTATATATAGCTCAGGATAAGGTAACACAAGCGATGTGGGATTAACACACCCGCTCATGCGTAGGGTGGACTTTGACAAACCACAACGAACGGCTATCGAAGGCCCAACATCAATGTGGGATTCAAAAAGCAGTCCAAATTATCCGATTTTATGAATTATCTTCTTTTTGATGAATTGATTTGTATATTTCTCCTACGATTAATCAAATGTAAATATTGTTTGTTTAAATAGAGAAACATATGATTGTTTTAGTTCACCTAAGTTTATAGGCTATATTAAACAAGAAAATAGCATTTAAACTAGACCTAAAATAGTTGGCTAACTAATTTAAGTATATTTAATTCTTATAACCAAATACAAAAGTAACAATTCACAAATTTACTAATTGAAAAATTAGTACAATTAGTCCTCTAAAAATGGCAAATAGGTTATTTTTGGTCGTTCCAAACAATAAGGCCTTAAAACACAATAGAGCAATCTCAATCCAGCACGAAGACCACTTTCTTAAAAGCTTGCAATAAATTCAGATAAAATCATCATCTAGGGTCACTTTTGGTCTTATAAATTTGCTGCATGGTCTTGCAAGTTGAGAGAGGACAAATATATATCACAGGGGAAAGAGACTTTCGGGATAAAAATCTTTTAAGTACTTTTTGTCTTAAAAATACTTGATGTTTTGCTTAAAGGCAAAAACGTGCTTAATTCTGAAAGTGACCCTTGTTTTGCACTTAAAAAACCTTTCAAAAATAATAATTTAAAAAAAAAAAAAAAGTTAAAATAAGAATTTAATTACTTCTTAAAAAAGAAAAAAGAAATAGTTACATTTTGTATCTTGAATGCTAAGAGATCGATGGACTAGCACCTTTACACCCACATTTTCTAAATCATCTATGACATTTTCTTGGATTAAGAGATCCTTTATATGGATAATACTAAGACACTTCTCCATGTTACCAAACTTTTAATTTTTGCTTTCATTTTCAAGTTAAAATACTTTTTTGTTCAATTAATATTTTTAATTTTATCATAGATGTTGGAGACTACCAAAAGCATCAAAATAGAGAGGAAGAAAAGAAAAGGAGAGAGAAAAAATGAATTAAGAGTGCCATCAAACAGAAAGCCTCGACATCAAAGAGCATAAAATACCAACCTTGCCTTAAGATAGCCTATATTTTCACGAATGGCTTCCACGGTTCCTTCAAGTTTCTGCAACTCAAGTTCAACCCCCTACATGCATAAAATCCCATGTGTATGAAGAGACGGAGATTGTAAAAGGAGCTAAACGGAAAACAAGTGAAAAGTAGCAGATGAAAAAACATACGTCTATCTTTTCTTTCCTCGCAACAGATTGCCAGTCCTTTGTAGCAATTCCAGTTCTCCACTCGAGATTAACAGTTACATCTCCTTTGGGATTGCCATCTGCTCCAAAGCATGCATCATAGTTGCCAGCTTCAGTGGTTGTAAATGCAAACTGACCATGAGTCACATTCTCTTGGTGGTGGAGCGTGTTACCATACGGGGAAGTTACCTAAAAAAAACAACAAGCTAATTCAAGTTTTTTTTTCACAAATGCCATAAATTTTGCCAGCAAAAGGAACTTTAGAGGTCAAATTACTACTATTATTGGCATACTCAAAATTGCTTTTTTAAACAGAAATCTTATTTGAACCCCAGATCGACCAGCGTGTAAAATGAAAGTTCTGATTCAATGCTAACTTATCACAAAAGCAGGGGGAAATGAAAAATATGCATACATTCAAGATCTCTTGTTATTCCGATGATTAAAATTCAAATATCTCATCTGTCTATTTTTCTTCACCCCAGCATTCTTCATACTTTAAGAAGCAGATGTAGTTCTTTGTCTACATTCAATCAGATCCTAATTGATTTCTTCCACAGAAAGTTACTTTGCACAATGCTCTTGGGGGAGAAAATCTGCTACATCATTCTGGGGATCAAATTACTCTTAAAAAAATTCAACAAAATTAATAGAATACTTCAGCCATCTCATATAATCCTCTCTTCATTATCAAATTACTCTCGCATCTAATTAAATATCTTTCACTAATTTCTCCCCAAAAAAAAAAATAGTTCTTTGCCCAATTTTGAAGTTCCAGAAAAAAAATAATTTTCCTTATTATCATCTATAAAATGTCTAGACATCCTATAATTTTCAAATCTGAATAAAAGGTAAAATTTAGCAAAGCATTAAAACATAATTAAAATAGAATTCGATGCGTCAAAAGTACAAAATCAAGTACTTAGAAATTTAAACAACGAAATCTCATAGAAAGCAGTAGAAATCAGAAGGTTTTAATCGTCAAATAAAGATATTGAAGAAGCTCACCTTGACGGTGATGGTTGGGATGGCGTGAGAGTGGTCGTCGTCGCCGATGACGGAGTAATCGGCCAAGACGACGACGTTGTTCTGTATGTCCTCGGAGACGCACTTCGTCCCCGAACTCGGTAGATTCATCCAAATAGCTTCTGCGATCGGAAGTATATTACTCATCCAACAACATATCAGCAGCAACCAAACCACCAATTTGACTCCCCCTGCCATTAATGCCAACCTCTTTCTCTCTCTATCAAAAACACAAATTCTCTCTCTCTCTCTCTCTCTCTCTCTCTCTATATATATATATATATAAGGTCAGAGCTAATTGAGAACTGAGATATGCGAGCGAGAGAGATTGATTTAGATCTCTCCTGTTGACTTGAATTTACTTGTTCTTCAGGGTTGAATCAGAGGCGCGTGGGGTTTTTCTGCTGATGGAGCTTTTCTGCGCGTGGGATAGAGGAACGAGCGCCTTGGCGCCACGTTGTTCCGTCGTAATTGCGTCTGACGTGGACTAATCAGGAACGAAGATGGTGTTCCAACTAGGAAGAGGAAGATACTGAAGTGGGGATCAACCCACGTGCCTAGTGTCACGGTCTTCTTGTTTTCGCATAGTAGTTTGTCTGTCACTCTCTTTTTATTTGTTTTCTAAATTAATTTAACTTAAATTAGTTTAGTTTAATTTATTTTTAGAAAGACAATAACTTCTCGAATATAATGATATTTATTGTGGTCACTTGTATTTTTTTACTTATTATGTAGGAGAACATGTTCTTAAAATCATTCAAATCTTTCACACCTTGTAACATTTGATATTAATACAATTGTTATTATTATTATAATTGTATTCTTATTTACATTGTCGGCATGTGTTGTTGTAGAGAAACTCGTTGTTATTGAAAACCACTTTCGCTATTTGATATTCTCTGATCTTCAGACTTACTACTAGGCGATCCCCTAGTTAGCGTCGCACGGGCCGCTTTCCAGCCTCGAAAAGCTCGCCCCTGACACCTAGCTTTACTAATTTTTACTTTTTAGTAAATAAACCATTTAATTCTAATTTTGGTAAAATCCACGACTGAGGCCAATTTTAAAAATATTCTTTATTGTTTAACCCTAATTTTAGAGTCTCTTTTCTTAATAAACCTATTAAACAAATAGGTTATTATTTAGTCCAGGTCCGCCGCGTCTCAAATCCAAGCGGCCTTATCTCTGGACATCCAATGAAATCCAAATCTTGAATTTCCAAATCTGGATTTTGTCGTTCATCTTTGATGGCCAGACGAAGTTTCTCTCTCTCTCTCTCTTCAACCGCAAGTCCACTCTCTCTCATCCGTGAACAATCACCATTTACAGCGCCATCGCTATCGTTCTTGCTAACGTCATCGCCACCATCATCCAAGTCAGTCACCGCCTCAAATCCAACCGGCCTTCTATTTGGATGTTCGAGCCCTTTTCAAATTTGAAATTTCTAGATCTGGATTTCGTCATTCGTATTCGATGGCCAAACGATGGAGACAGGTTCGTTCGTCTTGGATTTGAGTTTATAATCTGGATAATGGAAGTCGGCAATTAAACATTCCAAATCTGGACGATAAAGGCCAGTTATTGAACATTCCAAATCTGGACGACGAATCACCGACGATTTAGCATTCCACATCTGAGGTTGTTGTTCAGATGTTCGCCTCTTTTTATTTTTGTTTTGAAATATTGTTAATGTTGAACCCAATATTTTAATGAGCAATTAAGTATTGATGTTTTTTGTGGAATTAATGATTTTATTGATTATTTCAAATTTATAGTTCCATTTGTTTGATTAAGAAGAAGAATCATTGAAATAAACATAAATGGTGTAAGATAGATATAATGAAGATATGAATAGTTTTGAAGACGCTGAAGAAAAATAGGTGAAAAAAACTATTTACTTACATATTCTTAATGTACCTTGAATTAGGATCACGCACGACACTTAAAATGAGTTTAATTCTATATGTGTCATAATAAGAAGTGATAAGTTTAAGATTCTAAAATAAGATATTTTATGTGCTCTTAATGTTGAATGATTTCGATAATTGATCTAATTGAAAAATGTGTTTTAAAGTATAAAATGTTGTGTTTTCGGGTCAATTCGATCAACTGAGAAAAGAACTGCATTGAAGGAATTTGGAAAGACACTAATCCAATTGGCCAACAGACTAGGTGGGTTAATCAACTGACTGGGTGTAGTGCCAACGGCTAATTAAAGCATGGCGTAGGGGCGGTCGACCAAATGGTTATGCTCGGTCAACCAACTGTTTCAGTCAGCATTTCGACTGATTTAGTGTCTTGGTAAAAAATTATCCGTTTTTTATGATTCCAAGAGAAAGATTTGGAGTATTTGAAGGTAATTCAAATATGAACAACCTATTATATGATCTCTATTAATATGATCTATATATTTTAAGATTATCTTAATTTAAATGACTTAATACTTCCTATTCTTATGGTTTTAAATTGGGAATAGTTTTAGGACTTAAATGAGTGATTCAAAGAATATTTTTAAATGAAACATACCTAAATTGATAGGATATGTTATATGGGGTCTTAAAATGTCATTTAATAACATATCTTTAAAAAACTAGCCGTTGAAAGATTAGTTCTAGGTCTATTAATAGAGACCTGCAGAAATTAAATTAAGAACATCAAAAACATTAATTTTGAGCTTTTATAAGAGTGAGACTTTTACTGAGATTTCTACAAGAGAATTTATTCAAGTTTTTTATCTAAAGCGCTTATTGTTTGACGTCACCGATTTGAGTTGTAATTGCGATATTATCATTGTTTTTGGTGTTTTTTTTTTTTATAAAATCTATCCAAGCTTTATTATTTACTTTCTAAAGTTATATTTATATTGATATTGATTGCTTGGTTTAGGATTACTCGAAAATTGTTTTGAATTTAAAAACCTAAAAATGATTTTAAATGATTTTTATTTGATTATCTAATTACGTGCTAAATTTGTGTTACCCACTTTATTATATTAATAAGATTTTAATTACCTTACATTGTATCTATCACACAATAATTATTCGGGCCATTAATTGAGTATATCTATATTAAGGTGGTAGAAATTCCTTGCCGGAAGAAACTTATATTTTTTTGCATTTGTGAGTTTGGGAGGATTAGACATTTTTGGGACGGTGTTTAGTCAAGATAGCTAGGTTTTAATCTTTTTTTCCAGTGAAAAAGATTAAAGTTTGATCTTTATCTTGTTAAAAAAGTTAAGTTCTTTTTTTCTTGACAAGAACTAGGTTTGATTCAGCCTATAATTGAATTAAAGAGTAGTAAAGGTTCATCCTGACCTTGTGAAAATGATAAGTAAGAGAGAGTTAGGTTGATTTTTAGCCTGTGAAAAGAATCGAGGTATTGTAAAGATTGATTTTGAGCCTGTGAAAAGAATTGAGAATTATAGGGATTTGGTTCTTTCTTGGTAAAGGAATCAAGATGTTTAGTGGATTGCGAATCTCCGTAAAGCTCGGAGGACTGGACGTAGGTAAGTGTAGTTGCCTAACCAGGATAAATTCTTACGTGCTGCATCACTTTATTTCATATTTTGTGTTTAGGTGTACACTTAGTATTAAACACATTTTCGTTGCGTATTAAGATAATAATTAATTTAAGAAAATTAATTATTTGTATTTAAAAGACTTAATTATTTAAATTTTTGTAACTATCCAATTCACCCTCTCTTAGCCAACAGTTAACATTCACATCAATTCACAGAAGTGTGATTATGCAGAACTTGTTGATTTTTGTTCTTTGTGAACATTCATACCGATTCCGTGAATGTTGATCTTAGGATTTATATTTAATGTTTTGATTTGTCGTTTTGGTTGATTTTGGTGGAGTTTTGTTTTATTATTCTTGTGTAATTGTTTTGTTTTTTGTGATCATTCATACCGATTTGTATTTTGGTGAATTTTCATTTGATTTTGTGAAATGTTAACACCAGAATGTCTTTCGTTGGTTTCAGTTTTTTTTTTTTTTTTTTTGTGTGTGTGTGTGTGAATGTTCATATCGGTGTAGTTTTGTTGATCTTAGGATTTATTTTCAATATTTTGTTTTATTGTCCTTATTTATTTTAATCGTCCACATAAAAATTGTCAACATTTACAGCAGTATAATCAACCGTTAAAATGTATTAAAATATTTAAAAATAACAAAATAAAATTTGAATATTTATGTCTTGTTATATTTTACAAAATGTCATTTTATATAAATTATGGAAAAAAGATGGTCAAAGAATAGAAGACTATTTTTTAAAACATCTCTACGGATTAAAAACTTTATTATAGTAGTGGAGAGAAGACTATTTTTTAAAACATATCTATGGATTAAAAACTTTATTATAATAGTAGAGAGTCTACTTTATGAGTTGTATATTTTTAGATGACTAAATAATAAATTTCTCTTTTCAAATAATTCAAAGTTATTATAATACATAAAGTGTAATTTTTTCATATGAAAAATTATAGCATTTTTTATATTACAGTGAATTTGTATTTTTGACAAAATTATTGACAATTGAATGAATAATGAATTGTAAAATTTTAAGGTCATAAAAAAATTAATTATTGGAGCATCCTACAAATAAAAGCATAACACGCTATGATTTTGTTTTTTTAAACTATGATAATTGTTGAATTTATTTGTTTAATTAATGTTTAAAATTTATTCAATAATACTTTTTGTTAAAAACTTAAGTTTCATAACAAACATATTTAACGCATAAACTCAGCCGGCGAACTATCACAATAGGTACAAATCTGATAGATTATATAAAGAGAAGAGTAATTAAGATTTATGATGCCATCAATTTCCCACAACTGTGAAATTCTCAATATTCAATTTAGGAATTTTAGCACTCTCAAAATTAATATAAATATATACACACACTAGTGTATAAAGCACGGGTCTTAATTTTTAATTGTTTATTAAATAATTAATTTAATATAAAAATGGCACAATTTAGCACAATACACAATACACCAAAAAATCAACAAAATTTACATTCACAAATAAAAAATAAATGATTAATAAAGAGAATATTGGGTAAATTTTTTAAAATAAAATTGACAAAATTCACTTGATTTAAACAACATAACTAATTATCAAGTCTTATTTTCAATTAAATACAACCAATAACCGACATAACCAATAATTGACAATTATTTTTAAATGAACAACAATGACATAGTTAAAAAATACATGACAATTTTTTTAAAAAACACCTTTATTTATAATTCCAAAATTCAAACCTCATATTTTAAGATACAAATAATAATAACTAAACTAATAAGGACATGTTTTAAAATGTACACTAAAAGTAGTTAAAGATACATGGTGATGTGGGCAAAATCCGCCGACTAGAGGGCAGAGGAGGATTAAGTGGGCCCATTAATCTTCTGGTTGAGCTCTGACCTCAGGACTTGGGTAAGCCCCATTTGGAAAGCGTCGACCACTGCCCTACCATGCTACTTCTGGTCGGCATCCACCAAGGGTAGAACCCATTAGAAAAGCGACGATCAAAGCTCCTCAGAAGGCGTTTGATCTTTCTAGCACCTTAGCTCTCTGCTCTCTCGTCTCCGACCAGAGCTCCTCACAAGGCATCTGAGTTCTCCAATATCTTAGCTCTTTGCTTTGTGGTCTCAGACCAGAGCTCCTCATAAAGTGTTTGAGCTCTCCACTCTGTGGTCTCCGACAAGAGCGGATAGCTCTAGTTAACAATAAGTTAGTGGATTCCGTCGACCAGCGCCCTAATGAGCCACCTCTGCTAGGCAATTACCAAAGCGAGCCACATTTGGATTCCACCGACCAACACCCTGTCGAGCTACATCTTCTAGGCAATCACCAAAAGGAGCCCCAGCTGGATTCCGCCGACCAGTGCCCTGCCAAGCTACTATTACTAAGCAATTACCAAAGGAAGATCCATGTGATCATCGACGACCAGTGACCTATCGACCAGAGCTCTTCCCCCTTGTCTCTAGTCGATAATCAATAGGACTTGAGTCATTTTTTCTCCATTTGTGCGTTATTCAACATATCGGGTTATATGGCCTTCTGGGATCAAGTTTTTTATCACCAACTCTCCTCAAAGTCAAGTGGATTAGCATGTGGGCCTGTCTTATGGGTCGAAAATCCCAAGCCCATCGAGTTATCTCTTCAATTATCTTCTTATTGGTTAAGCACAAGGTTTCTATTAATCAACCATACTCAGGACCTCGATTAAGCAGTGCTAATCATGCTCCACTCCTGTAAATGCCCAGGTGTTCAACAACAAAAACCTAAGGCACATAAGGTAACGCTCAATCTCTAATTTGAAGCATATCAACCCTTCTCTCTCGAGCGCTTACTCTCACGCCAGAAGGACTTCACTGGGCCAAGTCCCGGTGGATCCTTGTGCAGGGTACCCACTAGACTTCAGCTCGAGCTCTCTAGACGTCGTTTCTCTAGATATCAACTCTTTGGGCGTTCGCTCTCTGGATGTCGATTCTCTAGACGTCAACTTTCTGGACTTCAGCTTGGAATTCAAAAGGGACTTGACTATTGGTCATTGAGCTTTCTAGTTCTCCACCCCTTCAGCTCTCCAAGACTCCAAACTCCTACTCAGCACCGCACCTTAGCAAAAAAAATTACACTTAATATCTTATTGGAGTATACTCGAGGTGTTAATCATTTTTTGACATCAACACATGGTAAAATATTTTTAAAAAAAATTAACAAATTCCTATTTTTATAAAAATTATTAAATATCATGTTTTCAAATGAACTCAACAATCACCAACACAACAAAACCAAAATAAATTTAATTATGATCAATCATTAAGACAATTGCGTGCACAACCAAAAATAAAAAATTAATGCGAACATTAAAGCCCCTAAAAAGTCACACCATTGCAAACCACCAATCAAAAATGAAAAGAAACCGAATAGAGAACATAATAGAACAATTCTAGCAAACACAACGTATCAAATTAACTAACACTAATTTTTGTGTTTACCATGAGATGCAATTCTATCCCAAAGTCTCTTTTCTTTCCTGAGACAATTAAAAAGATAAAAATTAGGTTTCCTTCATTGTATTCATCATTAACAACGATTATAAGGAAAAGAAAAGCTCAAATGTTTATATACTTAAAAAAACAATGAAGAACAATTCATCAATTCTTAAATATAAATGTATTATATCCACCATGTCAATGTTGCCGGTGAGAACCCATAAATCGCTGGAGCTTACTCTCTTCAAGCTGCGCGGCAAAAAGGGCAAGTCTCTTATCGCACATTCCTATATATTAAGTACAACAAAACAAACTTATTCGCTTTAAACTAAAATTTTTTGTTTGCTAAAATTTTACGAGAGTTAACATAAATAAGAATCTGGTTGGTTGTACTTTAATTGACAAACTATGTTATTTTTCAATTAATTAATTTATAACTGTTATAAATAGTGCTGATTTATAAAATTAAAATAACTAATTAATTATTATACATTTAGAGATTCTTTGTTTTTGTAATTAGCTTGTAATTAAAATAAAGTAATTGTAGGATTCTTTGTTCAAAGTTCAAATAATGTGTAAATTTATTTAAGTCAATTAAAAAAGAAATATACAAATAATTTTATAAAAAAAATAATTCCAAAACAAAAGTTAATTTAGACTACAAAAAGTGTCCTAAATGTTTCTCTCATATTTCTTTTTATTTATTTATTTCTATTTCTTTGGTAATTGAAATATGCTTAGGGGCTTAAAGTCTTTATGTTCCAAAATTTTTGTTTCTGTTCTCGAAAAACATTGTAGACAAGCAAAAACTTGGGAACACTTTTCTTTCGTTCCCAAAAACTTTGTTCGTGGAGGAGAATAAAAAACATATATCTGGGGACAAAAACAGTACACAGATGGGGCATTAGGATTTATTTTTTTTTTTTGTTCCAAGAGAAGTGAGAATAAAGTTTTAAAAAAAATATAAAAATTAAGGGCATATAGGGCATGCAGTACCACTGTTGGAAGCAGCAAATGCACATGGAGTGGCCACAATTAGATAGCACCATCTTGGTACAACCATCCATACTTATCTTGCATTCATCCTCTCTCTTCGAATCTACTACAATAATGTGGTGTTGAGTTCTCTTATTGTTATTACAGTCATTTGCCAATTCCATCATATTGCCCTAGAGTTGCTTAACAGTTCAATGTATTGAAATTTTTATAAAATCAAAAGCCAAAAAAAAAAAAAAAAAAAGGGAAAAATTACGAAGCCAAAGAGTTCAATCATCAATGTATTGAATTTTTTATGAAAAACAAAACACAGAAAAGAAACATAAAAAACAAATATCATGTCCCATTCGTTTAGTCTTTTTTGTTCCCAAAATTCTTTTTTCTGGGAACAGAAATAGAAATATGAGGATTAAAAAATATGTTCTTGTTATGCTCCCAGATTCATAGAACAAATTTCTGGGAATATTAGACTTGTTCCCAGATTTTCGTTTCTTTTCCTAAAAAAACGAATTTGGAATAGAAAAAATAAACGAAAAACAAAGCTCTCATGCAAAACAATTTTTGCACCAGAAATGGGTAGGAGTGACATTTGTTTAGTGTTTCTTCTCAAAATTTCTATTTATTATCCTAAAAATGAGAAAATTGAAACAAAGATAAAAAAAAAAAATTAAAAAAAAAAAACACTAAAACATAAACAAAAATATGGGGACATTTTTTTTAATGTTATGTTCACAATAACTTGCACTAAAAATATGAAAAATGGGAACAAAAACGCCAAACGAACAGAAATATGGAATGCTAAACAAACACTAACCCGGTGTTATTTCTAGAAAAAGAGAAAAAACTAATTTGAGTAAAGATTTCAAAAACAAATTACAAAAACACTGACAAATGCACTGTTTTTTCAGTGTTTCTATTCTGAGTTTTTTGTTTCTTTTTCCAGAAATCTGAGAATTAAAATAGAAGTATGGAAACTGGAGAAAAAAAAAATGTTTCTAATTAGATCGCTGGTTGTTTGAGCAAATATCAAAGAATGGAACAAAATTAGAAATATATAATTAACGAAGAAATATATGCATCCCTCGGAATTCGAAATGAAAATACAAAAAAGAAAGACGTGCACATAACGATGATCGAAAACAAATAGCATATCAATTCAATAGCAAATCCCAATGTATGGAGGCATGGAAAACATGGATCTAATCCACCAGAAATATAAACTTCTCTCTCTTTTTCAAAAAAGCGTGCTCATGGCCTAGAAACACAATTTTTTCTTTGAAATCAACGTACTTTTAACGCAAATAGAGCCCATAAAAAATAGCATAGGGCACAATACAGAAAATCCTAAGCAGAAGTAAAACAAAAACAACAAATTCAAGCAAAAAAATGAAAAGAAAAAGGAGATCAGATAGCAGAAAAACGAAAATTACGCTCCATTTTGTTGCAGAAGCAAATTAAGAAAAGAACTATGTTAGAACATACAACTCAATTGCATCCAATTCAAAATAAAATAATCCAGTCTCATTTCTTAAAAGTTAACGCTAACCGCTCGGGCTTATGAATGGAAAAGCTCAAAATTTCTCATACTAGACAACAAAACCAATAAAAATTATCATCTCACCTATAGCAAAGCAATCTATCATCGGATTCAACAAAATATGCGTTGAAACTCATACAATTTCTTGAGGAAAAATGAAATTCTGGCAAACTTATGGTAGAATTTGACGAGGAATGTAAGATCGTAGAATTGTTGGAGAATTTAGACTATATATCTTGAAATACTAACCAAAATTAACTCGATTTGAATAATTTTGTAAGACTCCGACTTTTGACTTACGTATAATTTAAACCGCATTTTAAATATTTCGAAAATACTAGGGTGGATTGCGATATTAATTATGTGAATTAAAATTTTAGAGGATAAATTGTAATTTTCTTAAACATTAAAATTTCGAATAAGTCTAATTACTATCCAAACTAAAATGATGGGAGGTTTGTGCATCATTTATTTATAAAATTATATATATAGATAGATAGAGGTGGTGGAAATGAAGGCCACTTGGTCGGCCCTCATTTGTCAATATATATATATATATATATATATATATATATATATATATATTCATACATACATACGGACAAAGAAGGAGGCAGACACAGCAGAAGAAAAAGAAAAAGAAAAAGAAAACAGAGAGAGAAGAGGGTCCGTTCGGAAGGTGTCCGGTGGTGGGTTGCCATTTCACTGTGAGGAAACCGAAGAGAGAGAAAAGATTGTTCGCTTCAGAAGGGAATGTTTTCGGCGGTAGTTGTTGGGTGAGAGGATCCAGGTGTGTGTGTGTGTGCTCTGTTCGGTCGGCGGTCATGTGGGTATGTGGGTGTGTGTGCTTGCTTTGTTTGTGTTCTCTTTTTTCCATTTCCGTTTGGTGATACTGTGATGGGGTGTGTGTGTGTGTACTGCCATGTATGTGTGTGTGGATGTTGTTCTGTTCAAATTTTTGGGCCGACGGTAAGTGAGAATTAGAGAGAGAGAGAAGTGGGTATGTGTGTTGTCCGTTCTCCCGGTAGTGGTGGCTGCTTCGGTGGTGGTCCTTTAAAGGGGTGTGTATGGGTATGTGTTCTATGTGTTCGTTTGGTTGTGAGGGTGTCGCCGGAGTTTGGCCGGCGGTGAGGATAAGTTAGAGAGAGAGAGCAGTGCATATGTGTGTGTTGTTGCTGTGTGTGTGTGTGTTTGCGGTAGGTGGATGTTCTAAGGGTTACGATGTGTGTGTGGTATCCATTAGTGTGTTGTGTGTGTATGGTTGTGAGAATGAGGGTGATTGTCGGAGGAAAGAGAGAGAGAGAGAGAGAGTGAGTGACAACAAAAAATAGGAGAGCAAGTGGAGGAAGTTCGCCTAGGCGGAGGAGCAGCAAAACGCAAGTAGAAAGGAACTGGATGTATTCGCCTAGGCGGAGGATGATCAGTACGTCATAACTGAAAGATGGAGGGAGGTTCGCTGAGGTGGTGAGTTTTGCGCCGAGGCGGTGGGAGTAGGAGTAGAATAAGGAAATTTTTTTAAGAGATCGACAACCGTGTCGAAGCGAGTAATGTTTCTTATTAATTTTTATGATTTGTTAAACTAGTTTTCTAGCTTTAAAATATCGAAATGGCGATAATAAAGGATGGGACCGCTCATGAAAATAATGGAGCGATACTAGTCGAATAGTTATATTTCATAATAAAACACGAGGAATAGGAAATTACGAAAATTAGGGTTACATGGCATGATTAGTTTGTTTTTACATAAAATATTAATTTAGGCCCTGGGTTTGCAGGCACCGGAGGATCGATAGAGCATAAACGGTAAAAACTTTTTGGAGTGGATTTCTAGGTGAGTGTACTGTCTTCTTGCAAACCTATTTTCATATATATATGATGAAAAATGTGCTTACTTAAAATTAGACGATTTTATAAATGATATGGATTAAACAGGTTTTGGGTGAGTTAGTAAAGTGGATTTTCATTAAATTATGTTGGTTTTAAAAGAAAGTTGAAAAATGATACGTTGGATTTGGTGGTTTTAAAGGAGAGTGGAAAAATGTCTGATTTTCTAAAACAAAGGTGGAAAAATGGTTTTTACTGAAATCAGTGGGTATTTTTAAAAGAGAGTGAAAAATATGATTTTGGATATTCTCCCCGAAAGGGGTGTGGATTATATTCTCGCCATAATGGGGTGTGGATTTTTGACGATATTGTTGATTTGGACGATGTCATAGCTTTCTTCCTGAAAGGGATGTGGATATTCTCCCCGTAAGGGGTGTGGATTTCTTCCCGTAAGGGATGCGAATATTTCTCCCCATAATGGGGTATGGATTATACTACGCAGTTTGTTCCGCTAGGAAGGCATATCCTAGCGGATGGTACGGTATCGTTGCAACTCCCGATCGTGAGGTTAAAACGATCACTATGGCTAGCCAGTGAGTGGTGTGGTGGTGTAGTGTTTGAGATGTGGCGTTTATCGTATTTAGTGTTTTATTATATAGGGTGATTGTTATTATTTTATACTGATGGTTTGGATGGATTTCATATATTTGATATATATATATATATATATATATATATATATATATATATATATATATATGATAATTCTGAATGGTTAGAAGAATGAGTTTTCTCGTGGTATATGATTTTTACACTACTATTCAAAATGTGTTTGTTTATACGCGTTAAGCTTGATCCATTTAAATGTTGTATTATATAAAATATATTATTATTTTAAAATATTTTTATTAAGAAGACAGTATACTTGCAGGTGGAGTAATTATGAGTCGGTCCCCTACTGGCACTAGGTGAAGTCATATGGGAGTTTTGAGATGAGTTGACAGAGGTGAACCATATGAGAGATTATGTATATCCTGTATAGACGATTGTATAGTGATGTATGCGTATTGTAATATATTAGTTTATTGAATGTAATAGGTGATGTCGTGTTGTCGTCACACCGGCCCCAGGATGACGGGTGTCTGAGACAGGTCGTGACAAATTTTCTGCTTCATTATCTCTCTTTTTCTCAAGAAACAAACATTGATTTAGATGTAACCTCTCTTCTCTCTCGCTTCTCTCTCTTGATACCAAAAACCCTCTCAAAAACCATGAAAGCTTTGCTTAAACCCCAGCTCTTATACCATTGACCTTGTTGAACCTAATGTTTTGATGGACAATTAAACGTTGATATTTTATGGAACTAATATTTTTATTGAGTGGTTTCAGATTTAAGTTCCATATATTGATATGAGAAAAAAGTTTAGTCAAAAGGAAGAATTGTTGAAGAATTCATAATGGGTATAAAATGAAGGCAATGGAGATTTGAAGAGTATTGAAGATATTGAACACAATTAGGTGGAAATAACTCATTACCTTTATACTCTTAATGCAATCTGAATTATAATCACGCACGACACTTGAAAATGAATAAATCTTATGTGTATAGTGATAAGTTTAGGGTCTTAATATATTTTTTATGAAGTATTAAGTCATTAAAATGTTTTTGGTGAAGGGTCTAATTGAAAATTGATTTTCACTTAAAATGGTGAATTTTTTGCTCAATTCGGTCAACTTGCAAAAGGGGTCGGTCGACTAACAAAATAATGAGTTAAGGAAGTGAAATGGTTGACTTACTGGTTGGATCGGTCAACCGACAAGTTGGGTCGGTCGACTTACAAATCCAGTAGCTGAAAAAAAAAAAAAAAAAAAAAAAAAAAGAAGAAAAAGACTTACTAGTCCAATCAGTCAACCAACCAAGATGGCTGGTTAAAAAATTGGTTGTTGTTCAACAGTCATAAATTAGAATGTTGAAGCAGGTGGTTGACTGGCGGTCTAGTCCAGTCAACCGATGGACTCAGTCAATTTTTTGACTGATTCGATTTTTGGGTCAAATCACCTCATTTTTTATGATTTCAAGAGAGGTTTTCAAGAGATTTAATGTATTTCTGATATATATCATATATTATGTGTTTTCTATTTATTTGGTTTACGTATTTATTTATTCTCTTAATTGAATTGATAAAAGGTTTTTTATTCTTAAGGATTTTGATTTGAAAAAGTTTTAATGGCCAAAACAAAATTTTCTTAAATGGAATATACTTATTTTAAAGAAATATGATATATGGGATCTTAAAGTATCATTTAAAGTCATGATTTTTTAAAACTAGCAGATATAGGTTTAGTTCTAAGTCTATCAATATAGACCTGCAGAATTAAGAAAAATTAAGTAAGAACGTCATATTTTTTTTGCTATTCTAAGAGAGATTTTTACGATAAAAATTATAAGTGATATTATTGAAAGAATTCTTAATCAAAGGCGCTCAAAGTTCTTGTCATCGGTTTGTGTTTTGTTGTTGAGTTATCGTAGTCATTTTCAACAAATTCCAGTGAGATCTTTTTAAACTATTTGTTTTGCTTTCTTACATAATTTGATTAATTGCTTGGATGATTTGTTTGTGAAATATTGTTTTCAAATCTAATTTCGTGAAAACCTTTTAATTTTTTTTTTGAAGAAATCAGATTATTTGATATTTGCGCTTTAAATTATTCAAATCAGATTTGTGCCTCACATATAATCTATCACTTAGTATTTCGGAATATTAATAGAGTACAATCATATTGACTTGGTAGAAGCTTCTTGTAGAAAGAAAATTAAAAATCTTTTGTATTTGCGAATTTGAGTGGATTACACACAATCGGGTCGGTGTTTAATCAGGGTAGTTAGGTTTAAATCTTTGGCCTGTGAAGATATTGGGATTTAATCTTTAGACTGAAAAAGGATTAGGGTTTGATCTTTAACTTGCGAAAAATATTAGGTTAATCTTTAACTTTTGAAAATATTAAGTTTTAATTCTTCCTATAATAGAATTTGAGTATTGTAAAAGTTCTTCCTAAACTTGCGAAAATGATAAATATAATAGTATGAGAGAGTAATAGGTTGATTATAAGTCTGTGAAAATAATCAGGGTTATAAAGGTTGATTCTAAGCATGTAAAAAGAATCAGAATTATAAGAGTTTGGATCCAACCTGGGAAAGAAATCAAGGGCTGGTGGATTACGAAATCCTTGTGAAGCTCGAGGGACTGGACGTGTCACACCCCTCCGCGGGCCTTCATCGCCTGAGGTCAAGCGTAATGTCGACTTGATGTTACCTGACCAATTAACAAATATACATACATGCACTGCCATAATTTTTATTTTTTTTTTTAAAAAATAATATATTTACTTACTTCAAAATTTGGGAATACACCTGTCCCAAATATTCACAACAAAATCATAAAAAGAAAACTGAACCTTCCACGGTTCACACCTGTCCATCCAACTCTCCAAAACGACCCCATATCTTGAGTCTATCTAGTGCCAGTAGTGGACCCACTCCTAACTGCGGCACTTGAAACCAAATATTTTATCGGTATACTGTCTCCATAATATAAAAATATTTCATGGATTAAGTATAATTATCAAATACCATTTTTTCAAATATAATATTGTGTAAACGAACACCATGCCAAAATAAATTTACATTGTCATCATTGTAATAAGATAATATATTTAAATCAACCAATCTAACATTTCGACATATAACAAAATACCGCACTCAAATTTCCTACTAGCCATAAGATCGTTTCACCTCACGATCGGGAGTTACAATGGTATCGTAACCTGTACAACTGTGCTATCTAAAGTGACTATCAATGTTAGGGTCATTTAATATCCCCAATGGTATGGGCAACCACTTGCAGGATTTGCATTCCTGACAAGTCCACATATCCACCCCGTTGGACTTGCCTGACAGGTAACAACAAATATCCACCCTGCAGGACTTGTTTGACAAGTAACAACAAATATCTACGCTACAGGACTTGCCTGACAAGTAACAACAAATATCCACCCTGCAGGTCTTGTCTAACAGATAACAACATATCTACCCTGCAAGTCTTGCCTGACAGGTAATTCACATCTCGCTAGACATGCCCTCTTGACGAAAAGACAACTATGGCATAACCAAATAATAAAAATCACTTTCTATATTTAAAAATCTACTTGATCCGTATAACGTTATAAAATTGTCCATTTTAATAACTATTTTTTTCCACAATTTATACAAAATATAATTTGTTAATTTATATAGAAAACAGTACACTCACCTCGATTTTTGCGCTACTAGAAATACTGTCGCCGAATACTGTCGTGCTATTGTAAAATTTTCTTCTCTCTTTCCAAAACTATATATATAATTAATCGTTCCAAAATTTTGGGAATTTATCGATTCCAAATATTCACAACCGAAAACACGAAAATACTTGAACCTTCCTTGGTTCACATCCGATTGGCTCACCTCCAAAACAACATTACCTCCGAACTCTACCTAATGCCAGTAGTGGACCAACTAGTAGCCGCGGTACCTGCACCCAAAATTTCTTATCGGTGTACCGTATTCATAATAAAAACATTACATGGATCAAGTATAAATAATAAACATCATGCTTCGAAATATAAATAACAAAATCACATACCCGGTTCCATTTTCACCAATGAAATGAAATGATATACTAATAATATATATCGTACTCCACATACGGAAACAACTCCCCTCTATCTACATTGTAAAGAAATAATGTATATAAAAATACCAAATAAAAATATAATATACTCACATACCATACGAAATTCCAATTTCCCTTGTCACAATTGATATAAACCAATACCTATATATATATATATATATATATATATATATATATATATATATATATATAAAACACCAATATCCGATGCGAACAATTGAAAATCAACCACCCGATTATTTTAGATCAAACAATCCAAATATTTTAAATAGACCCGTCCAAGTATTTTAGACCCACTAGTCCAATATCTCAACACATGATAAAATATTTCACCAGTCAACCAAAATAATATATATTTATACGCCAATCATTTTAAAGTAATATGTATCCAAACTGAATCAATCCAATTAAAACAATATATATATATATATATATATATATCCAACCAGTTCCTCATATACGATAAAACACCAAAACACCCTCTGACTAGCCATATGATCGTTTTAACCTCACGATCGGGAGTTACAACGGTACTATACCACCCGTAGGATTTGCCTTCCTAACGAGTTACAACACTCTACCGGACTATACCAAGCAGATAATCACCACTCTGCAGGACTATGTCAAGCAGATAATCGTCACTCTGTTGGACTATGCCAAGCAGATAATCACCACTCTGCTGGACTATACCAAGTAGATAATCGTCACCCTTCACACCAACTGCCAACAAACCCACACCAAACAGCTACCGTCGGACCAACTGAATGACGGCACAACACACACTCACACAGCAGGCACACACACAAATGCATGACAAAACCCCCCGCACGGCGACACCACCCATGCCGACCAGTGAAACATACACACATTACCATCAATGAACAGCAGCACACCTCACGCACACACATAGTCGACGCACACACTCACACTGCCGGAGGAGCAGAACACACACACACAAACGAAACACACCCATGAAACACACCGCCACACCCATGACGGACGGACGGCGATGACCCACTGCCGGCAAAATAGAGCACATACACACAATCAATGGCACACACGCACACACTCTCATCGAATACACACAATTGAAGCAACATACGCACACATATTGTCGTCGACATACACATCAAACCACACATACACACTTACCAGCGACACCCACACCCTGACAACGACGATCACACACATATACACACACGCTCACAACGATTAACAACACCCATACACCTAACCGACCAACTGCACACACACAACGCCGAAACACAGCCTCACGTCGACCCAATGGACATACCGTCGCCGACCCGCACCTCACGTCGGACTGCCTTCTCTCTCTCTTTCTCTTTCTTTCTTTCTCTTCGATTTTTGGATTCTTCTTCTTCCTTCCCGAGAGTGTGTGGATATATATGAATATATGTATGTATATATACCTGTGTATGTGTGTGTATATATATAACTGTATACGTGTGTGACAAATGGACAGCTCTCCTCCCTTCGTTCCTTCATTGACTCTCTCTCTCTCTCTATATATATATATATATAACATTTCATTTGCACCAACTCCCCTTTTATTTTTGTTAAGATATTAATTAGACCAAATTTTAATTTTAATGTTTTAAAAATTATGAATTAACCCCTAAAATTTCAAATAAAATAATATATAACACCATCTACCCCGTTATTTCTAAATGTTCCAAAATACGACTTAAATTATGCGTATATAAAAAATCAGGGTCTTACAGTAGCCACCTGCAGGATTTGTACTCCTAACAGGTCCACATATCCACTCCGTAGGACTTGCCTGACAGGTAACAATAAATATCTACTCTGCAGGACTTGCCTGACAGGTAACAACAAATATCTACCCTACAGGACTTGCCTGATAGGTAAAAATAAATATCCACCCTGTAGGTCTTACCTGACAGGTAACAATATATTCACCCTACTGGTCTTGCCTGACAGGTAACAATATATTCACCCTACTGGTCTTGCCTGACAGGTAATCCACATCTCGCAGGACATGCCCTTCTAACGAGAAGACAACTATGGTATAGTCGGATAACAAAAATCACTTTCCACATTTCAAAATCTACTTGATCTGCATAGCGTTATAAAATTGTCTATTTTAATAACTATTTTTTTTTCACAATTTATACAAAATATAATTTGTCAATTTATATAGAAGACAGTACACTCACCTCGATTTTTGCGCTACTAGAAATACTGTCACCGAATACTACGTGAGCGTCGTCGTCTGTGAACCTAACAACGATGGGGTCTAAATTAATAATTTATTTAAAATAAGCCTAATATGCAATGCGTGGCCCTAAAATGCATAATTTTCTATTTCCCAAATTTTGATTATACAAAATTACTGCACATTCAATTTTCTATGTCAATATTAATTATATAGGAATTATTATAGTAACGATTACAAAAACAAATTCGCGTTAATAATTTAATTTGTAGAAAAATATTAATCGATTGTTAAAAATTTTATTAGTCGATGAAATACAAAAATTAACATTTAATATAATTCGTAATTTATTTTAAATTCCTATTTATTGAATATATTAATAGATAAACTATAAACCTCTAATATATGTTTCATATATACGTATATATCTTACATATACATCAAAATAGGAAGGCATATATTTACAGAAGAAAAAAAAAACTTACAGTAAAGAAGTGGATGAGATAGTCGAGAGAGAGCAAATGAAATAGAGAATTATTTTTTTCCTACCTTACCTTAGTCATCCATATCTAGTCAATTGATGAAAGTTGACAAAGACATGTGTCACCTCATGCACTATATGTGTATATTATATATTGAAATAAGTTTTGGTTTTCTTCCATGGGAAGGAAACCATTTAGGACCTTTCGTTTCATTTATTTATTTGGATTTTATCTCAAAAGATATATATATTTTTTTTCAAATTACATTAATCTCCCCCAATTATCTTTAAGTTATCATTTAAGCTCAAAATCTAAAATTAATATTTTAAAATTGATAATTAAACCCTAAAATTTTTAAAGTAAGTATTAAATGACACAATGCATCCCATTATTTTCTAAATGTTCTAAAATGCAATTAAAAATTATTTACATGCAAACATCGGGTCTTATAGGACGTAGGTAAGATTAGCTTGTCGAATTAGGATAAATTCTATTGTGTTGCATTGTTACTTTTCTGTTTGTTTGGATGTGCACTTAGCTAAACATGTTTTCGCTGTTATACAAGATAACAATCAATTAGGAAAATTGAGATCTTTATTTTGAATTTATTGCTTAAATTTTTGTAACTTCTCAATTTACCCCCATCATTGGGCTGATCTTTGGGCCAACAAACCCCCTACCACTGGCCATATTGGTAAAAGTCCATCGCTCGTCGGGTATTTTCGACTTTAGAAACCTACTTTGAACCACCTAAAGACTAGTTACTCCTAAGAAATTGGGTCAAAGCTTCTAACATATATGGAAAGTTATAGCAAAAATTCATAAAGAGAATTGTAGGGGTGAGAGTAGAAAGTAACTAATTTTCTTTCTATAGCTGTTCTCAGATTTATAGAAATGGAAGTATAAATACGGGAACACAATCACTTAACAAATGCACCTTATAATCTATAAACATTCAAAAGAGTGAATTTTCAACATCTATCTTTAAAAAAAACCTACACACAAAAAAAAAAAAAAATAACAAATTGAAAAAACTGCAATATAAATGAAATTTAGAATCTTAAAAATATCACAGAAATCACAAATTAAAAGGAACAAAATATAAATAGATAAACAAAAAAATGATAGATGATTGACTGAATCAAAAATAGAAATTCAAGAATGATGCATTGAATTAGAATGATGCATTTCAGCATAAAAATAAATAAAATTTGACAGATGATTGATCGAATCAAAAATAGAAATTCAAGAACAAAAAAGAAAAAGAAAAATTAACATCAGCACATATACCAGAAAAATCAAATCAGGTATATGTTAGAAAAGGAAAGATCAGTCTAATAATCAGACTAGTCAAGATATATATATATATATTAATTATGGAATCTGCATTGAATGTTCAAAAAAATATACCAAAGATACAACAGATATAACGGAAAATAAACATAGAGACTTCAATCCGCCAAATCAACATTAGATCTGGAGAAATAGAACTCAGATATGGATAAAGACATGGCCAAATATGAAATTAGAATGAAAAAAAATTAGAAAATGTGATGGCTAATCGAAAGATTAGCAAATTAAAAATAACAAAAGATTTATCAGTTTCTTCCCACAAGGAACTTCTATCACCTCAATACAATTATATTCGATTGATGTCCTAAAATTCTAAGTAATAGATTCTCTATGAGGCACAGATCAGATTTAAATAATTTAACACACAAATAGCAAGTAACTAGATTTCTCAAATAAAAAAACATTTTAAAAGATTTTCACAAAATTAAATTTGAAAACGATTTTTCTCAAAAAAAATTATCCAAGCAATTAATCAGATAATCTAAGCAAGCAAAACAAATAGTTTGAAAAGATCTCACCAGGATTTTTTGAAAATGATTACTATAGCACAATAGAGAACACAAACAGGTGACCAAAAACACTTAGCGCTTCGATCAAGAACTCTTAATAATCTCAAATATGAATTTCAGCAAAAGAATCTCTCTTAAAATAGAAAAAAAATTGATGTTCTTGATTGATTTTTCTTAATCCCGCAAGTCTCTATTAATAGACCTAAAACTAGACCTATAACAACTACTTTTCAAATTTCATGACTTAAAATGACACTCTAAGACTTCATATATCATATATATTCAAAATAAGTATGTTTCATTAAAAAATAATTTTAGAAAAGCTTATTTTGGTCCTTAAAACTTTTTCATATCAAAATCCCTAAGAATAAGAAGTATTTTATCAATCTAATTAAGAGAATAAATAAATAAGTGGACCAAATAAATAGGAATCAGATAATATATGATATATCAAAAATACATTAAGTTCCATTGAAATACTCTCTTGAAATCATCAAAACAGATATGATTTGACCCAAAAACCAAATCAGTCAAGAAATTGACTAAGTCGGTCGGTTGACCGGACCTTACTATCGGTCGATTGCCTGCTTCAACGGTCATTATTATGGCCATTGAACATAGACAGTCGGTTGACCGACCATCTTGGTCGATTGACTGATTGGACTAGTATGTCACTATCTTTTTCAATTTTCAGCTACTGGATTCATTAGTTGACCAATCTAACTTGTCGGTTGACCAAATTGACCAGTAGGTTACCTATTTCACTTTCTTAACTCATTGCTTTGGTTAGTCTACCGACCCCTTTCGTCGGTTGACCAAATTGACCTGAAAAACCATAATTTTATATGTTAAAACCATTTTTTTAATTAGGCCCTTGACTAAAAACACTTTAATGACTTGGCACTTCATAAAAACATAAAATTATCACTACACATATAAGATTACTTCACTTTCAAGTGTCGTGCGTGATCCTAATTCGGGTTACATTAAGAGTATAAAAACAATGATTTGTTTTTACCTAATTGTCTTCAATATTCAATAATCTTTATATCTCTATTGTCTTTATTTTGCACCCATTATAAATTCTTAGGTGATTTTCCATCTCGATTAAATATAGTAAACTTAAATCTGAAATTACTCAATAAAAATATTAGTTCCACAAAATATCATTTAATTGTTCATCAAAATATTAGGTTCAACAAAAGATATCAACATCTAGTTGATATGTAAGTGTTTTATTTCAAGGATTATATAATTTTTTTCTATTGCTAGGTATAGTATAATTCATGAATCATAGTAAATAATGCAGCTAAAAGGAAAGATCTTATTCGAAAGTCTTAAAAAGATTTCAACTTGAAAAGGTAAAAGAAATATAAGCAGAGATAAATGAGAATTATACAACTCCCATTTGTTTTGATGCTTTGAATTTTCAAAATCTGAGATTAGTATCGTCGCTCTCAGATATAACATAACTTGCATTGAATAACAAAAAAATTGATTTTGTACAAAATTAGTAACTCGACTGCTAAACTTTGACGCGAAACACCCAATTCAATTACAAATTTTTAATTCAGTACATAATTAGCAACTCGAAAGCTCTTTCAGAAAACCCAAAAATGATACTTGGGTAACGTTGATAGTTAGAGATTTGGGGGAAAAAATGGGATTACCTATGCATTCTTTTGGTATGGTAGATTTCCCTACATTCTCACTATAGAAATAGAAATGCAGGAATAAATTAGTTGTTTCCAGAAAATTGTTTGAAAATTCTGGGAGCACAATAGAAATCAAACGGTAAAAGAAACATATTCAACCATTCAACTGCTTATAGAAACAACAACAACAACAACAACAACAAAAAAAAAAAAACAGTAAAACACATATAGCAAAATAGAAATGGGTTTAATCAGGTCGAACTTAGATCTAGCAAAATTGGAGTTACATTTAGTTAAATTCAACATGTTAAGATGATTGAGAAATGAGAGAATGAATCACGTATTGATATATTAGAAAGAGGTACAAGAATACAACGATATACACATATTTATAGGGGGAGTGGGGTTAGGGTTTTGCCTTAATGAACCACGTGGGCCAAACCCATATAATACATTATCACCCCTCAAACTTAAGGTGGTAAGTGCGAGGTAAGCTTGAGTTTGGAAACCAGAGAGTGAAAGCGTCCGGGTGGATGAGACTCAATGAAAATGTCAACTGTCTGATCGGCTGAACTGATGGATTATAGACGAATCATATTCTGCAGAATATAATGATAGATAAAGTGACAATCAGTCTTGATGTGTTTTGTATGCTCATGGAAGATATCATTGTGAGCGATCTGAATAACACTCATGTTGTTACAGTGTAGGGTAGTGGCAACAAGAGAAGAGATGTTTATGTCAGTGAGTAGCCATTGAAACCAGAGAAGTTCTTGAGTTGCATCAGTCATGGCACGATATTCAGTTTCAGTACTAGAGTAAGCAATCGCAATTTGTTTCTTACTATGCTAGGAAATGAGAGAATTTCCTAAAAAGAAATAGTAACCAGTGGTTGAACATCTGTCGGTGGGGTCTCTAGCCCAGTCGGCATCTAAATAAGCTTGTAAGACAGGAGCAGACTGAACTGAGAAATGAATCCCATGAAATAAAGTATCATTGATATACCGAAGAATACGAATAACAACCGAGTAATGGGTGGTCCAAGGAGCGAACAAGAACTGACTAACCTAATGAATGACATAGGTAATGTTAGGGCGAGTGACAGTAAGATATACAAAACTTCCAATCAGTTGGAGATATAGAGCGATTTCCAAAAGATGTGAACCATCGAGTTGGGTAAGTTCGACGTTCAACTTGAGAGGAGTAGTGGCAATGGTAGAGTTAGTGATCCCAACCTTAGAAATGAGATCTGAGGCATATTTAGCTTGAGAGATAAAATATCCATCATAACCAAATGAAACTTCGAGACCAAGAAAATAAGTTAGTACGCTAAGATCTTTCATCTTGAATTGGCCACTGAGAAACTGTAATACCTCGAAAATTTATATTTCAGGAAATAATATTTTATGATTAAATATTCTTGAGATTATTTTGATATATCCTGGAAATCTTGAGGTAAAGACGAATATTTTATAATTTTGGGAGCACAAGTATAATTTTAGGGTTTGATGATAATATTATAATATATATGGGGATGTTAGTGTAATTAGTATAAAAAAATCTTGTATAGTAAATCCATTGTGTGGAAAACGTGAGAGAGAGAGAAAAGGAGGAAGACAAAAGAAAAATCAACTTCTTGTATTTTCTATCTCAACCTTCATGAACCTAAGGGAAGAAGAGGGGAGAAAAAAGAGAAAGAGAAGATCGTTCAAGAGAGGAAGAGAGAAGAATAAAGGGCTTGTGGGTTTAGATCAAGAATTTGAGGAGATCTATGGGTGAAATCAATTCTTGGAGGAATGATGAACTCATATTTGGTAAGTCTCAAAAACCCTAGAAATTACAATTGAAGTTCTAACATGATTTCTTATGGATCTAAGGGTTAAGATGTAAAACTAACCTATTAAAATTGAAATTTGTCATGTACAAGTTGGTTAGGTCGAATTTGACTTGAGATTTGGAAAAATAAACATGTATAAAAATCTGATTTTTACTTTCTTCATGAGATTTGGAGCTTAAACCATTTTTTATTTTTTATTTTTCTGTTTTAAGAGAGGAAATCTAAGGAAAAAACTATGATGTACATGAACTCTAGATGAATTAGAATGATTGTATGATAGTTTGGGATGATCTCTAAGCCTTAGAAGAGCAAAAAACGTGGTTGCGTATCAAAGAAACTAAAGAACCAAAATTACGAAGTGCAAATTCTGCATTTTGTTTCCCCCAGCAACCTAACTTTAAAAATTCATATCAATTCGTAGAAAAATCAAAAAAATATGAAATTTGTGGAAAACGAAACTAGACTCAATGAGGATTGAGCTATTATATGGTGAATATTGAACCTGAAATGATGCCAAACCAGACCCTGAAAGTTGACTGAATGTAGTCCCGTAATGTTTTGGAAACTTGTTTGCTGAATTTTGAAAAATCATAACTAAATGTAGAAAAATCAAAATCTGGTGATTCAAAGTGAGTTTTAAAGATTGGGGTGTCTATTTTCATAGAGAAATATAAGAAGAACATAAACAAATTTTAAACAGTGGTAAAATGAGTGAGTGTTCCCCCTAATAGTTCTCACACGTGCAATATCTCCTTAAGAAATATTGGGATATCAAGGGTACGCGCATAAAGTGATGATATTAATAAAGAGAATGTTTAATTTTGCTTCTAATAGTTAGGTGAGCTGAAATAAGATTACTTGAGATTGTTAGGTGACTACTTACATCTTGAGGTAGGGGATCATATCCATTCTCTTATGTGTTTTTGAGCATGTATTATATATATGTATTCTTGTGTGTTTACTTGAAAATGTATTTTCAAATGAAATTGGGTCTGTTGTAAAAAGTTGAAGTTTGGGCAATTCCAATACTATAAAGGAAATATTGTGTGTGTGTGTGTGTTAAATGTGTCTGGCTGGGGGTATTGAGATGATATCATGTGAGGACCGAGGATATTGGGTTACCGTGGAGTTGACCTTGGGTGCAAATTCCTAAACCCGCACGGGGGATACTCCAAACTGATGACTAGTAGTGCTGAATTATAAGCACTTGGTATAAACCCAAACTGATGACTAGTAGTGCTGAATTTAGCAAACTAGGCACGTGGAGCTCGTTTTAAACCATATAGGGCACGGCGAAGGTAACAAACTTTATTTTGAGGGGTCTCCAAGCTGGGAGGGGTATGCATATAAACTTCCTCAGAAAGATCCCCATTGAGAAATACATTTTTGACAACCATTTGAAACAGAATCCATCTTCGAATGGTAACGACAGCAAGAAGTGTATGGACATATGTAAGCCTCGCCACTGGATCAAATATCTCTTCATAGTCAATGTCGTATTATTGAGAAAATCTCTTGGCAACAAGTCGGGCTTTATATCGTTCAATAGAGCCATCAGAAAGTGTCTTGATCTTAAACACCTATTTGTACCCAATAAAAGTTTTTCTAGAGGGCAGATCAACAATATCCTAGGTATGAGTTTTGGCTAGGGCCTAAAGTTTTTCATTCATTGCTTTCTGCCAAAGAAGATTAGTATTAATCTCCTCATAGGATTGAGGCTCATACATATGAGGTATAGTGGAAAAACAATGATAATCAGCAAGATAAGAAGGGCGAAGAGTTACCCTAGTAGATTTGCGAGAGTGATCTGGAAGATAACTCTCAGAGGGAGTCGGTGCAAACTCATCAGACACAAGAATATCCTCGGTCATGACCGATTGAGTCAGAGGGGTGAGATCAGCTAATGCTTCTAGAGTTGGAGCTAGGTTTGGAGAGGTAGGATAAGTTGGTGGTTCCAAAACGGAAGGGGTGATATCAGGTGGTGATTCTGAGGTGGACTCAACAGTACCTGAAACTAAATTCTTAAAAAATAACTCAATAGATGGATCAGTAAAGAATCTGGAGTTAGTGATGGTTGACATGTCAAATGACTGTAAGGAAGAGAATATTTGATGTTCCCAAAAAATGATATGATGAGAGATACGAAGAGTTTTAGAAATAAGATCCCAGCATCGATACCCCTTATGTTCAATAACATATCCAATGAAACAACACAAGTGAGCCCTTGGTTGTAATTTATTGTGTTCATGTGGTTTGAGAATAACAAAACAAGCACAACCAAAGTCTCTGAGTTCGAGTAATCAGGATATTTACTGAAAAAGTGCTCGAATGAGGACTGATTTTGGATTGTGGCAGAAGGGACACCGTTGACTGTGTACACTACGATTAAGGAAGCATCACCCTAGAAACATTCAAGACATGATGGCGAAATGAGTAGAGCATGAACGGTGTCAAGAATATGTCTATGTTTGAGTTCGGCTCATCCATTTGGTTGGGAGGTTCCAAGGCACGAGCGGTGGAGGAGCGTGGCATTTTTGTGAAGTAAGTTTAGAAAAAGCACGGTCTTTATATTCCATTGCATTATCAAAACAAAAAACTTTGATATTCCGAGAGAATTGAGTTTGAACCATAGAAAAAAGTTTAGAATATATTTAAAATGGTTCAGATCTGCTTTTTAGAAACAACCACTTATAACAAGAATAGTCATCCACAAATATAACAAAATAGCGAGCACCACCCATTGATGCATGAGGAGAAGGCCCCCAAACATCAGAATGTACTAAATCAAAGGGTGCAAGGAAAATAAAATGACTTTCATTAAAAGGTAAAATTGATTGTTTTGCAAGTTGACAATGAATACAATGAAAAGACTCATGCTGAAATGAATTTAACAAACTACTAGAAATAAGAGAACGTAGACGGTTGTATGAAGTGTGACCTAACCAAGAGTATCACAATTCTACGGGTGAGAGTGCTAGGATGGATGCGGCTAATTGGTTTGGTGATGGTGAGGATGGGACTTGGAGGTAAATGAGCTGAAAGAGGCATCCAACTTTACGGCCGGTTACAAGGAGTTTTCCTGTCTGAGGGTCCTGCACACGACAACTAGTAGAAGAAAAATGTAAGCCAAGTCCAAGATCACATAATTGTCCAATAGATATAAGGTTAAGCGTAAGATTAGGGACCAAATATGTGTCAAGGAGAGACAAATAAGAACCGTCAACATGTCTAGTATGGCTAACCAACATATTTGATCCATTGGTAGTGTGAATAGTAAGTGCATGCTCATCACAGGGTTTAGAGGAAAAGATAGAGGCATTAGAAGTCATGTGATTGCAACATGCATAATCAAAATACCATCGGGATGTACCTGATGTAGCTGACATAGCTATATAGTTACCGGTTTTACTTAGAGCCTCGATAAGCTCAATGTAAAAATCATTTCAATCAGGTGGAGAGTTGGATGAAGTTGATGTAGCATTAGTAGCTATAGCAGCAACATTCTTTGGCTTGGAATAGGTGATAGGTGTAAAATACTTATCTACTTCTAAACCGAATTTGGCAGTTTTTGAGTATTTTATTTATATTTAATTGCGTTTTAGTTTGTTTTTAGTTACTTCAGGTGTAGGGATGCCAACAAGCGATAAACGAGCGAAAATGGTAGAAAAACTGTGAAGAAACAAGGTTTTAAGATCACATAAGCCATCGCCACGGCAAGGAAGCCACCGCCGAGGCAGTGAGAATGCAGAGGATGTGCTAAAAAATGAACAAAAACCACCACCTAGGCGGAGAAGCGTTAGAGAGTTGGTGCATGTTGGGGTGCTGAACCACCGCCTAGGTGGAGAAGCGTTAGACAGTTGAGAACTGTTTCACCGCTTAGGCGAAGAAACCACTGCCTAGGTGGAAAACAGTCAGAATGTTTGGTGCCAGCAGCCACTACCTAGGCGGAGAAACCACCGCCTAGGCAAAAAGCAAACCAACTTAACCTCCACCTAGGCGGTAACACTCTGCATAGAAATATATTTTTTTTAGATATTTTCTAAGATATTTTCAAAATCTTTACTTAAAACCTTTTCTCACCAATTGGAATGAGGTTGTTTTGGAGACCCCTTGCACCTTAGATAATTTAGGAGTAGAATAGATTAGTTTAGGAAGTGATCCTTGACCAATCTTGAATAATTTAGGAGTAGAATATATTAGTTTAGGAAGTGATCCTTAGCCAATCTTGAAGAGATCGAAGAGGAAGATTCACATGCCGAAGAAGAAGAACAATAGTGGATTGATCTCCGGCGAAAAAGTGGACCACTCCACTTTAAGATTTGATCTTTCTTTCCTTGTTTTATCTTTGTATCTTAATGTTTTAGTGTGATTTCCTCTTGGTTTAATGTTCTAATGGCCAAGATCATGTTAGTTTAGTTAGATATTAGTTAGGTTTAGATATAATTCATGTAAATACCTTTTTGGTTGAATATAAGTTAATTTTAATGGTTTGTTACCCAATTCCAATTGTGTTTACCATTATTTCACGTTTATTATGCTTGTTACGATAAACAGAGAATACAGAATTTGACACTCGGGAGAGGTAACCCCGGATTCGGATTAGGGTTAAACACAATGTAATAATCTAATAACCTGGGAGAGAGTTGGAGAGTATGCAATCCATGAGATTGGGTCAAAACTCACGTGGCTATGTATTCGAAAAGACGTTCGAGGGGGACTTCGGCGTCAACGCGAAGTCATGTATTCGCTCACTTTTCACTCAGAAGAGGGAGCGAGTGAGTTATAGATATCGAGATTGTTGGATGAGATAATAACCATTATTGATAAGTAAACTAAGCCAAATAGGTACTAAGTGAATGAAATCGATCCCTAGTTAATTAGTGTAATTAGAATTAATCCTTAGGATTAGTTTTAATTAGTTGAATTTAAATATTAAATTGAATCGTCAGGATAATATGAGACTATGAGGTCAAAGTTTTAGAATAGTAAATCGGTTAAGATTGGGTATCGTGTCCACAGGGAAAGTGTGATTAATTGAGTACCGCAATTTACGTAATCTCATATTATCCTGACGATTCAATTTAATATTTAAATTCAACTAATTAAAACTACTCCTAAGGATTAATTCTAATTACACTAATTAACTTAGTACCTATTTGGCTTAGTTTAGTTATCAATAATGGTTATTATCTCATCCAACAATCTCGGTATCTATAACTCACTCCCTTCCTCTTCCGAGTGAAAAGTGAGCGAATACATGACTTCGCGTTGACGTCGAAGTCCCCTTCGAACGCCTTTTCGAACACATAGCCATGTGAGTCTTGACCCAACCTCATGGATTGCACACTCTCTAACTCCCTCCCAGATTATTGAATCGTCGTGTTGTGTTTAACCCTAGTCCGAATCCGGGGTTACCTCTCCCGAGTGTCAAACCCCATATTCTTAGTTTATCGTAACAAGCGTAATAAACGTGAAATAACGGTAAACACAATTGGAATTAGATAACAAACCATTAAAATTAACTTATATTCAACCAAAAAGGTATTTACATGAATTACATCTAAACCTAACTAATATCTAACTAAACTAACATGATCTTGGCCATTAGAACATTAAACCAAGAGGAAATCATACTAAAACATTAAGATACAACGATAGAACAAGGAAATAAATATCAAATCTTAAAGTGGAGTGGTCCACTTTCGCCCGAGATCGATCCGCTATTGTTGTTCTTCTTCGGCATGCGAATCTTCCTCTTCGATCTCTTCAAGATTAGCCAAGGATCACTTCCTAAACTAATCTATTCTACTCCTAAATTATCGAAGGTGCAACGGGTCTCCAAAACAACCTCCTTCCAATTGGTGAGAAAAGGTTTTAAGTAAAGGTTTTGAAAATATCTAAAAAAAAAGATATTTCTGTGCAGAGCGTTACCAACTAGGTGGTAGAATCTCCGCCTAGGCGGAGATTAAGTCGGTTTGCTTTCTACCTAGGCGGTGGCTGCTGGAACCAAATATTCTGACTGTTTTCTGCCTAGGCGGTGGTTTCTTCGCCTAGGCGGTGAAACAGTTCTCAACTTTCTGACGTTTCTCCACCTAGGCGGTAGTTCAGCACCCCAACGTACACTAACTCTCTGACGCTTCTCCGCCTAGGCGGTGGTTCCTGTTCATTTTTCAGCACGTCCTCTGCATTCTCACCGCCTCGGCGGTGGCTTCCTCGCCGTAGGGGTGGCTTCTGTGATCTTGAAACCTTGTTTCTTCAACGTTTCTTCACCGTTTTTGCTCGTTTATCGCTTGTTTGCATCCCTACACTTGAATTAACTAAAAACAAACTAAAACGCAATTAAATATAAATAAAACACTCGAAAACTACCAAATTCGATTTAGAAGTAGATAGGTATTTTACACCTATCAATAAGATCGGTTGCGAGAGTCTCGAGAACGATGTTGGTTTCTATTTGACTGATTTCCAGATAGAAGTTTAGGACAGTCTGCAAGATGGTGGCCAGGTTCTCTACAGACTTTATACAGGCGAGAAGGACATTTAAGCAATTCATGCCCTTATGAATTATAATATTTGCAGTATAAGAGCTTCTGGGATGGGTTGGCCTTGGCAGCTGGTATGGAAAGAACAAGTGGTGTTGCAAGGGCAACATTTGTATGAGATCCTTGTAATGTGGCAAGACGTGTTTCCTCACTGAGTAGATAAAAAAGGACGTCATTTAGGGAAGCTATCGCGCCACAGTATAGGATTGAAGCTCGTACAGGCTTAGATTCCTCTCTCAAGCCCATCAGGAATTGCATAATACATATCTCAGATTGGTACTTTCCATGAACATCAGCTTCTTTTGTTTATTCCAGGGCTGGCTTAGTGAGAGCCAACTGGTTCCATACGGCAGTCATTTGAGATAGAAAACTGTTGACAAATTACCCAAGTTCTTAGCGCATGCTATGAAGGGTGGAAATAAGACGATACCAATTTGAGATGTCTACCCTGGTGTAGCGATGCTGGAAAAGATCCCAAAGTTCTTTAGCTGTCTGGAGTGTACCAAATTGAAGTTTGATCTTTGGAATGACGGTGGCACAAAACCATGTGAGAATCTAGTGATTCTTTTTTATCTCAATCCTTTAGATGGTCAATGTATTTGGAAGCATCTTCGTTGTTCTTCTTCTTAGGTTTAGTAATATATCCAATCACGAAATGCCACAATTTTTTTTCTCACGGATGAAACTAGACATTTCTTGAGCCTACACAACATAATTAGATTCGTCCAGAATAGTAGTAATAACCCAGGGTAAGTTCGATTCAACCATAGGCGCAAAGAGTGAGGTGAACCGGTGTAGAAACCACAAAAAATATAAAAGAAAGTACGTTTTGTGATCCTCAAATCACAAAATGGAGGTTGAAAACAGAATCAGAACGTCGAAAAATCATAGAATCTGTTCTAAGTTTGCAGAAAGCCGGTATAAAAAGGCCTAAATCGGTCTAACGAAAGTACCTTAGTTGAATCGCTGACGTAGCAAGAGAGATTAACTAGACTCTAACATGGCTAGTCAACCGATGACGTGGCGGGTCAATTGCTGACATGGTAGTGATATGGCGCTGACGTGGCTGCTGAGTGGGTACTGACTAGGTGCTGACTGTACAACTAGGGTTGACGTGAAAGTACCAATGAAGATAAAGGGGAGGCAACGCGTGGATATGACGCGTGAACTGGAGCTGTGTCTTTGGTCAGCGTGTGCAGAGTCAGAATGCCTTGATTTTTTTGTCTTTTGAATCATCTCGTCGAGATGGTTCCGATGATATATTGTGACATCGATTTGGAGCCTAGGTTGAGGCGGTAGAGCCCAAAATCCGAGATGGCGATGTGTGGTGGTGTTGTAGACTGTTTAAGGCACGTGAGGGCGTGTCTGGGATTCGGGAGCGGTGAGTTTTGTGGCATTGTGTTCGTCTTTGCAAGACGAAGACGATGGTGTGGTAGTTGTTGATATCGGAGCAAGGATGACGCCTACAGAAGTGATGAAAGTCTCGGGAGAATAAGGAAAGCGATGGTAGAAGCTTTAGGGTTGCGAAAATTTTAGGGAGAACAGGTCTAGGAATGACTTGCTCTTGATATTATGTGCGGTAGAGCCTAAAATTCGAGATGGCGATGTGTGGTGGTGCTGCAGACTGTTTGAGGCGCATGAGGGCGCGTTTGGGATTCGGTAGCGGTGAGTTTGGTGGCGTTGTGTTTGTCGTTGCAAGACGAAGATAAATGTGTGGTGGTTGTTGATATCGGAGTAAGGATGACGCCTACAGTAGCGACGAAAGTCTTGGGAGAATAAAGAAAGCGACGGTGGAAGCTTTAGGGTTGCGAAAATTTTAGGGAGAACAGGTTTAGGAAAGACTTGCTCTTGATACTATGTTAAGATGATTGAGAAGTGGGAAAATGAATAATGTATTGATATATTAGAAAGAGATATAAGAATACAACGAAATATACATATATTTATAGAATGAGTGGGGGTTAGGGTGTTACTCTAATAAGCCACGTGGGCCAAACCCATATAATACATTAACAAAACACAAATTTGTTCAAAGTTATATTGGTGTGTGGTAAGCGACGAAATTGAGATAGAACCTGAGTGAGGGAAAGAAGACTTACTAAGGGTTATGCGGGCAATAGATTCACGGTCGAGAGTGACATCGCAAGAAAAAGAGAGAGAAAAAAAAAGGGGGCAAAATCCATAACAAAACGCAATCTCTAAAGTCAGACATCAATTGATAGAAGCATGCAGAATGGGGGGAATTGATCGATCGAGATTGACGTTGCCTTGAAGCTAGAGCGAGAAGACATGGCGATGGAGGCGATTTCACATGGGATTTAGGTGATGGCTAATGGTGTTCAGATTGAGGCGGCAAGAGGAAGGGAGATAGGGAAGAAGGTTGAACCAAAGATGGGGAAGGAGGTTTCTAAACCTTTGAATCTAATTAAGGGTTGAAAATGTCTCTTAATATTATTCAATCTCAGCCGTTGGATATTCGATCCAACCATCCAAAATGTCTCAAATATAAAATATGTTTAGATTTAATCCAACCGTTAGATATCCGATCTAACGGCTTAAAATGTCTCAAAATGTAAATATGTTGTAATTTATAGGATACACACGCATGCACGCACGCACACATACACATGCATTAGCGTATAACCCGTGTCTGAAGGCGCGGACTAAGAAAAAACAACTTAATTTGAAATGAACACATCAACAAATTACCAACATATTAGTTATAAAAAGACTTATTTTTTAATGAGAAACAAATAAAATGATTGTCATTTTTAACATAAAATAAAAATAGTAACTCGAATTAAAGTAAAACGAAGGAATAAAAATAATCGAACATTGTCAATTATTCTGTTATCTTATAACACTATCGTCAACAGTGTTGAACTTTTTTACCCAATTCCTAAACAATTGACGAAAATAATGACATACTATTGAATGAATAAATAAATAAAAATTATAATAATAATAAAAAAAATATTAATTCAATTGTCGCACCAATATTTCAGTTGAGATCTTCACAACAGAATTTCTAGATAAACGATGTTTGTTGTTGAGAGATATTCATCATTAGAGACAAGTACACTTAATCGATCAAAGGATGTGCATTTTGATAAAACAACATATAATTGACCATGACTAAAAATTTGTGTAGTCAAATCAACTTCAACAATTTTCAAATATTGTCCTTGTGATTTATTTATTTATTGTTATGGCATAATGTCAAATGAACTAGAAATTGTCATCATGTTATTTAAAAAGGATATTGAGTAGATGATGGTGTTAAAGATATTCTAGGAATGAGTACCAAATTTTCAACTTTATCCCTTGTCAAAATGTTAGCCTTAATTATACACGAAGTACACTTAACAACTATCAGCCGAGTGTCATTACAAAGTCCATCATTCGATATAATATTTTTCAATAACATTATTGGACAACCTATTTTTTAATCAAACTTAAACGGTTCATGACTTGAAAATCAACTCTATCATCTTCCGACATTTTATCTGTAGCCAGTAAACTTAAATAATTTATTGGTCTGAGTTTTTATTTTTTATTTTTGCTTTGTAATAAAAAAAACCTGAATAATATGAATTTATCATTCCGCTCTACAAATTGTTCTTAATTTGTTTGTTAAAACATCAAAGGCATAAAATATAATTTAATATTTTCCTTTAATGTATGAGTAAACAACAACATTACTCAAACATCAAGGGTACAAAATGTAATTAATCTTTTCCTTCATTTCATCACCTTCCCCTTACGTGAATTGATCTGGCGAAAAAGTTGACAAGAAAGGGTCAACTTCAGAGAGAAAATTACAAAAATTAAAACTTAATAGAACAATATTCGACCACAGTTTAACTTTTAATGGCGTAAATTGTGATTTGGACAATTCCTCCCATTAAGTGGAGACTAATCAAACTGGGGAGCAATCTTTTAAACCGGAAAACTCATCTGATCACGGGTCATCGGTTCAACTGATCGGCGAATTGTTACGTCATTAATATATATATATACACACACACATGCATTTGAAGAAAAAGAATTAAATTAAATTAAACATGTAATTTACAACAATTATATAAGAAGAACAAAACCCTAAGACATTAACAATTTGTAAATATTAAACAAACAACATATAAATTTCACAAAATTAAAAAAAAAAATTACACTAATTGTTGCCATCGAAGCTGCGGTGCACAGGTTAGAGGTTACACCAGCCAGTCAGCCACCAAATCATTTGTCAGTCGGAGGTTGCACCAGGTCGTCGGAGGCTGCACAAAGAACTACGGAAGAAGAGATCGTCGATCGGTATTCGATAGGGAGAGAGAGAGACCAGAGGAGCACGGAGGAGGCAAGGAGCGACTGTAGCAGTGTAGGGTTTTTGTTTTGGGGGAAACTATTTATACAAATGAGAAATTTCAAAAACCCGCCCGGTTCGTGCAAGATCGCTACGGTTTGGCAGTTCGCTGGTTGAACTGTGAACCGTCCGGTTCAGCGGTTTTCGACCTAAAACAGTTCTAGGCGGTTGGCCGGAAAGGAAACAGACCCGGTTGACGGTTCAACCGGCTGCTCCGGTCCGGTCCGATTTTTAAAACCTTGCAGGAGAGAGGAAAAATGATGAAATCTACGGTCCAACAAAGCATTCACAAGGTCTACTCTTTCGTCTTTAAGCTTTTATGAGATCAGAAAATAAAATTGAAGAAAAAGAAAGAAAGTAAAACTTAGATTAGCTTCTTGCTCTGAAAGAAGCGCTTCAAGTGCCATAACTGCAACCCCGAAACTGCAATGCAGATGCCGAGCGACATTATGCTGAACCTCGCCAATCTAGCGTTGGTTTTTTCGCTTACCTTCCTCATCTCTGCTTCCCTGTTTGTGTGTGTGGAGAGAGAGAGAGAGAGAGAGAGAGAGAGAGGTCAAATCAAAAAAGAAAAGATTAAATATATAAGTGTGTCAGGTATTATTTTTCACAAGAGTATTTTGACAACTTAGGCCGGCATTTGTTTAATTTCTGTTCCCAGGTTATTGTATCAAATATCTTAGAACAAAAACACTGAACAAACAGGGACCTAATAACCATTTTATTCTTCATTATTCCGATGCTCATCAAAGATTTTTCATTAAAAATAAATAAAAAATTCCCTTCATTGTTTTCGAATATCTTAGCTATTTTATCCAATATTTCACCCATTGTATTCACTTTCTTTCCACTCTATTTATTTTACAAGTATTTGTGGCTTCATCTAAGTAATGTAACAAGAAAATAATACAGAATATATACCTTTTTGTTCGTGTATAATTTAAGATGTACTAGCACTAAAACAAGCACGAAAATGATCCAAAAATTCATAATAGTGAGATACAATTTAAAAGAGAGATATTAGTTCATTAAAAGCAAAAGTTGTTCATCAAAATCAGTTTCAACTCTGCATATTTCATGATCTATGATCCAATGTAAAAAAGTTAAAAAAAACTCTGCATATTTCATGATCTCTGATCCAATATTAAAAAGTTAAAATGGGATTCCACAAATTCTTAGTTGGCTATATACTAATGATCATTAAGATCGAGAAGAAAGAATGAGAACTAACAAATCATTGCCCATAAAACATTTAGTTCATTCCATAAAATAAAATAAAACAAAATGGAGAGTTCTAATTCTAATACAGCTCGATTTTCTGGAACCTTTGATTAAATAAGAGCAAGACAACCAAATTACCCTATTTTATGAATTATCTTCTTTTTGATGAATTGATTTGTATATTTTTCCATGTACACAAACAGAGAAACATATAATTGTTTTAGTTCACATAACGTTTTTAAGCTATATTACATGAGAAAATAGCATCTAAACTAAACCTAAAATGAATAATTGAAAAACAGTACAATTAGTCCTCTAAAAATGGCAAAGAGGTTACTTTTGGTTGTTTGAAACGATAAGGCCTTCAGACACAATAGAAAGTACTTAAAAAAAAAAAAAAAAAAAAAAAAAAAAGGTTACCAAACGGTACCTACTTTTCATACTCCTTATCCTTCCTAGATCCTATATTGATGTAACCTAGTTGACCAAGTTTCCTTCTACATTTCAGTGATTGTTCAGCATCTATGATCAAAAGAAGAAAAGAGAGAAAATATGCGATAGATGTTGAGACTACCACACGCATCAAAATACGAAGGAAGAAAAAGGAAAAGAGAAAGAAAGAATGAATTAAGAGCGCCATCAAATAGAAAGCCTCGACATCAAAGAGCATAAAATACCAACCTTGCCTTAAGATAGCCTATATTTTCACGAATGGCTTCCACGGTTCCTTCAAGTTTCTGCAACTCAAGTTCAACACCCTACATGCATAAAAACCCATGTGTATGAAAAGAGGAGATCGTAAAGGAATGAACAACCAAGTGAAAAGCAGCAAATAAAAAACATACGTCTATCTTTTCTTTCCTCGCAACAGATTGCCAGTCCTTTGTAGCAATTCCAGTTCTCCACTCGAGATTAACGGTTACATTTCCTTTGGTATTCCCGTCTGCTAAACCATGCATCGTAGTTGCCAGCTTCAGTCGTTGTAAATGCAAACTGACCATGAGTCACATTCTCTTGGTGGTGGAGTGTGTTACCATACGGGGATGTTACCTGAAAAAAAATAACAAGCTAATTCAAGTTTTTTTTTACAAGCTGTCATAAATTTTGCCAGCAAACGTAACTTCAAAGGTCAAATTACTATTGTTAATATATGTAAATGAGCCTTGGCCCATATGTTAAACCCTAATCTCACTAGGAAAACTAAATCTTAACCCAACCAGGATTACCCTAATCATGCTCTCCTACCACTCGTGTCCTAAAATCTTCCAATAAAATAGACAAGTCAAACGCAAACATAAACACATTCTTGACATAGTCCGTGCCCTCCTCAATTCTTTATCTTGTCATGAGTGCTTTTATGGTGAGGCTTCCCAACATATACTATAAACCATGTCCCTTCCTCTATAATTCAACATCAGTCTCTATTTGAGCGTCTTTTCAGTAACCAACGCACTTACTCTAAACTCAAAGTCTTTGGTTGTATTTGTTTTGTTCTTCTGAAACCACATGAACACAACAAACTGGAATCAAGGGTCCCGCCTATCTTGTTTTCTAGGATATGGCATTGAACATAAAGGGTATTAGTGTTAGGATTCCATCGCTAAAAATTTTCGTATATCTCGACATGTCATTTTTTGAGAACATCAGATGTTTTTTTCCTTACGGCCATTTCATATATTAACTATTACTAACTTCAGATTATTTATTCCTCCATTTATTGAGTTATTCCCTAGGAAGCACGGACACAGACACGGACACGCGACACGGATACGACACGACACGGACACGGCGATACGAATTTTTTTCAAAAACCCCAACACAGACACGGCTTGGACACGTCAATAAATAAATATATAATTTTATATATATGAGTTTAATTTACGAAATACATAAAATTCATTCAACAAAAATAATTAAGGCTTAAGCTAAAAACACTTATAAATAAATGGAAAAAAAAAAAATCACTCGAGATCAATTTGTTGATTATCATCTTCGCATCTTTCTTCGGTAAGTAAATTTTTTATTTTTTTTCCATATCTAATTCTAAGAAAAGGAAAACAAAAAACAAAAACAAAATTACATTCAATTTAAAAAGATATATATAAATTATGAAAAATAGATATAAATTGATCAAATTATAGTATATTAATATTATGGCTATAATTTATTAAGTTATAATTTATAAATAAAATATGTTATAATTATTTATTTATAAATAAAAAATAAATAAAAACAGTTTTTTTTTTTTTAAATAACTATAATATTAAGAAATAATTTATATTATTTATTAAGCTGCCTATTGTACTTTTTTTCTCTTTTTTTGGTCAAGCTTGCTGTACTCCACTACAGCACTGCAGAAAGAATAGCTGTAGCGGACTACAGCTGTCCAAAGGCATTCAGAAAAATTGGGAATTAGAATTTGCGACTTCATTCGGCCCACGTTGCTCTGCCTTCGTCGTCGTCGTCGTCCAAGGGGAAGATCTCGCTGCTGCTGAAATTGTCGTCCACGCTCGTCGTCGTCGACCAAGCTTGCCGTCGTCGTCCACGCTCGCTGTCTTCGCCAACCAAGCTCGCCGTCGTCGTCCACGGTTGTCTAATCTCTGCTGGTTTGTGCCTCATCTCGCGGTTGTTGCCGTCCAGCCCATTCAACATCTAAAATAAAAAATAGAGGTAAAACCACGACGCCCTGGGTTTGCAGCTAGGATTTCGACATGGACTTGTGAAGTGTCCGACACGGCATCCCTGCCGTGTTGAAGCCGTGTCAAATATTAAGAAAAAAAAATATATATATATCGACACGTGTCGGAGAAAAGAAAAAATATCGACACATTTCGACACGTGTCCGACACGTGTCGGTGTCCGACACTCCACCTTCGGCGAAGTGTCCATGCTTCCTAGGTTATTCCCTGATGATGCAATTCCAGGTACAACTGAGCCCACTCCAGCACCACCAACTAAGCCCACTCCAGAACCATTGCTGATCTCACCCCTCCAACTTCATCGACCGTGCCTGAGGCTCTTCCTAGATCCGATGATTCTGCACAGACTCCTTCTGAGACCCACCATCCATATCACTCTTGCCGCTCTAATAAGGTAACTCATCTCAATGACTCTCATTACTTTTGTACCATAATTAATCTAAATAAACCTCAATCCTATAAGGAGGCAAGTACTAACCCTCTTTGGCAGAAACCAATGGACGAAGAACTTTAAGCCCGAGCCAAAACTCACACCGAGATCTTGTTAACCTCCACCCTAGGAAAACTCCTATTGGATGCAAGTGAATGTTCAAGATTAAAACACTTTCTCATGATTCTGTTGAACGCTATAAAGCCTAACTCGTTGCTAAGGGATTTGCTCAGGAATATGACATTGACTACCAAGAGACATTTGCTCCAGGAGCTAAGTCTACATCTGTCCTTACTCTTCTTGTCGTCGCTACAATTCGTAAATGGACCATTTTTTATATGGATGTCAAGAATATCTTCCTCAATGGAGACCTTCTTGAAGAAGTTTACATACGTACCCCTCCTAGTATAGTTACTTCTCAACACAAAGTTTGTCACCTTCGCAGTGCCCTATATGGTCTCAAAAGAGCTCCACGTGCTTGGTTTGCAAAATTTAGTACCACCATCCACCAATTCGAGTTCACATCCAACGCTCATGATTCTGCCTTGTTTATTTGCCAAACTAACAACGACATTATCCTTCTTCTACTGTATGTGAACGACATGATCTTTATGGGAGATGATTTACAGGGAATCTCTGAACTCCAAAAAAAAATTTCAATGGCCAATTCGCGGTGAAAGACCTTGGCGTGCTCACTCATTTTCTTGGTCTCAAAGTTTCAACTAGTTCAGATGGATACTCTCTCTCAGACCAAAAGTGCACTTGAACTTCTTTCTAAGGCAGACATCACTGACTCCACTACTGCCAACACTCCTTTAGAGCTGAATATCAAACTTACTCCACTAGATGATTCTCCTCTCCCGGACGCCACTCTCTATCGCCAATTAGTTGGAAGTTTAGTATATCTCACAATTATTCGACCGGACATCGCCTATGTCGTCCATTAAGTTAATCAATTCTTATCCACTCCTCGGACCACTCATTACTCAGTTGTTCTTCACACTCTTCGGTATGTAAAGGGTTCTTATTTCAAGGACTTCATTTCTCCGCCCAATCCACTCCTACCTTATAAGTTTATTCTGATGTCAACTGGGGTAGAGATCCTACCGACAGACGTTCAACCACTGGTTATTGTTTCTTCTTGGGTAACTATCTCATTTCCAGACACAATAAGAAACAAAATGTGGTAGCTCGCTCCAGCACTGAAACTGAATATCGTGACATCACTGATGCAACACAAGAACTACCTTAGCTTTGCTGGCTCCTCGCTGACATAGGAGTTTCTGCCCCCACTGTCACTGTTCTACACTGTGACAATAGGAATACTATTCAGATCGCCCATAATAACGTTTTCCACAAGCGTACAAAGCACATGGAGACTGATTGCCCCTTCATCCGTCGCCATATTCTCTCGAATATTGTTCGCCTTCAATTCGTCGTTTCAGCCAATCAGACAACATATATTTTCACCAAGACTCATCTATCTAGACGTTTCCACATTCTAGTTTCCAAACTCAAGTTCAGGCCTTAGTTACAGCCTTAAGTTTAAGGGGGATGTTGATCTATGTATATGGGTCTTGGTCCATATGTTAAACCCTAATCTCACTAGGAAAACCATATCCTAACCCTACTAGGGTTACCCTAGTCTCCTCCTATATATAGACTCTTTGTATATATTTGTAAATGTATTTTTTTCATAAATCAATACAAGTCTCTCATATTCTCTCAATATTCTGCCTCTCAGTTAATCTAACAACTACTATCATTGGCATACTCTAATTGTTTTTACAAACAAAAATCTTATTTGAACCCCAGATCGACCTACGTGTAAAACGAAAGTTCTAATTCAATGCTCGCTCATAACGTGATCTAGCCTGTAATTACCCAGAAGCTTAGCACAAAAGTAGGGGGGAAATGAAAAAGATGCATACATATGATCATCCTAAATCAGATTATATTCATTAGTTATACCTGCAAGTTGCAACTTAAGACATTTTATTCACTAGTATTTTTGGTTTAGTTCTACAATGATTCCATATTTACAAATGGGCAATCTATTCTATAAGGCAAGAAATATTTTATATTTTAGATATTTTGAACTGTTGGATCAATTTTAGAACAAACATTTGAGATCAAGCGACATTTTAAACCCTAATCTTATATTGTATAATATATCCAATAAACTAACAACCCATCTCAAAATATCTCATACAAAAAATTTCACATATGGTTAAATAAAATTATATTTTGTACATTTTAAATTTTACATTGCTATTTAATTTGGCAATTCTTTTATTATTTACTATCCTTTTACACTTGTATATTAGAAAATCAATATAGTACCTTTAGACCGGGGACACAAGTATAGGTGGGGTATATACACACAGTTATACACACACAAAAATAAAATAATAATGTAAATAACAGTAAACTACATAATAAAAGAGTTATTTAAAAAATCAATACTATTAAAAACAAGTTTTTACCCAAATATTCAACCCAAAAAAGAATTTATGATAAAATATTCAATTTCCCATAATTTTCAATAAAACACATAACCCAAAACAAATCCCTGCAGAATCCCAACTTTTTCATTTTTTTTTTCTTTCCTTTTTTTTTTTTTTTGGGAGTGTTGGACAAACACCCTGGAGAATCTCTGGAGCAACAAAGTCGAGTGCATGCTCTACACCAATACTTTAACATGGTAGAAACAACCGCGCTTCTTAGGCAATATTCTTCATTAAAATATTCCAGTTTTGAGGAAAAATGAGAGAGAAGGAATCACAACCACTATTATCATGTTCATCGTGTTGGGTTCAAAGGCGACAAAAATATGAAAATAGAAAATATACGGAAGCGGAGAAAATAGTAAATACAAAAGTAACACAAGATATAACGTGGTTTGACACAACTTGCCTACTCCACAGGCGAAGAACAACGAATGGTTTCACTAATATGAAGAAAAATACACAAATGGAGATAAGTTCTTGAACTCAAGAACTAACAACAAAATTTTCCCAAAAATCTCTCTTAACAAATACACTCTCTTTGAGTATGGGTACACAAAATTCCTATTTGGAATTCCCAATACACCTCACAAGAAATACCATCTCCATTTTAAGAGATCTACATTACTCCCCTACTCATGGCCTCTATTTATAGAGGAGCCATGAGGCACAAATTCAGTCTGAACAAAAACACTCAAAACCTTCAAGAATTCAGCCGCAACCTTCTACCGCCTCCAACAAAAGCTGCTGAGATTTCTTCCAGCTTCTTCTTTCAACAAACATGGCCACCGGTGGAAAAATGAAACCCTCCAAATTGTCAAAAACAAAATGTTACCAAAAGGTGGGAGAGAATGATTCACCTACTCCCATCAATTTTCCAACAAAAAGACAAATAGGATTGCCTACCTAGTGACTTATGACTCATTGAGCAAACATCTGTGTGTATCAGATCTAGAATATTCTTTTTTTTAAATGGTGGATGAGTTTGAAATGTAACTCTGTGTTGCTTTCCCATAACACAATCAATACAAGTTTGCAAGAGTGTACTTTTCATTCCTAGTAAAAGCTCTTTCTTAGAAAAGATTTTAAGACCTTTCCCACTCATGTGTCCGAGCCACTTATGCCATAGCTCGGTGGGGACTTCTTTCCTGGTTGCATTCACCTCTCATCTGCATAACTTGGCTTCCGTGAAATAGAAATAGAGGCCATGAGCAGGGGGCTAGTGGTTCAAGTTTGAATAATTTGACACAAAAAATGGCATTTGTATATGGTGATCTTGAAAAGGAAATTTACATGGTACCGAAGGTTCCTAGTCAAAGGAAAAAAGAAACTGGTGTACAGACTGAAAAACTCTGATACCACTTTGTTGGGAATGATGATAGGATAATTTAGTGAAAATATGATATTTCTACAGTCCCAGTACGTTTTTTCAAACCAAAATAGAACAAAGATAATACAGCGAATTTTAGCGTGGAAAACCCTTCTCATGAAGGTAAAAAACCACGGGACCCGTAGGCCACTTAAAATCTTCCACTATAACAAATAATGGGATTACAAATCTCACTCTTTGGTGGACCACTCAAACAATATATAAAAATATTGTATTCAATTTGTGGATAAATTCTTCACAAATTGGCTCTCACTAATTTTCCCAAAATTGGGGTTTCTCTCATTCATCTCAGATAAAATTTATATGAGGATTCTTGCATTCATCGCAAATATTCTCTATTTTCATCTCTTCTCGCATAGCTTTCAATCACTCATCCCTATGCTGATCTGTTATAGCTTCTTCGTAGTTCTCAGGTTCTCTTCCTTCAGTGAGCATCACATACTCTTGAGGAGAATAGCTGCGACTCGATTGTTGCTCTCAAATAGATCTTCTCGGTTCTTGTTGGACTTGTTCTGGAATCGATTCTGGTTCCGAACTGCTAGCTGGTGGAGTAACATCATCAGTATCTCGTACCGCTCTCCCGTCACCAGAATTTGTTGGTAAAGGGTTAGGTCTGAGATCTACTTGAAATTCATCTGGTTGTGGCTTTTCTAGTTTCTCAAAGCCTCGAACTGTCTGATCTTCAAGAAACATCACGTCTCTACTTCTGATGATCCTTTTACTGATAGGATCCCAGAGTCTGTAGCCAAACTCTTCATGGGCGTATCCCACAAAGATGCATTGCTTTGTCTTTCTATCCAGCTTGGATCTCTCATCTTTTGGGATGTGAACAAGCGCTCTGCAACCAAACATTTTTAGGTGTTTATACGAAACATTTTTCCCTGTTCAGACTCTTTCTGGTACATCATAGTTCAGTGGAACTAATGGAGAAAGGGTGATTAAATCAACAGTTATCATCATTACCTCTCCCCAAAAAGAGTTTGGCAGCTTTGCATCTGAGAGTATACATATGACTTTTTCACAGATGATTCTATTCATCCTCTCTGCAACATCGTTGTGCTGAGGTGTCTTAGGTACTGACTTTTCCAACCTGATACCGAATTTACTGCAATACTCTTCGAATGGTCCGCGATATTCACTTGTCTGCACGTACACACTTCAAATATCTGTTAGTTTCCCTCTCAACTTTTACATGAAACTACCTGAAAACTTCCACCACTTGATCTTTAGTTTTCAAGGCAAAGGCCCACACTTTTCTAGAGTGGTCGTCAATGAAAGTCACGAAGTAAAGAGGACATCCTAATGACTTATGACTCATTGAGTAGACATTTGTGTGTATCTCTAGAATATTCTTCCTTCTAGATGGTGAATGAGTTTGAAATGTAACTCTGTGTTACTTTCCCATAACACAATCAACGCAGGGTTGCAAGGGTGTACTTTTCATTCCTGGCAAGAGCTCTTTCTTAGAAAGGATTCTAAGACCTTTCTCACTCGTGTGTCTGAGCCGCTTATGCCATAACTCGGTTGGGAATTCTTTCCTAGTTACATTCATCTCTCCTCTACATAACTTGGCTTCTATGAGATAGAGAGAGATGTCATTCTTGTCTTTTGCTACCATCAAATTTCCTTTGGTAAGTTTCCATCTGCCTTCACCAAAGTAATTGTTGTAACCCTCGTTGTCAAGCTTCCTGGTAGAGATTAAGTTGAGAGGAATATCAGGGACATGTCTCACGTCTTTCAAAAGTAATTTGCACCTGAGATTGATTTCGAGACAAACATTACCGATACCAACAATTTCAGATGCACTATCATTTCCGATCTTCACACATCCGAATTCTCCTTTAGTGTAAGATGAGAAGAAATCTAGTTGTGATGTGACATGGAAGGAGGAGCCTGAGTCAACAATCCAGGTGGAATCTTGGGATACAAGATTGACACAGTTATCATCTCGAACAAGGACAGCTTCACTAATGACAGTCGCAGTGTCATTTGTTCGGGTTCCAACTTCAGGATTTCGAGATTGCTCCGCCTTCAACTTCCGACAATCTCAAATGAAATGTCCAGATTTGCCATAGTGATGGCACTTCTTGTCAGATCTAAATTTGGATTTAGATCGTCCTCTTTCTTGACCGTGGGGATTTCAACTTCTGTTTCTCTCACGCCTCTCTTGCTTGCCTTACTCTTTTGAGACAAGCACTTCAGACTCAGGAGTATATCCTTCGTCTTTTCGTCTGGACTCTTCGTTCAACATTCTGTCTTTTACCATATCCATGGTAAGCTTACTATCTAGGTCTGGTACTTTGCTGCCGATGAATAGTACAATATACAGTACTTTGTAAAATAATATCGTACGTATGACTAGTGTTATATGAATAGTGCCGTATACACCCCGTATACATCCCATATAAATATTGTGGATAGTATCGTATACGCATGTATGTATGAATAGTTCCATATATAAGTATATACTTGTGTAGTATACTACGTATATGATTCCTCCTCCATTGAGCTCCTACCTCTAACCAGTTTCTGCAGGAGAGGCCTAATCCCTTTTTTTGTTAGGTCCTTGACCAGTGACATAGTCTCCGAACTCAACCGGGTCGGTATGCCTTGACTCCGAAGGGACGCCAAGTGGTGTCAGCGCCCATACCTAACTGGAAGCCGCAATAAGCACTAGGATCCTCTAATCAACATGATTCTTCATTCCGACCGCCTTGATAACAACGGCCCGTGACACTCTCGGCCACCTAATATCGCAAACGTCCTCGTTGAGATGTGAACACAGCTCTCGATGTCAATCGCCTTCGTTGTGTCACTGTTGCACTTTGCACGACAAAGAAATCAAGTAAGGTGCCCATGTCGCACGATCCACGCTTCCATGTCCCCCTTCGACGATGCGCGCAGTCCACGTCCCCCTTCAACGTGAATGCTCTCGACTCAGGCTCAACTCCTTCTGGATGGAGTGCCGACACACGGCTCGAGTTGATGTTTGGGAACCGATACTTTGCTGCCAATGAATAGTATCGTATACAGTACTTTGTAAATAATATCGTACATATGAATAGTATTATATGAATAGTGCCGTATACACCCCGTTTACATCCCATATAAATACTATGGATAGTATCGTATACGCATGTATGTATGAACAGTTCCATATATAGGTATATACTTGTGTAGTATATTACGTATATGATTCCTCCTCCATTGAGCTCCTAGCTTTGACCAATTTCTGCAGGAGAGGCCTAATCTCTTCTTTTGTCAGGTCTTTGACCAACGACATAATCTCCAAATTCAACCGGGTTGGTATGCTTTGACTTCGAAGGGACACCAAGTGGTGTCAGCACCCACACCTAGCTGGAAGCTGCAATAAGCACTAGGATCCTCTAGTCAACATGATTTTTCATTCCGACCGCCTTGATAACAACGACCCGTGACACTCTCGGCCACCTAATATCTCAAATGTCCTCGTTGCGATGTGAACACAGCTCTCGATGTCAAGTGCCTTCGTTGTGCCACCGTTGCACTTTGCGCGACAGAGAAATCAGGTGAGGTGCCCATGTCACATGATCCGCGCTTCCATGTCCCCCTTCAACGATGCGCGCGGTCCACGTCCCCCTTCAATGTAAATGCTCTCGACTCAAGCTCAACTCCTTTTGGAAAGAGTGCCGACACACGGCTTGAGTTGATGTTTGGGAACCGATGGCCAAGTTCAAAGAGCCCTTGGACTTAGTCGAAGTTAATCTTTAAAATTGAGATTTTGTTGGAGAAGATAGTATGAGGAAGAATGTCCTTAAGTATGAAGAAAATTTTATTTGGTTGAAAATCTCGCCCAGGTGAAAATTGTTGGTATTTTGGCTCCATTTTCAACCTAGGTAGGCCAACCCTATTTGTCTTTTTGTTGGAAAATTGATGGGAGTAGGTGAATCATTCTCTCCTACTTTTTGTAACATTTTATTTTTGACAATTTGGAGAGTTTCATTTTTCCACCGGTGGCCATGTTTGTTGAAAGAAAAAGCTGGAAGAAATCTCAGCAGCTTTTGTTAAAGGCAGTAGAAGGTTGTGGCTGAATTCTTGAAGGTTCTAAGTGTTTTTGTTCAAACTAAATTTGTGCCTCATGGCTCCTCTATAAATAGTATAACCTTTCTTTTAACAGTAGATATACATATGAAAGTAATAGTCTACTAAGACTTAAGATTGGCACCAAAACGAGTTGGAATTATAATTCAGGCCACAAATCCAAATCCCTTTTCAATAACTTGCGCCAAAACGAAATTGCAGTTTGAAGTCGAGTTCGAATGATTTGAAGCGAACAAAGTGGGTGCTCGACATTCAAGGGATATGCATTTTAAATTTGTATTCCTATAGGGAAAAACCAGCTCCCCTCTTTTCACTTTCATCTCTCTTTGGATCATGTTGTATTATTATATTCTCTATTCTGAGTTATTCTTTCCTTAATTCTTTTTCCCCCAAAACTCTATCAGGTTCTTCAAGATCTCTTGTTATTCCGATGATTAAAATTCAAATATTTCATCTGTCTATTTTTCTTCACCCCAGCATTCTTCATACTTCAAGAAGCAGATGTAGTTCTTTGTCCATATTCAATCAGATCCTAATTCCACAGAAAGTTACTTTGCATTCTGAGGATCAAATTACTCCAAAAAAATCAACAAAATTGATAGAATTTCCAAATCTGGGTTTCGCTGTTCGTTTTTGATGGCTGGACGAAATCGAAGACCTTTCATAACATGACCTTTCTTTTACCAGTAGAGATACATATGAAAGTAGTAGTCTACTAAGACTTAAGCCATCTCATACATTCCCTTCTTCATTATCAGCCTCTAGTATCTAATTAAATCTCTTTCACTAATTTCTCCAAAAAAAAAGTTATTTGCCTAATTTTGAAGTTCCACGAAAAAATAATTTTCCTCATCATCATCTACAAAATTTCTAGACATCCCATACTTTTCAAACCTGAATTAAAAGTAAAATTTATAAATGCAATTACAGAAATAACATCAGCAAAGCATTAACACCTAATTAAAATAGAATTTGATGCGTCTAAAGTACAAAATCAAGTCGTTTAGAAATTTAAACTACGAAATCTCATAGAGAGCAGTAGAAATCAGAAGCTTTTAATCGTCAAATAAAGATATTGAAGAAGCTCACCTTGACGGTGATGGTTGGGATAGCGTGAGAGTGGTCGTCGTCGCCGATGACGGAGTAATCGGCCAAGACGACGACGTTGTTCTGTATGTCCTCGGAAATGCACTTCGTCCCCGAACTCGGTAGATTAATCCAAATAGCTTCTGCGATCGGAAGTATATTACTCATCCAACAACATATCAGCAGCAACCAAACCACCAATTTGAGTCCCCCCGCCATTAATGCCAATCTCTTTCTCTCTCTATCAAAAACACAAATTTCCTCTCTATAAATGAATATATATATATATATATATATATACACAAGGTCAGAGCTAATTGAGAACTGAGATATGCGAGCGAGAGAGATTGAATTAGATCTCTCCTGTTGACTTGAATTTACTTGTTCTTCAGGGTTGTGAGGAGAAGATAGTTGTTGAATCAGGAGGCGCGCGGGGTTTTTTGGCGCGTGGGATAGAGCGACGAGCGCTTTGGCGCCACGCTGTTCCGTCGTAATTTCGTCTGACGTGGACGAATCAGGAATGAAGATGGTGTTCCAACTAGGACGAGGAAGATACTGAAGTGGCGATCAATCCACGCGCCTAGCTTTACTAATTTTTACTTTTTTAGTAAATAAACCATTTAATTCTAACTTTGGTGAACAATTTTATAAATTTTGACATTACAATTCATCTCATTTTTTAATGTTCAAATCTATTATAATACATGAAAATCAGTGTAATTTTTTGGTGATTTTGAATTTTTTTTAAAAAAATCAAAAATTGAAATAAACAATGAATTGTAAAATTATCGAAAATTGAATAAACAATAAATTGTAAAAGTTGAGATCATAAAAAATTTTTAATAGTTGTGGCGTCCTACGAATATAACTATTACAAAATATGACTATATCTTAAGGCTTATAGCATAGTAACATTTAGCTGACCATCTTAGTGAAAAGTCTAAAGTTCAAATGTACCAAAAAAAATAAGATTATTATTTTTTTACTAAAATAATGGTTGAATTTATTTGGTTAGTTAATGCTTAAGGGTGCGTATGATTAGGTGGAAAATGAATGGAAAAGGGAAAAAAATAATAGAAAAAAAAAAAAAAAATTATTTGGCATGGGAGGAAAAAAATACACAATTTTCAAAACAATTTTTTTTCCCACATAAATTTAGGAGAAAAGTGAGGGAGAATGAGAAAAATTACCATTATACCTTTAATAATATAATTTTTAATTTATTTTTATAATATACATGGATAAAATAATAAATTATATTAAAGAGAATTATTTCATTTCATTTGATTTTTTTCTTAACTAAACAATACTAATTTCTTCTTTTATAATGGATAAATATATTATTTTTTTATTTTCCTTTTTCAAGCTTCCAACCAAACATATCTTAAATTTTAGGGAAAAATACAAAATAGTCTTGTTAAATCAACAAATCTACAAGATATTCCATGATATTTTTTTTACACCAAATGGTCCCATTAAAAGCGCTGGATTGTACTAAATACTCCTAAATATTTGTAAAGTGACGATTTTACCCTTGAGGTGTATGTTCATCAACTGTCCTGCTCCAAGCTCCCCTCTCCCTCTCTCTCTATCTCTCGCCTCCTCCGCTCTCACGCTTAAGTGGCGGCGGCGGCGGCGTTTTCTTCTTCTCCTCCTTCTTCTCTGCTCCCTTCGCCATCGCCATAGGTTTAGGCGTTGGATGCGAACGACAGCTCCTGGACCTGCTGGTGCCTCGGGGCTTTGGCAAGCTTGGCGTTGAAAGAGGCCAAAGATTTGATTGAAGGATTATCGAAGAAGATAAAGGAAGGCGTGTCGCAGGACGAAACAGTGGATGCGAAGAAGCAGTTGGAAGCAGTCAATGCCAATGTATCATTTGTTTAGGGTTTGGAATTTGGATAGAACGAGATCGATTTCTAGTAAATCTCTATGGTTCTTCTGTAAGTTTGATTGAATGATATCGATTTTCGACAAATCTATGTTTATTTTGGCCTCTATTTCTCTCTCCCCCGAAATCGATCGACGAATTTCTGTTCGTTGGAGAAATTCCTGTTTGGAGAGAGAGCCAGAGGGGTATATTGCTTTGATCTTGCTTGATCTCCTTTTTCTGCTCTTAATTGCTGTTATTTCGAGTGTATTCATCTCGATTTTGTTCATCTTCACGGCTTCAGATCTGATCGGATTTCTAGGTCATCGCGATTTTGTATTGATTTGGTTGATTAAGGTGGTATTTTCTAGGGTTTGAATTAATTTGATTGATTTGGTTGGATTGTGTTGAATTTAGGCTTCATTTGGTTGAATTGATTTGGTTTGTATTGATAAAAATCAAGTATATAAATGTAGGATAGATGAATTATCAATTTAAATGAAAAAATTAAAATGTAACACGATCTCATGTTATATTTAACACGAGATCGTGTTGAATGTAACACGAACGTAGGATAGATGAATTATCAATTTGAATGAAAAAATTAGAATGTAACACGACCTCGCATTATATTCAACACGAGATCGTGTTGAATGTAACACGATTTGAGATTGTGTTGAATATTACACGACCCTCGTGTTGAATATAACATGAGGGGTAAAATCGTCATAAAAATACAAAATGACTATTTTATAGCATGTTTTTAAAAAAGGTGTATTTAGTAGTTTTGTCCTCCCATGAGGATTTCTTGCTAAGTGTTCCTAAATTTTATTCAATAATTACTTTTTTGTTAAAAACTTAAAGTTTCATAAACTGAGCATATTTAACACATAAATTCCATTGGTGAACTATCATAATAAATACAAATCTATCACATTGTGTAAAGAGGAGTAATTAAGATTTACGCTGCCATTAATTTCTCGTAACTGTAAAGTGACTTTTGGACAAGAGGACTGTAAATTCTTGAAATTGTAAATGATGAGATTTTGAAATTTTATCAATTACAAATTTTTTTTTGTTTGAATAACTATTTTAAATTAAAAATTTATTATGTAATTTCATAATTTTTTATTTTGATAGGTAAATGAAGTGATGCCTCCAAAAATCTCCAACATGTGTAAACAATTCTTCATGTGCCTAAAACCTTGACAGCCTACAACCTGAACCTGCAAAATTAGTTAGCTCCAAATGACACCGGTGTGGTGTCGGTCAAATAACCTTCGATGTGAGAATAAATTAGTCTGTTTATGATGAAAAATCTCTCTGTATGTAAAAAGCAATATATTAACTACCTGGTAACTATCTTCATATATAGATCATTTATCATGCATAGCTCGTTCATGTCACCACTCCCTCTACGATCTCCTCTTTAACCTCATGGAAACCGTCCATGACCCTACTATGGAACGTAAAACGGTTACGTCTTTCTACATGCATGGGATCATGGAGATTCTCGGAAAATTACTCAACGACATTCTATTGTTAGTCTTACTTGCTTGTGATCAGGCCCTATTAGGAGGCCTTCTTCTATTCTTGTCAGCCCAAATATGGTTGGGCTTCTTATGAATCATTCTATTTAGTCATACTTTGGGCTTCCTCAGTGAACCCATCCTACACAATTTGAGTCATCGGCACAGTTGGCCCATGGGTGATTTCCAAGTCATTTCCTATGGGTCGGATTTTACTACCCGACTTGACCCATCGTCACCCTACTGGCTTCTAAATATCGTGGGCGGGAATTTTTCCCACATCATTTGCCCTCCTAACTTTTGTGGAGATTCGAAGAGGCGAGACGAAAGATCATCTTCTTAGCGTAAGTTCTTCCTCCTACCATTTAATTGTTTGTATCCATTCTTTAGAGCATCGATCTGTCTTCTACCTTGGCAGGCAGCTCAGACGACATGGTTGAATTGGACACCCAGCTCAAGCACCAGCTAACAGAATCCAGCCAGCTAGAAGAAGATCTTCGAGCTCTCCAAGAGAAAAAGATTTTCCTTGAAACAAAATTAGTGCTAGAGAGGTCATCTAAAGAAAAATCAGAGACCGATCTACAAGCCGCTCATGCTCAATGTGAGTTTCTCCATACTAGCAATCAAGTATTGATTAGTGACAACAACAGGCTTCTAAATGAGAGCAATACGCTTTCAATGGAAAACTCTTAACTAACAGAGAAACTCAACAAACAACAATCCAAACTTGATTTGCTGAAGGTTGAGTTAGAGGCAAAAACTAATGCCCTCCAGCACTTGGGGCAATGAAAAGAGTTGATATCGACTGAGTTGAACTCTAAGAAGCTTAAGAGTTCATCTTTAGATGCAAAGTCAGCTGACCCGGCTAAGTTAATCGAAGAGTTGTCCACTACATTAGAACAAAATAGAAAGAACATGACGACAAAATCAAGTAGCTTTGAGAGCAGTTTGAAGACCTCAGGGAGAATATTCAACTGGTTAGCTTCAAGTACTGCAAGGCACAAGTTCAGCAAGAGCATCTTGAGCTCGACCTTACCTTCCTAGACAGATTATTAGAGCACGGAGATGAAGAGAAGCCATTTTACACTTTTGTAGAGCTACCCAATGCAGAGCCTTCATATCATTTCTTTGATGAACTGATCTAAGCAGCTCGGCTTTATGTTTTGAAATTTGGTGATTTATCACCAATCGTTTCTTTGACGAACTGATTTGAGCAGCTCAACTTCATGTTTTGAAACTTGGTGATTTGTCACCAATCGTTTCTTTGACGAACTAATATGAGCAGCTCAACTTTAGACCTTTTATCGTCTTAGACGTAGGGCTGATCATTTATTGAAACTAATATTTTCGTAAATGCACAATATGCCATGGACAAGGAATCGATACCCCATCCAGGTCTTCCAACTAATACATCTTAGGTCTATTCACTTTAACCACCTTGTAAGGTCCTTCCCAGTTGGGAGCTAATTTTCCTAGTCGAGCCTCTAGACAATGTGGCATTACACTTTGAAGTACCAGTTCTCCTATTGTAAAGTGTCTTGGGCGTACTACATGGTTGAACGTCCTTGCCATCCTTAATTTATAGACTGCGATTCTGAATGCTGCTTAGTCTTGTTTTTCCTCTAGGTGGTCACACTCTTGGCGTATAGCATCATCGTTTTCTACAAGATTGACTGTGTTATCACGTCTCGAAGATAATCTAATCTCTACTGGAACCACTGCTTCCATCCCATACGTCATGAAGTATGGCATTTCTCCAGTAGTTGTTCTTTGAGTAGTTCGGTAGGACCATAAGATTGTTGGTAGTTCTTCCACCCATTTGTCTTTAGCATTATGCATTCGCTTTTTGAGTGCTTTCTTTATTAACCGATTCATAACCTGTGCTTGTCCATTCGCTTGGGGATAAGCTGGGTTTGACGCCTAATGTTGTATCTTCAGTTCATTATACATCCATGAAATATCTATTTTTAATAATAATATTAATATTTTAGTAATATCATTTTTATTATATTATCTTAATTATGCAACTTATTTTAATAATATAATTTTACTAACATAATGTTAGTAATATCGTTATAATTATACCTTTTGTGAGAAGTGACATCCCTTTTTGGAGGGATTTGGAAATTACACCTATTTCGAAGGGATTTGAAAATTCCATTTTTTTCCTTTGAAATTATATTTTACAAATTCAATGGATTTTAAAAATCCCTTTCAGTAGTACTTAAACAAGTGATTTTATAAAAAGAATTTGTGGAATTCATTTTCACAGTGAAATCCTTCCTTAAATTACCTTATCCAACCGCAACCTAAAATTCTCAATATTTAATTTAGGGTTTTCTTAGCACTCCAAATTTAATATATATATATATATATATATATATAGAAGACCTACCCAAATCAAACTCCTACTAACATTATCATTCTAAAATTGTCCTTATTTTATACATATGATCTCAATAACAAATTCTACTAAGATTGGGGTGGCGAAAAACGAAAATGGTGGTGGAGGCAAAAAACAAAGATGGGGGATGGTGAAAAATGAAGATAGTGGTGACAAAAAAAGAGGAAGAAGTAGACATTGTCGAGGACAAGTAGACAAGGCGGCGACAACAATGAGCAAAGGTGGCGGCGATAAGCAAATGCCGTGGTGGCAACAACGACAACAACAATGACTAAAGGAGGCAACGACGGGCGGACATTGGCGACGCAGATAACTGAATATATTATATAAGAGAGAGAGAGAGAGTGGGTATTGAGACTTTTTGTATTACGAGGATTTCGTCATTAATTTTATTTTATTTTTAAGAAAGTTGGTGCTAATTTTGCTTTTTAAAAATAATAATTTTGAATAATGTTTGAGTTTATACCCAACATTCCAATACCAAGGATACCCCATGTCATTTTCATAATATCTAAATTTTAAATATTGAAATTATAAGTGTTGAATTTATTAAGTGATGAATATATTAAGTATAATTGAAAAAATTTATCTTTGTAAAAAAATTTGTTCCTAAAATAATTTTCCTAATTTTAGTTTTCTAAAATATTCTCTTTCTACAATTTTCTGTCTATTTTTTAATTTAGTATTTTCGTCATATATAAATTATATAATTTTTTTATAAGATTTTACAGTACTAGTGTAAAATATTGGTTGTGATAATTAGATATTATATGTTATTAAGTGATAAGTATTACAAAATTAGATGAATTATACCTCACTTAAAATTTCGAACAATATTTTAAGTGACTGTTTAATTTTATTATCAAATGTAAGTACTTAACGTATTCAATTTTAAGTATTTAATTGCAGCGGCTTAACTCATCGGAAGGTAAAAAAATCCAAATTGAAAATAATTAGGATTAAAGTTGGTAATATTCTCTAACATGTGAAATTGGACCCACTGTCTACTTGGTGATCCAAACATAAAATAATAGTGTGAACGTGTCCACCCAGCACAAATTAAGGTTGACTAATTTATTTATTTATTTATTATTATTTAAGTATTTTTGTTGCTATCATAATTTTAATTAAAACTATTGGCTACCTCGTCAAACAAGAGAAGTTTATACTATCTCACAAATAGAATTCCGCCCAATGATGGAAAGTCTAATACATTGAGCAGTCTGGTTGTCTTCACTTGCTTTTACTCATCACCTTGACACACACTAACACACACACACGCACTTAAATTATTCACATTTATCTTCACAAATAGAATTCAATCGTGTTCTTGATTACGCTTGCCCCTAACCAAGTCTACATCTTGTAACAATTAAATTTCTTTCGTTTTTTAAACTCTTAAAATTAAGGAAAAAAAATACCAAATTCTCTAGTTAAATCACTAAAATCTCCAAGATGATCCCATAAATTTTTTTTGCACCTCATTCCTATAGTGGTAGTTTGCACCAAATAGTCCCAAATATTTTGAATTGATAATTTTACCATTCTATGTTGATTCTTATACTCCCAACCTCCCACTCCACCTGACCGAGAGACACCATTGCAAGCAGTGCTTTACACTCCACCAGACCATTCGCCTTCAATTCCTTTTTCCCTTGATCGCTCTTATGATTCCTTCACGATCCCTTCGCCTTCAGCTTGGACTACGTTCTAGACGAATTGGAGTCAGCAACAACTAGAATTCAATAAAAAGTCTTGGACCTAAAAACCATAGTACTCATAGAAGACTTGGATATCAATATAAATAGTCGATTTTAAGACGAGTTTGGTATGCCATGGAGTGGCCTGCAGGATGGAGCTTTCAGTCAAAATAAGATATCCACTGATGGATGAGGATTTGCCAACTTCTAGGGGAAGAAGTCGTCATACACCGTTCAAGAGATGAGACTAAGGAAGGGAAACAAGAGCTTTTATTATAACATTAACTTAATTCTTAAAAATACAAGGAAACATACACAGGTCATTCTAGCATTGGCATTCAAAACACAAATACCGAAGTAATGACCAGATTGGAAGGAGAATGTTCACCATTCAATTTCCAACCATTGATCTATGAGATTTTACACAACAGGTAAATCATTCTACCAATTTTATCTAAGACTTAACGAAAAATTAGATAGCTCGGGTGTTGCACCTACAGGCGAATTTTGGAAGTTGGTTTCTCTTTATAGAAATCCTCTTCGTCACCACTCAATAATACACCAGTAAGCGAGTTTAGGGATTTACTACATTAACTTTGAATTCATTTTTCATCTTATTTGATAAAAACAAGCTTCTCCTACAGTCACTATTCCGTCTCTTTCCCAGCCTACAGGTTAGGGCATATTTTACACCGGTTATGTTCTTTGTTTCACGTTAAGAAGTGTTGGATTTGATTCCTCAAAGATCTTATCCATTACCACCCCAGTCAGAGACTGGGGCATATTTTATCATATTTAGGATTTCCCCAGGGGAGTCCATGTTTGTTCCAATTCGTAGTCTTAGATCGAGATACCTTGACAATCTTCATTTCGGTTGAACTACATTTTGACCTGATTCCCATTGAAAATAGGGATACGTAGCAACCTACACAGGTTCAATCATACCACTTAAATCCAATCATTCGTAGGGACAAGCTACGTTTTAACCTGATTCCTGACCTTAAAAATCAAGATACGTAGGCAACCCATGAGGTTTCGGTTGTACAGTTAAACAAAACAAATCGTGTCTTCCTATCTCTGGCAAAGAAAACATTTATCACCATCTCTGTTGATGAAATTATCTCTCCCCATATTTGAAGATGGAAACGTTTATTCCCGTCTATGGCAGACATAAACGCTTATTCGTGCCTCTAGTGGTGGATGCATTTGTCCAAACGCTTATATCTGAGAAGAGTCGCCAAGATTTTTTCTCATCAATTTGTTGTTTTTTATCATCCAATTGAATAAAATCATCACCATGAACTACATTTTGACCTGATTCCTAGTGAAGACCAGGAAACATAGGCAACCCAGGTGGATTTTGGTTGTACAATTAAATAGACAAACAGTCTTTATCCGAAATCATATAACGCATAACTTAGCAACCCACACAATTCTAGTATTCTTTTGACACTACAAATTACACTGTCTAAAATGTGTTTTTACCTAGACAATTGATCAAGATACGTAGGAAGCGCATGTGGGTTCTGTCACATTTTCCCGAACACCCCAGAATTTATTTCGTCACCCCAGCCTAGGCCTGGGGCACATTATATTGGGTTTCGCCCTCCAGATTCATTTATTGGATTCACCCTAGCTTGGGCTAGGGCAAATTTAAGATTTTGATCCATTTCCTATGGGAAGTATGTACTACCGAGCCCTAATATTTGACCGGGGCATATTTTATTCGAGGTAACTTCTGACAGGAAGTTTTCTAGCCCTTTTTGGCAGTCCTAGGTGGGATGTTGCCATGAAACTCCACTAAGTGTTGAGTTTCCCCGAGGGTTTCTCAGCTGAGAATTCTCTTAGTAATACCCCAAAAATATATTTAGTTGAATATAATACTTTATTTAAAAACATGAAAATATTTTTGGTGGGTTATTTTGTATATTATTTAAATTTTAAGGTATAAATAAGTTTTATTAACTTTTGGGGTTACGAGTGTAATTTTTGGATTTAATAATAATGTTATATAAATTTTAGGGGATCTTTGTGTAAATAACAATATATATGTGGTGGGTGGGGGGAAGGGGAGTTTGTGTTGTCCCAATGAGGACAACACAACACACCAAAGTATATATATATAAATATTATAGGCATTGCATGGGGATAATGCCAACACAAAAAAAAAAAAAAAAAATGGAAAAAAATTGGGATACTTGGCTTGGAGTTAGGCAAGTTATAGATAGATGGATAGAGAGAGATTAGGAGAGTTGGGATGGATTAAGAAGAAAGAGAGATTAGGAGAGTTGGGATGAATTAAGAAGAAGGAAAGATTAGGAGAGGAAGAAAAGGGAAAACCAATAAATAAATAAAAAAGGAAGATAAGAGATATTATGCAATGTCGAGTTCGGTTCAGATTTCAGCTAGAATTCATGATCCCTTTAATATTTACATTTAACCTCTCTCTTTACTATGTGATTTATGTTGTAATTGTTGTTTAATTATAAGTGTTGATGTTCACAAAATATTTATGATTATTATGTGATAATTATGTGAGATTCATGCATAAATGATACTTGTTAGATTGGTTAAATACATGTACTAAAGAGGCTAAAATTCTTCTGAACGTTGACTTACAACCCTACAATACTTATTGCAGGGTTGATGAAATTGGAGCCACTCCACAAATGGTGAAACTATATTTGGATTTATAAAATTTTGTAATTATTCTAATTATTGTCGATATTGTAATAAGTAAATAATAATAAAGTAGTAGTTAGTTTCGTTATAGTTGTAAAATTGGTCAAATCTATGAATATCAAAGTATTTATAGATTTGGTTCTAATTTCATTCTTTTTAGGAGAAACCGAGTGACAGCCCTAGGAGACCAGGTCGTTACAAGTGGTATTGAAACTTAGGTTATAGATTCTGTAGACTTGGTGAGTGCATGTTAGTAGTGGACCGTAAGATATGTCGTTGAGTTAAAAGATCGATTTAAAGGTCAGTGTATTATCTTCTATGTAAATAACCAACTAATATTTTCGTTTTAAAAAAAAAAAAAATGGGATTTATTAATATTGACAATTTTATAAAGTTAAATGAATCAAGTGAATTTTTATACGTGGAAATTATTTTTTTAATATTACTCTACAATACCATAGTGTGATCCCGACAGGAAGAAATGTCCTGCGGGATGTTGTTGGACCTGATAGGGGGGCATGTCCTGCAGATTGTTGATATATTATGATTGTGATTATTAGTATGATATGGTAATTTTTAACACATGTTGTGATTATCAGTATGATGTTTTTTTTGTTTTTTTTTTTTAATCATGGTTTGTGATTGTTTTTACCATATATTGTGATTGTCCTTATAATATGGTGATTTTTACCACGTATTATGATTATTAGTATGAGTGGTTGAATATGTTGTTGACCATCAATATTGTGGAGTTGAATATGGTATGAACAATATATTGTCGTAGATTTGAATATGTTGTTGATTATAAGTATGATGTAGTAAGACCTGACAGGAGCACAAGTCCTGCATGTAGTTAAATATGTTGATGGTATGGTGGTTTATGTCACGTGGTTGGTATATTGTTGTTCATTACTAGATTTTATGACTAGTAGGAAAGTATTGTGTGGTATTTTATTATATAAAAATAATAATAATTAGTTGATTTAAATTCAATTTTCTATTATGATGGTATATTTGAAATTTTTATACTACTGTGTGACTGTATTTTTTTAAAGTGGATTTTGATAAAAGTATTTGATCATAAATTATTTTTATATTATGAAGATAATACATCAATAAAATATTTATCTCAAGTAATTCAGTTAGAGATTGGTCCACCACTAGCGATAGCTAAGGTTACAGTGTGATGTGATCGTTGAAACTATTGGGGTTGTTGCTGGTAATATATAGGTTTAGACTATTATGACTTTGTTGGAATATCTATAGACGTATAATTAGAGTGTTTCAGTTGGTCAGACGTGATATTTAGTGTGGCTATCGTGCTACCCTAATATAGCGTGAATTTAGGAAACAACTGTTATTTTAATTTGATTTAAAAGAAAAAAATTTAGGAACCAATTGCTATTTTAAATGTTATTTTTAACTTTTGGGGTTTAAATAAAATTTTAGAGATTCCACAAGGGGTTAGTGTAAATTGTCATAAGAGAGAAATCTTTGATTAAAACATTATTTGATACATTATTTAAGAATGTTCGGGATCAATACATTATTTTTTATAAATTAGCTATTGGGTTTTGAGTTTTATTGGTAGTATATGGATTTCACATTGGTCTAATTGATATTTTCTGGGATGTCTTCTGCGTTTTACTCACTAATGAACAAAAATACATGTGCTTGATAATCTTGAAGAAAAAAAAATTGCATGACATATTTTTAATGCATGTGTAGTACAAATTAATTATGTGGACCAATGCACAAAATATTATTGTGGTTTTCATATAATATTTTTCCAACACAACTCAACATCATTAGTTGCATTTTTTTTTTTATATATATGTTATGTGAGTACTAAATCCTGTTTGATATATGATCATGTGATAGAAACTATAGGATTAATAACTTGTTTGTGCATCTATTACTTTGGATTAAATAGTAATTAAATATTTTCTTATTCTAAGAAAATTCCATTATTGAAAGCATGTATTGATATCAAATTTTATGGATATGGTTAGGATTTTCTAAAATATATATATATATATATATATATATATATATATATATATATATTACTATTTTTATCGGAGTGCATTGCGGAAGTGTTTAGAACATAATATTCTCTAACAATTAGTGATCTGTGTTAGGAGTTACCGATGTGCACCACGTTTGTGTGTTTCGTTGGGTACATTATAGGTCATCACAAATGCGGAAGTGACAATGTGAAGTATGAATATATATTTTTTTAGTTATAACTTGTAGGTAACTTTCTAATTTGGAATTGTTATTTTCCAAGTGTTAAAAAAAAAACGAAAAATAGGTGATATTATGAAACGTCAAGTTCGATTTGGATTTCAGGTAGAATTCTTGATTCTTTTAATATTTGCATTTAAACTCTCTATTTATTGTGTGATTCATGTTATAATTGTTTAATTATAAGTGTTGATTTTTCATGAAATATTTATGACTATTATGTGATGATTATTGACGCACCCCAGATTTTTGTGAAAGTAGAGAAAGTAGAGATCGAGAAGAAAAGAAAAACAAGTTTTCATTCATCCCTCTTGAAATCCTCCAAATCCGTTCATTTTTTAAAATGATTTTCAAGGGCTTTTCTAGACTTCGATTTTAAAAACGTTCTTTGGGCCGAGATTTATGTTTGAAAATGAGTCATCACCTAGCATGGGTTAAATGGTGTGCTAGGTCACCGAAATTTTAGAAATTCATTTTTTATTTTGAAATAACCCATGTTTTTACTCGTAAAGATCTTGTACCAGAAATTTCTTTAAATTTGGAGGTCGGTTATGCTCGGGGAAGGTTCTACCCACCCCAAGACATTCGTCCGAAGACGGTACCTCAGTTTAAATAGATATTCACTTTTAAAAAAATCCAAGTAATTGTTTTTGGTTTAGTTAACAAAATAATTCCCATTTTTAATATTGTTTTTCCTTTTTATGCATTTTTATGTAATGAAAGAAGGTAAATTAAACTATCTATCAGCAACAACAGATAAAAGTAAATGAAATGAAAATATTTTCGTATTTTTTTGGCGATCGAACCTTATAAAAGTTGCCTACGTATCCTAGTTATCACGGGGAATCTAGTCAAAACATAGTTCATCTGTTCAAGATGAACTGATTTTTATTTAGATAGGTGATCGAACCCGTACATGAGTTGCTTATGTACCTTGGCCAATAACCAAGGATCAGTTCATCGCGTAGCTTGTTTGGTGAAAATAAATTGATTTTATTACTCAAACGAGACATAAATCATACAATGATATCATGAATAATCTCTTTGATTTTGTTAAGAACGCGATAACCGAACTAATTTGTTTAGACAAAATTAGTGTTTGTTTTTGAGTTGTTAGTTAAAAGGGAAAAAAAAAATACATAGTATATATGCTAGTCCTACTCGTAACTAAGAAACAGGAGAACATTTCTGAAGAAGGTGCACACATATCCCCGAAGGAATAGAGATCTTTCATTTATCCTGAATTTTTAGCCATAAGGCTATCGACTAAAAACTTGGTAGGGCGTGAAATACGCCACTACTTACACTCGCAAGTATATGAGGTCTAAGTTTTAATATACTGTGATCGTTAAGATTGGGTTATCGTATCCACAGGGATTGGTGTTGATACTATCGAATACCGCGTTTGTCGTGATCTAACTTTATCTAAGCGAAAACAAATGTATTTAATTAATTAAACTAATACTAATATAACCTAAATTAACTACACTAATATGCTAATATCTTTTAGGGTCAAGAATTGCCTAGGGATTAACGTGTTTACAAATATGTGTTCGATCTCGATTTACTCACGTTTACGGTATTTGACCTATTTGACAATCTCAGTACGTAAACTCCACCGCCACCTTTCCCAAGTGTAAGACGGGGGAATACATGACTGCGAGCCAACGAAGAAGTACCCCTCAATGTCTTAACGATCCTAGGTCACGTGAGTCTCGCCCAGCGTCATTGATTGCACACAATCTAACTCCCTCCCGGGTTATTGGATCGTCGCGTTGTATTTATCCTATCGACAATCTCTGTTCTAAAACTCTTTTATCACCTCTTCCGAGTGTAAGACGAGGGATATAATGCAACTTTGATTCAACGAAGAAATCCCCCTCAACGTCTTAACGACCCTAGATAGCGTGTGTCTTACCCCACGTCATCGATTGTCCATGATTCAAACCCCGACCGGGTTATAGAATCGTGGCGTTTGTTTATCCTAATCCGAATCCGGGGTTTGTCAAAATCTCATATTCTCCATTTATCAATCCAAGCATAATAAACAAAAAATACGATAAATACAATCAAACTACAAAGAACAAACATAAACGCAACGCCGAAATCATCCAAACAACGTATTTATAAATTTATTATTAATCCCTACTACAATCCATATTTAACTCGAGGCCATAGCCGCATATACAATAAAATAACGAGCTAAACATGCTCACATGATCTTAAGATAAAAAAATAAGAAAAAACAATCGAAGAACTTAGTCTCGCCCGAAAATAAACCGCTAATAACACTCTACGATCGTTTCGCCGTCTTCTCCACTTCGGGATGTGAGCTCCACCTCCAAAACTCCTAAATATACCCTTAGATATAGCCTAAGGGGCTCAAAAATCCAAGGGGGCAAGAGAGAGTCTGGCCAAGGGGGAGGAGAGGGGGTATTTATAGCCAAAATATCCTAAAAATATCTAAAAATATCTCAAGACTGTGCAGGAGAAATCCGCCTAGGCGAAGAAAACTGCGCCTAGGTGGAGTTAGGTCGGTTCGGCTGACCGCCTAGGCGGTGAAGTAGGAGGTGCACTGGGAGAACATTCAGTTGGATTTGCGTCTAGGCAAACGGCTGTCAGTAGCCCATCTTCGTTTTCTGCTGGATTTCTACCTAGGCGAAAGTATCTTCGCCTAGGCAGTCGTCTGTCAGTAACATTTTTCTTTTTTCTCAGCTTCTTCACTGCCTAAGCGGTGGGCCTGTTTCATCTTTTAACCTCCGAGCTTGTTTATCCACCGTAACTTCGAACCGCTTTGGTTCGATCTTATCGTTTTCGCTCCAATTTCCTATCATTTTGCCCCATACACCTGATTTATACAAAAAGTATGAAAACTAATTAAAACATAATAAAATACTATGTAAACGCTCGAAAACTAACTTAATTCGGATTGAAAATACGTAGGTAATTTACACCTATCAAATACCCCCAAACTCATAATTTGGCTAGTCCTCGAGCCAAACACACACACTAAAATTAAAAAATACAACAAACGGAAATAAATAACAAACAACCTAAAAACAATCTAAACATAACAACATCTGAGTTTTAAATTCTTCTAACGGCCTATTTATTTTTTCCCTCAACAACCGCTAGTTATATCGAATTCAGGCGGTAACACACAACATGTATTGTTATAGAATTTCGACATGCAATAATGATGAACGCTATTCTAGATCCCATAAACGTATTAGTGCGAGCTCAATAATATAACTATACAACGATCGGATTGGATTATCCACCAATGAAATTCATGACTTAGACCGTGAAGGACTAAGATTTCCATATGCTTGATTGGGGTCCACTCACCACTAATGTAGGTTTAGTAGTTCATGAAGATCATTAGGACTTGGTTCGGTTTTGGTATATTTGGCCAAGGGTAATTTGGAATACAAAACGGGTTAACGTTGTTAACTTAACGTTATCCAAGGCTTAACGCTTGGCACATTCACTCTTGAAGCCCCAAAAAAAGATTGGAAACAATCCCGAACATGCATTAAGACCGTTGTATTCACTTGTCAAAAAGAATCGGAAATAAAAACCGTATTTACATTTGATTCTTTTTTTTTTTTTTTCTTTTCTTTTCAACAAACACACCCCCAAACTTATTTGATTGTTACAATTGAAGGGGTGTGTGAAATACAAATGAAAAAAGACAAGTGAGTACTCAAATACCGAACCAATTAGAAGTTCGCCTTAAACCCAACCACTCACATCATGAATCCTTTGCAATGGCTAACTTGATTAACTCAAATGTGCCTTTAATTTCAGCGATATAGGTTTGGAAAATGATCAACTGGCCAGGGTATTAGTTTATGTGTTCAAAATTGAATTTTCATTTAGGCTTCAACAGGGTAATGAGGGATAAACATGTAACAAGGTAGGCTTAAAAAGGCTCAAGCGACAAAGAGAATGCCTAAATCACGTCTCCTGAACTACCTCGCCTAGGATTTCGCCTCAAGTTTCCCCTCAGTCAAGTTCTAGAATCCTTAATGTGTCATGAATTTGGTTAATCGATAATCGTCCTCAAATCAATTGAATAAAAATACATTGAGTCTATGTGCCCGTGCAAATTAGGATCTACAATAATTTTTACCAAAACACATAGTCAAGCACACAGAATCACCCATGTATGGGTATTACCCTTAACTTTGAAAACAACCAGGGATAATTTTCATCATCGGGTGACGACCCAGATGAACACAAAACTCAACATGAAAATAACAACACAAAAACATAAACACATTCTAACCTAAACACACATACAATACGGAAAAAACAATAACACATAAACTAACAATACTACATACTACACATCACTTCCGAACTCAAAATGGACAGTGTCCTCAGCGAACCCAATCATCATTCTTCAACATATGGAATTGAAGCATGCTGACGAAGGGTGTTTAGAACACTTACCTGGGAGGCGAGAGGATCTCGCCTCCGAATCAAGTCGGATAGGATGGATAAAAAAGAATTGATTGGGTTGTCTCCCATGAAGCGCGTGGTTTAATGTTCTCGGCCTGACATTTTCAGAACACCCTCAAGACTGGCGAGGTTTTGCTTTGGATGGCTCAATCTTTCAACAAAACGCCTCACCGGCTTATGTGCTTGGCCAAGCACAATAAATTGCTTGGAATCCCGTCAAAAGGGATGTATCAATACCCGTCGATCTAACATCGGCAAGTACCCTGTATAAAAAACAAAAACAAAATTACAAACAAAAATTATATACAAAGAAATGCCTAAAGTAAAATTAAATCATTTACACACAATATCAACACTAACGAAATCGCTAATCCCCGGCAACGGCGCCAAAAACTTGGTGCATTGAAGGGACTAGAATACGATACATTTGCTTCTCCTATCTAAAACCTAAGTCTCCGGTCGTTACCGCGTTTCTCCGACAATAACATCAAAACAATCCCCGACAACGGCGCCAAAAACTTGGTAGGGCGTGAAATATGCCACTACTTACACTTGCAAGTATACGAGGTCTAAATTTTAGTATAGTGTGATCGTTAAGATCATGTTATCGTATCCACAGGGATTGGTGTCGTTACTATCGAATACCGCATTTGTCGTGACTTAACTTTATCTAGGCAAAAACAAATGTATTTAATTAATTAAACTAATACTAATATAACCTAAATTAACTACACTAATATGATAATATGTTTTAGGGTCAAGAATTACCTATGGATTAACGTGTTTACAAATACATGTTCGATCTCGATTTACTCACGTTTACAGTGTTCGACCTATTTGACAATCTCAGTACGTAAACTCCATCGCCACCTCTCCCGAGTGTAAGACGGGGGAATACATGACTTCGAGCTAACGAAGAAGTCCCTCTTAATGTCTTAATGACCCTAGGTCACGTGAGTCTCGCCCAACGTCATTGATTGCACATAATCCAACTCCCTCCCAGGTTATTGGATCGTCGCGTTGTATTTACCCTATCGACAATCTCTGTTCTAAAACTCCCTCGTCACCTCTCCCGAGTGTAAGACGAGGGATATAATGCAACTTCGAGTCAACGAAAAAGTCCCCCTCGATGTCTTAACGACCCTAGGTAGCTTGTGTCTTGCCCCATGTCATCGATTGTCCACGATTCAAACCCTGACCGGGTTATAGAATCGTGGCGTTTGTTTACCCTAATCTGAATACGGGGTTTGTCAAAACCTCGTATTCTATATTTATCAATCCAAGCATAATAAACAAACAATACGATAAATACAATCAAACTATGAAGAACAAACATAAATGCAACACCGAAATCATCCAAACAACGTATTTATAAATTTATTGTTAATCCTTACTACAATCCATATTTAACTCGAGGCCATAGCCGCATATACAATAAAATAACGAGCTAAACTTACTCACATGATCCTAAGATAAAGAAGAAATAAGGAAAAACAATCGAAGAACTTAGCCTCGTCCGAAGATAAACCGCTAAGAACGCTCTACGATCAATTCGCCGTCTTCTCCACTTCGAGATGTGAGCTCCACCTATAAAACTACTTAATATACCCTTATATATAGCCTAAGGGGCTAAAAAATCCAAGGGGACAAGAGAGAGTTTGGCCAAGGGGGAGGAGATGGGGTATTTATAGCCAAAATATCCTAAAAATATCTAAAAATATCTCAAGACTGTGCAGGGAAAATCCGCCTAGGCTAAGAAAATTGTGCCTAGGCAGAGTTAGGTCGGTTCGACTGACCGCCTATGCGGTGAAGTAGGCGGTGGACTGGGAGAACATTTTTTTGGATTTGCGCCTAGGCGAAGAAAACTTCACCTAGGCGAACGACTGTCAATAGCTTAACTTCGTCTTCTGCTGGATTTCCGCCTAGGAAAACGCCTAGGAGATCGTCCGTTAGTAACATTTTTCTCTTTTCTCAACTTCTTCACGGCCTAGGCGGTGGTCTGGATGCCTAGGTGGTGGGCCTGTTTCATCTTTTAGCCTCCGAGCTTGTTTATCCACCGTAATTTCGAACCGCTTTGGTTCGATCTCATCGTTTTTGCTTCAGTTTCCTATCATTTTGCCTTACACACCTGATTTATATAAAAAGTATGAAAACTAATTAAAACATAATAAAATACTATATAAATACTCGAAAACTAATTTAATTTGGATTGAAAATACGTAGGTAATTTACACCTATCAACGACGCAATGTGTGTATATATATATATAGGTGCCAATCCATGAGCCTGAAGACGTAGTGCTACATTGTGATCTTGACATTTAGCTGTAATATAAAGTCAGCTATTTAATAGTATATGGTTAGATTAATAGTTAATAGAGTTTGGTTTGATGTGTTTATGAGAGAATCACGGAGACTATACAGAACTCATGGTGTGATAGATGTTTTGTATATGATCCTCATATGTTCTTGGATATTTTTGGTCCTCACATGTTCTTAACATGTTATTAGACGTTCTTGATGTTCTTGACATGATCTTAGATAGTTTTGACATGGTTTGATGAATTTAACATAGTTTCAATGTTTTTTACTTGATTATATGTTATATATGTTATGTATATGAAATTTAAGTATGAAAACTATATGAAAATTCTATGCACAAGAAAAAATACCATATTTAAGACAAGTTCAAAGGATCATCAAGAAACATACCTAGTTCAGGGAAGTGGTCTTTCCATAAACAAATACCTTATTCTTCTTCTCTGGATCTTCTCGGTTGTTCTCAATCGTTTGTGCCCCCAAACTTGGAATTTTACTAGACCTCGGGCAAAACACCCACACTAAAATGAAAAACACAACTAAATTAAATAACATGAACAACCTAAACACAAATAATCTAAACATAACGATATGCGAGTTTTGAATTCTTCTATCCACCAAAATATTTTTCCCTCAACAACTCCCAATCATATCGAGTTCCGGTGGTAAAATGTACCATGTGATGTTCTAGAATTTCAACATTCAATAATGGTAAATGCCATTCTAAATCCTTTCAACGTGCGTGTGCGAAACTCAATTATACAACTATCCAACGTCCGGATTGGATTATCCACCAACGAAACTCATAACTTATACCATAAAGGATTAGGATATCCATACGCCTGATTGAGTTCCACTCTCCACTAATATAGGCTAAGCAATTCATAAAGATCAAAAGGACTTGGTTCGGTTTGGAACATTTGGCCAAGGGTATATCGGAAATATAAAACGGGTTAACGTTGTTAACTTAACGATACCCAAGGCACAACACTTGTCACTTAATCACTCTCAAACCCCCATAGATAAATTGGAAACAACTCTGAACAATCATTTTAGACCGACGTACTCACTTGTCAAAAGAAACAAAAATTTAACTATATTTATATTTTTTTTTTCTTTAACGAGTACCACACCCCCAAACTTATTTGATTCTTACAATTTCATGAGTGTGGTTAAAACGAAAGAAAAATGATAAGTGAGTACTCGAATACCGAACTAATGAAAAGTTCGCCTTAAACCCAACTGCTCACTTCAAGTAACATAACGAATGCTAACTTGATTCACTTAAATTGTGCCTTTGGCTTAGCGATTTAGGTTTGGAAAACATTCAATTGGCCAGGGTATTTGTTATGTGTTCATAATTGAAACGGCATTATAGGTTTCGATAGGGTAACGAGGGATAAACATATTACATGGTAAGCTTCAAAGGCTCAAGCGAATCAAATGAATGCCTAAATCACGTCTCCCGAACTACCTCGCCTAGGATTTCACCTCAAGTTTCCCCTCAATCAGGTTCTACAATCCTTAAATTGTCATGAGTTTGGCTAATTGATAATCGTCCTCAAATCAATTTAATAGCTATACATTGAGTTTATGTGCTCGTGCAAATTAGGATCCACAATAACTTTCGCCAAAACGACATTATCAAGCACACAAAAGACACATGAATGGGCATTACCCTTGACCTCGAAAAACAACTAGGGGGTAATTTCATTATCGGGTAATGGCCCAGATGAATAATCATTAAAGAAACAAAAACTCAAACAAAACTACGTTTTTATAAATAATATTAATCCCATAGATAATCCACCTTTAACTCGTGGTTATAACCGTTTATACATTGAAAACCAAGCTAAACATGCTCAAACAATTATTGAAGTTAAGAAATAAAAGGAAAAACAGATGAACTTAGCCGTAGTCCGAAGATTAGCCGCTAAAACCATCCATCAATCGCTTCTCCTTCTCCGCATGGTAATTATCTCCTTCAGATTTGTTTGAGCACTCCCCATACCCTCTCTCTATTCTAAACTAAGCTCTAAGGGCTCTAATGGCCAGAGGTCCTTAAATGAGTGAAGATGAGAGGGGATTAAATAGAGAAAATATCTCAAAAAATATCTAAATCTGTACAGAGGTGATCGCCGTGGCGGTGGAATATATCGGTTAAGTGGTCATCTAGGTGATAAAGAAAGCGATAGATTCAAGGACCATCCTGCAGTTTCACCACCGCGACAGTGGATCTCACCGTTACGGCAGTGGATGTCCAGTAAGAATTGGCCCTCTCTACATTTTCACCGCTGCGATGGTGGGTTTCTTTTTTAGAATATTACCTCTTTGCTCGTTTTTCCACCGTTCTTCAACCGTTCTTGGTTCGATCTGATCATTTATACTCCGTTTTCATACATTTTCACCTTACACACCTGATTTATACAAAAAGAATAAAAACAAATTAAAACGTAATAAAATACTATAAAAAATACTCTAAAACTAACCAAACCGATTTGGAAATATATAGGTAGATCACACCTATCAGTTATCTCCCAAGAATCGCGTGGTTTATTGTCCTCGGCCCGACATGGATAAGTGTTTGTCAAAGAGCGAGTTCTGCCTATAGTAAGTGTCTTACAACACTACGTATGGGTCTTGATTCACTACGCCCTCAAGATTGGCGAGATTTGGCATTATTCGGCTTGAGCTTTCAACTCGACTCTCCACTGGCTCATGTACTTGGTGGGCATGAAAGAACGTTGCTAATGGCGGTGAAGAATAAGTGAGCCACATCGGATCCTCGTAGATGTGATCGTCTGGGATCGACGGTGGCATCACAATTTGGATCTCTAATGGTAACGAATCACAATCGTTGATCCATGCTTGGGTTTCTGTCTCATTCGATTCGTCGCTATTGCACTTACCCAAGCTCATTCCACTCGTCTCCGGTTCTTCTCGATTGCTTTCACATTCGAATGCGGCTCATTCATCTCTCATTGACACCGTCTTTGACTTGGCCTCAATAAAGCAAATAAGCTGACCGATTTAAGTCTCTAGGGACTTTACGGTCTCATCAATTTTAGTGCAAATCATCTCAATGTTGTGAAGACAATTTTCATGCTCATTGATCCAGTCATTCGTCTCCCTCTAGAATGCCTGAGTCTCCCCAATAAAATCAGCAAATATTTTCTCTAGGGTGAGGAAAAACTCCACGTTTTGGTCCAGGATATCAATCCATGGCACCGAAACGGTGGAACTATCCCCCAAGCTTTGGTAACTTGTTGAATAATTCCAATAGTAAAAATCATACTCCGCCATGCTTTCCAACAATCAATACGCTTCGTCCGCGGTTAGTTAGTCGAAAGAGGTGATACCATTTCCTCTTTCCACCCATGTTCTGGTTGCGGCTAATAACCTGTCGAGGAAGTTCAGTAGTTGACACTCCCTTAGGAAATGATGATTGGGGAACCGGAACAACAACTCTTTGTCTCGATCCCAAGCTCGGAATCTCGTTGAAAAAAATACAACAATTCTTGTTGATCTAGCATCTTCAAGTACCCTACATGAAAAACTAAAAACAACACTACAAACAAAAAAGTTATAAACAAAAGAAATGCCTAAATTAAAATCAAGTTATTTACTCACAATATCAACAACAATTTAAAACACAATCCCCAGCAACGGCGCCCAAAACTTGGTAGCATATAAAACACGTCGCTACTTTCACCACAAGTGTACGGGTCAAGTTTTAGTATAGAGTTGGAAGAGTAAGGGTTGTTGTATCCATAGGTATTGAATTAGATGGTCGTTGAGTACCGCGATTGTCATAACCGAATTTTATCTAGGCGACTCTATTCATAATTTTGTTAATAATATTATACTAAACTAAATTAACTAATTAATCTATAATACTAATATAACGTTTTTGGGATTTTATTATCTAGGGATTAACTTTGTTCACTTAAACGTGTTCGATTCAATCTACATTAACGGCATTCAAATCTATCCGACAATCTAGGTATCGAAATCTCAAACACTACATCTCCCGAGTGTAAAGTGAATGAATATGTGATTTCGCGTCAACGCTGAAGTCCTCCTCAATGTCTATACGACACTAGGTCACATGAGTCTCGCCCCAACCTCATGGATTGCATACTTTCTAACGCCCTCCCAGATCATTAGATCGTCACGTTGTGTTTAAACCCTAATCTGAATTCAGGGTTTCCTCTCCTGAGTGTCAAACCCCGTATTCTCCATATATCATAACGAGCATAAAAACATAGCAAAATGGTAAACACAATCGGATAAACATGAACCACCGTTAACAAAACATCAATTTATTCAAACAATGTTTTCGTGGATTACATCAAGCCCTACACAATATATGCTTAGTTTTTCATGACCATAACCATATATACAATGAAATACAAACTAAACATATGAAAAAAATCCAACCAATCTAAGAATAAAAGAGATAAATGAGGAGACTAGCCATTATTCGAAGAATTGTCACTAAAACCGCTCCGAGATCGCTTCCTCCTTGTGATTTTCTCTTGGTTGGATGGGTTTAGAGCTCTCAAAACCACTCCCAAAACATCAACCTCTTGTTTGGGGAGAATAGGGACGATATTTATAGGATTCTAAATATCTCAAAATATCCTAAAATATCTTAAATTGTCAGGTGTTGACCATCGCGGCAGTGGTTTTACCGCTGCGGCAATGGGCATGTTGGATACCTTCATCACTGTGGCGATGGAATGACAGCTACGATGGTGAAGATTCAGCAAACTCTCTGGACTTTCACCACCGCGACAGTGGCCTGACCGTTGCGGCGGTGAGATTTCTGCATTCCCAGCACTTTCACCACCGCGGTGGTGGACTGATCGCTCCCGAGTGTCAAACCTCATATTCTCCATATATCATAACAAGCATATAAACATGGAAAAATGCTAAACACAATCAGATAAACATGAACCATTGTTAACAAAACATAAATTTATTCAAACAACGTTTTCGTAGATTACATCAAGCCCTAGACAATATATGTTTAGTTTTTCATGGCCATAACTACATATACAATGAAATACAAACTAAAGATATACAAAACATCCAACCAATATAAGAATAAAATAGAGAAACAAGGAGACTAGCCGTTATTCGAAGAACCGTAGCTAAAATCGCTTCGAGATCGCTTATTCCTTTTTGGCCTTGTGATCTTCTCTTGGTTGGATGGGTTTAGAGCTCTCAAAACCACTCCCAAAATGTCAAACTCTTGTTTGGGGAGAATAAGGATGATATTTATAGGATTCTAAATATCTCAAAATATCCTAAAATATCTTGAATTGTCAGGCGCTGACTGTCGCGGTGGTGGGTATACCACTGCGGCGGCGGGCATGTCGGCTAACTTCACCGTTGTGGTGGTGAAGATTCAACAAACTCTCTGGACTTTCACCACTGTGACGGTGAGATTTCCCACTCCCAGTACTCTCACCGCCGCGGCGGTAGGTCTGCTGCTTTGAAATCTTGTCTTTTTGCTCGTTTTCCCACCGGGCTGGCTCCGATATAATCTTTTAAGGTCCGTTTTAGTCTATTTTCACCCCAAATACCTCATTTAAGACAAAATAAATAAAAATGTACTAAAACACAATAAAACGCTATAAAAATACTCGAAAACTAATAAAATCGATTTGGAAATAAATAGATAAATTACATTTATCAGTTTGTCGTCAACCTCTTGAGATCTTCTTCCAAGATCCTCAAGAACTTCTTCGGGATGGTATTTTAGCAGAATTTTGAGGTGCTTATAAAAGGGAAACTTGAAAACCCTAATGACCCAAGAGAAATGCTCGAGCCTGGAGAGAGAAAGCAAGGGTTCCAACTTTTTGAAATTTGAAAATAGGCCCCTGTATTTATAGGTTGGGATGGAATTTTAGCAACATTTTGAGGTGCTTATAGAAGGGAAACTTGAAAATCCTAATGCCCTGAGAGAAATGCTCGAGCCTGGAGAAAGAAAACAAGTGTTCCAACTCTTTGAAATATGAAAATAGACCCTTGTATTTATAGCCTGGGAGGTTTGCGTATTGGGTAATGCACAGACCATCCCAGCTTGTTCTTTATGGTCTGTTTGACTCAGGGGTCATCCCCTCTTGTCTTGATGATGGATAGTTTTGGACGAATCTCAAAGATTTTGTAAGATCTTTTAAAGATTTGGTAATGATTACCAAAACATTAAATATCTAGGTACAATGATTGGAAATCATTAGTCATCATTACCAAGTCTTGGATATGATTAATTTCACATGGGATTATTTATGGCTTGATGTGACCTTATCGGTTTGGTTTGGTTTGGTGGTTAAGTACGAGTTACTTGAACTATTTTGGTTTAATTGCCATAAATGCTTTGGAGGTTCAATGTATTTAGTCTTGAAGTGTCATTTGGGATGTAATTCTTGATAGTTACACTTGATGTGATGGGCCCTGAATCGGTTCAAATTGGATTGAATCGGTTTGCCGTGTAACAATTAGTCACATTTCAAGTATTTCGGTAATCCCTAAGATATTTTGTTCAAAATATCTTAATACCTTGAATGTGGCCCATTCATGTCATCCCAAGCATTTAATTATTGATGGTATGGACATTTAATGTCTTCATTAAATGTATGCTTGGTGGCGAACTAGATCGGTTAGTTTGACAACCGTTAGTTACCTCTCAAGTAACTAGGTTTCCTTCTTTAGATATTTTGAAGGAAATATATAGAAAAGATATTAGTAATTTAATTCTCATTAATGATTCATTAATGCTTGATAGGGCCCTTTATTTGATGGGCTTTTAATTCTAATCATAATGACTTCGGTTTGGTTGATTTTGAATCGAGTCCTAATCCTTAGTTTCTTTGTGTAACTTGGACTTGTCATGACATTTCATTGGCTTGATCAAGGTCTTTTTAGCCTTTATTTATGGATGTTAGAATTTTAAAAAATTATTTAAAGAAATATATTTGGTGTCGAATAAACGAAATTGGTTATAGTAAATGTTTCAGGGGTTAAAGTAGGTAACATGGGTAATTTGGTAAAATGTCCTATAATTAAAGGGTAATTAATTTTTATTCATATTAAAGATGATTTAATGAAAATCAACCTTTAATAATTTCATCTTAGTCCCCCTTTAATTTTAGGAATTTCAAGGTTGACCTGAAACTTTTATTCAGTCAAATTCAACAGTTTTATGTTTTCTTTTATTTTTTGTCATTTTTCATAGTATCCAGTGTGATACTAAAGTATAAATTCATTCCCTTTAAAACCTAAATTTAAAGTTTATATGAACTTGTACTTTTGATTCGACACTGACTCAGCGAGACAAAACGCGGTGTCTACAATTATATGAAATACAAGCATACATGCTACATGTTAGATTGCTTAAATACTCGTACTAAATGGGTTAAAATTATAATACCTCAAAAATTTATATTTTTCAAAATATTATTTTTATAAGTTTAATATTTTTTAGATTATTTTGCAAATTTATGGTATAAATTATATTTGATAATTTTTTGGGGTAAATGTTAATTTTAATTTGACTTCTAAAATTTTTGGGACTATTGCGTTATTTAAAATATATTTTTAAGAGTTTTGAGATATAATTAATATTTTCTTTATTTTAAGAGAGAGACATTGTGTAAATAAAAAAATAAAAAAATAAATAAGTGATTGATATTGTTTTCTTTGTATAGAAGAAAACAATACCAACTATAATAAATAATAAGACTAATAAGACTAATAAAACAAATCCTATAAAAGTATACATAAAAAGGTTAAGGTTGTGTTTGGGTAAGGGATTTCACTACAAGAAAAATAAACTATAGCGGCAATTATTCTAGGGGCACTTAAAAAAATAGCTGCTAATAATATATTTTTAGTGGCTAATTATTTAATTGCCGCTAAATTAATCTAATTGCCACTAAATGTTAAAAAATTAGAGTCAATTTTGGTGCCCAAATTTAGCGCCAAATTTTCGTGTCTATCTCTTTAATTAGAAATTATATATATGTGAAGCCAAAAATAATTTAAATGTTAAAAAATTAAAAATAGATATCTAAAAAATAAAAAATGCAAAAAAGTGTGTATTCATCTTCCAAGTAGTTAGATTGTCTTTCCTAAATTCATTCTACACTTTCATTCCGCTCGAAAACGCCTAAACACCTATCATTGCCGTGGCACAATCTCGTCTGTCGTTGCTAGAATTTGTACGTAGCCAAAGTCATTCCCGTCGCAGAAGCCCTTTCTCTCATCTGCTCGCCTTCACTTCTCACCGCAATGCCGACATTAGTCGCTGCAACATCGTGGTTTAGGGTTCGATTCTACAGGTTCGTTGTTCGCCGTCGTTAGTTGGAACGACACACATCCCCGGTTTTTAGGTTCGTTGTGCCAATTTTTTAGATTTAGGATTTGATTTTTTTATTTCTTGTATATTTTTTCTACTTGTTTAGATCTAGGGTTCAGTTTCGAAATTTCTTCTTTTTTTTTTTTTAGATTTTCCGAATATCCAGTTTTGTTGGCTTTAATCTTTGTTGTGATAAGAGTGTTCAAGTTGGATCAAGTCAAGGTTGCCACTGATTTTCTTTCCCTTTTCATGAGATTCTGGCACTTATTAGGTGTTCGACAATTCTCCATTCTGATCGTCAGATCGATTGGTTCTTCGATTTGGAAATTCTTATTCATGAAATTGTACGAAACTTTAATTTAGTATGTTAATTGACAGATATCTGCTTTTAAATTTTTTATTAACCTCTTCATGAACTGATCATAGGGAATTTATCATACATATCCTTTATAATTAGTTCTCAGAATATTGAGATGGATCTAGGTCTCTTAATATTGAGTTGATAGCCCAATCCTTCTTAATTGGGTCGGCGGCAGTAATCTTCATCCAAGTCTGTTTAGATTGAGAGGAACTGATTTTGAAATGAAACTACCAATGGTTGATTGTCGTAGCTTGATTGAATTTTGCAGAGCTTTCAAGGATCATAAGAATATGGACAACTCCAATGGTTTTGTGTTTAAGGTTCAATTACTCGTTATTTATTATCAATTTGGTTCATACCTTCAATTTGTTTCATCGGTTTTACACAATTGACGTTGAGTGCTGATTTATTTTTATTTATTTTTTTTAAATCTATTTACCCTGTTTGGTTTTGCAGTTCTTTAGTTGATTTTTTCTTAATTACTGTTGAATTTGATTGAATTGATTGTGAATTTTGTTGAAATTATGTTAAGTTATTGATTTCTTATTACGAAGAATCATGAGAACTATTTCTGTTCGCTGCCGTCTAACGTTCCTGCTCCTTTGTTTATATCCGGTGCAGGTATGTAGTAGTTGTATGGAATTGATTGAGCCCTAGCAAAGATTCAATATTATCTCGGTCAATAGTGTAAAAAAGGTTGTCTTACTACCCAAAAGTTTGAAGTTTTAAGGATTATTATTCTTTGATGTTTATTCTTGTGTATTTACTTAGGATGAGATTGGGGAAGTGGATCAAACCTCTCGATGGACAATCAAATTAAGGATCAATTCACTTTTGAGGAGGATTTTGCCCCTAAGGTTCGAATTCCTCTTAGATTTGCTTCTTAATTTCCTGAAGAGACATGATATTGGATTCTTTTGCCCATATACGTTAAAACTAATCAGGTGAGAAAGCCGTGCAATATAACCAAACTAAACTAGACAGATGAAAAACGCACTAAGTTTCTCGAAGCTCTAAACCTTTATGCCCAAGCCTGGACATGAATTGAAGGTAAAACAAACTCTATCTTCCCAATTTTAATTGTTTTAGGACAATTTAATGTTTTCCAAATTTGTGTTAAGTTTATGGTTCCCTTAATTTTTTTCTTCTTTTTATCAGGGTTTGGGTGAATATTTTGATTGCTGAAATGATTGAATTGGGTGAATACTTGATATTTTCTTTTGGGTTTAGGTCTATTTATTTTGTTTGTTTGTTTTTTTGTTCCAAACGGAACAAGAACAGATACAGAATTGTGTTGTTCTGGAACAGAATAGCACTGAACCAATGTTTCAGTCACGAACAATGTTTTTGTTCTGTTCAATGTTTCATATTTGCAACTTATGTAGGTCCTTGTGCACCTGCAGTTTTCAACTGTGTAAGTTTCCTTATATATATATATATATATATGGGTTTCATCTTGTTTTTGCTCTCTGCGTTTTTTTGTAAAGTGTTTTGTCTTTTGTGTTTCCGTTTTATTTCTTCTATTTTTGAAATTTGTTTGGAGCTAATATGAAGTTTTACGGTAGGTAGTTGAAATTGGGAAAGACAACAAAGTTAAGTATGATTTTGACAAGAAGAGTGATTTAATTAAGGTGTGGATCCTACCCTTTCAAAAAATTTGTCAATCTTAATGCAAGTCAATATGCAACCATTATTACAAGTACAAAGAACTCTTTCTGAATATATTGCTTGAGAAATTCCTCGAAACGAAAAGTCACATTTTTATTCATATTCTTTGCTGTGTTTATTATAATTGTGCCATAAGAATCCATGCCTAAGGCCCCTTTGTATTGTTATCTTATCCCCATATTTATGTTGCAACAAAATGTGTTCCTCTACTTCTGTTATCATAAATTGAGGAAACATTTTCAAAATAATGGTTGTTACCAAACGTGTTTCTATTTAGGTGACAAGTATTTTTAGAATGTTGCGTAAACAAATGAGATTTCGTTAAAATTTGTGTAAATGATACTTTAATATTTATGTATGTTTTGCATTTTGTTTTTATTTAGTCTAATATTTCTCCTTTAGTTTTTGTATACGTACAGGTGTTGGTTTTTCGGGGCAAATTGGACATTTGATATTGGTTCCACTCTTCTAAGGGAATTTAGAAATTATTAGTTTAGATTATCTTAAATTAGGATTTCATTTCAATATTATTTCATTGATGTATTTTATTTTTTTACATTTTTTTTTCACGATATATGGTTTACGTTCTCAATTATTCGTATTCTCATTTGAATTTTTATTGGTGACTAATAAAGTTCATATTATTTCATTGGGATTCTCTTAAATTATTTGTCGGCTAAATTTTTATTTGTCACTAAATGTAAAAATAAAAATAAATATTTAATATTTTTATTTATTTATTTATTTTTAGCGGCAAATAAATTTGTCGCTATACAAAATCCCAATAGTCACTAAGTTTTTATATTTAGCAAATTTAGTGGCTAAATCGTTATTTGTCACTAAATATAAAAATAAATATTTAATATTTTTATTTATTTAATGTTTAGTAGTATTTAAATTAGCCGCTATATGAAATCTAAATAGCCGCTAAATCTTTTATATTTAGCGGCTAAATCTTAGTGGCAATTAAAAATTAATTGTTATAACCTATAGCGACTGCAGTATTAGCGGCAGTTGTATGAATTGTCGCTAAAACCTTTAGCGGCTAAAAAATATACTTTTAGTGGCTAATTAAATTGCCGCTAAAGCTTGTTTTTGTTGTAGTGTTTCTAGGGGGGATTTAATTTGATTAGAGAATTTTAAAGTTCTCTTTTGACAAATCCCTTGTTTGGGTTTTAAGAGGGAGGGACATATCAAATCCTTTTATTTAAAAAAAAAAAGAAAAAAAAAAGGGAAATGAAAGATTTTGAAATCCATTTAGGAGAGCTTGCATTTGTCAAATCCTTTCTTCTAAGGCTCTACACTCTTCTTCTTTGTCGCGACTTCTTCTTCATCGTGTCTTCATCGATTCTGTTTCTTCATTACTGATCTTCATCGCCGTTTCTTTTTTCATCAGTTTTGCGATCTTCGTCCCCGATCCTCGTCGTTATCGTGCTATTTCGTCGTCATCTTTCTTCGTTCTTCTTCTTCGATCATTCGTCGTCGTCAAGGGTTTTTCGTCGCCCTTTTTTTGTCATCCATCGTCCTTGGGTAATCTGAAACCCAATCACAATCGCAATCGCAATCGATGGCAAAAAATCATAGGCGAGAATCATTTTAGGGTTCCTGTTTTTGACTTCGTTTGTGTTTGGCAATGGCAATGGAGAGAAATCACAAGTAATGGGGAGAAATCATGTTAAACGTTGTTTGTGTTTGGCGATGGCGAGAAATGAAACTCTGTTTTTTTTTTTTTTTTTTTTTTTATGTTCCCAAAAATGGGATAAAAAATAAAAACAAAATTTTGTTTTGTTTCCATAAATTTGTTGTTGAAATTTGGAATTGTAAATTCTATTTTGTTCCCGTAAATTTGTTATTCCCATAAATTTTGTTTTGTTCTCATAAATTTGTTGTTGAAATTACATGTTAAAATACTTCAACTCAAACAATTATCCAAACAATTTGTGAAATGAAGGGATTTTAAAATCCCAGGTTTTGAAATCCCTTCATTCACAAATCTCTTGGATTTATTAAATCCCTTACCCAAACGCAACCTAAGAATTATCAGGATATATATATTTATATATAGCGATATAATTAGATTAATAAAAGTTTCAGTATATATGTTAAGATAGAAAAGAAACAGGATGGAAATTAAAGGTTAAATCTTGAATGTTTTTCTGAGCGAAAATATAATATTGCGGTTCAGAATATTTCGGTTCGGATTTTGGCTTCAGATTTCAGGTAGAATTTCTAACTCTTTTAATATTTGTATTTAGTCTCTCTATTGATTATGTGATTCATGCGAAAGTCAAAAAATTTAGTTGTTAGTTTCACAAAATATTTAGAATTATTATGTGAAATTTATGTGAAAAACATGTCTATGTATTTTATTTGGGAATTGATTAAATGCACGTATTAAAGGGGTTGAAGTTATATTGAGTGTTTGCTCACAACCCCACAGTCTTGATTGTAGGGTCGATGAGAACGAAATAACGATAGAAATTTTATTTAAATTTTTATTTAATTTGTAATAGTTGCATTTATTATTTACATTTGTAAAATTGACTTGATAAATCAATTGTTAGAATTATCGTTGTTTATTTTGTCAGTAACATTTGTATAAAAATCGCCACTGTTGAATATTATCCATTGATTCCACGATTTAGGAATCAATTACAGTTGAAATGTATAGCAATAATGACGATTTAGGATGAAATAATAATCATAAGTATTATGGTAGCCCAGTCTGAATATTATCCATCCATTGATATTTGGTATTTGATAATATTGATTCCATGATGTTTCAAAGTGGTAAGTATATTTGATAATTTAATTCCATGATATTGGATAATCATATTTGAATATAATTGTTGTCGCCGCATTATAAAATTTCTCAGATATCAATAAAAATGGATTATTGATGATTCAATTTTAGTATTATTTCTCCAATAGGAGAAACCATGTGGCAGTTCTCGGAAATCGGACTGTTACAGAGTGGTATCAGAGCGAAATTATTAATAATACTAATTTATTTATAAATGGATAAATATTTGGGTTATAATTCTTTATAGGAGAAACTTAGTGGCGGCCCTAGGAAATCGGGTCGTTACAAAAATTCTACTGAGCGTTGGCTCATAACCCTATGGTATTTGTTATAGAGTTGATGAAACTGGAGTCACTCTATAAACGGTGAAACTATATTTGGATTTATATTAAATTTTGCAATTATTCTAATTATTGTTGATATTTTAATAAGTAAATAATAATAAAGTAGTAGTTGGTTTCGTTATAATTGTAAAATTTATTAGATCTATAAGTATTAAAGTATTTATAGATTTAGTTTTACTTTCAATCTCTTTAGGAGAAATCGAGTGACGACCCTAGGAGATCGGGTTGTTACATTGGTTATCTTTAATCTTGGATTGAGATGACAACCCTGGGATCGATTTCTCTAACCAATAACCTTTGCCCACCCATTCCTTGTTTATTTAATGTAGCGATACTGAGGAACATCCCTGGCTTTTCTTTCCTAGTTTAGTCGTAGCAGCGATACTCAAGAATAACCCTGACTTCGCTTTTCTAGTGTATCTATTTCGATGATTTCTAGGTTAACCTTGGAACACCATCCTTACAACTTCATTTAACCTGATTCTTAGCTATCCTAAGATATGTAGGGAAACCCATGGGTGGATTCGGTCAAAACCAAAAAGATGTTGATGAGTCAACATTCTTTATCATTACGATACGGCGTATCCCTTCACGACTGGCCAATCGACCGTCCTTAGAGTTTATTCCTAGCCTTTTTATGGTAGGACTTGTTATAACTACATTTGACATGATTCTCAGCGAGATTGAGACTTGTTCAAATGAATTTCTACCTTAGATTACATTTAATACTACAAAAGGACAAAAAAAAACATAAAATTTTTAATTCGATCGAAATTCGATATAAACAAAAGTTTCGAGACAATTTCAAAATTCCTACAGTTAGTGGGGACTAAAATGGCAATATTAAAGTTGATTTTTCATGAATATCACTTTTAATATGTTTAAATTAGTTTCTACACTTTAACTTAAGAAAATTTCACCAATTATATTTACTTCCCATTTTGATCCCTGAAACTTTCGTTTTCATCAGTTTTGTCTAATTGACAATACAAAATATTTGTTTGATTTCTTGTTTGAAGTATTAATCTCCTAAATCAAGCAATAAAGCCTTGATTAGGCCAAAGTGGTGCCGAAGACACCAAAATTACTAACGACACACCCTCCTAATCTTAGAAAAAACATAGGATTCATCTCTTTAAAAATAAATAAACTATTTTTGTTAAGTTAAGTGTCCAAATAAAACTCCTCCCCGGGGTTAAAATTGTCGATTCTTGCATAATCGATATATGGTCTAAAAAAGGGATATTTGTTATTTATTTTCAACGTGTTTTATATGTTGTTTTTCATAAATAAGCTTTTCTTATATTAAAATACATAAAAAGACAAAAAAAAAAAAAAAAAAAAAAAAAAGGGAATTAGTGTGTTAAATGAAATCGATTACTCGGACTTGTTTAAACGTAAAGATTTATTTAAACTTTGAAACCGTCTTTGGATAGGTGTTTTAGGGTGCCTAACACTTTCCTTGAGCATGACTAACCCCCAAACTTTAAAGAAATCTCTAGTTTGGAGCAAGCATTTTCGAGTCAAAACTTCAATCATTTATAAAATAAAATGATTCTAAAAATCCCGGTAACTCAATATTAGGTAGCGACTCTATTTTTTTAAATAAATCTCGGCCAAAATAACGTTTTCAAAATTGGCTCCTAGAAAAACTTCTAAAACTGTGTTTTCTAAAATTAATCGATTTTTTAGGATTTCGAGAGGGAGGAAACCAAAATCGTGTCTTACTCTTCTTCTTACTTTCTTCTTCCTCTCTTTTCAAAAATCCGTAGAGTGTCAGTACTTCTAACTGGCTAATCCAAAATTTTCATTTGCGTTATTTTCTGTCGATAATTTTCAAAGGTACTTTAGAAAATACCATTTTCATTTCTTTCCCTGTCATCTAATCTAGACTATTCTAGGTTAGTTTCCTTTACTTTTTGTGTCTCGCTAAACAAAATGTTTTTATTTCCTATCTTTGTCATTAAAAGTAAATTCAATTGACAAAGAGGGGTAGTTGCAGACACCGCATTTTGTCCCGTTCATTTAGTTTTCAAAAGTATCGGGTCTAAAGAGCAAATTAGGACAAACTTTAAACTGAGATTTAGAGGGAATGAATTTTATCTTAGATTACACCTTAATATTATGAAGAAGATAAAAAACAAGAAAAACCTGAAAAATCGTCAATTCGATTGAATTTTGGTATAAATAAAAGTTTTGGGTCAATTTGAAACTTTCTAAATGTTAATGGGGACTAAAATGACAAAATTAAAATTGGGTTTTCTATGGATTATTACTTTTAATATGTTTAAATTAGTTTCTACCATTTAATTTGAAGAAATTTCATCAATTACAATTACTTTACATATTGACTCTTAAAACTTTCGTTTTTATCGTTTTTGTCAAATTTATGGCCAAAAATATTTTAGATTAATTTTATGTTTTAAGTTTAAATTTCCAAAATCAAGTAATAAAACTTTAATTAAGCAAATGGGTGCCCAAAGCAACTAGTTCACTAAGAACACACCCTCCAAGTCGAAGAAGAAACATATGATTCTTCTAAAGGAGTGCCCCTAGCCAATTGCAAGCTTTCCAAGAAAGATATGCATTCAATGTCAAGCATTAAATTATGATCTTATGAAAAGATTTCCTCTGTAGAATATCATCATTTGTTATGGAATATTATTATGACTAACCTAACTTGGAAGTCTCCCATCAATCAATAATATTAAATAGCATTTAATGTAACTATTAATGACAAACATTAATTAAGAATCTTATGGAAATATTTTGCTCCATAGAATGTCATCATTAGAGAATTTCATCATTAGTTATAGGCTATCATTGTCTAAAGCTAGTTTAAGTGGCCCCGCATCAATAAAAAAATATTCAAGAGCATTGAATGTCATTTAATGAGATCACTAATGTCATGCATTAATTAGGAAATTTTATGAAAAAAAATTCTCAAAAAATTCTATCATTAAGGGGATATCATCATTACCTAGCATAGCCTAATAGCCCCTCATCATTCAATAGCATTGAATAGTATTCATTCACATTTAATGGTCAATAAATAACCATTTAATGCAGGTTGGGTAAGCTTGCCTATTTGGAAATGCACAGACATGCCTTTACCTAAAAAAGACAACATGTTTTCATAAGGACCAGACACTGAGCACACACTCTCTCTAAACTCAAAAAACACTCTCAGGTTTCCTTAGTTCTTAAGCTTTTCCACCTATGAAACACCTCAAAAATATTTCAAAAATCTATCAAAAGGTGATCTTGACACTCTTTTACGAAGAGTTCAAGAAACTTCTCAAGAACATCTAAGGCAAAGAAAGAGAAGAAGTCAAAGAAGAAGAAGAAGAAAAAGAAAATATTAGTTAGGGAAATACCACTCCCCAAAGTAAGGTAAGTTTCCTTAAACCTCTCTTTAGTTTGTTTATTTGTTTTCTTTTGGTTGTTTATACATATTGTCTTTTGTTTGTCTTTGTTGTGTTTAGTTTTGTACATATTGTACATAGGATCTTTGTTTTGTGTAAAAAATAACAAGAACTATTGGTATACATGGTATCTTTGTCTTTTGTCAAGAAACACAAGAAACCAAACTCAAATAACCTAAAATAAACTGCCTAACTATGGACTACTAACTACTAACAACTAATAACCAGTTATTTACTTTTCTTGCTCTACGTCTTTCCGCGCTACCCTAGGTCATAGTTTGGCCCTACATTTAGAGCCATAGACTAGCACCCCTACGTCTTAGATCTTGGACTGACACCATATATATATATATATATATATATATATATATATATATATATATATATATATATATATTTATTTATTTATTATTTTTTTATTTTTTACTAACAAATGAAAACAATAACATTAACCTTGTCTAAGAAACTAAGTTTGGTTAGAGTATTCTTGACAAGAAAAAAAACGTGTATATCATTACCATTAGTATCATATTTTGTTCTTACTTTTGTTAAACAAACAAAAGAACAACAAAAATATTAAAAGAAAAAAGGAGTTTTCACATAGGAAGTTTTTTACATGAAAAGTACTTTGTGTTTTACTCTAAAAAAATAAATATACTAGTTTTTGGTCAAGACTAATTTAAGCTAAACAAATAAAAACCCCTCATGGTCAAACTTGTCGATTTTAACATAATCAATAGGTGATCTAAAAGGGGGACATTTGTTCTTTATTTTAATCTGTTTTGTCTGTTGTTGTTTTTTCTTAAACAATTTTTCTTATTTTCTTACATAAAATATGCATAAAAAGACAAATGATATTAAAAATGGGAATTAGAATGTTAACCAAAACCGAAGAAAATTAGTTGGACTAGTTTGAACTTAAAGATTTATTTAAACTTAAGTATCGTCTTCGAACGGGTGTCTTAGGGTGTCTCACAACCTGCCAGAGCATAACCAACCCACAAACCTTAAAGAAATCTCTGGTAAAGGCCAAGTGCTTATTTTTTCGAGTCAAAACATGGGCTATTTCTAAAATAAAAATGATTTTTGAAAATTCCGGTAACCTAGTACATCGTTTAACTCAATACTAGGTGATGACTCTATTTTTCAAACAAATCTCGGTCCGAAGAATGTTTCCAAAACTGGCGCCTAGAAAAGACCCCTGAAACTGTGTTTTTTTAAATGAAAGGATTTTGAGAGAGATGAAACCAAATCGGGTTTTCCTTTTCTCACTCTCTCATTTTTTTTTCTCCAAAATCTAGGGTGTGTTAAATGCACTGCGAAACATTAGAAAATATGAAACGACGAAGCAACAACTAGAAAATAACCTGAAACAAATGTACAAAGACATACCTAAAGGCTAGCACAAACTCCTGGGAACAACTACATCGTGCTGGTTTCCCAGTCAGTTTGATGGATAAGAGTCTATTTTTTCCTTCATGATACATTTTCTTGGGAGCAAAAGAGATATATGTTAACTTCTTGTGAGAGCGAACAACGGGTACTAAAAGCTTTCTTAACTAGCAACAAATTTAGGACTGAGAGGAATGCTCTTCCAGGCCTCCTTACCAACACACAAATTAAAATAAGTTGCACCCAACAACGAGATAAATGTTATACAGTGCAGCATACCAGGGCGGGATATATTACTTCGTAAATAGAAAGTCTTCGGGACCACCGAATTCAACCCCACCTCGTCGGATGAAAATTCCCGATCACCACTAAAAACAAGTAACAATTTTTCTATTTTTTGATTGATAAAAGAATATCGATAAGAAATTGACAATCAGAGGAAATTGATATGTAGAATCGACCAAAAGACTTTATGAATTTCATCAAGATGACAATTCTTACTATTTCAGGAGTAAGAGTGACATTATTGATTTGAGAAAAAAAAACAAATGGCACCCATAATTTGATGGAAGCCATTAGGTCCTACCGGCATAGGGATAGTTTCTAACAACTTAAAATATTTTGAAGGAAAGGGGTTAAGGGAAGTTGAAGACCATACTTGAACATTCATAAGTCGAAGTAGGTTTCATTTGCCCTAGGCGTGAAATGACACTCTTTAAAACTTGAAACCCTAATATAATGGAATTTGGGATTACATGTTGTTTCCTAAACTCATGAACATTTTCTTCCTTTAAGGAATAAGGACCATGGTCGCTCTAACATATTAGAGAGCTAGTAGAGGGTGTGGTGTCGGTTTGGCTAAGATTCTAAGAAGTATAGTCATATGACATATCAATACCTAGAGGTTAACCCACAACATACTGTTCAATGGAGTGACACCCATAGAAACGACTCGAAAGGAAATAGAAGCAAAGAAATAATGGAAATTAGAAGAATCAGAACGAAGAAATACAAAATGATATAGGAACAGAAGCACTTATGGATGAGAACGCTGGGAAACGATGACCAGTGACTCTTTGCCTTCTGTTTGAAAATAGTCAAGAAGTCAGGGAGGCAAATTAATGAGGTGAAAATCCCGACTTAAGATTTTCCTCTCATATTGCGTGGGCTTAGAACGCATGCTGAAGAAAATAGCCCCTGAGGGTGAATGAATACCAAGCCCAACGACAGGCATTTTTCAATGGTTTGTACGGTCCATCCAGCTCGATAAGTTAACAACCTAAGAACCGCCCACAAACTCATGCGTGACCACCCTTGTGGGCACGACCCAAGAACCAAGGCCACCCACTAGAACATGTGCTAGACTGTAACGACCCATTATTGCAATCAGTTATGAAATCAAGTTTAAGTAGACGGGTATAGATTTTCTTTTGGTTATCTTCAATTCTTATCTTCTAAAACATATTGACTTATTCTCACGCCAGAGATTTTTTGACTGACACCACATCGGTATCATTCTTAATATTTTCGGTGTTGCAGATTGAGAGGTTTAGGGAGTGAGATTTTGCGCTACATCCCTGTGTAAATATTAAAATTATTTTTTAAAATTAATTTTTAGTTTCTATTACTTCACGAATTATATGCCAGTAGTACTATACATAACGTACCATTCTATGTATAAAAAACAAGTCCTCGATTTTTATACATGGATTTGATATTTGTTGTGTGGCTCTTGGAGTCAACAAGTGATATATCTTTCATGATTATTTTGTCTCAACCAATAGATGACTTATGCCATGACAATAGATATGATAGTAAAATACCACCATACTATTTCCTAGAAGTTTCTTCCACACCCTCCCTTAAAATATTGCGAAAATGGATGCTTCTTGGACCTTGCATACCCACATGGATGTTGCCCATTCATCCTCCAACATACTTCAAGATTCAAAGCCCCGATTTTAGCTTTTGCCCATATCTTCCCCTACCCCATCCCATCCATTATAATTTTAATGAAAAAAACCAAAAAAATTTAATATATAAAAATTTGAGGCAAACTCACATTTTGTGCCCCTAAAGTTGGGGAACAATTATACTTTACACCTAATTTTATTTTTTGGAAATAATTGTAATAATTTTATTTTTTACATGTTACTATCCATTATTTCGTGTTTGTGCTTACTAGGTCCAACCTCAAAGTTCTAAGCACTTTTGTAGTCAAGAGACTCACATTCAACAGACAAAAAATAAAATAGAAGGTTAAACTACATTTTTGCACCATTAAATTTTGAATGGGATTACACTTTATTGCTTAATTTGTCTCTTTATTGAAAGTTACAAAATTAGCCCGTGTTAAAAAAAAAAATGTGATCTTACCTACGCAGTCTGCTAGATAGTAAAGAAGCATATCACAAAGCAATTTGTAACAATCAAAGTATTAGCTCAGAGAGAAAAGTTTAGATATCTAATCTTAAATATGTAGACGTACCTATGGAGAGATTTGACTTTAACAAACCTTTAGTTGTCATCTTCAAGTTGGAAAAAAAGAATAATTTCAATACTCACATTATATCACGTGACATGTTGATTGGTATAAAATAACTAATTTATAATTGACTGTCCTGATATGTAATTATATTGTTCAAGTAGAAATTAAACTTATTTATTGACAAATTATATTTGTTTGATATATCAAATTTGAATTAATTGTGATATATCATATTATAATATAATAAAGAGACTTTTGATGTGCACACACTCACATATAACCATGACATATTTTACATTTTAGCTAGAATCAATTTTGATTTAATGGTCTAAATTAATTTGTAACATTTTATAATATTTTATAATATGTTTTCTTAACAAATCTTCCTCAAATCTCTAACAAGCTTTTATCTCTAAAAAATTTCAGACAAATTTATTGATAAATAAAGACGTTTTTTTTTTAAAAAAAAAAAATTATTAATGGCATGGATTGATTTGAGGAAAACAAATAAATGAAATATTAATATAATAAATATTTTTATATTGTCATTGGAGGAAATCCTATATATATCTAAAGGAAATTAAGGCCCGTTTGGTAACAATTCTCATCTCATTCTCAAATTTTTGGGATTTCTATTTGAGCATAATATTTGGTAAAATTGTTTATGTTCTCATTCCCATCCTAAAAGTTAAAATTGATTCTTGTTTTCTTAAGAGATTGAGAAACAAAATATTTTCAATCCCAAAAAAGTCATCTCATCCCATTCTTTCCAGGTTTACATTTTCTTCATCATTTCGCCATCGTCTTCTTCCTCTTTTCTTCTTCATTTTGCGATCGTCTCTTCAAGCCTCCATATCCAGCCATCGTCATCGTCTTCCTCCTTCGTCCTTCTTCTTCTTCAACTGTGTTCGTCGCCATCGTCTTTGCCTCTTCACGTCCTTCGTCATCGTTGTTCTTCGTGTTTGTCTGGTTTGCTCGTCGTTCGGTTGTTTGGTTCTTCGTCGTTCGCTCGTCGTTTAGTCTTCTTTGTTGATTTCGCTTGTCGTCGTTGATCTTCTTTGTCATTTGCTCGTCTGCTTCTTGGTTCGAATTAAGGTTTCGGTTTTGATTTCGAAATCAATTTCAGATTTCGATTTCGAAACCCAAATTGGATTTCGATTGTCGAAATGGTTTCGATTTCGATTGAATTTTAGGATTTCAATTTCGATTGGGATTTAGGATTTCAATTTCGATTTCGATTGGATTTTAGAATTTCGATTTCGATTGAGGTTTAGGGCTTGATTGCTCGATAATTTCTTGATTGTGATTTAAGGTTTGATTGCATAATGATTTCTTGATTATTGCTTAGGGTTCGTTCTTGATTTCTTAGATAAAATCGATATCAAACATGATTCTGTTCCCAGATCAAAAACAAAATTATCGTTACCAAACGCGATTTAATGAAATTCTCATTTCATCATATCCTATTCTCATCATACTGAATAGGATAGACAGGACCAAAGGGACAAATATTTTGTATAGCAGGCTAGGGTCGGAACCCTTTGTTCAATAGGGAGCTCCATTATTAGGGTGTCTCTTTCATTAAATATTCTTAGGTACGGAAAGCTCATGCCTATTGTACGGTAATGGATTATATATTGCCCCTTCTTCGTCGAAAGAGGCACATAATATCTTGGTAGTTGAGATTATTAGGATTTTTTTTTATTATTATTGAAATTGGAGTCCAGAATTACGTTTTATGTGGCTTAAAAAAAATTCAAGATTTAAAAAATTAGACCGAGTGTTCGAAATGGAAAAGCTGTCTAAGGATGTGATACTCTGATTACCGTCTTTAAATGTGTTTGCTTTTAGATTTCAAGCTCCAATTTGGCCTATTCCATATATCAATTTTAATTGAAAAAAAGTTGAATACTTAAAAATTAAAAATTAGAGTTGTATTTTAATGTAATAAAACTTCAGTTCTGTTGATTCTTTGACATGTAGAGGTGTAAAGGATTGAATCTTTACAAAACACTCAAAACACAATTCTTATCCAGGAAGAATCACTATCTCAATCTCTTTACAGGAAGAGACTGAAATCCAGTTACCCTTGATGAAATATCCCTAATGATATTTAACCCGTCACAATTCACCAATACAAAAATTGATAAGAAGTAAATCTCATTCGAAGCTTCTACCACCCTAGATAAACAATAACTCTATTAATATCCCAACTAATAATAGAAATATGTGAAATACAAAAATTCGATTTTAACAAGAATATGGGTAGCAAATTGGAGCACGTAATCAGATTCAAGAAATTATTTATAAAAATATTTTCTTCAAAAATCAGAAATAATTTCTAAGATCAATTTCTAAATATAAAATAATAAACAAGCAATAAGTAATATGGAAATATCTAACCCGAAATCCACATAAATAATGATTAGAACAATGTAGTTTCAAATCCAGTATCAGCAAAAATTGATCGCAATTGATTCTCAAAATCACTCTTAGAATAGCTCACAATGTCGTAGAATGATAACTTTTATAAAAGCTCTCTCAAAATGATATAGAATGATTAACTCTCTTAGAATGATTTAACTTTGCTAGTGAAATTCGCAAGTCTATTTAAAGGAATATGTAATCAGCATTTTAACGGTTAGTTTACAAGTGTCATGACAACTAAAAACTCTTATAGACCCCTTATATCATAAGGACTTCATTTAGATCAATTTCACTTAAAAACATCTTTCAAATCTCTTAATTAAAGTCCCAAAGTATTTCTCAATCTTAATAAACAAGTGTAGAATCTATTTTAAGTACCAAATTGAGAAATATTAATATTTAATGAACCATATTAATAGGATTTAATTAGTATATGAAGCATATCTTAAATATAGATAATATCCCACAAATCTCTCTCAAATTCCAACTAAAAATGGCTATTTTTGGATATAATCTCGGATGAATAGAGTGTCGTATCCATAAAAATTGGTTTAAATCGTCGCAAAGTACCGCGATTGTAACCTAACTTTATCTAGGCAACCAAATTTAATGTGAGTGAAAATAAAACTAAAACAAATATAAATACAAAGAAAACAAAATAAAATATGGATTTCTTGTGCACAATTGTTCTAGGGGCTTGATTTCATCTCGTTATTCCCATATCATCCTATTAAGCAATTATTAGTCAATTTCATTCATTCAATAATCAAGGTCACTCGTGCTCTCTCACTACCTCTCCCAAATGTAAAGTGAAATAATATGTAAACACTTCAAAACTGATATCCCTATCTAGAATTTAGGTGAAAACATTCGTTACGCTCTAACCTTATAGATTACCCAAGTTTTAAATATTTTCCAATCTATTAAAACTTACGTTGTGTTTAACTTAAGTCCGAACCCAAAATTACATTTCCCGAGTGTCAATTCCCAAGTTTTCAAATCAACCAAAATATCATGTAGGAGCATAAATTGGAAGCATTAATAAGGCAAACAAAATCAAATAGAGATCCTAAATTCTCAACTCGAATATCTAAGTGTTGATCTTCTCTCGGTCTCACAACAACCTAAACCGCACACTCTCAATTCCGGTCATGAACTAAATCTTTCTCGAGTATAAAATTCACAACCTAAAATCATTTAATTCATTGGTCACATGAATCAAACACATTAAACATGGAGAGACATAAAATGGAATTAAAACTAATAATTAACAAAATATTCTACATATGGTTCAAACAAGATTACGTCAAACCCTAGATATGAATTTTAACTCAACATAGCGGAATCTATAACTAATCTTTTCAAGAAATTCATAGATGTAAATATGTTCAACACAATATCACAAATACAAAATTCAATCAAGATTAGGGTGAGAAAAATGAAGAAAAAAAATTATTTTGGTGGAGATGAGCTTCAAATCTTCAATATACTTCAAGTCCAAGCTCGATTTTGTGCGTCCAATGGTGTTTTACTCTCCAATTCCATCTCAAGTCACCACACTATTGGGGTGGTTTCTCTCCCAAAATCGCCACTTTCCTCCCAAATCTCGCCACCCATGATATTGAGTCTTAAGGTAGTATTTATAGGGCTTCAAGGTAGGGTTTTCAGCGTATTGGCACTGTAGCGGGGCTTTTTTCCCACTGTAGCATGAAGTTTCTGAAATCTGACTATAACTCTCTCGTCCACACTCCAATTGAGATGATTCAAAAATATATGTAAAGATAATAAATGTATATACAACTTCCACGTTTTGAGTTTTTCCAATATAGGATTGAATCATGGTCAAAATCGAGTTTGAAGTTTTTGTACCTCCACTCATTTTACACATTTTCTCTCATTTATTTATATTCCTACAAAACAAACATTAAACTAACAAAAATACTTGAAAACTCACAAATATTTGAACTCAAAAGTACTTAATTTTTTAGTAAATAAACCCCTCATCAGGTAGGTATCTTTATGAATGAATTTTCTAATACTCATTCAGGGTCCCTAAACGCAATTCAAACATGCATCAGCATACTCTAAACTTCATGTACATAACTAAATAAGAGAATCCAAATATGAAATTAATGGAGTCTTTTAAATCGACAAAATGTTATAAAAAACATAAGGGCATTTCAATCACGTAAAACTACATAATAGAACTAAGTCTCATATACTCAACATACCTCTTATAAGTAATAGTTGATAAACCTTTTATTAGCAGATCAACAATCGTCAATCTAGTACCGATGTGTTCAAAAACCACTTTGTTTACTTTAGCATGTTCTCGAATAGCTAGATACTTAATGTCAATGTGCCTACTACAACTTCTGATCTCATTATTCTTCGCCAAAAAGAGTGAAATGGAATTATCGTAGTAAATTCTCAATGGCTTTGAAATTGGGTCAACAACTTCAAGCCCCAAAATAAAACTCCTTTCGTATAGCATGTGTTGCACTTCAAAGCATGATATAAACTTTGCTTCAGTAGTAGAAGTAGCAACCAAATATTGCTTTGTACTTCTCTAAGAAATGACCCATCCAGTTAATAGAAAACATATTCAAATGTCGACCTTCTCAAGTCATGGAAACCAATAAAGTCAGAATTTGAATATCCAGTCACCTACAGATGATCAGATCATCTATGTCTAATATTGTAATCTTTAGCCCCCTGAAGGTATCACATGAATTTCTTTGTAGCTCTCTAATGGTCCAAACCAAGGTTACGTTAATATTTGCCCAACATTCCAACTACATATGCAATGTCAGGTCTTCTACAAATCTCAGCATACATTAAACTCCCAACTACGTAAGCACAAGAAATGATAATCATCTGTTTTCTCTCTAAATCATTTTTTGGGCTTTGTTCCAAACTAAATTTTTCACCCTTGACAATAGATGTAACACTAGATGAATGATCTTTCATACAAAATCACTCAAACTTTATTGATATAGGCTTCTTGAGACAATTCTAATATTCCTCGAGATCTGTCTCTCTCAATCTTTATGTCTATGACATAATAAGTTACGCCCACAGGTTTCACATCAAATTGTTTTGAGAGAAATCGCGAAACTTATTAAGTAAGCTTAAATCACTTGATGCAAGTAGAATATCATCTACCTATTGGACTAAGAAAATTATATTGCACCCACTGACCTTATGGTATATACATTGATCCATAATATTTTTTATAAAACCAAATAAAAAAATAACATTATGAAATTTTAAAGACCATTGACAGGAGGCTTGTTTTAGCCCATATATAGATTTCTTAAACTTACAAACCGAATGATTATTACCCTTTGAAATGAAACATTTTGGTTGTCTCATGTAAACATCTTCTTCTAAGAATTCCATTTTCATACCCATTTGACATAGCTCTATGTCAAAATGAGCCACTGTTGGCCCAGTGATCTACTCAAGAGGGGGGTGAACTGGGTAGTAACAAAAATTCAAGTAAATTATTATCTTTCAACACTTAAATAATCAAATAATTAATTTAATCCTAAATTAAATATTATCTTTATATAGCAGCGGATAAGTGTATAAATCTAGGTTCACACCCAAACAATAAGAAATAAAGAAAATCAACAATACAATACACCACGATATATCCTGGTTCACCAAATTAATCTTGGTTGATCCAATCCTTCGAACCCCACGAAAATTCGCACTCACTAAACCACTAAATTATTTTAATAGGTAAGAACCAAACCTTTACATAATGATCCTTTTTACAAGCTCAGAATCAACCTTTACAATTTTCTTTTCACAGGTTAAGGAAAAACCTCTATCTTTCTAATAGGTTAAAGACTAACCCAATTCTTTTATATCTTAGGAAAAGAATCAAACCTCAAAAAAAAAAAAGTAAACACACTCCAAGTATCTTTTTCACCAGTAAGGATAGAACCATTACAATTCACACAATTTTAGTTCTAATTAGGAAGAATCACGCCTAGCTCTTTTCAAGGGAAAAGTGTAACCTAACCTTTTTGTACCTTAGGTAAAGATTAAACCTCAATCTCTTTACCGTAAGAGATTGAAACTCATGCCACCCCTGACTAGATACTCCCAACAGTATTTAATCAGCACAAACCCATCAATTACAAAAATCGATAAGTTTCTTCTCCCTCGGAGCTTCTACCACCTCATATCAATTTAAACTCAATTAATATCCCGGTAATTACTAGTGGTAGAATTTACGTAAGGAATACAATATCTGATTATATTAAGTGTGGATAGCACAACATTGAGCACGTAATTAGATTATAACAAGAATCGTTTTAAAAGAATTTTTTATGCATTTAAAGTTCAAAAACGATTTCACAAAAGATCTTTCAACCAAGCAATCAATAATAATTTAACTTCACAATTAAGAATAAAAACTTGAAAAGATCTCACAAGGATACCACTGAAAGAATGAAAATTTAATCGCTAGACAGCTTTGATCGGTGACGCTAAAACATTTAGCGTTTTTTCTCAAGAATTTGTCAAACAATTGAACTCACAATTAATCTCTCGATATAATCTCAGAATAATCACTCTTAGAAATCTCATGAACTGAAAGTTCTTGATAGATATATCATATTGATATGTGAAAAACGCAAGTTTATTTAAGCTGAATTGAAACAGGTCCTCTAACGACTAGTTCCCTTAAGATATGCCAAGTAAATGCACATATAGACCCCACATATCACTACTACTTTTTTTTGGTCCAATTTACTTAAATATGGATTTTAAAATTGTAAGACCCGAATTTTTATATACACATAATTTTAGCTGCATTGTAGAAGCATGTAGAAAATAACGGGGTTGATTTCGTAAATAAAATTCAATTGAAAATTTTAGGGGGTTAATCTGAAATTTTTACAAAACTTAAGTTTTTGTTTTGGTTTTAATTAAAAACTTAAAGAAACTTAAGGGGGATGAATGTAATTTAACCAAATATGTGTGTGTGTATATATATATATGTCTAACCACACAAATCAGAACCAGGGGACATGGAAGGATCGAGAAAAAAAAAGAACAAGACCTGATCCGAACAACGTGGAAAGATAAGGATCAATCTCAGCCCACTTTTCCCATGCTTACATATTCTAGAACCGAAGGAAGGATCGAGAGCCTAAAAAATAGAAGAAAATAAGGGGAAAAAAAGAAAGAGAAAAAGAAGGATCGGTGTTCGTCGACGGTGGCATGTGTCGTACAATCTGGCTTATGCGTGGTTTGTTCGTTTAGTCCAGTCTGTGTGTGGGTGTGTCTTTAGTTGTTCATTCGACAGTTGTGGGAGTGTGGTCGTTGACGGTGCGATGGTGTATGTGTGTATCGTCGGCGACGGAGTGGTTGTTGCTCTGGTGGTGAGTGATAGTCGTCGATCGTTCGTTATGTGTGCGTTCATCATTCAGTTGGTGTGCGTGAGTGTGTGTATGTCACCATTCGCCCGGCGTGTAGGTAGCAGTGTGTGTGCCGTTGTCAAATCTTGAAAGAGAGAGAGAAATTGGGTTCCAATCAAGTGGGTATTCATCACCGGTGGCCTGGGGTTATCTGTTTAGTAATGCTCCGAGGTGTGTGTGTACGTGTATGTGTAGTGGGTGCGGTCAGTGAGGTTAGTCCGATGGTGGTGGGAATTGGGGTGTGCCAATGGGGTGTGTATGTATTTCGGTTGATTTCATATGTATGTGTTCCTCCGTTTGATCCGGTGAAGCATGTAGGTGTGGGAGTTTTGTTGACAGTGTATGTGGGTGTGTTCTGTTGTATATGTGTTTTTGGTCTTGTGGTGGGGTGACGAGAGGTCGCTGGAGCTGTGACAAGAGGCAGAGCAAGCGATCAACTGAAAACGAAGTAGAAACGAGAAACTGCTATATTGTCGCCTAGGCGGTGACCGTTTCGCCTAGGCGGTGAAGCATCAGAAAGTAGAGCAGCGCATATTCGCCTAGGCGGTGCGGCGACGACCTAGGCGGTAGCGAGTCAATAGCAAAATAAAGAAGAGATGAGGCATTTCGCCGAGGTGGTGGATCCTTCGCCTAAGCGGTAAATGCAAGATCATAACAATCAAATTTAAAAAAAAAAAAAAAAAAAAAAAAAAAGAATCGACAACTGTTTTGGAACGAGTCACGTTTCTCGTTAAATTTTACTTTTGTTACATTTAACTACTAGCATCAAAATGTCGTAATTGCAATAATAAATTTGAGACCGTTCATATGAATGAATTATGTACATAAATTTTTAGCGGAGCGAAATTAACCAAATAATAATTTTGCATAATAAAATGTGGGGACGGGGAAAGTGTGAAACTTTGGGCATGCATTGCATGATTAGGTTATTTTAAATAGATTATTAATTTAGGCCCTATCACCATTAGGTTCGCAGGTACCGGCATCCCGATAGAGTGTTGTCAGTAGCAATTTTGCAGAACGGATATTGAGGTGAGTGTACTGTCTTCTACGTAAATTACGAAATGTATTTTCGTATATATTATGAAAAATTGTGTTTATTTAAAAATGGACGAATTTGCAACTTATATGGATCAAGCGGTTTTGGGTGTTTGTGGAAAAAATATTTTGTGGATTACGTTAGTTTTAAAAGGGTGGAAAATAATTTGTTGAATCTAGTTGGTTTAAAAAATAGTGGAAATTGATGGTGGACCAAGTCGTTTGTTTTTTAGGTGGAAATTGATGATTGATCCGACTATGCCATAGTATTTTCTTCCCCAAAGGGATGTGGATTATCTGCTAGGCAAAGTCCGGCAGAGCGTTGATTACCTGTTAGGCATAGTCCTACAGAGCGTTGATTATCTGCTAGGCATAGTCCTGCAGAGCGTTGTTTATCTGTTAGGCATAGTCCGACAGAGTGTTGATTATCTGCTAGGCATAGTCCTGCAAAACGTTGTTTATCTGTTAGGCATAGTCCTGCAGAGCGTTGTTTATCTGCTAGGCATAGTCCGGCAGAGCGTTGATTATCTGCTAGGCATAGTCCTGCAGAGCGTTGTTTATCTGCTAGGCATAGTCCTACAGATTGTTGATTATCAGTTAGGCAAAGTCTGACAGAGCGTTGTTGTGACCCGTTAGAAAGACAAATCCTACGGGTGGTACGGTACCGTTGTAACTCCCAATCGTGAGGTTAAAATGATCCTATGGCTAGTCGAAGGGTAGTGTGGTGTTTTTCTTATACGATAAATCGGTTAGACAAATATATATACATTACTTTACACTGGATTGGTGCATCTATATATATATATATATATATATATATATATATATATTGATGTATTTATTATTTTGGTTGACTTTCACTACTTGGATGGGATGTTTAAAAATATTTGGATTGATTGATGTAAAATAATCGAGTTAGTTGATGTCAAATGTTTGGATTGGATATTTTCAGTATATATATTGGGTTATTTTATTTGTGAAAGGGAAATTGGATTTCCGCAGGGTGTGTGGTTATATTATGTTGGTATTGGGTGTTTTAAATACACTATTTCTTTACATTTATGACAGTGGAAAACTGGTTCCGAATAGGGTGTGTGATATACAGTATTGTTGTTATATTGTTTCATTTCAATGATGGCAGCGAAACTGGGTATGTGATTGTATAATAATATACTTTCAAAACGTGAAGTTTATTATTTATACTTGATCCATACAAAATGTTTTTATTATGAAGACAGTACACCGATAAAAATTTTTGGTTTCAGGTACCGCGGTTAGGAGTTGGTCCACTACTGGCACTAGAGAGAGTCCGGAGGTTGTGTCGCATCGGAGGTAAGTCAGTTGGACGTGAACCATGAAAGATTTAGGTATTTTTTAGTAGTTTTGATTTGTGGATATTCGGGACAGGTGTGCAATTTACAGTAGCGCGAGTGTGTATGTATACATTGTATATTTGGGTACTCGTTGATTGGTCTGGTAAAGTCAAATCGACGTCACGCCCGGCCCCGGGTGCGCGGGGTGGGGTGTGACAAAAATATTCAATTAAGTCTCCAAATTAATTCTCAATTGCAAATCAATTAGATACGAAATATTAAATGTACTTGATTGAGCAACACTTCAAAAATGTGTACCATATCTATAGGAATATTAAAATAAATGTATCACATCATTAATATATCAAAATCCCAACAATATCTTACTCAGATATCCCAAAAATAGCTAGTTAACAGCTAGTTTTTGAATAGTTCCTCGAAATCCTCAAAATCTGAAACAACACAGTCAGTTGATCGATCATACGCCATCAGTTAATTGATCATTTCAGGTTGTAGCCCAAGTCATTTCTCAAACAACGATTGGTTGACTAATCCCTATGGGTTGGTTGACCGATCGATACAGGATGCAAACTCAAGCGAAATTTCGGCCCTGGTTGGTTGACCAATCGATACAGAGAGTTCAACTATCGCCTATCGGTTGACCGATCTCTCTTGATCGGTTGACCAATCGATTTAGAGACTTTTCAATTTTCCAGCCCTTACCCATCGGTTGACCGATCCTTCATGGTCGATTGACCGATCACTGCTGGAACTCATTTTCTTAAATTATTTTAACTCTAGAACTTCAATATTTTTAACCCTTTAACCGATTTTGTTTCTCGATTAACTAAATTGACAATATTAATCAATTTTAAACACTAATCTTACTTAGGTCAAATTTTCTTTTTCAATTTCACATTAGAACAAATAATTGAACTTAATTAGGATGCTATTATAAACACACATAAATATCAATCATCTAATTTGTGTCGTGTGTGATCCTAATTGGGATACATTAAGTGTAAAAATAAATTTGAGTTGTTTTCACCTAGATTCTTCAGAATCTTCAATCTCTTAGTGTTTGTGTCTGCATCCTTCACAATTTCTTCATAATGTTATCTTGATTATAACTCTTTAAATTGAAACACTCAATAAACTCATTAGTTCCACCAAAAATATCAACATTTAATTGTCCATTAAAATCCTGGGATCAATAGCCACTAAATCCATGGTTATCTGAAATGAATCCTTTTTCAAAATAAGAAAGAATGTATCATGATAATCAATTTCTTCTTGTTGATTGAATCACTTGGGTACAAATCTTGCATTATATCTTTTAATATTGCCTGAAGAGTCTCTTTAAAAACCCATTTACACTCAACGGTTTTTCCCTTTTTAGAAAATTCGACAAAATCCCAGACTTGGTTATTATCCATTGAATCCAACTCATCCTTCATGACATCATACCATAATGTGGATTTATTTTAACCCACATCCTATGAAAATGTAATAGGATCATATTCAGAACCAATGTCTATGTCAAATTCTTGTAGGTACACAACATAATATGAAGAAGTAAGTTTCTTAACTCTTAAAGATATTCTTAATGTTACATTAAGATATTTAGTTTGAGAATGTTGAGTAGTTGAATCTATAGGAATATCCTCATGATGATGTGGTTATTCAACTCTTAGTTGTTCTTAAGTTATCGAATCTTGACAATTATAATGAAACAAAACTGATCTAGCCAAAAAATATTTAGTAAACCTGCCAAACCAAAAAATGTTATGAATAGCACCAGTGTGGTGTCAGCCAGAACCTCTAGCGTGAGAATAAGTTAGTTTGTTTTTGGTATGAATGAAAGACTGAATATTCAATTTACATCGTACCTTGTCCTTTTATGCTTGAGTTATAAGCAGTTTAGATAGTGGCCTTTTAATATGGATGATCAAGTTTTCGCCCACGATCCTTTGTTATATTGTTGGGAGTAGTTCCGAGCTTAGCGGAACATGGAAGTGTGTGTTTGACTAGGTTACGTTCTTTGGCTTCCTATTTGTTAGATCCATGCAATGGATAACTAGATCGGATCATTATCCTAAGCCTTACTCAATCTGAGCATTAGGCCTTTCTATTGTGTTCACCCAAGATAACCCGTGGGTTTGTTGTAGAGACCGCATTTTTTTTCCGCTCATTTAAGTATCAAATTTAAAGTGCAAGTTTGGATAATCTTTAAGCTGAGGTTTAAAGGAAACGAATATTTACCTTAGACTACATTTGGATACTACTACTACTACTACTACAAAAAAAAAAAAAAAAAAAAAAAAAAAAAAAACATTGTCAATTTGATTGAATTCGGTATAAGTGAAAGTTTCGGGTCAACCTCAAAATTTATAAAGATAAGAGGGACTAAGGTGGCGTTTTGTAACCGTTTCTGTTTCTATTCCAGCAATGGGATGAGAATGGAATGGGAATTTTGTTTTTTTCTTGGGAGTAGAATCGTGTTTGGTAACGATAATTTTTTTTTTATTTTGGGAAGAGAATTGTGTTTGGTAACGATTTTATCCTAAAATCATTATTTATATTTTCTATTTTGGTCGGACGGTTGTGTCGCCAGTGCCGTCCCCGGCGGGGCGGTTGTGTCTCCAACGCTGGCGACGGCCAGAAGACGGTGGCTCTAGCGTCAGCAACAGTCGGACAGCGGTGGTGGGTCGGTGACAGTGGCCAGCGGTCGAAATGTTTCCGGCCGGACATTGACCAGCAACGGTTGCCGGAGATGGCAGCAGCCGCCGCTAGCGACGGTAATCGAAAACGGCGGACAGTGGCCGGCGGCGACAGACAATGGCTTGCGGCCGACAGCGGCAGACGGCGACATAAAAGTGGCTGGCTGCCGGCGGTGGCAGAAGGCGGCGGACGGTGGTCGGCTGGCGGGTGAACAATGACTGTGTGTTTTGAGAATGGAATAGGAATAATAAGAAACAACTTTTTTTTTGTTTCTCATTTCTTAAGAAAAAAGTTGGCACAATTCTCAAATGGAAATGGAAACAAAAATTACCAAATGCTATTTCCAAACAGAATTCCCAAAAATCTGGGAATGGGATGGAAATTTTTGGAATAGAAACGGTTACTAAACGGGGCCTAAAATAACAATATTAAAAATATATTTTTCATGAAAATCACTTTTAATATGATTAAATTAGTTACTACCCTTTTAACTGAAGAAAATTTCACTAATTACCTTTATTTCTCGTTTTGACCCCTGAAACTTTTACTATCACTAATTTCGTCTAATTGACACCAAAAAAACTTCTTTAATTTTCTCGTTAAAAGTAATAATTTTCAAAAAAATCAAGTCAAAGCCTTGATTAATCCAAAAATCCACCATGACAACTTAGTTACTTAAAGTAACTAATACTTAAAGACATAGTTTGAAACCAACCAAACCGGTTTCCATCATGTCAAGCATTCAAGAACCATCAAATCATGTTCTAATCAACATTAAATGTCTCATTTAATGAAGGCATTAATGATAGCATTTAATGAGAGATTTTGTGAAGATTTTCCTAACAAATATCTTGATGTCAACTTAGCTACTTGGAAGTAACTAACGATTACAAAACTAACTAGACCAGTATCCATCACATCTAGGCATTTAATGTAAGACCCCAATTTGGAACGTACGTCATTAATAGTTGCATTTTAGAGCATTGGGGAATTGAAAAAAAAAATTGTTAATTAAAATCCAAATAAAAAGTTTAGGGGTCAAATTGGAAATTTAGAAAACATTAATTTTAAAACTTTGAGATTTAAATTGACATTTAACCTTTTAATTAAAAGTTTTAAGGGTGAAATTGCAAGTCTTAGATTATTATTTTTTTTTAAAAAAAAAGCTGAAATTTATTAAAATTAAGATTTAGAAGAAGTTGGGGGATGAAACTGAAATTAATAAAAACTTTATTTCATAATATATATGTTATGCGTGTGTTCAAACTGGTCGGCATGTGAGAAAGAGAAAACTGGCAACGTGGCTGGAGGAGAATACATTTTAATCCACTAATTACATGTATATATATAGGTTCGTGCATGTAAAAATGTTCAAAACAAATCTAGAAATCCAGGGGAAAAAAAATCTAGAGAGAGAATGAGAGAATCGGAGGCGTTTGGTTGGCAGTGGGTTTTAGTCATCGTCGTTCGTCGCCGTCATTTGATGATCACTGTGTCTGTATGTAGGTGTGATCGGTGCTGTGGGAGTGGTGCGTGTTCAGGCTGTCTTCCGGCAGTGGCGTGACTTCAGTGAGGCGACGGCAATGAGTGCAGACAGCATCAGCGGAGATCAAGTCGATCAGCAAAATTGGATGGTCGACGATGACTGTTGGTGAGTATTTATGTGTAATTTCTCTAATTATTTTGGTGGGTGTATGCATGCATGAGTGTTGCGAGTTTGGTCGGTAAATATTCGGCAGTGTGGGTATGTGCTCTATTTTTTTTTTTCTGACAATGTGTGGGTTTCATCGAATCATGTGGGTTTGTGTGTGTTCTGATTGTCCAGTTAGTGTGTGTGTTCTGATTGTCCAGTTAGTGTGTATGTCGCCGTCGGTTAGTTTGGTCGGCGGTGAGTGAGAGTAATGTGAGAGAAAGGGTATCGTCGGCGAAGGTGGTGGGTATCCCTTCAGTCGGTGTTGTTCCGTCGTCACCAGCGCATGAAGGTTGCAGTGTTCAGACGTGGGAGTGTATGACCGTTTGGTAGTAAGTTTGTGTGTGTGTGTGTGTATGTTGTGTCAGCGAGAACACAGCAAAAACAGAGACGGTGAGAGAGAGAAGTCGGTCGATCAACGGCGGTGGCGGTGGTGCGAGTTGGGTGCGGCTATGGTGTGCCGCTGTGTGTGTATGTCGCTGTCGACAAAGGTTGTCGGTCCCGTGGTGTGTCGTCAGCATTATGGGCATGCATGTGTAGTTGTGTGTATGAGAGTGTGTGTCACAGCGTGAGTGTATGTGTGAGTGGTGATCTTATGGGTATGTGTGTTAACTTGTGAGGTGGCCGGTAGTGGTGGTTGATTGGTGTTGTGGGTGGTGTAGGGCCAACGGTGAGAATCGGCGAGGCGTAGAAGGCCACCAGTGGTCGGCAACAGTGGAGAGAGAAAGGGGGTCGGCCGTCGGGTCTGGACCAGAACCAAGAACCGAAAAAGAAAAAGAAAGAAAAAAGAAGAAAAAGGAAAATTGCATAAATAACCCCAACAAAATTCAAATCCATCTCGCGACCCGTGAACGATTAGGAATGGATAACGTTTTTCTTTAAATTTATTTTAGTTTTGTTAAATTAAATCCTATCATATAAAATTGTGTAACCGGAATTATAATTTGGGACCGTTCGTATTTCTAAATTTTATGCAGTCATTTTTAACGAAATGGATATTAACCGAATAAAAATTTTACATAATAAAATGTGGGGACGAGGAAATAACAAAACTTAGGGCCTGCATTGCATGATTAGATGATTTTACATAAAATATTAATTTAGATCCTATCACTATTAAGTTCGCAGTCACTGGAGTCTCGATAGAGAGAGTAATCAGTGAAAGTTTTGCGAAGCGAATAGCCAGGTGAGTGTACTGTCTTCTTGCCAAATTATTTTATATATATATAAAGTATATGGATCAAGCAGGTTTTGGGTGAGTTGAGGAAATGGATTTTCATTAAATTAGGGTAGTTTTAAAAGGAAGTTGAAAAATAATTTTTGTTGGATTTGGTGGTTTTAAAAGAGAGTGAAAAATATCTAGTTTTCTAAAAATAAAGAGTGAAAAAGTTGTTTTGGTAAAATCAGACGTTTTCATTTAAAAGAAAATGAGAAATATGAATTTTGGATTAAAAGTCGGTTTTGGAAAAGAGAAGTGGATGTGGTGCGTTGACAATGTTGATTAGACGATATTATTGAGTTGTGTTTTGATGATGTTGTTATTGATTTGACGATGCCATAGATGTTATCCGCTTCGGTGGAGTGATGTTTATCTACTTCGGGAGAGTGATGTTAGACGTTTATACTGCGCAGTGATTATCCGCTTCGACGAAGTGATGGGTGTTCGTAAGAAGGCATATCCTACAGATGGTATGGTACCGTTGCAACTGCTGATCGTGAGGTTAAAACGATCACATGGCTAGCCGGGGCGTGGTGTGATGTAATGAAGTGTGGTGTGATTTGATGTGGTGTGGTGTGTTATGGTGTGATGTGGTGTCGTATATGGTATTTTGTCGTATATGGGGATTGGGATGAGTACATTTATACATATTCTTTTATACTGGATTGGTATCTTCTGATTTCATTATACTATATGGTTAATTGAATTATTCTGATTGATTTTCACTATTTAGTTGGGATGCTATATATATATATATATGTATATAGACGTCGATTCTGTGGTAACAGAAAAAAAAATGTGTTTTCCTTGTGGTATGAGACATTTATATATTATGATATCTTTATTTGATATATGATGTTATATGTTTTATGTTTGATCCATCTAAAATATTTTTATTAAAAAGACAGTACACTCGCAGGTACAACAATTAGGAGTCGGTCCCCTACTGGCACTAGGTAGAGTCTGGCGATAGTGTTGTATGGCAGTATTTTGGGAGGAGCTGTCTGAGGCAAACCTGTGAGAGGTTCATTATTGTTATACTTTCGTTGTTATTGTAATTCAGGGACGGGTGTGTCCCCTGTTAGAGATGATGTATATAGTCTGTATTTGTAGTTGTACATTTATGTATGCATATTATCGTTTTCTAGTTGGTTAGACGTCCAGGTGATGTCATGTCGACGTCACGCAGGCCCTAGGGTGACGGGTGTCCGGCGTGGGGTGTGATATTTAAGACCCATCAAGTCATGGTCAAGTTATGGCATTTGATGTCATAAATGACCATTAATGGTTCAATTCAATGTATGCATTTAATGGCATTAAATGGAAGAGACATTTTTACCAAAATATCTTAAAGGCAATCTAGTTACTTGTGAGTAACTAGCGATTACAAAGCTAAGCGAATCTATTTCCATCACATCGATGCATTAAATACCCTTAAAATCGAGACCAAGTCATGGCATTAAATTATTTGAATGGACATTAATGACTCCATTCAATGTATGGATTAATGGGCATTAAATGAAGAAGATATTTTCTAAGCAAAATCAAATCAAGTGACTAGATTACCAAGAGTAACTAATACTTACCAAGCAAACCAAACCAAAATCCATCAAATCGGACATTAAATGTGCATTAACTGGCACATGTGAAAGCATTAAATACGACATTAATGGCAAATATCTTGCAAAGATTTGGTAATCATTACCAAATCTCATGATTACCTAGGAAATCTAGGTAAATCTTCATCACATGGCTCTGACCCTAGTATTAAATGGAATTAAAGGGACATAGTTAGCATTAGCACACCATATGCAGCAGGCTAGGGAAGCCTGCACATTCACTAATGCGCAAGGTACCATGTGCCTATAAATACCAGCCTGTTTTCATTCAAAAATTGGTTTGGAAACATCCCTTTTCTCTCTAAGCTCGAATTTCTCTCTCAAGTCTTGGGATTTCCTAAGCTTTACAGTCCTTAAACATATTTAAATATTTCCAAAAAGGCTTCAAAGAGGTGTTCTTGAGACTCTTAGAATAAGAGCTCAAGAAGTTGCTGAGGAACAACTAAGAGGAAAGAAGAAGATTAAAGAAAGAGAAGAAGAAAAAATAATTTGGAAATGACCACTTCCCTATGTTAGGTAAGTTCAAGTTCTCCTAAACTCTTCTTTGATTTTATTTAAATACCTTTATATTACTTGTACATAGTATATTTGAGTAGTTCTTAGAGGTTTAGATCATGTACATAGTGTAAATAACATGTTTTTTGTCAAGAACATCAAGAACACTATAGTTTGTTCATAACATCTTTGGATCTATCAAGAACACATGAAACTGGACTTCAATGAACCAAAAATAAACTTCCGATGAAGGACTACTAACTACTAACAAAAAACTAACATTTACTTTTATTGTTTTAGCCTAGATAACAGCCTGACCCATGTCTCAGGCTTGTGGATTGACACCCTATATATGCTATCATGTCTAGACTCTTGTGGCTAAAATTCGGAATAAAGAGATGACCTCTATTCCTTCGGGGATAAGTGTGCACCTTTTTTAGAAGGCTAAACGTCGAAATAAAGTGGAGGACCTCTATTTCTTCAGGGATAAGTATGCACCTTCTTCAGAAACGTTTCCATCTTATGTGTTACAAGTATGATTAGCATGTATACGATAAATTTTCTTATCTTTTGGACTAATAAAGTAAACCTTAATACTAAACTTGTCTAAACAAGTAAGTTCAGTTGGAGTGTTCTTGATAAAATCAAATGTGTATATCCACTTATCATTTATGTTATGATTTTTCCTGCCTTACCTTAAATATACACACACACACACATACACACAAAAAAAAAAAAAGAAGTTAAAAAATGAATTTTTCACATAACAGTTTTCAATACAAAAATACTTGGTGTTTACTCTAAAAAAACCATTTGTCTTTTGTAACAATTTCTTTTTATAAATAAATGATTTTAAAAACTTTATTTTAAATAAATAAATGAAAAGGAAATTAAAAAATAAAGATAAAAATCATCTTGTTGTGATGAACTACGTTTCGACCTGATTGAGTCATCAATTAAAAATAAATAAGCTATTTTCATTCAATCTGTTTTATCTGCTGCTGACTTAAATAAATTAACTTTCCTCGTTTTTCTTAAATAAAAACAATTAAACAAAAAACATATAAAAAATGGGAATTAGTATGTTAACCAAAACTGAAAGAAATTACTTGGACTACATTTAAATGCAAAGATTAGTTTAGATTTATGTACCCCTTTGGACGGGTGTCTTAGGGTGCCTAACACTTTCTCCAAATATAACCAACCCCTGAACTTTAAATAAATCTGTAGTAAAGACCAACTGTTTTTGAGTCAAAACTTAGGCAATTTTAAAATAAAAATGATTTTAAAAATTTCAGTGATCTAGCACACCATTTAACTCAATGGTAGGTGGCGATTACATTTTTTAAATAAATCTCGGCCCAAATAACGTTTTCAAAACTGGCACCTAGAAAATCCCCTTAAACTTGTTGTATAAAAATGAACGGATTTTTGAGAATTTTGAGAGGGAGGAAACAAAACCTTGTTTTTCTCTTCTTCCAGTTCTCTTCTTCATCTATTTCCAAAATTCGAGATGCGTCAGTCGGGAACTCCATTGGGGACTTTTGAGGGTCAAACCTAGTTGGAGTCTAAATTATCTTCACGATTAAATAAAGTCCAAGTAATATGTTTTCGGTTTTTAAAAATAAATAATTCCCTTAAAAAAACGAGTAAGTAAACAAATAAAATAAAATAAAATCGTTTATTTTTTTCTTATATGTTTTGCTTATATTGCATTTATTTACATACTGTCTTTACTTTATTGCATTTACTTTACCGTCTCTAAATTTTCGCATTTTACTTTCTGTAAGCTCTCTCTAAGGCCCGAGCACCACTTTGCATTGCATATTATGAGAAAAACTCAAAGCCCCAAACCTCATAGGGATAGAGAGATCGGCAATAAGGGCTAAAGTAGTGCGATTTCGTCACATCGATCTAAGATCTGATACCTTGTAGAACTAGAAAAATGAGTCAGTAGAAGTAAGGTGAGGTGGTTTATCCTCTGGGATCCAGCTTTGAAACTTGCCTCGCTCAGATTACCAACCAAAGATGGATTTTTCCTCGGGGAGGACGCCAGAGGTTTGAAGATCTGGGAACCGAACTTTTCTAGGATGCGTTAGTAGAAAAGCCGTAAACCACATATGATGAGCCTAGGATAGAATGATACCCAAAATCTTGTTATACTTAGGACACTATTTTGGAAAGAGTTCTGTTACTTTTATCGCATGTACAGTAGTTTATTCTATTATTATGTTAGATCGGTAGAATAAAAAATTTAGGACTAATAGGGGGCATAGTAGACAAAATAAGAATTCTCGTTGTATCTCATGTGTTGCAAGCCTGCTCAAATAAAAAAAGGATTTTAAGGAGAAAGTTGCAAGAAAAAAACAAAAATTCTTTTTTTTATTGATAAGCAAAAGTTCATTAAACTCATTTAAATCGTAAATGCCCCTTATATCCAAAATAATGTATAAAAAAAAATATAAAATATAAAAATACGAAGAAAAGAGAGAGAGAGAGAGAGAGAGAGAGAGAACTTTTGTTTAATGGAAAGGACTTTTAGGGTAAAATCAAGAACATTTGTTTTTTTAAGTTTCTTTGTTTTTTGGAAGAAAACAAAGAGACATGTTTTTTTCTTATTTTTAGCGAAATTAAAATAACAAAATTTTACATACCTTTTTGCCATAATAACCTTAACTAAATTCGTTTGAGGGAAAATTTTTCCTTAACCCTCATTTAATGTTTCTCACGTGATTGGGAAATCTCAAAATGAGGTATAGATAATCCTCCCTTTATAATTTTTCGCTTAGGAAAAACTTTTTCCTACTTTTTTTGGTTATCTTTTGTTACGGAGAAAAATATAACATAATATATATAATAAATCAACTCATTTATAAAGAGAACCGTCGAATCAAAGATGGATAATTTTATACCGTCAGATCATTTTAACCTACCTATAAAATAAAAACTAAGATTAAAACTAATTAGGTTAAAACTCTAAACCCTAAACCCCTCTCTCTCATGCTCGTTTATCCTCTCTCTTTCGCTCTATGCCTTTGCTAGGTTGATACATTTTCCATCTCTACCATCCACCGATTGATCTACGCAACAATGTTTTCTCACAACCACAACTTCTGAGATTTAGATTGTAACCACCAACGAAGTTGCGCAGATCCAAATCGAGAACCCAGTATCGAAAAGCTTCAAAGGCTCACCGACGTTTATCGTCAATTCACGAAACCTAGATCTGAATGGAACGACGCAAATCTGGATCACAACCCTAGTATCGAAAAGATTCAAAGTTTCACCAACGGTAGTCATCGATTTGCGTAACCTAGATTTGAATGGAACGACGCAGATCTAGATCACTGTCGTTCATTATTAGATCGCGAAACCTATATCTGACTGGAACAGAATATGGGAACACCGAGAAGCTACTAAGATTTAGATATGTGAAGAAGAAACACAACAATAACGGACCTGAGAAACACAACGATAACGGACCTGTGAAGACCTAGATCAATGATGAAATGTTGTGCCAATCTCTACCTAACGCCTTGATTTTTGTTTAATTTGTTTTGCAGAAAATTACTTTTGTTACAATCATCATGTGCATGTTCTCCAATAGCACCATTGCAACACCATGTCCCAAATCTCTTTTTTTTTTTTTTTCCCCTTTAGATAGTATTCAATATTATTAGTTGACACCTTTTTCATTCTTTCTATTTTTTATTATATATTTCTTTCTTTCTTTTTTCGTTATTTTCTTAATTTCTATATTGCTACTTGAATTTAACACACATCTACTTTGATTTTTTTTATATACTTTGCGTGTTTTGCAGCGATTTTTGGAAGCAAATTTGGAATTAAGCATTATTTTATTGAGGATTGTTCAAATATCATTTCCATTATGATTTTGTGGGTTTGTTTTGATAGTTGTTGCATCTTCGCTAATCGGTGTTGGTAATGGGGAATTTGAATGTAATTAATTCAGTCTTTGTCTTTAATAGCAATTGGTTCAAAATTGTGTATGCAACTATTTAAAAATTAATGATCATTTTATCCCTCTTTTCTTGATTAATCAAATTTTTAATTGGTTATTATATCCACTCCCTATAAGAAAAAGATTGAAAATGTATGTGTGAGTTAATTGTTTCATTTGTGTCTAATTAGGAGTTTAACTTTTAATTCTATTAATTAAATAGGTGATTACTACATTGAAAATCTCGAATTAAGGTAGATGTTTGCCCCTTCCGTCATGGTTCCCTCATTCGTAGTCAAATAATGAGTACTTCTTTGGAAAACTTCCACATTTTAGGTAACATTTCTTAAGTTTTAGTATACATTTAGTTATCCAATTCATGATTTGTCATAGAAGACGAAAATTTGGTTATTTTATGCTCTCCTTATTTTTCACATTTTAACTTTATTTGAAATCTAATATGTATTGTGTAGACTATCTACAAAAGGAAAATAGAGAAAAGAGGAAAAATTGATTTGTAATCTTGCAGCAAGTGAACAATTCCATTATCTTTGTCCTTTGCCGATGCCATCCACCAACCTGCAACACAGTGGGCTGCTAATATGGTTCAAATGGGGACAAATGAGTTCTCTTCCAAGTTATGCTTGAATTTCTTTTCCCCAAATTGGGTTAATTTATGGTGAGTCATAGTTTTACTTCATTCAATAGCTAAAACTTAATTTAATATCACGTGTTATGGTGATATTTATAGCTTGAATTTTGAATTTGGGTTGTTGATGTTTGTAACTTTTTTTTTTTCTAATTGGTAATTTTTGTATTTATTTATAATATGGGTACTTTGATTAGTTTTAGTGCACATACCAAAATAAATAAGGGACAAATTATTTTAAATTTAGTTTGGCATTATTTTAGTTAGGACAAATTCCATTAAGTTTAGTTTGGCATTCCTTAATTTTTTTCTTTTGGTTGTTGGATATCTACTCACTTCTTAGTATTAAGAAGTATGGGGAAAACATGTTTGGTTAAGGGATTTATAAGCATGTTCTAATTCTATAAATTTCAATAAGGGGCATTTCAGTAATAATAGATTTTTGTTTTGTCAATTTTCAAGTATTTCTCCAAACAAAGTTGTGTTGTAATTATTGATTTTTTTTTTTCATATTATTATTTTTTTTTGCGTAATTTTTCATTTCTAATTTTTTTTTTTTTTCTTTTCTTTTCTTTAGGGTGGAGATGAAATAAAAAAGAGAATTTATTGAAAGTTCCATGTAGATATATAAATAGTATATATTTGTAAATAATGTATAATCTTTCTTTTTCTTATTGGAAATCAATAATATGGGTATAATATGGGTGAAATGATGTTTATTTTCACGTATGATTTACAATACAATTTATTTATTACTTGCATATAATCCGTGTTAGATCTTTTTATTTTAAATCAGTATAAGTTTTAGTCTCGATTGTTAGTTATTATTGATGTTTAAATGAAATAGGTGTATAATGTTAGTCTCGATTGTTTGTTATTAATGATGTTCAAATTAAATAGGTGTAGAATATTGTGTATACAAAGGAAATTGCATCAATTCTATATTTAGTTTTTGTTGTTTTATACTCATGCCTTTAGGCACGAGTTATATGCTAGTTTGTGTTTGTGTGTGTGTGTGTGATATCAGTCCTAACCATGGCTAAGAAATGAGAAATGATTATGAAAAGAACTACACTCATCCCGTCATTTACGTGAAATGCAGAATAACGGTGTAGGACCTCAGGTGCAACCACTTATCCTAAAACTAATTGGTATTAGGAAAGACATATACTCTAACCTTGTAATGCATTCAGCACACACAAGCGTTCACGGTATTCGACTGTGACTTGACCCACACCCGGGCCTCCACCACGAGACAATTGTTGGCAAAACCCTAGCCAACAATCTCCCCCTTAGCAATTGCTCCCGTTGGGAATTGAACCCGTGACCCTGTCTCTGATACCACTTGTAAGACCTCAGACGCAACCACTTATTCTAAAATCAATTGGTGTTAGGAAAGATATATACCCTAATCTTGTAGCGCATTTAGCACACACAAGCGCCCACGACATTCGACTATGACTTGACCCACACCCGGGCCTCCGCCACGGGACAATTGCTGCCAAAACCCTGACCAACAAATGGATCTTTCTTTATTCAACCCCTTAGATAGGGAGGACTCAACTCATATTATATATATAAATATATGTATAATTCCAATCCTAACCATGACTATGAAAGGCAAAATATTTTTGGAGAGGACCATCATTTCCGCCACTTGAAATAGGGAGTAAGGTGTCTTCCTTATTCGACCTTTAGCTAGGGAGGACTCGACTAAAAAGAAAAAATACAGGAAATTTAAAGTACAGAAAAGCGCAAAAGAGTAAAGTTAAGTGCAGAAAAGTAAAAGTGCAGAAAGGCGCAGAATAGAAAAGTAAATGACAGTAAAATAAATATAAGAAAATAAAGTGCAGAAAGGCGCATAACTAAAAAGTAAATGACAATAAAGTAAATTCAAGAAAATAAACTTGTTTTAGTGTTATTATCGGAATGGGTTTTCTTTAGGTTTTCTACTGATTTTGTTTGTCCTTCTTTTTTTTTTTTTTTTTTAAAAAAAAAAAAAAAAAAAAAAAAAAAAAGGGCCTTGTAAGGAGGTTTTAGGGAACTTACTTTGCTTGATAGAAGAAAGTTTTTTTTTTTTTTTTTTCCTTTTTTCCTCCACCTCTTTTTTCTTCTTCTTTTATTTTATTTTTATTTATTTATTTTGTCTTTTGATCTCTTTTTTTATAGATATATTCTTAGACTTATAAAAAACTAATTTCTAGTACTTTTTAGAATAAATTTTCTAGAAAGAGAAAGTGTTATTCACAAGTATTTGTGAGTATACAACCAAGAGGTTTGCATAAGCAAGTGAATAAGTAAGAAAAAATAGTTGGAGGGCACCCCTATTTAAAGGGAAAGGATTATGCGCACTCCCCAGGGCAGTCACCCTGGGGAGTGCGCAAGACCTCTAACTTATGGTGGTATTTGTCCTTTAATGGACAACTACCCCCTATTTTGTAAAATATACATTTTAGCCCTCTTATTTTGGAAATTGAGTGGTTGACTTTGTTTTTTCATTTCCTTAAATCATACCATTAATGGTAATGACTTGAGAGACTCCAAAGGTTGCTGAGGGCACTGCAATTGGGAATCCCAATGCTCCATCTTATTCTCGGGAGGCCTACATGAGATGGATTTTTGTAATTTGGGCACTTTTTGTTAATTAAATGTAAAATTTTAGTTTTTTATGAAATTGAATTGATAAAATAAAATTAAACTATCCAATTTCATATTGTAATGTTTAATTGCAAAAATAAAGGCTCAATTGGTGAAATTGGTGAAATTTCTTAAAATTAAAGGGTGGTGAACAAAAAATATGTTTAAAGTGATATTATATGAAAATACACTTTCAATATAATCAATTTAGTCCCCAGTTAACTTTTAAAAAAAATTGATTTTAGCCCATAACTTTATTTTTTTGCAGAATTTCTTCAAATTGTCGATTTTTCTTCCCTTTTTTTTTTTTTTGGTATTTTTTTTCAAAATATTAAATAAAAATTAAACATATTAATCTAAGGCATGAATTCCTCTCTTTAAACATAGTTTAAAGTTTTTCTAAATTTGCGCTTTATTGCGGTGTCTACAATAACAAATAATTTTTAGCTCAATAAAATTATCACAAAATTTCAACCTTTAATTTCAATTTATGAAAAAATCAAGAAATAATATTCCAAAATAAATCACTTGAGTTACAATCAATACAAGCGCGGGCACTCAAAAAATATTTCCGGTTAAACATAACATAGTTTCAAAACTAGATTACACAAGAAATGACAATCAATATCAAGTATAAGCACAATGATAATCTAGATTGATTTCTCCTAATATTGAGTGAAGAGTGAAACAATGAACCTTTGATTGTAAATCAAAAAATGTTGATCACAAATAAATCGATTTTCAGCAAAAAGTGTCTTGGATTTTTCATGTGTATAAGCTCAACGAAATTTCCACAAAATCTAAAAAAAAAATTCTCAAATCTCAAGAGCAATATTCAGAATATTTCAAAGAGCTTTTGGTCTTTTTCGTTGTTAATTTTTGTGATAATAAAATCCTATTTAAACTAGAAAATTAATACACCCATAGAATTTTTGTTGCTAAAAAACTAACCTATTTGAATACCACAATAGCTAGTAAGACTATCCCATTGAAACATTCAAATTGTCCATTGTATCTAACCTTAAAACAACTTTAGGTTCATGATAAAATTTTCAAAAAAAACTATTAAGAATCAATTTCAGCCAATCACAAGTCTAAATACAAGTTATCAATGTCCAAATACAAATAATCAAACCCAAGTTCAAATACAAGTCATCAATGTACAAAGCACCTTGTGTGGATACAATGAATTAGGTTGTTATTATTTGTAATCAATTAATTAGTTTCATTAACTGAGTGGTGTGTATCTCATATATAAATACCCAAGTCCTGAAATCTTGTAATGTATCGAGAAGTGAAGAAAACTAATAGTTATATATATAAAGTCTTTGTTGTGTCTCCAATATTGAGTGAATTTATTCTTTGAGTTATAAAATTAGAGTTGTACTCTAAATTTTTCTCAACAATTGGTCTCAGAGCAAGATGGTCAGGGATCGTTCTTGGTGGAGCTATCTTGAGTCATGAGGAGTTTGGTACTTTACAAGTCTGAAAGAGAGCTTGTTCGGTAGAGTCAAAGTTTTGCCGACACGATGGGAGACCTTCAAATAGTTGGAGGTATCAAGAAGTTCAACAACCAAAATTACAACACGTGGGCAACATGTATGGAGTCGTATCTACAAGGTCAAGACCTTTCGAAAGTCGTCGAAAGTAACGAAGTTACACAACCGGAGGAAGACACCAATGGCACTTTACGAAAATGGAATATTAAAGCGGGTAAAGCGATGTTTTCCTTAAAGACCAAAATTGAAGAAAAAATGTTGGAGCACATCTGGGACGCCACAACACCGAAAGAAGCTTGAGACACTTTTGTTACACTCTTTTCAAACAAGAATGACACAAGACTTAACTTCTCGAAAACGAGCTGCTTTCGATGGCACAACACGACATAACAATCTCCTAGTACTTTCACAAGGTGAAGTCGATATGCCACAAAATTTCACAGTTGGACCCAACAACTTCTATTAGGGAAACCAAGATAAAGAGAATAATTATCCATGATTTGAGACTCGAATACCAAGGGTTCGTTGTTGCAGTACAGGGATGGCCTACACAACCATTACTTGTTGAGTTTGAAAATTTGTTTGAGAGTAGGGTTGTTACTTTCAATTCTAAAGAGGATAGCAAAGATGGTTGGGATGTTGAAGTTTCATTCGCTACATAGGAAGAAGAATTAGCTCTCACAATAACAACACAAGAACAGATTGACTCCAAGAATGACTACATTGTAGACTCAGGCTGCTCAAATCATATGACGGGTGATAGGTGTAATTTATCTATTTATTCCCAAGTCAATTTTGGTAGTTTTTGAGTATTTTTATAGCGTTTTAATATGTTTTAATACGTTTTTATTTGTTTTGTTATAAATTAGGTGTTTGGGGTGAAAAGATATGAAAATGGTCCATAAACGAGTAAGTTGGCGGAAGAACGATCGAGAAAAATAGCAAAACGGACAATATTCATAACCTGCATCCATCGCTGCAGCGGTGAAACCACCGCTGCAGTGGTCAAAATACAAAGAATTGTTGAATTCTCCACCTCTGCAGAGATCAAAATACAGAGAGCTCCACCGCTGCAGCAGTCATCCAACAGAAGGCTGTTGACTTCCCCACCACTACAGTGGTCCGATAATAGATCTTTTAGGATATTTTACGATATTTTGAGATATTTTGAATCATATATATGTGTATATATATATATATATATATATATATATATATATATATATATATATATATATATATATATATATATATATATATATATTCCCTCTTCTCCCCAAACAAAAAGAAAGTTTTCGGGAGTGACTTGAGAGCTTCAAGGCCTATCAACCAAAATAAGATCACAACGCGAAGAAGATGAAATGTTCTCGGAACAGTTTGAGCGTCGATTCTTCAGATAACGGCTAGTTTCCTCGTTTCTCTCTTTTATTCTTAGTTTTGTTGATAGTTTTGTATATATTTAGCTTGTTTATTGTTGTATATTTGATTATGGCCATGTATAACTAAACATATATTGTCTAGGGAATGATTCGTGAATGAAAACGTTGTTTGAATAAATCTATAATTCGTTAATAGTTGTTCATGTTTATCCGATTGTGTATACCGTTTTATTACAATCTTAATATGCTTGTTATGGTATTAGGGTTAATTTTGAGAATACGGGGTTTGACACTCGGGAGAGGTAACCCCGGATTCGGACTAGACTTTAAACACAACGTGACGATCTAATGACTTGGGAGGGCGTTAGAAAGTATACAATCCGTAAGGTTGGGGCGAGACTCATGTGACCAAGCGTCGTATAGACGCTAGAGGTGGACTTTGGCGTTAATGCGAAACCACATATTCATTCACTTTACACTCAGGAGAAGTAGTGAGTGAGATTTCGATACCTAAATTATCAGATAATGTGAATGCCGTTAATGTAAATTAGATTGAATCAAACACGTTTAAATAATCAAAGTTAATCCCTAGACAATTTATTCCCTTAAACGTCTATATTAGTATATTAGGTTAATTAGTATAATTAATTTAATTAGTTTAGTATTTTATAATTATTATAAAAACCTATTTTTTATCGCCTAAATAAAGTTAGGTTATGACAATCGCAGTACTTAGCGACAATCTAATCCAATCCATGTGGATACGACAACCCCTACTCTTCCCAATCTATACAAAAACTTGACCCGTACACTTGCGATGAAAGTAGTGACGTAATCTACGCGCTACCATGTTTTTGGCACCGTTACCGAAAATTGACTTTTAGATTATTGTGAGTAAGTAACTTAATTTTAATTTAGGAATTTATTTTGTTTGAATTTTTGTTTGTAGTTTTATTTTTTTCATGCAGGGTACTTGAAGATGTTAGATCAACAAGTATTGTTGAATTTCTTTCAACGTGATTTCGAGTCATTTTGTTGTGCTTGGTATCAATACAAGGAGCTACTATTTTGGTTCCCCAATCATCGTTTCTCGAGGAAGTGTCAACTACTAAACTTCCTCGATGGGTTACTAGTCGCAACTAGATGTGGTTGAAGGAGGAAACGGTACCATCTCTTTTGACCAACTAACCGTAGACGAAACCTATCAGGTACTGGAAGACATGGCGGAATTTGATTTTCACTGTTGGAATTATTCAACAAGCTACCAAAGCTTGGGGGATAGTTCCACCGTTTTGGCGCTATAAATTGACATCCTTGACCAACATGAGGAGTCTTCTCCCACCCTGGAGGAAATGTTAGCTGAATTGATGGGGGAAACTCAAGTTTTCTGGAGGAAAATGAATGACCGTCTCAACAAGCATGAGGATCATCTTGACAATATTGAGACGACCTGCACTGAAATTGATGCGACCATAACATTTCTTCAGACACAAATCAGTCAGCTAATCTTCGTTATTGAGGCCGAGTCCGAAGCGGTGTCTTGAGAGACGAACAAGCCACATTTATTTGTGAAAGCCACCGGGAGGAACCGGATACGAGCGGAAGGAGTTTGGGAGCATTCAAAGATGATTATTCGAGTGAGACGGGAACCCAAGCATGGATCGACGATTGTGATTCTTCACCATTGAAGATTCACATTGTGATACCACCACCAATCCAAGACGATCACATCTACGAGGATCCGATGTGGCTCACTTATCCTTCGTCGCTATTTGCAACGTTCTTTCATGCCCACCAAGTGCATAAGATGGCAATTAATCAAGTTGAGAGCTCGAGCCATACAATGCCAAATCTCGCCAGTCTTGAGGGTGTTTTAAACCAATACCCGTATGTAGTGTTGTACGACACTTACTATGGGCGGTTGCTCTTTGACGAGCCCTTCTTTGTATCAAGCTGAAGATAATAAACCAAGCGTTTCTTGGGAGGCAACCCAAATTCAAAATAAATTAGAACTTCACCGCCGACTTCATTCAAAGGCGATATTGTCTCACCTCCCAAGTACGTGTTCTAAACCCTTTTCGTCGGCATGTTATATTTCAATTGTTGAGAACGATGATTGGGTTACTGTGGACACTGCCCGTTTTAAGTTTGGGTGTAATGTGTAGTATGCTATTATGTTTTATTGTTTAACTGTATGCATGTTTGTTGTTAGTGTAGTATGTTTGTGTTTGTTATTGTGTTGTTGTTTTGTGCTGAGTTTTGCGTTCATCTGGGTCACTACCCAATGATGATATTATCCCCTAGTTATTTTTTTAGGTTAAGGGTAATGCCTATTCATGTGTGTTATGTGTACTTGGCATGTCGTTTTGGTAAAAGTTATTATGGATCTTAATTTACACGAGCACGTAGACTCAATGTATAGCTATTCAATTGATTTGAGGCTAATTATCCATTAGCCAAATTCATAACAATTTAAGGGATTCTAGAACCTGATTGGGGGAAACTTGAGGCGAAATCCTAGGCGATGTAGTTCAAGAGACGTGATTTAGGTATTCATTTGATTCGCTTGAGCCTTTAAAGCTTACTATGCTATATGTTTATCTCTTGTTACCCTGTCGAAGCCAATTAGCCATTTCAATTCTGAACACATAACAATTACCCTGACCAATTAAACTTTTTTCAAACCTATATCACTTAACCAAAGACACAATTTGAGTGAATCAATTTGGCATTTGTGTATGCTACTTGAAGTGAGCGGTTGGGTTTAGGGCAAACTTTTGATTGGTTCGGTATTCGAGTACTCACTTGTCATTTTTTTTTTCGTTTTAACCATATCCGTGAAATTGTGATGATCGAATAAGTTTGGGGGTGTAGTACGTTAAAAAAAAATAAACATATGTAAATATAGTTCAATTTTCGTTTCTTTCGACAAGTGAGTACGACATTCTTAAATGATTGTTCAGGGTTGTTTCTAATTTATCTATGGGGGTTCGAGGGTGATTTTGTGTCAAGCGTTGTGCCTTGGGTATCATTAAGTTAACAGCGTTAACATGTTTTATATTCTTAATATACTCTTGGCCATGTTCCAAACCGAACCAAGTCCTATTGATCTTTTTGAACTTCCAAGCCTACATTAGTAGAGAGTAGAACCCAATCAGGCATATGGAAATCCTAATCCTTATCGGTTTAAAGTCGTGAGCTTCGTTGGTAGATAATCCAATCCGGTTGTTGGATAGTTATATTATTGAGTTTCGCACACACACGTTGAAAGGATCTAGAATGGCGTTTACCATTATTGAATGTCGAAATTCTACAACATCACATGGTGCGTTTTACTTCTGAACTCGATATGATTGGGGGTTGTTGAGGGAAAATATTTTAGTCGATAGTTGAATTCAAAACTCGCATATCGTTATGTTTAGGTTGTTTGTGTTAGTTAATTTAGTTGTATTTTTTTTTTTTTTTAGTTTGATTGTTTTGCTCGAGGACTAGCAAAATTCTAAGTTTGGAGGTATTCGATAGGTGTAATTTATATATTTATTCCGAAGACGCTTTTGGTAGTTTTCGAGTATTTTTATTGCGTTTTAATGTGTTTTAATATATTTTATTTGTTTTGTTATAAATTAGGTGCTTGGGGTGAAAAAGGACGAAAACGGTCTATAAACGAGCAAGTTAGTGGAAGAACGATAGAGAAAAAGGGCAAAACGGACAATATTCAGAACCTCCATCCACTGCTGCAACGGTCAAAATATAGAGAGTTGTTGAATTCTCCACCACTGCAGTTGTCAAAATATAGAGAGTTCCACCGATACAGCGGTCATCCGGCAGAAGACTGTTGACTTCCCCACCGCTGCAGCAGTTCGACAACAGATCTTTTAGGATATTTTAAGATATTTTGAGATATTTTGAATCCTATATATATCTTCCCTCTTCTCCCCAAACAAAAAGAACATTTTCGGGAGTATCTTGAGAGCTCCAACGCTTATCAACCAAGAGAAGATCACAACGCAAAGAAGAGGAAACGTTCTCGGAGCGGTTTTAGCGTCGATTCTTTGGATAATGGCTAGTCTCCTCGTTTCTCCCTTTTATTCTTAGTTTGGTTGATAGTTTTGTATATGTTTAGCTTGTTTATTCTTGTATATTTGGTTATGGCCATGTATAGCTAAATATATATTGTCTAGGGAGCGATTCGTGTAAGAAAACGTTGTTTGAATAAATCTATGTTTCGTTAATGGTTGTTCATGTTTATCCAATTGTGTTTACCATTTTATTACAATCTTAATATGTTTATTATGGTATTAGGGTTGATTTTGAGAATATAGGGTTTGACACTCGGGAGAGGTAATCCCGGATTCGGACTAGAGTTTAAACACAACGTGACGATCTAATGATCCGGCAGGGCATTAGAAAGTATGCAATCCGTGAGGTTGGGGCGAGACTCATGTGACCAAGTGTCGTATAGTCGCTCGAGGGGGACTTCGACGTTCACGCAAAGTCACATATTCATTCACTTTACACTCAGGAGAGATAGTGAGTGAGATTTCAATACCTATATTGTCGAATAATGTGAATGTCGATAATGTAAACTAGATTGAATTGAACGTGTTAAATGAATCAAGTTAATTCCTAGACAATTTACTCCCTTAAACATCTATATTAGTATATTAGGTTAATTGGTATAATTAGTTTAGTATTTTATAATTATTATAAAAACCAATTTTTTATCGCCTAAATAAAGTTAGGTTATGACAATCGCGGTACTTAGCGACAATCTAATCTAATCCATGTGGATACGACAACTCCTACTCTTTCCAATCTATACTAAAACTGGACCTGTACACTTGCGGTGAAAGTAGCGACATAATTTGGGCACTACCAACGGGTGATAAAGATAATTTACAAAAACTCGTCTGAGTATAAAAGAAGTCATGTGGTGGTGACAACTGACAACTCATGGTTATCGATAGCTCACATCGGTGAGATGATCGTCACTCCTCGACATAACTCTAACTAGGTGCCACTCCAAGATATCTATCATGTTCCAAGAATGAAGAAAATTTTGCTATCTAGGTGCCACTCCAAGATGTCTATCATGTTCCAAGAATGAAGAAAATTTTGCTATCAGTGGATCCAATGATCTTAATTACATGAGTTTCTGGCTAGGGACGATTAGTTATAAAAGAACGTTATGCGCTTCCGTTCCTTAATTGCTTGGTTCTTATCACTATCGCTTAGACGCGCATAACCTATCATCCCTAGTTCTTAGACACGTATAACCTACCGCACAACCCTAGTACACACGACTAATTTAGATACTGCACAACGCTTTAGCCCACACAACCTAAGAGTTGTGCTTGTTGGCTGATATAACTAGACTGTACAACCCTAGCGCACACGTCTAAGTGCTTAGCCCGCATAACCTACCGCACAATGTTCGTTCCCTAAGTGTTGGCAGATATAACTTTAGAGCACTTTATATCTCTAAGTACTTTTAGCTAGCGAAAATAGTTGTACTTGCTACACTGTCGAGCAACCTAAGCCACTATGTCTTGTTCGGGCCTCAAGAGGTGAAGGTGTATTGTGACCTCAAACTCTCAAAAAAGTCGACAATGGAGGGACGACAATTGGAGCCAGACTACTTGATGTCAGCAGAGTTTGCATATGTAGACAAGACAAGAAAGAACAAGACATTATATTTACGACACATGCGATTGGGTCACATTAGCTATTCCAAGGTAAATGTGATGGTGAAAAAGTCGATGCTTAAGGGACTTCCTCAGCTTGACGTGAGAACAAAAATGGCCTATGCAGGATGCCAATATGGTAAAGCACACCAATTTACATACGAGGAATGAAATTTTAAAGCAAAGAAATTATTAAAGTTAGTTCACTCTGATATGTACGAGCCCGTTAAGCAACAACCATCAATTGGCATAATACAGTACATGGTGATGTTCATTGATAATTTCTCCAAATATGTGTGGGTTTTCTTTATGAAATAAATATCTGACATATTCTCAAAATTTAAAGAGTTCAAATAGATAGTTGAAGGAGAAGTGAGAAAGAAAATCCATTGCTTATGCAAAGAGAACGGGGGAAAATATAGCTTAGATGAGTTCTCTCAATACCTACGAGTATGTCAAATAAGTCATTAGTATACTTGTGCCACTAAGCCACAACAAAATGGTGTAGCGGAGAAAAAGAACCGACATATTATAGAAATTTGTTTAAGGGTTAATTACACTTTACCCCCTTGTGGTTTGGCCAATTTGCACTTACTCCCTGTGGTTTGAAAATCGCCACTTACCCCCCATGTGGTCAAATATTTGGTGCACTTACCCCCTACATCAGGGTGGTAAGTGGTTTGAAAATCTGACCACATGGGGGTAAGTGGTGATTTTCAAACCACAGGAGGTAAAGTGCAAATTAGCCAAACCACAGGGGTAAAGTGTAATTAACCCTTTGTTTAATTATGCTACATGCGAATAATGTACCTGGGAGATTTTGGGCGGAAGCTACGATAACCGCAGCTTATGTGATCAATAAACATCCTCAACCAAGGTTAAATTTTGCTTTACCCTTAGAGAAACTGTAGAACATAAAATCTTCAGTTAGCTATTTTCGAGTATTTGGCTGTGTATGTTATGTATTTATCCTTGATCATTTACGGAGCAAGTTTAACAAGAAAACCGTTAGATGTATCTTTGTGGGATATGACAGCCAGATAAAGGGGTGGAAATATTAAGATCCTACGATTAGAAGATGTTATACTTTATGAGACGTGGTGTTTGATGACGCATCTTCTTGGTGGTCTCCAGAAAATGAGATGTTGCTAGACTCTAAAGAATTTGAAAAGAAGCTACAAAAGACAATAGGGAAGCATAATGTTCAACTCCACCTAAGTTCAGATGAACAAAGTGATCCAAGCGGCGATAATTTCGAACAAAGAATAATTCAAAATCCTTGGCAAATTGGCATGCATCAACAACCAAACAAAAAATGTGGTCCATCTGAAATGGAAGAATTGACTCCACAATCACAACTTTGAAGGTCAACAAGAACACGAAGACCAAATTCCAAATAGACCAATGTAAACATTATTAAAGAAGCAAGTATAACAGAACCTGATAAGTTTGAAGAAGCATCGCAGCGTTCTAAGTAGATTACAACTATGAAAGAAAAAATCGCTTTACTTGAGAAAAATCAAACTTAGGATCTGGTGCCAAAGCTAAGAGATGTAAAACTCATATCCTGCAAGTGGGTTTACAAAATAAAGCGTCATCCAAATGGGTCGATCAAGATATATAAGGCTTGGTTAGTAGTTCATGGTTTCTCTCAGCAATAAAGACTAGACTATGATGAAACTTTTGGTCCAGTGGCAAAACTTATAATCGTACGAGTCCTACTTGTACTTGCAACCAACAAAGACTGGAATTTATGGCAGATGGATGTAAATAATGTTTTCCTTCATGGAGAGCTGGATCGAGAGATCTATATGATCCAACTAATGGGATTTCAGAGTCAATATCATAATGAATATGTACGTAAGCTGTGAAAAGCACTCAGAGTGTGGTATGGTAAGATTGTTGAATTTCTGAAACAAAATGATTATTCAGTAATACTTGTAGATTCCAACTTATTAGTCAAATCCAGTGAAAGAAATATAGCTATCGTGCTAGTATACGTGGATGATTTACTCATAACGGATGATGATGAGGCAGAAATTCTTTGGACGAATGAGAATTTATCAGTTCATTTCCTGATAAAATAACTTGGAAACCTCAAGTACTTCTTGGTCTAGAGGTTGATCGCACACGAGAAGGAATATTTATCTGTCAACAAAAATATTCCAAAGATTTGTTAAAGAGGTTCAAGATGCTCGAATGCATGTCGATTTCAACGTTGATGGAACCAAATGCAATAATGTGTGTACATGAAGGCAAAGACTTGGAAGATGGAATAATGTATTAAAATTGGTAGGTAATCTGATCTACTTAACCTTGACTCGACCTAACATTTCTTATGCAGTTGGTGTTATGAGTCAATACATGTAAAATCTCAAAAAGCCTCGTATAGAAGCAGTTTAACGAATATTGAGATATGTGAATAATACAATTGACTATGGTCTTTTGAACAAAAGAGGTAAAGACTGCAAGTTAGTTAGTTATTGTGATGCCGATTATGCAGGAGATCATGATACCAGAAAATCAACAACTAGGTATGATTTTAAGCTTGGTTTCAGAGCAATTTCGTGGTGTAGTAAAAGACAGCCGACAATATCGTTCCCAACCACAGAAACTGAGTACTGAGTAGCAACAATAGCATCTCAAGAGAGTATACGGTTGATAGAACTGATGAACGATCTACATCAACCAGTAGATTATGCAGTTCTGTCATACTATGACAACCAGTCGGCAATTCGGTTGGCGGAGAATCCAGTCTTTCATGCAAGAACAAAGCATGTTGAAGTGCACTATCATTTTAGCTGAGAAAAGGTTCTACAAGAATAAATTGAGATGAGGCAAATCAAGACGAATAATCAAGTTATAGACTTGTTCACAAAAAGTTTGAGCACCGGCAAGTTCGAAACGTTTCATCATCAATTTGACATTGTACAAAGAGTAGGAGCTGACATTGACAGGGTGTGTTAAGAATCAATTTTAGCCTATCACAAGTCCAAATATAAGTCACCAATGTCCAAATACAAATAATCAAACCCAAGTCTAAATACAAGTCACTAGTGTGCAAAACACCTTGTGTGGATACAATAAATTAGGCTTTTATTATTTGTAGTCAATTAATTAGTTTAATTAAATGAGTGGTGTATATCTCATATATAAATACCCAAGCCCCCAAGTCTTGTAATGTATCGAGAAGCGAAGAAAACTAGTAGTCATATATATAAAGTTTTTTGTTGTGTCTCCAATATTGAGTGAATTTCTTCTTTGGGTGGTAAAATTAGAGTTGTACTCTAAATTTTCTCAACATAAATGTGCAACACTTGGTGGTCAGTCAGGTAGTGGTTAAGAGATAATCAAGGATAATATCAAAGAAATATCTTGTTTTATAAAATCAATTTAAAATTGATTCTCCAACATTGTAATCAATTCAAAAATCATTTTAATATCGTTAAAATATACTCAAACATTATTAAAAATAGGAAAATTTATTCAAAGGTCCCAAAAGTGAAAAACACCACTTTGTAGAAGAAATGATTTTTTTTTACCTTTGGATGGTTCTTAAAAAGTGGTGGTCCTCATTTTTGGGACATCTAAAAAAAAACCCTTAAAAATAATTGGAAATGAATAAATATGAAGAGCGATTTGAATATTTGTACAAAAAGAGAAGAATGACAAATTTCTGCACAAAATGGACAACTGGTCATGAGAATCGGTCGACCGATTTTAGTAAAAATTTAAAACCAAGATATAAATCTGTTTTAGTCAGTCGATCGGTTGAGGTGATTCAGTCGATCAACATTTATGCGGATAAGAACTACTGAACCCCTATTTAGATTAGCATACCAAATTATAGCATTTGGTCAACTGTTTCCTTCTAAGTCCCGATTCAACCGACTGGTTCTTGTTGGTCGCCTAGCCTATTTCATCATAACAAAATTTTTAACCCATTTTCACATCCAATTCAAGTTCCGATTATCCAACAGTTTATTCCAACCATTTTTCACACAAAATTTATGTCAATTAAGTACGTAATGATGATCAATATAAATTTATATAAGTGAACATATTTTGTATGTGATCCTAATTAATGAATTAAAATATATGTATGAAGTAAGTGTTGTTTTACCTAGCAAATAGAAAACAAAATCTTGATTTATGAGTTTTCAATTTTTACATTGTTAAGCTCGATCTCATTGACCTTGATCATTTGACTCATCTTTTTCAATTTCTCAACTTGTATCTTGATCTTTAATTGGATTATAACATCAACATCAATTTAAGATACAATCTCAACCAAAACACATTATATAAATGATATAAATATCAAATATGTTATTATCATTAAAATCATTCACCATAACATATACAAACTAAAACAATGTGAATGTGAGTCAATGTAGATGTAGAATTACATATTAAATTGAGCTACATAAAAGAGCTTTTTTATTCCATATCAAGAAAGTTGTCACATGCAATGCCATAATTAATTTTGCATGTTTTCACACTAAACCCTATGCAGTTTGATCCCAGGTATGAACAGTGCTTGACCCTCATGTATGAAAATTCCTTGGCCTAGTTTCTTTGTTAAAGGTTACTACTTCCCAAAAGAAGATTTCTATGTGCATCGTCATGTGCATATAGAAATGTACTTCACAAAGGTAAAAGTTATTACTTGATATATAATATGCTGCCGTTTTTGCTTTTGTATTTTCATTTTTAAATTTGTGTTTCAACATTAGAAAATTAAAATATAAATTGAACAAGAATTCTACTTTTATCAAAAAAAAAAAATGTTTTAAAAAATAATTACCGGAACATTGATATTTTTTCTGATGATCTGGAAATTTGAATGATCAGATATGATCTTCTCTACTATCGAAATGTGATCCTCCTAGTTCATGCAAAATAATCATTCGCAAGTGAGTCTGCCGACATTGTATCTGGTGTGAGAATCAGTAAAATATGAATTTGGTAGGATCTTGGCTTTGAAATTAGTGTGTAACTTTATCTGGCACCCGCATAATATTTATAGGAATGAGAAAACTTGTTTGTCAATTTTTTTTCTTGAAATCTTGGTTAATCTTCATCAATGCTCGCCAAATTCGTGAGATTGAAAGAATTATGCCTGTTATACCAAATCCATGATCCTCATTCCATATATAGTGGGATTCGGTAACCGTTCCTGAACAGGTTTATTACTCAAGCTTGGGATGGGATTTGAGTCATCCTTGGATATCCAGAATATGGTTCATTTACATGTTGATCCAAGCTAATTCGTCGATGGACTCAAGGGTTATGATCTGTATCGATGATGTTATGGGTCTCTTGGGGCCCGGGCAATATTATCGGACATTCACGTGTAAGACTCGGACTCACATGTGTTGCACATGAGTATGTTGGGTTTTTCACTCCCAAATTGGGAGATTCAATGAACCCAGCTAGGCTCATAGTCAACAAAAGTTGTGAGAGAAAGAAGGTAAGAAAAAGGAAAGAGGTAAAAAAAAGGCAGGTAGCTCACCAAAGAAAAAAAAAAACAAGCTACCCCTGCAATGGATGAATTCGGTGCCTACCTTTACTGAAGTTTTTTTTTTTTGTTCAGACTACCAAAGCTGCTCAGATCTCCTCTATAAATAGAAGAGACGAGCAAAGAAGAAAATATAATCCTATGCAGAAAAATAGTGCAGAGAGGAAAAGAGAAAAACTCCATTTTGTGCAGAAAAATAGTGCAGAGAGGAAAAGAGAAAAACTCCATTTTGGGAAGATTAGTGAGAGTCAATTTATGAAGTTTTATCCACAAATTGAAGATAATATTTTTTGTATTGTTTGAGTGATCCACCAAAGTGTGAGATTTGTAATCTCATTATTTGTTATAGTGGAAGATTTAAGCGGCCTAAGGGTCTCGTGATTTTTACCTTCAATTGAGGAGGGTTTTCTACGCTAAAATTTGTTGTGTTATTTTTGTTCTATTTTGGTTTGGAAAAACGTACTGGGACTGTGAAAATATTATTTTTTTAACAAAATTATCCTGTCATCTTTCCCAATAAAGTGGTATCGGAGCTGGGAGCCCAGTAGAGGAGGAGATCATATACGTAGTATACTACACTAGTATATACGTATATACACGCATTGTACATACATACATACGTATACGATACTAGTCACAGTATTTATACGGGACGTATACGGTGTGTATACGATATCTATACGGTACTGTTCATACAATACTATTCATTTTTACGGGTACTATTCACATAGTATTGTATGCAATACTATTCATCGGCGGCAAAGTATCGGACCTAGCGAAATCTATTGATTTAGACCTGTAATCGAGATGGAGGAGAGTCAGGCAACATGATCAAATTGACTGCATTTAACTATGCAATTTGAAAGCCAAAGATGGAGGATATTTTGTGTATAAAAGATCTATAAAACCCATTATAATGCCGACACAGGAGGCGACATCTACAACGAATGACACAGCCGGCAAAACAACAACATCATCAACCATGAGCACATCGACAACCTCATCAGACGCTAACTGGACTGTGCAGAACCAGAAATGTGCTGCCCAAATCCGGCAATGGATTGACAAGAGCATTTTTCAAAATTTTGCTAATGAACATGATGCTTATATTCTTTGGCGAAAGTTGGAGAAAATGTATGCAAGAACAACCGCACAGAATAAAGCAAATCCGATGCGACGATTAGTCAATCTGAAATACGAAGATGGAAGCAGTGTATCGGAACATATGAGCAAGTTCCAATGCATTATTAATCAACTCAATTCTATGAAAATGACCGTAGGCAACGAGTTGCAAGTGTTGCTGATGTTGAGTTCTCTACCGAAGAATTGGGACACATTAGTCGTGTCAGTTAGCAACTCTGTTCCAGATGGAAAGCTTACCATAGATATGGTAAAAGACAGAATGTTGAACGAAGAGTCCAGAAGAAAAAACGAAGGATACAGTCCTGAGTTTGAAGCGCTTGTCTCAAAAAAACAAGGCAAATAAAAAAGGCGTGGGAAAAACAGAAGTCAAAATCCCCACGGTCAAGAAAGAGGATGATCTAAATCCAAATTTAGATCTGACAAGAAGTGTATCACTATGGCAAACCCGAACATTTCATTCGAGAATGTCGAAAGTTGAAGGCGAAGCAATCTCAAAATCAGGAAGTCGGAACCCGAATAAATGACATCGTTATTTTCATTAATGAAGTTGTCATTGTTCGAGATGATAACTATGTCAATCTTATATCCCAAAATTCAACCTGGGTTGTTGACTCAGGTGCCTCCTTCTATGTCACACCACGACTAGATTTCTTCTCATCTTACACTCAAGGAAAATTCGGACGTGTGAAGATGGGAAATGATAGTACATCTGAAATTGTTGGTATCGGCAATGTTTGTCTCAAAACCAATCTCAGATGCAAGCTACTTTTGAAAGACGTGAGACATGTCCCTAATATCCGGCTCAACTTAATCTCTACCGGGAAGCTTGACGACGAAGGCTACAACAATTACTTTGGTGAAGGCAGATGAAAACTTACCAAAGGTAATTTGATGATAGTAAAAGGCAAGAAAGACACATCTCTCTATATCATAGAAGCCAAGTTATGTAAAGGATAGGTAAATACAACAAGGAAATAAGTCCTCACTGAGCTATGGCATAAGCGGCTCAGACACATAAGTAAGAAAAGTCTTAAAATCCTTTCCAAGAAAGAGCTATTACCAGGAATGAAAGATACACCCTTGCAAACCTGTGTTAATTGTGTTATGGGAGAGCAACACAAAGTTACATTTCAAACTCATCCACCATCTAGAAGGAAGAATATTCTAGATCTGATACACACAAATGTCTGCTCAATGAGTCATAAGTCATTGGGAGGTGCTCTTTACTTTGTGACTTTCATTGACGACTACTCTAGAAAAGTGTGAGCCTTTGTCTTGAAAACTAAAGATCTAGTGGTGAAACTTTTCAGGCAGTTTCATGTAAAAGTTAAGAGGGAAACTGGAAGAAATTTGAAGTGTATACGCGCAGACAACGAAAGTGAATACCGCGGACCATTCGAAGAGTATTGTAGGAAATTCAGCATCAGGCTGGAAAAGTCAGTACCTAAGACACCTCAACACAACAGTGTCGTAGAGAGGATGAACAGAACCATCTGTGAAAAAGTCAGATGTATGCTGTCAGATGCAAAGCTGCCGAACTTTTTTTGGGGGGAGGCAATGAGGACAGCAGTTGATTTAATCAACAGTTCTCCATCAGTTCTACTTAACTATGATGTACCGGAAAGAGTCTGGACTGGGAAAGACGTTTCGTTCAAACACTTAAAAGTGTTTGGCTGCAGAGCGCTTGTTCATATTCCAAAATATGGGAAGTCCAAGCTGGATGGAAATGCAAAGCAATGCATCTTTGTGGGATACGTCCATGAAGAGTTTGGCTACAGACTTTGGGATCCTATTAGCAAAAAGATCATCAGAAGTAGAGACATGGTGTTTCTTGAAGATCAGACAATTGGAAACTTTGAGAAACCAGAAAAGCCACAACCAAATGAATTTTCAGTAGATCTCATACCTAACTTTTCACCAAAAAATTCTGGTAACGAGATAGTAGTACCAGATTCTGATGATGTTACTCCACCAGTTGACATTTCAGAACCAGAATTGATTCTGAAACAAGTCCAACAAGAACTGAGAAGATCTACCCGAGAGCGACAATCGAGTCGCATATATGCTCCTCATGAGTATGTGATGCTTACTGAAGGGGGAGAACCTGAGAGGTATAAAAAAGCTGTTGCAGATCAACATAAGAGCGAGTGGTTAAAATCCATGCAAGAAGATATGAAATCCTTGTATGAGAATCACACATTTGATTTGGTAAAACTATTGTAAGGTAGGAAAGCTCTCAAGAACAAGTGGGTGTACAGGATCAAAAATGAAGAACACAACTTACAACCACGTTACAAAGCAAAATTGGTTGTGAAACGATTCGGGTAAAAGAAGGGTGTTGACTTCGATGAAATATTTTTACCCATGGTGAAAATGTCTTCAATTCGAGTTGTTCTTGGCCTTGCAACTATTCTTAATCTAGAGGTTAAATAACTTGACGTAAAAACTGTATTTTTGTATGGAGATCTTGACGAGGAAATTTACATGAAGCAACCCGAATGTTTCCTAGTCAAAGGAAAAGAGAAACTAGTGTGCAGACTAAAGAAAAGCTTATATGGTCTAAAATAGGCACCAAGGCAGTGGTACAAAAAGTTTGACTCATTTATGGAGAAAAATTGAGTACAACCGAACAACGGCGGATCACTATGTCTTCATCAAGAAATTTTCTGATGGTGACTTTATCATTCTTCTACTTTATGCTGATGACATGTTAATCGTTGGTCGTGACAATGCCAAAATTAACAAGCTAAAGAAAGAGTTGAGCAAGTCATTTGCGATGAAAGACTTAGGAGCAGCAAAGTAGATTCTTGGCATGACGATTACCCGTGACAGGCATAATCGCAGAATCTGGCTATCTCAAGAACGCTATGTTGAAAAGGTTCTTGAAAGATTCAACATAAGTAAATGTAAAGTTGTTAGCTCTCCACTTGCAAGCCACTTCAAACTTAATGCTAGACAATGCCCTTCAAGTAAGGAGGAAAAATAAAAAATGGATAGGGTGCCTTATGCATCGGTAGTTAGCAGTTTAATGTGCGCCATGGTATGCACTAGACCAGACATCACTCACGCAGTAAGTGTAGTGAGCCGTTTCCTTTCAAATCCTGGAAAGGAACATTGGGAAGCAGTCAAATGGGTACTCAAGTATCTCAGGGGGACATCCAATCATTTTTTATGTTTCGGCAATGGTAAACTTGTATTGGAAGGATATACATATGCAAATATGGTTGGCGATGTGGATACGAGAAAATCCATATACAGATACTTGATAACATTTGCAAGATGAGCTGTTTCGTGGCAATCACAATTACAAAAGTGTGTTGCCTTATCCACCACAGAAGGAGAATACATCGCAATCATGGAAAGATGTAAGGAGATCATGTGGATGAAGAAGTTTCTACAAGAGTTGAGTCAGAATCAAGGGAAGTATACACTTCACTGCGATAGTCAAAGTGCTATCTACCTCAACAAGAACCCAACTTTTCACCCGAAGTCTAAACGTATCGACATAAGATATCACTAGATTCGTGATGTGTTAGAAAACAAGTTGTTACAACTTGAGAAGATCCATACCAATGATAACGGGGCTGACGTGATGACGAAAGCTCTACCTAGAGAAAAGCTAGAAGTTTGTAAGAAGGTTGCAGGTTTAGCTCTATCCCCAAATTAGTCATGGGGGGGGGGGGAGATTTGTTGGGTTTTTCACTCCCAAATTGAGAGATTCAATTAATCCAGTTAGGCCCATAGTCAACAAAAGTTGTGGAAGAAAGAAGGTAAGAAAAAGAAAGGAGACAAAAAAAAAGGCAGGTAGCTCACCAAAAAAGAAAAAGAAAAGTCACACCTGCAATGGATGAATTCGGTGTCTACCTTTGTTGAAGTTTTTTATTTTTTTTTTGTTCAAATTGCCAAAGCTGCTCAAATCTCCTCAATAAAATGAGGAGATGAGCAAAGAGGAAAATATAATCCTCTGCAGAAAAATAGTGCAGAGAGGAATAGAGAAAAATCTCATTTTGGGAAAGATTAGTGAGAGCCAATTTATGAAATTGATCCACAAATTGAAGATAATATTTTTGTATTGTTTGAGTGATCCACCAAACTGTGGGATTATAATCTTATTATTTGTTATAGTGGAATATTTAAGCGGCTTATGGATCCCGTGGTTTTTATCTTCAATTGAGGAGAGTTTTTCACGCTAAAATCAGCTGTACTATTTATGTTCTATTTTTATTTGAGAAAACGTACTGGGACTGTAAAAATATTATTTTTTTTCACAAAATTATCTTGTCATCTTTCCCAACATATGTGAGTCATGTTCGGGCTCACTTGCATTGCACGTGAATTCTCTTCCTAAACCTTACCTTATTTCAGTACTTTCCGAAATACCCTTTAATAACTTTGTTTTGGTACTTTAATTTTAATTCATTTAAAAAAAAAAACATTAAACAAATAGAACCCCCCTCCCTATATATATATATATATATATATATATATATATTGTTTGAGCCGTACAATAATGAGAATCGCATCGAATAACTCAAAAAAACACACACAAATTAACACACCTCGAGAGCAAAAGTCAAGCCATGCAGGCGTAAGCCTCATGAAATGGTTGTGCTGCTGCCATTCTTTATTTAATTTCTCTCTCTACCCTCCGATAGAGAAAGAGTTAGACCTTAAGAATATAATTACATATGAAAAACTAAATTTTCTACCTCTTAAGTTTCTGCGTTATTTGCTTCTTAATTTTACGTCTTGTTTATTACTCCGTACATTCGGTTATTAATTTTTTTCTGTCTTCTTAATTGTTCGGTATGAAAATAGAAAATTCAAAAGAAAAATAAAAAAAAAAAAAAAGATTTTAATTTTCTATAAGAATATTACCTAATTGCTTTATTATTGTGTCAAGTTGATCTACCACATGCATGTGAAAGGAAAATTAAAGATATGAACCCAAACTCTAACAGTGCAAAGTAATAATTAAGTCTTTTGTATGCACAAAAATTAAACAGAGTGCTCAAAATATAACTTCAGTCGAACTTTGGGGGTGGAAAGTGACATTTATCCATAATATTAGGATTTGAATACTAGAGAAAGAGAGAGAGGGAGAGGAGGGGCGTGACGCGGTTTAGTAGCAGCAATACAGAGCAGCACCAGCTGTTTTATGGGAAAGCTGAGGGGCTGCTGTTCTATTGCGCGTTCTTAGTTCACTCTTCTGTTCTTTCTTTCTTTTTTAATCTCTCTCCCCACCTGCAGAATCCTCGAAGCTGCTTATGACAGAATCCTATGTTTCTCTCTCTAAAAGTACATTATTGTGTACAAAGAACATGTAGTATCATCACTAAAATTAATTAAGATATGCTATGAACAAAATTTGTATAGGATAACCCATGTGGGCAAATGACTTCACTGCCCTCAAAATAATCTATTTTTATTGATTTATTTATTTTTTTTATTTCCCAAACATTAGAATAAAGAAACAAATTATTATATACTTTTATTTGATCCATAAATTTACTCCATGTTTTCGGATTTCCGATTAAAACATATATAATTTTTGAGATAATTGGTTTATAGAGTCTAATTTATAATTTTAATACCATAGTCAATTCTTCTTTATATCTGCAACTAAATATTATTAATTAAGATTTGCGTCATTTTCCACCGGCGTCACCCACCATCGGACCTTAGGCCTCCGGTCGCTAGACTTACATATAACTATTTTTTTAGTGTGTTTTTTAATTACAATATTCTATGTGTTTTTTAGTTATATTTTAGTATATTTTTTAGTTATATTTGCGTAATTTTCAGACAACCCACAATGAAAAAATTAGTTGAATGACTAAAAAAGTAACTAAAATGTATATTAAAAAAATATACTAAAAACTAATTGAATATAAATAAAAAATAATTCCAACAACTGATAACCACAGTTTCGAGGACTGACGATGGTCGAAATCTAACGGACATAATTTGGCGGCCTGCGGCGATAGGATAGCTAGCGATTGGTAAAGCAACTCTAATTGAAATATTAGTATTTTTATAAAATCTATTAGATGAGACTAAAACTAAAAATAATTATTTGATTTGAGACTTTTTATTAATTTGACTTTATTATCAAGATCTTCCATTAATTATCTCTCTAATTTTTTTCTATTATTTTTTTTTCGGTGTCTATTGATATTTTTTAAAAACTAACCAAAAAAAAAAAAGTTAAGAGAGAAAATCCTCTCCTAGTTTTACTCTAATCCGTCCTTTTTTTCCAGTCGCTTTCAGTTCCTTGGGGTCAAATATGACTACTTGTCTTACAAGTTATTTTCTTATAATAATAATAGTAGAGATTCGCTACTGACACTTCAAAATTTCCTAGTGCAGTTTTTATTTTTACTATTTATCTATTTTACAAGAATAATGTACCAAGTGTAAATGGACATTCGTGGGGTGTACATAGAATAATATGCCGTAAACACGGTAGGATACATATACATAACACATATCGGAGTATCATAAAAAATTAAAAATTGAACACGTCGGGACACATGCAAAAACATCGTGGGCTTGGTGGAGTAAAGTTTAATATTTTAAAAACTTTAGGGTAACAAATATAAATAAACTAAAACGAAAAAAAATAAAAAAAATCGCAAGGGATAAAACGTTCAACCACTCACACCCCTTCATATTTAAAAACAACCAAATACATCCCTTCATAATATGAAATTGACTATATTACCTTTAATTTTTTCTACTTTATTACTCAATATTTAAAAGTAATTATTGTAACGACTTTTTTACTCTTAATAAATAAATTCAAATTAAAAAAAAAAAAAATCAAGTATGTAATGTCTTGCATGTCAAGTGCCTACTTCTATAGATTAATATGTGATTTAATAGTTATTTTTTTATATATTGTGAATTTTATTGCTATTCAAAGTGAAATAGATAATAATAAAAATTTAAAATGTGTATACAAAAATGTACGCGTTCGTGTCTTCATATATTCAACTGTCAAAAGTTTGACCTTTGTTAGTTTACAGTTATGCTTTTTAAAAAAAAAAAATCACTCCTTGAATACATGCAATTTTCTTTCCATGACTTTTTTTTTCCATGCATTTATTATATGTGCTAATTTCTACAAAGACTGAAAAAGTGAAAAAATGTGGTTTAAAGATTTTAAATAAATTAATTTAAAAAATTTAAATTACTTTTAAAGGTGTTTTAAATGTAAAATAAAGTATTTAAAATAGATAAACAAATAATTTTGAAATAATCTAGGCGTATTTATGTTCTAAAAACTAAAGAAATTATTTGAAAAAAAGGAACAAGAAAGAAAGAGAAAGCGATGTGTGAATGATTTCATATTTTTCACACAAGATAAAATCAAAACCTTTTTTTTTATTCTACACAAGTTAAGCTAAAAACAGCTGTATTCCCAAGAGCCAGTCCTCTTAAAATACCTCAATTTTATGCAAGGACATTTTAGTCATTTTCAGTCGAAATCAAAGTTCTCATTCATCTTTAAAATACTCAAAAACACACCCTGTCACCCATTTTATGTACATTACATGGAAAGAGAGAGAGATAGGTTTACTGTTTCTTCACTAGGGGAATCTGCTCACTGCCTATATTCATACCCCACCCCCACATCCTATAAATACATCACTTCCTCTTCTTCCACAATCAAAACCCCCACGACCAAAAAGAAGAGGAAAAAAAAACTATATACAAGGAGATTGAGAACTCAACTGTTGTGTTCAAGTAATGGCGAAAACGGAGCAGAAGATCCAAGCAAAGGCATCAAAATCATTGTCTTCTTCATCTTCGTTGAAGAAGAAGTACAAGGGAGTAAGAATGAGGAGTTGGGGTTCATGGGTTTCAGAAATAAGAGCACCAAACCAGAAGACAAGGATATGGCTCGGCTCTTACTCCACCCCAGAGGCCGCCGCCAGGGCCTACGATGCCGCCCTTCTCTGCCTCAAGGGCTCCTCCGCAACCCTCAACTTCCCCACCCCCCGCGGACACCTCATTCCACCACCATCACAGGAAACCACCCTCATGTCCCCCAAGTCCATCCAAAGAGTCGCCGCCGCCGCAGCTGCTACTGCTACCCCTCCCAACTGTACTCGCCTTCTCGAAACGCTTACCACCCCACCTCCACCAACACCACAGCCACCTCCTCCTCCCTCCACCTCATCCTCCATCATCACCTATTCCTCCTCCTCGTCACCATCTCTTTCCTCCTCCTCCTCGCCTCTGTTGGATCAGTGTTTCGAATTGGAAGATCTACCGACCACGATGAATATTAATGCTCATTGGTACGAATTTGATTCGCCAAAATATAGCGATATGCTCAATGGGGTGTTGTTCGATCCCCCGGCGTTGGCGATGGAAGATGTTTATGAAGAAGATGATATTCGGCTATGGAGCTTCTGCTGATTCAAAGAACGGGTATTCGATCATATTCATGTCAAAAAAAATAATTATTATTATTTTATTTTTTTGGAATTATTCATTTGATGATCTTCAGAATATTGATTGAAGACATTACTGACAGTGACCAAATTCATATATATTAGGTAAAAAAAAAACACAGAGAGAGAAAAAAAAAAAGAAAAAGTGATTTAATTTGGGGGAACGAAGTCGTATAGATGAGAGACATATTATTTTTCTTCTTTTTTTCCTTAATAAATTCCTGGAAATTGTGTGTTTATGATATGTTATTATTCTTTCCCTTTCAATGTAATAAAAAGGAGGCAAACACAAATTATTCCCATTCTCCTACATTTTTGTCTTGATCTTCATTTTGGTGTATGATTCGTGAACTATGTAAGATTATGTTATAATTAAGACGCTAATTTCTTTATTTTTTAACAATTAAAAAACTCTTCCATAATTAATTAAAACTTCGGAGATTTCGAATTTTTTTCATGTGGTGGCGTAAAACTGTGAGGGGAACGCACCTAATCCACGCGCTTTCTATATCCAGCATGGCATTGCTTCTCACAGAAGTGTGTTTAGTTGCCTTTGAATTTTGACGACAGCTTAGAACATGGGTTGTACTTGTATGTCATTCACAGACTCCCTCCCTCTCTCTCAATGGGATTTAGCCCCGTTTCGTTATCAAAATTTTATTCTCGTTCTTAATCTTTTAAAAAGAGAACTAAAAATATTAGGAAAATTTTGTTATCCCCAATTTTTATAATAAACTCATTCTTAATTTTTTTCTATTCCACGTTTTTGAAACTAAAATCATGAATAAATTAGGGATAGAAATAGAGAGAAAAATAAAATAATGAAGGGTAAAATGGTCTTTAGCCTTATATTTGAGTCGTCATTGGGTCGAACTTGAAATTGAGATTGAACCATAGAGCAAAAGCAAATCGTAACTGCGAGGACCTGGAATCGGGGTCTTGCTTGATTAGAATGTTCGTCTGAGAGAGTCGCACTCTTCATGTCTACGTGTAAAATTTCATACTGAGAGCATGCCTCCAGTGGATTGGTTACATCCGTTATGAGGTGTTCTCTCTCCATCTTTTCCCACCACGTAAAAATCTATAAATAACTAGAGCGTGGGGGATGAAGATAAATTCAAAAACCCTATACATTCAAATCAAAAGCTATACACATTCTCTTCACTTACTCACATGCCAGAGATTCTTTATTGGGATCCAAATTCTCGGTATGAGAACTTTTCAGGTATATTCACTACAAGGAGCTGAGAATCTTAGAGACATTTGACTAATTATTGTGATCCCAATATTTGGACATCATCAAAAATATTTTTATTATGCTCTCATACTAAAAATATCTAAAAAAAAATAGAAAAAATTGCAATTTTTGGAATATTAATAAACAAAAACATACATGTTAAAACAAATATATTTAAATCCTAAACAACTTGTTTCCAATTGTACCCCTGGAAGAGCCAAAATCAATTTCTCACTAGCCAATTCCTCACATGGGGTTGTCTGTGTGTGATATTAACGTGGGAGAGTTATAGGGTTCCTTCCTCCATTGTTTCATTACGTACATTGCATCTGGCCTTTTAAAAAAATAAATAAAAATAACAAAATAGAGTGGGTGTTTGGACACAGACACGAGTCTTCGTCAGTAACATACAAAAGGATAAATCATATTATAATATATAAGGTTCCTCAGATAATGCTTTAATTAGGGGGACCTAGCTTGATGATGGTCCCACATTGGTAGTGGGCCTCATCACTTACAAATGGGTTAATGTAAATGTTCCAAACACATCATGTGATATTTGCGCATTCTTTTGTAGAAAATTTTCAGTACTATAATTTGAACTTTGGCCTTATTAATCATTGTTTCGAGAATTTGCAAAGTTGAATTTCTTGTTTCAAACATTGGGGCTTGTTTGGTTATAAATTCGATTTATTTTTTGACAAATTTTAAATATAGTTTTTTTTTTTTTTTTTTTGTCATAATATCAAATTTTGCATTTCACTATTAGTCAAATGCACTCGGTACAATAATTCTTTGAAAAATTCAATAATTCTGTCGAAAGTTATAATACATTATAAAAGTTTTTACATGGAAAAATTATATTGACTTTTATGTAATATAATAATTTTAAATTTTTGAAAAAATTAATATAATACGTGAACTATTTAAATTTTAAGTTCGTAAAATGTTCACCAAAATCCCCCATATAGTTTTATATCCTTGAAATTTGTTTAATTAGATTTTAATAGAATTCTAAAATGAATAAAAGAAAACTATTCATTTTTGAACTGTAATCCATCTCTAAAACAAATTAACCTCGCAAATTTTGATTTATAAATTTGCGGATGTTCAATATTCTTTGATAATTTTGCTAGTTGGAGATTGGAGAACTGAATAAATTGTTACAAAATGTTAAATTTCCACTTTAAAAAAATATTATATATATGTTGGAGAAAAGTATAGAAATTTTAAATTAAATAATTAAATCATTATAAAGCAAATTCTAAAAATTTTGTGAACAATTATAAAGTGTATATTAAGACAGATTCATGATGTGAACATTCATAAAAGAGATGAAGGCCTTCAAGATTTCCCTGAGTCAAACGTTCTATGGATGGTCCTGATTTTTCCTCCTACCTTGAGTCTCTCGTTGTCATATTCCCATCGGTCTTCTTAATCTCGATTTTTGGTGAACTGCTGCAGGTGATTTCTTTGGATAAGTTCATCAATCTTGTTCTGCAAATCGTAGTAGTTGTTGATTGTATGTCCATGATCCTAATAAAAGTCACATCACTTATCCAACGTACTAGTCTTATCCAAATTCTTTAGGGGTTGTGGCCACTTTACCAGCTTCTTGTCTTTGATCTATATTAGCATCGTTCCCATGGGAACGTTTAGTGATGTGTAGTTTGAGTATCAAAGTGGAGATTCTAGCCTCCCAATCTACTTATAAAACCTGCTCTGATCTCAATCCATCTTCTTCTCCTTTGATTGGGATTCATCCCGATCACACTTTTCATAAGTTGACCCCTCAACCTTACGAAGGAACCTATTATTAGCATCAAAATATTTACACAGGGGAATATAAAAAGTTAAATCTATTTAATAAACAAATTTCTTTAAGCCTGGATCTATCTGTATTAACGTATACAAAACAAATAGACATATAAAGATAAATTCTTTATACCTTTCCTATGTGCTTCAGCACCTTAGTTGGTAGATCTCAAAGTGTGATTTGAGAAGGCACTTTGAAGAGCGGCACAAATTGATCCCAAAATAAATACCAGTTTAGTTCTACTAGAAGTGACACAAATATCTCATTTTTAATAGTATCCACACGAAGAATTTTGTAAGAATAAAGCATGTATAATATTTAAGAATTTTATTCTAATTCTCTAGGATTAGGATACTTAACTTTAATTTTAGATGGTAGTAAGAACCAAGGTTGCAATGTGTTTTAGGAAACAAAAGAGTGCATTGGATGTTGCAAACACATCGTGTGATATTCAAGCATTAATTTGTACAAAAATTTCAGTACTATACTTCGAAGTTTGGCTTTATTAACCATTGTTTTGAGTTCTTTTGGAAGAAACATAAGAAAGCAAAGTTGAATTTCTTGTTTCAATCATTAGGGGTTGTTTGGTTATAATTTCGATTTTTTTACAAATTTTAAATATAGTTTTATATCCTTAGAAATTTTTTAATCAGATTTTTAATAGAATTTGAAAATCAGTAAAAGAAAATATTTTTTTTGAATTGTAATCCGTCTATAAAAAATTAATTTGAACCTCTCAAAGTTTGATTCATAAATTTGCCAATGTTCAATCTTTGATAATTTTACTCGTGAATTGAAGAAACGGTTGCAAAATGTTAAATTTTCATTTAAAAAAAATATTATATGTTGATGAAAAGTATCAATATTTTAGATTAAATACTAAATTAAACTAATAATTATCAAACATTTTTAACGTGAACATTAATGTATATGCAGTTAAATCAATTTGTGGAAATTTTTTGAACACTTACAAGTGTATATTAAAACTATTTACAAAGAGATGCAGGGTGTGAACGTTCATAAACAGAAACAAAAACTAATTAAGGGTGTGACCATTCATAGAACAAATATAGAAACATAAACAGGATGTTCAATAAATTGTAAATAAAGACTTAGTGGAATATTCAAACAATGAATAAAAACAAAGTAGATCGAAACTAGAGTTTAACTATTTGCCCTTAATGCAGATTCGTGCTCCCACACTGGTGTTGGTTAAATGAACATCTATCTCTCAGGGTACAACGATCTTCAAGTTTCTGGTACAAGAACTTGAAAATGTCCTAATTATTTAATATGATTAAAAGACTGTGATCAGAGACATTTGGTAAGTTGATATCCTAAATTGTTCATAGTCGATATTGGATTGTTGAAAATGGTCTTCAACAATCTAAGCTAACTTATTCTATTATATTCTCTTTTATAATGGTGAGTTTCAAATCATTAGTATGATTTACTAAAACAACCACGAGAGAACTTATTAGTATAGTAAGGGACCAAACATGATCATTCTTGATATCCTACATAGTAGTTTCGCTCCATATCAAAATAGAAAATCTGGGGTATGATAGTGTGTGTGACCTTCTCACTTGAATTGTTATATATTACATGTGTGGGTTGTTATATTTTGATAATTTGATTAACCAATTAACATTAATATTTTGAGGAACTAATATGTTTATTGAATATTTTAGATTTTAGTTCTGGTGCTTGAATGAGAAAATTTCTGAAAAGTAATAATAAAAATCGAGATGGTTGCAATGAAAATATTGAAGAATTTTTTAGCAAGATTTTTTTTTTTTTTTTTTTGTATTTCTAGTTAAACAACTCAATTCTTCTTAAACTCTTAATATAATCCAATTACCATCACGCACGACACTCAAAATTAGCTTGAAATATTTTTAAAGTGGTCAAAAGTGATAAATTTATGTGATCAAATGATTTTCCTAAGTACTTGATCAAGAAAATATTTGAAAAGTTTTAAAAACTGTCTTTTCGGTCTGAACGGTCGACCGCCCAAGAGACCAATCGACCACTTGAATCAGGATGGTGTGTTTTGGAGTTTTAGACTATCCGGTTGATTAATAGGTCGAACGGTTGATTCAGATCTTAAAACAATTTACCTACTTATGTGCAACAGCTAGAAAACTATCCATTATAAGCCATCTAATTGACCGTTTGTTAAGCCAATCAACCGATAGCGTCTCTGTCAGAATTTGAACATAACGATTTTCAAAGATCTTCCACCCATTTTTTAAGAATTTGAACGTTGGAATATATTTTTTAAATGAGTTTTGATTGTATTTCAAAGATGTACCTTATATTTTGAAGAACTTTTGGTTTACTCTATATATTTATTGATTTTATGATTTATATCGGTCAAATTTATTTCTATCCATTTTGTGTTTTAAATCAAAAGATTTTTGGGACAAAATTGTGTGTTTTAAAAATTTTATTCGTGGTCAAATAACTCTTGTTTGAATCTCTCTTATATATGCAGTTTATATGTGCCTTGTCTTGAGTATATCTTTTACAATATAAACGTTATAGGCATTGTTTAAATTCTTTATATATAGACTGGCGAACTTCCATTTATATCATTAACAATATCATCAAGAATTTAGATCAAATCAGATTTTTAAAAGAGAGAGTGATTATTTTCTGAAATATATTTTGAGAGAATCATTTTGAATAAATTCTTGATCGTAGAAAAGGCTATTCTTGTAAAAGTTCTGGGTTTGATTCTACACGGCTATTATTTGCACATCTTTCAAGGAAATTCCGGTGAGATCACTCTATTTATTTTTGTTTGCTCATATTAATTGTGCTCTATGTGATTAATATATATTATGAGAATTTGAACTTGTCATATTTGTGATTAAAAATCGTTTTGATAAAATATATTGAAAATCTTTTAGAAACGGTGTTTCTAAAAATCTGAGTATTTTTTAATATTTGTGCTCTAATTATTGAAATCATATTTTTTTATCTCACATAATTTCAACCACTAGTCTATCGGGACATTAATTGTGTTTAAATTTGAATTAAAGTGGCAAAATCTCCTGTGAGAAGAAATATTATTTTTTTTGTATTTATGAGTTATAGTTTAGACCTAATTGTACTTGGTCTATGTGAGAGTGGATTAGGTATAAAAAGACGTTACTTAATCATGATTAATCATGCATCTGGAAAAACGATAGGTTTAATTCTCAGACTGTGAAAATAATTAGATCAATCATGCACTTGGAAAAATGATAGGTTTGATTTGAGCCTGGAAAAATAATTAGTTTAATCTAGTGCCTGTGAAATTTCACGAGCGATAACTATGTTTTCAGGAAGTCCAGTAACACACCCTAGAAAAACAATTATCGTGTTGTAATGTTAATTCGTTTTTTTTAAAGCAAATAACTTTTATTAAAAAAGAAATCTTTTTTTTTTTATATATATATATTTTCAAATGACCCAAATTTGACTAAAAAAATAGGTCTTCACCAAAGTATTCTAAAGATCAAAGGTCAGTTATACTCGAGGAAGGTATTAGACACCCGTTCAAAAATTATACCTTACGTCTTAGTAAATTTTAATTAAACTAAGTCCAAATGATTTTTATTTGGTTAGCATGATCTTTTTCCCTATCTTTTATATCTATGCAAAAGTCAAACTTTTAAGCAAATAAAAGAAAGTAAATAAAAGAGAAAATATCTCTCTTTTAAACCACCTATCGATTATAGATGGATAAACAAGTTCGGCCCTGGGGGAGAAGGGTTTGTGATTTCTGCTTTAGATTATTTTGGCAAAATTTGCATGTAAAAAAAAACACTTTGGATTTACTTATTACGAAGAAAACCCGATATTTTTAATAAAGTTTCTTTAAAAAAAAAAAAAAAAAAAAGAACTTAAGTAAAATATCTTAGAATTCTTTTTATGAAGAATTTTTATTTCAAAGTAAAACTTCTAAATTCTTTTCATGAACAATTTTAATAAAAATATTGTTTCTCTTTATGAAGAGAGAATAAACGATTTTATTTTTTTTATGAAGAACTTTATTTTTCAAAAGATTTTATGTTTTGTTTTTATGAAGACAAGAATTTTAAAATAAAATATTTTGGTTTCTTTTACTAAGAGAAGGATGAAAAATATTTTTGTTTTCTTTTTATGAAGAAAATAATTTTAAATAAAAATATTAATTTTAAAGCAAAATATTTTTGTTTTCTTTTTATGAAAAAAATAGTTTCAAAGAAAAAACATTTGGGGTTTCTTTTTATGAAGAAAAATATTTTGGTTTTATTTTTATGAAGAAAATAATGTCAAAGGAAAAAAGATATTAATTGTACAACAAAATAATTTTTGTTTTTTTATGAAGAAAATAATTCTCAAGAAAAAGATTTGGGGTTTCTTCGTATGAAGAAATATAATACAAGAAACATTTTCTTTTTATGAAAAAAATTAATTTTAAAAATTAAAATAGTTTAGGTTTTATTTTAAAAATGAAAAAAAAAATTATGGAAATACTTTAAGGTTATGAAGAAAACTTGTTTTTCCAAAAAGAAATTTTAGGTTTTGTTGATCCCAAGATTTTGATAAATAATTAAATATTGATGTTTTGATGGAACTAATGTTTGATCAAGTGTTTCAGTGATTTAAAGTTCCAATAATGAAGATATCAAAGTGAATGGATTCTTAATGAAGATATCAAAATAATGAAGAAGTATTAAGAGTTTGAAGACATTAGGGAAAACAACTCAGGTAAATTTCAACTCTTAATATCACATTTAGGAACACACACGGCACAAAATGTATTTTATCTTTTATGTGTATTTTGATTAAGTTAAATTATTTGCTCCTATGTGATTTGAAAAAAAATAGTTTTGAATGACTAAAATGAAATATAAGAATATTAGTGGAGCTTATTTCAGAGACAAAATGGATAAAGATGTGGAATTGTAAAAGAAAGTAAGTTAAAAACGAGATCAGAGAAGTGATTCAGAAGGAGGAAGTTGACTGAGGAGTCGACCAAAAAAGGAAGATGAAACATCCTGAATTGAACAGTCGACCGACCAGTCGACCTATGAAAACATCTGAACTCTCTGAATTTGCGAGTCGATCTAACGGTCGACTTGTGAAAGCTTGACAAACTCTCTGAATCTGCGAGTCGACCGAGCGGTTGACCGATGAACTACATTGGCTACATACTGAATCTCCTAGTCGACTGGGCAGTCGACTGATGACTCTGTTTTAGGATAATGTTTTATCCGAAATCATATCTAAAAGTAGCAGTTTTTGGTTAGGATTTGAGAAATATTTAAGGGATTTGGTGATATTTAAGATATGGTTCATATATTAATTAAATCCTATTGATTTGGTACATTAAATATTAATGTTTCTCAATTTGGGACTTGAAATAGTTTCTATGCTTATTAATTAAGATTGAGAAATACTTTAGGGATTTAATTGAAAGATTTAAAAGTTATTTTTAAGTGAAATTGAACCTAAATGAAGTCCCTATATTATAAAAGGTCTATAAGAGTATTTTATTATCATGACACTTGTAAACTAGTCGTTAGAAGGCTGATTACATGTGCCTTTAAATAGACCTGCGAATTTCATTAGTAATTATGCAGTAAACAAGAGAGAAATTATATCATATCATATTGTGAGCTTTTATAAGAGTTATCCATCTGAAATATTGTGAGCTTTTCTAAGAGACGATCTTGACGATCAACTGCTATTAATTTGTACTGCTACCGGATTTGAAGTTACATTGTTTTATTTATACTTTCTGTGGATTCCGGGTGAGATCTTTCCAATTATATTATTTCATTGCATTATTTGTTTATTGTTTGGAAATTGATTTTAGAAATTATTTCTGATTTTTGAAGAAAATATTTTTATAAACAATTTCTTGAATCTGATTACATGCTCTAATTTGCTACCTATATCTTGTTAAAATCAGATTTTGTATCTCACGTTTTTCTATCACTAGTTGGGATATTAATTGAGTTATTATTTATCTAGGGTGGTAGAAGCTCCGAGTGAGATTTTCTACTTATCATTTTGTATTGGTGAGTAGTGTGACGGGTTAAATATCGTTGGGAATATTTAATCAAGGGTAGCCAGGTTTCAGTCTCTTTCTATAAAGATATTGAGGTAACGATTCTTCTTGGATAAGAATTGTGTTGTGAGTGAATTGTAAATGTACCATCCTTACCTGTAAAAAGGATACTTGGAGTGTTGTGTGAGGTTTTGATTCTTGAGCCGTAGTGATAAAAAGAATTAGGTTAATCTTTAGCCTGTAAAAAGATAGGTTATTCTTGAGCCTGGAAAAAGTAGAGGTTATTCTTTAGCCTTAGAAAAGGAAATTGTAAAGGTTGATTCTGAGCCTGTAAAACAATCGGTGTGTGGGTTTGGTTCCTACTTTTAAGGGGATCTTGAGAATTAGTGGGTGCGAATCTCCGTGGGGCTCGGAGGACTGGACTAGCCAAGAGTAGCTTGATGAACCAGGATATATCTTAGTGTGCTGCATTATTAATTAGTTTATTTTTGCTGTTTGTGTGTGCACTTAGTTAAGTATATTATTCCGCTGTGATATAAAGATAATAATTAATTTAGGCTTAAAATTAATTATTTGATTTATTCAATTTTATTCTGATTATTTTTAATTACCCAATTCACCCCCCATCTTGGGTATTTTACTAGGCCAACAATGTTATTTTCATGAAAACATTTATAGAAAAGGTTTTTTTGTTTCTCTTTTTATGAAGAGGAAAAATTTTAAGAAAAAATATTAAAAATACTTAAAAAAAAATAGACTTCTTATTATGAAGAATGCATTTTAAAGAAAGGATTTTAAACATTCTTCTTTTTATGAAGAAGTAAAAAAAATGGTTTCTTATTATGAAGAAATGCTTTTTATTTTTTTAAAAAAAATGAATTTTTAAAATTTCCTTTTTATGAAGAAGTGAATTTAATGAAATATTTTAGTTTTCTTATTATGAAGGAAACCATTTCTAAAGAAAAATAATAATTTCATTCTGTGAGGAAACTTACTATAAAGTAAGAATATTTATTTTTAAAAAGAAAATTATATTTTAAGTAAAAGATTTTTACTTTCTTTTTATGAAGAAAATTTATAAAAGTGAAAGACAACTTGGTGTCTCTTATTATGAAGAAAATTTTGAAAGTAAAATTTTAACATCTTTTGAAAAAAATTCTTATTATAAAGAGTCTTTTTTTTTTTTTTTTTTTGCAAATGAAATATACTTATTGCCAACATGACCTTAACTAAAAAAAACACTTGGGGAATTTTTTTTTCCTAACCCACCATTTAAAGTTTCTCTCATAATTGAAAAACCTAGAAATAGAGTATAAAACACCCTCTCTTTAAAGTTATAAATAAATATACATACATATATATAAGAGAAAAAAACATTACAGGAAATTTAAAGCGCATAAAGGAGCAAAACAAGAAATGTAAATGACAGAAATTTAAATATCGAAATATAAAGCACGAAAAGGCGCAAAGCTGAAATGTAAATAATTGAAATTTAAAGTGCGGAAAAGTAAATGACTAAAAATAAAATGCAGAAAAAATAAATTATTTTTAGTGCTCATCTGGGAACATCCTCTTAGGATATTGTTGGTTTTAGGTCCTCCTTTAAAGTGGTAAGAAAAAAAAAAGTGTGGGGGAGGTGGGTTTAGAAGACTTACCTTGTTATGGATGAAGTCTCTTTCCTTTTGTTACCTCTTCTTATTTCTTCTACTTTTCTTTTCTTTTTTTGATTATTGATCTCTTGTATGAAGATTTTTTTCTAAGGATTTTTGTGACTAAACCTAGCTTCAAGAGAGTATTTGAGAGAGAGAGAAAGTCTTAGCATGTGTGTATGAAAGTGGGGAAGGGGAAAGGGTGCTTATATATAGGCAGCCAGACTTTAAACCAGCTAAGTTCAAGTCTAAGTTACAACTCACAAGAATACAAAAAATATTGTTTATTCTCACAGGAGATTCTACCAACTCCATGAAATATAAATTCGATTAATGACCTGATACTAGTGCTAGAAAATGTGTGAGAAACTAAATCTGGATTCTTAAAATTTAAGAACTAAAACTTTGTCAACCAGATTTCAAGAAAATCATTTAATAAGATTTTCAATAAAATTCAGTAGCAAATGATTTTTATATCACATATATAACAAACTCAGAGATTAAAATATGTATATCACGTAAAGCACAACTTTAGAAAGGGGGAAAGGGGGAATGGCTGCCTATATATAGGCAGACAGACCTTAGACCAGCTAAGTTTAGGTCTAAGTTTCAACTTACAAGAATACAAAAAATATTGTTTATTCTCACAGGAGATTCTACCAACTCCATGCAATATAAATTCAATTAATGGCCTGATACTAGAGCTAGAAAATGTGTGAGAAACTAAATCTGAATTCTTATAATTTAAGCACGAAAACTTTGTCAACCAGATATTCAATAAAATTTAGCATAAAATGATTTTTATATCATAGATATAACAAACTCAGAGATAAAAATATGTATATCACGTAAAGCACAATAATTTTGAGCAAGAAAATATAATATGAACGATCTCAACGAGATTTCCTCAAGAAAAACGTAAACAATCGCAACGTTGTATCAAACTTGGTTTTTGTAAAGAAAGCTCTTTTCTCGATCATGAATTTTTCAATTTTTTTCTCTCAAAAATATATTTCCAAAAACTATAATCTCTCTATTTAGAAATCTGAAATTCTCTTTGAATTCTTGATATTTTTAATAACGTATGTCTATTTAAGGTGTTTTCAAACACAACCTATAACAACTATTTTTTCAAAAGACATATAGAAAAATAACACATATAAACCCCATATATAAGTCAAACTTATAACGACTATATTTGATCATAAATAGCAGTTTTAAAACTCTCAATTTAATCTCAAAAATATTTTGATTTAAAATAAAAAAAAGGATAGAAGAAGTTTTCCCGGTACAAATCACAAAATCAGAAAATATGTGGACTAAATAACAAGATCTTCATAATATCTGTGATATCTTTGAAAATCAATTCACAGCCATTGAAATATAATTTTTTGACGTTCAGAAGATTAAAAAATGATTGGAAGATCTTTGAAAATGTTCTGGTCAAAACAGAAAAAAGAACACATCAGTCGACCAGATTCCTGGTTAGTCGACTGTTTAGCTCTCAACGTTTATATTTCTAGTCGTTACAACACAATTCGATCAACCAGTTTAGGCCCTAAATCACCAATCCAACCTTTTACTTGAACGAAAGCCTAAAACTTCATTTTATATTATCCTGATTCTGGCGGTTGACCATTTTTCTTTTTAGTCGACCGTTTAGGCCTTTTTCCTACAGATTTTTTTTTTTGAAAATTTTCAAATAGTAATTGATTGATTACTTAGAAAAACTCTTTTTATAACATAAATTTATCACTCCTGGCCACTTTAGAAATATTTCATGTTATCATTATGTGTTGTGTGTGGTCATAATCGAGTTGCATTAAGAGTTTAAAAGAATCAAGTTGTTTTTACCTATCAAATACAAAAAAAATCTTCGCTTTCAAAAATCTTCGATATCTTCGGTTACAACCATTTGATCTTTATCATCCCTTCTCATAAAAGTAATCTCTTTCTCATTCAAGTACCAAAACTAAATTCTGAAATCATATCTCAATAAAATCATTAGTTCCCTAAAAAATCTAAGTTAATTGATTCATCAAAATATTTAGAATCAACATATGATTGTTGGTAATTCCAAGTACACAAATAGAAAAATTGAAAATTATAGTAATCATATTTGGTGAAGTTATCTTGGTTAAATTCCTTTAAGCTGGACATAGATATGACATGTAGGTAGACGTGACTCACAATCGGAATAAATACCTTAAGAGAAAAAAAAAATCTTTTGGGTGGCATTGTCCCAATTTTAATGATTAGTAAATTAATTAATTAATTAATATCACCATCTATCTTTTTGTATAAACCTAATGGTCACACATTATCGATAATTGAAGTTAGAATAGTCCTTCAAAAAGGAATCGGTAATAATGTTGCACTTAAGAAATTTGGGGGTCAAGGTGTAAATACAGAAAATAAAGGATCTAAGAATTTTAACCCTGAACAGACTTTATAAGGCCAGGAAGACCAATATGGACACCTACCTTGATAGAATCGGCCACTCCCAAGTGATTTTCGGTTATAGCAATTCCTCATGTGTCTAAGAAATTTCATTTTTCGTATTCTACCTACTTATTTGAATCTTATTACCCCTTAAATTCAAATCAGAGCTACTCTAAAGTCTTGGGATTAAACTCGATCTTAGAAATCCAAAGAACACTTTTTTATCCTAGATTCTTGGAGACACCGTATTTTGTCTCGCTAGCTGGTCCTTTTTTTGGCATGTAGTTTCGATATTCATATTAAAATCCAAAAAATAGAAAACAAAAAAAATCCAAAAAAAGGAAAAAGAAAAAATGAGAGATGTTAAAGCATAATTTGGTCTTAAATTATAATTTTCAGAATCTTTTAAACTTTGAATTGGGAAAAATTGAAGATTAGTATGACCTGGAAATTAAGGCAGATTTTGTTAAGAAATGTTGCACATCATAAAGAGGCATTTCAGAAGGCCAATCTTGAATTTCTAAAAACAAGGACAAAATGGTAATTTATCAAAACACTTTCGTTTTTAAAACTCAAAATTTGGATGTTTTGAAGCGTAATTATTTTCAGGAATGGTTAATTAAATCGATTATCAAGGAATAATTGGATTTTGAGAACCAATTCTTTCCCAGCGAAATATTAGTCAGATTCTCAAATTTGGACTATTTCTTTGAAGGAAAAATTGGTATTTGGGGTTTGATTATACTTTGATTAAAAATTTAATCTATCATTACAAAAATTAATTAAGTATGGATCTTACTTGTTTAAAATGGATTTTGATTTCGTTAACTTGTATCATCCAAAAGGGTCTCTTTTTTCTTCTGTCATCATGCAAAATCCTCTCCAATGAGGTCGTGACATATGTCATTCATTTCCAAATCATATTTATTTCTAGAATATTCATTTTAAATAAATTTTAAAGTATTTTTAATTAATATGATAGAAAGAATCTAGAAATCAACATATGTCATACCTGGTTTCCAGAATTTCAACCCTAAAAGTGTGACATGAGCCTAACCAGTGGGAGACTACCACTAGGCAGCCTAGGCCATACTTGGTGGTGCAGCCCTGGCTCCAAAGAGTTGTAAATATCCCCCTGGGTTGTTGTGCAAGAGGATTCGAAAAAATTATAAGTGTTGCCAAAACTCTTTTTTATTGTATTCTTGGCCTTAATCCTTGAAAAACAATCCTTTGAAGATCATTCCTAAGGATAATTCCATCTAATTCAGGGCTACATATAATGATTTACCATTTTTATTTAAATTTCTTGTCCATATCTTCCTTTCGGTTGGCCCTTTCTTTGGCCATTTCTTTTTATTTCGCTTAAGATATTGATATGAAATATGAGATCAGGTTGAGTGTACCTATCTCTAAAACCCCGTCGGTGACGAAGGCAACCAACCAGAGGTTTGAAAACTTTTGGTTTTGGGATTTCTATATTCTATATCTTGTTCTTTATTTACCATTTCTATATTCCGTCTTTACTTTCTTCCATTTTATTTCAGTCATTACTGTATATCCAATAATTTTATGAAAACATCATGGAGAGGGCATCCTCTCAAGCGTAGCCTCTAAGCGCTAGATGAGAAATCTTTATTTTTACGTATTTAATTTTTTGTCATTTTTACATCGTTACTATGTTTGTTCTAATTTCTAGGAAAAAAATATAAAAACAAGTCATTATAATGTTCGTTTCAAATTTAAAAAGCATAAAAATAAGCCATTAAAATGTCCAATTTTTGGCTCAAAAAAGTGAAAAATCAAATAAAGTGTGTTTCTAATAAAATTGACCTGTTAAGCCTAGTGGTGGGTTCAACGAATTTGTCGATCTAAGAGAGTGATTTCTATATTTCCATTTTGATTCCCTGAATGGAGTGGAATTTGAAAACAACCGATTTAGGGAATCGCTTCTCTTGGTACGTCATTTCGTTGAAATAGGCATAAGTTTTGGCCACGGCTATTTTTTTTACAAAAACTTGTTTTCATGACATTCTCTTAATTCTCTTTGTATAGAATTTGAGTGAATGTCTTGAATTTGATTATATAATCCAAGTGAGCAAATCGGTAAAAAATAGATAAGTACATTTCACAACATTTTACTTGCATTGTATTTGGTAAGATTTAAGAATGTAGCTAGTATTTTAGGCCATTCTGGTACACATTTGGAGAAACGTATAAGAAAAATTATTAAATCACTTGATTAGATCGAGGTGGGGGGCTCACTTTGACCGTTAAGAATCGGTAACCTGTCTCATGTCTTTGTTTCTATTGCATTCTATCTCATCGTATCACATTCTGTTATGTGAGATTTGAAAAGCACCGTCAATACCCCGGTGTAGGTCCGAGATAATCCTTTGTTCAATAATCCTAGGGGCTATTTATAACTAGTCAATTAAAAATTCTTAGATTTACTAGTAGTGCATCAAAGATGGAGTCAACTTTTTCACAAAATTTTAGGTAATCTCAAGAAAAAAGCGTAATTTTGTTAGTGGATTCCTCATACTATACCATAATTAAAATGTGTACTGAAAAGGAGAAACCATATGGTGATATCCATATTGAGTCGAACTAATTTATCCATTTTATTTTTGGAATATGCTTTAATTATTGTAGATCATTTACTAAATGCAGTTCTAACTAAATCTATTTTGGTTACACCATATCAAATGTGGCATGGGCAGAGTATTGGGACGTCTATAGCCTTAATTGACATAGGCGAGGGAATATGAAAGAGGTTTTCAAAGTAGTAAGCAAACCCTCTAGGTAAAAAGAAGAACCATGGTCAACCTAGAAATAGAAACGTCCATAGGTGGATTCATCTTCCACGAGTAAAGTATTTTTTATGATAAAGAAATTATGTGGGAACTGTATCAAAGTATATGACGGGAATGTTAGAGGTCCTAAATGTTATATTTACTTTGTTTATACGACTAAGTGGCGGGGTTTATCTATAATTAACAAACATAAACACAAAATAAAATAAAATACAAGGGAATAAAGGAAATTACATACGATGAAGATGATTTGAAGCCTTGTTCGTTGGATCTTCACCTTCTTCGAGAATAAGTTAAGAAAAAGGAAAAAATGATGAATGTGTAATTCCCGTCCACTAATCCAAGTCAATAGGATTAGTTGGTGGTGGATTAGAGTTAGGCCAAGGGCTTATTGTCATACCCCACCCCGGGCCCCACACCTGAGGCTAGGCATGACCTCGACTTGATGTTACTCAACCAGAAACAAATGAATATGTACCATATGATGCAACCGATTTTTTTTCTAATATTTATATATGTAACCACTCGGTTTCCTAGGGACATCACGCGGTTTTTCTATTTGGAGAATTAATACTAAAATATATAAAAAAAAAAAAAAAAAAAAATCTATCTATACAGTGTTGATTTTGGCTCAAATTTCTGGTAGAATTCCTAACTTTTTTAATATTTGTATTTAATATCTCTCTTTATTATGTAATTTATGCTAAAATTGTAGTTAATTTTTAATTGCTAATTTTCATGAAATATGTAGGATTATTATGCGAAAATTATGTAAAAAATGTGTCTATGTGTTTTATTTGTGGATTGATTAAATGTATGTAGTAAAGGGGTTAAAAATTCTACTAAGCTCTGACTCACAATCTCATAATTTTTATTGCAAGACCGATGAAAATAGCGTTACGCATGAAATTTTATTTGAATTTCTATATAATTTATAATAATTGTATTTATTATATACTATTATAAAATTCACTCAATAAATCAATAATTATAATTATCGCTGTAGTTTGGAAATTTTTTAAAATTTTTTATAAAATGAAATATTGATTATTTAGTTTTATCTTCAAAGGGAGAAACAACGTGGCGGCCCTGGAAAACCGGGTCGTTACAATATAACCTAAAATTTAGTAATTACACATATCCACTATTCTATGACAAAATTACAAAAGTCTAACCTTTCGATACTAACATCTGCCCTGATTGCCTCGAAAGTAATACCACTCTTTAATCATTAGCCAGTCTCTGGTCGGTTGACTGACCACATGGTCGGTTGACCTATCCAACTAGTAGGTTCCCTCATTTCTCTTTATTTTGGCTACTGGATTCGTTAATCAACCGACCGTACCTGTCGATTGATCGAATCGACCAGTAGGTCAACTATTTCACTTCCTTAAGCTACTATTTTGGTTAGTCGGCCGACCCCTTTCGTTTGTTGATCGAATTGACCCAAAAATCCACCATTTTAAGTGTTAAAACCATTTTTTCAATTAGACCCTTAGCCAAAAACCTTTTAATGACTTAAACTTATCATTTCTTACTAAGACACACATAAGATTTATTCATTTTTAACTGTCATACGTGATCCTAATTCGAGTTGCATTAAGAGTATAAAGCTAATGAGTTGTTTTCACCTAATTGTCTTCAATGTCTTCAATACTCTTCAAATTTTCATTGCCTTCATCTTGCACATATTATGAATTCTTCAATGTTTATTCTTTTTTATCAAATCTTTTTATCATTTCAACATATGGAACTTAAATGTGAAATCACTCAATAAAAATATTAGTTACATAAAACATCAACATTTAATTGTCTATTAAAACATTAAATCCAACATAAATCAAAATGAAGGATAAAGGTCAATCATACTAACAACGTTAATATTCATTAAATCATGGGGAAAATGTTGACAAATGATACCCAAGTACATATAAATAGTAATATAATTCATTATTGTTGATCCTAAGATTTTAATAGATAATTAAATATTGATATTTTTTGTGAAACTAATGAATTTCTTGAGTGTTTCAGGGTAAAAGTTCAATTGATGATATTATCATGAAAAAATTGTTGAAGATGCTAAGGATGCTAAGAGACTGTCAAAGAGTTAGACATTAAGAGACTGAAGATTTTGAAGAATCTAGGTGAAAGAACTCAGGTTAATTTTTACTCTTAATGTATCCCGATTAGGCTCATACATGACACAAAAATGAATTTATATTTATGTGTATTTTTATTAGAGTCCTAATTAGTTAACATATTTGCTCTAATGTGAAATTGAAGAAAAAATATTGACCTAAGAAAGATTAGTGTTTAAAATTGATTAAAAGTGTCAATTAAGTTAACCGAGAAAAGAAATCGGTTAAAGGGGCAAAAAACGTCGAAGGTTGAAGTTAAAATTAATTAAGGAGAAAGTGTTCTAGTAAGAATCGGTCAACTGACCAGAGAGGACCGGTCAACCGGCGAGAAGTGGCTCGGAATTGGAAAAGTCTCTAGATTGATCGGTTAACCGATCAAGGGGATATCGATCGACCTATGGCTGATACCTAAAATCTCTAAATCGATCGATCGATAGACCATGACCGAAAAATGGCCTAGGGAGCATCATCAATCGACGCATACAAGCGAAAAGATGTACCAAAAACAAAATGTGAAATTACAAAGAAGCCACAAGCGAAATGTGCAAATAGAAAAGATTTGTCAAAGTCAAAATGGGATATCACCAAGAGCCACAAGTGACAAGTACAAATGGAAGTATCAATAAATCAAATGGCAATAATCAAAAGTTGAGAGGATACAAATAAGCTAAGAGAAATGGTGCACCCAAATTAATCATTGATACAAATGAGGTAAAAAACAAAGTTGTCTCGAAAGATAGAAAATGTATTATTTACCCTCCGTATTTTAAATTCATTAAATTTATTAAAGAGAGAGGTGTCCAACTTATCAAATAGGTAAGTTGGTAATGGTTTCTAAGACGTATTTTAAATGATGCGTTACTTATTGTCTTAGAAATATTTCATGGTGATTATGAGAATCACATTTAATTAAAATATATTAACATGTTTTTTTTTGTGCGTATATTGAGGATTGTTTATTTATTTGATTTTGAAACATGTTAAATGATTTAAAATAAATCAAGTGTCTTTGCTTTCATTATTATTTGTTACATATGCATTTTAGTAAGATTATTTGTCACGACCCATCCCGGACACCTGTCATTCCAGGACCAACGTGACGACAATATGACATCACCTGTTTCATTTGTATCTTCTTATACATTACATAATTGCATAAATGTTCTACACAATTTCAGCATACAACATGTACATAATCTTTTACTATCTTATTGTTTCTCTCTGTTAGTTCAACTCAAATATATCCCAGATAACTCTACCTAATGCCAGTAAGGGACCGTCTCCTAAACGATTCACCTGCGAGTGTACTGTCTTCTTAGTAAAAATCCATTTTTCACATAGCAACAATACATTTCATAAAATCCAACATTTAAATGGATCAAGTGTAAATAAATATAAACACCACACAGAGTTAGTAAAATCTCTAGTATCAAATAAGCCATGAAAGTAAAGTAGTATAATTCAGTTTCCAAACACCAAATCAATAATAAGTCACCCAGTATATATATAAAATGCCTCAACTCAAACACACATCTCAATCCCATACCCACCGGCTAAGCCATAGTGATCGTTTTAACCTCACGATTGGGAGTTGCAACAGTACCGTAACCATCCGTAGGATATGCCTTTCTAGCGGACCTAACTGCGCAGATCACCGCCAACCAGACGTCTTCGGAGGCCAATAATATAAATCACCACATAATAAGGATCCATCATAAATCACCACCTGCCGGACCACCCTCCGGACAGGACATCATAAACTATGGCATAGTCAATTTAATACTATCATCACCAAATTACAAATAATTATCCATCTGTCGGACCACCCTTGATAGGTGTAAATTACCCACGTATTTCCAATCCGAATTTGTTAGTTTTTGAGTACGTTTATAGTTATTTTTATATGTTTTAATATGTTTTTATACTTTTTGTATAAATCAAGTGTGTGGAGCAAAAAGATAGGAAACTGGAGCGAAAACAATGAGGTTAAACCGAAGGCGAGTCGAAGTTATGATAGATAAATAAGCAATGAGACAAAAATATGAAGAAAGCCCACAGCCTAGGCGGCCAAACCTCCGCCTAGGCAGTAAAGATGTTGAGAATGACAAAAGGCTATTGACAGCCCACCGCCTAGGCAGGAAATTCCTCAGCCTAGGTGAAAAACCCAGTTAAAATATTTCCAAGTCCACCGCCTACTTCTTCGCCTAGGCGGTCACCAAACCTGCAAAGCAAGTACAGGTGTTGTAACTTTAAGGCTATTTTGGACTATTATAAAATCCTATTTTGGAAATACGTAAAACATGTAAGTTGTATATATTTTTCTTAACTTTCTATAGGTTTTTGAATCACCTCAATCGGAGTTCGGATGAAGAAGTTACAGCCAAAACAAAATTGCAAACCTGCAGTAATTTTGCCTAGGCGAATTTCCGGCAGAAAGTTAACCGACTTAACTTCGCCTAGGCGAAGTTTTCTTCCCCTAGGCGAAAATACTGCAGCATACCCTTGATATTTATTAGATATTTTGAGATCTTTTGGGATATTTTTAATCCCTTCTCTCCTCCTCTCTTCTATCTCTTCAGCCCTTAAGGCCTTAGGCCATATTTTAGGAGTAGGATTAGGGATTTTTTAGGGAGAGCTCTCAACCCGAGGTGGAGGATGAAGAGGGAAGCGATCGTTTGACGATTCTAGCGCCAATTCTTCGAATATAGGCTAAGTTACTCGTTTCTTCTCTTTGTTTTTTTCATTTTGGTAGTTGTTGAGCATGTTTAGCTCGTTTTACATTGTATAAATGGTTAGGGCCATGAGTTAAACATAGATTGTAATAGGGATTAATGTATTATTTATGAAAATGTAGTTTTGGTTGAATTTTTGTTTCGTTTATGGTTGTTCCTTATAATTTCAATTGTGTTGCCGTGTTTTCTATGATTATATGCTAGTTTAGATATATTGAGAATACGAGGTTTGACACTCGGAAGAGGTAACCCCGGATTCGAACTAGGGTTAACACAACACGACAATCTAACGACCCAGGAGGGCGTTAGAAAGTGTGCAATCGATGACGTTGGGGCGAGACTCACGTGACCTAGAGTCGTTAAGACGTTGAGGGGGACTTCAGCGTTGACACGAAGTCACGTATTCCCCAGGCTTACACTCGGAAGAGGTGGCGAGGGAGTTTACGAACAAAGATTGTCGGATACGTCGAACGCCAATAATGTTAACTAAAACGAAATCAAACGCATTTAAGTAAATAAAGCTAATCCCTAGGCAATCTACTCCCCTAAACAATCTCAAATTAGTATTTATAGTATCGTTAACTTAATTAGTATTTTAGTTTAGTATTAGTATTAAATTCCATTTTTGTCGCCTAGATAAAGTCAGGTTATGACAATCGCGATACTCGATAGTAACAACACCAATCCCTGTGGATACGATACCCGACCGAAAAGTCCATTATACTAAAACTTAATATGTACGCTTACGGTGAAAGTGGCAACGCTTATTTAGCGGCCACCAACCCTCCGGACAGACCATAATAATAATCACCCCTTCAATAATATCGACAAAATCACCATTTCATCAATACCGTCAAAATCACCCACAACTGGCTTGATCCATATAATTTATAAAATTCGTACAGTTAAATAAACACATATCTCATCATATTTATATGAAAATAGTTTGACAAGAAGGGCAGTACACTCACCTGACATCCGCTTTCGTAAACTTTAACCGACTATCCCGTATCCGAACTCCGATGCCTGCAAACCTAACGGTGACAGGGCCTAAATTAATATTTTTGTATAAAAACTAACTAATCACGCCATGAAATCCTATTTTCCTTAATTTCCTATTTCCCATACTTTATTACGAAATATAATTATTCAACTAGTATCGCTTCGTTACGGTTTACTATTTATAAACTTTGTTCTTATAAACAATCTCAGGATTTATTATTTTCATTTTATTATTCTAAGGTTAGAAAACTAAATTTAGATTCACAAAATAAATTAGAAAGGTTACCCGTTCCGAACCGATCATGGATTTTCCTAAAATTCCATATATTTTTTATTCTGCTCCCCACCGCCTAAGCGACGTCCCACCGCCTAGGCGAACGAGTGACTACTTCTCCTTTTTCTCTCAACTGCACTCTGCATTTTCACCGCCAGAGCGAAAATCCACCGCTTAGGCCGTAAACGTCTTTCTCTTTCTACTCTGTTTTGAGATCTCAGTCGCTACCGTCTCTCTCCTCACCTCGCCAACTTCGATCATCCCCAAACACTCACAACGGTTGCTGAACACCAATAACTTCACACTACCAGACCAAATACACGTGCACACACACAGCAAAACACACACACACAAATGCATGACAAAACCCACGCCGGCAAACCATACGCATACCCACACGATCACCGGCGACCCAACCGATGAATGGCATACCCGCATACATACTGCGGAACACACTCACACACACTCCCTTCACTGCCGACGACGATCATCGGAAGAACAACACCGTCGAATTGTTTCATCTCTCTCTTTCGTTTTTTGTTTCTGTATTCTTTTAGCCAACCAACGGTCACAAACACACATACACACCACCGGACGACTAAGCGACACTAAACTCCCCTACACCATTGGCTGTTAACCAGCCACGCCACCAACCACCTTCACCACCGGAGGAACTCCCGAACGACACCCACACACTCGCTGAACGTCAATGACGAACAGCGACGCCACACCGTCGATCATCCTTCACCGATCACACACACATACGCTCACCAGAGATTGAACAACACAGAACACACATACACACACCGTACTCACGCCAGAACACACACACACAATCACCTCGAAGCACCACCAAACGGACAACCGTAGATCTTCGGTGAACCGTAATACCACCGACGACGACACGATCAACTGACCGCCACACTGAACGAACTCCCTGAACAAAACAGCCCACCGCCGACCGCCCTGCACCTTACCGTCAACGTTACACCCGAACTCTCTCTCTCATTTCTCTTACTTTCTCTCTCTTCCTTCTCTTCGGTTCTTGAATTTTCTTTGTGTGTGTGTGTGTGTATATATATATATATATATTAAGATATTTTTATAATATTACACAAACCTCCCCTTATATTATGTTGTAGTAACAATTAAACCCAAATATATGTTTTAATGTTTTTAAAATTTCAATACAACCCCCAAAAATATTAATTCACATAATTAATATCGTAGTCCACCCTGACATTTCCAAAATATTTTAAAATGCGATTTGAATTATTCATATATGAAAAATCGGGGTCTTACAACTCTCCCCTCTTCATAGAAATTTCGTCCGAAAATTTTCGCGTCAAAACTAACAGAATTTAATTAACGTTTCGAGTCACACCGCAAGGTTATGCTAGATACAAAGTCCCATAACAGAAAGTCACCTTAGTTCATAGTTGTTAATTTCCGCTTCAATCTCCTAATATTCTTCTTGCAGAAATGTCGACATAATAATTTGCGTGCATCTTGATTGATAACCCTCAAAACTGTCAAGCAATGATTTCATATTCCTAATGTTTCCGCTGCGCTATTCTGATAAAAAATCAAAATTAGTGACAATACTCTATGCTGGAAATATTTCAATACATTGAGTCTATTTCATTCCGTCGTAACTGGCACTTATCAATTTCATCCAATATTTTCCAGTCACCTGTTGCAACAACATTTTCCTTTCACATTTAACTCAACAATAATCGCCACCTGTCTCATAAGCACAGATAGCTCAACTATCCTTAACTCAATTACTTCCAAAATGCAGTCACATCGGGCTATTTCTAAGTCGCGCAAAAGTTTCGTTTTCCTATCTCAGTTCAGTCTATTAGACCGGAATCCTGTATCATTTTCATATAACGCTTTGTGCGATACCACCACGATTGACGACAAGATAGTTATTAGCATAAACAGATTTTATTAACATTTGCACAATCATCCCCCCTTACCAGAAACTTCCATGACGCAACCCCTCCACATATCTTCCATCACCTGCATTGTATTTCCTGATAAACCGTTAATTCACCAATGAAATGAGATATAAATTCCAATTAAGCACCTTAAGAAGTATGAAAATTTGACCCGAACAATAAAATAACTATCAGCTTCTGTTACTACAGTTTTCCCTATACAGCTTTTTCAATAGAGAGTTTATTATCTGAAAACAACTATCCGCCTTTCCATATTTACAACACGTCGGCTTTTTCGACGATAATTATTACATATAAAATTTCACCATTTAAGATACCACCATCCAATACTACATTTCAAACTCCTCTACGAATTATGTCAAACAATGGTGACTTACCTTGATGTGATAAAAATTATTTCCCAATTCACACTACAACAACAACATTTAAAATTTCAAAATTTTATTTCCGAAATTTCGAATAACCGATTAATAAAATTCCAAGTCACTAATCCTTATCATTTTTTATTATTTAAGAGAATATCTTATCCCATCTTAATTTAATATTTGCAAAGAATTTGTGCATCATGCAATCGAACAATCCCATCAACACGTATATGTATATATATACTAGGTATACGCACTAGGAGAATATTCCTCGAATTACTCTCCCATTTTCCTTCTTGAAGAGGTCAAAGCTACAAAAACCCACCTAGAGATTTCCCTACCTTTCAACCTTAACTTTACTAACAAGTAAAAACGCCTAATTACAAATACTGCGATTTTCCATTTCCGTCATAAATTAATAAAATACTTACACAATTTCAATAATTTAGCATCACTGGGCATTGCATATAATCATTTTATTCACCTCTTTTAAGGTCTCTTCCGTCAATTTACATTGTTAACCCTACACCTTTTAATTCGCAAACCTCACAACTTCATTATTCGTTTGGACACACTTATCAATTCTACAGACAAATCCCTATGGTATCTCAAAACCTTCTTAGCTGAATGTCCGACTCTTAAATCAATGTCGTTTTCGAAACAACTTTCACACAATATTACCATCTGACCAATCCCCTACTAAACTTATAAGGGTCTCAACTCAACCCATAATTTAATATAGACAAACAACTTACCAACTTTCGACCCAAAGTACAAACCCCGTCATAAAAATCCCGTCAGTCCTACGACTAAAGCACAAATCCCGTCATAAAAAAAATGTCACTAAACATCAAAACAATTATAATCACTACTAGCTCCAAAAGGTTTCAAGTTCCAGTTACAAGTTCTAGACCTTCTCCATATTTCATCAACCCATTACTTAAACTCCCTTTATATTTACTTGAATACTATGCCTTAAGAGCATCAGCTCCAAAATTACTACTCCAATCAACCATTACTCATATTTATTACATTTAGCATATAATTTGCTTTTCTCTCAGCATTTATAACATACTCTAGAAATGTTCTACAGGCTCTTTTCTACTCTCGACCGGATTACCCTTTTCACCACACCACAATCTCTAATCCTTACTTATAAATACCTTACTAAAAAATCTAACACTATACTTTGTTGCAATTTTTTTTTTTTTTAATAACCCATCTATTCTAACTGATGAGTTACCAACATCGAATCTTCATGAAGCAACACCCCAGATCTGTGTAAATCATGAGTTGATGGTCTAACTTATTGTAACAACCCGTTTTTCCCAAGGCCGTTACTAGGTTTTTCCTATTAAAAACTTTCTTATTATGACGATCACCTTCAAAGCTCCAAGGTTATAAATTTAAAACTCAATTTCCCACGTTTTATCAACACGAGTTTAATTAACCAACTTAATGAGCCGAATGTTCACCTCCTAAAAAATTATGGAACTTATTTAACAACAACTACAATTATTAATCATGCCTACTAGCACCCCGTCAATTTCTCGGACCTACCTAGGGAAAATCCCTATCTACTACAGTATCCACTGCCCAAAAATTGTTTGAACTGATGCGTAGCACCTGCATACTAAATTGTGATATCATTTCTTTAACACTCTTCTAACCTCCTAGACCCATTACTGGACTAGCGGAGGAAATAGATACGCCTTCCCCCATGATACATACTCTTATTCATCACAAATTTGACTTCACCCGCAACTTTATATTTACACGCACCTACTAACCTTCCAGTCCCACAATTCTCAGCTACTTTCTACATATCATCATTTATTTTATTTGTTATATTTCCTCGTTCCCACACTTTTTACTCTACCTTTTTGTCAATCCAAAACATTTTTCTCGCCACAGCTTTCTCACATTCTCAGTTCCAACTATTCGACTTCCCTTCTTAATATTATTATAAGATTCTTTCCAACTTTAGTGCTCTACTTTACTATCTAGTAATTAAGAACAACTTACTACGTGTTACCTATCATTATCTCGTTCTTACGCCATTTGCACATAATTGTTTCTCAATTTACAGCTTACATTTTCCAATAATGTATTCTTTCACCGTCACGATGCACCTATTACCCTCACTAACATTTATAACATTACTCAAATTCGCTACTAGCAATATCACAACATGTCGTATCACTATTTGCCAGCAAAATAATCCTCCAAGCACAAAGCCAATGCACTAACTAATGTAATGAAAGAACTGATACTCACGTATCTAATTCACCTATTGACACCCTATCTTATGTCCCCTACTGACTAGACGACTGGCACGTCCTCCTATCTCATGGTCTTCTACTGACCCAACCACTAGCAAGTCTATAGAACCTATAACCTAGGCTCTGATACCAAAATTGTCACGATCCGTCCCGGACACCTGTCATCCTAGGACCGGCGTGACGACAATATGACATCACCTATTTCATTTGTATCTTCTTATACATTACATAATTGCATAAATGTTCTACACAATTTCAACATACAACATGTACATAATCTTTTACTATCTTATTGTTTCTCTCTGTCAGCTCAACTCAAATAAATCCCAGATGACTCCACCTAATGCCAGTAGGGGACCGTCTCCTAAAAGATTCATCTGCGAGTGTACTGCCTTCTTAGTAAAAATCCATTTTTAACATAACAACAATAAATTTCATAAAATCCAACATTTAAATGGATCAAGCGTAAATAAATATAAACACCATATAGAGTTGGTAAAATCTCTAGTATCAAATAAGCGATGAAAGTAAAGTAGTATAATTCAGTTTCCAAACACCAAATCAATAATAAGTCACCCAGTATATATACAAAACACCCCAACTCAAACACACATCTCAATCTCATACCCACCGGCTAAGCCATAGTGATCGTTTTAACCTCATGATCGGGAGTTGCAACGGTACCGTAACTATCCGTAGGATATGCCTTCCTAGCGGACCTAACTGCGCAGATCACCGCCAACCGGACGTCTCCGGAGGCCAATAATATAAATCACCACATAATAAGAATCTATCATAAATCACCATCTGTTGGACCACCCTCCGGACAGGACATCATAAACTATGGCATAGTCAATTTAATACTATCATCACCAAATCACAAATAATTATCCCCCTGCCGGACCACCCTCCGGACAGACCATAATAATAATCACCCCTTCAATAATATCGACAAAATCACCATTTCATCAATACCGTTAAAATCACCCACAATTGGCTTGATCCATGTAATTTATAAAATTCGTACAGTTAAATAAACACATATCTCATCATATTTATATGAAAATAGTTTGGCAAGAAGGACAGTACACTCACCTGACATCCGCTTTCGTAAACTTTAACCGACTATCCCGTATCTAAACTCTAGTGCCTGCGAACCTAATGGTGACAGGGTCTAAATTAATATTTTTGTATAAAAACTAACTAATCACGCCATGAAATCCTATTTTCCTTAATTTCCTGTTTCCCATCTTTTATTACGAAATATAACTATTCAACTAGTATCGCTTCGTTACGGTTTACTAGTTATAAATTTTGTTCTTATAAACAATCTCATGATTTATTATTTTCATTTTATTATTCTAAAGTTAGAAAACTAAATTTAGAATTCACAAAATAAATTAGAAAGGTTACCCGTTCCGAACCGATCGTGGATTCCCTAAAATTCCATGTATTTCTGATTCTGCTCCCTACGGCCTAAGCGACGTCCCACCGCCTAGGCGAATGAGTGACTGTTTCTCCCTTTTCTCTCAACTGCACTCTGCATTTTCACCGCCAGAGCGAAAATCCACCGCTTAGGCGGTAAACGTCTTTCTCCTTCTACTCTGTTTTGAGATCTCAGTCGCTACCTTCTCTCTCCTCACCTCGCCAACTTCGATCATCCCCAAACACTCACAACGGCCATCGAACACCAACAACTTCACACTACCAGACCAAATACACGCACACACACAGCAAAACACACACACACAAATGCATGACAAAACCCACGCTGGCAAACCATACACATACCCACACGATCACCGGCGACCCAACCGACGAATGGCATACCCGCATACATACTACAGAACACACTCACACATACTCCCTTCACTGCCAACGACAATCACCGGAAGAACAACATCGCCGAACTGCTTCTTCTCTCTTTTTCGTTTTCCGTTTCTGTATTCTTTCAGCCAACCAACGGTCACACACACACATACACACCACCGGACGACTAAGCGACACCAAACTCTCCTACACCATCGGCTGTTAACCAGCCACGCCACCAACCACCTTCACCGCCGGAGGAATTCCCGAATGACACCCACACACTCGCCGAACATCAATGACGAACAGCAACGCCACATTGTCGATCATCCTTCACCGATCACACACACACACGCTCGCCGGAGATTGAACAGCACAGAACACATATACACACACCGTACTCACGTCGGAACACATACACAATCACCTCGAAGCACCACCAAACGGACAACCGCAAATCTCCGGTGAACTGTAATACCGCCGACGACTACACGATCAACTGACCAACACGCTGAACGAACTCCCTGAACAAAATAGCCCACCGTTGACCGCCCTGCACCTCACCGTCGACGCTGCACCCGAACTCTCTCTCTTATTTCTCTTCTTTTCTCTCTCTTTCTTCTCTTCGGTTCTTGAATTTTCTTTGTGTGTGTGTGTGTGTGTGTATATATATATATATATATATATATATATATATATATATATATATATATATATACACACGTGTGAAAACTCACTCGGCCGGACAAAGTCCATGCCTCCATCCATCATCCAAATCACCCACTCCCAACCCTTCTATATATATATATATATTAAGATATTTTTATAATATTACACAAACCTCCCCTTATATTATGTTGTGGTAACAATTAAACCCAAATATATGTTTTAATGTTTTTAAAATTTCAATACAACCCCCAAAAATATTAATTCACATAATTAATATCGTAGTCCACCCCGATATTTTTAAAATATTTTAAAACGCGACTTGAATTATTCGTATATGAAAAGTCGGGGTCTTACATTATTTGTATAATATGCTCTTATTCATAAATACATCTTTTATATGCATCTTGATTTATTAGAATGCATGATATTTTATATTGAGATAAATTAAATAATAAAGAATGATTTATTTGATTTGAATTGTTCAGGACCTTGATTATATGATTAAGTAGAATTTTATTGTTAGCTAATACTGATAGATTAATTAAATCTGAGTTATCTCTTGTATCAAATATATGATAAAATCAGTTTTTAGCATGATCTTATTTGATTGACATATCATATGAAATTAAGCAGATCATGGTTGGTATCCTTTAATAAAATTGTGTTAAGTCTATTTTTTTGATACCATATATACGATCATCTTAATATTCATGGCGCATCAATCTGTACTTAGTGTTTTAAGTTGATACTTTGTGCACATGGATATATTTACGGATATTAAGTAATCTTGCTATATACATGATAATATGTTCTTCTCATACATTTCATGTCGCCTGATTTTTAAATGATTATTATTGTGGAATGGATAAATAACACCTTTAATACGCATGTTATTATTAAAATATAATTCGTGTTCTTGTGCGTAAATGATTGTATGTTTATTAGAAACATGCTACTTGGGAAGACTCAATCTGAATTAATTGGTTTATAGGATTAAAATTGCTTAAAATTTATTAGTGATCATGCATGATGTTGAGAATAATTGATAAATATATGTTCACTTGATTTCTACTAATGATCTTTTTCCAAGTATGTTTCAAAGAGTTTCAGGTTATAATTCAAGGAGAAAAGAATATTCATATTGAAATTTTAAATTTAGTCTAGAATAAGATTGGAGCTGATTCGAGAAGATAATTGATTAGAGTTGAATCTTCATTTTACTCAATGGTAAAATAATCTCATTCTTACATGAGTATGTAAATAAATTTATGTGATATGCAAATTATCATTTAATCTAAAGAAATTAACTCACATTTCTATGAATATCATGCTTTGATTATATGTCTACGTGGATTTCTATTGTTAGCAAATATTGATTTATTAATGATATATATATTGCATGATAATCGAAAAAGTTTACATATTTTTATGTGATATTTTTATACTATGCTTTATGAGATCCTCTAAAAGTCATGTTTAAAAATATGTGAAACATCTTATATCAATCCACGACTTATTTATCATTGAGTTATTTGTTAATCTACATGATCTCTGAATATATAGCATGATACTGTCGCACATGGATATCCTTATAAGCATTAGGTGTCTAGTTTTCATTTAATGTCTCATGTGTTTTTAATGATTGTTATTCTTAAAGAGAGCTGAAATTTTATGAGATAAATATGCACTAATCCATGTTTATGCATACACTAGATTTATGTTGATAAATTATCATTGAGATATATTTTCTATTCTAGTGCGTTAAAGATTACATGTCTTGATTCTATCTAAAATGAAGACAATATTTGATATCATGAGAAAGACATGTTGACTTAACTAAAATTATATGATTTCATGCTACATGTTGAAATATTTTATTTGCCTCAGGTTCATTCTTCTAAGTATGAATTGACTCATTTACAATTATTTAGGGGGGGAAGTTTTTAATAAGTGGGGCAATAATATGTTATGCTTAAATCGGAAAAGATTATATTGAATATTTTGATACTTTCGATTAACTTATTGATATATTCACTAAACCTTTAGCGGGAGATTAAAATTCATGAAGATCATTCGAGGTTTAGGTATGGTTAGGCACAATGATGTTTGCCTAGAATGATATTTTTGATTCTCCTTTCCCACTTTTTGAGATGACAAACGAGGAGAATATGTTGATGTTTTATTGAATATGTAATAAATGGAATTTGATTTACGGGGAAGATATAAAAGGAGAAAACCATAGTTGTGCTTAAAACGAGATAGTTAATGTTTAGGTTTTGTTCACCTAAGCATTGCACTGATATAAGGGGAGTTTATTGAAGATATTTTGTGCTTTTTTTTATATCTTATATGGTTTAAATTATTCTTCATGATTATACTTTAACGAGTTAAAAAAAAACGTCCTCAGATTCAGGGGGATTGTGGTTACATTTTTTATTTTGACAAAAACATCAAAGTTAATTGTTATTATCAAAAAGAGAAAGATTATTGATCCTAAGATTTTGATAGATAATTAAATGTTGATATTTTTTCTGGAACTAATGAATATATTGAGTGTTTCAAGGTAAAAGTTTTATTGATGATATTATCATGAAGAAATTGTTGAAGATGCCAAGGATGTTAAGAAACTGTGAAAGAGTTGGACATTAAGGCCCCGTTTGGTAACCATTTCCATTCCAGAAATTCTCATTTCATTCCTAGATTTTTGGAAATTATGTTTGGGAATAGCGTTTAGTAATTTTTGTTCTCGTTCCCATTCCATTTCCATTTGAGAATTATGTCCATTTTTTTCTTAAGAAATGAGAAACAAAAAAAAGTTGTTTCTCATTATTCCCATTCTATTCCCAACATACTGTCATTGTTCATCCTCCAGTCGACCACCGTCCACCGCCGTCCGTCGCCACCTGCCGGCCACCGTCAGCCGCCGACCGTCCACCACAGTCACCCACCCCTTGCCGCCGGTGGCCAAAACAAAAAACAATTCTCAAAAAAAAAAAATGGTTTTAGGATAAAATCGTTACCAAATGCGATTATGTTCCCAAAACAACAAAAAAAATATTATCGTTACCAAATGCGATTCTACTCCCAAAAAGGAAAAAAAAAAAATCATCTCATCCCATCCCTTTCCCATCCTACTGCTGGAATGGAAACAAAAACGGTTACCAAACGCCACCTAAGAGACTGAAGATTTTGAAGAATTTAGGTGAAAACAACTCAGATTAATTTTTACTCTTAATGTATCCCGACTAGGATCACACATGACACAAAAATGAATTTATATTTATGTGTGTTTTTATTAGGATCCTAATTAGTTAACATATTTTCTCTAATGTGAAATTGAAGAATAAATATTTGTCACACCCCACCCCGGACTCCCGTCACCATGGGGCCGGCGTGACATCGACACTATATCACCTAAGTGACAAACCAAATTAGAAAGCAATAATATGCATTCATAATTATACAACCACAAAATCAGGCCATAAATATCTTCTCTAACTGGGGACATACCCGTCCCTGAATTATAATAACAACAAAAGATAAAACAACAATAAACTTCTCCTAGGTTGGCCTCAGGCAACACTCCCTAAAATACTCCCTCGCTATATCATCGCCGGACTCTACCCAGTACCAGTAGGGGACCAACTCCTAACTGTTTCACCTACGAGTGTACTGCCTTCTTAATAAAAATATTTTGAAATAATAATACATTCTAAATAATACAACATTTAAATATGGATCAAGCATAAATATATAGACATCACATAGCTTGTAAAAATCTTCATAATATACGTTCCATTTCAAAACTCCAGTATAAATATCATACCAATCACCATAATAAATAATAAATCACCCAATATAAGTAAAACACCATCTCTCAAACACACATCTCAAACCACCACTCCACCACAACACACACTGGCTAGCCATAATGATCTTTTTAACCTCACGATCGGGAGTTGTAACGGTACCGTAACATCCGTAGGAATGCCTTCCTACGAAATATCCATACCCCTTTTGGGGAGAAATATAATTCACACCCCTTACGGGGAGAAATACAATCCACACTCCTTTTCGGGGAGAAATATAATCCACATCCCTTTCGGGGAGAAACCACACCCCCTTTTGGGGAGAAATATAAACCACCCATATCCAACGAAAATTATTTTTAACCCTTCTTTTTAGAAACCAACACAATTCCCCAAAAATTCATTTTACCAACTCACCCCAAAAACCTGTTTGATCCATATCATTTATGAAATCGTACAGTGTAAGTAAACACATATGTCATCATATATATATATAGAAAATAGTTTGGTAAGAAGATAATACACTCACCTCGTTTCTTGTGCTACAAAAATAGCACCGTCCAAAACCTACCGGGGGTTTGGCGTCTACGAACCTAGTAATGATAGGGCCTAAATTAATATTTTATGCAAAATAATCAAATCATACAATGCAAACCCTAAGTTCCAAAATTTTCTATTTCCCACATTTTACTTATGAAAATTATTATTTCGGTTAATTTTTATTTCATTAAAAATTACTGCATAAAATTTAGTAATATGAACGGTCCTAAATTTATTATTCCGGTTCCAAAATTTTGGTACTAGAATTGAATTTAACAAAACTAAAATAAATTTAACGAAAAACGATATCTATTCCGAATCGTTCACGAGCCGCGAGATGGATTTGAATTTTATCGGGGTTATTTGTGCAATTCCCCTTCCTTTTTTTTTTTTTTTCCATTTCTGTTTTCCCAGTTTGGGGATCGCCGTCCACTGCTCCCACCACGCCACACACCCACATGATCACCGACGGCCCACGCTCGCCGGCGAAGCTCCACGGCGATCCCACCCCCAACGGCTTCTCCATCTCTCTCTTCCTTTTCCGCCTCTGCTCTATTTCTTGCTCCCATTTCAGAGCTGCTCTCTCTCTCTCTCTCTTCTACTACCGTCCACCGGCGACTTCCCACGCTCAGCCGACCCTCACCACCGACCCTGCACAACAGTCACTATCGAACAACAACCACCATCGGTCCTCCCACAGCCGAACACGCACACCCACAAGATTATCGAGCTCACACCCACACACACACGCTGCAACCGTCGACGTCACACACACAACTAACGAAAACCCACCGCAGAAACAACATGCACACACACAGTCATCTAGCAAAGTACACACACATGCACAACATCGACGATATCATCGGACCGAACGGAAAACCCACCTATATTGTTATACACCCACCCACCGGCGGAACCACCAGACTGACGATGGAACAACACACATGCATGCCCACATACCTACCAAAATAATCAGAGACAAATATACACAATTACTCACCAGACGACGGTGACGGACAGCAATGATCACACCGTTGACGATCTCACCCCCACGACTGCTGAGTGAACAACCGAAAACCTATACGATTGATTCAAAATAGAACGCACATAGCAGCAGCAACAACAACACACACATGCATCCACGAGACACACGCACTGCTCACCGGAGAAACGCCGATCATGGAACTCCGACAGCACCGTCTTCCTCCGGTCCCTCCCCTCTCTCTCTAGATTTTTCTCAAATTTTCATATTTAATCTTCCCTAATGAATTACATCCATGAATATATATATTGCATGAATTAAGTAGATTGGTTTGATCCCAAGCACGCCACGTCGCCCCACGATCTCTCTCTCCTTTCGGCTGGTTTGATCGTCTGTCACACACACACACATACACACACACACACACACACACACACACACAGCGTTTATATATATATATATATATATATATATATATATATATATATATATATATATATATATATATATATATATATTTCTTGAAGATCTTAATTTCAATAAATTTCAATTTTTAAAAGTTTCAAAAATTATAATTTTACCCTTAATATTTTTACTTTTTGATTTTTAATTGTCAATTTAAATCTCAAGTTTAAATTTTTATGTTTCTAAATTTCCAATTTGACCCCCAACTTTTGATTTGAATTTTAATCAATAAGATTTTTACTCTAAATTTTTCTAATGCTCTATAATGCAACTATTTATGACGTACATTCTACAATTTAGGTTTTACAATATTGACCTAATAAAGATTAGTGTTTAAAATTGATTAAAAGTGTTAATTAAGTTAATCGAGAAAAGAAATCGGTTAAAATGGCAAAAATGTCGAAGGTTGGAGTTAAAATTAATTAAGGAGAAAATGTTCTAGCAAGGATCGGTTGACTGACCATGGAGGATCGGTCAACTGACGAAGAGTGGCTGGGAATTGGAAAAGTCTCTGGATTAATCGGTCAAACGACCAAAGAGAGATCGGTCGACCTATGACCGATACTTGAACTCTCTGAATTGATCAGTCGACAAACCATCGATGATCGGTTAACAAACCATGGCCAAAAAATAGCCTGGGGAGCATCCTGAATTGATCGATCAACCGACTTATGGAGTATCGGTCGACCGACTGGCGAATAATTTTGGCTTGGGCTACAACCTGAATCGATCGGTCGATCGGTGAGTTTTGATCGGTCAACCAATGTTGTTTCAAGATTGGAGGATTTTGTGGATTTGTTCAAAAAGTAGTCGTTACTAGCCGTTTTTTGGTTGAAATCTGAGAGATATTCTAGGGATTTGATAATATTATAAATATATGGTTGTTATTTTGATATCCCTAAAGATATGGTGCATATATTTTAAGTATTTCTCAAATTGGTACAATTAATTCTTTATATCATATTGATTTGAGAATATGATATTATTTAAGGGACTAAATTGAATGATTTAAAAGTTATAATTAAATAAATTGGACCAGAATTGAATCATATCAATATATAGGGTCTATATGAGCAATTAAATATCATGACATATGAAAATTAACCGTTGGAGGGTCTGTTTCAAATCATTATTTATAAACCTGCATTTTTCACTTGTGAGAGATCCCAATCAATCAAGAACAAAGTGTTCGTAAGCTTTCTGAGAGTTATCATTCTATCAAGAACCTTGAGTTCGTAAGCTTTTTGAGAGTTATCATTACGAGATTATATTGGGAAATTATCGTGAGATTTTTATTGAGAAAACGTTCTTGAGAATAAGTGTTGTGAATTTTGGCGTCACCGATCTAAGCTTTGTCGCGATTCAATTTTCATTCTTTCGTTGATATCTTGATGAGATTATTCCAAGCTTTAATTTTTTGTTGTGAATAAATATTAGTTTGTTTGCTTGGATTTTTAGATATTGTGCAATCGTTTTTGAACTTTAAAAGTGTATAAAAATTATTTGAAAATGATTTTGGTGATAATCTGATTACGTGCTCAATTGTGTGCTACCCATTTATTTTATAATCAGATTTTAAATTTCTTACGTAAAATTTTATCACTAGTATTTATCGGGACATTAATCGAGTTTGAATTAATTTGAGGTGGTAGAAGTTTCGAGTGAGAAAAACTTATCAATTTTTGCAATTGATGAGTTGTGTGCGGATTAGATATTGTTGGGAATATCTAATCAAGGGTAGCTGGGTTTCAATCTCTTCCGATAAAGAGATTGATGATTGATCTTTTCCTAAAGTATAAAAAGATTAGGTTACTCTTTTCTCGTGAAAAGAGATAGGCGTAATTCTTCTTAATTAGAATTGAATATGTGTGAATTGTAACGGCTCCATCCTTACCGGTGAAAATGATACTTTGAGTAGTTTTTGTGAGGTTTGATTCTTAACCTAAGGTATAAAAGAATTAGGTTTGATTCTTAACCTATGAAAGGATTAGGTTAGTCTTGAGTCTGAAAAAAAGATAAAGTTATTCCTGTATCCTGAGAAAAGGATTAGGTGGTGATTCCTTCTGAATAGAATTAGGTTAGTCTTGAGCCTAGAAAAAATATAAGGTTACTCTTGAGTTTGAGAAAAGGAAATTATAAATGTTGATTCTGAACATGTGAAAAGATTTGATTACGAGCATGTGAAAAGAATCATTTTGTAAGAGTTTGGTTCCTACCCGATTAAAGGAATTATAGTACTTTAGTGGATGCGAATCTCCGTGGGACTCGGAGGATTGACTTAGCCAAGAGTAGCTTAGTGAACCAGGATATATCGTGGTTTTCTGTTTTATTACTTTATTTATTTTCAGTTGTTTGGGTGTGGACCTAGTTTAAATAACACATATCCGCTGTTATATAAAGATAATACTTAATTTATGATTAAATTAATTATTTGATTTTTCAAGTGTTATAAGTTGATAATTTATTTTAATTTTTTATAACTATCCAATTCACCCCCTCTTAAGTAGGGCCAACAATTATGATGATTGGATTATTTGATCAAGATAATGCATTGAGATGATTGGGCAATTTAATCATATATGTATACTTATCGCATTAGATGGAATTTAGCTGACACCACAAAAATGTTATCCCAAATACTTTTTCCATTTCGTATGCGTAAACAACTACATCAGAGATCATAACATCCCCATTGATAAATCCCTAGTTTTTGTGTCGGCTTAATTTGGTGACCCATCATTTATGAGAAGTATTACTAAGGTGTTAATGTGTCATATTCAGTCAAAGATTGAAGTTGAATATTGCCTACTCCTCAAGTACTTTGGCAGATTTTAGCGAGGAAAAATATATCACTCCACACACTCACATAGCAAAACACATTTCTTAAAGTAAAATTTAATATAAAATTGAGTTTTATAAAATGAGCGCTTTGAGCATTCAGACGGGCCCTAACGGGCATCCAAATGAAATATGGGCAAAGTGTTGAGCTTCTAGACTATCTAATTACTTTTGTATTATCTCATTTATTTTTCTCATTTCTATACAAAAAGTGGGCACAATTCTGATTTTGGAATGGAATGAGAATGGAAACAAAAGTTTACCAAACACTATGCCCAAAAATAAATTCCAAAAATTTGGGAATGGGATGAAATTTTTTGGGATGGGAGTGGTTACCAAATGCCACCTAAATTGCCATATCATTTGGGATACAAAATTTCATATAAAATTTGGTACCTCTATACATAATTACTTTTGTATTATCTCATTTATTTTTCTTAACATAATAATGCTATTATATCCCAGTTGACACTAGGGATGCCATAAAAAATTGAACCGATGGGTAACCGGGAGAAACCGAACCTAATGGTTCGATTTTGAAATCGACTAAATGGTTTGGTTTTAGTTTTGAAATTAGAAACTGAAGCGGTTTTGGTTTTGGTTTTGAAATAGAAACCGTGAAATCGAACCGCGAAACCGAACCATGAAACCGAACCATAAAACCGATATTTTAGAAATATTTTTATTACATATATATCCTTATTTTTTTTTATATATTTACATTTTAACCCTAAATATATATACGTGTGTGTTTTATTACATTTTTATCCCTCATTTTATCTTTTATATATATATATATATATATATATATATATATATATATATATATATATATATATATAATATTAAAAGGGTGTTAGGTTTCACTTTACAAATCATAGCCGACTGTAATAGGGTTTCACTTCACAACACAACCGACTAATTTAGTTTTCACTCCTCGAATCATCTCTTCTTTTTCTTTCATTGGCAATTCGACATTGAAGGCTCGTAACCATTAGCTACGGACCCCAGCAGCCGCCGGCTCACCACCATCGTCAGCGTCAGAACTCTGAACCACAAGTAATTTCAAGAAAGTTCGACTCATGTAATCTGTGATTTGTTCTGTTATTTCTTCGTTCATTGCCTCCATCTATTTTCTGTCTCTCATCAGAATCGCAGGCTCACAATCACTAGATCCGGACCTCAGCCGCCACCAGCCCACCATCGTCGTCAGCTTTGGAAGTCGAAACCACCACCGTCCTCCGGTTCTGGAAACATTGGTTTGTGTTTATTTTAGAATAGATCTAGAATATTTGAGTTTTGGTTTTGATTTGGTTTAGATTTTGAGTTCGTTTTTTATTGGTATAGGTTACAAATTTTGTTTGGTTTTGAGTTTGTTTTCAAAACACAATATTGGAGCTAGTGCAGGTTCGCAACCACCATATCTGGACCTCGGAATTCGCTTTTAGTACTAGTGGTCAGTTAGTCAGTCCATATCAAAATCGACCTCATCCAAAGACTTTAGAAGTTTTGATGTGTGCACAAAGTTGGCTATGGATTAAGGAAATGAAAGGTGATCTATGAATAATCATTCTCTTATTTTTTTTCATATTGTTCTTGTAAGGTATTATTTATTATTTCATATTTTTTATTAATAGGTGTTGCATCTTCGGATTATTCTACAATACTTGATGATGAAGCGGATATGGAAGATTCGTGTGTTGAGGTAAATCATTTTGCATTATAAATTACATATTTTTTGAGAACATTTTATTTCCAGTTCTAGTGGACACTTTGTTGAGCATGTTACTCAGTTATTGAATCGCATTTCTCATATCTTTGCTTGTTTTTTACAGGATTAAAATCGTCGCTGCTTTTGATTTGGAGAATTTGATTTTTATTGTTGTGGCATACTATAGTATTTTAATTATGGTTATTGTTTAGAAATTTTAATTATAGTTACTAGTTGAAAACTTTAATTAAGATTATTTTGTGTTTTTTTTTTAGAAGTTATGTTTGATATTTTAGCTATTTTTTTTTTTCGTTTATATATAAAATACAATGATATGCGGTTTTGACTTTATTTTTGGTTTTTATAAAATTGAAAAATTTTAAATGGCTTCGCGGTTTTGGTTTTGTGTAAATTTAAATGGTTTGACTTTAAAATTGAACCGACAGTTTTGGTTTTGGTTTTGGTTTGATATATTTTTAGTAGTTTTGGTTTTATATATAATTGAACCAAAACCGAATCAGTGGCATCCCTAGTTGACACAATCACGTGACTATAATGAGGTAAACTAAATTAAAACACTTCATAAATTATCTAAGTGAAAAATAATATTGTCAATTGAAAGATAACCGAATAAAACTTTTTAATCAAGTGTGCTTCGCTAGTGCTTTAAATTTCTCGCCAATCATTTGTTAAAAAAAAAAAAAAAAAAAAAAAAAAAAAACAAAAAAAACATACATACATATGAGACCCAACTCTTTAGGTCTAAATTTTATTTTATTTTTTTAATGGATTTAATTTATTTTAATTAAATTAGAAAGTTGATTAAAAAATCTTAATCCAGGGGTATAATGGGTACTTTACAAGTCGTTGTTCCAACGCCCTACTCCCGGCCGATCAATTGCCATCGTGCTTCTCCACAGTTCAGCTAGAGGGAGAGAGACAGACAGACGGACAGATGGGTTATTCGAAAGAGCAGCTGCTCGAACGCTTACAGGTTTTCATTTCTAATATTTTTCTTGTAACATCTCTCTTGTATCATTTTGTTCTTCTTTTTGGAACATTGGTTCTGTTTGTTTTAATTCAATGTATTTATTTATTTGTTCAGATTAAGTCATGTTTGAATTAAATTTGGTTACTGGACAGAATATTTCGGCTCACGATTCCACCCCATTACGAATCAGATGAAAAATCATAGATAATGGAATACGATTATGGTTCTTAAAAAACCTAATTCTGATGTTAGAATAATACAGTCAATTTAGAGCAATGTAGATTGTACATTGGGTTCTGGGAAATTTCTGTGGGTTGTATTGGTGAATATTTTGTTGCATGGTTCTTTTTGTAGTGCTTTGTGAGATTTACCTTTCATTTTTCAATTAGTTTCATTTTTTTTAACACTTGGTTGACATTAGTCACAAGCATTTCAATCATCGACCTTGTGCAACATGATTGATTGGAATTTTTAGGGGTTGATTGTGCATAAGGGACTGCTTCAATCCATCTTTGATTGCAAGTGGTATGTTTTTGGATAGAAAATTAGTTAGTAGAAGATCTGGTAGATTGCAGGAAACAAGATAGAGAAGTAAAATAAAACCTATTTTAATTACAAGAGCTATTAAAAATCCCTGTTCGAAGCTGGTTTGTAGGAATGCTGTCTGCATTTACAGGAAGCAGACTTAGTTATTCAAGAACTTGGTGTGTGTGCACGCTCTTGATGTGATTTATATTCGTAAAGGTGGGAAATATTTTCTATATGCATGATGTTGATAAGAAGCATGAAATGAGGATATTAACGTGGATGAGTGGTAAGGTGGGAAGTGACAAAATCATGAATGGGCTTACTAGAGGGAGGTTGGGAATAATATCCATTTAACATAAAATGCGAGAAATCTGGTTAAGATGGTTTGGGCATGTACAATAAAAAATCGTAGAAATAGTAGTTATATAATATGATTTAATTCAAATGAGGCAGAACAAGAGGGAGTGATAGACCTAAGTAAACTTGGAAGGAGGCAATTAGTAATTATTCGAGGGACTTGAACCTCAAGGTGGGATGGCCCTTGAACAATCTCTATGGCACAAACAGGTTCATGTAACCGGACATTACTTGAGTGAGACAAAGGATTTGTTGTTTTATGCATGATGTTGTGATAATTCCATAACGCAGTGAACTAAATTTGGCAATTAGACAAAATGGTATGCGCCTTTTGGATTCTAGTGAAAGATTCAGGATTTTTCTTGCTGCAATAAATTTTCGGTGGTTATGCTAGAAGTTAGCATTTCGTTTATCAATTTTCTTGGTATAGTTTGTGTGAGTATGTTTCATGGAATACGATTCACGTAGGTTTGTGGTATGAGTTCAAGTTCGCGGTACATCACTTTAATCTGATTGCGCTATAGGAAGGGTAGGCTTTTTAGATGTTTTTTTTTAATTATTATTATCATTGTGGTGTGATTGCTTTGGTTTGATGATGCTGATGTCAACGGATAAATAGATAAAGAGAACCAAGTGATTCCAAGAATTCACATGAAACAAAAACACAAAATATCGGAAAGTATAAGATTCAAACTTGACTGCAAGGTTTACCAGAGTCACTCACTCTGTCTTTCCCCTTTTTTTAGTTCGCCAACTTCAACAATCCAGTTCGCTGGATAACCACGATCTGGTATGCACAAACCATATCATGGTTCCATGGGGGCACCAAGAACTAGGTGCCTCCCATGTTTTTTTACTTCATTTTCTCCCTTCTAACCCATGTTAGTATTTGGTTCCATTAGGAGCTTGGCATTGATTGTGCGCGATATGAGCATCCAGTTGTTTTGACAGTTGAAGCTCAGGTAGAAAGAAGTACCCATCATTTCATTTATTTTTCTTCCTTTTATAAACTTTGAAACTTGAAGTGATTTTCTTCTACATCAGGCGAAGTATGTAGGGCATATCAGTGGTGGATTGAGTAAAAATTTATTCTTAAAGGTACGATGTTGATGATACGGCAATGCCTTGTAAATTCACGTGTTCTTTTCTTCCCCTATGTCCAAAAGCTAATATGGTAACCTGCTTCTGAATGCAGGATAAGAAAAATAGGTTTTATATTGTGTCTGCTCTGACAGATACCAAAGTGGATTTGAAAGGTATATTATTTCTACCTCTTTTTTAGTTCTGATTGCTTCATGGCATATGCAATTTCCATTATGCTACTAGATTATATTTGTTATATGATCATGTGTCCCTTTTTTCAGTCCTATTTGTATTTTTATTTTCAAATTATTGGATATTTACAAGTGACATTTGTTGCCTTGAAGCTGAGCAGTTTTATCTCAAAGGCTTGGCCTTGGAAAAGGCGGTTTGAGAATGGCTCCAGAAGAAGCACTTGGAGAACTACTTCAGGTGTGTATATGCTTAAACTTTTTCTTTGTGTGTTTTTTTCCTGTATTAATGGTGGTCATATTGTATAACTAAAGAACAATCTGGTTTTCGCTTCCTTTTGCAGTAAACCAACTAGGAGATAAAATGGGATCAGATAAAAAAATTGGGATCCTCACCATCTATTATTGAGTCATACTGTACAGTTTCAACTCACATTTTCATGTTAAATCATGTAACTTTCTTCATTTCGAAGTAGCATTTCTAGTGCCGGTGTTCCATGACTATTGTTACTTGCAGTTGAGGCGCACATCCCAAGCATGTGCAAAAATATAAGACTGAAATTAATTTAATCACATAAATTTTTAAAAATATACAATTAATTAGGAAAAGTCCATGAGATACTAAAGGGTCTGTCCCTTAATATACAATATTATGTAACAGATATCTTCAACTGTAACCAGTGGACAGTGGTTCCAGAATTGCAGAAGGTTGAAGTGAATAAGATACTGTTCAGTAGGAACGTAGAACATCTCTTTTAGGGAGAAATTTTCATTCAATGATACCTATGCAGAAGCCCTTGTATTTGTTTGTCGCCTTGGTTTCATAATATGTTTGGTTTTGCTTTTGATGAGTGTTACCAATTCCTAGAAAAACAGATTGGGTTGTTGTTTTATTAACGTTCTTGTTAAAGGGGTAATTATGTCTTTCCAATATTGTTTAGGGTTTCTTGTATTGTTCCCTAACTACTATTATAAATAGAGGGAGAGACTAACACAATTGTTAAGTCGTCTCATACTTTTCCTACTCTCTTTTTACTTTAACATGGTATCGAGAGCAGGTTATGGGACATTAATTCCATAGATCTGTTCAACCCTTTTTTTTTTTACTTTCCCCTTTCCCTCTTTCATCATCATCTGTACGAAAAAAAAAGAAGAGAAAAGAAGAGACCTAGCAGCCGTAGCCGTCGACCAGTAACCCTAACCACGTCGTCGCAAAGCCCAGTCGACATTGTCGCAAAGCCTTGTTGACGCCTTCCCCATCATCGACATCAAGATTCAGTGCCTCGCGGGACCTTCGCTGACCTTCGTCACTCCTCCATCACCTTCGTTGACCTTCGTCGACCGTCATCGTGCTTCACCGAGGTTCGCCGGACCTTCGCCGACCATTATCGGCGCCTCGCCGGCCGTCGATTGCTCTGGTATCGTCATCGGCCTCTGCTGCCGCTCGTCTCCTCTTGTTTTTTGCGATGAGCGTGTTCTTCATTTAATGTCCTCCTAATGTTCTTCATTTAAGCCCTAATGTTTGTGTTATTGGTTTGTTTCCCTTGTGCAAGTTGTTTGTTAGTTGTATTGGTGGATATTATGTCGACGGTTACACCCCCACCGTTAACAGCCCGCAAGTTGAATGGGACCAATTACTCACAATGGTCTAAAGTTGTACAAGTTGTTGCTACCGATTAAGGGAAACGAAGTGACCGAGGAAGTCGTAGTAATGAATTTTGAGGTGGCCGAGGGGGCCATTGTCGTGGTCAACATTGTCGGTGCTCATTTTGTGGTAAAGAAAATCATACTCAAGCTACTTGGTAGTACAAAGTTGGTCGTTCTCCTAAGTATGTTCATGTGGCAACTTTTAATCAAGTTGCTCCCGTTTCCGCATCCAACTCTTCAACTCCCAAGGCAATTTCTGGTGACGAGTATGTTCAGTTCCTCCAGTTTAAGGCGTCCAAACATGCATCTATCCCCATTACTTCGCTAGCTCAACGAGGTAACCCTACTGCATGTCTTTCTTTTCATCCTTCCATTTCTATACCTTTGATCATAGACTCCGTTGCCACCGATCACATGTCAGGTACCTCTTCTTTATTTACGCATATTCAATCATCTCCCTCATTGTCCCCTGTTACTGTTGTTGATGGTTCCACTGATCCTGTTCGTGGTATTGGCACTGTGAAACTTTTACCCTCTTTCTCTTTATCTTCTGTCTTGTATATTCCCTCTTTTGCTTTTAAATTGATGTCAGTTAGTAAGTTTACTCAACAACTTCATTGTTCTGTTTGCTTCTTTCCTGATTCTGTCATTATCTAGGATTTGAAAACACAGAAGACGATTGACGTAGGGCGTGAGAAAAATAGCCTTTATTACTTCGACAATCACGCTGAGACACCTGTTATCCCGCCCACTGCTTGTCCTGCCGTTGCATCTGCTTACGAAATTCATTGTCGCCTAGGTCATCCCTGTCTTGCCAATCTTAAGATACTTGTTCCTAGTTTACGTCATTTGACCGCCTTAGATTGTGAGTCTTGTCAGTTGGGCAAACATTATTGTACTTCATTTACTTCCCCGACTCATTTTCGAGCATCGAGTCATTTTAGTTTAGTTCATTCAGACGTTTGGGGTCCTTGTCGTATTGCCTCTACATTAGGCTTTCGTTATTTTGTCAATGATTTATCCAGGGTTACATGGCTATATTTAATGAAAGATCGTTCCGATTTGTTTTCCATTTTCTCTGCCTTCTGTGCTGAAATTAAAACTCAATTTAATGTGCCCGTGCGTATACTTCGTAGTGATAATGCTCGAGAATATTTTTCTCAACTCTTTACTTCCTTTATGTCACAGTCTGGCATACTGCATCAGTCTTCTTGTTCTCATACACCACAACAAAATGGAGTCGCTGAGCGTAAGAATCGACATCTCCTAGAAGTGACTCGAACTCAGATGTTTGAGATGAATGTTCCCAAACAATTCTGGGCAGATGCAGTTCTTACAGTTTGTTTCTTGATCAATAAAATGCCATCTTCTACCCTAAATGGCAAAGTTCCTCATTCTATTATTTTTCCCCGATTACCCTGGTTTGCTTTACCTTCCTGTATCTTTGGATGTGTTTGTTTTGTCCACCAATTGACTCCCGGTAAGGATAAGTTAGATCCTCGTGCCATAAAATGTGTTTTTCTTGGTTATTCTCGCACACAAAAGAGTTATCGGTGTTATAATCTTTCTTTACGTTGCTCTTTCATCTGTGCAGATGTTATTTTCTTTGAGTCCACCCTTTATTTTTCTGCCACATCTACTAGGGATGATTTGAATGTCACCCTTCCTCTACCAAGCCTCCCAGACCCAACACCATCTCCTTCCGCTTCAAAACCAGTCCCGCGTAGTCGTCTTTCACCACCTTTGTAGGTATACTTTCGTCGCCAGAAGGTGGCTTCCGCCATTGAGCCCATCATCTCTGTGTCTTCAGATTCTTCTCCAATTGATCCATCTGCGTCTAACTTGCACATACCCATTGCTGTCCGGAAGGGTAATCGCACATGTACTCAACATCCTATTTTTAATTTTGTCTCGTATGCACATTTATCTCTTTCATATTCCTCTTTTGTTGTTTTTCTATCCTCTATTTGTATTCCTAAGTCTGTCACAGAGACTCTCACTCACGCTGGTTGGACGACCGCAATGAAAGAGGAACTGTTAGCTTTACATCAGAATGGTACTTGGGATATTGTCTCTCTTCCGCCTGACAAAACAATAGTTGGATGTAAATGAGTGTACACAGTCAAAGTTCATCCGGATGGTACCATTGATCGACTCAAGGCTCGTTTAGTTGCCAAAGGTTACACTCAATATATGGTCTTGATTATTCAGAGACTTTTTCTCCAGTTGCCAAACTCGCTTCTGTTCATTTGTTCATCTCTTTGGCTGCCATATTTCGTTGGCCGTTGCATCAATTTGATATCAAGAATGCATTCTTAAATGGCGATTCGACTGAGGAAGTATACATGGAGCAATCTCCTGGGTTTGTTGCTCAGGGGGAGTCTGGCTTGGTATGTCGATTAAAGAAATTTATTTATGGCCTCAAACAGTCTCCTTGAGCATGGTTTGGGAAATTCAGTGAAGTGGTCACTGAATTTGGTATTCATCGTTGTGGAGTCGATCATTCTGTATTTTACAGGCACAGTAAAGTCGGGAGAATATTATTGATTGTGTATGTGGATGACATCGTGATTACCGGTGACGACCACTAGGGTATTCAGAAACTCAAAACGTTTTCACATAGCAAGTTTCAAACCAAAGATTTGGGTCAATTGAAGTATTTCTTGGGGATTGAAGTTGCTTGATCAAGTCAAGGTATTTACCTGTGTCAGAGGAAATATGTTCTTGATCTGTTGAGTGAAACAGGAATGCTAGGAGTTAAACCGATTGATTCATCTATGGATTCAAACAGCAAATTGTTGGCAGATCAAGGTGTACCACTGACAGATTCAGCACAATACAGACGGTTAGTTGGGAAGTTGAACTACTTGACGGTTACTAGACCAGATATTTCCTTTGCTGTGAGTGTTATTAGTCAGTTCTTGGATTGTCCCACGACGTATCATTGGGATGTAGTGATTCGTATTTTTTGATATCTGAAAGGTTCTCCAGGATGTGGTTTGTTGTATCAAAACTTCGGTCACACTCAAATTAAGGGGTATACAAATGCAGATTGGGTATGATCTCCCTCGGATAGGAAGTCTACTACAGGGTATTGTGTGTTTGTTGGAGGTAATCTCATTTCTTGGAAGAGTAAAAAATATTGCAGAAGCAGATAGAGACTAAGCATGTAAAGTTGATTGATCAGTTAGCTGATTTATTTACTAAACCGTTAGGGGGCTCAAGGATAAAGTATATTTGTAATAAGCTAAGAGCATACAATAGATATGCTCTAACTTGAGGGGGAGTGTTAAAGGGGTAATTATGTTTTTCCAGTATTGTTTAGGGTTTTTTCATATTGTTTAGGGTTTCTTGTATTGTTCCCTAACAACTATTATAAATAGAGGGAGAGACTAACACAATTGTTAAGCTGTCTCATTATTTTCCTACGCTCTTTTTACTTTAACAGTTCTCATATCAATGTGTTCTGTTTTAAAGCCAATGTGGAGAAATGTATTGATCAGTTAGCTAATGTGGTGTTTTGGAATTGTATTTAAAGTTTTTTAGCATGTTTAAATAAGAATTAATTCACTACGACATGAATCAGCACCAACAATAATTTTATGGGAAGGAGGCTGAATTAATTTACATTGAAACGCTAGAGAAAGCTATACAACCTAATGGTTTATAGCTTATGCGCCCCTGGACAGAAAAGAATGTCAAAATATGACCTGATTTAGTTCATTCACTTCTTCTATTTTTATTCTTTTACAAGGTGCCACTGGGTTGTGTTACTCCATTTGCAGTTATAAATGAATCAGCACGGTATGCTCCTTAATCTTTGAATGTTGCATGTAAATAGTTTTTTTAGTTTTATATTTTATTTTTTCATCTGTTCATATTTATCTACTTTTGTGAAGGCATGTTTCACTGTTGTTAGATAAAGGATTCAAAAGTCAGGAGTGCTGCTTCTTCCACCCACTGTCCAATGATATGTCGATCTGTAAGAGAATATGTTTTCTCAATATCTGCGGTGCATATTTGTTTTGATGTGCATTAAATTGATTTGCTTCTTATCCTCTTTTAACCACACATATATGGTTAATCCATCCAATTTGAGATAATTTCTGTACTCTACCATTTGGAGTATCGATTATATCCTTCTTATAGTATTTGGAATAATTTATCAATTCTGTTGATCTTCCTTTCTAATTTTTATTTGCAATTAAAATCCATTGGGGGGAAGGCTGAATGGAATAGTACTCCTAAACTTTACAATATGTTTTGATTGAGAGAAACGAGAATCATTAAGCGAAAAGAAAATAAGAGAAAAGATAAGAGAATGATTCTCTCTATTGAGTTTGGATAGTTCATTGAAAGAAAAGACGAGAAAGTATAACTATTATTGTCAGATTCCCATGACGTCCTATTTTTTAAAAGGACATTGAAGAAGCTAAGGACCTTGCATTCTCTGACTCTTTTCCCCTCCAAATCTCTCCAGTTTGCGGATATAGTTTCTTCTTACTTCTGAAGTATTTTTCTCGCCGTTTCTCCTCATTTTTTTCTATTCAAATCTCCTTACAATTACTAAAATGTATCTTTTATCTTCTTTCCACTATGCTCAATCCAAACGAACCCATTGATACTGGTAATATGAATCTTATTCATTTTCCCTAGATACTTGTTCACTTTGACTTGATTCTATACAAATGCTTTTTGTGTTGTGGTCGGTCAATTTTATGTGAGACATGAAGCCATAGATGGTAAAAACGATTTTTGCAATGCAATTCATATTTTTTCATGTGGGTAAAATTCTATATGTACGCTCATTTTTGCTACATGTACAAAATTTCTCAATGTACATTCTTCTAAAAATTAATTACAGGGCGACTCTTTATTGCCTTAAAGTCCAGTTGTTTACTACACGAACACCACCATTGTTTTTTCTTCTACAAGAACCCACTAGTTAAAAAATGCAACTTAATTTTACTAGAATATCCTTGACACACCCCAAATGTGTTCTGGAAATTTGATGTTCTTACTAAATAGAAACAAACTTTCGGGAACATATCAAGCCTATGCCAACCACACCGAAGACCATTACCACCAACCATCATCGTCAACCACCATTGTCAACAACAACAAATTTTTGGATTTCTAGAGTTGCTGTCGCCAAAATTTGCAGCAAAATTTTCAACTACACTGGACACACCACTGCTAACCATAACAAATTTTTGGATTTCTAAAGTCCCTTGTTGAGTAGATTAGAGGAGGGGTAATGTTGCTACCGCCAAAATTTGTAACAATTTTTCAATCACACTGGAGATCACCTCAAAAGGACACAACCACACCACAACAAATGTCAGGATTTCTGAATTTGCTATTGCCAGATGTCTGCAACTGATTTTTGGCACCACATTAGCCCACATCAGATCAGCATCATCACAGACTTTCTGAATTTGCTATCGCCAAAAATCTGGTGCAAACTTTTGGCACCACATTAACCTACATCGGACCACCATCACCACAGAACATTGCCGCTGACCTCCTTCACCGTTGGCAAGATTTAACAAAAGTACAATTAAAAATCCATTAAAATACAAATCAAATATGTAGCAATCATTATAGCAAAAACAATCAACAACGAACAACGATAAAAAATGTAGAAACTCAACATAAAAATTTCAAAAACTAAACAAATCACCAACAATCATTATAGAAACTCAACAAATCTGACAAAACTCAACAAGAATTGACAACAATTTTTTGCAAAATGAACAGTAAAAAATAAATTTTTACCTTAGCAACTCTAATAACAACAAATAATAAAAAGTTCACTCAATCGGAAAAAAAATACTTGGTTACAAAATGGACAAGATCCTTGAGTTCGACCAAAGTTCCATCAAACACAGCCTACAATACGTGTACCAACATGGTATAAAAGTGGGTCCCTTTTTCCTTCACCATGCATACGCAACACACCATACAAAAACCCTTCCCTTCTTTCTCCGCTTTCCGCGTGTTTCCAGCATACCTGCCCGATTATTCGAGAAGTGTGATTAGCAAGGTAGAAGAATGGACTCGAAGGTGGCTCCTATACAGAAAAAGGGGTTGCATATTTTTAGATTTAGGGTTAGTGACAAAAAAAAAAGAGAAATGCTTCTTCTTCTTTTTTTTTTTTTAAAAAAAATAAAAAATAAAATGTGTTCTCATAAAGTTTTTTTGGACCTTGAGTGAATTTATATTTAATAGTGGAAGTGGGGTTAGCTCCAAAAAGCTCGCTTTAAAACACATTGCTAAATGTACAACCCTTTACTCCCAGAATACGTGGCGTTTGGTGCACGGGATTCAATTAAGGAATGGAAACCCCAAGTAAAATGTGGTATCACTTAATCCAGGGATTAGGGAAGTAAAAAGGATGGTGCTGATCATTTGGTTTATGTTTGATGTTGGTTTCATTTATTTGAATATTCTCTATTTAAAAGAAAAATTGATTTATTCCTAACGCTTAGCAAACATCGGGATGAGAATGGTCATTCCAAAACCACACTTAATGTGTACTGAACAAATCTATAGATCCCGTTCAGAAGCGAGCAGATTTGTAGATCGATTCGATTTTTATATGTGGGTGTGGATGTGCGTGCTCATGTGTATATTCTATAAATCTAGACATATTTTATATTTTTTGACAATTGGATGGTTGGAGACTTTTTCTAATTTTTGATTTAGATTTTGTTGAAAAACTAAATGACAAACTCTCAACATTTTCATGATTAATATATTTGAACTACCTATAGGATATTCAAAATTAATGTATTGAATTAAAATTAATGCCTTTAGACACTGGGTATATAGTAGTGTGTGTATATTTATATCTATATCTATATATATATGTAGAGAGAGAAGCATGGGACTTGGGAGGAGGAGAGAATAAGAGAGAGAAGAACAAAAAATAGCAGACGGAGGCAGTCAGCCAGTAGGTGGTGGCAATGACTCATGAAGAAGAAGAAGAAGAAGAAGAAGAAAAGGGGAAAAAATGGGGGATAATTCATTAAGGACAATTAATTAATTTTATAGGAGAATACATTTGTAATAATTTTTATTTAAAAAAATGGGGTGTACATCTAGGAAAAGGGGTGTACATATGAATGGCCCTATTCATCTTGACATCTTTCAAACTATCTAAGTTCATTAGTCAAACATTCTTTGACTTTTTCCTTTATTATTTGAACATTAATATCTTATTACCGTTTTGTGCTGTAATGTTTCTGGTTCCAGCACTAAACACCCATGATCTTGACAAGTTCCTCAGATCGATTGGAAGAGAACCGGCTTATGTTGACCTGGAGGTAGCATAAAATTAAGGGTTCTTTTGAGTAAAGTATTTGATGAATGTACTTGATTTCGAGAAGGGATTTGTAGATCTTACTTAACAAAATTTCTCAAGAAAAATTCCTTCTCGAAATCAAATATCTTCTTCAAATACTTCATCAAAACGCACCCTAAGTTTGTTTAGTGAATTTACTCTCCATCTTATCCATTGTTCAGTTGATTGAAAATAGTTTTGCTTCAATGTAGGCAAATCCTCCTGTCGGGAAGGATCAACCTCCTGATCTATCTTCTCTTGTTCCATCTGATGCAACAGTCCTGCCTAATACTTCAGAACTAGCAGCTTCCGTCCAAGGTCTTGTAATAAAGCAGGCTTCTGTGAACGCTAAATCGACCCCTGCTGCAGGTATATCTATATTTATATCTATATTATATAAAGAGAGACCAAGGGATAGGTAGTTATTTTTGGTGTATCAGCGCGTGAAATATCCAAAGTACCCTTACTAAAACATCTCTCTGATTTACCTTACAATTTCTAGAAACTACACATACGTCAAGTGCCAAGGATGTTTCGATTTTGGGGCAGAACAGTGGGGGAAATTGGAGAAAGATTGCAACACGTGAAATATCCAAAATAAAACTTCTCTAATTTACCTTACAACTTTTAGAAATTGTACACACATCGAGTGCCAAGGATGTTTCAATTTTGGGGCAGGACAGTGGGGGGAAATTGAATAAGTGAACACGAAATCAACAAATGATCACAGGATGGTCCGGGAATGACTAGATATTCAGCCTCCTTAAAGGAGGAATGTGGGTAAAAATCTAAATTTCAATATCAATAATCGAAGTCTGCTTAATTCTATGACGGTGAAACCTATTTATGCAAAAACCTAAATAATGAAAAATACTAAAATAACTCAATTATAAATTACAAAACAAATGCTACAATTTATTTATTTATTCTTAAATAACTCCTAGATACTAGTACCAGTCCCTAATATTTAACTTCTCAAATATCCAATGCTCTCATGTTATGCTGACATCATTTGGTCTGAAAAGATCTTAGCTTGAGCGAGTCATGAGTAGATCAGTGCTCCAAAGAACTTGATGTATAAAGACAAAGTAGAATTCATGGGAAATGAGAACCAAAACAATCTTTCCGTCTGATCAAGAACCACTGGAAATCACCAGGAGAACAGTTCTAGATTGATCCTCATGCATATACTCAATTAGAAAAAATGTTTTTCTTCTGCAGTGATGGAAGGGTTGTGTGCAATACCCCAGAATTAATGGCTGCAACTGCATGAAAATGAGGAAGCACTGACCCAATCTAAATGATAAAGGGGTTTTCATGTCAATAATAAAATGAGTTCTTACATCGACAAACTCTGATAGTAAGGGGATCTATTTGCTGTTCAATCTGAATGATAAAGGGTTTTTTATGTCTTTTTCATAACAACATAGGGTCCCGTCTTCTTTTTGAAAATGATAGGGAGTGTGAGTGAAAATAAAGCATGAGTGAAGAATGCAAGTGACATCTTTTTATTTTTTGGGGGGATTTTGGTATGCACCCCTAATTAATAAAGATTATGTTTAACGAACCCTGTGGAAAGTAACCTTTAATGAGAAACCCTACCACATTAAACTGAAAATGTTGGGACTGAAATGCCCTTCCTCAGATCACGCGGTTTCATTATATGGTACATTTCCATTTTTGGAAATTCAAGCGTAAATTAGGGGATTCAAAGAGTAAGCAGTCAATCATCTGCAAATCAAAGTGGAACATTCCATATTTTCAGAAACATGCTATATTCTGCATGCATGCATTGATCATTCAATGTTGTTGGTAGTCATGATAAATAATACTCCGTAAAAATTGAAAATGAAGCATAAATCGAATAATTTTGAAATTGAATACATTCAATCATGCTGCGAAGTATTATACAAAATATTCCATGTATTTAAAAAAGGCGTAAATCTAAGGATTTTGGAGCGGGAAATATTTCATGGTCTACAGACATTGAACATTCATTGTTGCTCGAATTGCACATTAATTCTTAAGAAAATGCAGAAACCCAAGCATAAAACTTCAAATTTGAAAATTAGAAAACATTTACCATTTTGGATTGAACCGTGGCATTAAAACCATTTTATGCAATCAAAATTCAAAGTTGACTAGGCAAAATCTTACCATATAGGACGAGTGATTATTGCCTGGTCAGCATGCATGGAATGGCGCTTTAGGGTTTTTCAATCAATTGAGTTGACTCAGTGGTAATTGTAGACCAGTCAAAGCTGAAAAGGGTGGGGGTGGGGGTGGGGGTTTGGGGATTTCCTTTATTTTTTATTTTCGTCTACAACCCTTTCCTTTATTTCTTTTTCTATTTTTTTTGGTGACCAATAAATCTTTAAAATATCAAAATAACCTCCAGCTTATCAGTGATGGATCCATGCCGAACCTCAAAACTAAGTAATTCGAGGACACTTCAATATGTATCTTTTTTCTGCAAGTTCTTGTAAGGTTAGCTAGCACTGCAGTAATGCATTTAATGGCGGCATTGTTAATATCAGTAATAATATCCATTTCAAGGTTAGAACTTTTTAATACATATCTCCTATTACCATTCTCTCATCATTTGAATTTATTAATCCTATGGGCTCAACAAATATTATTGGAAACCAGTTGCGAAAGGTGTTTTCTGGAGGTCACCCAGAGACGGAGGCGAGGCGTAGTAGAAATGCCCTGGGTTAAAAGATCAATATCAGCCCAAAATTAATTCCAAAGCGAATGATCAACCTAAAATTAATCCAAAGTAAATGAAATCCAAAATACAAACTCAAAACCCATTATGATTGTTGAAGCCTTCCTCCAAGAGCTTTCTAATGTCAGGTAAGAAGTGATTACTTAAATAATTGTTAGAATATTGTTGAAGAAATGCGTGTGGCGAAGGAAATTTAGTGATTGTTTATTTGTATGGTTTGTGTTAAAAATAGACTCTAATAATTAAACTACAATTTGTGGTGTTCTTTAATCCTTATATAGTATAAATATGTAGCTTCTCATTTAGTTTAGTCATTGAGAAGTGAAAGACAAATAAGGCTAGAAGCCTTGTAGTCTTAGTGTGTAGTCTTCTTGAGTGTTGTGAAAGAGTGTTTGTGAGAAGTTGAATTTTTCTTTGTAATTATTCCATTTAAGACAAGAAATTTTGTTATTTGTTTTGAGTAAATTTCTCTTCTTATTGAGTGATATATTAGAGTTGTATACTCTAACTTTCTCAACAATTGGTATCAAGAGCGGGACGGTCAGGGATTGTTTTTGGTGGAGCTATCTTGACTTGTGATGAGTTCGGTACTCTGCAAGTTTGAAAGAGAGCTCGTTTGGTAGAGTCGAAGTCTTGATGACATGATGGGAGACCTTCAAATAGTTAGAGAAATCAAGAACCTCAACAACCAAAATTACAACACGTGGGCAACATGTATGGAGTCTTATCTACAAGGTTAAGACCTTTGCAAAGTTGTCGGCCGTAATGAAGTTACACAACCGGCGACAGAAGACACCAATGGCACCTTGCAGAAATGGAAGATTAAAGCAGGCAAAGCAATGTTTGCCTTAAAGACCACAATTAAAGAAGAAATATTGGAGCACATCAGGGATGCCATAACAACGAAATAAGCATGAGACACTTTTGTTACACTCTTTTCAAAGAAGAATGACACAAGACTGCAACTTCTTGAGAACCAGCTGCTATCGATGGCACAATGTGATAATGATTGCCCAGTACTTTCACAAGGTGAAGTCGATATGCTGCAGAATTTTAGAGTTGGATCTGACAGCTCCTATGGGGGAAACTAGGATAAAGGGAATAATTATCTATGGTTTGAGACCAGAATACCGAGGCTTCGTTACTGTAGTATAGGCATGACCGACACAACACTCGCTTGTTGAGTTTGAAAATTTGCTTGCCGGTCACGAAGCCATGGCTAAGAAAATGGGAGGAGTCTCGCTGAAGGGTGAGCAGGAAGCTCTCTATAGCAACAAAAGCAAAGGCAATTCCAAGCAGCACAACAAAGGTGAATCTAAAAAGAACTATCAAGGAGAGGGAGGCTCTCGTCCAGGGAGAGTTTCAAAGAATCACGATAATAGTAGAAAGTTTAATGGCAAGTGTTATAACTACGGGAAAATGGGTCACGTGGCGAAAGATTGTTGGACCAAAAAAAAGTCTGCTGAGAGTAATGCTGCTACTTCCAGTTCTAAGGAGGGTAGCGAATATGGTTGGGATGCCGAAACATTATTTTCTACGGAGGAAGAAGAATTAACTCTCACGGTAACAATACAAGAACGGATTGACTATAAGAATGACTGGATCGTAGACTCATGTTGCTCAAATCATATGACAGGTGATAAAGAGAAGTTGCAAAACCTGTCTGAGTACAAGGAAAGTTGTGTGGTGGTGACAATACCGATAGCTCACATCAGTAAGACGATAGTTACTCCTCGATACAATTCTAACAAGGTGCCACTCCAAGATGTCTACCTTGATCCAGGAATGAAGAAAAAATTGTTATCCATGGCTCAATTGACATCATCAGACCACTATGTCTTGTTCGGACTCCGAGATGTGAAGGTCTATCGTGACCTAAAAATCTTAGAAAATCCCACTATGGAGGGACGACGATTGGAGTCAGTCTATGTGATGTCAGCAGAGTCTGCATATGTAGACAAGACAAGAGAGAACGAGACAACATATTTGTGGCACATTCGATTGGGTCACGTTAGCTATTCCAAGCTAAGTGTGATGGTGAAGAAGTCGATGCTTAAGGGACTTCCTCATCTTGACGTGAGAATAGACGCGGTCTGTGTGGAATGCCAATATGGTAAAGCACACCAATTGCCATACGAAGAATCAAAGTTTAAAGCAAAGGAGCCATTAGAGTTAGTTCACTTTGATGTGTTCGGGCTCGTTAAACAACCATCAATTGGCGGAATGCGGTACATGGTGACGTTCATTGATGATTTCTCCAGATATGTGTGGGCTTTCTTTATGAAAGAAAAGCCTGAAACATTCTCAAAATTTAAAGAATTCAAAGAGATAGTTGAAAGTAAAGTGGGAAAGACGATCCGTTGCTCGCGAACAGATAACGGGGGAGAATATAGCTCAAACGAGTTCTCTCAATACCTACGAGTATGCCAAATATGTCAACATTATACTTGTGCCAATACGCCACAACAAAATGATGTAGTAGAGAGAAAGAACCGACATCTTGCAGAAATTTATAGAAGTATGCTACATGCGAAGTATGTACCTGGAAGATTTAGGGCGGAAGCTATGAAAACCGCAACTCATGTGATCAATAAACTTCCTCAACCAACGTTAGAGCAATGTTTTAAAAACCGGACCGAACATCGAACTGGTAAAATCACCGTGTCACGGGTCACCAATTCAACCGCGAGGCGAACCGCAGTTGAACCGTGACATCATAATTACGTCATTCTCAAAATATATATATTAAAAAAAAATCCTAATGGCCTGCAATCTAAACTATTTATTATTAAAGGTTAATTTTTCTAACTTTTTTTTAAAGAATGAATTTAAAAACAAAATAAATAAACATTCAATAAAATGAATTGAGGTAATTATTGCGATCAGAGCAAAATGACTTGTCTTCCATTTTCCCCCTGAAACTTTAGTTCTCTCTCTAAAATTCTCACACTGATCTGCAAATTTTCCATTTTCCCCTGAAACTCTCTCTCTCTTTAAAATTCTCACACTTATCTCTATTTTTCTCTCTCTCGCACTTTCTCTCTAAAATTTTATCTGAATATTTACCGACTTTAAAATACACTTAGTTCGTATGTCGATTGTTCTTGTGCCGTCTCCTGTCATCGTTTTTGTCAGAGGCTACAATGGAGACTGAAGACTTTGTCGGAGATGCTGAGAGAGAGATCAGAGCTGATTCTGCTGAACGGTTGTAAGAGAGAGAGAAGAGAAACAAACGAGGCAAAGCAGCGGTGGCGATCTTTGAGGCTTTAGGGTTTTTCTCTGGAAGCAATTTATACAAATGAGAAGTGGAAAAAAACCTGACCGGTTCTCTATGGCTCGTTTCGGTTTGACGATCCGGCGGTTGAACAGGTGTGAACCGGCCGGTTTGGCTGTTTTTGGTCTAAAACGATTTTGAGAGGTTAATTGGACTAGAAACTAGCCCGGTTGGCGGTTCAATTGGGCGGTCCGGTCCGGTTTTTAAAACAATGCGTTAGAGTTTGCTTCACCCTTTGGAGACTGTGGAACATGAAACCTTCAATTAGCTACTTTCGAGTATTTGACTGTGTATTCTAAGTATTTGTTCCTGATCATTTACGTAGCAAGTTTGATAAGAAAGCATTTTATCTTTGTGGGATACAACAACCAAAGAAAAGGTTGGAAATGTTTCGATTCTACGAATGGAAGATGCTACATTTCATGAGATGTGGTGTTCGATGAAGCATCTGTTGAGAAAGTTATAGTACACAACTCTAATATATTACTCAATAAGAAGAGAAATTTACTCAAAATAAGTAACCAAATTACTTGTATTAAATGGAAGAATTACAAAGAAAAACTCAATTTCTCACAAACAGTATTTCACAACACTCAAGAAGACTACACAGTTAGACTACAAAGTTTCTAGCCTTATTTGTCTTTCACTTCTCAATGATTAAATCAAATGAGAAGCTACCTATTTATACTACATAAGGATTAAGGAGAACCACATATTGTGGTTTAATTATTAGAGTCTATGTTTAACACAAACCATATAAATAAACAATCACTAAATTTCCTTAGCTATACACATTTCTTCAACAATATTTTGACAATTATTTAAGTAATCACTTCTTACCTAACATTAGAAGGTTATTGGAGGAAGGTTTCAATAATTATAATGAGTTTGGATTTTGGACTTCATTTGCTTTGGATTAATTTTGGGCAGATCATTTGCTTTGAGATTAATTTTGGGCTGTTGTTGATCTTGTAACACTTCTCAATTTCAACTCTCGTTCTTTGTACCTCATTGAGTTGACGCCAAAACTTTAGAACTTGCCAGTACTCAAACTCTTTGTGAATAAGTCTACAATTTTTACATCTATTTTGATCTGCTTCATCTCAATCTCTTCTTGCAAAACCTTTTCTTTGATAAAGTAATAGTGCACTTCTACATGTTTAGTTCTTGCATGAAAGACTGGATTTTATGCCAAGTGAATTGCCGACTAGTTGTCATAGTACAACGAAATTGCACATTCTACTAGTTGATGTAGATCGTTCATTAGTTGTATCAGCCACGTATTCTTGAGTTGCTATTGCTGTTGCTTGGTACTCAACTTAGGTGGTTGACAATGATACCGTTCGCTGTCTCTGACTACACCAAGAAATCGTTCTGGAACCAAGCTTAAACATGTACCCAGTTGTTGACCTCCTGGTGTCATGATCTCCTGCGTAGTCAGCATCGCAATAACCAACTAACTTGCAATCTTCACTTCTCTTGTACATAAGACCATAGTCTATATTGTATTCTTCACATTTCTCAGTATTCGTTGAACTGCTTCCAAATGAGTCTTCTTTGGATTTTGCATGTATTGACTCACTACACCAACTGCATAAGAAATGTCAGGTCGAGTCAAGGTTAAGTAGATCAGGCTACCTACCAATTGTCAATACATCGTTGCATCCGCTAAGTCTTTGCCTTCATGTGCACACATCTTGAAATTGGTTTGCATTCAAACATCCCAAACTTCTACAACAAATCTTTGACATATTTCTCTTGATAGAGAAATATCTCTTCTTGTGCTCGATCAATCTCTATCCCAAGAAAGTGCTTTACTTGTCCAAGTTCTTTCATTTGGAAACGAACTGACAAGTTCTCATTCTCGTCTCCAGTGATGACTAGATCATTAACATACACTAGCAACAACATCTAATTTTCCTCCATTGGCTTTGACTAATAAGCTGGAATCTGTAGGTATTATTGAATAACCACTTTGAGTTAGAAATTCATCAATCTTACCATACCAAGCCCTAAGTGCTTGTTTTAATTCATGGAGTGCCTTCTGCAACTTACACACATGCTTAGGACGACCTTGGTTCTGAAAACCCATTGGTTGAATCATGTAGATCTCCCGATCCGGCTCTCCATGAAGGAAGGCATTCTTGACATCCATCTATCACAAATTCCAGTCTTTGTTGATTGCAAGCGCAAGTAGAACTCGTACGGCTATAAGTTTTGCCACCGGACTAAATGCTTCATCATAGTCTAGTTCGTATTGTTGAGATAAATCACGAGCTACCAATCAAGCCTTGTACCTCTTGATTGACCCATCTTGGCGACGCTTTGTCTTGTAAACCCATTTGTAGGATATGGGTTTCACATCTCTTGGCTTTGACACTAGATCCCAAGTTTGATTTTTCTCAAGTGCAATGATCTTTTCTTTCCATAGCTGTAACGTACTTAGAACTTTGTGATGCTTCTTCAAATGTATCAGGTTCTGTTACAATTACTTCTTTAACTATGGCTGCATTGGTGTATTTGTGATTTGGCTTTCGTGATCTTGTTGACCTTCGAAGTTGTGATTGTGGAGTTGATTCTTCCACTTCACTCGGTTTATCATCTTGTTGATACACACCAGTTTGCCAAGGATTCTGAACGAACCTTTGCTCGACATCATCATTGTCGTTTGGATCTTTTGGTTCGTCTGGACTTGATTGAAGTTGAACAGTATGAGACCCCATCTTCTGTTGTATCTTGTTTCCAAATTCTCTCAAGTCTGGCAACACCTCCTGTTCTGAGGACCACCAAGAAGATGTTGTAGGGACTATGTACACCATGTAGCCTATTTGTTATAAGTATGGACCCACATTGGTATGATATTTTCCACTTTGAGCTTAAGCTCTCATGGCTTTGCTTTTGAACTCTACCCAAAAGGTCTCATACCAATGGAGATATTGTCCACACTTATGAACCCATGATCTTTCCCACTTCTAGTCAATGTAGGACTTTGGTCGTACACCTAACAATCCTCCCTTCGAACAAAGGACCCTCGGGCCTCCCCTCAAATGATCATCCATCTGTCTTCTCTTTACCAAGGTCAACTAAATCATCTTCACCGCGTTGGAGCACACGCCTTACGTGAAACACCTAAGCACTGCCTACCTTGAGACTTGGTCAACTCCTCTTCACCATGTTGGAGCACTCGCCTCACGTGAAGCACCAGAGTATCGTCTACCTCGAGAGTTCGCTCTATCCTAGTCAACTTCTCTTCACCGTGTTGGGGTCAGGACATGTCCATGAAGCATTCGGAGCAAACTGTCTGTCCAATAGAGCTCATCCACGGATCTTATCACGAGCTAACCGAGGCCCACCACCTTTGTTCGACATTCTGAGGAAATCTTCTACATGACTAAGTCAGGGGCGTGACTCTGATACCATTTGTAAGGACAATGTACACCACATATCCCATTTGTTTTAAATATGGACTCACACATATCTCTACATTGGTATGATGTTGTTTACTTTGGGCTTAAGCCCTCTTGGCTTTGCTTTTGGACTCTACCAAAAGGCCTCATACCAATGGAGATATTTTCCAAACTCATAAATCCAAGATCCTCCCCACTTCTAGTTGATGTGGGACTTTGGTCGTACACCTAACAGGTTATGAGTGGGGTGAAATGCTCCTAGGACTCTGGCCCTAGGCTTTTGGGCAAGCCCCTAGGCATAAAAATTGGGCGGAACTGAGGGCTTGGGGCGTAAGTCCGAAGGGCTTTTTCTTTTTATTTATTTATATTTTAGTAAATTAAATTTTAATTAAAATTAAGTTGTTTTAAGTTTTTAACTAACATTAGCATTTACTGTCCCGTTTTTAACTAACTTTACAATTGTATCACATTTTTTAACATAAGTTGTAGTCATATGGTCAATTATAACTAAAAAGTGTAGTTCATAGTAACTAAAATTACTGAGAAATTTTTTAATTGCAAACGCTGTAGCTAAAGTGGGTGGTGGCAGCACGGTGGTGATGACGGAAGGCGGCAACTGAAAGGTTCCGTCGACGGCGGCCAATGGGACTACAAATTAATTATGAAAATTAGAAATGTAGTGTAAAATAGGACATGGAATTAATTAATCTTTTAAAGTAACTCGGGTTATTTTTAGAAAATAATCCTAAAATCTAGTCAACGCCTACTTCTCTCATCTTCTCATTGAGTGATTAAATAGATATCTCTGATAAGGATTGAACTTGCATCTTTACTTATTTATATTCTATTATCTTATATAAGTTTCCATTGTTCTTTGTTAGTGACTTGGCATAATTTTTTAATATATGTTCGATGATTTTTGTTAAAACTGAAAACTAAAACTGAATGCCGAATTTTTGTGTGCTGAAAATGATGAGTCAAAATCTGTTTGGTTATGCACTGAAAAATAAGCACTGAATCGAATAAACTGATTGATAAATATTGCATGTTGAAGACTGATTTTTTTAAATTTTGGCAATTATATTCCTCACTACTTTCCATTGAAATTGTGAGACAACGGCTTTGTTGTTGTTGTGAGACTTATATTTTTTGTTGAACTTTTTTTTAATAGAAAAATATATGTAGTTAAACATTCAAGCATAAACTTGCAAATGATAATTTAATTTTTCTCAAAAATAATATATAAAAAATTGGATTCGAAGGTACTTTTAATAGATTAATTGATTTTCTCTTAATTTCTTGTAAGTTTGTAAAATATTACTTTAGCTATGTTGAAATATTTGAATTCAACTTAAGGTTATTTTAGTTATCATTTAAAATTTCAATTGAATAACCAAGTGGTTTTGGCCCGGCGGTCATGTAACCACTCCCTTGTGAGGGGTGGGGAATTCGAACTTTGGTGTATTCGAGGTATTTCTAGTGGAAAGTGAATTGTTATAAACTAGACTATCGCTTCTAAAAAAATTGTAATTGAATTAATTTAAAGCTGACAATTGGGTTTTAGTTATTAATTTTCATTTTTTTTTAAGTTACAAGTGCATTAAGTAATGTTTGTGAATATTAATTGAACAATTTCATTTTAGTAGGGGTATTTAAGTAATTCAAATAAATGCAACTTCGATTGTAAAACGTAGAGAATAAAATTTGAATGCTAATCAAGAGGATTTTTTTTGCGGTATAAAATTTATGTCAAATACTAATTGGGGGTACTTTTGGGATGTTCAAATATGTATATATATATATTTTTAAATGAATAGTCTTTTAGTAATGTTACAAGACTTGTACCAAAAAAAAAAAAAAAAAAAAAGAAAAAAAATTAAAACAAGAGGTTAAATTTGGGACTTTTTTAAAAACAAAATAAAATAAAATTAAGAGGTGCTTTTTATTAAGTGGTTGCAAATTGTGTTATCAAACCTTTTTAATGTACTAAACCTAATTAATTCAATTTTAAGTGTTTAATAAATTTAATTTTGAGAATAGTGGCAAAAAGTTAGGCCATTTTTTTTGCCATCTTACACTTTTTCCAACCATTCTTTTTCTATTATCTGTAGGTATTATCTAATTATTATATATATTTAGAAAATCATATTTCATCAGGCATACGCTCCATGCCTCGGAGCATTTATGCCACTTATGCCCCGCCTCGCGCCCTCTCCTTTTACAACAGTGATCAGAATTTTTTTTGGGAAAAACTGAAAACTCCTCTGGCTAAAATGCTCTGATCGAGTAAAAATGACCATTGTAATGTATTTTTTCCATTTTTCCTCTGTTCCCAGAAAACTTGGAACAAAAACACAAAAAAAAATTGTTTCTTATTCTTTTCTTATAACATTTCCCTATTCTTTGGCAGCCAAAGTTGTTAAGCCACTTGGTGATGCAAAAAAGGAGAAATCTACAAGTTCTGTAAACCTGTCAAACTGCTTTACGGATCCTGAGAAATTTGTTGATGAAATCTTAGAAAAGACATCAGCTTTAGTCCTTTCAGAGGCAAGTCAATTCTTATGCTTTTCATCACATTTTTTATATGCATTTTCTGATTTTGGCCTGAGAAGTTATGTTTTGCAGATCAAAGAGGAGAACATAAAGCTACATGGAGAACAACTCGGTGCCTTTTTATCAACAAGCATCAAAAAGCAGCTTAGCTTGGATTTGAAAAACTTGGCTGTAAGCATTTTGGTGCCCTCTTAAAACCTAATGGTGTTTGGTTAGTGTTTCTGCTTCAGTTTTTATCCCCCCAGAAATATTCCAACTAAAATTGGAAAACAGGAATAAAAAAATTTGTTTCTGTTCAATCACTGAAATTTGTTTTGCAAGTCTCGGAAGTCGGAACAGGACAAAAAACTATATTTTTTTGCCTATAATCTGTTTCTGTTCCAATTAAAGAAAATAAAAAAATTGAAACATAAACACTAAACCAAACGCTGCCAACAAAACATATATCCTCGTGGAAAATGATGTAGATAAACTATGGGTTCAGCCCAAATTCAGGGGTGCAAAGTGCAATGTTGGTTTATTTATTACTTGCCCGTCCTATACAAGGTTCTTGACTAACTCCGGTGACATAAGTCACCGAAATTGTACGACTGGGTTAACTTGACACAAGTAAAATATGAGGGTGCAATATATGATGGTTAAAAAATCAGAAAGCAAACTGAAACTATAACTAAACTTTAAGGGTGCGAAGTGAGATTTATCCAATATTTATTTTTTTCTTGTCTTTTTGTTCTGAAAAACTTCAACAGAACAAATCCTATCTTTTGTGCCTATTGATCTGTTTCTGTTCCAAGATTTATGGGAATGAAAACAAAAAACTGAAACAAAATCACTAGCCAAACAATACCAATAAAACTTTTTTTCCTTCGTGAAAAACTATATTATGAAACTTTGTTTTCATAAACAAAAAAAACTATTTTCATAAAACAAAATAACTATATTATGACCCTCCCCCTCTCTCTCTCGTTTTTATTTCAATATTTTTGCAGTTTGAAATTGAGTTGTTAATAGCAACATATGGTATGGTTTTTCTTCATTGCAGACGATATACAAGAATACAGCATATACAGAAGGATTTCACTCCGGAATTCAATTCCAACCAAAGCGCAAGTAATTCAAAGGTTTATTTATTGTTGAAATATAGATCATATTTTTCAAGAAGTTGGATACTGTGATTCTATGCGCTTTACCGAATTTTCAATGTACAATAGTCTTCGATAATCCTATGTTCTTTATACTACAATCCATGTTTTAGTCTTCTCATAATAGTAGTACTTATACGGTGTTTTGGCTGTGGCTAGGATTGTTGTGTTCTTATTCATTTAAGTTGTTTCCAGATTGCCATCACGATGTTTTTGAATTACAAACCAAACAAACCATAAGGTCGTTACTGAAGTGAGAGTTGGTCCCAAAGAAAACATTTGACGTGTAGTTCGGTTGCTTCATCTTGTTGTGGTGGTGGGTTGGGGGGGGGGATGTTCATTGTTGAAAGGGCGGGTTTGGGAGATGTGTTTAATTATCCTTATAGTTTACAAAGTAACATGTATATTGTGAAGTTTCACTTTTGTTTTAATTTGATCAAATGGGATTAAAATTTGAACATAAAAGGCCACCAGCGACAGATCTAGAAAATAGATTAGAGGGCGAGCGGAACTATTTTTTTTTTTTTAACATGTTTATTAGATATTTATATAAATCAGGGAAATTTTTATGAAATCCTAAGGGTTTTAATTGATTTTTCTTTTTTCAAGGTAAAAATAAAAAAATTCAAAATTTGGGGAGGGGCTTGAGCCTCCCAAGGTGGAAGGTGGCTCCGTCCCTGCATGTAGCGCATGTGAAATGACGCCTATTAAACCCTAGTTGTGTATTCTCAGTTTTTTTCTCCCTTGAATGCAAATTCTATAATTTGCTAATTCAAAAATTCAAATATGCTAAGTAGGGTGAGAAAAAATCGTCCAACACGCCCCCCCATTAATTGGTTGTCCAGCATGGATCCACGCATTGCGCAGGTATATATTACACCAACCTGATATTTCTTGGTTGGATGGTGGGTTGAGATGCTATTTATTGGGTTCAACCCGACCTGTTTGAAATGTCAAAATGATGTTTTGTTTCTCATATGTATAGTCTTTATGGGTTAGGGTTTCAGTTGATCTTCCATTTTCCGTCCCTCTATCAAACCCTGGTATCCAACTGTTGCTTTCATTCATATGTGTCTTTCTTCTTATCCTTTCTTAGTCTTTGTGGAGAAAAACTCCATCACTCCATGCATGAGCCCAATCATGGTCTTGAACCACCGGTTATGGCAGTATTGGAGATGGCTGGAGCAGGTACCTTGCCTAATGCCTACTATGTGAAATGAATCGGTATGTTTTGAATAATTCTTTTGCCTATTGTTTTGGCACTTGATTTCGTTTGTTGATTTGCCGATTTCGCTATTGATTTGTCAATTACTTGAACATCAACCTATAATTTAAGCTTCAAAGTAAAATTAATTTTTTTATTTTATTTTATTTTATTTTTTGTCTCTGGCCAAAAGGTATTGGTTTTAAAAAGTTAAATAACATTTTCTTTAGGTAATAAATTTTCTAGGGTTAGTTAATTATACTTCTTATTTTTTGAATATTAAGTAGTGCTTTTATTGATTTTAATAGTTAATTTTTAGGGTGTTTATGGGGCAAGTTCCTTATTTTACTCTTAATTTTTAAAAACTCTCATACGTAATTACAACTTGCAACTTTTGATTTAGTCCCGCGCATTAGAAAAAAGCAGAAGGCCTAATACACGCGCTGCGTTCTTATAGTTACATATATTTAACTTGTGTATATTTAACTTGTGTGTAAAATATTTGTTAGATGTAACAAGTATTAACATATTACACTCCTCTATTTAGGACTAATCACCAATTATCCTTATTTTTTCTCCATGATAAATTAAAAATTAGTGATAGTTTGATTGGTATTTACACATGATTATGTTTAGGCATTTTAAGATTATAGGACTGTAAATTAAATTTTAGAACTAACAGGATTAAAACTTATACAAATCATAAAAATAGGAGTTCTCTATGAATTGCTCACTTTTCTATGCGAACTATTTGCACTTAATTTTCCATTCTTATTACAAGCATTGCTGTGATTAATTTTGATATTATCTTAAAAAATAAAGGTAAAAGTGTTTCAAAACATCACAGATTTTTTTGGTATTATTTTAACATAGAATTTTTTTTTTAAAAAAAGAGTTATATTAACTTAAGACATCAATCGCTCCTTTTATATATTATATTCTTTATAGTTTAGTAGGAATTAGGGGATACAAATTTTAATGGTTCTATCTTTTGATAGTTTTTCAATGTTTTTGCATATATGTTTCCCAAACGCCACTTGTCGACTTCTGTTTTTTAACAAAATTTTCAAATGTTGTAGTGTTATTTTTCACCAACTCCATTTTCATCTACTAGGAGAAAACTATATGATATAGAGTGGATAGCTCTAGTTTGAGTACTTTCCAGTAATTGATGTGAACAAAAATTAAACATGCAATCCTCGATTTGTAGGAAAGATTTGGTTTCGATAGAATGATGAGAAATATGCAATTTTGGTCAACACAAAAAATTTCACTATGAGAGAAGAGGGAGAAATTCCCATAACCTCAACTATAACACCATGTTAGGAGATTCGAACTTAAAGGGTTAATGAATTTTTTGGTCCCTCACAAATGCGGCGAGACCGGTGTTCAATTGGCCCTGGGTATTTGAAATAGACAATTTAGCCCCTGATATTTCATTTTTGGTTTCTAATTGGCCTGATTAACAAATCTGTTAGGTTAATTTAACGATTAATGTTAAACTAAGGCTATTTTAGTCATTTCATGTCAAAAAATAAAGTCATTTTGTCCTTTTAAACAATAAAGTTTATTTAAAAAATATTTAAAATTTTAGGGTGTTAAATATAATTTTAAGGCAAAGCCTTGGGCTTATGGCGGTCGTGTAAATATAATCCAAGTGAGCTCCTCCACCATCCTCCTCTTTAGCAATCTTCTTCCTTTTCTTCCACGATGATTCAACTGCATGACTGGTGCCGGAACCCTTAACCGATTCTTCACCTGTACAAGAAATATTGTAAAAAAAAAATCGTATAGAACCTGCCACTACCGCCACGATTGACAGTCACCACCGCGCCGATCAACAAAGCCATCAACGCTACACATTTCAATGGCCATCAACCAGTCCCCGTCCTCCATTCGCCACCCTCACCCCGTTTGGTCATTTCGTTGCTCTCTCTCTCTCTCTCTGCGCGTATGCGCACATGTAAAATTCATTCATGGATATATAGATCCGTGCTTGGATTTTTTTTTTTAATTTATATAATGTGTGTGTGTGTGTATTTAGAGAGCGAGTGGAGTGGAGATGAGAGAAGAGAGATGGGGGTTGGGCGGTGAGATTGAAGACGAAGAAGAAAAGATTTGAGAAAAAGGAAAAAACATTTTGATTGTTCACTCGGGAGAGAGAGGTAGGAGATGTTGGCTAGGAAAGTGGCAATGGCGGGGGGCAGAGGAGGCGGTGGCGGCGGCGAGGGGTAAAAGGGAAAAAATTGTTGCTTGGGAAGAGAATGGGTAATTGGGTTGTTGAGATTTGGCCTCCGGCTGCGGAGATGGTGAAGGTGGGAGGGAATCATCAACGGGAAGAGGGAGGATTGGTGGAGGATCCGAAGGTAATGATGGAGTAGATGGGTGGTGGTGGCAATAGCAGAGGCACCGGTGGCGGCGGAGTGAAGTGACACTATAAAACTTAAGAGGAGACTGAGGACGAAGATGAATTCAACCTTTTTTGGTCTTTTGAAGTACAGGCCTCTGTTCTTAATGTGTGTTTGGGAAAAAGGAAAAAATATTGACCCCCAGATGATTTTTCAAATTAACTCCATTGACTAGAATTGACCAAAATAGTCATAGTTTAACGTTGACCGTTAAATTGATCTAATAGATTTGTCAATTGGGCCAATTGGAAATAAAAAACGCAATGTCAAGGGCCAAATTGTTTATTTCTAAATAACGAGGACAAATTGAACACTAATTTCATTTGTGAGGGACCAAAAAGTCATTAACCCTAACTTAAAACCATATGATATAAAGTGTAGTAGTTCCGTTAAGTTATATAGTGGTTCGGCGATTCTCAAGTAATAAATGTAAGATAAGAATTTAACATCATCAATTATAATACGGGTTTAACAAAGTCATTATTAGATAAAAATACAATAATAATTGGAGAATTAGAGATGTTTGATTAATATTAGGGATTTTTTTTTATTTAAAAAAATATAAAAGCAAATTACTTCAACATATGAGCTCCCCAACACTTTCAAATGATGCATCCTTCTGTAGAGAGAAGAGAGAGAGAGAGAGAGAGAGTAAACAAATTAATAAGGTTTTCATGAACTACTAAACAAAAAATAAGAATGGGTTTAAGAATTACATACCATATATAATTGCAAGAGGAATGTATAATAGTTTGTTTTGAATGATCCTCCTCTTCTTCCTTTGATGATGATGAAGAATTTATATTCCTATCAAACAACCCAATTCCTATTATTGAATGGAACAATGGCCACCCCATGATTCATTTCCTACAATTAAGACCCATATTAATCCATGCTTACTTATTTAACCCAAAAATACATGCATTAACATCTGCTTTTTGGTCCACAATTTCAAAATTTCCAACAAGTCTCCGCGAAGTTATTATATTATGTTAAAAAGAGTAAATATCACACGAATAGTATTTTGTGATTGTTTCAACAATGTATTGCATATCTTATGTTATTTTTATATTTTTTATTCCACAAAAAATAAAATATTAATTAAATACAAGTTTAACGCAAAAGTGAGTTCTTCGCAATTTATGCCATGGGTGAACTTGGTGTCAAATATAGCACAATTCGAGGGTTGTACTATTTTTGACGAATGTTGAATTTAAAAAAAAAATATAGTTGAAAACTATCATAATAAGAGTTAAGTAAAGTTAGTCACAAGTTTTGGCATCAACGCAAATTTTGGAGATGCTATAAGTAGTATATATGGAATGGAATGGGGGTAGAGGTTTAGGATTCGTTTGCTTTGCATTCAATTTTTCCTACTATTTCTAATTTAAAAATTAAAACAATTAAAATAAGGATGTATGCAATTATATGTTTTGTTCTCATCTAAGAATTTGTTCGTTTTTTCTCAATTAAATTAATTTTTTTTTAATTAAATTAAAAATTCTGAAAACAAAAACAAAATTAGGCAGTCAGAATATTAAAGATATCAACTCTTTATTTTAGCATTTCAAATTTAAAATTTAGCCGCCAAATAAGTAATAAGATATCAACTTTTCATGGTAAATTAGAAAATGAATCAAATTGTAGATTGCATTGTATTCAATTCTCACCGCGATGAGAAACGGGGACGTCATCTCCGTGGGCCTCAATTCGCCGGTATCTTGACCGGAACGGCCAAAAAGAGAGCAGCTGTCTCAACCTCAGGCACCGGCGGCTCCGGCCATCCTCGTTAGACGAACCCTCCGATTCGACGTCTCTCCGATCGCAAGAAACCGGCAGTCCGTTCCGGCAAACCGGGCAAGAATTATGAAGCCTCAACCACGGAACGATACAATCCGAGTGATATATGTGTTTACACGGCAATTCTCTGGCCTCGCGGCCAATTTTAAACTCCTCCATACAGACCGGACAGTTGGAATCCGTCACCAGATGCTCCGGCGTGATTTTCACTGTTGGTATGGCGTCAATTGTGGATTCCGGCGCTGGATCTGGGCCGGGCCGATCGTTCTGGGTTAGCTCTTCTATTAGCTCATTCAAGCTCGGCCCGATAAAGTAATTCCTGGGATCGACTCCTGGAGGGATCAGTCTCTCGGGCCCACGGTCTGGGATAGGACCATGCCCCGTGGGCCTGAGAATGATCCAAGACCTTGGACGGGCCAAAATTCCACTTTCGGGCCCCCAATCATCTTCTCTCCCTGCTAAAATGCGGTTTCGCCTCCACGGCCAAAACCGACCTTGGGCTTCTCCTTCTCTATCCGATGGTCCTCGGGGGCTCGCATTTGGAAACCGGTTTGGACGCTGGCTTAGGGGCCCGAAAACGAGGGACAAGGCTTCTAGTATTCGGTCATCCGGGGAGAGATTGAATTCGGGGAAATCAAACACAAGCCTTGGCATTGTCATGTCAATTTCTTGAAGAAATTGACCGAAACATCGAGGGCAAACGATCTCTGACGGGTTTTCGGTGGAGATCCTGACCGTCCGATTGCACTGGAAACACCAATATGACTGGTAGACTCTGTTTTCATTGTTTGTTACAGGAGGAGGGCTTGAAGACATGGTTCAATGTTCCCTGTTTGGATTCAAAAACTAATAATTGATGAAATTTTTGAACAACTTCTCCCTCTCTCTCTCTCTCTCTCTCTATATATATATATATATATATATATTCAGAGAGAGAGAAAGAGAGAGAGAGAGAGCATTTTAGAAAATTTAAGTTGTACTTTATTACATTGGTTGGTACTTGGAACAATTTTCTGAATTGTGCTTCAAGGCTTCTTGAAAGATATAGGAAGTTTAGGCTAAATGTCACTTTGTAATCCTATAATTTTAATGCAATTGCACTTTGCTCCCCAAACTTTGAAATTTGTACATTACTCACCAATGTTTTATTTTTTGCGCCTAATTGAACCAACTGTACAATTGCAACCACTTTTTAGATCAGAGTGCAATCATATTCAAAATTCAAGGGTAAAAAGGTTCAATTTAGCATTTCCTATTATTCTACTATTTTTACATAATGTGCAACTAAATCCGGCGACACAAGTGACAAAAATTGTACAATTAGATTAATTCGAAATAAAATTAAAATATTACGGAGCAATATGTGAAAATTAATAGATCAGGGAGCAATGTAAACTATACTTAAATTCAATGGTGAAAATGAAATTTATTTATTTCCCTTTGTTTTTGTTGATTGGGATTTTTTTTCTTCAGAAAATTCGACTAAAAATAAAATAATATTATATTTTACCGTTGATGCCTTTTTAATTTAGTTTGTGAAGATTTTCTTAAAATACAAAATTACTGATTTGACCCTTGAGGTTTTTGATTTTTTAAGTTTTGCCAATTGTATTGAAGATGCTCCAAATAGTTGACAATGGAAGAAAAGAAGCAGCACTTTTTTTAGATGATTGCGTTGACAAAGCAAAGGATGTTTGATGTATTGTGCAAAGGCTTCTTATGAAAAGGTTTTTGGGTTTTCTCACACTTGAACATAATGGTATTGGCTGGCTAAAGGAACTATAAATATGCCATAAGATATTAAAAGGGTGAAATGCAATCACAAATTAAATTGAAAATATAAATTTTGTTTTATTCCTTTTTCTTTTCACCTATGAGTTTGACAAAACACTATATAACAGCTCTTGAAAATCTTCATTGTAAACGGGAAGACACGTTCAAAAAATAAATTTCATTATCATGTTGATTGACACAACATGTTTTTAATAAAAAAAAACTTCAGATACATCATTTTTGAATGATTATGTATATAAATAACTATAGAATATAAGCTGCCAGATCGAAAACTTTAAAATGAGACTAATATCGAATTCAATACCAAATGTACGTATTATTTGCTGAATTCCAAAACATCCATGTCTACTTTATGAAGTAGTTGTAGACGAATGTCGAATTCAATACCAAATGTTGGCATTAATTTTGATCAAGTTTATTTGTTGAAGAAAATTTGAAATGTCTATGTTTTAAAATAGTTATAGGCAAATGTTGAAATCACCCATGATGTCAATGTTAATTTGGTTACATACATTTTTTTTTTTTAAATTCAACAACCGTTAATATTCAACAACAAAAGCTGGTGTTAAAATTGTTAACATACATTTTTTGTTCAATTCGACGACATAAGTTATTTTTTATTATTTAAATATGAAAAAAAATAGAGTAATGAAAAAAAAATTGATTTAAAATTACAATAATTATCTAAGAATCTTTCATATTTTTGAATTCGAAAACAGGAGATTGATTGGAATATAAACAAAAATGGATATAAATTTGAATTTTGATAAAAAAAAATTTGGTACATATGATAAAACATGAAAATACGGACACCTATTAAAGGTTTCTGGTTTCATTACATAAAATAAAAGGTCTGTCACATCCTTTGAGAGATTTAACATCAATCTAAACTCCTAGTTGTCTTCTATTCCTCTGCTAGTCAGATGATCAACACATTTGCCGTCTTCTCTCAGCATCAGTTGTATCATGTAATTGTTTGCCTTCATCATCCACTTGTGAATTTTGTCAGATGATGTATATAGAGGGATCTCCTATAAATAAGGTAACTAAAATCAAGGATTTAAAATGGAAAAATCTTTCAGATCTTAACTCTCTTAACATCCGTGTGGGCAATAGAGTCGATGAAAATATTAAAAATTTGAAAATAAGTTTAAAACGTAATGAAAACTTTAATTAATGGATTAAAAAGTGAAGAGGAAAAAGAAAAAAAAAATGAAAGAAAGAAAAGCTAACGGGATAGAAAGATAATATGAGTACCTTAATGGGTGGAATCGAGAATTTTTTCATAATTTAACTTATTTTTTATTTTACCATCCTCAATTTTAACAATAATCACGTTACTAATAAAATTTTGGACTAAAGTAAAAAATAGGACATTTCATTCGTATGGCAAAGCTGAAATGCTGAATAGGGATTCAATCTTTTATCTTCAAGTTTTTTCATTAAAGGCACAGATATTGTCACGACTCTTATTCCATACGTTGTCTGTGATTTTATTTGTAACAAAAGAAGTGTATTGTACTTTTATAATAATAATAATAAAAGAAACCATCACTCGATCTCGTTTCTTCGAGATTTTTTTTTTAATTAAAATTAGGTGCAAGTCTCTTATTATTGTATTCTTAATCTCTTTTTTATTTATTAACTCGTGAATTGTGTCTATATTATAAAATATAGGTTGATGTGGCCAGAAAATCTTCAGTGAACGGATAAAATTAGAAAATACTAAAGATGATACTGATGTGGTGTCAGCCAAAGAACCTGCGGCATGAGAATAAATTAGTTTGTTTTTTATATGAACAAAAAATTGTAATTGAATTAACATAATACCTTTCCTTTTTATAAGTTGCCTAGATTATGGCCGTTTGATATGGTTGAAGTAGTCTTCCCCCATGATCCATTGCTGTTTAGTTGGGAGTGGTTCTGAACTCAGTGCAATATGAGAGTGTGGGGTTTGACAGAGTTATGTTCTTTGACTTCCCACTTGTTGGATCCACGCAATAGATCACCAAATTGGACCACTTTCCTCGGCCTGGATCCGTCTGAGCATTGGGCCTCTTTATTGTGTTTGCTCAAGATAACTTGTGGGATTATCGTGATGGGTTTCATCTAAGCTATGTGTTGGGTTGCCAATAGCAGGCCTTTTCCTAACTCGGTTTTACCAGCCAGATTTCTACCGAACCTGGGTCTGGATTCTTGGTCCAATTTCATTATCAAGCTTCTCTTGAAAGCTAAAGCTAGTATCAGGAAATTCTCCCTCAACATTTGCCCCCCTGACTTGAGTGTTGATTCGAAGAAGAAAGACGAAAGGTCATCTTCTCCATTCGATAATCACAGTTCAGTAAATTTTCTTCCATTCACTTTCTTCTTTATCAACTTTCTGTCGTCTTCATCTTTCCACTCCATTTCTTTTTTTGCTCGTTTTCCTGTTAAGGCTTCTAGCCCATCAAATAGTCTTGTGGAGGTCGGTTTATCGTCCATGCCGCTTACCGAAGCAGCAATGCCAACTGACAGTCCTCTTTCCACCAATTCCCCAGTGAATTAGGGTAACCGTGGTGCCAGTAATTTTAAGGAATAGGAACTCCTTGAATTCCGAAAGCAATATAAAATCCCCGCTTCAATTACCATTAAGGTTCTGAATGAGGACGAACGTCCTTACTCCTTAGGGGAGTATAAAATATGTATTTTCGTTTGGATGTTTGAGTATTGCCTTAGCCTTTCTTTCTCTCCTTTTCTTTGTGAGCTCTTTTGTCAATTAGAGATCACTCCTGCCCAATTAATCCCTAATGGTTTTTACCAAATAATAGGGGCCCTAGCCCTTTCTTTATATTAGTATAAGATCCAAACATTTTGACATATAATAAAATACCGTATTCATAATTTCCTATTAGTTATAAGATCATTTCACCTTACGATTGGAAGTTACAATAGTACCGTAACATGTACATCTGTGTCATTTAAAGTGACTATCAGTGTCAGGGCCATTTAATATCCTCAATGGTAGGGGCAGTCACCCGCAGGATTTGCACTCCTAACGGGTCCATATATATCGATAACACAATCAATCACTTGTAGGATTAATCCTCCTGTCAGGTCATAATATATCAACAACATAATCAATCATCTGCAGGACTTGCCATTCTAACAGGTCATAATATATCGTCCTACAAGACACGCCCTTCTATTAGAACCAACAACATCCCGCAGGACATGCCCTCCTAACATCACACTATGGCATAGTCAGATAATAAAACCATTTTCCACATTTAAAAGTCTACTGGATTCACATAAGTTATAAAATCGTCCATTTTAATAAATATTTTTTTTCCACAATTTATACGAAAATATAATTTGTAAATTTATCTAGAAGATAATACATTTATCTCGATTTTCGCGTTACAAAAATATTGTCATCAGAAGACTACGCAGGCGGCGTCGCCTGTGAACCTGTTCCTGTTCTATTTTCCTTTTTTTTTTTTCCTTCTTATTTTCCTCTTGCTATTTGAACTGTTCGTGTTATATATATATATATATATATATATATATATATGAGGACCGAAAAACTGCCGATTTTTTTTCTCTTTTCTTGGCCATATTAACGTCCACGTGTTCTTATTTCTTTTTCTCCTTTTTTTTGGGGGGGGGGGGGGTCAATCTTATCCACTCTTGTGGATAAGATATATATATATATATATATATATATATATATATATATATATTAGGGTATAACCTGTGCTTGAAGGTACGGGTGTAAAAAAAAAAAATAAAGAAAGAAAAAGTTTAAACACCATATTTCTGCATCATATTTCTACAAACTATTAACCGATCTGCACATCAACTCTAATATTTAAAAAATATTTTCAAATGAACACAATAAAAAATTAATGTACAAAAAAAATTAGACAACCCTTTTTACTTATTTGACATTCTAAATTCTCAACTCATATTCTTAGAACAACACAACAACAACAAATACGACTAATAACAATCACACACAATAATAACTAACACAATGAATTTTGATAATAAAGAATTAATTATATACATTATAAACATACTAATATAAGTCCACAAACCATTATAAACATACTAATATACATTATAAACATACTAATATAAAGAATTAATTATATACATTTCACATTTTTCGTCAGCAAAGTTAGTGTTGCACTTAGGTCCACAAACCATAGGGGGTAAGTGACGTCATTTGAACCACAGGGGGATAAAGTGCAAATGGGCCAAACCATAGGGAGGTAAAGTATAATTAACCCTAATTAAAATGTACTCAGAATTATGAGAAGCAAGAAAAATAAAATTGGTGACCTTTCATTCATTTGCAGGCTTGGGCTTTGCCTTTATATATATATATATGATTATATAAAGCCAGGTGCCTTGCACGTGCCATTAGTATAGTATAGATGAAAATAAAATTTTCTTTTATCACAAATAAACTAATTTACAATTTTTAAACTATGACTTGTAATTTTATTTAGAGGCATTTGATGCACAATCCCACCAACAAAAAGTAATTCACAAATTGTCCCACTTTTAAAAACAACTTTAACCGCAATTCTTTTCGCATTATGGAACCTAATTGCCCCTTATTTCTTAATTTCGAATTCCTTAAATTTAGACTCTAAATATAATAATTATTTGACCCGCGCTATTTAAGGTAATGTGTTAATAAGGTAAAATATCATCAAATAATTCATTTTATGAATACTTAAGAAATTAGAAGTTTTGAATTGCAGATGCGTGATATACATCAAAGGCCAATAAAAAATATGTATAATTTATATATTTTCACATTTTGAAAATTTACAGGTGTATTAATTTCAACACAATGTTATATGATATAAAATGAATGTGCATAACACGAAATCTTATCATTTTCCCAAAAAATCTAATATATTAGCACTTTCACGGATGTAATGATTTCAACATAGTATTGTATGATGTGGAATGCATGTGCATAAAATGTGATCTTGCTCATTTTCAAATAATCTAATTTATTACCAATTTCGAGAGTGCGTTAATTTCAACACAGTATTGTATAATATGGAAGAAATGTGCATAACATGGGATGATATCATTTTTAAACAATTCAATTTATTAACAATTTTGTGTGTTAATTTTAACATAGTGTTGAATGATTCGGAATGAATGTATATAACATAGGACCTTATCCATTTTCAAAGAGAAAATGATTTTTTTGGCCCTTCATATTTGGGGTGGGTATTCAATTGGCCCTCAGTATTTCAAGTTTGACAAATTTGGTCCCTCATTATTGAATTTTGCTTCAATTTGACCTAAATTATGACAGGTATTTGCCAATTTGGAAGGAATAAGTCATGTGCTAAGCACGCGATCTTACAGGCCAGGGGTGCCTGCATCATTTCAAAACCAATTACATCTGCACTGCCTGAAAAATAATTTTTTTGGTCCTTCAAGTTTGGGGTAGGTGTTTAAGTGGCCCCTGATGTTTAACACTCAACACATTGGGTCCCTCAACTATTAAATTAGTTTCAATGTAGTCTAAATTCTCTATTTTACCCCTAAAATTAATTACAATATTTTCCTATAAATTTTTTATTTTAAATTTTCTTCTTCTTCCCCTTCTTCGCTGATGAAAACCACCGCTGGTGCGACCGTTAGTTATGCACTAACGACTCTCTCTCTCTTTGGCAAACAAAAAAAATAATACATTCAAAAAATAAAATTACACTAACAATCTCCACCCTCAACCCCCTCACACAGCAACTTTCGGCTCCACTCCACGTCCTCCGCTCTTATTGCAATTGCTCGGCATGGATCAGAGCTCGAATCTGCAGATCCGGTCATGTATACAAGCATATATATATATATATATATAGAGAGAGAGAGAGAGAGAGAGAGCGAGAGAGAGAGAGAGAGAGAATGGGTGTGAGAAGAAGAAGAAGAGAATGAGGGGGGACAATGGGATAGGGATGGACGACAGGGGATGGCTGACAGTTGCAATTGGGGCGGAGGAGGTGGGGTGGTAGTTGGAAGTTGCAGGGTGAGGGGGTTGAGCGTGGGGGATTTTAGTGTAATTTAATTTTTTTGAATGTATTAGGTTTTATTTTTATTTTTTTTCCACAAGAGAGAGAGAGAACGAGAATTATCAGAGCCTTCACCGACGGCTGCGCCGCCATTGGTTTTCACTGAAGAAGGACATGAAGAATAGGGGAGGAAATTGTATGATAAAAAGTTCATAGGAAAACATATGTAATTAATTGTAAGGGCAAAATAGAAAATTTGGACCACATTAAAATCAATTTAATAGTTCAAGGACCAATGTTAAACATGAGGAGCCACATAAACACCCACCCCAAACTTGAAAGACCAAAAAAGTCATTTTTCCAAACAGAAATTAGAGGGAAGCTGTTTCGGATGTGAAAATACCAAAAAATAAAATAAAATAAAATAAATAAAATAAAATAAAAACTTAAACTTATGTTTGACAGTGAAATTGGACTAATAAAATTGCAATTTGGGTCAAATTGAGGCCAAATTCATAACGAGGGACCAATTGTGTCAAACTCTAAATACTTGGGGCCAATTAAACACCCACTCCAAATATGAAGGGCCAAAAAAATCATTTTTTTCTTTTCAAGCAATCCAATTTATTAACAATTTCGCATGTGTATTGATTTTAACACAGTGTTGTCTAAAAACATAAATTCTTTCAAGAACGAAAACTACAACCATCTTTGTGGATGAACGCTTGATACAAAATATGATTATATAAAGGAGCTCTAAACCTTTGAATTTTAAAATCTATACTTTCCCAAATAGTATTCTAAATATTAAGGCTGATTAATTACCGAAAATATATGCCACAATTTGGAAAGTACATATATGATAGAGTTATAGCTTTCAAAGATAAGATTTTCATCTTCCATTTCTTCTTCTATATGGGGATTGGGTAAGTCCCCAAAAAGATTAGGTAAATCTATGAATTCATTCTCGAATGGGTCGGTGACCACCTCTGTGGCATCTGAAAGCGCTTTCTTGGTAGTTACCATTGGATTTTCCTCCACAAGGGGAACCTTTACCTCAGGTTCAGACAGATTTGACGAGAAAGACCTTGGGTCTCTGACTTCCTGAAATAATTAGAATTTTTTCGGGAGCAGTATAATTGACATCTGAAAATTTGTATTTTAGAAGGGGATTAATATCATTACAAAATTAGGTTCCAAAATTTTAAAACCGAATAAATTTTTTTAGTGAGATAATTTATGTATTTTGGGTGTTTAGTTAGAATAATTAATAGTTTTTTCAATAAACTAATGCGAAATTTATTATATTGTCCTTAAGAGATATATAAATGAGAAAATGAACCTTCAATTACTGCAATAAAAATTTTAGTCCTCAAAGATTTTTTTAGAAAATAGTCATATGTTCTTTAACCATCATTTTTTTCATAATTTACATAAAAACGTGAATATTCACATTTCAATTTTTGCTATTTTTAAATATTTAATACATGTTTATGACTGATTGTGTTACTATGAATGTTCACAACTTTCATCAAAATACCAAAATACATCGAAAACACTTTAATATGAACATTCACTAAAATACACCAATTGGAACATTTTTCAAAACAAGCCGATGTGTATTTTTACCAAAACACATTAAAAACAGATCGATATGAACATTCGCAAAAACAAAAGAAACAAATACGGACAATCACAATTAATAAACTAAACTCCACCAAAATTACAACCATGACACCAAAATCTAACAATGAACATTCAACAAAAAAATAAAAATCGAATAAAAAACATTGACAAAGACCAAAGATTAACTAAAGACAAACCGGTGTGAACATTTCACCAAAACCACGTGAATACTCACAAAAACACAACCCTAAATGAAACATTTACCAACACAAAACGATGGAACAAGAGGTTTGTTGTGGACATTACCAAGGGGGCGATTGTTTCAGATTTGAAAAATTTCAGATTGAAAATTTCCAAATTCGGGGTTGCGACAAAGACGAACTCAATTCGGCGAAAACGAAGACGAAGACAAACGATGAAGATGAATAAACGAACAATTTTCAGATCTAAGATGACGCGAAATCGCCAATGTCGTTCGCCACTGCTGTTCACCGTCGCCGATGAACTAGTCACCCAGCCTATTCGGTTCCATTCATGTCGTTTGCACCACTGTTTACCACTGCAATCGCTGTCTGTCATCCATGGCCACCTGATTGTTCACCACTTCCGTCAACGTACCAGAGGTAGAAAATTCCAGATCGTGAATTTTCCAAAATCTGGAAATGGAGAGAGATAGAGAAAGAGCACGGCGATGGCGATGGCGACCACGAACACCGGCGGCGTCAGCAACCACAAGCACTGGCAGCATCGGCGAACAAAACGAGATGTGGCGGCAATGGCGAACAGACGGATGACCGACGACGGACTACCAAAGACAACAAATCAACAGCGGCGATGGTGACCTTCGTGGCAATGGTGAACTTCGTGGCGATAGTGAACCTTGACTATTGGAGATGGTGCCCACCGATGATCAACAACAGATACATGATGATTGTCGCGGTAGAAATCGAGTACATATAAATAGAGAAGAGAAGTAGCTAGTGCATTTACCTTTTCACGATGGTGATTGGTGGTTAAATGATGAGAGAGAGCTAGGTTGAGGAGAAAGTGAAGATTTATCGATTGTCCGATTCCGACATTAGAACAAATGAAGAAAATGGAGAGAGAGAGAGAGGGACTGAAGGGAATATTAGGGTTAGGGTTAGGTTCCATATAAAAGGGTATACATGTCCTTTCATTAATTTTATTAACTGACAAATCACTAAATAATAATCCTTTTGTTTAAAAAGTTAATTGAACAGAGCAAGCCAAATTAGATTTAAACAACAAAAAAAACAGTACCATTGAAGATTTTCTGCTACTTTAATTTTCTCCAAACAAAAATAAACGGCCCAAACCTCCTTGCTGATTGACAAATTGCTACAAAACCATAATCTTCTAATTGAAGAAAAAGAAATAGAAGAATTCTACAGAGATTCAAATACAATTTATAGACTTGAACTTCACTTTGATTTCCCTTTGGTCGACGAAGGGTTCTTCAACGTTTTCTTCATTGGCTTCCTATTCGTTTTCAACTTGCTCGAACTTGAAGATGATTTTCCTCGTTGATTCTTCCATTTCTTCTCCTTCTTCGCGTTGTACAAATTCACAGCCTATTTAAAACAAAAAAAAAAAAATAAAAAAAAAATAAAAAAATAAAAGAATAATCAACATATTTTTTTTGCCAGAAGAAAACTGAAGAATTATTAAAAACGGCTTTATTCGTATTTATTTGAAGAGATTATTTGCATGTGCATGGCTACCTTTTCGACATTGAGAATTTCATGGGAGTTCTTTGAGATCAACTTGTTAAGAACTTTCTCAGTTTGCTGCTTCTCTAATGAACCCATTTCAGATCCTTCAACAACAGGTAGGAACTGTATGCAGATGAACAAATCATGAATACTGGGAACTGTACAGAAACATATTTTTTTATTCCCCCATTTCTGTTTCTGTTTCTGTTTCGGGCTTTCAGGAAACAACAGGACTTTAAACAATTGCCACTTGATTTTCCATAATGTTTTTTTAAGTGCATTCTTCTTAAAAGTAAAAACTGCACTTATTTTAGCATTTGTTTTATATTTAAAAAATGTACTTTGAAAAATAAAAAACATATAAAGAGGTGACTTTAATAGTTGGTTTTAAAAAGAAAAAAAACAAAATATTTATTTTTTGACAATCCAAATTTTCTCAACCATTTCACTCTTTAAATTATAAAAAAAACACATAAAAAGGCATCACCTAAATGTGGCTTAGGCCCAGTTACTGTTTGTGTTCCCTGATTCCTGTTCCCAGTTCTAAAATTTTTTGCAGTAATTTGGGACTGTTTCCGAAATTCCTTAAGAATCTAAGAAACAAAAAAAATATTGATTCTTATTCACTCTCGAAAAACTATTCCCACTATCAGCCTACCGGCCACCACTACCATCACTACACCGGTCACCATACATTTAAAATAAAAAGAACAAATTTTGTAACCAAACATGTTTCTTGTTTCTCTCATAAATTAAAAGAAACAGTTTCAGGTCAATGGTCGCTATGAAACATTTTCTATTTCCGGAATATTCCAGAACGGAAACATAATTCCCATCCCAATTTTTTGGAAGTAGAAATAGAAACACTAACCAAATGCCACCTTAGCTTTCCAAGAGTTCCTCTCAAATTCAATGTCAAAAATGACACGGGGCTTCAAAGATACACTAAAAAAAGTTAATAGGCTTAATAGACAAAAAAATAAGGTGGCGTTTATTTAGTGTTTCTGTTCTCAGACTTAACTGATCCAAGAAACAGAAATGGCAGAACAAATTATATATGTTTCTGTTCTGTTCCCAAAATTTTGTTCTAGACATATGAGAATAGATTGCACAGATGTTTCTTTCCCCTGTAATTCAGTTTTCTGGTCAATGATACATTTATATACCAACAAACATACAGACGCTTGTTAGAAACTTAAGGGAGTCTATCTACTCTACACATACCTTGCGATACTTCTTCTCATGTTTCAAAGGCTTTTCCCCAGGCAACTTCTTGTCAAATTTTCCACCACTTGCTGTGGCGGTTCCCGCCAACCCCGCCACATGTTGTAGTTCTTCTTTGCTAGCTTTCCGAGGTGGAGCTTCGCTTCCTGTTATGGGCAAGGCTTTTGCAGCAAATTGAACATGGCTGCAATAAAGAACAGAAATAAATATACATATATATACAAAAAATAAATTTATACCAAAAATCTGGGAAGAGAAATATATATAAAACCCTTTTCCCCTGATTCTGTTCTGTGTTTTTTTTGAAATGCAAACACTATCCAAATACCACCAAAGAAACTAGTTTTGAGTCTTTCGAAAGATCATCCATTGGCAATGAGGACCATAAAGTATCAAATTGCCGGAAGTTCTACCAAAAGAACTAAGGTAGTGTTTGGCAGCATGTAATTGAATCCTCAGAATCGGATTGCAAATTTTTAAATTTTCACATGAACAAATTTTTAATTCCAATTCTGCGGCTCCAATTCAGCACAACCAAACATGGGCTAAGCAATGAAATAGGGGAAAAAAGGATCCTTCCATTGATGAGAGAATCAAGCTAGAAACAAGTAAATTTTTACTAAATCTACATTATATAAACTATGTTTCAATGTCATACGCTAGTTTGCAGAGGAAAATTCAGAGTACAAAGTTGAAGCTTCGGTAGTTTTTGATTGCACGGAGAAATGAAGGCATGTAAAACCTAAAAATTTACATCTGTCCATTTCGAATTCCAATTCCGTGGATTATTATGTGCATCCAAACACCACCTCATTTCAGAATTATAGAAAATAAATGAAGCAAAGTATGATTAGAAAGGAAAGGAGCAAAACCTTGGTAGGGCACCAACTTTAGCAGCTTGCTTCAAATTCTGTAATTGATTCCTCTCCTGCTTTTGAACTCGCTGTTTCTTTTCGTGTCGTCTCTTAGCAAAAGGATCCTCTCCCGCCTCTAAAATATGTTATAAACATAGTAGAAGAATATGTCTTAAAGTACCCAACACTTCTAGTTGGTGATGAAAATTTCTCGTGTATATAAAGTTGATACAAGGAGCTATGGCAGCATTTGATTAGCGTTTCTATTTTCAATTTTTTTCCGATCCCTGAAATTTGTTCTAAAAATCATGGGACGTAATATAAACAATTTTCTTATTTCTATTTTTCTGAAAACAAAAACAATAAAACAGGGGAAAAAAAAAGGAAAAAAGAAAAGAAAAGGAAACCATCACTGTAGGGCTCTACCATATTCCTCATCTTTAACACATTATGGCATTTAAATCGTTTTCCACTGAAATTAGTATGGAACTACAGGTTTTGTTTGGTTTACAACTCAAATACAATATTCAGTAATTTAAAATAAAAAATATCTAGTTTTTTTTTAACGGCATAACTCAAAAAAAAAAGTACAAACAAATTTCACAATTCACAATTAATCAAGGCACCTCTTCTATTAGAATTTTATTGTTTAAAAAATTACTTTTCAACTTTTGTTCTCTCCTCACATATCTCTTTCTCCTCTTAATCTTTCTCAGACACGTACAATATCAATCAATCAAATCACCATTATTTTAAATTTTAAAACAGTATTACGTTTTTGTTTTCATATATTTCCCAAAACCAAACCAAACATGTTTTTACAATTTTCAAAAATTGTTTCCGAAAAATATTTTCAAAACTTTAGAAACTGTTTTTTGTGTTCTTAAACAAACATACCCATAAAACAGAAATTACACTATAAATGGGGCTATTGACCAAATAATAATCAGTGCTTACCGTCAGTCATCTTTGCCTCAATAATAGGTAGATCTTTGTCATCATTTACACGGTCATATCCATGGCATCTCTTCCAACTACCAGTTTGATCGTCATAGACAATCTTATCCTTTTTACGTTTTATGATACCTTCATGAATCAAAAGAAGAAGATATATCTCTCTTCAGTTATCTGGCATGTCATAAAAAAATACCAAAAAAAACCCAAAACGAAAAGACACTGGACGAACAAAACCTTTCTTTTTGGCAAACAATTCCCATTTGGTTGGAGGTTTTGGCTTTGGCAACTGAAAGGGGGAAAAAGAAAATTTCAGACATGCAATTAGTTGCCATTAAAAAAGAAAACAAATACAATTATAACAAGATTGTAGGGAAAAAAGGAAGAAATAATTTAGAGGAAAATTAGAATGTAAAGATAGCAAACTTGACACAGGAATTGCACAGGTCAAGTATCTTATGAGAAAACAAGGCTCCCAACAAAGTGGGGCTTGAGAAGGGAAAAGATTTAGGCAACCACCTCTTTAGAAAAGTATCTTTTGGAAATGTGTTTTGGGAACAGAAACAAAAATCACAAACAGAAACATTAACCTGACGCAACCCAAGGCAGTGTTTGGAAGAAAGGAATTGAAGTCAATTGCTACTGGAAATAATCGCATATACTATTCTAAGATTTTTACATGCGCACATTTCTAACTCCAATTCCATACAACCAAACACCACCTAAGGAAACTTGGTCTTAACACCCTTATTGCTATTTCACATAAAGCATGTAAAATCTCATCAAATACTCAGTAAAAGAAAACTATTATTGATTGTGTTTGACGTAAGTCTACCCAAGGATTCAATTAGTATCGAGTAGTAGATACCTAGTAAAATCCATCATATAACCAAAAATCATATAATGAAAAAAAAAAGGGCCAAAATAAATTATTTAAATGAAATACGAATTATGTAATAACATAGAAGAGTGTACAGGTTTCTCTCTTGGCAATTTTGTGGTTGGCGGAGGCAATTGGACAATGGGGCCATCTGGATCTTCAGTTGAAGGTAAGTTGAAAATGGCATCAGCAATTGCTTGAACTAACTTGGTGCCCTGTTGTAGAGACTCCTTCACCAACTCATCCCTAGTTTTAAAAAATAAAATTGAATTAACAAATAAATAAAAAGCAACAGCATATTCTATACATATAACTTGTTAAATACAGAAGAATCATAATAACAATAATAGTTTTTAAAAAGAGAAGCAAGAAATACAAAGAGCTTCCGGAGAAAAAAAATAAAGATGAGATGATGCTTGTTTAAACAGAGAAAATCAAAGGAAAATCAACAAAAGCTCATATACCAGGGACCAAGTTTGTTTTGATTTCTGACAAAAAACAAAAGCAACATATCATGTCAACCTATACTGATCTTAATTAATACAACCAATTACCAAGCATCACAGTGAAGCACAAAAATACAGGCTGTGGTAAAACATAAAGACATGTAGTTTTATATATATTGTAGAAATCCAATGGACCTAGCTCACTCTCAAAAGATGTCCTGAAAGACGAGGATGGCCTTTAGACTTACATATAGCTCAGGATCATGTAACACAAGTGAAGTGGGATCCAACACGCCCTTTTACGCACACGATGGACTTTGACAAACCACTGTGAACAGATATCGGGGAGCCCAACATCAATGTGGGATTCAACATGACCTTTCACGATCAGGGTAGATCTTGACAAACCATTGCGAACGGATATCGGGAGGCCCAATATTAATGTGGGTTTCAACAAACCCAACTTCAGACAAGAGTCCTCGTTTTGATACCATGTAGAAATCCATTGGGCCTAATTAACTCCCAAAAGACGCCTTGTAAGATGAGGATTGCCCTAAACTTTATATATAGCTCTGGATCAGGGAAAACAAGCGATGTGGGATTCAACACACCCCCTCATGCACATGGTAGACTTTTGATAAACTAATGCGAATAGATATCGGGGAATGGCTCAACATCAATGTGGGATTCAACATGTCGCCTCACGCGCAATATGGACTTTTTGACAAGCCACTACGAAGGGATATTGGTGGGGCCCAACATCAATGTGGGATTGAACACGCCTAACATCAAACAAGAATCCTTGCTCTAATACCTTATAGAAATCCAATAGACCTAGCTCACTCTCAAAAGACGCCTTAAAAGAGGAGGATTGCCTTTAGACTTATATATAGCTCAAGATCACGTAACAAAAGCGACGTGGGATTCAACATATACACACATATATATAGAGAGAGAGAGAAGAGAATTGTGCTCTAATTTCCTATGAGCATCTTCAAGAGGTGTGCCATCAAATGTGCCTGAACTCATAACTAACTATTTTGGCACGTTACAACAACTTTTTTTGCTCCAATGGGCAAGCCATCACATGTGCCCAAACACAACCCAACACCTGGATATATATTTGGCACAAATCAACTACGGATTCCCTATGCCATATGTGGAGGGAAACTCATTCCTTGGTTGAGGTTGGACTTAACTTAATTGTTTTGAGTTTAATTTTAAATTTTAATTTGAATCTAAAAGATATTAAAATATCAAACGGCTAAATGGCTAAGGATTTAAAATACAGAGCATCCCCAAGAATGTAACCCATTTTATGCAGTATAGGACAAATGGCACATGAATAGTGTTTTCAGCAGGTACATGCCAAATTCTTAGCTATTTAATATTTTTGATATATTGGGTTCAAACTGAAAACGAAAATAAACTACGAATTAAATATAAATTCAACCAATGACTAAGCTTCCCTCCACTTTTCGGTAACCCTTGTGCCACAGGTGATGGCTCGTGTGTTTGTGCTCAAAAACATGTAGAGAAATTGTCAAAATAGTTGGTTAAGAGTTTTGGCACACCGGATGGAAAATTTCTTGGAGGTGCTCAGTAAAAGAATTCAATGAAACCAGAGAATAAAAAAACAAACCTGGAGGAGGGAACAGATGGAAAATTATGATGAGGGTCAAATGCCATTAGATTCCCAAGGTCGATCTGGTACTGTTGTTCCAACATCTTGGTCTGGGTTTTACTCGAGCAAGAACCTAACTGGCAAATAAAGGGCAAAAGAAGTGAACTCTTTTGAACCTAGAAGCATGAATTCCAAACATGTTTACTGCTTTTCCATTGACTAATTCGAAAGAACTATACACAAACCAACAAACCCCCCACCCTCCCCCAACCCACCCAAAAAAAGGAAAGCAAAATTCAAGTCATCCCAATGGAAGATAACTAATAATAGAAACAACTATCCAGTAATACTCAAATACTCCCGAAGAACAGTAATACTCAAATACTCCCGAAGAACAGTAGAATATAACCATTACAGAAACAACCTTAGTTCATTGAGAAACAGAATAAAACCAACCATTACAGTAAAGCCTACGCCACAAAAAAAAAAAAAATCAAGACTATTTCCCACGAATTTACTTGAACCGAGACGAAATTTTGTGTTTGTTTGACAGGAAAAATTCCATATATAATTGGTCTCTTTGCGTTGGAGAGTTTAATCAATACCTCTTTGGTCGACAAAAATTTGGCCTCAGCAGCAATCCACAGCCCTCTCTCTCTTTCTGTCGGAGTATGAAATTGATATTTACTCGGCGGCGATGGAGGCCGCAGCTCCTTGAGCTAACGGCATGTGTGTTTTATATATGCGGGTTTCTTTATCAGGTCATTGTCTACTTTACTTCGACTTACTACTGGCGACCCGGAAAGAATATTTTGAGCCCATTATTGGCTGTGTTAGCCCCCTTAAGGACGTAGGTTTGGCTTTCGGTTTCTTGCCCACGCCAACGCTTTTGTCAGGTTAACCGGACTTGGTTAACTTTGGCTAAGTAAAAATCATGCCATGTTCGAAAGTCTTGTGCTATGCCAGCAACTGGGATTTAACGTCCATCTACACGAACGGTGTCAACCATGGCCTAAGCCTCACTATTGACTCCATTAGGGCTCCTTAGATATTTTGATGTCTATTGTTGCCATTTGATTTTTTTCACTTAGGGTGCATTTGGTTGATGAAAAACATAATAGAAAAAAAAATGAAAAAAAAATTATGATTAAAAAAAAAAAATTACTAGGGATGAATAGAAAATGGGAAGGAAAAAAAAAATACGAAGAAAAATGCACAATTTTCGAAATAATTTTTTTCTACATAAATTTGGGAGGAAAATAAAAAAAAGTAAGAGAGAGTTAGTAAGGCCCCGTTTGGTTAGTGTTCCCAACCAAACCCAACCCAACCCAACCCAAAAATTCAGGGATTGATTGTTGGGAACTCGTTTGGCAACGCACAAAACCCAACCCAACTCAACCCAAAAAATAGAAATTGATTCTCAAAATCCTAAAGAAATCAGAAACAAAAAAAAATTGTTTCTTTTTGTGCCCAAAAAACTCAACCCAAAGTTCTTAACTTCCGACTTCATCTGCCGGCTGACCACCATCACCCGCCGTCGCCTGCCGCCGCCGGCCACCGTCCGGCGACCATTGCCGGCCGCCACCGCCGGCCGGCGACCGACCGCCGTCTCCGGCCACCTCCGGCGGCCTTCCGCTGCCGGCGGTTACCTCCGGCGACCATCGCCGGGCGTCGCCTCCGCTGTCTGGCGATCGTCCGCCGTCTCCGGCCACTTTCGGTGACCTTCCACTGCCGCCGGCTACCTCCGGCGACCGTCGCCGGCGGCTGTCCGGCCACCTTGCCGCCGCCGTCTGGCCGCCACCAAACAAAAAAAAAAAAAAATTAGTTTTAGGATAAAATCGTTACCAAACACATTCTGTTCTCAGCACAAAACAAAAATTGTCGTTACCAAACGTAATTCTATTCCCAAAATTCTCAACCCAACCCAACCCAATTCAACTCAACTCAACTCAACCCATTCCAGTTGGGTTCAAAAAAGTGGGAACGCTAACCAAATGCCACCTAATATTACGATTGATGATAGAATTTTTAATTTATTTTTGTAATATATGAATGTAAAATAATTATATTAAAGTGAATTATTTTTTCCCTTTTCATTTTTCTTCCTTAACCAAACAACACTAGGAAAATGATTTTTTATTTTATTTTCACAATGAATAAAAATATTATTCTCTCTTTTTTCTTTCCTTTCCATCATTCTAACTAAACGTACCCTTAAAGTATTATAAGGGATACCCCTCCTTCTAGACCCTCGGCATGGCATGGACCCTAGGCGTGTTAAGGCGCATTGACAAAGCAAGACATGGTGTATCCAAGGACTAAGACATGATGGGAAGTTGTGGGCAATAGGGATGGCAAAAAAAAAAAAAAAATCGAATCGACGGGTAATCGAGAGAAACCAAACCGAATGGTCCGAGTTAAAATCGACTAAATGGTTTTGGTTTTTGTTTTAAATTTAACAACTGAAGCGGTTTTGGTTTTGGGATAGTGGCCACGTAACCGAATCACATGACCGAATCGTGTAACCGATATAAATGATATATATGCATTTATTTTATTTATTTATTTAGTATTTACAGTTTAATCCTTTTTTTAAAAATTTATTTAGGAATGTTTTGCAAGATTAAAAATTAATGTATAAGAATGATTTGGAGACAATTTGTATTCTTTGTGACTATTATCTATGATTTTGTTATTGTATTTTATTTATCGTTAGAATTGTTTACAATTAATAGTTTTATGGTTTGGTTTTTGTTTTTGGAATTTATGTATTTTAGTTATGTTTTTGTTCATATATAAGAAATAATGGTCCACGATTTTGGTTTTAGTTTTTTTATAAAATTTAAAAATCTTAAATGGTTTCGCGGTTTCGTTGTTTTGATTTTGGTTAAAATTAAATGGTTCGATTTTAAAACCGTTTAAAAAACCCAGTGGTTTTGGTTTTATATATGTTAAACGGTTTTGGTTTTGTATGAAACCAAGCCGAACCCGAACCATTGACATCCCTAATGGGCAAGTCTTACTTCGATTCTCGGTATGGGTGGAAAATCAGGACACAGTGAGCATAGGGAAAATAGGGGTGTCACATACCAATGCTAGCGGGCATTAGGTGATGCCGAGACATGGCACAAAATGATCCTAGGCACACGGCTAGGATCAACATTCTTGGGTGTTGGCATGTGTGGGCACATCTGAGCGTTGTTGGACCATGTTGGTGGACATCGGCCATCGCTAAAACAAGCCACAAAGATCCTACGCGCAATGCTAGGATCGACATTTATGCGCGCAACATGAAGTCAAGCTTGAGCAGGAGACCAAGCTAATGAAGGTAGAACGTGAGCCAAATACATGTTATGGTCATGCAAGAGATATGGCAAAGTGTTGATAGATGTTGGCGTGATCAAGGGAACAAAACAACAATACCGAATAGCACAATAAATTAATGGAGGTAATTGAAATCAACATAATAAATTAGTTCAAGAACTCTTCTTTCTCTTTTAATAATTATTATTATTGAGATCTTAAAAGATTTATTTTATTTTATTTCATTAAACATGATTTTTAAATAAATGTGATGTGGGTAATTTTGGATGACATCTACTTGTGCCCTAAACCCTAGCCACGTGTCCATCATTCCTATTCGGCAAGGCCACATCACTATTGTCTTGCAACCTGCGCCCTACTGTGCTATCTCTGACCGGTAGCCTTAAGATGGTGGACCTTTTTGAAATACGCCGAGTAGAGGCCCTGCCATGCTATCTCTTACTGGCAATCTTTAGATGGTGGACAATTTGGAAAGGGGCCGACTCGAAGACGTACTGTGCTATCTCTGGCCAGTACCCACCAGGGGATGGACCTTTTGTAAATGGGCTAGCTAGGAGTTCTGTCTTGCTATCCCAGGCCGACAGTCACCACATAACGAATTCAAGAAAGAAGCACCAATTGCCACCCTGACAATCTATCTTTGGGCGACACCCTCTATCTTAAACAACCAGCCTTCCAGAGATATGTCTAAGGTCTTGAGGTCAGATGTCCGGGCCCCTGCCCTCGCTAATGAAGATAACTTACCTCCTACGGGTGAGACAAGTCCGTCGACCTTGCCCTCTGGTCCCTTCGTGGGGCAGACTTCTGGAGCCGCAGAAGCATCGCCCATTAATAACTTAGAATGCCAGCTAGGCGATATCCAATTCTACTTCTAGGTTCTACTTTCACGCTTACTGCCGACCCTTGCCCTAGGGCAAGAGGAACAAGCTCAAGAATCAAAAGATCATGTGATCTATTCCAATGGGCATGTGCTGAGGGCCCTACCCCATCCCCATGACCATGGAGCAAGGGAGCGGGACATGGCTCCCTATGTTGCTTCAGGATCACCATCGCTGCTCCCGCGAAGACATGGGACAGAGAACTACTCAGATTGACCACCAAACAGAGTGCCTAGCAACACTGCGAGGTTAGAGCACAAGGCCCGACATATGTAAGAGATGGACTCATATTCTTTGCGCTCCTGACATCATGGTGCCTAGGCCGCGGTTAGCCATGTGAGGGCAGTGCCCAAGGGTAAAACCATCGTAGAGCATCGCCTTGTAGATGTGGAAGAGGTCCTCCACCAGATATAGGGTACGAATGGAGTAGCTGGGCTCCCCATCGAGGTGAGGTCCCCATTCGTAGAGTAAATTCTAGATTAGGTTGGGCCCCGAAGGTTCACGCACCCCTAGATGACTGAACCTTATATCTGGTGGACCACTTGTGTATTTTTAAGTCCCATATGGATATGTACACTACATCAGTGGATTTGAGGTACAAATACTTCCCATTTATCCTTATAGGAGTAGCCATAGCTTGGTTCTGTAACCTGGCCCCAGCCTCTATCTCAACGTTCCGTGAACTTGAGTTGCCTTTTCTCGCCCAATTCAGCCACTCGCACCAAAGGCCTAAGACTATGGTGCACATCCTTGCCATCCAACAAGACCTTAGAGAGAATCTGGGCAATTATGTAGACTGGTTTAATAGAGAGACCATCGAGTATAATGAGATCTCCGATATCATGGCCATGAATGCCTTTATCTATGGCCTTAGGTACATAAGGTTATCTTATGACCACTGCTTGAACCTTGCCCCAAATCTTGCCATATCTTTGGACAAAGGTACCTAGTTCCACAGCGCTGACCTGAGAGAGGTTGCCAAAAATAACCGAGAATGGAACCATAATAAGAAGAGAAGGGTTGGAGAACTCTTGAGCAGGATTCGGGGATTGAGAAGACTACAAGCTGAAGGAAGGCTAGCACCTATGCCCGGGAACTAGAGACCTCTCCCGCCCTTATAGCATCGCCAGTAAGGGTTCATGCCACTCACATCCTCTGTAGCAACCATCTTTGCAAAAAATTCTGGGAGGGACTTCTTCCTTTCTCCTCTTCTTCCAAGGGAAAAACCAATCGTAGTGAAGAGCGCAGAGGTTAGAAAAGAAGAAGAACCGCGGTCGCTCTCTGCCCAAATAAGAGTGGGTAGGGGACGAGGACGACCAATGTGTAGATGGTGAAATAAATGTCATTTATGGATGATTCAACCCGGGGGGAGGGGGAGAGACTTTCTCCTCCAAAAGAAGACATAAGGAGAAGGCCAAGGGTAAAGCTGATGAAGACGCGTATAAGGTGAGCATAATTGATCCCACCTCGCACAACGTTATCTCCTTTAGCAAAGCTGACCTCAGAGGGATACATGTGCCCCACGATGATGCTCAAATCATCACAGCCCTAATCAACCACTATAAAATTGGACGAATCCTAAAATAAGGGAAAAACTCCGCCGACATCATCTTCAAGTGGGCCTTCAACAAGATGAAGGTAGAGGAAAATGCCCACCAACTTACAAAGTCTCCCCTGGTTAGTTTTGGGAGAGACGTCGTCAATTCGGTTGGATAGGTGTCCCTACCCGTCTCAATAAGAAGCAAACCCAAGTTAACGACGGTATGGAGTAGGTTCCTTGTAGTGGACAAACTGTCGCCTTACAACGCAATCATGGGCCAACTAATGGTCTCTGCTCTCAAGGTCGTGTGCTTCCCATACCATCAAATCATGAAGTTCCCCAGTGAACAAGAAGTGAAAGAAGTAAGAGGTGACCAAGAGTCATCAAGGGCTTGTGCCCGGAGGGTACTGGAGAAGAAAAAATAGAAATTAAAGGCGGGGTTTGGGCTCATGGAGCCTGAGCTCGGAACTTCCAAGCTCATGGCCCTGGACATCGAAACAGTCCCCGTACCAATCGATGACCCCTGAGATGAAGAACAGGGTCCCCACCCTCACGAAGACTTGGTTGAGGTGTCCATCTACCCAACCATCATGGAAAGAACAGTAAGGAAAGATGCTAAGCTCAACCTAGAACAACGGGTCGAGCTCACCGAGCTGTTGTAGAGAAATTACAATGTGTTCACCTGGTCTTATGACAAGCTTCCGGGGATTGACCCCAAAGTATCCATGCACAAGCTCCACACAAACCCATATCTCCCTCTTATCAGGTAGAAAAAAAAAAAAAAAAGTTCTATCCAGATCGTCAAAAAATTATCGAGGAAGAAATAGACAAATTAATCCAGTTTGATGTGGTAGAAGAGGCGAAGTTCCCAAATTGGTTGTAAAATATGGTGCTAGCACCTAAGGCCAAAAACAAGTAGAGACTTTGCGTAGATTTTAAGGACCTCAATAAGGCGTGCTCCAATGACTTCTTTTCTCTCCTGAGAATCGACATAGTCATTGCCACTATGGTAGGGTACGAGCTCCTGAGTTTCCTAGATGCATATGCATGCCACAATCAGATCCTTATGGTCCCCCCAGACAAGAGCAAAACATCATTTACTATGGACATGGCACATAGTGTTATAAGGTGATGCCCTTTAGCATGCATAATGCCAATGCCACCTATTAGAGGCTCGTGAACAAGATGTTCAAGGAGCAAATCAAAACGACCATGGCAATGTACATGGACGATATGCTAGTGAAGAGCTTAGGTGCTTCCGATCACCTAGCATACCTCTAGGGGTGTTTCGACAAGCTGAGAGCCTATCATACAAAACTTAACCCAAACAAGTCATCTTCAGTGTCTCTGTAGGAAAGTTCCTCAATTACATGTGGTAGCGCGTAGATATCACATTACTACTTTTACCGCAAGTGTACGGGTCAAGTTTTAGTATAGATCGAAAGAGTAGGGGTTGTCGTATCCACAGAGATTAGATTAGACGATGTTGTTGAGTACCGCGATTGTCATAACCTAACTTTATTTAGGCGATAAAAATGTAATTGTTATAATTAAATATACTATACTAAATTAACTAACTAAATTACAATACTAATATATAACATTAATGAGAATTATTGTTTAGGGATTAACTTCGTTCACCAAAATGCATTCGATTCAATATAGTTTACATTTACGACATTCAAGCTATCGGATAATCTCGAAATCGAAATCTCAAACACTACCTCTTCTGAGTGTAAAGTGAATGACTATGTGACTTCGCGTCAATGAAGAAGTCCCCCTCAACGTCTATACGACACTAGGTCACATGAATCTCGCTCCAACCTCACGGATTGCACACTTTCTAACTTCTCCCGAGTTATTAGATCGTCGTGTTGTGTTTAAACCCTAATCAAAATCCGGGGTTACCTCTCCCGAGTGTCAAACCCCGTATTCTCAATATATCATAACAAGCATATAGACATAGAAAACGGTAAACACAATCGGATAAACAAGAACAACCATTAACAAAACATTAATTTTATACAAATAATGTTTTCATGAAGTCAATCGCACCCTAGATAATATATGATTAGCTACTCATAGCCATAGCCCTATATACAATGAAATACAAGCTAAAAATATATAAACTATCAACCAAAACTAAGAGTAAAAGAGAGAAATGAAGAGACTAGCTGTAACGACCCGTCCCGGTTTCCCAGGGCCGTTACTATGGTTTCTCCGATAGAGAATTCCTAGCCTAAAATTGACTCGTCAACTTTCCAGTCTATCAAATTCGGTAAAAATGATAATAATGACAATAATTCTTGTTACCGATTTTACGATGACAATTATTAAATCAAGTACAATTATATTCCCACAATTTTATCAACCGAATATATATTCACCAGAATATTTTACAACAACTATAATAATTAATATTACCGTTTTCTCCGATTACAACAATAAATAATAATTACAATTATTACAACTCGAATTTCAAATAATTTCTTCTCTCTCTCGTTTGCTCCCAGTCGACCCTACAATCCAAATACTGTGGGGTTGTGAGCTTACGCTCAGTAGAACTCCAACACCTTTAATACGTACATTTAATTTATATAACACGTAAACAGGTTTGTCACATAAATTCCGCATTTTCCAGATCATTCCATATAATTTCCACAGGGAATACTTCACACGATATACCAAACAATATCAACATATTTCATGCAAACAAATAACGCTAAATTCAACGATAATAACAACACATATTTCACATTAAGACAATTAAATGCATATATATTAAAGAAATTCAGAATTCTACCTTTCCCGAATTTTTCACCTGCATTGAAATTGGATTTTTGGATTTTAGTGGGGGTGGTTTGTGTATTTTCCCCTTTTCTTTTTCTTTTTCTTTTTCTTCTTTTCCCGTTTCTGTTTGCATTTGGGTTCGTCGCCGATCAAGCCTTGCCGTCCCACTAACCGAACACACGCACTACCGGACAAATGAACCCACACACTTCCACATCTACCCTCCATGCATACCCACTATCCGCCCACACGACACACATAGTAACACACACACACACACACACACACACACACACACACACACAAGCTGCTCTCTCTCTAACTCTACACTCCACTCCGGCGATCACCACCCTTAATGACCATACACACATACACACAACTGAAATGCACACAAAGCTACACACATGCACTGTCGATCGTCCACACACACACTGTTAAAAACAAAGCATACACACATAACCGTCAAACCTAACTTTTCTCTCTCTAACTTTTTGGCCAACTCCGGCGACCACCATGCATACTGATTACACACATGCACACCCAGAACACATAAACACACACAAACCCACATACAAACTCCAACGACGACGATGACGATCAAATACACACCACCGCCACCTCCGTCGACGAAACCCACTAACCGAACTCACCACATACACATACACAGTATCACACACACACACGACGAACATGTGACAACCCCACGCCATCGGACGATCGACGCCCACCGACTCCCATACCGTTGAACGTTCTCTCTCTCTCCTCTCGCTTTCTCTGTTTTTGGTTCCCTGATTTTCTGATTTTTGCTCCTTCTTTTTTTTGGTTGAAGATCACAATTGCATGGGTATTTATATGCATGATTTGGGTGGATCAATTTGATCCTAGTTTGCCACGTCGATCGGATCTCGATCCTTCCTCTCCCTTCTCGGTTCTCCAGCTTTCTTCACAGCACATACACGCATGATATGTGTGTGTATGTGTGCATATATATATATATATATATATATATATATATATATATATATATATATATATATATATATTATAGAAATTCTTTTGATCAAAATACCCTTTCCTGTCCCAATTTTCTTAAAATCTAATTTTCGGTCCAATTTTCATATTTAACACTTTCTTAAATTGCAATTCCACCCAAAAAATTTTAATTCAAAAGTTAAATGCCAATTTTGGATTGAATGTTTTCTAAATTTTCAAATTGACCCCAAAACGTTTTAAATCAAATAATAAATTACGCCACCTACCCCGTTATTTTTGAAACATTTTAAAATATGACTTAAATAAAAATCAGGGTCTTACACTAGCCGTTATCTGAAGAATCACTGCTAAAACTACTCTGAGAGTGCTCCCTCCTTCTTGGCCTTGTGATATTTCCTTGGTTGATAGTGGTTTGGTGCTCTCAAACCTTCCCAAAAATGTTCTACGGTGTTTGGAAGAAGAGAAGATGATATAGGGATAAAAAAATATCACAAAACATCCCAAAATATCAAGTATGTCAGTTGTCGGACCGCCATGGTGGTGGGATCACCCCTGCGGCGGTGGAAATACAAAGAGTTTAACAACTTTCTACTGTTTGACCGTTGCGGCAGTGGTGTCACCGCTGTGGCGGTGACACCCTTTGGTATTTTGGCTATACTTTTCTCGTCTGATCTTCGAATAAGGTAATTCAAAAACCTATAGAAATCTAAGAAAATGATCTACAACTTATATGTTTTGAGTTTATCCAAAATAGAATGACATCGTGTTTAAAATTGGCCTTAAAGTTACTGCACCTTTACCGATTTTGCCTCTTTTCACCTATTTATTCAAAAATCTATAAAACAATACAAAAACACATTAAACTAACAAAAGTGATTGAAACCATACAAATATTTGAATCTAAAGTACTTGATTTGTTGGTAAATAAACCACTTATCAACATAGTATCTCAATGCAGAATTCACACCAACCCTAACTAGATAAGCATCGTACTCGGAATGCCCTTTCCTCGCATGAAGAAGGAAGTTCAAATGCTCATTGGCAGGCTTGCAGCCCTAAACCGGTTCATAGCTCGATCTTCAAAGATATGCCTACCTTTTTTTAAAGTGCTTCGTGGCAACAAAAACTTTGAGTAGACAGATGAGTGCGAAAGCGTATTTTGCGAACTGAAGAGCTACTTCTCCTCGGCTCCCTTGCTCAGCACTCCGAGGAGGGGGGAAGAACTATACTTGTATATATTTACTTCGACAATTGCGGTCAGCGCATCGTTGGTGAGGGATGAAAATGGTGTTCAGAGCCTGATCTACTACTCCAACAGAGTTCTCACGGATGTTGAGACAAGGTACTCGAGGTTCAAGAAGCTCACCAATGCCCTACTGATTGCCTTGAGAAAGTTGAGACAATACTTCTAATCACACACAATTGTTGTGCTCACTGATTAACCTTTGAGGCAAATCTTGCACTCCCCCGACGTCTCAAGAAGGCTAATGAAGTATAGTTTTGAGCTTGGCCAATTCTACATAGAGTGTTGGCCAAGAACGACTATCAATGGCCAAGTCCTCATGGATTTTATTTCCCGAACAATAGGAACCTCGTAATGGACGAACAGGGGGTTCCACCTCCTAAGGATCCGAGAACTTCTTCTGGCCCTCGTGACTTTGGGCTAACAACCTGGCAATTTTACCTGGATGAATTTTCTAATGTGAACGGTTGCAAGCTGGGAATAGTCCTTATGGCCCTAGACAGGGAGGAGGTAGAGTACGCCCTCAGGTTGGGCTTTCGAGCTATAAATAATAAAACTTAATATAAAGCTCTACTCGCCGAACTCCGCCTCGCAAGGGAGTTTAATGTTAAAGCTCTTTTGGTCTTTTGTGATTCACAACTTGTGGTCAACTAAGTGAACGAAGATTACATGGCCAAAGACCCAATCATAACAACCTACTTGGAAAGGGTGAAGACACTCATGGAGAATTTTGAAAAAAAAATCCAAGTGACCCAAATCCATAGAGAAGAGTACAGCCACGCCGAAGCCTTGGCAAACCTACCCTCAATGATGGAGTGGACCTTGAAGGGGAGCATTCCTGTGAAGTACCTAGAGGCCCTGAGTATCGCGATCTTGGACCAAGTGGCCACTATTTGTGAGTTTACGGACGAGCCGACCTGGATGGATCCAATCAGGCAATACTTGGAGCACGGAACCCTTCTAGGGGACTACGCGGAGGCCAAGAGAATGCGCTACTAGTCAGCATGGTACACCTTTATCGACGGAGTTCTCTATCAAAAATCATTTCTGGGCCCATACTCTAGGTGCTTCCATCCAGAAGAGATTGAATAAATACTAAGGAAAATTCACAAAGAAATATGCAACAACCACTTAGGGGGACAGGTCTTTCGCTTGCAAGGGGCTACGACACGGATACTTCTGGCCAGAGATGTTCAAGGACACCTCAGAATTCGTTAAGAAGTGCGATAATTGACATAGATTTACTCCACACCCTCACGTCCTCCCAACCTCCTAGTTCCAATGACCGGCCCATGGCTATTCGTCCAGTGGGGGTATTGACTTGCTCGGGCCATTCCCTCAAGGAATCAAGCTGAGAAAATTACAGGGGACCGCGCGAAGGCCAAGAGAATGCGCAACCAGTCGACGAGGTACACCCCTATCGACAGAGTTATCTATCAAAAATTATTTTTGGGCCCATACTCTAGGTGCCTCCATTCAGAAGAGGCCGAATATGTGCTAAGAGAGATTTACGAAGGAATATGCGGCAACTACTCAAGGGGCAGGTCCTTTGCTCGCAAGGTGCTACGACACGAATAATTTTGGCCAAAGATGCTCAAGGATGTCACAGAATTCATCAAAAAGTGCGATAAGTGTTAGAGATTTTATCTACACCCCTACGTCCCCTAACCACCTTGGTGCCAATGACCAGCCCATAGTTATTCGCCCAGTGGGACATTGACCTGCTCGGCCCATTCCCCTAGGGAATTAGGCAGAGAAAATTCTTGGTCATCGCCATGGACTACTTCATGAAGTGGGTATAGGCTGAACCCCTGACCTATATCACTAAAGAGAAAATTTGGGACTACATGTGGAAGAGCATAATTTGTTATTACAGTTTACCCAAGGCCATCGTGTCCTACAATGGAATTTAATTTGACAACGACCTCTTTACTGAGTTTTGCTCTGGGCTTAAAATCCGTACACTTCGCCTCACCAGGTCACCCCCAAGCAAACGGGCATGTGGAGGTCACCAACTGAACGATTCTACACAGCCTAAAAATGAGACTTGATAATTCCAAAGGCATATGAGTGGAGGATTTGTACCCTCTCATCTAGGAGTACCACATAACCTTAAGAAACCCTATTAGGGATACGCCCTTTGCAATGACGTTTGGCTCTGAGTCCGTCATCCCTTTAGAAATTGGCATGCCTATGCTCAAGACTACTGTGATTTTCAATCAGCTCGATATTATGATAGACGGGTCCGTCCTCGCTCATTCGATGTTAATGACCTCATCCTTAAAAAGGTCACAATGGCTATCAAAGAGTATAATGCCAAAAAACTAGCTCTCACTTGGGTGGGGTCGTACAGAGTTACAAAAATTGTACATCCGGGAACTTATGAGCTCGAGACTGAAGAAATAGTACCACTAAGGCATCCATAGAACACTGAGCACCTGAAGCATTACTTTTGTAGGGAAGAACCCTTTTTGTAAAAGCTTCAAATTCTAAAAGTGTAAAGAATTTTCATATCAATGAAAAAAAGTGTTCCATGCAATGTGTCCGTGACTCATACGTTTATTTTCAAAAGCAGTATCCCGATGCGTAGCGTCGAGGGTGATAACTGGACCCCCTACATAGGTTGGTAGTTCGTACTCAGGGATAGACCAAGGTTATTCATCAAGGGCGGGGTACCGATCGGATTTGAGGGCCTGCAGCTAAGTATCTATCTTTTCACTAGCCAACCACAAGTTAGGCATTTTAAAAAGGAAGATGAGCCTGCATGGACTAATTTGGGATAACCTAAAAAGGCCCAAGGATAAGTCCGACTACAGAGAACCCATCGATGACCAGCCATAGGAGACTGACTATAGCATTGCACTCCGAGGGGATTGAGAAGACCAGACACCATAGAGAAACCCCTGCATTAACCCACGACACGAATTCAATATTGTCAACTCGTGTCCTGGGCTGGGGGACAAGAAGGCCATTGCCCTGGAAGGAAACAAACAGAAGCAAAAAAGATTGAATTTTTTTTTTGAAAAAATACACGACACTGCAAAAATTATCGACCACAAGTTGGCTCTATTCGATGAAACATCTGAAGATGGAGGAAACATAAAAAAATAAAGCGTGAGCTGTGACCTGACGCGTTATGTTTGCTCTGCAGTGGAAAAATAAGAAACTCTCATGATTTATGCCAATCACCAAGCAAACGTCCAAGCTTTGCTCGGCAAGGTCAAAGGATGAAACCCTCAATGTAAACATCGAACACAAAAAAAACATGCTATCTCTGCTCGGTAACGGAAAGAGATGAAATGCCGAGCAGTGAGAAGTGGTTCTATCTTAGTTCCGCAATGAGTAGGGTTTGAAATCTCAAGTGTACGCTGACCAGCGCGTAGCCTTGATAACCCTACTTAGTGGTAGTAGATACTGGAACTTATTTGATTTATGCTGACCTGCCCTTCTCCCCTCTAACCTTACTCGTCAAAGGGATTTGCATGGAAAAAGGGCACAAGTGTCCAAATCATGCCACTCAGACAAACACACACACTCAGACATGGAGTATAGAGATTCGTGAGAATATAAGAGCTCGTATATTCGTATGTTCAAAAAGAAATTACAACTTGGGGTTCTCAGCCCGATACATTTGAGCTCGACAAAAATGTAAAAAAAAAAAAAAAAAAAAAGTTACAAGGGGGAAAAATGGGGCTACAATAGTTCTAAAAATTCCTAAGTACCCTAACTGCGCCAGGTTGAGGTTTTAGTCCTCCCCGTCCGCATCCCTAGTGACGTCCATGTAGGGAGACTGAACAACGACCTTTCCCTCCTCGGTACCTTTGGTGTCAACCTCCTCTTCTCTTTCGGCCATAACACCACCCTCCTACTCTGAGAATTACATCTAGATCCGATTGGAAGTAACATCTGGGAAATAATAGCAGAAGGACTTGAGCACAACTTAGAAGCCCTTGTCTACGAATTCGGAGATAACCTTCATCTGGAATGCTTTAAAGCCAAGCCCCCACTTTTATTTCTCCATGGCCTTTGCCTGGGCCTTCTCTATAGCATGATCCACGACAACCTTCATCTTCTGATTGGTTACTCGTAGTTGGTGCTTGAAATCATCCAATTTAGCTTGGAGTGTGTCAGCCTGGGAGGTGAGCTCTTTGACCTTAGAGCACAGGCCAAGGTTCTCCATCCGGACAACAAACAGATCAGCTCGAGATTGAACTATATATCTTCCTTCCTTCGCAGGACACCCTGGAAGGACTCCAACTCGTCAACAAGGTTGTTTTCCCTGAAGAGTTAGTTGGTGAGCCTCGTGAAAAGAAATATGGCCTGCCAGGGACAACATATTAGAAGTCGGAGAAAAAAAAAAGAGAATTTCTAAATAAAATTTATAAGTGTGTAAGAAGTTCCGCACCCTCACCCTAACTATATCTTCGAATATCTCCCCGGCTATATCTCTCTAGAATGGTGTTCTTCATATTTTTCCAGTCTGTTGGAGATAGCATCATATCCAAGTACATCGACACCAATTCCGAATTGTATAGGAGGCGGGTGCTAACCTCCAGGCCCATGTTCCCGACCCCAAAGAAAGTGGGGTTCGGGTTTAGGGAAGGACATGGTTAACTATCATGGCGAGAAGGGCGTTTGTTCTTCTTCTTGCTCTACTGGCTAGTCTCGTTAGCCCAACATTTTCTCCTCTCTTAGGAATCTTCCAGCGTAGGGTCCAGCTACTGTATGTTGGGGGTAGATTGGCGAGAGTCCCACGTCATCACCCTGGTGGGCATAGGGGATCTGAGCGGCAGAGCGCTACCCTAAGAGGTTTACTCAAGAGTGGCAAACGAGCTCCCCACATTGGCGGCCTTCTTCTGGGCCTTGATTCTTCATAAGGAGAGTGGCATTGCCCATTCCTACCAAGGGTTCAAAAGAAAAGGTCAGCACCAAATTGGAGAATTTTTTAATCAATTGATGAAAAATTAACAAACAAAATGACAGAATAATAGAGCTTACTACTGGATGGTTTTGACAGGAGCTCGATTGGAGGTAAAGAGAGAGCCAGATAGAAGTAGATATGGTGCAACGTCGACCTCAGGAGATTGTTCACTTAGTGGAAGGTAATTCGGAGCACGCTGCTTAGAGATCGTGGGCGGAATTTCTCTTTTTTCTTTGTTGCCTTCTCGTTCTCTACAAAAATGAAATAAAACACAAGTCATACGAATTCAAGGAACTGTTGACGCCCTCCACTTTTAAGATTTCCTTACCAACTTTTCCCTAATTCAGCTGGACGGGAATCAAGCGATCCTTCTTGTCTGGTTCGAACTTCCATCTGTCCTATTAGAGGTTGATGAGTCTAAAAATGGTCACTCTAATGCAACCAATTGAAGACCGCCACATGCCTGTAACTTCCTACAAAATTCAAAGGACACCAAAGACTGAGTATGGAGAATTTACCGAGCTGAGGAACATCTCCAGCCATACCATTAATCCCAAAGGTCTTAGCACTTTCCAGGATAGGCCAACAAGCCATCACCGGAATGGAAAACATTTTCCCATCTCAATGTTCCCCGTCGCAGCAGTACTCTCCTTGTAAATCAACTTCAAATAGCTCTTCAGGAAAAGGCTCATTCCTCGTCTCCAATTATCCAAGAAGGGCAGCGTAGAGAAGCTTCATACCCTCTCCTTTCCCGTCTCCGGCCATCCGAGAAGGGCAAGAGTCAAGCTTCTCATCTCGACCGCAGCAGGGTTGTATGTTTCTCAGTTTATAAGATTGGTTGAGTTTCTTATCTCCTAAAATATCTCAAAATATCTCCTAAATATCCAAAAATATCCACAAACATCATTATGACTCTCTTCCCCAACCAAAATATCTCCAAATATCTTCTAAACATGGCCAAAACAAGAGCCCCATGGCGTATTTCTATTGGCTGCATGCCAAGTTGACACCATGATGTGATTTTGAGGAGACATTAACCCATGCTTAAGACTTTAAGCTAATATCTACTTTGCCTATAAAAATGAGGGCATACAATTACCCAAAGGCATATGAACTTTACTCACTCTTCTCGGCAATTACTCTATAAACTCTTATCCCCGTACGCTAATTCTCACTCCGGAGGAGACACGCTAAGACCATCCTAGCAAGTCCTTTGTGTAGGTTTCTGGGTGATCCTTTTTCCCAGAATTACTCAGTTTCAAGCGCTGGTTCATCTCTCCAAGGATCACAAGGTATTTTAGTCATCATCTTCTCGGCCCAGAAGGTTTTTGGGTTCTTTTTAATGGAGGCCCTCCCCTTCTCGACCAAGGACCTCTCCACAGATTAGAAGCTACACGGATTAAATATTTCCATTCTAGGTCTCTTCAACCCCATCTAGGGCTGATCGGACCATACCGCTGGTGTCGACCAAAATTCGACATCAACAATTGGGTGTCGTTTGTGGGAAACGCTACTAAAAGCCTCATTCCAATCATCATCTATTCTCATCTTGGTTAGAAGTTAGATGAATGCAAGGTTTTGTCAGTCTTTGAGGCCAAGAGACCCTAACAACACAGTTGATACCAACCCGACTGGCAAAATGTCAATAAACCCAAGGCCAGATGCGAGGACTATTGTCCCCATCCCAGATGAGGAAGAACATGCACTTCCTATCAACCAAGCAGGCCCGTCAGCTCTACCTGTCAAACCCCATGCTAGACCACCTCCCATGGCTGCAAATGCGGTGTGACTTGATAACTTGGAACGTTAGTTGTTTCAGTTTTAATACCTCGACACCATCCTCTCTCGTCTGTCACCATCGCTGAATCAACGGGGACAGGTTCTCCATAACACAGAGGGAGAGAAATACCACCTGCCACCGGATCTAGACCAAGGGAGACCGGTTCTCCAGTATGCAGGGAGTGAGGATTCTCACTAGGAATCAGACCGTGTCATCCATTCTGAAGGGCACGTGTCAAGCGAACAACCTCGTCCGTGCGATTGACCAATTAGAGAATGAATTCTGGCTCCAACAATTGTTTCTAATTCTGTATTTTTGCTCTTACGGGCTTACCAGATAGAGGATTTCCATAATTACCGTGAATGCTAGACGGGGAGAACTTACAGTAACATCACCCGTGCTGATCGGAGAGTTCGCCATGCTCGGGAGGTTGACTCACACTCCCCTCCCATCGAAAGACAAAGATCAAGAGTGGTTGCAAGTCACGTGGCAGTGCCTCCCAGGGAAGAAGCAACGTTAAAAAGGTGCATCGTTGAGATAGAGGCAGCGCTTGTGCAAATACAGGGCCTTAGGGGGCTGTTGGACTCCCTTCAGGTATAAGGTCCCCTTTCATTGATGATATAGTGTTTGAGATGGTCCCCTATAGGTTTTCCAGTCCACAAATAACCCCCTATGACGGGATTAATGACCCCAGTGATCATCTATCCATTTTCATTGCATTAATGGATATGCATATGGCATCCATGATGGTAAGGTGCAAGTCATTTCCTCTCACTCTCACTGGAATGCCAAGCACCTGGTTTTGAGAGTTGCCTCCAGCTTCAATCTCAATGTTTCCTTAACTGGAAAAACTTTTTTTTAGCCCGATTTAACTATTCCTAGAAAATACCCAAAACAACAACTCACATTCTCACCCTTCAATAGGAAATCACCGAAACTTTGGGTGATTTCGTTGCACGATTTTATAGGGAAAGTTCGAGTTGTGGTAATATTCTAGACACTGTGTCTTTGAACGCCTTTATTGATAAACTAAGGCACTGGAGACTGTCATATGATTTATGCTCATATTCTGCGCCAAATCTAGCTACTGCTCTTGCTCGGGGTACAGGCTTCTATGAAGCCGACCTCAGGGACGCTATGAAATGGGAACGAGAAGGGAATCAGAAGTGAAAGGGCCGACCATAAGAAGGGCCTCTATCAGGACGCAGGGATCGCAGAGGTTGTAGGTGGAAGGGCGGTTAGGGCATCTTCTGGGGGATCGGAGACATCGTCCACCCCGAGGGAATCGCCCAAGGTTGACGTCCCTCACTGCATCCATAGCAACAGTTTTTGCTAAAAATTCAGGGAGAGGATTTTTCTCGCCGGCTCCTCCTTCTAAAAGAAGACCCATAGGAAAAGCTATTTTCAAATATTGTAAGTTCCACCGTGACTGTGGACACTCAACAGATGAATGCTTTCAGCTCTGTGAAGAAATCGAGGCCCTCATAAAAAGGGGGCACCTTGGTTATTATGTCCATAAAGAGAATGCAAGCTCCAGAATCGGAGAGAGTAGTCGCCGCGATGAGCGCAGGGATTGGCCGAGAAGGGAAAATTGTGGCTGACCTCCACCGACAAGAGAAACTGAAGAAATTGACGATGAAATGCGTATCGATGGTGAAATCAATATGATAGATGGTGGATTCAGCCTCGGGAGAGAGACTACCTCTTCCCGGAAAAGGCACTAAGGTAAAGCAAAGAGAAAATCCGACGAGGACGTGTACGAGGTGAGCACGATTGATGCTGCCTCACACAACGTCATCTCTTTTAGTGAAGCTGATCTCCTACGGGTTCAATCACTATAAAGTTGGGTGAATTTTGATCGATGGTGGGAGTTCTACAGATATCATTTTCAAATATGCTTTCGACCAAATGAATGTAAGTTCAAGTTCCGTGAGACCTACTACTTTTCCCCTTGTCGGGTTTGGTGAGGAAGTGGTAAATTCTTTTTTTTTTTTTTTTGGGAGGGGGGGGGGGGGGGGGCTCTCTTCCCTTTACAGTTAGCGTGGTACCCATCTCGGACACAGTCTTGGTCAACTTCCTCATCGTGAATCGACTTTCTCCTTACAATGCAATAATTGGGCAACCCACCTTGGCGGCGTTAAAAGTCGTATCCTTTCTCTACCATCAATCAATGATTTTCCTACAAAAAGAAAGGCGGGGAAGATGAGGGGAGATCAAGAATCAGCTAGGTCTTGTGCTAGAAGGGCACTCGAGAAGAAGAAATAGCAATTAATGGCAAGGACCGAGAACAACGCAGTCAAACTTATGGCCTTGTCTGATCCCAGAACCATGCTTATCGACGACCCCCGAGATAAGGAACCCCATCCACGTCCTCATGAAGACTTGGTAGAAGTACCTATTCATCCTACCATTGAAGGAAGAATTGTCCAAATTGGTGCCAAACTCAGCCCGGCATAGCGAGAAGAATTAACTGATCTTTTTAGAAAGAATTATGATGTGTTCGCTTGGTCCCACAATGAGCTTCCCGGGATTAACCTGAGCGTTTCCATGCACCATCTCCATGCTAACCCTCACCATCCCTCAGTGAGGCAAAAAAGAAAGAAATTCCACCCGGAGCGCCAAACACTCATTGAATAAGAAATTGATAAGTGAGTGAAATTTGTTGTGGTAGAAGAGGTGGAATTTCCCGACTGGCTCTCCAATATCGTCCTTATACTTAAAGTCAGAAATAAAGGGCGCATTTGCATGGACTTCAAGGACCTTAATAAGGCGTGGCCCAAAGATTTCTTTTCTTTGCCGAAAATAGACTTGGTCATTGATGTTATGGCGTGACACGAACTCTTAAGTTTTCTAGACGCTTATGCCAGATACAACCAAATTTTATGTTTTCTCCCGACAAGGTAAATACCTCGTTCATTACGAACAGAGGCACCTACTGTTACAAGGTAAATGCCTTTCGGTCTTCGCAACACTAGGGCTACCTACCAAAGGCTCATCAACAAGATGTTCAAGAAGAAGATTGATTCGACAATAGAAGCTTACATTGATGATATGATCGTAAGAGCACCAAAGCATGTGACCATATTGGCCATCTCCAAAATTGCTTTAACAAGCTCCGAACTCAACGCATGTAGTTGAACCCCATCAAGTGTATCTTCGGGGTTTCAGTGAGGAAGTTTGTAGGCTACATGGTGTCCCAGAGAGGTATTAATGCCAACCCAGATCAAATTAGTTCATTCTCGGAATGGCTTCCCCACAAACAAAGAAGAAAATTCAAATGCTCACAGGAAGGCTAGCCGCCTTGAACCATTTTATTGCACAATCTTCCGAAAAGTGCCTTTCTTTCTTCAAAGTTTTATGGGGCAATAAAGCATTTGAGTGGATAGCGGAATGTGAGACTGCCTTCTAGGAGCTTAAAATATACTTCTCCTCAGTACTGCTGCTGAGTAAGCCCAAGGACAAAGAAGAATTATTCATGTACATTGCCGCTTTAACACTGCAGTCAGGGCGACACTAGTCTGAGAAGAGGAAGGGATTCAAATGCCTGTATACTACACGAGTTAGGTGTTAACTGATGCCAAAATAAGATATCAATGGTTTTAGAAGTTGGCCTATACCCTTCTTATTTCTTGTACTTACTGATCAACTCTTGCGGCAAGTTCTTCACTCACCCAATGTTTCTGTCCGGCTCATGAAGTATAGCCTTGAGCTTGACCAATTCCACATTGAATATCGACCTAGGATAGCCATCAAAGGGTAGGTCCTGGCTAACTTTATCACTGAAATGACTTTCCCAGAAGGGCCCATCCCAGAGGATCATGACCCTGCCTGGCTAGAGGCCCACCTTGGCCGAGCAGAGGTGCTGGTCCTGGAAAGGGCACCTTCCCATCCTGGAACAAATGGAAATCTTGGTCCAAACAAATAGAAGTTGTTTATAGATGGTTCCTCCAATGTAGGGGAATATGGGGCCGAAATGGTCCTAGTAGCCCCAGATCGGGAAAAGATTGAATATGCACTCTGATTAGGATTCTGAGCTACCAACAATAAAGCAGAGTATGAAGCCCTTCTTACTGGACTTAGGTTAGCAAGAGAATTCAACACCAAAAACCTACAAGTCTTCTGTGATTAACAACTCATCGTAAATAAAGTCAACGGTGAATACGCAGCTAAGAATCCAAGTATGACCGACTACCTCAGGAGGGCAAAGGCACTTATGGAAAATTTTGAAAAAATCCAAGTACGCCAAGTCCCCTGAGAAGAGAATCGACATACCGACGCTTTGGCCAACTTGGCCTTCGTAGTGGAATTTACCTTGAAAAGAAGTGTTCCCATAGAATATTTGGAGGAGCCAAGCACAACGATTTCTAACCAAGTGAACACCATATACGCTCTCTTCGATACACCGACTTGGATGGATCCAATAAGAGAATACCTCCTGAACGGGCACTCCCTTCAACCTGAGCAGAGGCCAGGCAGCTACGATACAGAGTATCTTGGTATACCATCATTGATGGGGTTCTATATTGGGAGATCCTTCTCAGGCCCATACTCCCGTTGCCTAAGACCAGAAGAATCTAACTACGTGATGAAAAAAATCCACGAAGGGATGTGTGGCAACCACACAAAAGGAAGGTCTATAGTTCACAAGCTCATTCACCATGGATACTTCTATGTCGCTTTGGAATACCCAGGGCCATCGTCTCCAACAACGGGAAGCAATTCAACAATGACCTTTTTGTAAAATTCTACACCAGGCTGGGGATTCAAACCCACTTCATGTCACCAGGGCATTCTTAGGCCAACGGACAAGTAGAAGTTACCAACAACACAATTCTCCATTGACTTAAGACCAGACTTGATAAATCAAAGGGTAGATGGGTGGAAGACGTATGCCCTGTTCTCTGGGTTTACCACACTATAGTAAGGACTCCCACAGGAAAAACTCTTTTCACAATGACTTTTGGGTCAAAGGCGGTAATTTCTACCAAACTTGACTTACCCTTTTCCTGAACAACAATAATCTTTAACTCGGATAAAAACGACGCCTCTTTGGCCCTTAACCTTGATCTTCTTGAATAGATAATGGAACGTGCCCGTGTTTGACAAGTAGCTTATCAACAAATGGCGGCCAGATACTACAATAGAAGGGTCCATCCTAGGTCATTTGACGTTGGAGACCTCGTTCTCTGAAAAGTTACCCTAGCTACCAAGGATATGACCGCTTGGCAAAATTGCCCCATCTTGGGAAGGGCCATATTGCGTTACCTAAATTGCTCGTCCTGGCACCTATGAATTGGAAACAAAAAAAGGTGTCCCCTTAAGACATCCTTGGAATACAAAACATTTAAAACATACTACCCCAAAAAGGAAGGTCCGATGGACTTGTAAAGTTTTTCCCTTTTCAAAGCTTGTAATGAACCAACTTATGAATGGAAGACATGTTTTGTTCTACCACTGCCCCATTCTCCAAATCTTGTTGGTGGCAGTGAAGTGCAACCCTCATCCCATCTCAGATTGGGATAAGCAGCCCTCTCCACAAATTTTCAAAATAGTTGTATGTCAGGATGATCAGCCCTCTGTCCCATCTCGGATGAAGATGTGCCACCCCAAGATTTTTATTAAAGTAAAACGGTATCCCGACGCTTAGCATCAAGGGTAAACTCCACAAAGAAACCCATCCCAGTGCACTGCATCAAGGGTGTAACTAGACCATCTTCATAGGTCGATAGTGTTGGCCCAGGGATTGATAGCTATTAACTTTTGACTACAATGCACCGATCAAGTATGAGGACCTATAGGTAATGTAAGACCTCAAATCGTAGCACTTACATTATTTTAGTTGCATTTTAGAGTAACTGAGAAAATTCGGGGTGAAATTGGATCAATTAAAATTCAAATTAAAAGTTTAGGGGTCAAATTGAAAATTTAGAAATATTATTCAAACTTGGGATTCAAATTTTCATTCAATTTATAAAAAATTTAATTGTTAGGAATCAAATTACAATTTAAGAAAATGTTAAATGGGAAATTTTGACTAAGAAAAAGATTTTAAGAAGTTAGGGGAAGAAAAGAGTAATTAATTAAAATTTTATTTTATATATATGTGTGTGTGTGTGTGTGTGTGTGATCGGATGATCAGCCGGTGACAGGAGGAAAGAGAGAGCAAGCGACATGGCATTTTGAGATCAAACCTTACCACTAAATTCATGCGTATAAATACCCTCTTGCTTGTTGTAATGATAAAAGAAAAATCCAAGAGCAAATCTGGAAATCAGAAAAATCTAGAGAGAGAGAGAGAGGATCGGAGAGGGCCGTTGGTTTTCGTGATCGCCGGTGGTGATAAGTTCTCTGGCGAGCAGTGTGGTCTCCGTTCAGTGTGTCATTTCGTGTGTAAAGGTTTTGTTTAGGCCTTGGCTAGGTATGTGTGTGAGTGTGTTCTGTTTTTCTGTTTCGTGCCAACAGTATGTGTATGTGTGTGTGTTGCCGTTACTGCTGCTGTGTGTGTTTCTTGTATGTGTGTGGGTGATCGGAGTGTGGGTAGGCATGATTGTTGTGCATGTGTATATGTGTGACCAATAATTGAGTTACTGCCGTGCATGTAGGATATGTGTGTCGCCGGCACAATGTGTGTGTGTCGGAATGGGGAGTGTGTGTATCAGAATGGGATGTGTGTGTGTCGTCATGTATGGGGGCAAGCATGGGTGGTGGTGAACGTCGGAGGTGAGGAGGTTGAGTGGTGGAACTCAAAATCGAAGTAGGAAAAATAGAGAGAGAGAGAGAAAACTGAACCAGAAGCTGGCAGGAAGAAAACGATTGTTCGCCTCAGCGATTACATCTTTGCCTAGGTGGTAAAGCATCAGAAAGCAAAGCAGAAAGGAGAAGGAGTACGTTCTCCTAGGCGGTGAGACAACGGCCTAGGTGGTGGCGAGACAGTAACAAAACAAAGAAGAAGGAGAAGCAGTTCGCCGCGGCGATGGGACTTTCGCCTCGATGGTGAACCATAAACAAAAAAACCTTAGAACGTCGTTGATTCGGAAAAAGGAAAACGTTTCGATCGATTTCTAATTTTGTTAAACTTAATCACTAGCATTAAAATATCGTAACTGCAATAATAAATTTGAGATCGATCATATTTCTAATTGGGTACAGTAATTTGTAGCGGAGCGAGATTAACCAAATAATAATTTCTCATAATAAAATGTGGGGATGAAAAATTATGGAACTTAGGGCTTGCATTACATAATTAGTTTATTTTACATAAAATATTAATTTAGGCCTGTCACTATTAGGTTCGCAGGCACCGGAGTATCGGTAGAGGGTAGTCAGTAAAAGTTGTTCGGAGCGGATAGCTAGGTGAGTGTACTATGTTCTAGTAAATTACAAAACCGATTTTCATATATATATTATGGAAAAATGTGTTTATTTTAAAACTGGACGAATTTGTAACTTATATGGATCAAACGGTTTTGGGTGTATGTGAAATTGCGGATTTACGTTGGTTTCTAAAGGGGTAGAAATTGATTGTGGACCAAGTCGTTTGAGGTGGAATTTGGTGTTTAATCTGACTACGCCATAATATTTATTCCTGAAAGGGATGTGGATTATCTTCTTGGCATAGTCCAGTAGAATGATGATTATCTGCTTGGCATAGTCCAGCAGAGTGGTGATTATTTGCTTGACATAGTTCAGCAGAGTGGTGATTATCTACTTGGCTTAGTCTAGTAGAGTGGTGATTATCTGCTTGGCATAGTCCAGTAGAGTGTTGTGACCCATTAGGAAGGCAAATCCTACGGGTGGTACGGTACCGTTGCAACTCCTGATCGTGAGGTTAAAACGATCCTATGGCTAGTCGGAGGGTGGTGTGGTGTTTTGTCGTACACGGTAAATCAGTTGAATAAATTTACAAATGTATACATTATTTTATACTGGATTGGTGTATTCATTTGTGTTGATGTATCTATTGCTATGGTTGCGTTACACCATTTGGTTAGATGTAATATTCTGGTTGATTTTCACTGCTTGGTTGTGATATTATAAATACATGTGCTATTTCTGTGGTGACAAGAAAAATGAGTTTTCCTTATAGTATGTGATTTTATACTATTGTTCGATATGTGGTAATTATATGTTTTATATTTGATCCATACAAAATGTTTTTATTATGAAGACAGTACACCGATAAAAATTTTTGGTTTCAGGTACAACCGCTAGGAGTCGGTCCCCTACTAGCACTAGGTAGAGTCCTGCGATGATGTCGTGGGGGAGTTTTTGGGACGAGTTATGTGAGTCGAACATGTGAGAGGTTCACGGTTATTATATTTTTGTTGTTATTATATTTCGGGGATGGGTGTGTCCCCATATGAGAGGATGTATATGGCTTGTATATGTGGTTGTATATTTATGTATGCATATTGTCGGTTTTTCTAGTTGGTTGGACGTCCAGGTGATGTCATGTTAACGTCATTCCGGCCCCAGGGTGACGAGTGTCCGGGGTGGGGTGTTACAATTTATGGTATCAGAGCCTAGGTTATAGGTTTTACAGACTTGCCAGTTGTTGTGTCAGTAGAGGACCATGAGACAGGAAGACGTGTTAATCCTCTAGTCAGTAGGGGACTTTGAGATAGGGTGTCGGTGGGTAATTTCGACACTCGCATGGTAGTCATTTAAGTCAATTATTTAATGTTATTTTTCTAGTTGGCCTAGTTGGTTGTTGAGTTGAATTTTATTGCAGATAATAGGTATGGAGCGTGGGAATGAAAGCTCTGGGAATGTGGGACCCCAGATGCAGGTGGAACCCCCGAGGCAAGTGGAACCCCGGGAACAGGGTGATAGGCTACAAGGGAGCTTAAATGCGGCTGAAAGAATTTTGTAGGCCGTTGCCCAGCTAACGGAGCAGCAAGCGAGGATTATGGAAAGTCAAAAGGCCCAAAGTGATACTGCCACATCTCAGGCGATACGATTGAAGAGATTCAAGGAGTTGGACCGTCCGGTTTTCACCGGAACGGTGGGTCTAGCTGATGCTAAGAATTGGATTAGAGGTGTGGGTCACGTATTCAAGGCGATGGGGATTGTTGATGATAGTCGGGTTCCCCTTGCCACTTTTCAGTAGAGGGAGGAAGCCAAGCATTGGTGGGAGGAAATGAAGAGACTGATTACTGGTTCTAGTGACAAGATTACGTGGGATCGTTTCGCTGCCGCGTTCAACGAGAAATATTTTCCCGAGTCTTATCGATTCCAGATGGAGGAGGAATTTATAGTTTTGAAACAGGGGAAGCTGACTGTTCAACAATACGAAGTCAAATTTGATGCTTTATGTCATTTTACCCTGGATTTGGTGAAAACGGAAGAGATGAAATGCAAACGTTTCCAAAAAATGCTCAATTTAGAAATTCATTCCAGTTTGAATAGCAGGCAGATTAAGAATTATGCAGAGTTGGTGAATACGGCAAAACTAGTAGAAAGAGATGTTCAGGAAGCCACCGGAAGTCGTGAGCAGCACAAACAAGCAGATTTGAGTCGCCTAGCAGATTTCTAGGGGCGGTACCTCGACCGCTAGTTGCTCGAGCCCCATTGTTTGGCCAATCCGTTAGGAGTTGTGGTCCCCCAGCAATCATGCTACGGGCAACATCAGAGTGTATCAGAATCAAGTGTTGGTCCGCAGAGGCAGGGAAGGAATCAGTCGTCTAGTCGAGCTGGGAGAGGTAGATGCTATCAGTGTGGGACACTGGATTACTTCACTAGAGCCTGTCCTGTGGGAGTACCGATATGTTTTCATTGTCATCAGCAGGGTCATAAATCTACAAATTGTCCAAAATTTGCTTCTACATCTGTACCTCCTGCGAGTAGTATGGGTAGTGCTGGTCTTAACACTGTCTAGGGGCATAGTAGGAGATCTGCTGGTAGACCTCCGACGTGAGGCCATGTGTTTGCTACCACTCGTCAGGATGCCCAAGCTACTCCTGACATGGTCACAGCTATCATGTCTTTATATGCTAGAGATGCTTGTGTACTTATTGATCCCGGTTCTACGTATTCATTTGTTTCGGCAACTTTCATGATGCATTTAAGCAAGTTTCCCATTTCTTTATCATACCGTATTGTAATTTCTACTCCGGTGGGTGAGTCGGTATAGATTGATAGTGTGTATAAAGACAGCCCGTTTCAGATTGGTGACAGGGAGTTATTGACAGATCTATTACCCTTGGGTATTCACGATTTCGATATGATACTGGGTACGGAGTTTCTATTTGGATATCATGCCACAGTGGATTGTTTTAAGATGGAGGTGATATTTCGAATCTCTGGCGAGCCAGAATTTGTATTTGCGGGAGACAGAATTAGCACTCCTATCAGTTTAATTCTAGCCCTAGAAGCCAAGAAATTATTAAAGAAAGGATGTCAGGGATACCTTGCGCAAGTGATCGACACCAGTCAGAAAGAAGTTTAGATGGAAAATATTCCAGTGGTCAGAGATTTTCTCGACGTATTTCCAGAAGAGTTGCCAGGGTTGCCAATAGATAGGGAGATGGAATTCACAATTGAGTTACTTCCAGGTACTGCCCCTATATCGATTCTACCCTATCATATGGAACCTACCGAGCTGAAGGAATTGAAAGTGTAGTTGCAAGATTTATTAGATCGTGGGTTTATCAGACCCAGTGTTTCCCCATGGGAAGCCCCAGTGTTGTTCGTGAAGAAGAAGGATGGCACGTTGAGAATGTGTATCGACTATCGGCAGCTAAATAGGGTGACGATTTGTAATAAATATCCGTTACCTAGGATTGATGACTTATTCGACCAGCTCCAGAAGGATAAAGTGTTTTCCAAGATAGATCTTCGATCGGGGTATCACCAATTGAAAGTCGGAGACAGTGATGTGGCAAAAACAGCATTCCGTACGAGATATGGACATTATGAATTTCTGGTTATGCCCTTCGGATTGACAAATGCCCCTGCTGTTTTTATGGATCTGATGAATTAGATCTTCTAACCTTATCTGGATCAATTTATTATCGTATTCATTGACGATATATTGATCTATTCCCAAAGTAGAGAAGAGCATGCAGAGCATCTTCAGATTGTGTTGCAGACGTTGTGGGAGAAGCGGTTATATGCGAAATTCAGTAAATGTGAATTTTGGTTAGATCATGTGATATTTTTAGGGCATGTTATCTCAGGAGATGGTATTCAGGTGGACCCAAAGAAAGTTGAAGCTGTTGTTCAATGGGAAAGACCAAAAAATGTGATTGAAGTCCGAAGCTTTTTAGGATTAGCGGGTTACTATCGACGGTTTGTGTAGGGATTTTCTGTTATAGCTGCCCCGTTGACTTGACTGACCCACAAGGAATCCAAATTTGAGTGGACCGATAAATGTGAGCAAAGTTTCCAGTAGTTGAAGAGTAGATTGATATCGGCACCAATATTGTCCTTCTCGTTAGAAATGGGTGGTTTTGTGATTTATAGCGACGTGTCACACCAAGGGCTGGGATGTGTTCTGATACAGCATGGTCACATAATCACATATGTATCTCAGAAATTGAAGAACCATGAGCGTAATTACCTGACGCATGATTTAGAGTCGGCAGCGATTGTGTTGGCCCTGAAGATTTGCAGGCACTACCTGTATGGCGAGACGTGTGAAATATACACCGACCACCAAAGTTTGAAATACTAGTTTACTCAGAATGAGCTAAATTTGAGACAAAGGCACTGGATAGAGTTGATTAAAGATTACGATTGCACCATCCATTATCATCTAGGGAAAGCTAATGTTGTAGCGGATGTGTTGAGTCAGAAATCGGCAGGTTCGATCGCACACATTCGAGTAGTACATACTAATCTGTATACCGAGTGGAGATCGTTGTGTATTTAGTTAGCGGTTGGTCAGACGGCAGCATTGTTTGCGACTTTGACTTTGAGGCCGACGTTGATTGACCGTATTATTGAAGCTCAGAAGTCAGACGTTCAATTGGAAAGGATTTGGGATGAAGTGAAAAATGGGCGCAGGGCTGATAATCATGTCAGAGAAAGTGATGAAGCTTTGATGGTTGGAAACCGGCTGTGTGTGCCTGATGACGTTAATTTAAAAAGGGATATCTTGGAAGAAGCGTATAGCTCAGCATACGCGATACATTCAAGGAGTACTAAAATGTATCAAGATTTCCGTAAACATTATTAGTGGATCGGAATGAAACGGGAAATCGCAGAATTTGTTGCCAGGTGTCTTATTTGTCAGCAAGTAAAGATTAAGCATCAACGTCCAAGTGGATTGTTACAATCTCTACCTATTCCAAAGCGGAAATAAGAGCATATCACGATGGATTTTATTTCGGGATTACCTCGTACTCAAAAGGGGTATAATTCCATCTGGGTGATCATTGATAGGCTTACCAAGTCATCTCATTTTCTGGCCGTAAAGACGACGTATTCTATTGAAAAATATGCCCAATTGTATATCGATAAGATTGTTAGGTTACATGGCACACCGGATTCTATAGTGTCGGATAGAGATCCAAGATTTACTTCGAGGTTTTAGCTGAGTCTCCAGATTGCTTTGGGTACCAAGCTGAAATTTAGCACCGCTTTCCATCCTTAGACAAACGGACAATCAAAGCGTACGATTCAGACGTTAGAGGATATGTTGAGGGGATGTGTTATGGAATTTCCTAGTAGTTGGGATGATCATTTGCTGTTGATGGAATTCGCCTACAACAACAACTACCATTCGGCAATCGAGATGGCCCCGTATGAAACGTTGTATGGTAGAAGATGCAGAACCCCAGTCTGTTAGACTAAGATGGGTGAAAGTAAATTGTTAATGTCCGATATAGCCCAGATGGCAATAGACAAAGTGAAGGTTATTTGGGAAAAATTAAAAAAATAAATAAAAAATTGCTCAAAGTCAACAAAAGAGTAATGCAGACAAGCGTCGGCGGGAGTTGGAGTTCGAAGTAGGGGATCATGTGTTCTTGCGTATTTCTCCGTGGAAAGGCATAATGAGGTTCGGGAAGAAAGAAAAGTTGAGTTCAAGGTACATCAGACCCTATGAAATTTTAGATCGAGTTGGCACGACAGCGTATAGACTTGCGTTACTGCCAGAGTTGCCTCGACTACACGACGTTTTCCATGTATCGATGCTCCAGAAATATGTGCCAGACCCTTCTCATGTTTTGACTTCCTAGCTGATCGAATTGGAAGCAGATTTGATCTACGTTGGGGAGCCAGTCCAAATCCTAAGCCGTAAAAATCAAGTGTTGTGAACGAAAACGATTTCATTAGTCAAAGTGTTGTGGTGCAGTCATGCAATAGAAGAGGCGACATGGGAGCGAGAGGACAAGATGAGGAACAAATACCTACATTTGTTCGATTAGGTAATAAAATTTCGGGACAAAATTTTCTTTTAGGAGGGAAGAGTTGTAAGACCTCAAATCATAGCACTTGCATCATTTTAGTTACATTTTAGAGTAATTGGAAAAATTCGGGTTGAAATTGGGTCAATTAAAATTCAAATTAAAAGTTTAGGGGCCAAATTGAAAATTTAGAAATATTATTCAAACTTGGGATTCAAATTGTCATTCAATTTATAAAAAAATTAATTGTTAGGAATCAAATTACAATTTAAGAAAATGTTAAATGGGAAATTTTGACTAGGAATTTTTTTTTTAAGATGTTAGGGGGAAAAAAGAGTAATTAATTAAAAGTTTATTTTATATATATATATATATATATATATATATATATATATATATCTGTGTGTGTGATCGGATGATCAGTCGGCTGGTAGGGGGAGAGAAAGAGTAGGCGACGTGGCATTATGAGATCAAACCTTACCACTAAATTCATGCATTTAAATACCCTCTTGCATGTTGTAATGATAAAAATAAATAAATAAAATCAAAGAGCAAATCTAGAAATCAGAAAAATCTAGAGAGAGAGAGAGAGGATCGGAAAGGGTCGTCGGTTTTCGTGATCGCCGGTGGTGGTGAGTTTTCGGCCAGCAGTGTGGTCGCCGTTCAGTGCGTCATTTCGTGTGCAAAGGTTTTGTTCACGTCTTGGCTGGGTATGTGTGTGAGTGTGTTCTGTTTTTCTGTTTGGTGCCAACAATGTATGTGCGTGTGTGTGTTGTCGTTACTGCTACTGTGTGTGTTTCTCGTATGTGTATGGGTGATCGGAGTGTGGGTAGGTGTACGCATGAGGATTCACAACCATCTTCCTCGCGGTAATTGGACTACTCGCAAGTGTACGAGGTCTAGTTTTAATATAATGGATCTTGTAAGATCGGATATCATTCCACTGGGAAGGTAGGTAATTCGACTGAGTATTGCGATTTCAATAGTTTCATATTATCTCGACTAATCAAATTTTGTTTGTTTTCTATTTACTATACTAAGATAAACGACAACTATGAAGTTAGTTTTAATTACACTAATTACTTAGGAATTGATTTCTTTCACATAATGCATAATCGAAGTCATTAAGTTAGCTATAATGGTTTTCTATCTATTCCGACAATCTCTGTATCAATAACTTCTCCGCTACCTCTCCCGAGTGTAAGACGAGGGATTATACGACTTTGTGTCAACGAAGAAGTCCCCTTCAACGCCTTTATGACCTTAGGTCGCGTGAGTCTTTAACCAACGTCATGGATTGCGTACGTTCTAACGCCATCCCGGGTCGTTAAAACGTCACGTTGTATTTACCCTAGTCCGAATCCAGGGTAACTTCTCCTGAGTGTCAAACCCCGTATTCTCAATTTATCAATACAAGCATAATATCAAGAATAATGGTAAACACAATCGGATTTAGACAAACAACACATTAAAGTAACACTAATTCATTCAATTTAACAATTACATGATTTCAACTACACCTAAGTAACATTTAACTAAGAAAGTGATTACAAAGATAAAAAACAAAAGAGAAACGATCAAATTTGGAAGTGAAACGGTTTACTGTCGCTAATGATCGATCCACAAGTGATCCTTCTTTGTCCGAATGATGAACCTCCTTCTTGATCTTCAAAATATAGCTAAAGAGCTTTCTACTAGGGTTAGGGTTCTTCAACTACCTGTTTCAGACGTGGGAAAGGGGTATATATAGGCCTAGGGGTTCAAAAATATCTAAACAAATATTTTGGGTTATTTTGCGAATTCCGCCTAAGCGGTAGAATCTTCACCTAGGCGGAGTTTAAGTCGGTTAGAATTCCTCCTAGGCAATGGTTTCTTCTCTTAGGTTTCTGACGGATTTCCGCCTAGGCGGTAGCTACTTCGCCTAGGCGAATTTACAGCAGTGCAGCTCTTCTAGCAGTTAAACACTTCCAGCGTTCTGATGGATTTCCGCTTAGGCGGTGGAAACTTCACCTAGGCGGATTTCGATACTTCAGCCCTTACAACCTTCAGACGAATTTCCGCCTAGGCGGTGGAAACTTCGCCTAGGCGAAATTGCACTGTTCTTTGAAACCTTATTTTTTCATCTTTTTGGCTACCCTTTTCTCCACCTATTTCGCTCGGTTTGCCGATTGTTTACGTCCCTTCTCCTGACTAATAAAAATTGCTAAAAAGGTATTCAAACTCCAATAAAATACTCGAAAACTGGCAAATTCGGTTTAGAATTAGATAGGTATTTTACATCTATCAAATACCCCCAAACTTGAAATTTTGCTAGTCCTCGAGCAAAAGACCCTAATGCTAAATAACACTAACTACACTAATTAGCTACATTCTAAACTACAAATACGTAATCATTAACAAATAAGAAGTACACACCTGTGAGATTTAAGTTTAGTCAAAGAAACCATGTTATTCTTCCCTCAACAACCCGTAATCAGATCCGGTTAAGGAATAACACACACCACGTGGTGTTCTAGAATTTCAACACTTAATATCAGTTAAAATCATTTTAGATCCTATTGAAATGTGTGTGTGTGAGAGAACTCGGATATATAACTAATCAAATGTCAGATTGGATTATTCAATGAATAAGGTCGTAACTTAAACTTGTTAAAACATTCAGGAAAGCCATATGCATGACTTGGCTCAACTATCCACTAATGTAAGTTCGGACATTCACCGAGGTCAATAGGGCTTGGTTTGGCTTTGGAGAACGACCAAGGGTATCGTATAAATAGAAACTCGTTATAATTTTTAACGATACTCGAGGTACAAACGCTTGTCGCTAAATCTCTCTCATAACCCCCTTATCTTTAAAGTATTACCCCGAACAAGATTTAGTAAACTTGTATTCACTTGTCACAACAACCGAAATTAAACACTATATTCACATAAGGTTGTTGTTGTATTTTTATTTTTTTTTTTAAACATACCCCTAAACTTATTCAATTTTATACAATTTTAGGGGCATGTTAATACAACTAAAGGATTGATAAGTGAATACTCTTATACTTAATCAAAAACATTTTAAACTGAAACCCCAATTACTCGCTTCAAGTTAGCATAATCTAATGCTACTTGTTTTCACTCAATTTTCACTTTTATTCCTAGCGACAATGGTTCTAAAAGATTTACTTGGTTTTAGTATAGAAACAAGTTCAGAAGTGAAAATGTTTTATGGCTTCGACAGGAGAATGAGGGAATATCTTTTCAGATTAGTTTCAAACGGTTCAAGCGATAAAAATGAAGGCCTATATCATGCCTCCAGAATTACCTTACCTATAATTTCGCCTCAAGCCTCCCCCAATCAAGTTCTAAATTCCTCATTTCTGTCATGAACTTATTACTGAATAATCAGCGTCAAATCGTTCAACTAGTTATACAATGAGTTTATGCGATCGTGCGATTTAGGATCAAAATAATTTTTACCTAATCGACATGCTAAGCAGACAAAACACACGTGAATGGCATTACCCTCGACCTCAATATGCAATTTAGGGGGTACTTTTTATCATCGGGACATGGTTCGGACGAACTCAAAAACTCAACATGCACGTACAACTATATTCATTAACAAATCTACTCTAATTCTGCAAACTAACATTACTTATACTAATGATCCTTACATATGCATAGCTAAACATTACACATGCATAACAAAAAGAATTTCAAAATTTACTAAAAAAATTAACATTAATATCATTATAAACTCCAATTTGTACACAAAAAGAATTTTGTCCCTTTTTACATCAATTTTGTTTTTCTTCATATCCCCCCCAAAAAAAAACAAAAAAAAAACTACATGCTTGCATTGCATATCATATACCCCCAAACTTGAACAAGACAGTGTCTTCACTGCCTAAGCAGCGAATCCAATAGCAGAATAGACAAATATGTATGGAAAACTGGGGTGGACACATACCTAGAAGGGAAGACATACAAGTCTAACCTCCTACCGTTCATTGTGGAGGAGATGGCGGTGGTGGCTCATCAGTCTCGGAAGGCGGCACCGGCGTATAACGCACCATGTCGATTCCGAGATGTTCGAATATAACTCTTTGGTTTTGATCTTGTTGTCGGATGTAGGAATCCATGTAGTTCTCCATCCGAGCCAAATTAGCTTGAAGTTGGCTCATATCGGATTGGAGACTACGGACGTCTCGTGAAATTTGAATGAGTTGGCCGCGGCTGGTTGAGGGCGTCGGTGGCTCCGAAGGGTCGGCTTCTTCTTCTTCCTGACCCTCTTCTCCTTCACCTGGTCCGCCTTTCTATACCCTGTTAATCATTGCAAGATCCAGTAGCTTTACAGGTGGAAAGGGGCTTGTGGACGTGATACGAACTCCGGCTCGTTGAAAGAGCGCAGTGAGGAATGAGGGAAAAGGAAGGCCACCCTTCTTCATCCTGGCAGTATGAATTATGAAAGAATAAATATGCCAGCCGACGTTGACGGGCGTCCTTCTATGAATGCCGTAGAGCATAAACGCTCGCTCCTTGGATACATCGGATACATGGGTGGTCGGGAGCAGATTGGCGCAAATAAATGAATGCCAAATCTTTGGGATCAGTTTCAGAAACCGAGACTTGAAGATTGCCTGACCTTGACATGTGTTTGTCCACTGGGCATTTCCCGTCGTCAGGGTCTGAATCACCGTACCTATAGTCGGTGTGGCGGCATCGGATAAATCTCTGGAGGCTTCAGGCCACGTCAATCCCAGCAATTCATTGAAATGGTCGGCATTGAACAACGGGAATGTTCTGGACCCTTGTTTGAAATCCCGTGGCCTCTGCAATGTTCGCATAGAATTCTCATACAAGGGCCAACTCCCCTGGTGGGGGTGGAGCACAGAACTGTTCCCATCGTCTTTGTAGAATAACAGTCCTGATTTCTTCCAAGAGTTCATTCAAAGGTCTGAACCCCCTCTAACGGATGCCGGGCCACTTACTTTCATGCTCTTTGTAACAGTCCTCAGCCTGCTTTGAGATAAATTTGAGAGAGTTGTAATCCGAAGCAGGCGGAGGTTCGTCTGTTCGTGGTTGCTTGGCTGCACGACGCTTTACCATTTTCCCTGAAAATCAAAATCACAACACCAACCACAATAATAACAATAGAACATGCAATTCAAACCCTTGTCAGCGAACACACAATGCCCTATTTTATCAAACATATGCCAACCAAGGCATGTCGGTTGGTTGGACGTTAAAGTGATGTCATGCCGACGTCACACCGACCCCAGGGTAACGGGTGTTCGGGGTGGGGTGTAACAGGTAAACATCTTACCCCTGACAACCGAGCTAATCTCAGGCGATACAAAGGGAGGATGCCCTTGGAAGGACAATTTGGGATAACCTAAAAGGGCTCAAGGATGAGCCCCACTAAGGAAAACTCATGTGTGACTAGCCACAGGAAGCTGGCCTAAGGTCACCCCCTAGGGACTGCGAGGGCCAGATTCCATACAGGTACCACCCTTGGGATTTTAACCTACCACCCGAGCTCTGCTCAAATACTAGGCAGGGGGGTAGGGAGATTATGGATATGGTGATTATAACTGCATGAAATAATGCTTCCCGAGAAAGGAAAGCATGATCTCTCCTCAACATTTATATCCGGAAAGGGGGACGTGACTTCTTCTCAGTCACTTATCTGAGAAAAGGCATAAAACTAAATGGAAAAGAGACTTGCCGGGATTAGGAAGAAAGTCATAGGGACATCCAATTGGCTAAGGCATATTCCCTAAGTTTTCAAATATGACCGAGCAGGGGCTCAGGTCCTTCTCCAAGATAAGTTCAAAATAATTCCCCAAGCCGAAACTTAATTTTACGCTCTATAAATTTTATAAGCTGGGGCATCTTCCCATCTCGGTGTGTCCAAAGTGAGGATGGGAGTAAAACTCCACTACCAGGAAGAGGAAACGTCTTTACTTCGAAGAAAGTAACTCTCCAATGATAGACTAGAACAAAAAATTTCAAGGCATGCATTCACAAACTCAAAAGCAGTAAGGAAAAATCATAAGTGTTCAGAATCTTCTGGGCAGAAGTAAGGGAATGTCCGTTCATTCATTAAGTGTTCATTACATCCCAAAGAGGTCTCAAAGCCCATAACAAAAAGGCCATTTTTAAGGCAAGGGAAGCTAGGACGTCAAAAGTATAAGCATAAAAAAAAAAGGTCAAATTCAAGTTTTATGATTCAAGATTGAGGGGTTGAGATTGAGGTTTGTTCCTGATCGATGGGGGATGGATTGGCTTCGCCTTCACTGACGGGGGGTTCATCTTGCCCGGCTATAATGTTCCCTGGTATGTATCCATTTTGTTCAAGCTGGTGTTTACTGCCCCCGTCTTGGTTTTGGCATCTCTTTGGTTGGCTCCAACCTCCTCCATCTCAGCCCCAACTCCCATCATCACTACGTCTCCACTTTCTTCATAAATCGCAACATTCCTTATCTTGGGGCTGGCACCTTCTTCAACATCAGAATAATCCATCCCAATGTCGTCCATCGAAAAATCAGGGTGTTACTGGCATAAGTTCCGGATCGTATACCTATGAACGCTCTTCACCATCTCGGTAGCCATGAGCATTTTCATCTGAGCATAGTCTGAAGACTCCTTCCATTCACTTATAGAGTTCTTCTTGGCTTTGACGATGGCAGCGTAATGTTCATTCTTCATCTCTTCCATTCTCTCCCTAATGGCGGCGATGTCAGCCTCCAACCTGCCATAACAGGATTCAAGGGCCGTTTTCTCCTTGGATGGCTTCATTTTCTTCTCGGTTGCCTTTTTTGCCTCTTCCTTGGCATTTTCTTCATTGGCCATCATTATCTTACTTATCTCATGCCACCACCTTACTTGATCTACATGATGTTTATGCTGCTCTTTGAGTTATCTGTGTTCTTCGTCAAGCTTTTCCTTCCTCTCAAAAGTGGCAGTGAGGCATCCAGACACAGAAGAAACTCTAGATAATACCTGCAGAACATAAAAAAAGAAGAACGGGTCACATGATTGCTCAAGAACAAATTACAGTAAAAAAAAAAAAAAACAGATAGCTTTTGGTGTTAGTACTACCAACATCATGTCCCTCTGCAGCTTGGCAAGGGTCTGGGCATCTGTCTCGGCACTTATTCATTTTCTGTTTCTGGGAGGAATGATGTGTCTAATATAAGCGGACAACATCGCCGTGTGCTCAAGGGCTCCCTGCTCGAGAAGGATGCTCGTATCCGGGTCCAAGGCTAGTCATGGAGTAGAGACTTTGCTTGGTTGGGGGGCTCCAAAAGCCCCATCAGTCCTTGTCTTCTCTGCTCCCTCCGCCATAGACTGCCTAGCCTTCATTTTCCCTCTCTCCTAACTTCTCCAACACTACCCTTCCCAGAAGATGGCGTAGGGGCCTGTTCAGGTTGCAATCAAGTCTCATTCCCGGTAGTGGCTTTGGCCTCCCACCACTGCTATTTTCTCCTGGTTATCCTTCTCGGTAAACTCTCCGCCCCACCAGGGGCCTCTCCAGCAAAGCTCATCTTGTTGGTCTCTTCTCTCTCTTCGGCAGTTCCTCCCTTAGGAACCTCCACCTGAGGAAGGATACATTTCTTCTTCTCGGCCTCAGCCTTCGCAGCAAAGGATGGTTATAGTCCCTCAGTCTTGAAAATGATAAAAGAAGCCACAAAGGCCCAAATGCAATTAGGAGCAAGTTGTGATGGACACAACTTGTACTCCACGCATAAGGTCCAAACCCAAGGATGGATTGAAAATCGTAAGCCTCAATGCAAATGCTCCATATATAGCATAATAAAACCTTTAGGAGAAGCGCAAGCCCTGTCCTCAGGATGAGGGAGACGGGTCACCACCCATTTTGGGATAGTGTATTTACTCCGAGGGTCCCAAATTTTCTTCTCCGTTATCGTCGTCTTGATCTCCCATATGGGACTGTCTCCTGGAATTACCTCCTCCCACGTTTTGGCCACGTTCTCCAGACATAGAGTTTCCTCTATGGTGGGGTGTATGATGGAGGATTCGATCATCGTGTATTGACTACTCGCAAGTATACGAGGTCAAAGTTTTAGTATTGTGTGATCGTGAAAGATCAGGTTATCGTATCCACAGGGATTGGTGTCGTTACTATCGAGTACCGCGTTTGTCATGACCTAACTTTATCTAGGCTAAAAATAAATGTATTTAATTAATTAATATTAATACTAAGATAGCCTAAATTAACTATACTAATATAATGAGATGTTTTAGGGAAAAGAATTGCCTAGGGATTAACTCGGTTTACAAATACGTGTTCGATCTCGATTGACTTACGTTTTCTGTGTTCGACCTATTTGACAATCTCGATTCTAAAACTCCCTCGCCACCTCTCCCAAGTGTAAGACGAGGGATATAACGCAACTTCGTGTCAACGAAGAAGTCCCCCTCAACATCTTAACGACTCTAGGCCACGTGAGTCTTGCCCCAATGTCATTGATTGCACATAATCCAACTCCCGACCGGGTCATTGGATTGTCGCGTCGTGTTTACCATATCGACAATCTCGATTCTAAAACTCTACCACCACCTCTCTCGAGTGTAAGATGGAGGAATACATGACTTCGAGTCAATGAATAAGTCTCCATTTATCTATCTAAGGTTGATAAACAAACAATACGATAAACACAATCAAACTACGAAGAACAAACATAAACGTAACACCGAAATCATCCAAACACATATTTATAAATATCGTGTTAATCCCTATACAATCCACATTTAGCCTATGGCCATAGCCATATTTACATGAAATAACGAGTTAAACATGCTCACAAAATCCTAATTTAAAGAAATAAGAGAAGAAATCAAAGAACTTAGCCTCGTCTAAAGATTTGTCGCTAAGAACGTTCAATGATCACTTCACCGTCTTTCTCCACCTCGGGATGTGAGTTCTCCCTCTAAAACTCCTCTACCTTACCCTTAGATATATTCTAAGGGGCTCAAAATGCCAAGAGAGAAAAAGAGGAGAGGAGAAGAGTGGATATTTATAAGCAAAATATCTAAAAAAATATCTAATAAATATCCTAGGCTGTGCAGAGGTCACCGCCTAGGCGGTGAGTAGGTCGGTTGGTTGATCACCGCGGTGGTAAAGACAGCACTGGACTTGGAAAACGGTGAGTGTCCAACAAGAATAGGTCATTCTCTGCATTTTCACCGCCACGGCGGTGGGCTTCTTTTATAATATTGCCTCCGAGCTTGTTTTTCCAACGTTCTTCGACCGTTTTTGGTTCGATCTCATCGTTTTCGCTCCAGTTTCTTATCTTTTTGGTCCTACACACCTGATTTATACAAAAAGTATAAAAATTAATTAAAACATAATAAAATACTATATAAAAGCTCGAAAACTAACTTAATTCGTTTTGGAAATATGTAGTTAGATCACACCTACAAAATACCCCCAAACTTGGAATTTGGCTAGTCCTCAAGCTAAACACACACACGAAAATGAAAAACACAAGTAAATTAAATAACAAACATCCTAAAACAATCTAAACATAACGACATACAATTTTTAAATTCTTCTAGCGGCCTAGTCATTGTTTCCCTCAACTACCGTCAGTCATATCGAGTTCAGGCGGTAAAACACATCATGTGGTTCTAGAATTTTGACATGCAATAATGGTGAACGCCATTCTAGATCCTGTAAATGTGTTAGTGCGAGACTCAATCATATAATTATACAACGACCGGATTAGATTATCCCCCAATGAAATTCATAACTTAGACTGTAAAGGACTAGGATTTCCATATGCCTGATTGGGGTCCACTCTCCACTAATGTAGGTTGAGTAGTTCATAGAGATCAAAAGAACTTGGTTCGGTTTTAGGAATATTTGGCTAAGGGTAATTTGGAATAGAAAATAGGTTAACGTTGTTAACTTAACGTTACCCAAGACTCAACGTTTGGCACATTCACTCTCTAACTCCCATAGATAAATTGAAAAACAATCACAAACAAACATTTAAGACCGATGTACTTGTCAAAAAGAAACGTAAATAAACAATATTTACATAGTTTTTTTTTTTTTTTTTTTTTTTTTTTTAACTTACCACACCCCCAAACTTATTCAATTAGTATGATTTCACGGATGTGGTTAAAATGAAATAAAAATGTCAAGTGAGTACTCGAATACCGAACCAATCTAAAATTCGCCCTAAACCCAACTGCTCACATCAAGTAGTATACATGAATGCTAACTTGATTCACTCAAATGTGCCTTTAATTCAGTGATATAAGTTTGGAAAAAGATCAACTGGCTATGGTATTAGTTACGTGTTCAAAATTAAATTGATATTTAGGTTTCGATAGGGTAACGAGGGATAAAAATATTGCATGGTAGGCTTAAAAAGTCTCAAGCGATCAAAAGAATGCCTAAATCACATCTCTTGAACTACCTTGCCTAGGATTTCGCCTCAAGCTTCCCCTCAATCAGGTTCTAGAATCCTTAAAGTATCATGAATTTGGCTAATCGATAATCGTCTTCAAATCAATTGAATAGAAATACATTGAGTCTATGTGCTCGTGCAAATTAGGATCTACAATAACTTTTATCAAAAAGCATTATCAAGCACACAGAACACACATGCATAAGTATTACCCTTGACCTTGAAAACAACCAGGGGTAAACTCATCATCGGGTAACAGCCCAAATGAACACAAAACTAAGTATGCACACAACACAAAAACATAAACACATTCTAACCTAAACACACATGCAATACGAGAAAACAATAACACATAAAACATACTATACTACACATCACCGCCAAACTCAAAATAGACAGTATCCTCAGCGAACCCAATCATCATTATCAACATATGAATTTTAAGCATGCTGACGAAGGGGGTTTAGAACACGTACCTGAGAGGCGAGAGAATTTCGTCTCTGAATAAATTCGATTGTGACGAATTTAATTTATTTATGACCTTGGGTTGCCTCCCAAGAAGCGCGTGGTTTAATGTCATCGGCCCGACATTTTCAGAACGCCCTCAAGCTTGGTGAGGTTTTGCTTTGATCGGCTCGATCTTTCAACGAAACGTCTCACCAGCTTATGTGCGTGTCCCCATACCATAAAATGGCTTGGAATTCCGTTGGAAGGAATACATCAATACCTATTGATCTAACATCGGCAAGTACCCTGCATAGGAAACAAAAACAAAACTATAAATGAAAATTATATACAAAAGAAATGCCTAAAGTAAAATCGGGTCATTTACTCACAATATCGACAACAACGAAAAAGCACAATCCCCGGTAATCGTTACCAAAAACTTGGTGGCAATCGCCGAAAACTGTATTTGACAACAACCAATCCCCGGCAACAGTGCCAAAAAACTTGTACGGCGGAGGATTCGATGCTCATGTATTGACTACTCGCAAGTGTATGAGGTCGAAGTTTTAGTATAGTGTGATCGTGAAAGATCGGGTTATCGTATCCACAGGGATTGGTGTCGTTACTATCGAGTACCGCGTTTGTCATGACCTAACTTTATCTAGACTAAAAATAAATGTATTTAATTAATTAATGATGTCCTATAGGATGTCGTGTTGTGACCTAACAGGTGGACAAGTCCTGCAGGTGGTAGTTGTTGTTGTTGACGATGATGATTATCATCATCATGATATGGTGATTTACACCACGTGTTGGCTCTTACCATTAGAGATATTGAATAGTTCTGACACTGATGACAACCTTAGATTACACAGTTGTACAAATTACGGTATCGTTATAACTATCTATCGTGAAGTGAAACCATCTTATGGCTAGTAGGGGAATATGTTTTTTATATTTTTTATATAAAAGTGATTTAATTGATTGATTTATATTCAATTTCTGTATCTTGATGTTATTTGTAAATTTTGATATTGGTCAATGTGGTTATATTTTGTTTTAGAAAATATCACTGTAATTATATTTTGTTTTGGAAAGTGATTTTGATAAACGTACTTGATCCATAAATTATTTTTATATTATAAAAACAATACATCGATAAAATATTTTGTCTTAAGGATTCCAAGTAGAGACGGGTTCACTATTGGCATTAAATAGAGTTAGAGGGTATTTGGGCTTTTGAGGCTAGTAGGACAGTTGTCGGAAGCGAGTGATTTGGACTTTTTTTTATAATTTTATTACAGAATAGTCGGTAGTGTATAATCGTTGAATTTGAATTGGTAAATATTTATAAATTGTTTTTAAAAATATATGTCAATCAACTGTTAGTGGATATTTATTATTTTTATCATAGTGGTGTAGTGGAAGTGTAGTGGTAGGGTGATTTATCATTTATCTCTACTTTTCCGTAAAAATAAAATGGAGAAATCGAGTGGTGACCCTGGGAACCGGGTCGTTACTGTCTCTCTCTTCATTTTGCTTCTCTCTTCATTCCCCCACTTCATTTTATCTCTCTTTTTTATCCAAACAAAAAAAAAAAAAAACTCCTCTCTTTTTCTGTTCTTTTTCTATTTTTTTATTTTTATCCTCTATTCTTAATTATTTTATCACTGAAGAGAATACTAAGAGATAAAAAATCACAGAAACTAAAAAATAGAAATAAATATTAAAAAAAAATAGAACCAACTATAAAAACTAAAACAAATATATTTTTACAAAATAAAATAAATTATAAAAATTAATAGAAAATAGAAAATAGAATCAAGTATGAAAGTTAAATGAAAAATAAGAATCAAAGATAAAAAAATAAAAAAAAATAAAAAAAATAAAAATAAAAATAAAAATACACAAATTTTAAAATGGAAGCTAAATAATTTTCCTTTAAAAAATAAAAGCAAGTATATATATTCAAAGGAAAAAAATACTTGCTTCTATTTTTAATTTTTTGTATTGTTTTATATTTTATTCTTTATTATTTATTTATTTAATTTCTATACTTGCTTCTATTTTAGATTGATTTTGATAATCACTTTTAATTGTTTGAAAAACTATTTATTTCTACTTTTAATTTTGTGTATTTTTTAACTTTTATTCTTTATTATTATTTTTATATATGAAAAATAGAAAAATAATGTGTGTGAGAGAGAGAGAGGATTTTTTTTTTTGGCTAAAGGGGGAGAGAGAATGAAGTGGGAAAGTGAAGATAATAAGAAAAAAAAAAACTAAATTTTAATTCTCTTTAAAATATGCATGAAATGACAAAGTTATCTTTTAATTAGCAAATTTCATCCAATATTTTTAACAAATTCGAATTGACAGAATTGGAATGAAATTGTAACTTGACTGACAAAATGTATCACTTTAAAAAGTTCAGGGTCTATTTAAACGTCTAACACTTATTTGAGATACCAAAACCTTTTCCCCCTCTTCAATCCACTAATATGCTTTCCTCTGATTTAAATTTAATTTGATTTTAATTAAATTGTTGATATACAAATGTGTTTAAAAAAAAGTTTATACTACACCCCATTTTTATTCGTTATGAGTTTTTATAGAAATGTTTAATTTCCGTAATATTCTTTGGAACATCTTTAGTAGTTTCTCTTTACAAGTTTCAGGTTGAAAATAAGTATAGAGTAAACTTAAGTATTTAAACGTATAATTTAAGTGATTTAATGCTCATTAACTCATATGTGAATACACACATATATATCAAATATTCTAATTCCTATATATATATAAATCAACACAAAACACACACACATCACTCAATTTATCTTATGAACATTTATTTAGTCTGACAAAATGTTCAAAAAAGGAGTGTATATTCAGTTTATGGTATGTATAATGTTGGGAGTACAACTATTAATGGTGGTGCTAGGAGTACAACTATTAATGGTGGTGCCACTAGCCCATGCCGTTGCTCGTGGTTCCCATTGTTTCGACAGAATGAAATGTTTAAGGCCGATGTTAAAACCATCTCCTCCTCCTCCGCCGCCAATGTCACAACATTTACATGAATATAAGATTTGTGTTAAGAGGTGTGCATTGGAGTTTTGCGTATCTAATATTTTTTCTGCCAAGGACTGTGTCAGCAAGTGCTGAAAGACATGCAAGCAAAATAGTTATTACCAATAATATAATCATGTGGTGAAAAAAAATGTCCTGTGTAATCAATATCTATACTATTTTCGTAAAGACAATTTCAAAATATGGTTTGCACTCGAGGATACAAAAATAAATGAATAAATCAAGGACAGAAAGTTAGGGTTGACTATACTTAGCTTATCTCCAACACCCATTATCCACCATCTCTCTCTCTCTCACACACACACACATTAATAAATGCTCAAGTCTATAGATTCGAGCATGATTATATAAATTTGATCTCTAGATCTGACTTCGCTAATCTTTGCTTGGATCTGTCACTCTGAACTTCTTCTTTGTGTATGCATTTTGATACTTCAATCTAGGAATAATCTTTTGTTGATTTTTCTTTTTTTGATTTTTAGTTGTTTAAGTTTTACACATTCCAAGTCCAGCAAGTTGAAATTTTATTTTTAGTTGTAATTATTTGAAATTGGAAAAATAATTGATCATCCTATAGTTTAATTTTTTCTTAAAAATAACCTAACAATTTTAAATATTAATATAAAATGAATAAAAAATCCTAATAAAAAATTCTAGGTCATTGTTATTAAATGGCCCCAAGTCCAAAAAAAATCAGGAATACACATTTAAAAATAAGAAAATCCCATTTTTTATTTTTACTTGGTTTATGCTCACGAATAGCGCGGGTTATAATTTTTTTTTTTCAAATGCTGATGTAATTTAGAAATTATTATTCAATAAACATTGTTTTAATTTAAGCAAAGTTTATCATTGACCATTAATGTAATAAAGCAACTAATAAGACAACATAATTAAGAACTTAAATTATTGTCTATATTTTGGGATAAAATATTTCTTGTCAATTTCCTAGTTTGTTGCTTCAATCATTTCCCCATTATCTTTCATGCCTTGCACAATTATCTTCAATATTTTTTGTAGGAACATGAAAGTACGTACCATTTAATAATTTGAGCCAAAGATATAACTCAATTCTCATGTAAAAGTGGCGTAACACTATGAACTCCCAACAAACAATAGAGAATAACATATTCCGTTTTGATCATGTTACCGTGGTGTTGCTATTATACAGCTGCAGAACTGATAAACAAATTGCTGAATATTTGATAGAAGACAATATACCAGCCCAACCCACATAATTCATTTGGTTTTATTGCAGTCATGTTCTAATAGAAACTTTCCCAACTAAATACACATAAGATGTTGAGTACAACAAGGCAGAAGTAGTAAAAGATGAACGACCTCATATGACCAATAACTCATGCATAGGTGCGGAGGTGAGGTTAAATATCATGCACCTATGATGTTTATTTGAATTCTCATACACAATCTATCATTCATCAATAAATTGTCATACCCAAAACAATCACATTGAGATATTACATTTAGCTTGTTAGAAGGTTCCAACTTGAAACCACATAATTTTAAGTGGAGTAACTCCTTGACCTATATAATAGTTTGAGAATTCTCAAGTGATCAATATGTGACAAGAATCGAACACCCGCCCTTAAGTGTAACCCTAGCTTGTACGGATGATTTGACCACAAGCAAATGAGAGACGAATTCTCATAACTTTGACTTTGATACCATATTAGGAGGTACCAACTTAAAATCATATGATTTTAAGTGGAGTCGTTTCTTTGACTTATATGATGGTTCGGAAACTCTCAAATGATCGATGTGGGACAAAAATTTAACATAGCTAAACAATTATTGCCAAATGTTCACCAAAAGACAGTTATACAATCAGGTTAGTTTGAGACAGCAGAAACCATTTTTTTAGGGTATAAAATATTTTCGAATATAAACACTTGAAGAGAAAAGACCAAATCAATCTCATTAATATCATCAATGGCAACACAATTATGTTTCAATATTTTTTTTTTTTTTTTAAATGAGTGTCATTTAATGATGCTGACGAAATAACAAAACAATAATTAAGCACTACTTAGTCTCGGTGATGGTAGCCAGCAGTTCCACATGTGTTCACAATTTTTTCTTGTTCAACGCTGCCCACATGTAGAAAAGGCAGGAATTTCGAGTTCAGATGGAAAGAGAACTCGTCAAATTCATTGCCATGGTATTGACATTAGATGAAGTGGTACATTTGTAGAGTCAATTTTATTATCATGATACACAAAAATCTGAAACAACATGAGAGAAATGAACAATTTAACCAGATAAGACTCGTACGGATAATTATTGTCGAGGACTAGGGGTGGTATGGCAAAACAGTGCATGATTTCGGATGTTTTTTGAATGGACGTTGTTAGATATATATATATGGAAGTATGATCTGTGGATTGACATGTAACGAGGTTTAGTACACATTTTTCATGAGTTCCTAAGTTTTTTTTTTTTTTTTGGGTATAAACCATCCGGTATCCGATTATCACATTGAGTTTCAACTAATCCGAATCGAGTCGGGTCGGACCACAAGAGCGGCAAAACTCTCCCTACCGAGTTTTAACGCAACTACATTTCCAAGTCTTGAACCGTGGACTTTGGTTAAACTAGAACAGTCCCTTATCAGTTGATCTACATGCTTAGTGGTACGAAATCATAAGTGGTATATATTGCTGATGATCTAGGCCTGGGGGTTTAATGCAGGAGGGTGTTATAATAGATATTGATGGAAGAAGGGGACCATTATCTAGCTAGGAATCCTTTCAGAAGGCTCCTTTTATTGCTTACATGGTATGCTTGGGGATGAAATTAAAAGAGTGGAGAATAGAGTTTGATCTTCGAGGTTTTCCATAGGTAAATAAAATCCAAACGTATTTTCTATTTATTTTTTTTTAACTCACACGTTCGGTGAGAATCGAACCCCTGATCACTGCCAAGAGAGGAATAAGCCTTAACACCTGGCATAAAAAATAATCCAATCATATACATCCACCCACAAAAATTGACAAACTAATCAAGGAAAATGATGTATTTGAAATTTAAAGGCAAGTATTGGAAGGGGACATTTATTTGAGAATACGCATTAAAAAAAATGGCAATACCTTTTTTTTGCTTCGACAACATTTGAGCACTTCTTAATATCGGGATCAAACAATTAAGAGAATTCTCTTAATAGAAAGGGAAAAAAAAAAAAGGTTCATTACACTTTATCCCCCGTGATTTGACCTATTTGCACTTTATCCCCCTGTAGTTCAAACGTCGTCATTTTACTCTCCTGTGGTTTTGGGCCTAAGTGCAAATCTAACACTTTCTGTCAAAGTTGACACATGTGCGGGTCACACGCCAGTTATGAGGATGGACGTGTTTTTTGTGTTTTTCCCCTCCAAAATGCATTTTCTTGTTCTTATTTTACCCTCTATGTTTCTGTATATAATATTCAATATCTTGAGGCGTTATTGTGTATTTTGTTTCTTCTTCCTTGAAATATTTTTAAATGAAATTGAATTAAATTTTAATTCAATTCAATTCAATTGAAAATATTTTTACTTGAATTCAATTGAAATATTTTTAAAAATTAAAATTAAAAATATTTTCAATTGAATTGAAGTCAATTGAAATATTTTTACTTGAATTCAATTGAAAATATTTTTAATTTTAATTTTTAAAAATATTTCAATTAAATTGAAATATTTTTATTTCAATTCTAGTAAAAATATTTCAATTGACTTCAATTCAATTTTTTAAAATTTTCAATTGAATTCAAGTAAAAATATTTTCAATTAATTTCAATTCAATTGAAAATATTTCAATTGAATTAAAATATTTTTAATTTCAATTGAATTCAAGTAAAAATATTTTTAATTGAATTAAATTCAAATGAAATTAAATTCAATTCAATTTCATTTAAAAATATTTCAATTGAATTTTTAAAAATATTTCAATTGAATTGTAATCTTTTTTTAAAAAAGTTTCTTTATAAAAAAACGAAATAAAAAAAGAGTAAAAACTAAAAGACAAAAAAAAAAAAATCTTATTTTTATTAAACAATAAAAAAAATAATGGTCAAATTTTAGGGATATAAAGTGTAAAAAATACTTAAAAAAAATTAAACTCACTTGATTCTCTCTCTCTCTCTCTCTCTCTCCCTCTCCTTTGCTTCCTTCTCAACCTCCGTCCACACCCAACCTTGCTCCGAACGTCGTCCACCCTCCACCATCTACCACACTAGCCACCCTCAACCATTAACCATCGACCACGCTGACCACCATCTACCACACCGGCACCCTCAATCGTCCACCGTCTCTCTCTCAACAACATAAATCTCCTCTCTCTCTCTTCTGGGTTTGTATCTTCGATAATTAAAAGCCCAATACAACAATGGATAGAATATGATCAAACGGCGTTAAATGTAAACCCCAATTATCCAACAAAATCGAACCAAAATCATATATATATATATATATATATATATATATATATATATATATATATGATATTTGTTAATATATTCGTATACGTAGATATATATCTTCAATTTCAGAAATTACATATGTTTTGAATTGTCTAGGGTCGGAGTTCTTTCAATTCGATTAATTTGGGGGAACTTCTTTAAAAAACTATTGATCTTCTCACTTTTCCATACATATATATATATATATATATATATATTTGATTGTATATGTTGGGGATGGAATTTGGGGTTTCCAATGAATTATTGGGGATGGATATCCTTTTTTTTAGAGTGAATTTACAGAGAGGTTAAACAGGCATTTAAAAGTGAATTTCTCTCTCTCTCTCTAGATATATATGTATATGAGCTTGGATGAGGTTTATCAATGGAGGAATGTTTGGTAGGCGCTTTTTATTTCTTATTGATGAAGGAGACGATGTGGGTGGGTGGGTGGGTCACCGGAGATGGAGAAGGTGGGTCGCCGAAGATGTGGATGGAGTGGGAGATGGAGAAATTGAAATAAAAGAATATAGAGGGGTTGGTTTGCTGGAGATGGGGTGGAGCGGGAAATGAAGAAATGAAGTAAAAAAAAGTGGCCAGTGCCGTGGATGGTGGCTGGTGTGGGGGTGGCCAGCGAGAGAAGAAATTTTTTGAAGAAGCTAAGGGTTAATTACACTTTACACCTCAATAATTGTGAATAATTATGGAAGGGCAAAATCGACATTTCTGTTAACGGAGTAACCTTTGCACTTAAGCCTAATAACCACAGGGGGAGTAAATGGTGACGGTTAAACCACAAGAGAGTAAAGTGAAAATGGACCAAACTACGGGGGATAAAGTGTAATTAACCCAAAAAATCATTAAACAATTAAGAGCAAGATTTTTGAAAATGAAGTGGCAGAAACAAACACACCTTCCAGGTCCAAAGGTGACCTAAGGCCAAGAAATGTAACCGGTTAAAAGCGTCAAGGGCGACCAAAGAAATGTGATTTGGATTTGATCAAATAATCCATTCCAATAATGTGGGGGAGAGACTTGAATTAAACAACGGTTTAAATGTCTTTGACGGCAGAGAATGCCTCAAAACCTCTAGAAGAACATCGGCTTGTGCTTCTTTCTAGATTACAGGCAAATCATTTGATCAAGCAAGGAAGATGACTGACACAACAACTATTTTACATGTCACACATATATATGGTATTAGGCATGGGTGAGTTCGAGGAATTTACAATAACCGTGACTCCTCAAATTTGAAAGGGCGTTTGAAGGGACATAAGTGTGGGGTTAATTAATTGACGAAAGAAGAAAGGGCAAAAGAATTAAGTGGAGGATAAAGGCGAGAGACAATAACCATCTTCAATGAATTTCATGAACAAATCATTTGATAATCATGATTGAGCTAAGAAGGGGAGGAAATAAAGCACATAGAATGAACATTCCAAGCTGAAACATGGGCAAGAGTAAGCAGGAGCCAGGGTTTACATTTCCGAGAGCTCTGGTTAATTTTAATGCTTACCTTTTAGTTTTCTAGATTAATAGTTTTAGACCCGCATAAATATACTGGTATAAAAAAAATTAAAATTTATATTAATAGATGTTTAACGTTTGACTATTAGTTTGTTACACATGAATCTCATGTGTTTAATCTCATGTTTACTAATATATTTTTAAAATAAGAAATAAATTAATGCATTGAGAAAAAAACATATATACAACTTTTGATCACTCTCATTTGTTCACATCTAAATATAATAAGTAATGAGGAACTAAAGTATTAAGTTCCTATATATTTTTAAAAAATTTAATGTGTTTGATTAACAACTGTATTTATTTATTTTCAGATTTTTTAAGTTTGTTTTTAAGGTTAGTTTTTAAATAATATAATAGCTCTCAACAACATCTTGTGTTGTTTAGTAGTTTTATTTTTAGATATTTTATTAATATTTATCAATAAAATAATCACAAAAAGAGAAAATATAACTATTTTGTCAATTCTAGTATATCATATTTATTTAAAAAATAGACATTTATTTTGAATTAGAAGAAAATCTACGTGGATAATTAATTAGAATGAATACAATTAATATAAATAAGAGAGATTCAATCAAAAAATAATATTAAAATTCCACTTGAATTTCACTATCTTTTCAAACTAAAAATAGCAAACTTCTATTAGATACTTGGAACATTCCTATTCAACCTCGTAAAAACTTTCACTTTCACTTTTAATATTGGAATATAGATTCCAAAAGTATCCTTCAAACAAATCTCTCATCTCTCTCTCCCCTAGTCGTTTGCTCCATCCGGCTACACCATTGCCGCCGTAAACATTCATCTATCGCGTCAAAGGTCCTCTCTCTCCACCCTAGTTGTTCGCTCCATCCGGCAACACCACTGCTACCGCAGTCATTCATCTATCATGCCGAAGACCTTCGTTGCGCGTCATTCATCACGCTCTGGCAACACTACTATGTTTGTTGCGCCACCTTCGTTCCATGACGCTAATCCATAGCGCCGTTCATCCACCACCGCACGCAGAACACCACCATCACAAGTGAGATCTATGTTTCCTAATCTTGAAATTAGACGCGCCAACGCCTATAGCACCACGAGACAACACCCTCTTCGCCACGACCATAGTCGCCACAACCACCATCGTCCCCCAAATCACGCAAACACTACTGCCAATAGAATTAGGGTTTGTGTGTTCAATCACTAAACTTATTTTTTTTTTTTTTTTTTTTTTAAGAGGAATTCCAATCTAAAAATATTTGTTGTGTCATTGATTTTTGTTGTATTTCTTCCAATTTTCCTGCAATATTTGTTGTTACAATAATTTTTGTTGTGTTGATCTGTTGTGATTTTTCTATAATTATGAAGTTGATTTTTGTTGTGTTTTTCATTGTAAATTGTTCAAAAAGTTTTTATTTGATTTCTTCTTGGAGTTGTTTCATGCATTTTGTTTTACTATTGTAATTCAAATGTATGTTGTTCTTTGTTGTGATAGCGGTGGGGTCGTGGTGGTGGTAATTTTTTCGATTGTGACAATAATGGTGAATTTTTGTTTTGGTTGTCGACGGTGATTTTCGTGTGTTTATATGAATATTTGTCGTGACAACGATAGGAATAGAAAATGATTGTTGTGATGGTAATTTATATATATATATTTTTTTATGAGTGATATTCGGTGATGGTGGTTATGATGACAAACATTTAATGTGATAGTAAATATTTATTGCAGTAGAAATAAATTAAAGACAATTTTTCATTAAATATTATCTAACAGTGCACATATATTGTATACATTATAAGGCTTGGGTGGAGCCGAATCACCCAGAATTAAACTCACTTTTCAATTTAAATTGCACGGTACATTTGAATTCACCAATATACCACAATACTTTCCAATAAACATACACACATAAGTCAAAAAAAATACTGCAATACCAACTCCAACGAAAAAAAAAGGTTCCATTTACTCTTTTTTTCTTCAGGCAGTGCAAAAGAATAAAACTCTCTCCAACTTAAAAGCCTAGGCCCTGTTTGTTTAGCGTTTCCATTCCCTAATTTACGTTTTATTCCCCCCCCCCCCCCCCCCCCAAAAAAAAAAAAGGAACAGGGAACAGAAACAGAAATCTCTGAACAGAACAAAGAAATCACTGGAACATTACAACATATTTCATTCAACATGAATACATCTACACTATGTATCTAAAATCAATCACTTCTTTATCAGCTTCTCTTTCATTCTCTCAACTGCAGCCCTAAGAGTCCCTTCATCTTTGCAAAAAGTAAACCTCACAAGCTTCTTCCCCTCCTCCGGGTCCAAGTAGAAAACACTCGTCGGAATGGCAACCACACCGACCTCTTTAATCATATACTCGCAAAACTCAACATCATTTTCAAACCCAAAAACTGTATGATCCACTACCACAAAGTAGGTCCCGCTCGATGGATAAACCCTAAATCCAACGGCCCTCAATCCATCAACCAAGATCTTCTTCTTCACCCTGTAATCCCTCCTTAGCTCCTCGTAGTAAGAATCTGGAGCCTGCAACGCCACTGCCCCTGCGTACTGCATTGGTGTTGAGGTGGCAAATGTCAAGAACGAGTGGGCCTGTCTCAGGCCCCATGTCAAATGGGCCGGGCCCACGGCCCACCCGATCTTCCAGCCCGTCAAAGAAAACGTCTTCCCCAAAGAATTGAGCGTGACCGTCCGATCAAACATCCCGGGGAGGGAAGCAATCGAGATATGATCCGCCTCAAATGCCAATTTGTCGTAGACCTCGTCAGAAAAAACCAGAACATCGTTTTTTATGCATAGAGAAGCTATCGAATCGAGTTCTTCCCGGGTGAACATTTTGCCCGTCGGATTATGGGGCGTGTTCATGAGTATGGCCCGGGTTTTCGTCGAAATTACTGATTTGAGCTCGTCGATAGGCACGGAAAAATCCGGCGGTCTTAGGGTTATGCATTTTATATTCGCTCCAACCATTGATAGAGTAGCTTCATACGAATCATAAAAGGGAGCGAAGAGTATTACCTCGTCGCCGGGGTTTATTAGCCCTAGCATGGTTGCTGCGATTGCTTCGGTGCAACCCGAGGTGACAGTAACTTCCTTTTCGGGGTCCACGGTGAGGCCCGTGTCTTTTTGAAAACGGGCCGCAATGGCAGAGTTGAGGTCAGGGACGCCGTATCCACGGGCATACTGGTTTTGACCCTTTTTTATGGCTTGGATCGCTGCTTCTTTGACGAAATCTGGGCCATCGAAATTGGGGAAGCCTTGGCCTAGGTTTATTGCACCATGCTTTATGGCAAGCATGCTCATTTGAGTGAATATCGTGGTTTTGAATTTCTCCAGTCGTTTGGCAACCTGAAAAAAGGAAAAGCATTATTAAATCAAGACGAATATTTCTCATTTAGTTATGATTTAATCAAATTATATATTGTTTGTTTGAACAAAGATGCATACAATTATTTCAGTTTAATTAGATTTTTAGCTATATTATACTTCATTTATACAAGAAATAGAATGTGAACTAGAACTAAAACGCCTAGGTAGCTGATTTTTAAGTCTGTCTAATTTTTAAACCAAACAATAAATTGGAACAATTCCTAAATTGACTAAATATGAAATAGTACAATTCCGATGCTTGTTTGATAACTTTTTTTTTTTTTCCATCCCTCGAAAGCTTGGATCAGTAAATATAATTAACAAATACAACAACAACAACAACAAAAGCCCTTATCAGTAGATAATATATATATATATATATATAAAAGGCAAGCTCGGTGTTACAAAACTCTCACTATGCACAGGGTTCGGGGAAGGGTCGGACCACTTGGGTCTATTGTAGGGAATATAATTAACAAATAAAATATCTATATATATAAATATACATATATATAAATATAATTCAATAAAAAGACGAGGAGTCCATTGAAGAGCCTCCACGTATAGACGGGTTACTTTCAAGAAAAGAGCGCTTAGGCAAGGAAATTCGATTTCTCCTTATATGTTTCAATTATTACCTTGGAAGCAGCGACAGCTCTAACATGCCAATTTATCTGTGTCAGAAACGTATCCAATAAGGATATTCCGTGGACATAAGTTTGAAGCTCTCCATATTCATGTGGAGGGTGCTCTGAAATGTACTTGACTCAGGGGATGCTTGCTCAGAGTGTCTGATCAGCTTTTCGCTCTATAGACTAAGAAACAAGTACACAGATTCGATGGAGTAAGGATTTCAAGTTCTCAGGTTATAGCTCAAATTCAATCCATGTGGCAGGTGCTGGGCAAGCTTAAACAGAAACCTAAATCCAGAATTTTAAGTGTTGTCGAAGTAGCCTCAAGATCAGTTCCTTAAGCTTAATATTGATGGCAGTTGCATTATTAACCGTGGTCCAATGGGAGCAGGAGGGACAATCAGGGATGGGAAAGGGTTTTATGCTTCTAGCATTTTCTCTTCCTTTGGGCTTTGGTGCACATTAAAACTAATAACGTTACAGTGGTTCAAATGGTTCATAACAAGATTTCCACTTCTTGGAAACTTTTAACCTTGGTGCAGGATATTCATCAGTTGCTTTCTCTGAGAAATTTCCAGGTTGCTCATTGCTATAGAGAGGCTAATTAAAGTGGTTGATGCATTGGCTAAAAGGAGCAGTGCAGGAGAGGTTCATGCTGGTTATTCTGATTTAGCAGTTCCACAATGCAGTGGGTGGATGTTGGGAGGAGGGGAGCGCTTGAAGCTAGATAGAATTGGTTTCCCTAATTTTAGAGATCTTTGGCTTTTTTGTATATTTGTAGGATTGTGGCCTTTGTTGCCTTTTGATGATTCAATAAAGTTTTCATTTTTATTTAAAAAAAAAAAAACAATTATTGTTTAGACACTTATTGGACATGCGCAGACATGCCGATGACTTTTTTAGTAATATCTAAGAAATAAGAGGATTCAATTTCTAAGATATATAAACACAAGATGAAAACCCTGTAGTCCCCTTGCTCTTAAATGAAATAGGAAACTTAGAAGCACAGACACGGTGACACACCAAATTATAAAAATATAGGATACGGATACGACTAGAATTCATACGGCTAGAATACAATAATTTTTTAGTATATACACACAAACATACACACTAGTGTATTCACATACCTGAAGGCATGCGTTTTTTTTTTTTTTACTGAATTATTTAAATTAAAATCCATGAGAGAAAATGGTGACAGCGGTAGCTGCTCAATGAGTTGGAGAAAAAAGCGGGATTAATGAGGAGATGAGACAGGCGTGCATGAGCAGAGAGAGGTGGCAACAAGCACGGGCAGTGATGATGATGGTGGGGGTGGTGTGGGCCCCACCAGGGGGGGTGAGTGAGTGTGTGTGTGAGAGAGAAAGACGACGCATGTAAAATATTGAAGACAGATGAGGCGACGACTAACCCTAAAGTTAAAATGTTGTTTGATCTTAATAATTGGATCTTAAATTTTATCCAACAATATAAAATATTTTAGGGATAAAAACTGAGTTGTTTTATTACATACTAGTATTCACCCCATGCCTAGAGGCACTAATTAATTCAATCCATCAATCTTGAATATCCTATGATGTAGCTTTATCGTAAGCTAATGCCGCGAACTCTCCCCACGGTCGTCAATCCATGCCCCTGTACCTCAGATTTTCCATTGTCCGTTTCATCATTTATTCGATTGTGGAAAAAAAACAAGTAATCAACAAAGCTCAAATCCGGATCGCAAATTGAAGCATTGCTCGAATTCAACGCTGGAGGAATAATAGAAATACAAGAATCGTCAAAAAAATAGTTTGATATCAGAGTGAGACATACCTGAGATTTACAGCTACATGTGGTTATATTCATGGACCGTTGATGGTGGAGGTCGTGGACATGGCCATCGTGAAAGGGCGATGATTTGGTGAGTTATACGAGGCCAAGGAGAATGAGAGGATTTAGGAGGTGTAGAGAACGAGAGGAATGAATAATGTGATTCTCGTTATTTCTTTGTTAGGTTGTTGAGAGGCTATTTGATATAAGCCTTTAGATTAAATACAAAGGACGATGGCGAGAAGGGTTTAGAGAGAGACTGAGGGTTTTCCAAGCCGTATGTTGAAGCTGCTCGAATCTTTGCAACTTTGCATCGTCGTTGTGTTCTTTTTTCTTCATCAAGATCTATATCTTTGTATAGATCTGCAAAGCTTGACGATTTGGGAGACATCTACGACAATTCGTAAAGCCTCGTCGGCACCGAGCAAAGGAGATCACATAGAGATCTTCTATTAGTTGCATCCATCGTGGTTCGATTCATCGCTGCATCTGGCTCGGTTCGATGCTCTAGATCTGGTGCTTTAGAAAGGTCGCCGTCTTTTTGCGATTCCTCGTCCAGATCTAATCATTGCACTATGGTATATCTTGATCACTGAGGTGCTTTGGTAGATCTGGTTCCCACACCTTGGCGCGTGCGCGACATTATGTGCAGAGCCGTGAACGTTTATGTTTCCGCAACAAATGTGAACTTGGAACTAAGTGGTGGCGGTCAATGAGAGGGGTCGGTCATGACACCGCACCAAGTGGCCTCTGACAAGCCCAGGACCTTTATCTCATTTGCTAAAAAATCCTTTGCCTCCATTCTTTCCTCTAAATGGAAATAGGTCATTGAGTTGAAACCACCAGCAACTAATTAGGGAGAGTCAACAATTTTCGTTTCTGATCAAGATAATCATGGATTGGCAAAACCATTCCGTTGATCCCTGGTAGGTAAGTTCTCCCATAGCAAATCGTCTTATTCCAGTTTGGAAAAAATCTTTTTGAAATTGGGATTGAGTGGAGATGTTCAGATTGGGTTTCTTGATCGCAAACATGTGCTTATCCGTTTTAATAAAGAAGAAGATTTTCAAAGGGTTTGGTTAAAAGGTAAGTGGTCTATTCTTGGTTTTCCGATGCGAATGTTCAAATGGAGTACAGTTTGGATTTCGTTACCTAATTTGCCCATTCATTTTCAAAATAAGTGGTTTACTCTTGGTTTTTCGATGCGAATGTTCAAATGGAGTACAATTGGATTTCGTTACCTAATTTGCCTATTTATCATACAATTATTTGGAATCCCTTTGAAATTGGACACTGTAACTGTGGAGCTATCACGGCCACATATGGACAGAATGTGCTGAAATAGATCTCTTAAAGCCTCAATCGAATTGAGTTTGGATTGGTGGAGGTGATGATGGTAGTGGATTTTGGCGATCGATTCATTTTGAAAATATTCTTTTATATAGCACCCATTGATGTCATCAAGGCCATGAGAAGAGTGCATATAAGCTAATCTCTCTCCCAAAATATCCAAGGCAAATAATCAATGAGAAACAAACCAAAAATAGAGTAATCAAGTTCTAGCCCAGAGGGAAACTGAAAATGACAATACTTTTATTGATGAAAATATCAATCACTCTCGGCCACAAGGAAATCAAGATGGGCAACAAATGGAAGGTATTCCCAAACATACCACGTTTGATTGTGGTACTAGCTCTACTCAAAATATTAATGTTCCAGTTGGGGAAGCGAGTAAAGGTAAAGAAATAATCTTTGGCACACAAAACTCTAGGGAAAAGAATGAGTTAGTTAGTAACAGGATAAAAGTTAATAGAAATATGGTTGATGAAGCAAAGGAAGCTTTATCTGAGGGAATGGTTTTGGAGGCTAATAAGAATCATAATCAAGATTTTGATTTCCAACCAATTTCAAATCTCGACCTCTCTTAGGCGATTTCCTGAAGACGTCAATTTCGATGAAGATGATTTTCCAGTATTTTTTTATAATAATAATGATTAAAAAAAAAGTTACAATTCCCAATCAGAGGACTTACAATAAGATCAATGGGAAGAAGGTATAATTCGGGTTATATGGATGAGTTTTTGTATTGGGATGAGTGATTTTGATTTTTTATTTATTTATTTACTTTTTCTGGTATTCTCTTGTTGTTTCTTTCATCCTATCAGTTTTGGCCTAGTTCCCAGATAATATAAAAAATAAAAAAATAAAAACTTTAGATTATATCCAAGGGTTTAAATTTTATCTTTTATAATCAATCAATCGTGGCCATTTGATTTCCCTTTGATTTTTGATCTAAGGGTCCAAAATGTCCTAAATATAAAATATGTCCTGATTTATAGAATAAATATATATGACCTTGCACTTCAAAGTTGAAACTACACATCTAGAGTCATAAAAAAATAATAAAATAAATTTCGCTCAAGACAAAAACTAAGTGCTATTAATACATTATAAACTGAACATAAAAAAGATTTAGTCCCTCCATTTAATGCTCAATTCAAGCCTACTAGCACTACTAGAGACCATTAACTGAATAAATAATCAAGCGAAGGGAGATTGGTAATAGATTTGCCTGTCAGAGAAGTGTCCAAACAATAAATTAATGTCAAAATATTAGGAAATGGATTCAGACAAGTCAGATTTGTCGAATGCGGATATGTTGCCCTACTAGAATTGTCGGTGCTTCGAACGCGGATATGTTACCCTACTAGAATTGTCGATGCTTCCTAGTAGGAAAGTATTGAATTACTGGCTATCAAAACATGGTGTCGTTTAGTTCCAGCAATGATATTGTGTTGATTAAAAGAGTAATCCATTTAATTTCTATTATTATATGTACATCATATATATAATTATTATTTGTCATGTTGTCATATCCGTTGGAGTCAAGTGAATGAAGGTTCATCAAAAGGTCACAAAGTAATGTAAGTGGTCATAAAGCCATCCTAGAAAGGAAGAGTGCAGAAAGAGAAGAAGAAACATGTATTGTCTTTGTCTCTTGTGTATTGCATAAATATACAATAAATAGAGCCTATTTAAACGCCAAGCCAAGAGTGTAGTACAATTGTATTACTATGTAGTACAAGACTAATACAGAATAAAACTAAACATATGTATTGACTAGACATGTGATAATTTATAGAAAGTAAAGTATTTATGAGGGATTAGTCGGAAGTCTTGTACATTTGACTGTCACCAAACTTGACATTGCCTATGTCATTCCTCTTGCAAGCAAATTCAAGTCTTCCCCCTTCGCAGCACACATTTTGTGACCGTTCAACATATTCATCGTTATGTCAAGGGGACTCAATTTCATGGACTCCAATTTTCATCACACTCATCTCTTGAGCAACAAGCCTACTCTAACGATGATTGGGCCAGTGATCCTACTTATCACTGGCCCACGACTGGCTTTTGCTTTCTCCTTGGATCCTTACTCATTTCTTGGCATAGCAAGAAACAAACAATTATTGCTTGATCCAGTAATTTAGCTGAATACTAAGCTCATGGAGATACTACCAAAGAACTTCTTTGACTTCATTAGCTACTTGAGGTTATGGGAGTTCAATGTTTGACGGCCACAATCATTCAACGCGACAATCAAATTGTCATCCAAAGAGCGCCAAATGATGTCTTCCATGAATGGAAAAAACACATTGAAACTCAGTGTCACTTAATCCGATAATATATTACGAACCATTACTGTTTAACTTCTCTTTGCTCGTTTTACAGATCAAACAACCAATATCTTCACCAAAGCTCATCTCCAAGGCTGCTTTCAAGATCTGGTTTCCAAACTCAAGTTGGCATCTATTCTCCTACATTGAGTGTAGAGGGATGTTACTAGAATCCCACCCTGAATACATTTATTTCCTACAAATTATCACATGTATATATCACCAAGTCATTGCAACAGCTACTTGAGGATATGGGAGGTCACCATTCGACTACCACTGCCATTCGCTGAGACAACCAAAGTGTCATCCAAATAGCCCATAATGATGTCTTCCACGAACAGACAAAAAATATTGAAATTGATTGTCACTTTGTTCGCTTTGTAGATTAGACAACTGACATCTTCACCAAAGCTCATCTACTAGGCTGCTTTCATCATTTGGTTTCAAACTCAACTTGAGTTCTATTCTCCCACATTTAGTTTGAGAAGGGATGCTACTAGAATTCCACCATAAACGCCTTCTTTTTCTATGAATTATCACATGTATATATCACCTGATCATTACGTATGTCTAGATTCATTATGTACTAGTCTTGTACTACATAGTAATACAATTCTACAACACCCTTGGCCTAACCTATAAATAGGCTCTTTTTAATTTGTACCTATGCAATACACAGTACATATTTCTTCTTCCCTTGTTGTACTATTCCTTTCTAAGACCACCACTGTGCATTTTTTTTCTTCTATCTCATTTCTAATACAAACTAACCCCCAAAGCACCCAAGAGTTGCAAGACCCATACAAACATCACCATCGCTCGCTCTCGTTTGCTCTCTCTCTCTCTCTCTCAATCTGTGCACACGAGCAGCAAAAGTCAACAAACCACTTTGTCAATTTAGATCTTATTTCTCATGTTGAATTTGAATCTATTTTTGACGATGAGTTCTAGAGCTTATAAATCTAGGTTTGTATACCCAGATCTTAATTTGAGTTTTTGTACTTGTGTGTATCTAAATGAGAAATTGTTCGAGGGTTGGGGATGGAAGACTTGATCCATGATAGTTTGGGGGTGTAGAAGGTTGGCAACGGCGACTGAAGGGGGTGTAGAAGGTTGGCAACAGCGGTTGAAGGGTAGACGGCAATGACTACCAGGCCTGACTGGGTAATGTTTATCTTTGGTTCTAAGAGAAGAGGAAGGAAAAAACCAAGGAAACAGGAGGAAATTTTAAAAAAAAAAAAAAAGTTAAGGGCATAAAGTCAGTGCATCAGTAGGAAAACTTAATTTTATAAAAAAAAAACAAATAGTTCAAGAAAAATAAGGGCAAATATGTCAATTCATCAAAATTAAAATTAGCTAGGATTGAGTGAATGTGCCAAGCAATGGAGAGGAGAATTGCTTTGTGTCCATCGACCAATTAAAATATTTTAAACCACTGAAAAATAAAGCTTGACTCCAAAAATAAAGCTCGACTCCTCGTGATCTGGTTTCTCTTCGTGTCAATAAATGGAATTCTTTGTTTTGTATATCATACTATCCCACCATTCATAAATCAAGTGAAGACAAGGTTTATCCTAATCCGCCATCCTCAACATATCATAAATTAGCCCTCTAAAAGAAAGAATGTAATCAATCTTGTCCCACCACAAATCATTAAACACCTTCTCTTTGATGAATTGAACTTTCTTTGTATCATCCTCTCTATAACAACTCTATTTTTCACCAATGAGTAATGGCCATTGCTTGAAGTCCACCCTTGTTGAGTTTAAATCGTTTCAACATGACAAATACCTATGCAAACTGTGTATCAACAACGACAAGCAACTTGAGAGGCACAAATTTGCTAAAAATTGATAATCTCATAAAATGATTCATAATGAAATTCTTGATCATCATAACTTCATCAACAATATCCATTATCCAATTACACTCCTCAAAAGCAACTTCATTTGCCTCCGTATTTTTGGCCAAACAAATATTTTTGAAAGTTAGATTAAGAGTGCACAACGCATAGAGTCCAAAATATGCATGAATATTTACTCTCAATTTGTAATCCAGGAGCTTTACACACCAAGGCATTATCAATTATCACTTGAACACATTTTGAGGCCCTACTTTCATGATGACTTTAAGAATTTCCTCAAAAATAAACCATTTATCCTTAAATTCACCCTCGCAATTAGATGCCTTGAGGAACATAGGTTAACTTTTTGTAACCGCCACGAAATTGATGAGAGGCCTTCTTTGGGAATCAGACCATCCATCATAAACAATTGTCACATTTTTCTCTCTATGTGCTTTTAATTGGCCACAAGAATTTCTCAATGATTGCCTTCTTCTTTTGAAGAAATGTGGTCCTCTAGGAGGCATCGACACTCCACCAGAGGCCGAGTGTCGGTGTCTGATACACGTCGAACACCAACACAACTCCAACACATGCCGAAGCAAGTCAATTATTTTCTTTTTATTTTTTTTAGATTCCGACATGGCACTGACACACGAGTTAAACATGTCGGACACTCCGAAAGCTCATTTCGTGATTTTTTTTTTTCTTTAGGGGGTTAGTTTTTTAATTTTTTTTATTATCTTCCTGTACTTATATTATTATTTAAGGGATGTATTTTACAATTTGACTTTTAATAACCCTATCAAAAGGGTATTTATTCTTTTACTATTAGAGAAAAACAAACGCCTTGCCTCCCTGTTCCGAAACAAAGCATTCGAAGCGGCCATAATCAATCTCTTCGACTCTTCCTTCTCTGTTTCGTTCCAACCAAGGTTCCTCTCTCTCCCTCTCTCTTTTTTTTAATTGTTTCACTGCTCAGTGCTCTGTTCATAGAATCTATTGCACTCAACCTACTTTTCATGCCACAGAGAGAGTAAAGAGCAGTTATTTATGAACTTCGTTTTATGAGATAAGAGAGAATATTTATTTTTTTATGAACCCACTTTATGAACTTACATGAATCTACAGTTCTCATCTCCACTACTACTGTTTTTGTCATTTTCTAAGATAATAGAGAATATTTAATTATTTATACCCACATGAACCTACTGTTCCAGTCTCCACTGCCACTGTTTTTGTATGATCGAGGTTAATAGGAAAAACTAAATTACATATTGAATCTACTATGTTATGATCGGTTATTATTTACATCTCTATTTTCTATTTTTATTTAATTGAAAATATTGTTTTGTTTTCACTAATTTTCTAAATTTGATATATATTGAATGTATTGGTTTTTTTAATGAAAAAAATTGTTATTTTTGCCTATTTTAAATTTTATATATATTGAATGTAATATTGATGTTTTATTTTTATTTTTTTACTTCTCTTTCCAAAATAGAATTAGATACGAAAAATATTGTTATTTTTTACATTTTTGTTTTTTGTTTGTCATATTTTTGTTGAATAAGGAATATGAGTGCATTTTATGGTGAGGAGAGGATAGAAACAAGCTCCAAAAATAAGGATCCACTCATACCCCTGTGGAAATATATCACATATCACAGTAATTGAAAAAGGTAACAAAATCATGAAGAAATGTTTATTTTCAGTGTAATTACTGTTAGAGAAGCTTTCAGGGATCATATTCGAGGGTCGAGGCAAATTACGAGGTGCCAAAATTTCATCTTGTCTAAAAGTCTTACTGCAACATCTTAGTGAAATGAAAAATAACAGAGGAAGCTAAAGTGACGAAAATTAATGCAATGTCTAAGAAAGTTCCATTACCATCATCTAGTCATGTCTCTACTGATTCAAAATATGGTGCAAACATGGGAATGGATAGTATTACTTCGTTTAAACTCAATGGTTATGAACCAAAGAAAAGAAAAAGTGGGAGAAACACAGCTATAGAAAAGGAATTCAATCTTCAGTGTCAAGAAGAATTACACGATGAGATCGCTAGGATCTTTTATTCAGGACTGCCATTTCGTTTTGCAAAGACCCATATTACGTGAGTTCTTACTCGTTCACGACAACTCAAAATATTCTCGGTTACTTGCCTTCCAATTATAATATGTCGAGGACTACTTATGAAGCAAGGACCCACGACACGAACACGGTAACAGCACAATTTCTCAAAAACCTCGACACGGACATGGTAGGGACATGTTAATAAATACGGTAATTGCCTTTTCCCCCCTAACTATTGTCGAGTATCACTTTACCCCTTGAACTTCAAAAGCCTATACTTTACCCCCTTGTACTCTCCAGAAAGTAAAAAAAAAAAAAAAAAAAAAAAAAAAGTATATTATGCTTAAACTAACAGAATATACTTTAAAATGGAAGGAATAAAAATTTTCATCCAAAATTTCTATAATTGGACAAAATTACCCTTTTTATTTTTAGTTTTTCTTTATTTTTTCTTTTTAGTGTTAATTAAATTTTGCACCCACCGAAATGCACTTTAACACGAATTCAAAACTCAGGGATCAAAGTGCAGTTTGTAACTACTCTATCTTCACCACGACTACCACCACGCCAATTTCTGCTCACCGCCGCACAACCCACCCGAGGTCTCCTTTGCTCACCTCAGAACAAACCACCACCACGCCGCCTCTATTGACTATAGAACAACCCAGCACCACGGCCTCCCCTGCTCACTGTCGAACAACCCCCCCGCTCTGCTCACTGCCGAACAACCCCCCCGCTCTGCTCATTGTCGAACAACCCCCCCGCTCTGCTCACTGCCGAACAACCCCCCCACACCACCTCTGCTCGCCGGCCAGACTCACAAACGAATTTCAAGAACAAATTTTAGAAATTATTTTCGAAATTTCAAGATCTACTCACCATTGAACAACCCTTGTCGCCTCCCCATCGTCGCCTTCGTCGTTAGATGGGTTGCAGAAGAGAGAAAGAAAGAGAGGAGCCTTCTTTACTCATCGTCGAACAACCCCCCTCCCTGTCGTCGTTTCGTTAGAAGGTCGTCGCCATTTGATGCGTTGCAAAAGAGAGAAGAGAGAGAGAGAGAGAGAGAATAAAAGGAAAATGTAAAAAGAAATAAAAAGAAAAAGAAAGAATATAGAATAAATATAGTAGGGGTATTATTGTCTTTTTCATTTCAAATAGAAGAGCAATTAAGTCATTTCGTATTTTTTTCTAACAGAATGTAAATGTCTCACTTTCCGAAGAGTAGAAAAAGGTAAAGTGTAGGCTTTTGAAGTTCATGAAAGTAAAGTGACACTCGACGATAGTAAGGGGGGAAAAGGCAACTAACCCAAATAAATAAATATATAATTTCTTATATATCGCCTAATTGACGAAATTCATATGCCATTAAGCAAATTCATTTAACAAAAATCATCAAACCAAAAACATTCTCATAAATAAAAGCAAGAAAGACAAAAAAAACACTCAAGGTTGATTGGTTAATTATCATCTTTACACCCTTCGTCAATGAATAAGATAGCCTCAAAATCCAATTCATCAAGGGACAAATCGACAACCGAAAGAAACCCAATATCATCTATTTGATCAAAAGCATCTCCTCCAACATCCCACATCTTGTTATCTCCTTCCATGCATTGTGATTTTTTTTTCCGATAAAAGCCGAAGATTATTGTGTACAATTGCACACATTAAGGAGCCAACTTATTTCTTCTCACCAAGTGAATGAAAGACTATGTACTCCAATTATGCTTACAGCACAACTAGGATAGTTGTCCAAATAGTCTTAAAGCAATAGTTTGAAGTGTTAGTAGGAATAGCTCTGGGTAGCCCACCAAAATTTAGGTTTCATATCTTCTCTTTGACTTATGGAATTATATTCTGAGAACGTTTCCATACATGTTGAAAATTTTGCGAATTCAATACATATCTTCTTCAAATCCTCTTAATGGGAAAAGACATTTTAGGCATGTTTTTCTCTCTTTTGAAATCTCCTCGTCCTTGTGTGGGGCAACTCGATTAGGGACATCTTGTCACCATGCTTCACTATAGTACCAATTGAAAATCAAAATATATATGCATGTGTGTGTGTGTGTGTGTGTGTGTGTGTATATGTGTGTGTGTAAAGTTTAAGGAAAAAAAGAATCTAAATAAAAAAGAAATTGTCAAAGTTAAAATTACCTAGGATTGAGTAAATGTGCCAAGTAATGGATAGGAGTATTGTTTTTAGTCCATCGATCAATTAAAATATTGTAAACCATCAGAAAAGAAAAAAAGGGTGCCTCCTCATGAACCTGTTTCCCTTCGTGTCGGTACATGCCATTCTTTATTTTTTATCATACTATCCCACCCTTCATAAATCAAGTACAAACAAGATTTATCCGTCTCCACCATCTTCAACATATCATAAATTAGCCCGGTAAACGAAAGAATGTAATCAATCTTGTCCCACCACAAATCATTAAACACCTTCTCTTTGACGAATTATGTTTTCTTTGTATCATCCACTCTATAACAACTCAATTTTTCTATCTTGAAGTCCACGCTTGATGAGTTTAAATTGTTTCAACAAGACAAGTACCAAAACAACCCATGACAAGTACCAAAACAACGCGTGTATCTACAACGGAAAGCAACTTGAGAGGCACAAATTCATTAAAAATTGATAATCTCATATAATGATTCATGATGAAATTCTTGATCATCATAACTTCATCAGCAACATTCATTATCCAACTACACTCCTTAAAAGCAACCTCATTTATCTTCGTATTTTTGGCCAAATAAATATTTTTTAAACCTAGATTAAGAGTGCACAATGCATGAAGTAAAAAATATGTGTAAATATTTACTCTCAAACTATAATCCAGCAGCTTTACACATTGGGGCATTATTAGTTATTACTTGAACAACATTTTGAGACCTCACTTCTGTGATGACTTTAAGAATTTCCTCAAAAATAAACCATTTACCCTGAAATTCACCCTCACAATCAATTGCGCCTTGAGGAACATAGGTCCACTTTCTATAACTGCCATGAAATTGATGAGAGGCCTTCTTTGGGGATCAAACCATCTATCAGAAACAATTGTCACCTCTGGTTCTCTCCATGTGCTTTTAATTTGGAGCAAGTCAATTGTCACCTCCTTTTCTCTCCATGTGCTTTTAATCGGCAACAAGAATTTCTCAATGTTTGCCTTCACCATTTGAGCTATGTGGTCCTCAACATATTATAACCAAGAGGCAAGTAACTGGGAATATTGTGAGTTGTAGTGAACGAGTAAGAAGCAATAACTCACATAATACGGGTTTCTTGCAAAATGAAATGGCAGTCCTCCTGAATAAAACATTTTAGCGATCTCACTATGTAACTCTTCCCCACAATGAAGTTTGAACATATTTTCTATAGTCACGTTTCCCCCGCCTTTTTCTTTTCTTTGGTTCATAACCATCGAGTTTAAACGAAGTAATACCACCCAATCCCATGTTTTGCACCGTACTTTGAATAAGTAGAGACATAACTAGATGATGGTAATGGAACTTTCTTTGGCATTGCACTAATTTTCATCACTTCATCTTCCTCCATTAACTTTTTTGTTTCACTAAGATGTTGCAATAAGACTTTTTAACAAAATGAAATCTTGGCACCTGGTAATTTTAACAAGTGTGCCTTGACTCTTAAATATGATCCCCGAAAGCTACTCTGATAGTAATTACACTAAAAAGAAACATTTCTTTCCCTTTTTTTTCCCACTTTTCAATTTCTATGACATACTTTCATCTGGGTCTAAATGGATCATCATTTTGGAAGCTTGTATCTATCATCTCCTCACAAAAAATACACTCATTTCCTGAGTCAACAAAAATATAACAAACAAAAAATAACAAATATTTTTTCATATCTAATTCTAATTTAGAAAGAGAAGTAAAAAAAAAAAAAAAATGAAACAGCATTAGTACAAAAACCAAATTTTTTCATACCTAATTCTAATTTATAAAGAAAAGTAAAAAGACAGAAACAACAAAAGTACATTCAATATATATCAAATTTAGAAAATTAGTGAAAATTAAAAAAAAATCGATTAAATAAAAATACAAAATAAAGCTGTAAATAATAAAGGATCATAAAATAGTAGGTTCAATATATAATTTAGTTTTTCCTATTAACATAGATCACACAAAAATAGTAGCAGTGGAGATTGGAACAGTAGGTTCGTGTGGGTCTAAATAATTAAATCCTCTATTATCTGAGAAAACGACAAAAACAATTGTAGTGGAGACTGGACTAGTAGATTCGTGTGGGCTCATAAATAATTAAATATTCTTTCTTAGCTCAGAAAATAAAGTTCATAAAGTGGGTTCACGTGGGTTCATAAATAATTAAATATTCTCTCTTATCTCATAAAACAAAGTTCATAAATAATTGCTATTAACTCTCTCTGTGGCACGAAAAGTGGGTAGAGTGCAATAGATTCTATGAACTGAGCACTAAGCAGTGAAACAATTAAAAAGAGAGAGAGGGAGAGAGAGGAACCTTGGTTGGAACGAAACAGAGAAGGGAAAGTCAGAGAGATGGATTATGGCCGCTTCGAATGCTTTGTTTCAGAACAGGGAGGCAAGACATTTGTTTTTTTACAATTGTTAAAGAATAAATACCCTTTTAATAGGGTTATAAAACATCAAATTGTAACATACACCCCTTAAATAATAATATAATTATAGTAGGATAATAAAAAAATTAAAAAATTAACCCCCTAAAGAAAAAAAATCACGACAGGAGCCTTCAGAGTGTCCAGCATGTTTAACTCATGTGTCAGCGCTGTGTTGGAATCTAAAGAAAAATAAAAAAAAATAATCAACATGCTTCAACATGTGTGGGAGGCGTGTCGGTGCTTCCTAGACAAACAAGTTTTGTATATGCCCACAGAGCTTCTAGAAGCCATTCATGCCAATCTCTCTTGTCCCTTGGTCACAATTTTTAAAGGATTTTGCAGAGGACCTATTTAACAGCCTTCGCTAGACTACTCGGGGATGAATTATAACTTGATGAACGCCCATGTCAAAACTTATACCATCCACAAAATTTCACCATCGTGCACGCTTGAAGTATTGGGCGCTACCCGAAATGATTTCCGTGGAATCCCATACTGATAAGTTATTAGATTCTTAATGAAATTTGACACATCCACGCCATTTTGGTAAGTACTACCAAAATGGTGTTGGAAGCGTGTCAGCACTTCCTAGATGAACAGGTTTTTTATATGCCCACAGAGCTTCTGGAACCCATTCATGCCAGTCTCTCTTATCCCTTAGTCACAATTTTTAAAGGATTTTGCAAAGAAAGTACCTCATGAACAGCCTCTGCTTGACTACTCGAGAAAAATTATACCTTGATGAACGCCCATGTCAAAACTTATACTATCCACACAATTTCACCATCGTGCACTCTTGAAGTATTGGGCTCTACCTGAAATGATTTCGGAACCCCATAACGATAAGTTATTAGATTCTTAATGAAATGACACATCCACACTATTTTGGTAAGTGCTACCACTTCGAATCACTTGGAAAAGTAATATGTTCCGGTTAATATATAATGGTGAGAATGTGACGAAGGAGGTTTCAAAGGCCCAATAACGCTAGGCCCCAAGTTTTGCAAGGCCATGATAGCATAGGCCATAGAGGGATAGAACGGTTGATGAGGTTGATGGATAAAATCTACATAGAGTTGGCACGACTCAGCAATATTTTGCATAATCCAATGCATCTTTTACTATAGTATGCCAATAATAACCTAATCTTCTGATTTGTGCAGCAAGTTTAGGGCTGGCATGATGGGCACCACAAGTTCCACTCAGTTTTATTTAGAGCACAAATTGCTTCATCATCTTTTGACAAAGACCTTAGAAGGATTCCATCAAAGGACCTCTTACGTAAGATATCGTTAAAGTAAACAAACAGAAGAGCCACTTAAATCAACCATTTTCTATAGGTCATATAGAAAGTAGTAAAAAAAAAAAAATCCTTGCTGCAATCTAAATCTTATTCAATTTCACGGACTGTAACCACATTTACAACTTGATTCTTCAATGCAATCAATTACAGGCAGCAGCAAATAGCCTTCTCCAATCGTGAATTGTACTTCTCTTTCCTTGGGCAAAGTCAGTCATACAACCAAACTGGCAAATGCATCTGCTTTATCGATTTCTGACCTAGGCACATTATTTTTGAGAAATTATCATTTGGTGCATTTAGTTTACTAAACCTTCCATTTAGTTGACTAAGTCGTCTAATGGACAGTCCTGAAGCTTCTGGTTTGTTTAGGAAAGTAAGGCAACCAATTAATTTGACTCACTGTGTTACTATGTACTTAGTTGATTACACCCATCTGCAGAAATTGATTTTAAGCCCAAACATTTATTCAACTGAACCAAAAGATCTAAAATCTAAAAATTTATTTTGCTATCCTTAAATCACTACCAATGTTTAGGACTACTCCTAATTGAATCTAACGGTTACTACAAGTTTTTCACTTTAAATACCTAGCGTTGAATGATTATTTTAACATAGACTTGATCCTACATTGAAAATCATCCATTCATTCATTCAAAACACTGTCTTGATCTTGAATCTCAAATTTTATATCCTTGATTGTTTCTCACTTTCTACAACACAACTAAAGCCATTGATTCTAATAGTGAGCGTACAGAAGCTCCATTCGAATTTGTGAGTTATTCTTTTCCATTGTTAGGGCTGTTGTAATTTAGAAGCACTTTCTCAAGAAATTGTTGGTGCAAAAGGTTTGATATCCAAATTAAGGAGATTGTTAAGTTGATTAACTCTTAGACGTCTGAGAAGTAGACGTAGGCAAGATGATCTTACTACTATAAACAGGTTGCGCCCTTTCTCTCTATATAATATACTATTCTTTCTCTTTACATTTCAGCATTTTCTTAGATCTATTAGTGCGCTACATTTTGATTATCTTTGAAATAGTTTAGTTGAGAGGTGTTCTAGTGTTGTAAAGAAATAGAAGAAAAACATTTAGGCCCCGTCTATTTAGTGTTTCCGCTCCCTGAAATTTGTTCTTGTTCCCAGAACTTTGGGATTAACGTACAGAAACATGTTTGGTAAACATGTTTCTGTTCCCAAATATTCTCAAAATTTTGTGAGTAATTCTAGAATTCCTTAAATATTTGAGAAACAAATAATTTGATTCATATTCACTAACCACAACCGCGCCAGCCACCACCTACACTGGCCACCACAACACTGAATCATCACCAACACCGCACATCTTCATCTTCTTCTCTCATCTCCTCTCTCTATCACACACATATATATTTAAAAGCAAACGATCCAAGGTTAATTGCAACCAAACACTTTTTTTGTTTTTACTCAGAGAAATAATAAAAACATTTTAAAAATAATTATCGTTACCAAAGCAATTTTGTTCTCAAAATACTCCAGAACAGAGATAGAATTCTCATCCCATTTTATTGGGAATAAAAACTATAAAGTAGAAACGACGTTAATCAAATGCCACCTTAGAAACCCATTCAAACAACCCCCCACCCCCCCCCCACCCCCAAACCCAGCCTCTTGGTTTACTTTCTGGAAAACACAAACAGGGCTGGCCCTGAGAAATCGAGAGCATTGGGAAAAATTTAAAAATAGGGCCCTTAAGATTCATTATTTTTTATATAATTATATTTTTCTATAAAATTGAAATGTCCTTTAGAATAATAGTTATATTTATTGAACCAAGATTGATTCTTTATTTTTATTTTACAGGATATTAATAAAAAATTGAAAATAAAATTTTGGAATTAAAAAAAATATAGGGGTGAATTTGAATGGGCCCCAAATTTTGGGGCTCTAGGCGGCTGCCTAGCCCCAAGACCAGCCCTGAACACAAATATTTCAACTATAATATAGAGCCATGAAGAGAACATGGTAAATGGTGCATTGTGTGATGACTTGGTTGAAGGTTTTAGAGAAAACTAAAATTAATTCCTAGTGAAAGCCTTCTCCAATAACCCTACCTTTAGAATTTCCTATAGTCATACCTAGATGCCTCTTAACGCAAGACACCCATCCGCGCCTAATTGGACGCCAATAAGATGGAGGGGGCACAAGAGTTCATGGCACTTAATGAAAACGAATTACGAACAGAAACTTCATGGTCCATATTTTACCTCCAAATGAGATTTAATTAGTCATAGTTAGATAGTTTAGAGGGCGAGTAGACATGTTATAAGCTTGATATCAAGGATTCAAGAGACACTAACAAATGTAGTAGAATGTACTCGAGAATTATTTGTTGGAGGTTTGAAATAGAAGTTAGAAAGAAATATTTAATGAAAAAGGAGAATGAAGAAGAGTAAAAGAATGGTAAGAGGATGCTCGCATTGAGGAAGAAAATGGCAGGAGTTGCAGATTACTTATGACTTATGAGAGAAAGGAGGGGAAGCAATTTATGACTTTTATAATATAAACTTCGATATTTTTTTTGTGGTTGGATAATGAACTATGAAGGCTTACCGAACCTATGTTGAATTATATTGTTCTCGTAGAGTCTAAGGTGTTGTTCGATAAATCTGAAAATTAAGTGTTCAAATTTGAAGTTCTGAAATTAAGTGTTGAATTTATTAAAAACTTTTCGTTTTAGTATTTTCTATCTCAGTAAGTTTGTATCTTCACAACTTACAGAATTTTTAAACCTCAATGAGATGAGATTTCACTTTCCGATGATTACAAATCACAATGCTATCTTCATTCATCTTGTTCCCACGAATTTATTAACAGTATTAGAGCTTTAGACCCCATTTCTTTGGCTTTTTTGTTCCCTGCTTTCTGTTTCGGTTCCCAGAATTGTGGGCAAAAACAGAAATCTAGAAATAAACTTTCTGTTTGCTCCCAGAATTTAAAACAAATTTAAAGGAACAAAACATATCATTAGACTGTTGTTAGAGCTTGATTCTAAGAACAAAAAAAGAAAATTTTTTACTCGTTTTCAGTCTTTCTGTGCTTCACCAGCATTAAGCTTTAAGCACATTTAAGGAGAAAATTCACATCAATGAAATCCATTTTTATCTTCATTAGGTAAACCGCATAACATATAAACACGAGAGAAATGAACTACATCACATAATACTATCAAGATATAAAACAAACCCATCAAGAAATTGAGCGAAATCAAACAACATTTCAAGCAACAAAAATCGGGTGGCACCTGAAACGGCTGTTGGGTCTTCTGGGTGGACTCATTTTGAGTCGAAACGGCCTCTTTCTGAGTCGAAACAGCGGATACGGTAGCCATGGAAGTTGTGTACCTGATGTTTCTACTCCTTGTATCACCAACACTAGCGTGTGAAAATCTTGAGTGGGTATTGAGAATCGAGGGTTTGAAACTCAATGGTCTTAGCATTTCAGAGGATGTGTCCAGGTACATTGGATCGGAATTGATACTCGCATGACCTAATCGAACTTTACGGAGATACAGGAAAGTAAAAATTCCACAAAAGTGGAACTGAAAATTAAAGTCAATCCCAGTCGCAGCCAGACTGTAGCACAAGTTTTGTTTTTGTTTTTTTTTGCTTCTGATACAGATTGCACTAGTTTATTATTAACAAAATTTATATGTAAAAAATAGGACCGCATATATTTTACTTATCATATTTTAACTACTTTGAGGACTATATAAAAAAATAATTTATTCGAATTAATATACAGGTTTGCTTTCCTTAAGTCACAGCACAGATTCTCCATATCAATTTTATTTCAGACACATTCAACCCAATTTTCCCTAATTAAGGTTTTTTTTCCTATTTTGCAATAATTTATTTTCTAATTTATTTTTTTTGGTAATTTTCTTTCTCTCTCACCATCTCTCTTTTCTTTCTCACTCTTTCCCCCCATCCAGGCGTTCCCATTCCAATTACCTCCCAAAAATTAAAGCTAGCTCTTTGAAAATGAAAGTTAGCTCTCCGGCTCTTTTTCTCATTCTCTTTCCGAATTTGCTCGTAACACTTCCCTCACACTCACTGTTCAGCCCCCTTCCCTTCCTCACTCCTTCCAAGTTCGTCACATCATCTCCTTGCCATCTTCATGACATCACCTCGCCGCAGATCCAAGCCCCACAATTGTCCTAGCACACCTACATCATCGCCGTCAGAGGAATTGGATTTTGATTTCTCTGTTTTTTGGCACCATCCCCACGCCATCGCCACTCTGGAGTCCATTAGTTATGTATTATTTTATCTCTCTCTATCTATCTTCAATTCTCACCCACCACCAATTCAGCCCAAGCCATTGGGCCAAATCTTTAGGTTTAGTTTAGTTATGTAATTAACTAAACTAAAGACAACTCATCAGATGAGCCTCCTTCTTGAGCTTTCAATTTCTTGGCCTTCGCTCGCTTCATGCTCTAGATTGAGCTCCTCTGTTTTTTTATCATCGTTGGGCCTCCTTTTCATCTTCTCAAAATTATAAATACAAAAAAAAAATAGTAATAACAAAAAGAAGAGGATATATTTTAAAGAAAAAAAGGGATATCCAGAAAGAGATCAATACAATAAAAATTAAAAAAAAATGATAAAAAAAAAAACGTGTAAGCCCTTGAAAATCTTCAAAATAATTATTTCCCTGATTGGTTTTAAAAGACCAATACAAAATTAGAACCATTCCAGAAATCAATCACATAGCTCAAATGGTTTTAGTCAATGATCAATCCCTAACTAATATATATAATACAGCGCATGTAAAATATGCAAAAACTGGTTAATCTTATTATGAAATTTGATTTGATCGAAAAACAATGACCTTTCCTAATTAAATTAGGAATAATTCTTATCATATAAGAACATTAATTCAAATTAAATTAAATTCTACGTCTATTAAAAAATATCACATAATAATTAAAATAAAATTTAATTTATATTTTGAATTACTGAAATTCCATATCTATTAAAATTATCTCATAATATTAAAATAAAATTATTTGATTAGCACCTAAACCTTTGAAATTTATCCCACATTCCTAATCCAATTAGAAAAATATTTGTATCTCATTAGAATCATTATAATCTAATTAAAATGTTATTTCAAAATAAATTAAATTCCATATCTACTAAAAAGTATTTAATAATAATTAAAATAGAATCTAATTTAATCTTGAATTGTCAAAATTCCATATCCATTAAAATTATCTGATAATAATATAAGCTTTATCCAATTCATCATTAAAATAAAAATTCAATGCCTATTAATTATTGTAAAAAAAATTAACAGAGCTTTTAGTTAACATTTTAATTATAATAATCTATATCTACTAATCATTATCTAATAATAATTAAAATATATATTGTTGACCCAAAGATCTACTCAAGATGAGGGGTAAATTAGGTAGTTATAAAAATTTAAGCAATAAATTCAAATTTATGATATCAATTTCCCTAATTGATTATTATCTTATTAAGCAATGAAAATATGTTTAGCTAAGTGCACACTCAAACAAATAAAAAAGAAACAATGCAACACACAAGAATTTATTCTGATTTGGCAAACTAATCTTATCTACATCCAGTCCCCCGAGCTCCATAGGGATTTCACAATCCATTATCCCTTGATTCTTTTACTAAGTAGGAACCAAACTCTTACAATTCTGATTTTTTTCACAGGTTTAGAATCAACCTTTATAACCTTGATTCTTTCGACTGGCTCAAAATCAACCTATCACTCTCTCACACTATTACACTTATCATTTTGACAGGCTTAGGAAAAACTTTTACAATCACTCTAATTCTATTAAAAGAAAAATTAAAACCTTATCTTTTCAAAGGTTAAAGATTAACCTAATCTTTTTCAAACTAAAGATGAAACCCCAATCTTTTTTACAAGCTAATGATCAAAACCTAGCTACCATGATTAAACACTGACCCAAACGTGTCTAATCCACTCAAACTCGCAAATACAAAAGATTTCCAAGTTTCTTCCCACTAGAAGTTTCTGTCACCTTAATACAATTATACTCGATTAATATCCCTAAATACTAAGTGATAGATTCTATGTGAGACACAAATTTGATTTACACAAATTAAAGCACAAATATCAAATAATCAGATTTCTTAAATAAACATCATTTTTGAAAGATTTTCACGAAATTAGATTTGAAAATGATTTTTCACAAATAATTTATCTAAGCAATTAATCAGATAATCTAAGAAAGCAAAACAAATAGATTGAAAGATCTTGCTGAAATTCGTCGAAAATGATTACAATAACTCAACAGCAAAACACAAACCGGTGACCAAAAATACTTAGCACTTTGATCAAGAACTCTTTATAATCTCTCGTATGAATTTCAGCGAACAAATCTCTCTTATAATTGACAAAAAAATAATGTTCTTGATTAATTATTATGAATCATGTAGGTCTTTATTAAATAGACCTAAAACTAGACCTATAACGGTTAGTTTTTAAAAGATATGTCGTTAAATGAGATCCCATATATTATATACTTTCAAAATAAGAATATTCCATTTACAAACACTTTTAGAAAAACTTAATTTGATCCGTAAAACTCTTTCAACTCAAAATCTTTAAAAATAGGAAGTAGTTTCATCAATTCAATTGAAAGAATAATTAAATAGGTGGACCAAATAAATAGGAAATAGATAATATATATATATATATATATATATATATATATATATATATATATAAGAAGTACATTAAATTCCTTTGAGAACCTCACTTGAAATCGTCAAAAATTGAGGAGAATGGACCCAAAACCGAAACAATCAAATTTGATTATTAACCTCGTCAGTTGACCGACCCCCTATGTTAGTCAACAGACCATAATGGTAAGTCAATGAAATTGGCCAATCGATTACTCATTTCACTTTCTAAAGTTACTGTTTTGGTTAGTTGATCGACCATTTTCATCGATTTGACCAAATTGACCCGAAAACGCATCATTTTAAGTGGTAAAACCAATTTTCAATTAGACCCTTAACCAAAAATATTTTTATGCTTTATTATTTTATAAAAATGATTTTAAGATTTTAAACTTGTCACTTCTTACTATAACGCAAATAGATTTATTTATTTTAAAGTATAGTGTGTGATTCTAATTCGGGTTGTATTAAAAACATAAAAGTAATGAATTGTTTTTACCTAATTGTCTTTAACGTCTTTAATACTCTGAAAATCTTCATTATCTTCATCTTACACCCTTCATGAATTCCATTGATTCTTCAATAATCACTTCATGAATTCTGCAATGATTAATATTTTTCGATTCGTTCTTTTTACTTTTAATCTGAAACCACTCTATAAAACCATTAGTTCTATAAAATATCAACGTTTAATTATTCGTCAAAACATTAGGTTCAATAGATGTTTAATTAAATATTTGATTAAAATCAATGTCTATTAGTTATTATCTAATAATAATTAAAATAAACTTTTAATTAAAATAGTATTTAATTTAATATTTTTAATTAAAATCTATATCTAATAATTTTTAATAATAGTTAAAATAGATTTTTTAAAAATAAGATCTATTCATATTTGGGAAAATGTTTAACTTAAATAATTGATAATAATAGTAATTTCCATAAACTATTGTCTAATAATAACTTAAAATGATTATTTTAATATTTAATTTAGGAAGTTTAAAATTTAAATTATAAATAAGATACAAATTTTGATTTGATAGATTTTTTCAAAATTAATTTTAAAAGATATCAAATCTGATAGAGGCACAATTTAAAATTCAAATTATTATTGTCTTATCACTGTTTGACTATTCTTTCTAAATATTCGGAAGACCAAATTTATAGAATCTACTCAATCGTAGGCATTTTGAATTTTGCCAAAACAAAAACTGAACGATTGCTCCAGAACCGTAGACGATCTACCGCTCCACCATTACACCGAGGTGGTTCGCACTACTACAGTTGCATCACTGCAACATCGGAGCACTGCGGTGTTACATGCACAACCATTAGGACATCGCACTAGCTGAATGTTGTAGGTAGCACCCCCATGGTAGGGCACCGCAGAGAACAACGACTCGCGACTGTTATGCTACCACCTTTGCCGTCTAGATCCCTGGGCTCCCACCAGCATCTTAGGTGGCGTTTGGTAACCATTTTTGTTCCCATCCCATGTAGTGAGATGAGAATGGGATGGAATGAGAATTATGTTTCTTTCTTAAGAGTAGAATCGCATTTAGTAAAGATAGTTTTTTTTTTTTTTTTTTTTTTTTTTTTGGGGGGGGGGGGGGAGGGGGGGAATAGAATTGTGTTTGGTAATGATTTTATCCTAAAAAAAAAATTGTTTTGAGAACATTTTTGTTTTGTTTTGGCCAGACGGTGACCAGTGGGTAGCTGATGGTGGTCGGCCGGCGCAGCCGGAAGTTGCTAGATGGTGGCCTTAGTTTTAACCACGATGGTGTTCCCTCGATTTTCCCAATGTTGATCTTTTAAAAAATAATTTTATAAAATTAATTTAAAAACACTCTTTTGGATTTACACGTGATCGATTTATCATCAATATTTCTATAATCCAACATAAAATATAACCAAAAACTATTTTAAGTTAATTGTGGAGGTGGCTCTTATACCAATTGAAGGGGTAGAATATTAAAAATATTAGATTTACGTAGCAAAATCACAATTTAATATCAAAATCCTTAAGTTAGATCTAATCGTATTAATATTAAAGCAATGAATCAGACAATATTAAAACACTTTTATTATAATTGTTACCTCTACCGGTGCTTCAAACTCAAAGTTGGTAGTTCACGAGACGAGATCTCAATATGCTCTTCTGAGAGCTGAACACAAACAAAACTGCTACTGGAGGTTTAAACGAGTTTAAATACACATCCTCCGATTTAGGGGGAGCTTAGTTACATTATATTTTTTAAAGAAAAAAAATCAAAGTTAATTTTCATCATAAAAAAAGGAGGAGATTGTTGAATCCAAGGGTTTAATGAACAATTAAGTATTGATTTTTTTGGTGGAACTAATATTTTATTGACTGTTTCAGATTTATAGTCCCATGCATTTGATTAAGAAGACGATTTGATGAAGAAAACATAAAGGGTGCAAGATGAACATGACAAAGAGTATGAAGTGTTTTGAAGACGCTGAGGAAAATAATATGAAATGTTTTGAAGACGCTGAGGAAAAATAGGTGAAAACAACTCTTGACTTATATACTTTTAATGCAACCCGAATTGGGATCACACACGACATTTAAAATGAGTTAATTCTATGTCTATCATGATAAGAAGTTATAAGTTTAAGATTCTAAAATGAGATATTTTATGTGCTCCTTATGTGAAATGATTTTAATAATTGGCCTAATTGAAAGATGTTTTGTAAAGTATAAAAAGTTGTGTTTTCGGGTCAATTCAGTCAATTGAGAAAAACAATCGATCGACTAATTAAAACAAGAAGTTTTGGAATTAAAATGGAGTTCTACTGATCCAATTGGTCAACCAAGAAAATAAATCTATCAACCGTTTGAAACAGTAGCTGAAATAGGTAAGAAAGTGAGCACACTGATCCAATCGGCCAACCAAATAGAAAGAATCGGTCAACTGAATGAAGTAATGTCTAAATTGAAGGAATTGGGGAAGACACTAATCAATTTGGTTAACCAATTTGGCATAATCGGTTAACCTAATATGTATAAGGCCAACGACTAATTATGCCTTGGCTCGGGTTGGTCAACCAAATGGAGCAGGTCGGTCAACCAACTGCTTTAGTTAAGGATCCGGCTGATATGGTCTCTTGGTAAAAAACTATTCATTTTTTTATGATTCCGAGATAGAGGCTTCGAAGATTTGAATGTATTTCATAATTGAACAATCTATTTAGTAATCTCTATTAATATGGTCTATATATTTTGAGATTCTCTTAATTTAAATGATTTAATGCTTCCTATTTTTGTGGTTTTAAATTGATAATAATTTTATGGATTTAAAGTAAGATTTGAAAGATATTTTTAAGTAGAACATACATATAATGAAAGGTTATGATATATGGGATTTTAGAATGTCATTTAATAATATATCTTTGAAAAATTATCTGTTGGAGGGCAGGTTATTGGTCTATTAATTGAGACATGCGGGAACTCAATGAAACACATCAAGAACATCAGTTTGAGCTAATATAAGAGTGAAATTTTCGTTAAGATTTCTACGAGTGATTCTTTATAAACTCTTGATCTAAAGCGTTTGTTGTTTGGCATCACCGACTTAAGTTCTAATTACGATATTATCATTGTCTACAGTGTTTTCCCGGTGAGATCTATCCAAACTTTATTACTTACTTTTTGAAGTTATATTTATATTGATTGTTTGGTTTAGGATTGCTAGAAAATCATTTTAAACATAAAAACCCAAAAAATATTTTTTAAAATTATTTTTGCCCGATTATCTGATTACGTGTTATCCACTTTATTTATTAATTAGATTTTAATTGACTCACATTATATCCATCATGTAGTAATTTAGGACATTAATCGAATACATTTGTATTGGGGTAGTAGAAGCTCTTTGTGGAAAGAAATTCATGTTTTTTGTATTTATCAATTTAAGTGGATTAAATATATTTGGCACGGTGTCTAGTCAGGTTAACTAGGTTTTGATCTTTTTCCTATGAAAAAAATTAGGGTTTGATATTTGTCCTGGTAAAAAGTTTAGATTATTCTTTTCCCTTGAAAAGAATTAGATTTTGATTCATCCTGCAATTGAATTATTTTGAGTGATTTATAAAGGTTCATTATTCCTTATGAAAATGATAAGTGAGATAGTGTTTAGTTTATCATTAGCCTGGTAAAAAGATAGGGGTCATCCTTAGCCTGTGTAAATGATAAATTGTAAAGGTTAATTCTGTGTCCGTAAAAGAATCATGAGTTGTAAGGGTTTGATCCTTACCTAATAAATGAATTAAGGGGTTAGTGAGTTGCGAATCTCGTAGTGTACAGGAGATTGGACGTTGGCAAGATTAACTTGACCGAATTAGGATAAATTTTTATGTGCTGCATTGATTTATTATCTATATTGTGTTTAGATGTGCATTTAGTATTAAACACATATCTGCTACGTATCAAGATAATAATTAATTTAGAAAAATTAATTATTTGTGTTTAAATGTTTAATTGTTAAATTTTTGTAACTATTCAATTCAATCTTCCTCTTGGGTAACTCTTTGAGCCAACAACATCTTAGAAAAAGTTTGGTTCCCAAATCTTCAAACCTCAGACGTGCTTGTCGAGAGAATATCCATCGTTGGTTGGTGATATGAGCGACGTGAGTTTCGTAGCTAGATCATAGGGGATAAACAACCTCACCTTCCTTTTATTAACTCCTCTTTCTATCCTACGGGGTTTTGGAGCTTAGGTCGCGTAGGATAAAATCACACGACTTCAGCCCCTACTGTCATCCTCTCTATCCCTAAGAGGTTTGAGGCTTTGGGTTTTTCTCATGATATGCAATGCAAAGTGGTGTTCATGCGATGGAGAAAGTATACAGAAAAGTAAATGCAAAAATTTAAAGATAGTAAATTAAATACAGATATTTAAAGACAGTAAAGTAAATGCAGACATGTAAAGACAGTAAATGCATGCAAGTATAAACAAAACATGTAACTTTTTTTTCTTTATTTATTATTTTTTGAAAATGAATTATTTATGTTTAAAACAAAAGACATATCTCTTAGCGTTTATTTAATCGTGAACATAGAGTTAGACTCCAACTATGCTTGACCCACTAAAGTCCCCAATAGAGTCGCCAGCTGATGTACCCCGAATTTTGTGAAAGTAGAGTGAGTAAAGAACGGGAAGAAGAAGAAATCAAAGTTTCATTCCTCCCTCGCGAAATCCTCAAAATTCGTTCATTTTCAAAAATAAGTTTTCAGGGAATTTTTTAGGCGTCGATTTTGAAAACGTTCTTTGGGCCAGGATTTTATTTTAAACTGAGTCGCCATCTAGCATGGGTTAAAATAGTGTGCTAGGTTACCAGAATTTTAGAAATTCATTTTTATTTTTGAAATGGCCCGAGTTTTGACTCGTAAAGGTCTTTTACTAGAGATTTCTTTAAGTTTGCGATCGGTTATGCTCGAAGAATGTTTTAAACACCCTAAGACACCCGTCCAAAGACGGTACCTCAGTCTAAATAGATGTTCACGTTTAAACAAAGTCCAAGTGATTTCTTTTCGTTTTGTTTAACAAAATAATTCCCTTTTTACGTTTTTGTCTTTTTTATGCATTTTTATGTAAGGAAAACAGGTAAAGTTAACTATATATCAGCAGCAATAGATAAAAACAGATTGAAATAAAAATATTTTTTGTATTTTTTGATGACCGAACTTTGTAAAAGTTGCCTATGTATCCTAATTTTCATGAGGAATCAGGTCGAAACATAGTTTATCTAATCAAAATGAATTGATTTTTATTTAGATAGGTGACCGAACCCATACGTAGATTGCCTATGTTTTAGGTAAATAAGAATCGGGTCAGCACGTAGTTCATTTATGCAAGATGATTGATTTTGTTTTGATTTATTATGAGACAAAAATGTAACGACCCGATTTTCCAGTGCCACCACTCGGTTTCTCCTTTTTTATTTTTGTGGAAAAGTAGAAATAAAAAATAAACCACTTCAGCGTCACGCTTTCACTGCGCCACTATGATAAAAAAAAAAAAAAAAATTGGCATGACTTCTACTTGCTGTTATCCAACTAATAATAAATATTCACTAATTGTCAACTGACACTGGTAGAAAATTATTTGTCGCTACAATACCACAAGTGTACGAGTCAAGTTTTAATAGAATAGGAAAAGTAAGGGTTGCTGTATCCGTAGGGATTGGTTTAAATTGTCGTTAAGTACTGCAATTATCATAACCTAATTTTATTTAGGTGATTGAATTTTGTGATTTTTAAATTAATAAATCTAAAACAACTAAGTTAAATATAAATATAAAAATAAAATAAAATAAAATATGGATCATCTATGCACAAATATTCTAGGGGCTTGATTTCATCTCGTTATTCCCTCGTTTTTACTATTTAGTAGTTATTAGTTAATTCCGTTCATTCAATAATCAAGATCCTCGTGCTATTGGTCTCTCACTACCTCTCCCGAGCGTCAAGTGAGAAAATATGTAATCACATCAATACTGATATCTCTATCCCGTATTTAGATGAAAACATTCTCTATACCCGACCTTATAGATTACGCAAGCTCTAAATATCTCCAAATCTATTAAAGTTTACATTGTGTTTAACCTAAATCCGAACCCGAGATTATCTCTCCCAAGTGTCAAATTCCAAGTTTTCAATTCAACCAAAATAGCGTATGTGAGCATATAATGGAAGCATGAAGAAGACAAACACAATTGAATGAAAAACCTAGTTGGTAAATCTAGAACTTGATCACCTCCCAATTTCACAAATCCTAAATTCCCAACTAGATTAATTAGGTGTTGATTTCCTCCCGGACTCACAACAACCTAAACTATGTACTCCCAATTCCGATTACGAATTCAACCTCTCCCGAGTATAAAATTCGCAACCTAAACTCGTCTATCTTATTGGCTTCATGAATCAAATACATTAGGCCTAAGAGATGCATAAAATGGAATTAAATCTAACAATTGAAAAAATATTCACAACATGGTTCAAACGAGATTACATCAAGCCCTAGATCTAAATATTAGCTCAACATAGACAAATCCATAACCAATATTTTCAATAAATTCAAAAATATAAACATATTCAACGCACTATTACAAATACAAAGTTAAATCAAGATTAGGGAGAGAGAAGGAAAGATAAAATGTTTATTATGGGTTTGGGCTCCAAATCTTGAACTCCACGTGTTACAAATGATGTTTTCTTCATTGATCTCCCATCAAAACGTCATCACCCGGTGTTTTCTTGTCCAAAATTGCCTCATTTTGTTCTTCTCTTTCCTCCTCTTTTTAAAGCTCTTAAAGAGGTATTTATAGGGGTGAAAAATAGGGTTTTTGGGTTACAGACGGCGCTGCAGCACACATTTTAGCGCGCTACAGCGTGATAAGGGCAGAACCCAACCCAAAGTTTCTGACGGGAGCGCGCTGCAGCACGTGTTGGGCAGTACCAATCTCTGTTTCGTATTTTAGCCGTAACTTTCTTGTACGAACTCCGATTGAGGTGATTCAAAAGGATTTGGAAAGATAAGACATAGATCTACAATTTTCATGTTTTGAGTTTCTACAATTTATTTGTAATCCTACAAAACATAAAAAAAAACATATTAAACTAATAAACATGCTTGAAAACACAAATATTTGAACCTAAAAGTACTAGATTTGTTGATAAATAAACCACTTATTAGACATAAATATTAATATTTACTAATTTAAAATTCTACTATAATTATCCAACTTTTTTGTTACATTACAAAAGTTCGAACCCCTGATTTCCAACAATTGCTCTAACAGCCTATTATTTCACTCTATCTAATTCCAGTAGTGGACTCTCCTCTATTTGGAGTATTTGAGACAATTTTTTTATTGATGTACTATCTTTATAATATAAAAATAATTTATGGATCAAGTATATTTATCAAACACTACTTTTTAAAATATAAATATAACCACATAATGAGTAGTAACAAAATCGCACAAATATCATTATGATAAAACGGTTGAATTTAAGTCAATTAATTAAATTACTTTGATATATAATAAAATACAATAATACTTTCTAGAGCAGAATATAACCGCACAAAACAATTATCAAATTCACAGATATCATCAAGATATAACCACTCAATATAAATCAACTAATCAAATCATTACTATATAATAAAATACCAGAAACATACTTTCCTACTTACCATGAAATCGTTTCACCTCACGATCGAGAGTTATAATAGTACCATAACCTGTATAACTGTACAAACATCCTATAGGACATGCCCTTCTGTTAAGACCAACAACATCCCCCACGACATGCTCTCCTATCAGGATCATACTATGACATAGCAGTATAATAATAAAAATCACTTTCCACATTTGACCATTTACTTGATCCATTTAACGTTATAAACTAATTCATTTTAATAAATCTTTTCTTTTCATACTTTAGTACGAAAACATAATTTGTACCGCTATATAGAAGATAATACATTCACCTTGATATTTGTATCGCTATTAGACTATTGTCGTAATATCGATGTAGACGGCGTCACTTGTGAACCCAAGAAAAAGCTCACAAGTGATATAGCCCACAAGTATATAAAGGAATATATAAGAGAGAAAGCCAAAAAAAAAGTTTAAATTACACACACACACACACATATATATAAATAGAAGTAAATAATGGAGTTAAGCTCTTCTCACCGTTTAAGTTAATTATTACCCTTTTTTTTTTTCTCTACTGAGATTGTGTGTTGTCCTATTTAGGGCAACAACACACCTAGCATGGATCAACATGTGTTGTCCTAAATAGGACAACACATTCCTTTACTATTATTTTTATTTATTTACCTTATTTTTATTTTAATTACATTTATAACCCAAGATAATTAACTACACATATAACCCCAAAATAATATTATAAATACTTATTCAACTCTAAAACTCTTAAGAGTAAATTCTTACATTTTAACCCCTAAAACTTTTGAAAATTAAATTAACATATTAACTCTCAAAATTCTTTAAAATTATATTTTTTTAGATATCATAATGCCCACTAAAGATTTTAAAGTGAAATTTAGAATAACACAATAAACCCCGTTATTTTCTAAGGTTATAAATTGCAAATAAAATATGACCATGTGAAATTGGGTCTTCCAAAAGACATGAATCATATCGATGATAAGTGGATAATACCTTTAATTTTGTTAAGAACACTCCAACCGAACTCACTTGCTTAGGCAAGTATAGTGTTTATGTTTAGGTTATTAGTTCAAAAAGAAAGGAAAATATATAGTATATTTGCTAGTCCTACTTGTAAATAAAAAACACATAAACGTTTCTGATGAAAGTACACACATATCCCCGAAGGAATAAAGGTCCTCCATTTATTTTGAATTTTTAGCCATAAGGGTCTTGACGGTGTAGTATATGTGTGTTGTGGGGGGGGGGGGGGGGGGGGGGAGGGGGTGTCGATCCACGAGCCTGAAGACTTAGTCCTAAGCTGTGATCTAGATAATTGTAGTAAAATAAAATCAGTTGTTAGCAGTATGTAATTAGAGGCTTAATTTGAGTTTTAGGAGTTCGGTCAAGTGTTCTTGAGAGAATCAAAGATGCTATGCATAACGCATGGTGTGATAGATATTTTTGTCACGTTCTTCACATGTTCTTAGTGTTCTTGACATATTTTTGAATGTTTTTGACATAGTTTGATGATTTTGACATGCTTTCAATGTTTTTAACTTGATTACTTGATGTATATGCTATTTACATGGAATATAAACCTGACAACTATATAAATATGTTATGTACAAGAAAAATAACCATATTTAAGACAAAATCAAAGGGCATTTAAAAAGACAAATCTAGCTTAGGGGAGTGGTCTTTCTCTAAGCGATTTTCTTCTTCTCTTTCTTTGAATCTTCTCGGTTGTTCTCGATCGTTATTCGACAACTTGAGATCTTCCCCCAAGATCCTCAAGAACAACTTCAGGAATGTATTTTGACAGAATTTTGAGGTATTTTTGGAATAGAAGACTTGAGAACTCCCTAGATTCGAGAGAGAAATTTGAGACTAGAGAGAGCAAGTCTTGGATTAAACCCCTGAAATTGTGAAAACAGACCCTCTATTTATAGGCTCGGGCACTCTGCACATTCGCCAATGCGTAGGGTATCCTAGCCTGCTCTTTAAAGGTTGTTTGGTCTAGGGGTCACCCTTTGATGTCTTGTAGTTTGATTGTTTTGGATGAATTTGAAAGATTCAGTAAGATTTTCTAAGATTTGGTAATTATTACCAAATCTTAAAATATCTTAGGTAATGATTGCCAATCATTACTCATGATTGATGATTATTGGCCATCATTAGAAATCATTACCCATGATTGGATTACACATGGGGTAATTAACGCATAACGTGACACTTTTCGATTTGGTTTGCTTGCTAAGTATCGGTTACTCGAACTATTTCGGTTAGATTACATTTAATGCTTTGGAGGTTCAATGTATGTAGTCTCCATGTGTCATTTGGTATTTAATTCTTGATAATGACACTTGATTTGATGGACATTTAATGATTTCTAATGCGATGGAATTGGTTCGGTTAGTCTTATAACTGTTTAGTCACATTTGAAGTATCTTGGTTTCCTTGAGATATTTTGATCAAAATATCTAGATACCTTGAATGTGGTCTCCCAAGGTCATTCCAAGAATTTAATGCTTGATGGGAAGTTTGATTTGATGGCTCATTTATGGTTTGAGTTGATGGCAAACCAAATCGGTTAGATTGGTGTTGGCGATATTTTAATCGCTTTGAATTACTCGCAAGTGCACGAGGTCAAATTTTAATAGAATAGTGATGAGTAGGCTTGTCATATTCATAGGGATTGGATTAAATTGTTGCTAAGTACCGCGATTATCGTAACTGAGCTTTATTTAGGCGTTCCAATTTTAGGTTTTTAATAAAAATATAAAACTAAACTAAAATACTAAGAATAACATTTATGAGAATAAATTATCTAGGGATTAACTTCGTTTCACTTAAACGTATTTGATTCAGTCTAATTTACATTAATGGTCATTAATCCATCCGACAATCTAGGTGTCTAAAACTCACTCACTACCTCCCCCGAGTGTAAAGTAAATGAATATGCAATTCGTGTCAACATTGATATCCCTATATAGCCTCTAAAAGATTACATGAGTCTCGCCCCAACCTCACGGATTGCACACATTTTAATAATCTCCCGAAACATTGAAACGTCGCGATGTGTTTAAACCCTAATCCAAATCCGGGGTTACCTCTCCCGAGTGTCAAATCCCGTATTCTCAAATCAACTAAAATATCATAACAAACATATAATGGTAGTAAAAGAACAGTAAACACAATTGAATAAGGATGAACAACCGATAACGAAACAACGATTTACTCAAACAACATATATGTTCATTTCATCAATCCCTAGATAATAAACGCTTAACTCATGGCCATAACCAAATATTCAACTAAAAATGATATATATATATATATATATATATATATATATATATATATATGATCAAAAAACAAACAAGCGTGTAGAAATAAAGAGAGAAATAAGGGAGAATAGGCGTTATCTGAAAAATGGATGGTTCCACGTTCGTAAAATCCACTCCGTTCTTGTTTCTTTTTTTCCAAAATGTGTTTTCCTCTTGCTTGTTATGATCTTGAGCTCTAAAAAATGTCCCAAAAATGTTCTTGGTTGGAGTGGAAATGAGTGAGAATGCAAAATATCTAAATATATCAATGCCAGCTGGTGCCGGGTCGATGCAGCGATAGGAAGGGAAAAACTTACTGCTGGATCACAGCTGCAGCGATGGAAAAGTTCGCTGCAACGATTCTTAAGGCAGTGCCGATATCAGATTCTTCTTTTGGCCGTATCTTTCTCGTCCAAACTTTGATTGAGGTAATTAAAAAACCTATGGAAATCTAAGATATAGATCTACAACTTCCATGTTTTAAGATGTTCCAAAATCAAATTGAATCAGGGTAACAAATGGCCTTGAAGTTACTGTACCTGAACCGATTTTGCATCTTTTCACCCATTTATTTATAAATCTATAAAACAACACAAAAACATATTAAACCAACAAAAATGCATGAAAACATACAAATATTTAAACCTAAAAATACTTAATTTGTTAGTAAATAAATCACTCATCAATTGGTAATCGACAGTTACTTTTCAAGTAACTTGGTTTCTTCCTCAGATATTTTGGTAAAAATATCTTGGCATTTAATGCTCATTTAATGAGTTATTTAATGGTTGATGGGGCCCTTGATGTGATGGGCTTTGATTTCTAGTCATGATGACTTCGATTGGGTTGGTTTCGAACCGAGTCCTAAGCCTTAGTTACTTTAGGTATCTTAAACTTGTCATGGCAATTTTCTTGATTTTGATTTGATCAAGGCCTTTGAATTGATTTATGGAGGATTAATGCTTTAAACAAGATTTTAGAAAAGTGTTTTTGGCGTTAAATAGACGAAACCGATGATAATAAATATTTTAGGGGTAAAAAAGGATGACAAGGGTAATTGGTGAAATTTCCTTGAATTAAAGGGTAGTAACTAATTTTTATTCATATTAAAGGTGATTTCATAAAAATCATATTTTAATACTGTCATCTTAGTACCCCTTTAACTTTAGAAATTTCGAGGTTGACCCGAAACTTTTACTTAACCAAATTCAATCAAATTTGACAGTTTTGTGTTTTCTTGTGTTTTTTTGTTGCTTTTCATAGTATCCAGTGTGATCTAAGATATAAATTCATTACCTTCAAACCTCAGTTTAAAGTTTATCTGAATTTGTACTTTCGATCCAATACTAACTGGGCGAGACAAAATGTGGTGTCTACGTGCACTTGTTTCTTAGTTTAGCAAGAAATAAAATTCGATAGCCTTATCCACTGTTGATACTGAGTACATGGTAGTAAGAAATTTTCGTGTACAAGTGCTTTGTATTATCAAACTGTTGATTGATTTCAGATTAGCCGACCGATCTGTGTTTATTTTTTAAATCTTCTAAACATTTTAAAAATATCTTTTCAAATATATATTTACGATTAAATATTTTAAAATTATTTTTAAATAGTCAAAAATGATTTTGAATTACTTAGACATATTTCTCATATTGATATTCAAGGACTTTGTCGAAAATACATTTTAATACTCTAACTTCTTGATTTCTTAGTCTTTTAGGTAAAACTTTCTTCTAAAATTTTTGGGGTTGATGTATGAGTTATTTTGGGCATGAATTTGGACTGATTTCAAGCCATATTAAGAGTCAAACATGCTGTTGGAAGCTTGCATCTTATGGTAAGAGATTTTAGGGATCTTTGATCCAAACTAGTTGTTGGAGCCTTCTTTTAAATTGTCTATAGTAAGACCTAAGTTTTTCAGATTAATGAACCCTGTGTTTGGAGATCTTGAGTGATATTTGAAAAACAAGTTGTTTGAGCTTAAAATTTTTAATTTTTGAAAAAAAAAGGGAGAAAGATCAAGATCAAAAGATAGAAAGAAAGAGTTATGTAGAAATTGTGCAAAAAAACAATATACACTTGAAGATCATTTGAAATCGGATCAAAATCTTTACTTTCAAATTATTCTATGGGAATTTTCAGTGAGATTTTTATAGTTTAAATATTAAATCTCTCTGTGATAAGTCTTTGTGCTTAAATCCATGCTTAATTCTGATCTAAATTACGTTTATATTTTGAGCTCATATTTGAAATCAGTTTGAATTTTGGAAAATTATTATCTGATGAATCTCTCAAACTTATTTATTATTTTTTTTCCTTGAGGATGAAAACGATTTATATTATTTGGTATATCTGATTTTGTGCTCCAAATTTATACATATTCACGGATATTGAATTGATTATATGTTTAATCACGAATACTTCTGTTACCTAGTTCGGGCTATCAATTTAATTTATCTTTGTTAGTGTTGGTAGAAGATCTTTGTGAGAAAACTAAGAAAATCGTTTGTAGTTGTGAGAGGTTGTAGCTCAGACCTAAGTATAACTAGTCTGGGTGAGAGTGTGATCGAGTATAAAGCAAAGTAACTCAATCAGGATTGCAAGAGTTTGATTATTTACCTGGGAAAGAGAACAAAAGGATTTTAGTGGATTGAATTCCTTGTGAGAGCTCAAGGGAGTTAACGTAGCAAAGAGTAGCTTGTTGTAGTATTGTAAAATATCTGGTGTCAAGTTTTTATCTTTTTCTCTTTGTGTGTGATTAGTTTAAATGCTTCCATAATTAATTAATATTAAAATCTACTAGGCTTAATTGATTTTATTAGTTTTTTTAAACTACCAAATTCATCCCTTCTTAGGTAGATCTTTGGAACAAGATCATCATTCTCCAAAGACATTTCAACTTAAAACAACGCAACAAACTAACCAAGATCATTGAAGACCAGTTTTCAACAGTTCAATATTGACTAGAAAGAAATAATATTAAGTTACCAAATGTCTTTTGTCTCAACCTTTTAATCAAATTAAAGAGTTAAGACATTTCAACTTAATGTCCAAGGTCTACGGCAACATTGATATAATAGTATTAAAATACCTTTTATTATTTATTTACTTGATATTATTAGTAGAAACAAGCCCGTTTAGGATTGTCTATAGGGCATGTCCCTAACATTTTTCCTTGACTTTCTCCTTTGGTCGAGAAAACAAAGTTTTTGTGGTTAAGGAAGAATGAGATCCATGCTATGGGTAGTTGGTCACTATTTTTGGATTCTTTCCTTGAGGTCTCTTTTATCTAAAGGATGCTTGATTGTCCATTATATTCTTCTATTAGAGATAAACCCCATAGTCAATCGGATTTATTCTTTGACAATCTCAAGTATTTAATGACAAAGGGTATTTTGGGTATTTTATTTTATTCTTCTATATTTCTATTAGATAAAATGAATATATAGCTAAAATGTCTTAGCTTTTAATGTTGATTAAAAGAAATGAGATCACATACATTTTGGTTACTATTCATAAATGTTCCTAGTTGTTTAGAATGGTTGAATTAGTATTTAACATTTCGGTTAGACTAGCTTGTGGGGTTTTTCTCTTTTGAGGTTGGTGTATTTCAAAACAATTAGTATGAGACACTATAACGATCCTAAGGGGACTTACTAATTTGTAGTAAGTATCTAAATGTGATCATACATGATATTCAATCATGGTAATTTTACTTGATGTCTAAGTGGAATATATGAGTGTGATGGTACTTGTGATCTTTAGACTTGGGTACTAAGATGAGTTGCTATACTTTGATAGTATTGAGTGTTGTATTCGAACCCCAAAACATCAAAGATGCTCATTGGACTTCAAAGCTGCTAATTGGGTATAGTACAATATACTCGTAAATATTCAAGTGTAAGAGAAATGATTTATCGCTCTTAGAAAAGAGGGATATGTCTAATTTGATTAGATTCAACATCATTTGAACTTAGTTTCTATCTAGAGTAGTGTGATAACTAGAATGAGATTCCAATTAGTATGACAAGATGAATTATATTATTAATTAACTACGTATAATTAAACTAGGGGTTTTGACCTTATCTATATTTAGTTACTTGTTTCGAGATCACAAAGATGGAGAAATCAAATAGAGTATTAATTACAACTAAGGGGGTCATATGGATTAAATTCCAATTAACTGAATACAACTATGGCATGTTGGTAGAGTTGACTTAGTTAGTTGTAGTTGTAAATAAATTATTTCTTTTTATTTATAGGAGTAAAATTGGAATTCTATCAATTGCTACTAATTGATTAATTAATCAATTTATATTGTTCAACTTTTGGTATAAACCTAATGAGTCACACACAAATGAAGGATAAAAGTCTTGATAGTCTTTCAGAAAGAGTGGGTATGAACGTTGAACAACTTAAAAAGGTTCAGGGGTTTAAAGGTATAAGAGAGAGAAAGTAACTATGACACAAAACCCTTGTCTCTATTTAAACTCTCTCTCTCTCTCTCTCTATACTATAGAATTTATTTTTAGTCCCATGTTAAACATATTCAAACCTACCCTAAGTATTCAATCTTAGAATATCAAAGAATGATATTCGACTGAAGTTTTTCTTGTGGATGCTATTATAGACAAGACACTTGAGCCACTATTTTAGAGATCACTTTTGGAGATTCGTGAAAAATAAGAAAATGAACTACCAGCTAAAGGGGATCAAGCGCACATCAAAGGTATATGATCTATTCATTAGAACATGATCTAAACTATTTTTTGTTACAAGAATTTATTCCAGAACTAGGAATAATTAAAAATACAAAAATTGTTTTAAAATTATTGTTATCCACTATGCAAATTTAGTATTTTATTTCTGTAGTTTCATTCAATTGCTTTATTGCCTATCTTTTTACCTTGTACACATTTCTTTTGGTTTTAGTTTCTTGTGTTTTTATTATTGTTAAGATAATTGAGAAGTGGGGAATGAACCATGTATTGATATATTGAGAAAGAAATACAAGGTTACATGTATTAAGAATATACATAATAGAAACTATACATGAGTATTTAAAAGGGAAGTGAGGTTAGGGTTTTACCCTGTGGGTCAAGTGGGCTAAGCCCATTATTACACTAACATCTCCCTTTAAACTCAAGGCGATAAGTGGGAGGTGAACTTGAGTTTGGAAATCAAAGAGTGAAAACGTCTAGGTGGATGAGCGTTAGTGAAAATGTCTGTTGTCTGATCGGCTGAATTGACGAATTATAGACGAACTATATTCTGAACAATGTGATGACGAATGTAGTAATAATCAGTCTCGATGTGTTTTGTACGCTCATGGAATACATCATTGTAAGAGATCTGAATAACACTCATGTTGTCATAGTGTAGGATAGTGGTTGCAGAAGAAGATATGCCTATGTTAGCTAGTAGCCATCGAAACCAGAGAAGCTCTTGAGTTGCATCAGTCATGGCACGACATTCAACTTCAGTACTGGAGCGAGCAACCACAGTTTGTTTCTTACTACGCTAGGAAATGAGAGAATTGCCAAAAAAAAAAATAGTAACCAGTGGTTAAACGTCTGTCGATGGGGTCTCCGGTCTAATCGGCATCAAAATAAAGTTGTAAGACGGGAGCAGACTAAGCTGAGAAATGAAGCCCATGAAATAAAGTACCCTTGACATACTAAAGAATGCGAAGAACACCCGAGTAATGAGTAGTCTGAGGAGCGGACAAGAACTGGCTGACCTGATGAATGACATAGGTAATGTCAGGGCGAGTGACAATAAGATATACAAGACTTTCAACCAGTTGGCGACATAGAGTAGCATCATGAAGAGGTGAATCACCGAGTAGGGTAAGTCTGAAGGCAGCCTCACCCCAAAAATGCTCAGGACATGATGGAAAAATAAGGAGAACACGAACTGTATCAAGAATATGTCTATGTTTGTTGGGATGTACTAGGACACAAGCGATGGGGGAGCGTGCCATTTTTGCAAAGCAAGTTAAGAAAAGCACGATCCTTGTATTCTATTGTATTATTTGAGCGAAAAACTTTGATATTTATAGAAAATTAGATTTGAACCATAAAAGAAAACTCAAAATATATTTGAAATAGTTCGGATCAATGTTTCATAAGAAACAACCATATATATCGAGAATAGTCGTCCACAAAGATAACAAAGTAACGAAGGCCACCCATCAAGGTATGAGAAGAAGGTCCCCAAATATCATAATGAATTAGATCAAAGAGTGCAAGAAAAATAGACTGACTTTCTTTGAAAGGTAGAGTTGGTTGTTTGGCAAGTTGGCAATGGATACATTTGAAGGACTCATGTTGAACAGAACCTAACTGACCACTAGAGATAAGCAATTTGAGTCGACTAGATGAAGTGTGGCCTAACCGAGCATGCCACATTTGGGATAGTGAGAGATCAGCTGGTGGTTGTGGAGATAAGGATGAGGATACCGGTAGTGGTGATGAGGTTGCACAGGTTGATGAAGGGACTTGGGGTTGTGGTGGTGATGGAGTTGGAGATAGAAGGTGCAACCTGGTAAGTTCAAATAGGCGTCCAACTTTTCAACTAGTCCTAAGAGTTTGTCCTGTTCGAGAATCCTGCACACGACAACCACTATTAGAAAATATGACTTCAAATCCCAATTCACAAAGTTGCCCAACAGACAAGAAATTTAAGGTGAGTTTCAGAATCAAATACGTGTCAAGAACAGAACTATGGGAAGTAGAAACCTGACCGGTATGAGTAACATGCATTTGAGAACCATCAGTAGTATGAATACTAGGGATATTCATAGCGGAGAGTTTGGTTGAAAAAATAAGGGGATCGGATGTCATATGATTGCAACATGCGGGATCAAAGAACCAAAAAGAGTTACATGTAGTAAGTGAGAGAGCAGGGGAAATGTTTGTACCATTACCAATGTCGAAGAAGATATAAAAGAGGAGTGAGGCTAAATCTGCAATAGACATGGTGACAGTAGTGGAGGTAGGATCCGAACCCTCTTTGACATTGATAATGAGCGAAAAATCCCCAGACATCGCTATTGAGCTTGGAAAAACTAATGTCACTGATGGATTTAGGATGCTGAAATTATCTAGCAACCGATCTATACTCGTGAAGAACCGATTGAGAGCCCTTTGAACCGATCAAATCTCTGTGATGAACCGAATTAACAATATAAAGAGAACTATACTATATGATCCAAATTTGATTTGACAGAAATCACAGATAGATCCGAAATCCTGAAATTATCCAGGAACTAATATTGAATCTTCAAGGACCGGGTGAAAAAAGGGTGAACCGGTGTAGGAACCACATGGATATAACATAAAGTATATTCTATGAGTCTCAAATCACAAAATGGAAGCTGGAAACATAATAAGAACACCAAAACATCCTAGGAACTGGTCCAACTTCATAGAAAATCGGTTAAAAAAGGCCTGAACTGGTCCGAAGAAGCTGGAGACGCATGAGATCTAAGAGAGAGTCGATGCATAAACTTCTAACTGCGCGTGGAAGCGCATGCCATGTCTTATTTCCTTGATTTTTGCTCATTTGGAATCGTATCATCGATACGGTTCCGATTATATATTATGAGATAGATTTCGAGTTCTGGTTGAGAAGATAGAGCCCAAAATTCGAGACCGCACGAGCAGGCCCGTGGATCTGATGCGAATCGGGAGCATAACCTTCAGGCCGTGTGTGTGGGTGCGTTCAGTGTCTTGCAGTGATAAGTCTTGCTTAGTTGGAATCGTCTTGTTGATACGGTTCCGACGGTATATCGTGAGATGGATTTGGATCCCTGGTTGAGGTGGTAGAGCCTAAAATCTGAGACAACGCGGTTTAGGGTTACTGTAGGCTATGGGAGACGCGTGTAGATGCGTTGGTACTCCAGTGGTGGTGATTTTAGTGGCGTTGTGTTCGTCTCTGCAAGACGAAGATGGTGGTGTAGTGGTTGTGGATATCGGAATGGTGATGAAGCCTATAACAGCGACAAAAATCACAAGAGAAAAGCGAAGGCGGCAGCGAAAGTTTTAGGGTTTCGAAAAAATATGTTTAGAGAGAATAGGTCCAAGAAAGACTTACTCTTTATACCATATTAAGAGGTTCCAACTTAAAAACATATGGTGTTAAGTGAAGTAACTCATTTGATTTATAGTGGTTTGGGAACTCTCAAATAAGCGATGTGGGACAAAAATATAACAATTATAATATAAATCCTAAAACCCAAAATAATTTTCCTTCATTTTTTTTTTGGAAAACCCGAATGATTTATATTTTCTTATTTATTGTGTGGAAATTTCTGTTCTTGCATGCTATAACTTTTCTTTGTCCATATGTAGGGAAAAAGGAAGCGACGATATTTGTTAGGGGTTTATACTTGACATTATGATAACCTAATGAGTCACACACAAATGGAGGATAAAAGTCTTGATAGTCTTTCAGAAAGAATGGGTATGAATGTCGAACAACTTAAAAAGGTTCAGGGGTTCAAAGGTATAAGAGAGAGAGTAACTATGGCACAAAACCCTTGTCTCTATTTAAATTCTCTCTCTCTCTCTCTCTCTCTATACTGTAGAATTTATTTTTAGTCCCATGTTAAACATATTCTAACCTACCCTAAGTATTCAATCTTAGAATATCAAAGAATGATATTCGGCCAAAGTTTTTCTTGTGGATGCTATTATAGGCAAGACACTTGAGCCACTATTTTAGAGATCACTTTTAGAGATTCGTGAAAAATAAGAAAATGAACTACCAGCTAAAGGGGATGAAGCACTCGTCAAAGGTATTTATTCATTAGAACATGATCTAAATTATTTTTTGTTAAGAATTTATTCCGGAACTAGGAATAATTAAAAATACAAAAATTGTTTTAAAATTATTGTTATCCGCTATGCAAATTTAGTATTTTATTTTTTGTAGTTTCCTTCAGTTGTTTTATTGCTTATCTTTTTGCCTTGTACACATTTCTTTTGGTTTTATTTTCTTTTGTTTTTATTATAATATAAATCCTAAAACCCAATATAATTTTCCTTCATATTTTTTTTGGAAAACCCGAAATGATTTATATTTTCTAATTTTTATGGGTTCTCTTATTATTGTGTGGAAATTTCTGTTCTAGCATGCTATACCTTTTCTTTGTCCATACGTAGGGAAAAAGGAAGTAACGGTATTTGTTAGGGGTTTATACTTGACATTATGATAACATATTGATCTTGATTGCGTAATTTGAGTAGCGATATGATGTATGGACCAGTAATGATTCCATATTTTCTTACTCACACTTATGTAACAGAAAAGAAGAATTTAGCTCCGTGTACCCTCAAACTTCATAAAAAAATCTAAATCAAGAGAATAATAATTAATCAATCACGTTTTTGCTAATTAGGTTTGACGGCTTGATTCATGCCACTCCATTTTTATGCGAGATGTTTTTTGATTTTTTTTGCAAACGTTGAGCTGTATAAATCTCTTGCATGGATTTTTTTACCTCATACACAAATGGTACTTTTGCTGATCTCTATATGGTGTTCCTTTACACGTGATGCATGATTAATTGTATCTATTGTGGTATCACCTCTCCCTGATCCATTAAATTGTGGCATTTTAGTCTTTGAATTGATGAGATCATGAGACAATTGACTGATTTTAAGTTGGTGGAGACGGCTATCGGGTTAGGTTGTTCAGTGGATTAGAGACAAATAAAGCCTGGGCACACGAAGAAAATAGTTCACGGTATAAGAACTTTTGAGATGAGTAGCTAGCAGCGTAGGTTTAGAAGTGTCTTGTGAGTTTGTTCGTTCCTCCCTACATCTTGATTTCTAGTTGATTGACTTGCTTGCGAAGTGACATTGTGATTTTGATCCTTTTGGTTTTCCACATAAAAAATTGTGTAACCATTTATGTTTTTGTATTTGGTTATCTTGTTGTGGTGATTATTTTTTATCTTCATATGCTCACATGGTTAAATCTAATTGGAAAATTAAAACCAAATATTTAATTTATAGTGTCTTGATGTTTTTTTTTTTTTTGTCTATTCACCTGCCTATATGTTCATTAGAACTTCAAACCAATGTTTTATAGAATCTCCAGGTGTCCCCCTATTTTGATTTTTTAGTTAAAATAGAGGGTATTTAAGCAATTAGTAAGCTCCAAGAGTTTCTCCATCTTCATCTTCTTCCTTATTTTAGGACAATCACATTTTGGTTCTCCAAATTTAAATAACTATTTTCTGGTTCCCTATACTCCCCTCTTGTCTTTCTCTTTCACTATCAACTTATATAATTTAAAATTAGTATTTTAAAAATAAATAATAATACTGTTGGAGTGAAATACCTCATCATTTTCTATTTATTTCATTTCACTCTCTATTTTAGAGATGCTTTTAGTTCTGTTATTTTAAAAAACAAAAAAGCTTTAAAATCATTATTATTTAATGTTTGGAATAAAAAATGTAATAAAATGTTGTATTAGAACATAATAATAATAATAATAATAATAATAATAATAATAATAATAATAATAATAATAATAATAATTTTCTGTTGTGATTTTATCCCATTAGATCTAAATTTAAAACACATAACAATATCATATCAAATCACCAAGAGTTATCACCAAGAGTTCAACGTACACGTAAACTACGTACTTGGATCCATTATAATCATCTGACTTCTGATGCGGAATCTTCTAATAGTCGATCACGAGATAAACACGGATTCAACGGGTATGTGGCCTTCATCAATCAAAACTCCGGAGTTCCTCACAAGGATTTCGATTCTCTCCCAGATGGGGAGAAGAGAGCTGTCAAGTCGTTTTGGTGTGTTGGGGACTATAACCCTAGCATATTCTTCTTTATATAAGGTGTGATTAGGGTTTCCATAATCCTCTAATTACCCCAACAGTTTCAAGTATCTACACATTCAACTCATATTCTTTTGAGTAGTCTACGGGTTTACACAAATTAATTAGATCACTTAATTTAGTCAATTAAATTTAAATAGCAAATATAATTGTATTAATAATATGTTGCCCAAAATTAGATTAGGAAATAAAATTTTCTAACAATCTCCCACTTGGGTCACATATTATCCCTGAAACAATTATATCACAAAAGTCCTTAGGTGCGCATCCATATGCTATTTATCCTTCGACTTTTCCTTAAACAATCTGGTCCATCTCATATACTAGTAATGGAATTACCGTAACTTATATCACAATATAGTTGTGACTAAACCACGATGATCACCATACTAATATATTCAATGATATAGATCAAATGTGGATGTGTAGTATGAAAATTACATGCATTGTGATCTTAGGCATGCCTATTTCCAACTGGTAAAACTTTAGTCTTTAGCGAGATCAATCCAAAGTCCTTATTACAACGCAAACATTGTAAACAAAATAAAATAAACCATCAACTTTATTTTGCAGAAACCTTAAACAGTCTAATATTCAAAGCAAAACATATAGAACAAAAAAGACTCTTATTAAACCAAGGTATCATCAGAAATAACACCCATGTGAGCGGTGTGCTCATGAAAAACTTTAGGGGTTAAATCCTTGATTAATGGGTCCGCTAGCATAAAATTTATCTATATATGTTCTATAGCAATCTGTTTATCCTGAACTCTTTCCTTAACAACTAGAAACTTGATGTCAATAAATTTTGACTTCGTCGAACTTCTGTTGTTGTTAGAGTAAAGAACCGCTGAGTTATTGTCACAATAAATTTTCAATGGCCTTTCAATTCCATTTACCACACGCAGCCCAGTGACAAAGTTCCGCGACCATATTCCATGATTGGAAGCCTCATAGCAAGCAATGAACTCCGCTGCCATAGTTGAAGAAGCTATGAGAGTTTGCTTAGCAGACTTCCATGAGATAGCTCTTCCAGCCAACATAAAAATATAGCCTGATGTGGAGCGCCTGCTATCATGGCATCCAACAAAATCAGAGTAAGAGAACTCGATGATCTCCAAACTGTCTAATCTTCGATAAGTGAGCATGTAGTCTTTTATTCTCCTCAAATAATAATAAAACTAGACATGACCAATTAAACCAAATTTGGGGACCCATCTCAAGATACCTAGCACAATATTAATTTTCAGTATTTGGACAAAAAAATTAACAGTAATTGGTACTCTCAGTGTAGGAATCAAATGTTGATAATAGGTCTTGTCAAACAATAAGCCTTCCTTTGGGCCGACTTATTGTTCACATAGAAACTTAATAATCATCACACATTTATTCCCACAGATATGTTTATTATTTGGCCAAACAATAACCTTTCTTTGGGCCAATTGTTGATTGCATAAATAATAATCATACTAATCTTAAACAATGTTTATTATTTGGTTAAACGACAACCTTTCTTTGGGCCAGTTATGGTTCGCATAAATGACAAACATTAATGTTCATTATTTGGCCAAACAATAGTCTTCCTTTGAGCCAGCTATTGCTCGCATAAATAATAAACATTTGTATCTCAATATCCCAAAATAAATATATTTAAATCCTTTTAAATTATTTCAAGATACAAGATTTTAATAGTTGACTGTCCTTAAGGTCCGTTGATCGAACGTCATGCAACGAATTAAAGTTTCCAACGTTGGGCATTCAAATGGTCGACTAGTTCTTAAGATTGGAATGACCCAATTTGTCCTTAATCTATCGGTCGATTGATCAGTCACCCAAAAATGGGATCCTGAATCTATCAGTCGATTGATCGATCATCCAAAAATGGGATCCTGAATCCATCGATCGACTGATCGGTCATCCAAAAAAAAAAAGAATCCTGAATCCATCAGTCGACTGATCAGTTAACTGATTGGTCAATTTTGACCACGATTCAATCCGATTTAGAAAAAACTTAAAACATGAAAGTTATAGATCTTGTTTTTAGCTTTCTTTTGAATCATCTCAATCGGAGTTTGTATGGAAAAATTATGTCCAAAATATGAATGCTAGTCAAAACTGTCCGAATGCAGTAACTTCAAGCCCGATTTTGACCTAGATTCAATTTGATTCTGGAAACACTCAAAACATAAAAGTTGTAGATCTATTTGTGAGCTTTTCAAGAAGTTTGAATCACCTCAATCGGAGTTCGTATGAAAAAGTTATGGCTGAAATACGAACACCTATCAAACAGTTCGAACCGTTTCTGAATCCATCAGTCGATTGATCAGTCGACCGACATGTTCAGATCTGGTTCATCTCTTTCATATTTGTGGCGGAAAAACCCCACAACATCCAAAATTTAGGGTTTTTCCTTCCTTAGATCCATAGTATTTGAAAGAAATCACATAGATAATGCAAAACACTCAATAAACCTTAATATTTTCTTCCATTATTTTTACAAACATGTCAACAATAATGGAGAAAATACAAACCCTAAAGATTCTACGAACTTGAAAAAAAAAAAAAAAAAAAAAACTCAAAAACCCTAATGATTTAACATGAAATAGGCTCTGATACCACTTGTTGGGATTTTATCCCATTAGATATAAATCTAAAACACATAACAATATCATGTCAAATCACCAAGAGTTCAACGTACAAGTAAACTACGTACCTGGATCCATTACGATCGACTGACTTTTGATGCGGAATCCTGTGATAGTCAATCACGAGATAAACACGGATCGAGCGGGTATGTGGCCTTCCTCAACCAAAACTCCGGAGTTCCTCACAGGGATTTCGATTCTCTTCCAGATGGGGAGAAGAGAGCCGTTAAGTCGTTTTGGTGTGTTGGGGACTATAACCCTAACATATTCTACTTTATATAGGGTGTGATTAGGGTTCCCATAATCTCCTAATCACACCAACAGTTTTCGATATCTACATATTCAACTCACATTCTTTTGAGTAGTTTACGAGCTTACACAAATTAATTAGATTACTTAATTTAGCCCATTAAATTTAAATAGCAAATATAATTGTATTAATAATATATTGTCCAAAATTAGATTAGGAAATAAAATTTCCTAACATTTTCCTTCATAACTTTGAAATCTATCATATTGAGAAAACTGTTCTTTTCTAAATTTCAAAGTTTGCACGGTTAATTGATGCCAATTGTTTCATATTTTCATAGGAAGCATTTATTGGTTTTAGCAATTCTTTTTACAATTTAAATTCATATAGGTAATTTTAACTATGAAATATTGTAAGATTCCACAGTTAATATTTTTTTATCAAATTAATTATCGTTTTTTTTCCTTATAAAAAATTTAAAAAATAATTTTAATATCACGATTTATGTTTTTTTAATTGAATATTGCTTCTGATTTTTAAAAAATGATAGTACGGTTATATGATTTATATATATATATATATATATATATATATATATATATATATATATATATATATATATATATATATATATATATATATTATTGTTTTTGATAGGGATATGGACATAGAATAGTAAGATTGTTAAGGAGACATTTTAGTTTTAATAATAAATTTATTTTTATGATGAATTTAAAAAAAAAAAATAGTAATAAGATAGGTGCCAAAAAAATTCTTTAAAATTAGTGTATTTTTAACTAAGACAAGGTGCAAAGACTTGTATAATGAGAGAAATTTTGTGATACAAGAAAACACCCGGAGGTTAACAATTAACAACATCATATATATTTATTTGAAGCCCACAATGACCCCATCACCGTGATGTAATGATATCGACGGATTTCTTACCCAAAAATTATGAATATATATGTCTATTGGTTTATACAAGTTACACTCTCTCCATATTTGAAATGATGATCATGGTAATCACCGTCTTTTAATAATTAATAAGGACATTTCTACGAGAAGAAAAAAAGGATCAATTACTTATTTATTCTTATATTACCGATAATGTTTTTAAAAAAAAAAAAATTACTATTTTACACTTGCCTTCATAATTAATTTGTTTTTTCTTTACTCGTATTATTTTTTTTCTTTTTCTTTTTTTCTTCTCTTTTATCACTATCTTTGCCCCCTCCCCCCAATTCAACTTCAACCCACGACCATATTGCCGCCATCGTCTCCAACTTAGTCCACCACCATTACCGTCACCACCATCTCCAAAGAGAGAGAGGTGATGAGAAATCAAGAGAGAGAGATAGATAAGGGGGCAATTGGAGGGCGTGGAGCCAGCTGTGGTAGTGGTGATGGATGGTGGTGGTTGCGGTGGGTGTGTAGGGGCTGAATTTCAAGTGGGTTGTAGAGAGAGAGAGGAGGGGAAGGGGGGACAAAGAAGAAAAGAAAAAGAAAAAAGAAAAAGAGAAAATAAGAAAAACAAAAAGATAGAGAAAATTTGAATTAATGAGGGCTAATTTTGTCTTTTTACATAAAAAATAATGGATAATTAAATAATTTTATGAATAATCTTAAATAAGAAAATAAAATTAAAATTTAAATGATGATATCAGCTGGTTAATTCTAATTTGGGAGGATAAGTATTTCAATTAAAGAGGATAAATGGTGCCCTCGATGTTTGATAAAAATAAGAGACTACTGTAATTATCGTCTTAAATACATAGGTATATAACATATAAACAGTTTGTTTATTATAATCATATAAAAAAATGTTTATGAAAAATATAAAATTAAAATACATATATTATACAACGAATAGGTTAATTTGGTGACTATGTTATGGGTAGTATCCATCAGAAGGTGCCTAATAAACTAAACAAATATGTATTTTTAAAATAAGGAAAAAATCTGAGGGTGACAACATCAAAGGTATCTGTGCTTCAACAATATTTTAATCTGTTGATTTTTTTTTTTTCCACTTATTTTAAAAAAATTAAATTTATGAATAAAGTTTTGGCTGTGAAAGGTACATTCGAGGAATCTAGGTTTATACCCCCCAATGAAAGGCAGTCCTACACATGGAAGACAGGGATATGCCAACCACCAACCAACGTTCATCTGTCTCTCGAGGGTATGAAAATTGCAAATTTAGACCCCATTTGATAACCGTTTCCATCCCAGAAATTCTCATCTCATTCCTAGATTTTTGAAATTTTTATTTGGGAATAATATTTGATAATTTTTGTTCTCGTTCCCATTTCATTCTCATTTGAGAATTGTACCAACTTTTTTCTTAAAAAATGAAAAACAAAAAAAAAGTTGTTTTTCATTATTCCCATCCTATTCCCAAAACCATTTGTCACTGTTCATCCGTCGAGCGGCCGCCGGCCCCCTATCACCGGTCACCGTCGCCTCCGTCACCGGCATCCATCGCCGGTCACCTCCAGTATCGCTGGGCACCCCTGCTGCCGTCTAGGCAAAAAAAAAAAAAAAAAAAAAAAAAAAATTCTCAAAAAAAAAAAAAAAATTAAAATAAAATCGTTACCAAACGCGATTCTGTTCCCAAAACAAAAAAAAAAAATTATCGTTATCAAACGCGATTCTATTCCCAAGAAGGAAACAAAATTCTCATTCCATTCCTATCCCACTGCTGGGATGGAAACAGAAACGGTTACCAAACGCCACCTTATTTTGCTAATTTCCATTCCCTCATTTCTCTCCTTACAAAAACGCTTTGATAAACATATTTCCATTTTTTAAATTTTGAAAGTTTATTTTGAATATCTTAGAAATCTGGGAAACTAAAAAATATTGATTCATATCTACTCTCACAAAACTATTCCTACCACCACGCCACATGCAACCAAATTATACAAAATTAAAAATGTTGGTTAATTATTTTTTATGCAAAATGAATTCTTTTCAACATGTAGTCTTCTAATAGTCATATTTTTTAATTTCATCGGTTGGTTAAATGTAAGATATTTTCCTCTCAACTTTTTCTAACAATAATTTATTTTAAGAATGAAATAGAGAAGTCTGAATAATTTTTAGGAGAAAATGTCATGGATTTAATGGAGTGATGAAATGACAAAAATATATCTATTAGAAGGTTGCATGTACAATATATTTTCAGTCCAAATTGTTAACAATATTTTCAATTTTACAAAATTGAAACAAAAGTCAAACTTGAGGGATCAAATGTGTAATTTAGAAAGCTTAGGGTTCACCTAAATACTCATCCCATACTTTTGGGAACAAAAAAAATGTAGAATTACACTTTTTACATTGGAAGCATAGATTTTATTACATTTTGTATCTTAATATTTAAATTGCTACTTTTGTAATTTGAAATTACGTAGTGTGAAAAAGATTTTGAGTTGACCAAATTTATTACTTTTTACTGGACACGTTCCAATTGCACAAAGGCATCAATTGTCAATTGGACCGTTGCTATCGACAATTGCTTCGAACCGCCGCCTATCACTACACTGGACCATCACCGAACCATGGATAACCCGCCCATGCGATGGTGGTGGGGGTTAGGGGGGTGGGAACTGCTTACGTTTTATTTTTTAAGAGAGGGTTGGGGCCTAGAAATACCCCCATCAATGATTAAGTGGCTTGATGCTCGAATTCTTCTCCAAAAAAGATATTTTTTTTTTTTACAAACATTGTATCTCATTAGAAATCCTATAATTTAGAATTTACAAAACTTTACCTTGCAATATGCTACAATGAAGAATAACAAAGTGAAACTGAGTATGAATAAACTTCATTTGTTACAGAGTGTAAGTCGCAAACAAAAAAAAAAAAAAAAGAAATATTAATTATTGTTCAAAATCAGGTGAAGTCCAAATTGAAGCGGAGAGCAATCGTCGCGATTTCCACCCCAAAACAAGCTTATTGTTGGCCTTCTCCTCCACCCTATAACCATCATTAAAGAGTCCTAACAACAATTTTGCTTGGCAATGATTTGCAAAGCTTATGCTAACAGGCCGAAATCCATCTCTCGCCAACCATTCTTCCCGCGAATTTTCATCTTCGTGCAAGCGTGAACGATAGATTTGTGCCAACGACCCAATTATTCGTGGCCCCAAAAAAACCTTTTCGACCAACGCACGCGCCCTACTTTGGGATGGAAAGCCTGCCTCCAACGAATCATATATAGCCGAGAAATGATGCAATGAGTCCATAAATTGACCCATGAACCCTCCGTCGCCTACTGATCCTCCTACCTCCTCCTCTACTAGGGTCACCAATCTCGAGTTTAGGGTTTTGGCGCCAGACAAAAACGAAACAATAGAATCTGGCGAACGATGGCTGAAATGGGGCAATTGTAACATACAGTTAAACACGAGAGTCTCCCCTCGAACTAGTTTTAAGGTTGACGGTCTAAATGTCTCGTCAGTGTCTAGTCTACACTGATGAAACGAGAACGGTATGCCGATCGACGCTGCGAATGCGATCAATCTACGACCAGTCTCTTGGATGGTCCCGATTGATCGCCGGCCGTTGCTGCTGCCTCTAGAGAGCGCCGTGATCCTAAGGTGTGGGGCCGGTGGGCCATCCTTCCTTGACACCAAGGCCTGCATCAAAGAAGCCCATTGGATCCCCTCCATGATGTCATAGTCCACTATGTGGACCCTTCTATCGTGCGCCACGGCCTCCAAAATCGCCTGATTAGCGGTGAAGTGTCCGAACTTAACATAGGGGGACATGTCCTGTAATAATTGAAAAGCCGCGAGTATGTCCGCGGCTTGATGTTCGTCCTTTTGGTGGGACCCGCTGCTGATGTGCTTTCCGTGCGCACTGGTGGCGCTCTCCAGCAGACCCTGCAGAGCGTCGGTAAAATACGCCGCGAGCCTCTCCATGTTGGAGCCGCCGTTGGGAGACACCAACTCCTTGAGCCGAGCCAATATCACCCGAGCCAATTCGCGGCTTCTGCTCGAGCCGGTTAACGCCTCCGCGGCCGCCATGAGGAGGTGGAGCAGCCGCAACCCTTTCGAATCCTCCGCGCAATGGGTTGCACCGCCGTCTTCCACCTCCTCCTCCGCCTCCATCTCCATTGCTTCCGGCGAGTTGGACACACCTGGACAATGGACCCCACTGTTCTCATCCAGCATCGATTCAATGAGACCGTGAAAATCGTCCTGCCCACCTGAAAGGGCTTCCCAGTCGACAACTGGAGACCAGTTGTTCCAGGTGCAACCCTGGTCGTCTTCTGTACTGGAAGTGGTGGTGGTGGTAGTGGTGCTGAAACCCGAGAGATCAAACTCGGTTGGCCCCTTGTCATCGAAAAGCATAGCCATAGTATAAGTGAGATTTATGAATATAAACACAAACTCAGTGTGTTTTAAAGGGCTCTTTGGAGAGGAGCAGTGTTGGGATTTAATGGGTAAAGAGAAAGGAAAGAGATGAAGCAAGAGCCATTTTAACTAGGAAGAAGTGAGGCATTTGGTTAATAAAAAAAAAAGGGAGAAGGGTTAGCATAGCATAGTTTGGGTTTATCGACTCGGATGAGCTGCTAATCCCTAGGGCTTTATTTGGCTTTTATATATGGTTTGCGGGTCTTAATCACTTTGATCAATAATGTCGTGCGCCCTTTTACTTTAATACCCCTTTGTTTTTGTGTTCTTAAAAAAATATTTTCTCTCTTGAGTAGCTTTATCGGTGCAAGAGCTCTGGCGGATCGGAATTTTATCAGATTTTGGTTCTGATTATTTCTGTTAATTAAAGATTTTGAACAAAATTAATATGATTCCATTAATAAATAAATGTTCTGCAATCGATTTTTTAATTTTTGCACTTGATACAGTAGTATTTGGTTTCATAGTGTGGGTGTATATATATATTATTAATATTAATATTAATAATAATATTAAAGGGTATTTACCCTTTAATTGTCCTATCATTTTGCTTATAACTATAAACTTCTCCTATCATTTGAAAAATGTTGGTCATCCCCTTGTAAACACTATTTAGTTTTTCCATAGGATAAAAATTAGTAAAAATGTTATTGTAATGACAAATTTTCCCTTAACATGTTAAAAATAATTAAATAATTAAAAATTAAAATACATAAATATCTTTTAAGTTTTTGTTATATTTATCTTCTTTATTTTTTTACACTAACATCCCTATTTAAAAAAAATCACTCCTTTATTTTTAACAAATTATAAAACCACCCCCACCCCCACCCCCACCCCACCCTTCATATTCTCTGTCTCTCCCCAATTTTATGCCGGATGTGTACAAGATGAGCACATATATGTGCTCAATGGCAGAGATCCGTGTCGGATCTAGGAAGAGAGAGAAGACAATGAAGAAGAAGAATGAAGATCGGCAAGGTGGGGGCGGAGGGGTGGTGGTGGTGGGTGGGGTGGGAATGTCGGTGCGGGGTAAATGTAATTTTTAAAAAAATTAGGGATAAAAATAATTTTTTAAAAATAGGGATGTTTGTAAATTTTTTTAAAGAATAAAATAATAAAAAAATATATTTTTCTAATAAGAGAAGGACATTTATGTCTTTTTACAAAAAAGTGGGCAAAAGGAGGTGACTGGTATTTTTCAAATGACAAGGGAGGCTTGTGATTTTAGGGTAAAATGACACAGAAGGTAATTAAATGCAAATTCCACTTCCAATTAATATTAAATCGATAGATTCAATCCATCTTGTTAGCCTTAAAGGGTTTAATCCTGTTAGTGTCCCAAAGTGGTCAACACCTCGAGTATAGTCCAGTTAAGTGACATGTGTCCTTTTGTTGAAGTGGAGTTGATGGTTGAAAATTCTTCACGTGAGTTGTACTTGGTCCTGGGAGGACTGGCGTGCTGTGTCCAGAGTTCTGCTCCTCAGAGAGTAGTACCTGAAGAAGGCTCGGGCTGAGATCTATCTCGGTGAAACCCCTCCGGTGTGAGAATAAGAACTCAGAGAGAAGAGGTGCAGAAATGCGTGAAGTAAACAAATGAACTCAGAGCATTCACGTAATAAAGTGTACCTTGGGCTTACATAGCCCCTAGTATATATAGGCGTCGGAGATGATCAGTCGGGTCTGAACACGATTAATTAGGTGAAACCATGTGTTTAGTCAATAATTCGAGGCGTTTAGGAGATAATCATTGAGCTTCGTCTTTAGGTGTCAAAGATGCAAATTTGTTTTCTCCTGTTATGTACTGAAAACAATTATTATCTCAGAACCATTTGCCCTTACTCACAAATACTTTAAGATTAACCTACAAGGAGCACCTCAAATAGTTTTTAAGTAGTACTCAATCTACGTGGGTCCAATTTTGTTTGTTGGAGCACTATTTATTCCCTTAGGAACCCTTAGCATTACATGTGATTTAGATCTAAAATATTTTTAATGGTATGCCTCACAATATTATAGTTAAAACATTTAATAAGTTTCTTGGTTTTAGAAAATAACTTTTGAAATCGCTTTTGTTTAATATTTTTCTGAAAACCAAGTCCAACTTTGTTAAAAACACGTCTCGAGCTTCCCAAAAATCATTTTTAAATTATTCTCACCATTTGTAAATTTGATAACAACATAATTCAAATCCTTAACTTTGGATTTCAACTCATTGTTTTCCTTTTCCAATTCTAATGAGATATTTTTTAAAACTTGATTTTTGAGAGAATTGTTTTCGGCCTCATATTTTTTAATATGCTTATTGTAAGAAATAACTATACATTATAGGTCAACAATTTTTGAACACTGAATTTATAATCATTTACTAATTCTTGATAAACATCAAATAACTCATCAAATTTTGAAGGACAAGAACTAGAATAATTATGTACCTTATTCCCATTAGCCATTAGGGCAAGCATGGTAGATTCTTCATCACTACTTGATGTTTTAGAGTTAAAGTTGCTTGAGTTCGAATCATCCCACATTGCTTTCATGGATTTTTTTTTTTTTTTTTTTTTTTTGTCATTGCGTTTACCTTGCTTTTTCAAATCAGGACAGTTTGATTAAAAATACCCGTCTTGTGACAATTAAAACACCATATATTATTTATATTGAAGTTTCTCCTTCCATGAAAAGTATGAAGGGCCATTCTCCATAAATTCTTTGTAATAAGAGCTAGATCCCTCTTTTGATTATTGTTGAGGCTCACTTCATCATCATCATCGTCTTCTTTCTGTGACTTAAGAGCCAAGGACTTTTGTTTGCTAGTCCTGGCTTCCTCTTTGTATCCTTAGATAAATGACTCATGAGTTAATAGGGTGCCAATGATTTCATCAATAGTGTATTTGGCAAGATCATTGGATTCTTCAATGGCTGTCACCTTGGGTGCCCATGCTTTAGTCAAGGACCTCAGAATTATATATCTGGCATTGAATATGGATTTCTATGTGCGTTGAGGCTATTACAAATGTTGGTGAATGGTAGCGCGAGAAATACACGCCGCTACTTACACTCGCAAGTATACGAGGTCTACGTTTTAGTATAGTGTGATCGTTAAGATCGGGTTATCGTATCCACAGGGATTATTGTCGTTACTATCGAATACTGCGTTTGTCGTGACCTAATTTTATCTAGGCGAAAAACAAATGTAATTAATTAATTAAACTAATACTAATATATCCTAAATTAACTACACTATTATGTTAATATGTTTTAGGGTGAAGAATCGTATAGGGATTAACGTGTTTACAAATACGTGTTCGATTCCGATTTACTCGCGTTTACGTTGTTCGACCTATTTGACAACCTTGGTACGTAAGCTCCGCTACCACCTTTTCCGAGTGTAAGACGGGAGAATACATGACTTCCAGTCAACGGAGAAGTCCCTCTCAACGTCTTAACGACCCTAGGTCACGTGAGTCTCGCCCAGCGTCATTGATTGCACACAATCTAACTCCCTCCTGGGTTATTGGATCGTCGCGTTGTATTTACCCTATCGACAATCTCCATTCTAAAACTCCCTCGCCACCTTTTCCGAGTGTAAGACGAGGGATATAACGCAACTTCGAGTCAACGAAGAGGTCCCCCTCAACGTCTTAACGACCCTAGGTAGCGTGTGTCTTGCCCTACATCATCGATTGTCCACGATTCAAATCCCGACCGGGTTATAGAATCGTGGCGTTTGTTTAAACTAATCCGAATCCGGGGTTTGTCAAAACCCCGTATTCTTCATTTATCAATCCAAGCATAATAAACAAACAATACGATAAATACAATCAAACTACAAAGAACAATCACAAACGAAACACCGAAATCATCCAAACAACGTATTTATAAATATATTGTTAATCCCTACTACAATCCATATTTAACTCGGGGCCATAGCCACATATACAAGAAAATAACGAGCTAAACATGCTCACATGCTCCTAAGATAAAGAAATAAGGAAAAACGATCGAAGAACTTAGCCTCGTCCGAAGATAAACCGCTAAGAACGCTCAACGATCGATTCGCCGTCTTCTCCACTTCGAGATGCGAGCTCCACACCTAAAATCCCTAACCCTTGGCTTAACTATAGCCTAAGGGGCTCAAAAATGCAAGAGAGAGGAGAGAGAGTCGGCCAAAGAGGGAGGAGAGGGGATATTTATAGCAAAAATATCCTAAAAATATCTAAAGGCTGTGCAAGGCAAATTCGCCTAGGCGGTGGAAATTTCGCCTAGGCGGAATTAGGTCGGTTAAGTTTGATCGCCTGGGCGGTGAAGTAGGCGATGAACTGGGAAAACATTCTGTTGGATTTTCGCCTAGGCGGTAGAAATTCCGCCTAGGCGAGCGGCTGTCAGTAGCCCATTGCGTCTTCTGCTGGATTTCCGCCTAAGCGGTAGAATTTCCGCTCAGGCGGTCGTCCGTCAGTAACATTTTGTTCTTCTCTGCATTTTCGCCGCTTAGGCAGTGGTCTGGACACCTAAGCGATGGGCCTGTTTCGTCTTTTAGCCTCCGAGCTTGTTTATCCACCGTAACTTCGAACCGCTTTGGTTCGATCTTATCGTTTTAGCTCCAGTTTCCTATTTTTTTGACCCACATACCTGAGTTATACAAAAAGTATAAATACTAATTAAAACATAATAAAAATAACTATAAATATATTCGAAAACTAACCAATTCAGATTGGAAATAGATAGGTTTTTCACACCTATCAGTGAACCTGGTGTGCATGTCTTGGATTAAATTTGTTTTGCCCATCTTGGAAAGCTCAAATTTGTGGACTAGGGCACTGATTTTGGATTCTTTCACCTGATTCGTCCCTTCGCGTATAATCTGCAGGGTATCCTATATTTCTTTTACGGAATCATAACTTGATATCATATTTTATTCATTCACATCTAATTCACATTGTGAAAGACTAATAGCTTGGGCATTTATCGATAATTTCTTAAAATCATCCTCATCATACATGTCTTCATTTTTAAGAACACCATAAGCATAAGGAACATAAGGACCATTTTTAATGACTTACCATGCATCATAATTTGTAGCTTGTAATAATGAAATCATTCTAGCTTTCCATAAAACATAATTATGACCCGTGAAAAGTGGAGGACAATCCATATATTGCTCCTCAACTAGTGTATTACTCATGTGATATGCCATGTGATCGTAATAGCTAGGATGCGAAGCTTATTAAGATAATTAAGCTCTAATGCCAATTGTTTGCCCAAAGATTTACCCAAGATAGGAATGAATTAGGTAGTTAAAAATTTAACAATCAAATTCAATTAAAACTAATCGATTTTATCTTTGTTATTATGAGAAAATGTGAATTACTAAGTGCACACACAAGCAGTGAAGGGATAGAGAAATTAATACACAAATTCATAGTAATTCAACAGACTACTCTTGTCTTTTTCCACTCCATTGAGCTCCCTCATGGAATTCGCAATCTACTAACCATACCTGATTATTTTCCCAGGTAAGAATCCAACCCTTACAATAATCATTTTCACCAGTAAGAAGCAAACTGCTACACCTTCATTAGGCGAGGTCCCTTTTTGTCCAATCTACACTCTCACTTAAACAAGTTACCGTTAGGTCTAAGATACAACTCATAGAATACAAAATATAATTGTTTGTTTTCACGAGAGCTTCAACCTACTTAATCCAAACTGAACTCACATCATGTCCCAATAATAGTGGTAGAAGTGTATGCAATAATGTGAGAAACTAAATCTGAAATTTATCAAGTTAAGCACAAAACTATATAAAACCATATTTTAAAAAAAAAATGTTTTAAATAGATTTTCAATTAATTTAAGCAAAAATAATTTTATCACAAATTTCACTAGCTCAAAAATATAAAAAATACATCAATTTAAGAACAACACCTTTGAGCATAGAAATATAATTAGAGCGATCTCACCAAGATATCTTCAAGATTGATTTGACAAAGATCACTTTGTACTAAACTCAGTTTTTGTAAAGAACACCTTTTATCGATCAAGCAAATTCTAAAAATAAAGCCTCGAAATATTTATTTAGAAAAATATCATTTATCTCTCTAAAAATCTGATATTTTGTTATGATTAATTACTGAAATTAGTAGGTTTATTTAAGGTGATTCTAAAAATGGTCTATAATTGTTAGTTTTCAAAAGATATCCTAAAAAATAATACATGTAAACCCTATATACATCTCTGATTTATAATAACTATATTTGATTAAAAATATCACTTTTAAAACGTTCAATTTAGTCCCAAAAATAATTTTATTGAAAACCAAAAAGGATAGAAAGATGTTTTCCTGATATATATCACAAAATCAGAAAAATATGTGGACAAAATAATTATATCTTCAAAATATATATGATATCTTTGAAAAAAATTCATCTACCATTGAAATTTAATTTTCCAATATTCAGATACTTAAAATATGTATGGAAGATCTTTGAAAAAATGTGCAGGTCAAATAAAAAATTCAAACAAGATCGATCGACCGAAATTATGGTCACTCGACCATTTAGGCTAGCGTTCGGATTTCTAGCTGTTCTCAAACGGATTCGGTCGATCAGAAGCTTTGATCAGTTGACCAATTCCCTCTCTGAATTTACCTTTCGGTCCATCAATCAACCGAAAATGGCTAAAACTCAAATTTCTAGTATCCTAAATCTGTTAGTCGATCGGTATTCCTATCAATCGATTGATTAGGCTTTCTAAAACTCAAATTTCTAGTATCCTAAATCTGTTAGTCGACCGGTATTCCTATCAATCGATTGATTAGGCTTTTTCTCATTTCTTTGTTTTTTCAAACCTTTTTCATCTATTACTTAAAAAATCTCTTTGTTAATATGAATTTATCACTCCTGAATATTTTCATGAATTCATATAAACATATTCATGTGTTGCATGTGATCATAATGTGGTTGCGTTAAGAGTTTAGAAGGAATTAAGTTGTTTTACCTAGTAATAGAAAAAATCTACTTTCAAAACATCTCCAATAGTGTTTATTGCAACCAGACTATTCTTCAATTATTCTTTATCATTTCTTCTCATTCAAATACAATAACGAAACTCTGAAAGAATTTTTCAATAAAACCATTAGTGCCTTAAAATATTTACGTTAATTGTTTTATCAAAACATCAAAAAATGTTCTAGGGTCAATACCTATGAATTATCATGCTTATTGGTTGATTTTGTTGATGCTACTACACTTTTTGAGATGAAAAAAAAGGAGAAATTGTACGATATGTTTCAATGGGATCAATGGGATAAAAAATTTTAGACTTTAAAAATTCTTTATCGTACATGAAAATTTTCGTTTTAAATGTTCATCATATTTTTTGACATTCATACTTGATAATTCTCATTTTATGGATCTAATTGCTAAAATAAATGTTCCCACATTCAAGGGGATTGTGTTTATATATTTTATAAAATGAAAAAAATATCAGGAAGATTGTCATCATAAAAAATGAGGAGATTGTTAGCCCTAAAGAGTTTAATCCCGTTAACGTTGACTTTGATGATAAAAATAACTTGGTGGTTTTCCAAACTAATCTATTTATTGAAAAATGTGACACATTTAGTAACGTGATAATAAACCAACTTTGAGATGTAATGATAATGAATCTGGATCGCTCATGCTAAGAAAATGGATTGGAAGATCAAGAATCTTAAACAAATTGTTTTTTGTATTTCTAAGTTAAAACAACATTTATACTTGTTAAATTTATGTCAACTTTATTACGATCACACGATACTTTAACATAATGTAGTTGTATGATCTTGTTTTCCAAGGAATTGACATATAGTTAAATCGGAGTTCAGTCGAAAGAGTTATGCACATTTAAATTATAGGGTGGTTTGTTATAAAATTTAGTAGATTGAATTTATAACGAGTCGATTGAATGATGCAAACAAGTGATTTTTTTAGGGTTTTTAAATGTTTCATTCGACTAATTTGATAAAACAATTGACTGGTTGAATTAAGTTCCCAGAACCTTTGGGAAATTACTCAAAATAGTCGATTCAATGGTTAGATAATCGACTGATATGCTTTATTTTATTTTATTTTTTCAATTTTGTGAACGTTTTAAAAAATATTTTTTCTCGGTTTTACTGTTAAATATTTCTAAATCATTTTTAAATATTTTGAAATAAATTTTATTGAAAAAAATTTGAAAGAGATTTTTATGGGAAACATTTTTTAAATTAAGGGTTTTATCAGAAATTTATTTTGGTAATTATGTTTTCCAATTTTGTCATTCGTTCAGTAAAATTTCATGACCTATATTTTTTGCTAGAATTTTGAATTCATTTGGGACTTGAATCTGGACTTAAAAATGGTTGGATTCTTATTCAAAATGATTTAAAATCTTTAGATCAAAGGGGTTAGGGTTTAAGGAAGAAAATCTAATATAAAACTAGCCATTGGAGGTGATATGATTTTGAACTTAAATTAGCTATATTTTTCCATTAAAATATTCAGATCTAAAGTGTGGAATTTTTGAAATTCAAGTTTTGCAAGAGAGAGAGAAAAAGAGAAAAGGCAAAAAATCTTTTAAAAAAAAATCTTAAAACTTTTGAGAGAAATCAGAGATAGTTTTTGTAAGGAAATTTTTTTGATCTTTTGAAGCTGATTTCATTTACTGGACTACATTACTCTGATTATTATTATCTACTTGAAATCCGATGAGATTGTTATTTAATATTTCATTCTCTTTGTGAAATTGCTTATTGAAATATTCTATGCATTACTTAAAAATATTATTTGATTATATTGTATCTTGAGAAAGTGAATTGAACTTTGCTTTTGAAAATTATTTTTCAAAACTCATAGATCTTAAATTTGAATTTTTTTCTCACAACGAGTTAAAACGATTTGATATAATTTATCTGGGCTATCAAATTCTGCGCTACACTTGTTTTGAATCCTCATAAACTTAGTACAATTTTTAATTGAATATCCTGTAATTATGTGCACTTTTATAACACGTGGAATCCGATTGAATTTTGAATTTGATATTTATAAGTGTTTGTAGAAACTCTTTATGAGAAAAACAATTTTTGTTTGTATTGTTGTGAGAACGTAGCTCAAACCGAAATGTACCTAGTCAATTTACTCAATCGGGATCGTACGTGTTTGATTCTCACTTGATAAGAGGATCAAAAGGGTTTAGTGGATTAATTCCTTACGAGAGCTCAGGGGGATAGATATAGACAAGAGCAGCTCGTCAAACCACTATAAAATTTATGGTGTCATGTATATCTATCCCTATTTATTTGTGTGTGAGTAAAATAATGCTTCTGTAATTAATCAAATAAAATCAACTATGTTCAATTTATTTGATTAAAATTTTTAAACTACACAATTCACTCCCTCTTGGGTAGACTTTAGAGCCGACAATAATAATTGCCAACCAATCTCAGTAATTGCCATGAATTAGAAAAATATGATATAATTTTAACATTTAATATTCATCTGTAACAATTAAAAAATAAAAAAATGTTTGTAAATCAAATGTAACAATCTACTTCCATGTTACATTTGTGTACAATAGGAAAAGACGACAATTTTCTTACATTATAAAGTTGAATTGTTGCAAACATTGTGAAGTTACATTATAAATTCGTTCTACTAGTAGCATATATTTAGAATGTAGTTGCACTATTTCTACAATGTTTGATTTGTTTTTTATAAATAAAAGTAGAAACATTATTTTTTTAATGGAAACAACACGTTTGAAATGGAAAACAACAACCCATTAATTTCTGTATTATATTTAGGTCGACATATATTCTTTTTATAAGCATTGATATGGATGAAATTAATCATCCATGTGTTGGTTGCATGGCTCATGAGGTGGCTAGTGACATGGTGGGGTATCAGTCGCTTGCGAAGCTAAGGATACACGACCTTTGCAACATGGAGGCCTAGTGTTCGCCTAGGTCCTAGGGGCGTCGAATAAGTCATTTAGATATCTCCTTCTCTCGCAGAATAGTCTCATCTTGCAACGAGTATGAAAATCCCTTAACGGTAATGCCAAAATGAACTCCATGTAGAAGGACCTCATTAATAGTGATATTCTCTAGAGAATATAACCTTTCCCACCATGGAAGTCTATATACGAGAAGGTGGTAGGCTATTTCGATAACTCTGCTTGTCCGAATTTATGCTAAGTCTTTCATATTACACTCAATAGGTACTTACTCTCACGCCCGAAATTTTTCGTCAGGTAAAATTCACCCCGTGTGAGGATTTATGCAGCTTACGTACTAGTAAGCTAGCACACACATGATCTTCCCTCTCTCTTTATTAAAGCCAACTAATTCTGGGCATCATTACATTTAACATTTACCTATACTATGTCAATATAATCAAATATATTTTTGATAATATATATAATGTGTAAATATAACTACGTAAAAATTTAATGTGTGAAGTTAGATTGGAAGTCATGAGATCGAATATCTATTGTCATATGACAACAAATTTTATGATCCATCAGATTTTATTCTATCAAATTGGGATCAGTCCGGTTCAAATTCATTTCCTTTAGGCGAGGTTTGTTGTTTGGCACTTGCACATATATATATAGGTTTAATACAATCCTATCAGATTTTATTCTAACATTAGTTATAGTATAATTTTTTTTTTTTTTTACTATGTTATGATAAATTATAAAACAAATTATGAATAGTTGTAGTTGTTCTCAAAATTATTGAGAACGGAAACTATAATTTTCAATTCATTCTTTGAGAGTAAAAACAGAAATATTAACCAAACACCACATTCTTTTTTTGTTTTTTTGTTCCCATAATCGAAAAATATTTTCTTCATTTACCTTTTTTTTTTTTTTTAAAAAAAAGAAATTTCAAAATATTTTGAATTAAAAAAGAACAACAAATAGTAGCACTCTCAAAATCAATTATTATACTCTATGCTTTTTTCTTTTTTTAATTTAAAATTCAATTACCAAAAAGTCAGACTTAATATTAACTTTTAATTTATTTATTTTTAACATGATTTTTTTCTTTATATTCAATTTTTTGCTAGTTTAATTACTAAATAACAAAAAGTTTATTATGATTTTTTTTTTTTTATGGTTTACCTCATCTGTCTTTTTTTCACTAACCAGATACATCTTCTGTTATTTTACAAATACCGATTAACCCCATTGACCTTTTTTTTTGTGTGTGTAAAAAACTTTGATACCCTTATGTTTCGTGCATACTTTATACAATTAAAAAATCTCAATTGAAATGACCAATTTATCCCTTTACATTTCCAAGAAGGATTAGATCTTTGGGTTAGAGAGAGAGAGAGAGAGAGTAGAGTAGAGAGAGAGGTAGAGAGAGAAAGCTCTAGAGAGAGTGAGTAAAGATAAGGGGTTAGAGAGAGAAAGGTTTAGAGAGTAAAAAAACATGATCCCATTTTATGAAAATTGTTTCAACATTTGCTAGTTGGACCGGTTAATGATTATGTAAGATGTGTAGAAAGAGGGAGAAGATCAGTAGGAAGCGAAAACTCAAGAAAGAGCGTAGAGAGGGGGTTAGAAAGAGAAAGCTCAAGAGAGAGACTAGAGAAGGTGGGTTAGGACTAGTTCATGATTATGTGAAATGCACACTCATACACACAAAGTTGAAGGAAAAGGAGGAGAAAAAACAAGAAAGGTATTTATGTCCAATTACTTACATTAAGAAATGGTATTTATGTCATTTAATTGAAGTGGAATTATTGAGGGTATTATTGTCAATAATGTTGATCCTTAGGTTTTGATGAAGAATTAAGTGTTGATATTTTTGGTGGAACTAATGTGTTTGTTGAGTATTTCAAAAAAAGGTTCCATATAGTTGATTAAATTGAAGATATCATGAAGAAAATATAAAGAGTGTAAAGATGTACGCAATCAAGAAATGAAGAGTGTTGAAGACCTTGAAGAAATTAGGTGAAAATAACTCTCTAATCATATACTCATAAATGCAACCCAAATTAGGATTACACAACAACATTTTAAAATCTTTATATGTGTTTTGATATTGATATGATAGTATTTAAGATTCAAATTATTGACGCACTCCTTATATGAATTGAAAATGATAATTGATCTAAGTGAAAAACAAGGTTTAAAGTATAACAAGGTGTATTTTTGGGTTAATTCAGTTAACCGAGAAAAACAATCGGTTAATTGAATAAAACACTGTGTTTTGGAGGAAAATTGGTGAAGGAAATGGATATCCTGAACTAATCAGTCAGTTTATTGGGAAAAATCAGTCATCCAATTGAGTTAGTGAGTTTGGCGAAGTAGAAATGGACCAACCTGTATCAATTAGTCAACCAATTGAAAAATTTCGGTCAACCATTTGAGTTAGTAGTTGTATTTTGATGGGGTTTGAATTCAAGAATAATAGGTAGATAAGAAAAAATGGAGAATAGAGAGAGAGAGAGAATGATAGTGGAAAAAGAAGAAGAAGAAGAAGAAGAAGAATTAAGCTCGGATCAGAAAATTGATATGCTTAGGAATCAAGTTGATGATCTCCAGCAGTACACGGAAAAGCTTGATTCTAGAATGTCCGGGATCAAAGATAATATGGTTGAAATGAGGGTGTCTATGGAAAGTGGATACAAGAGGCTTGCTAATACAATGGAAGCTGGGTTTGGAAGAATCACAAGCAACATGGAACATATATTCCAATTCATGCAAAACCCACAGTTTAGCAGCTTGTAGTAGTTTAGTGCCCAACAACAATATAGTGGGCACACTACTTTCGGAGCACAACAGTCTTTTGGAGTGCCTATTGTAGCAAGGTCTTTAGGGACGGGACCATGAATGTCGTTTTATCAGCAGATGCCATTGAGATCGTGAATACAACCCAAAATTCAGTACCCACAACAGTCGGCCACGAGTTCGCTGGGACTGTACTATCCTTTCATGGGATAAGGCCATCATTAGATTTCATGCTTTATCATTCTCATTTTGGCTATGTAATTGAACATGTCTCACTGTGGTACCTTGGATTGTAATAGTTATTCTAGGATTTGTGGTACTTGATCTAGACTTGATATATTAAGTAGTGATTAGTTTATTGTGGTGATCTTTTGGTTGGTTATGACCCTTTATGCATTAATAGTTAATTCTTATGATGATCCACATATATTCTAGTGTTGAAAATGATTTTTAGCCTTATTATTGAAAATTAATATTTAAAAAAGAAATAAAGAAATGTTTTTGGTTCTGCAAGAAAGAAATGTTTTTAGTTTTTCATCTCTACTTTTTGAGATAACAAAGGGGAGAAGTTGATGTTTAAACGAGTTAGTTAATGTTAAGGAATTTGTTCGCCTAAGCATTACACTGATTAAAGAGAGATCTTAGTTAAATTGGTTATATTGAGCTTTTATTGAATATCATTATTCTTATATTGAGTTTTGGGCTTATATTTTGAATTGTTTGATTATGTCTTCATGCTTAGACTTAAATGAGTTAAATTCCTATCCTCGGATTTAGCGGAAGCATGGTTACAATTTTTTTATTAAAAAAAATATCTAAGTTAATTGTCATCATAAAAAAGGAAGGTGATTGTTGATCCCTAGATTTTAATTAACAATTAAGTGTAGATATTTTTTGTGGAACTAATGTGTTTATTGAATATTTCATAAAAATAGTTCCATATAGTTGATTAAATTGAAGACATCATGAAGAAAATATAAAGGGTGCAAAGATGGACGCAATGAAGAAATGAAGAGTGTTGAAGATCTTAAAGAAATTAAGTGAAAACAACTCTATACTCATATACTCTTAATGTAACCTGAATTAACATCGCACACGACACTTTAAATGAGTTATCATTATGTGTGTTTTGATATTGATATGATAGTATTTAAGATCCTAATTATTGATGTGCTCCTTATGTGAATTGAAAATGATAATTGATCTAAGTGAAAAATAAGGTTTAAAGTATAACAAAGTGTATTTTTGGGTCAACTCAAATAACCGAGAAAAGCAATCGGTTAATTGAATCAAACAGTGTGTTTTGGAGCAGAAATGGTGAATGAAATGGATATCCTGAACCAATCGGTTAACTGATTGGAAAAAATCAGTCAACTGATTACGTTAGTGAGTTTGGCGAAGTAGAAATAGACCAACCTGTATCAATCAGTCAAACATTTGGAAAATTTTGGTAAACCGTTTGAGTTATTGTATTTTTCAGAGCAAATTGAAACCTCCCTATAATATTCGATCAATTGATTGGGAAGAATCAGTCAACCGATTGGGCTTGAAGTTTGGCAGGTATTTGGATTTGAAGCATTTGGTTAACCGAATTGGCAAATTTGGTCAACTGATTGGCGTCTGACCTTTGCTTTGGCTTGATTTCGGTGCTAATTCATCCAGTCAACAGAATCATAGGGGTCGTTCAACCGAATGTTTCAGATATGATTTCGAGGAACTTGATTTTCTGGTAAAAAACTATCCATTTTTTATGATTCCAAGGGAGAGATTTAGGGGATTTGAACCTAATGAAGATATGATATATCTATTTTAATATCCCTATTGATTTGGTCCACATAATTTATGATTTTCTTAATTTAAGTAGATAAATGCTTCATATCTTTGTGATTTTAAATTGAGAATTATTTTATGGGCTTATTTGAGAGATTTAAAAAGTTATTATAATGTGAAATATCCCTAAAATAAAAGATATTATTATATGGGGTCTAAGAGTATTTTTTAGAGGCATATCTTTTGAAAAATAGTTGTTGGAGGGCTTGTTATCAGTCTATAAATATAGACCTTCGAGATTAAGAGTAACTACATCAAGAATAATCACTTCTAAGCTTTTCTAAGAAAGATTATTACACTGATATTTCTGTGTGATATTTGTGTTAAGTTCTTGATCTAAAGCGCTATTGATTTGGCGTCACTGACTTGTGTCATATTGCGATTCTGTTTTATTTTTCGATATTTTCTTGGTGAGATCTTTTCAAGTTATTGTACTTTATTTTGATTTCATATTTTTATTGATTGCTTGGATATAAGATTGTTAAAAAATAAATTTCAAACTTAAAAGCCTGAAATGTTTTTAAAAACATTTTGTTTGATTATTTGATTACGTGCTCTAAATTGTGCTACCCACATTGTTTATTAGTCAGATATTATTTGCCTCACATTTTATCTATCACGTAGTAAATTTCAGGACATTAATTGAGTATATCTGTATTGAGGTGGTAGAAACTCATTGTGGGAAGAAACTCATATTTTTCTATATTTGTGAGTTTGAGTGGTTTAGACACAGTTGGGTCGGTGTCTAGTCAGGATAGTTAAGTTTTAACCTTTTTCCTGTGAAAAATATTAGAGTTTGATATTTGTTCTGTAAAAATGTTAGGTTATTTTTTTACCTGGAAAAGAATTTGCTTTTGATTCTCTCTACAATTGAATTGTGTTTTTGACTGAATTCTAAATGTTACATCTTTACCTGTGGAAATGATATTTATGAGAGTGGTGAGGTTAATTTTTAGTCTGGTAAACATATAGGGTTCATCCTTAATCTAGGAAAAGGGTAAAATTGTAAAGGTTAATTCAGAGTCTGAGAAAAGAATTATTGTAAGGATTTAGTTCTTGCCTGATAAAAGAATCAGTGGTTTAGAGGTTGCAAATCTTTGTGGAGGTCGAGAAACTGGATTAGGCAAGACTAGTTTGTTGAACTAGGTTATATCTTGGTGTGATACATTCTTTATTTTCATTATATTGTATTTGGGTGTGCACCTAATATTAAACACTTATCCGTTGCGTAATAAATATAATAATTAATTGAGAAAAATTGATTATTGGATAATTAAGTGTTTGAAGATTTAATTGTTTAAATTTTTTTAATTACCTAATTCACCCCCCTCTTGGGTAGCTTTTTAGGCTAACATGTAACTTTAAACTGATAGGGGTATTTGATTACATATAATATAAAATTACAAGGGATTGATCAATATTTATAAAATGACTGGAGAGATATCTGATTAACGAAAACAAACTGAAAATAAAATGGTACAAACATTTTTCTATAGATTCAAAACTTGTGTTCTTTGTTCAAACAATGATGACTTTCTCTCACTTGGAGTTTTATTTATTCACTTTAATAGAAATGAGGAATTTATTTTTTATGATAAAAAAATCTAATTCAAATTCAAAATTGTTGGCCTAGTGAGCTACTCAAAAGGGGGGGGGGGGTGAATTGGGTAGTATTAAAAAATTTATTAGAATGATAACACTTAAAAAATTAAACAATTATTTTTATCCTAAAATTAATTATTATCTTTACAGCAGGGGATAAGTGTAATAATCTCTAGGTGCACACCCAATAACACAAGATAAAATAAAGGAAATAAACAATACAGTACACACCGATATATCCTGGTTCAGCAAGCTATTCTTGGCAAATCCAATCCTCCGAGCCCCATGAAGATTCGCACCCACTAAACTCAAGATCCTTTTAAAGGTAGGAATCAAACCCTTACAAAAATTCTTTTCACAGACTTAGAATCAACCTTTACAAAAAAAAAAAAATTCAGGCTGAAGAATAACCTCTACTTTTTACAAGTTCAAGAATAACCTAATTTTATTACAAGGAGAATCACGACCTAATTCTTTTATACTTCAGGCTCAAGAATCAAAACCTTACAAAAACACTATAACTATCATTTTCTCTTGTAAGGATGAAATCTTTACAAAATCACTCACAAACTCAATCAAGGAAGAATTAACACCTCAATCTCTTTATCGGAAGAGATTGAAACCTAACTACCTATGATTAGATACTCCCAATAGTATCTAATCCGCACACAACTCACTAATTACAAGAAATTGATAAGTTCTTCCCACTCGGAGTTTCTACAACCTCAAATTAATTTAAACTCAATTAATATCCCGATAATTATTAGTGATAGAATTAGGTGAGGAAACAAAAATTTGATTACAAATAATACGAGTAGCACAAAATTGAGTACATAATCAGATTATTACACAAATCGTTTTAATTTTTTTTTTTTTTATACTTTTAAAGTTCAAAAACGATTTCATCAAGATCTTATCAACTAAGAAAATATAGAAAAATAAATATATAATAAAGATTAATAGTTTGAAAAGATCTCACCCGGATAACATCGAAGAATTATAGATTGGAACGCTATACAGCTCAACTCGGTGACACTTACACAATCAGCGCTTTAACTCAAGAACTCCTCAATAATTGATCTTACAATTTGATCTCTCAAAATAATATCAGAATGATTACTCTTATAAAAAATATTATGAACTGAATAGTTCTTGATATATTGATATCTTTATGTGAAATCCGTAGGTTTATATATAGGGAATTGAAACAAGCTCCTCCAACGGTTAATTTTTAAATGATAAGTATCTAAAAAGCACCTATAGACCCCATATATTGATTCCTTTCATTTTAAGCATATTTGACTTAATTATGACCTTCAAAACATTTAAATTAGTCCCTCAAATTTTTCTCAAACTCAAATAAATATGATAGAAAGAATTAAATGTACCAATTCGAGAAATACTTAAAATATATATACCATATCAATAGGGATATTCAAATAGGAGTATCATATCTTTAAAATATCCATATCCCTAAAATATCTCAATCAAGTAACAAATAACGGCTAGTATTTAAATCAAAATCGACAAAATCTTCAAATTCGAAACTGGCTATTAATCGACAGACACGCATCCATCGGTCGACCGTCCAATTCAGGATGTAGCCCAAGCCAAAATTTCATCATCATAAGTCGACTTATCTGTCGACCTATCGATTCAGAGACTTTTGTAAGTCGACTTATCTGTCAACCTAGAGATACAGAGAGTTCATCTTTTAAGCACAAGTCGACTTACCTGTCGACTGCCCATGTTGGAACTCTTCTCCATAATTATTTTCTTTGACATTTTCACCCCTTTAACCGTTTTTTTTTTCTCGATTAGCTCCACTAAAATCTTAAAATCAATTTTAATCAATTATCTTTTTTTTTTTTAATTACACACAGGAGCAAATAATTTCACTAATTAGAATCCTATCAAAACACACATAAACATAAAATCATTTTCATGTCGTGTGTGATTCTAATCGGGATACGTTAAGAGTAAAAATAGATTATAATTGTTTTCATCTAGATTTTTCGAAATCTTCAATCTTTTAGTATCCATCTCTGCATCCTTCACAATTTCTTTATGATGTTATCTTCTCTGCATTGTCTCTTAGTCCGGTCTACCATTGTCTCTGAACTGTCAGTTTGGTTTTAAAACCAAACCATTTAAATTTACACAAAACTAAAACCAAAACCAAAATCGCAAACTCCAAAACCATTTAAAATTTTTTAATTTTATAAAAACCAAAATCGCAGATCGTTATTTTTAACATATAAATAAAAACATAACTAAAATATCAAACATAAAATATTAATTAATTTTATTATATCTATTAGGGCACTATTAATTGACCTTTAATTTCAATTTTAATTTTTTTTTAATTTTTTTTAGGGATAATGGGTGGGAGGTCCTACATTTAAGCTCTAATTGGTCAAAAATCCTACATGCGGTAATTTTTTTTGATTTAGTCCCATTTGTTTTCAAAGAAAAAAACCTTACTCACGTGATAACCACGCGCTAGTTACATGTAACTACTTTCTGTGTAATATTACTGTATTAGTTACAGGTAACTAATTTTTATTTATTTATTTTATTTATTTATTTTTTTCCAGTTACATATTCCAATAATATGTAATTTTTTAGTTACATGTCTTTGATATGTAACTAAAAAGTTTGATATTTTTTAGTTACATGTTTGAATAATATATAACTTTTTAGTTACATGTCTCTGATACGTAACTAAAAAGTTTGATATTTTTTCAATAACGTTACAAAATATTATACATACATATATATATATATATATATATGTAATTGTAACATGTAACTAATATTATATAAACACATGAAACTAAAAATGTCCAAATATGTGTGAAAAGTAACAATTATGAAATTGTAACTAACATTAGTTACATGTAACAGAATTCACTATTTTTTCAGTAATGCCACAAAATATTATATATATATATATATATATATATATATATATATATATATATATATATATATATATATATATATATATATATATATATATATATATATATATATATATATATATATATATATATGTAATTGTAACATGTAACTAATATTATATAAGCACATGTAACTAAAAATGACCAAATATGTGTGAAAAGTAATAATTATGAAATTGTAACTAATATTAGTTACATGTAACAAAATTCACTATAAAATTCGAATGTACTCACTAAAAGGTTCTCTACAATCCCTACAATATCCTTACAATTCCTACAATGCGGGACTAAAATATAAGTGAAATTTAACTTAAAGGATTAAATCAAAACCTAATAACACAAAAGGACTTTTCACCAATTAGACTTAAAAAAAAATATTTTTCACCCATTTTTCCCTTTTTTTTTTTTTTTTATTATTATATCTATTAGGGCATAATTAATTGACCTGTAATTAAATTATTCAATTACAATAATACAAAAAAATGTGCCATAATATAATTTTTATTTTTAGGGCACTATTTGTTGTCCCTTTATATTATACATAGAATATTAATTTTTTTTTATTAATTTAATCTTATCGGGACACTACTTTTTGCCCTTTAAACATTTGATTATATATTAGTTAATAAAATAATAAGAAAATCAATATTAAAAATATAAAATTTACTTTTATGCGACACTTTCAATTTTGTGCCTTGGAAAACACATTTATAGGGCACATTACATATAGTGTCCTAATAAAAGTGCCCTAATAAATAGTTTTAGTTGTATTGAGAGAGGCTAAAAGTGTAAATAAATAAATATATACATATATATTAATGTTAAAATGTAAATATTTAAAAAATAAAGGGTATATATGTATTAAAATATTTTTAAAATATCGGTTTCATGGTTTCGCAGTTTAGTTCGTGGTTCGGTTTCATGGTTCGGTTTCACAGTTTCTATCCCAAAACCAAAATCAAAACCAAAATCAAAAGCAAAATCGCTCCGGTTGCTAATTTCAAAACCGCAACCGCAACCAAACCATTTAGTCAATTTTAAAATCGGACCTTTAGATTCGGTTTCTCTCGATTACCCATTAGTTCAGTTTTTTGTGGCATCCCTAATGTTGAGTTTAACAAATTGAGATGGAGGGTAAATTAGGAAATGGGGAATAGCAAGTTTGTTGGAGTGAGGTCAGCAACAGATGCCACTTGTCTTCACAACAACTGTAGCACATGGCTTTGATTAGGGAACAACTTGTATTAAAAAGAAATGATTATTCTAAAGTAAATCATGATGCATTATGCAGAATGGGTTGGTCATCTTCATTAATCTACATATTAATTATTTTAATTACGATTAATCAAGTAGGACTGCAGGACTTGGTACAACTTCGAGGGGAAAAAAAAAAACTTTCATGTTGTGTGGATTTTACTAGGACACAATGGACACAAGTAATACCATATTCTTGTTTTATAGAGTTTGTTTAATATCGGTGATGATGTAAAAAATTGTATCCTTCTTGAGATTGGAAATTTGCTACTTCTTACTGAGCTAAGGTTCATAAAAAAAACAATACAGATTTGCCAAAGTTGCACTTTCGGTATGAGAATCAATAGAGTTGTATGTACACGGCTAGACCGCACTGCGTAGTTTTTATAGGAAACGGAAGACTTGCTAAACAAGTTTTTTCATAAATCATGGTCAATCTCCATTCATGTTACAGATTTTATGAGATCATGAGGTTACCCTAAATATAACTGCTCTTTCCATAAATGCAGTGGACAGTTACAACGGCTCCGGAGTTTGGGTTGTGGCCCGAGCCGGTACGCTTTAGGCCATCCTTGGGGATGGGATGGTAGGCATATTGAGCGAGGATGTTTGCTTGGGATATATTATCTTCAGCACGTCAGGCCCTTGTCAGTTTCCTTAGAACCAGATGGTATCCTCAGTTACCTGGTAGTTTGGAGTCACGTGTTTGGCACGTAGTTTCAGTTCGAGTGCAGGTGACGTGGGATTATTTCTCCACGTAACTGCTTCTAGAGCGGGTTGGGAAAATCCCTCGTTAATTGGGTATAAATTAAAATTAATATTTGGTCTTAAAATTTATATTTCAACGTTAGTTTTTATATGATTATTTTTAGGAGGGCTATCATTATTAAGTAATTTTTTTTTGAAAATTCAAAATGTTCATAACATATTAGTCAACTTCATAAATAATATTTGTTAAAAATTTTGTTAATAGTTTTTAAAAGAAACAGTCTCATAAATTCATTTTAGACCCCCTCCATCAAACCATGTATAATCAATATTCAAATGACTACCTAATCTATCTCTTGAAGTTTGGAGTAGATTCCGACATCAACAGTTTTTGATTAGTTTAAGACTTGGAGTTGTACTTGAAACATTAAACGTTTGACCGGTTCTTATAAATGAGATCTCAAATGGGTTTTATGGGCACTTTCATATAGAAACAAGTACAAGAATCCTCCACCCTCCAAGTGAGAGTTTACCCAAAAACACAACAATGAAAAGTCAAAAATTACATTACAAGTTAGATATGGAGAGACAATGATATATTACACAATACAAAGTACAAATTGTAGAGAGAGAGATAGAGAGAGACATGCTTGATGACACTTGGATATCATCTAACTAAGAGAGAGAGAGATGCTATTTGCTTGGAAATCATCAAAGTGAAAGCTCAGTTGGAATTGAAGTTCTAACCTGAGGATGTGGTGGCCGAACGGTTCAATGAAAAAGACCACAAGTTTTGAGCCGGACCTGTCACTAGCTCCACCACATCAGCCTTTTTGCCGGCTCAACATGCCTGCATTTCTCACCCCCACTCATTGAACTCTTACCCGACCTCTCTATATTTTTTATTCATTATTGATGAGGTGGTTCACAGTTAAAATCAACCGTCTTTTCAACATATATAAAATAAAAAAAGTATATTTCATTGACTTCCCCTACCATTTTGCACTATACCAAATACTTCACCCGTCTTTTTCTCAAACACCACTTACCTCTCTTTAAACAAAAATTGTCCTTAGATTATTTTTAAAAAAATTCATTGGTACTCATATATTTTTAAAATTATATTTTTTACCCTTAATTTTTTAAATAATTATATTTATCTCTCACCACCACCCAACTCTCACAGCCACTGCCCAACTCCCACCACCCACCGCCACCACCCACCACCATCCAATGCCACCATCGTTTACTTTTTACACTAACATTTCCATTAAAAATAATACTTTTTTAACTCATTTTTTTAACAAAATGAAAAAAATAAAATAAAAAATAAAAAAAAAATCAAGAAAAGAAGAAGATCGGTACTTTTACCCCTAAATTTTGGATTCATCTTAAATTGCACTCTAATGGGTGTAAAGAGTAACTAAAAAATAGAGAGGATGTTAATGATTTTTTTTTTTTTTTAAATAAAACAATAAAAATATATTTTTGTAAGGGCATTTATGTCTTTTTACATCAAAATATTGGTGGCGACAGGTAGCGGTAGGAGGCAGCGAAGGGTGTCGGTGGGTGGTGGCGGCGACGGTAGGAGGTGGTGGTGGTTGTGGGTGCGGTGGTAGGAGGTGATGATGAATATATATATAAATTAAAGAGTTATTTATGTATTTTAATTTTTTATTATTTAATTATTTTTTAAATAGTGAAGGGTAAAATTGGTATTATAATAAAAAAATTATTATTTTTTTAAATAAGGGAGGTAAGTGGTATTTGAAAAAAAAGACAGAGAAATCTCTGGTATTTATAAAATAACATGAGAGATATCTAGTATAGTATAAAATGACAGAGGAGATCAATGACATTACCCCAAATAAAAAATATCGAATAGGGTTTCGGTTGGTAAGGAAAGGGTATCATTTCTCTGGAGAGCACTTTTAGGAATAAAATTTAGTAGCTTGATATGAAAAATGTGTCCGAAGAGGTGATTAGTTGAAGTTCGTGTAAATTGGCTTGAATGCATCCTATCATATATTAAAAAAATGAAAGGTAAAAAAATGAAAAATATAAATGGTTTATTTGGTTTAGTCTTCCATAGCATTTTTAAAAAATTGAAAGAAATTATTTGATTTAATTTTGAAACAATTAATTTTATTTTATTTTATTTTTTATTTTTTTTTATTTTTGTTGTTTTTGTAATAATACTGGGTTAACTGTTAAAAAATTGAAAAGCAAAAATATTTTTGTGAAAGTGAACCGAACATGACCAAAAGGTCTGTTTGGTTTTTGTTTTATAAAATAAGTGGGATTTTGGGTGGGTAAATATACGTTTGTCAACTTTTAAATTTTGTAAGTGTAAAAAACCGATTTTTTCCTCCTAAACATTCGTTAATCCATCCCAACCATCTATTCAGTTCAAATTAATCTAAGTTGTTAATGAAAAGACATTTTAAAAATTCCGTCATGATTTATTAATAGATTAATTATTTTCCGTGTCTGAATACACTATATTAATTGTCTAATTTTTATGTATATAAAAAATGACCAATTAATCATAAATATAAAAATTAAAGGATTAAACCAAAAAAAATCATTTAACCATCTCATTCTTTTACATCTTTTTTACCAAAAAACATTACGAAAAATATTTTTTCTTCCACAATGAATAAAAATGTTATCCTCTAATTTTTTTTTTCTTTCACTTTTTCATCCTTCTAACAAAATATACCTTAACGATATATTGGGTACACGGAATTCGACAAGAAATTTGAATGATCGTAAGAATGACCATTCCATTTTTATGTTTGGTAAATAAGATTAAATTTCATTCCCATTACCAATAATTTTCTAATCGCACAAAATATGGGATTAACTAATCCCAAGTCAAACTTGATATAAGTTAATCATAATTATATGATATTAGGTTTTATTCCATCATTGGCCAAAGAACACAACTAAACACTAACCAAACATTGGAATGAAAACGTAATGTAATCGAGTTTAATTAAATTACTTTTTACCATTTAAATTTCTAACATATACCTCCGAAACACACTTCGTCCCCCATCTTTGTCCTTACATTATCTTTTCCGGTGAGAATTAGGTCAATGCTAGATTTCTCTCTCTCTCTCTCTCTCTCTCTCTCTAAATTCTAATTGATCCCCCAAACCCAAGCAGTACCACCACCTTCGACGGTAACACCACCGCCCATCCCCTGCTAGCCCCACCCCTTGCCCACCACCCATTCCTTCTTCTTCTGCTTCTTCTTCTCTCTCTCTCTCTCTCTCTCTTATATTTACCTATATATTTAGCTCTTATTTGGAATTTTATTTGGTTTATGTTTGAATATTATTCATAATACTAACAAAAAATTGGAATATGAATGATCATTCCAATATCACATCTAATCCTTTTCATCAACAAATATAGGAATGGTAACTACCTTTCTATTCCAGTACCATAATAATTCTAATCCTATTGTAATTCCAACGTATCAAAGGCATGTTAGAGTTAGGAAGAATTAATTCTTAATTTTGATTTCGTATTGGCATACGTTCTCAATCTCTAATTTGAGAGAATTTAGGGACTAATTAAGAAAATTACAGTCCAGTTTGTAATTTTTCAATTAACCCCTTCTCAAGAGTTATTTAATATTTTTTTTTAGAAAATAAAAAAAATATTTTGTTAATTGCAAACCGAAGAGAAAGATGAACCAATCTTCTTCTTATTGAACAGGAGAATGTCCCCTAACGTTTAGCTAGTGTTTTACCACTTCAAGGAACCCACCTTAGACACATGACAAGTCAAACTGAAGCTGATTGCTTCATTTTTAAACCATTTTAGATCCATGTTAGAGAGGGGACCAAAAATAATATATAATATATCATGGCCATGGTGATGCTAAAATTGCATTTTATATATTTATTTATTTTCAATTTATGAAAGTGAGCGTTATTTATATAATGTTTTTGTTTGAGTTTAAGCTCTCGTAGCGTTGCTTGATGGTAATTGTATCATTTGGGATCCCTTCTACAAGAATGAAAAAAACAAACAAAAAGGATATGAACAAGGAGAAGGTTACCAAGGGGGTGCTTTGATAGTGACTGTAATTTAATTCCTGTTTCACTCTTTAATTTTTATTTAACTATCAAAATAATCTTTTAGTTTGTGATGTTAACTAGTTATATGATTGATTCTATGCTTGCACAATGGAATACAATAATTACCCACAAAAATAAAAATATCACTGCATAAGTCAAAAGTATTAGAGTTATTATTATTATTTAGTATTAAGGGTAGAATAATCTTTTACTCATTTTCCAGATCTTTCTATTGTATGCCTTCTCTTTTCTAGATATTTTCTCGTATTTTTGTATTAATTCATTTATAGATAATAAATTATAACCTCCTTTTCTCTTTTCTCCTTAAACTCTATGTTTATTCCTTGATCTTCACATGGTATCAAGAGTCTAATCTCATGGAAGGAAGTTTGATCTGATCCATAACGACCGTGGATCTCATTCGATTTTTTTTGGTGTCCATACAAATTTGACGTTCATACAGATCAAGTGTCTATACAACTGATAATTTTTGGTGTCCGTACAGTTTTGGCTTCCGTGCAACTTTGATTTGGTTTTTCTACAGCGAATCATTATATTGTTTATGACATTTGATTTTCCTTCCCCGTCGTATTTGATTTGTACTTTTTCTTTGTTGGTATTCATAATGGTTTCATAAAGGGATAATTCGCTTCAGTCTGTTAATGTGATATTGAATGGTTTTTTTTTTTTTTTTTTTGTATTGGAGTTATGTGATGAAATTTTTTCTCGAAGGTAAAAAGATGCGAGTTATATTAGTGGTACGTTGGTTACACTAACAGATCAAAATGCTGAAGATTATATAGCTTTGTTAATAACTTGAAAATTATCACTTGGATTAAGAACTCCGTTGATCATTCAATTGATACGCAATTACCGAAGTACAAGTACGCCAAAGAGGTCTGACAACATCTATCGAGGCTGTACACAAAGTATAAATTTGCAAAACAATACTAATTAGAATTTGATATTCGAGCACAAACAGAATGATATGAGTATTCAAGAATTCTATGCCTCCAAGATAGATCTTTGGGATCAGTTGGTCTCATGGAATCTGCAGAATTACGTGGGTATACTCTGTACGTTGCTTGTAGAGAAGAACAACGTTTGGTTTAATTTTTTATGGCGTTGCATGATGATTTTGAGGAATTTCGTGGGACAATTCTACACCGTAGTCCATTTGCTTCTAATGACTCAATGGTTAGTGAGTTATTGGTCGAGGAGATAGTCTCAATAAAAAAAAAGGATTCTCCAAACACGTAGTCCATATGTTCTGGCAGTTCCTTTTAAATCAAATTTTAATCATAAAAACAAGCCTCATTTGAGGTCTACTTTTGATGAATGTAGCTTCCGTAAAAAGAAGGGTCATTGGAAGGCTCAATACACTAAATTAAGTAGAATACAGTAGCTGCAACAACAACAACTGCCTCTTTCGTGGAAATCTGACAATCAATATAAAAAACGACCTTGCAGGCCTCTGCAACCAAACACTATAGCAACTGTACCCTCATTAAATTTCTTTGGTTTTGGAGACGCAGAATATTATAATCGCACAATGGGCGCCCTTACTAAGCAATTTCAGAAATTTCTTGCCACACCGCCGCATGCTATGCCAGCTACCTCTTTTGTAGGTTTACTGCCCTCTAGTTCTTCAGGTATGTCTTCCTCTATATGGGTTCTAGATTCTAGATCTTCTCATCATGTATCACTTGATTTGTTATCATTTGTTTTTTTAAATCTAATATCATCTGTATATTTTATGACTGTTCATGGTACTCCGATGTTGTGAGCAGACATTGATTCTATTGTCACACCTCAGTTATCTCTTTCAAGTGTTTATCATATTTCCAATCTTATATTGAATCTTGTTTCTATCGGCCAATTATGTGGTTCTGGTTACTCAGTATTTTTCTTTTCTACCTTTTATCATGTACAAGATCCACAATATCAGAAGCTGATTGGGACAACCCGTAGACAAGGGGACTATATATATTCGATGAACTAAGAGTACTAAGTATTGCAGCCTTTGACGTTGACTTGTCTTCTTTTCATTTGACTTCATTTTCTTCTAGTTTTTATTTATGGCATTGTCGTCTTGGTAATGTTTCAGCATCACATTTAAAATACTTAGTTCCTAACGGAGCACTAGGAAATTCGTCAGTTTGCGACATTTTGGATTATCGTTGTTGTAAATTGGCAAAATTCTCTACTTTACCTTTTAATCGAAGTATTTCTTCTTCTGTTACACCGTTGTTGGGTTTATCTTACGAAATATCATTCTGAATTATTTTGTATTTTTCAAATGTTTTGAGCACTTGTTAAGACCCAATGTAATGCTATTAACATGTGTTTTAGATGTGATTTGGATGGGGAGTACATTTCTAATCCTTCCACCGACTTGCTTTCTTTTGATGGAATAGTTCACCAAACTTTTTGTACTAACACTCTAGAGCAAAATAGTGTTTATGAAAGAAAACATAGACACATAGTTGAAATTTCTTGTTCCCTTTTGTTGTCTGCCTCTGTTCGTAGTTAATTTGTGGAAGAAACAGTCCTTACTGCTATGAAATTAATTAATAAGATCCTATCCTCTCATTATGCAAGTCTGTCTTCATTTGAAAAGTTGTATGGTCATGCTCCTAATTATTCTTCCTTAAGTGTATTTTGGTGCACTCGTTTTGTTTTTAACCTAGTGTAGAGCGTAGTAAGTTATATTTCCGGTATACCATTTGTGTCTTTCTGGGTTTTGGTGAGAGACAAAAGGGATATCGTTGTTGTGATCTAGTTGCACAACAACTATATTTGTCACGTTATGTTGTGTTTCTTGAGTATATACATTTCTTCTTTGTTCCTTCAAGTACAAACAACTTGACTAAATCTGACCTCATTTCCATCGATCTTTTTTCTAATGATACAAATAGTTTATCTCCTCAAAACCCATGCACTACGGATATTGACCAACCTCTTACTTCTCGACGTCATTTTCCTATTGCACCTATTCCTCAAAGGAAAAATATGATACTTAAATACTTTCATGTTTTGTACCCTAAATTCTCTCGTTTTTTTGTTGCACCTTGCCTTCTTACGAGTTCTTACCCGGATTGATCAAATTGGAACGTTAACGATGACCGTTATTGATCATATTACTTGTACACGACATTCACACAATAAATTACAATGGATTAAAAGTATTTTAATCCTAGATTTGGTGCTATAGTCACTACCTTAACGAACCCTATATGGACTCACTTAGTTGCATGAATTAGACAAGGATGAGGGTCTGTGTCACATCCCACCCTGGACACCCATCACTGTGGGACCGGTGTGACATCGACACAACCTCACCAGAATCACAAACACCTGAAATAACCATATACATGCATACCGATGTATCAGAAACACACACACACACACACACACACACACACACACACACACACACACACATATATATATATATTAGTAAATTCGGGAAGCATCAGTCCCTGAAAAAAATGTTGTAACGATAAAGATACATAACATCTAGACCTCTTGATGTTCACCTCTAGTAGCACTCCCAAAATACTCTTTTCCTATCACACCTTTGGAATCAACTTATTGTCAGTAGGGGACGGACGCCTAGTTATTGCACCTGCAAGTGTACTGCCTTCTTAGTAAAAATATTTTAAAATAATAAATTATTCTACAACATCTAAATGGATCAAGCGTAAGTATGTAAACAACGCGTAACTAGTAAAATTCTCCATAATATAAGCAGTGAAAATAAACCCATAAGTATAAGTTTAATCCAAATTCATCTAATATAAAATTATACCAATCACCAGAGTAAATAGTAAATTACGCAATATAAGTAAAACACCACATCTCAAACACATGCCTCAAACACACACACTGGCCAGCCCTAGTGATCGTTTTAACCTTACGATCGGGAGTTTGCAACGGTACCGTACCATCCGTAGGATATGCCTTCCTACGAACACCCATCACTCCGTCGAAGCGGATAATCACTGCGCAGTATAAACGTCTAACATCACTCTGCCGAAATAGATAAATATCACTCTGCCGAAGTAGATAAACATCACTCCGCCGGAGCGGATAACATCACTCTGCCGAAGCGGATAACCTCACTCTACCGAAACAGATAAATACTATGGCATCGTCAAATCAAATACAACATCATCGAATCACAACTCAATAAATATCGTCTACTCAATCTCGTCAAATTACCACGTCTATCTCTTTTCCTCAAAACCAACTTTTAAATTCAAAAATCATACTTCACACTTTCTTTTAAAGAAAACATCTGATTTTATCAAAACTATTTTTTCACCCTTTATTTTTTAGAAAACCAGGCATTTTTAGAAAAACAGATGTTTTCTATTCTCTTTTAAAAACACCGTCTGATTTCACCAAATCCAACAAAAAATTATTTTCAACTTCGTTTCGAAAACCACCGAAATCTTCCGAAAATCTAGTTTACCAATTTACCCAAATCCGGCTTGATCCATATCATTTATAAATTCATACAATTTCAGTAAATACATATTTTATTATATATATACATAGAAAAATAGTTTGGCAAGAAGACAGTACACTCACCTGATAATTCTCTCTCAAAAGCTCCCCCGACTATCCGCTACTGATCATCCGATAAATGTGAACCTATTTGTGACATGGCTTAAATTAATATTATAGAGAAAAAAAATAACCTACTCGTCTAAATGCAAGCCCTACATTTCGAAATTTCTCATTCCCCTCATTTTATTATGTAAAATTATTATTTGGTTAGTTTCGTTTCGTTGATAATTACTTTACGCATTTGTTAATATGGACGATGACAACATTTATTAGAATTAACGATTGCAAAATTATAATCCCATTTGCTAACAATTCCATTTAATGAAAATAGTAATCGATTTAGATTTTTACTTGTTCCGAAACATCCGTCGGCCGCGAGATGGATTTTGGATTCTATTGGGGTTGTTTATGTAATTTCTCCCTTTTTTTTTTCTTCTTCCTTTTTCCTTTATTGTTTTGCGTTTCTGCTTTCCGTTCCGGTTTGGGTTTCACCGCCGATGAAGCCCCGCCATCCTACCAACCGAACACACACACTTCCACGTCTACCCCCCATTCACACTTACCATCTACCCACCCGACACACACACACCGTAACACACACACACACACACACACACATACACACACACACACACACACACGCTGCTCTCTCTCTCTCTCTCTCTCTCTCTAACTCTACGCTCCACTCCGGCGCTGGACGGATAACCACCATCGACCGAAAGAACCGTCGGACCAGTAACCCACATCACCGGAGATGTTAAACAAGACACATATAATGACCCATATGCATACCCACACGAAAATTGCTGACGCCCACCGGCCGATCAACACACACACACTAGCTGTTGAAACAGCACACACACACCAACGACACTGAAGAACATACATTTTTACATATACCGGCGATGATTGAACGGCCAACCGGACACATTCTCACGCTGATCGACATCGCCGGAACAACCGGGCAGCACCGCCAGTGACGGCCTGCTCTTTCTCTCTCTTCTTTCGTTTTTTTTTTCTTCTGTTTTCACCCCTACCACGAATGGACGGTGATGATCACTGAACAACACACACATACCATACACCCACCGAAACGCACGTTGAACAACCGATTGAAGCACCCCCTCTGCCGGCCAGTCGACGACACCACCGACACATACACCGCCGAACAGAGCAGATGAACCGTATACTCCTTCATCGATCGCACCCATACACGATGCTCCCACCCACATCTTACCGGAAGAACATACCACTCTGGCGACAACAATGGTGACGATCCCACCCACGCCGACCCACTTCCTCGTGTTCCCGTTTTTCTTCCTTCCTTCTGAATTCTCTCGAAGCTATGATATGTATATGTATATACACAATAGTGGGATGAGATCATCTACCCATATATTTATGTATATTATTATTTCAATTTTAATTACATAAATCTCCCCCTCAATTCTTGTTAAGTTATTAATTAACCCAAACCTGAAATTAATATTTTGGAAATTGCTAATTAATCCCTAAAGTTTTAAATCAAATTAGGAATGACACATTTTACCTCATTATTTTCTAGATGTTTAAAAATGCAACTAATGATTATGTGTATGCAATGATCTGGGTCTTACAACCCTTTCTTCCTAAAAGAAATTTCGTCCCGAAATTTTAGTTACCTTAGCCAAACATGTGCGGATTATTATTATTATTATTATTATTATTATTATTATTATTATTATTATTATTATTATTATTATTATTATTATTATTATTATTATTATTATTATTATTATTATTATTATTATTATTATTATTATTATTATTATTATTATTATTATTATTATTTATCTCATCTTCTTGTTCCCACATCACCTACTCTACTGAATGACTGTGTTAGAGCACTTTTACTAACGGAATCGTTTCCGTCCGCAACACCTAAACTTTCTAACTTAATATTTGGACTAGCTTCTCTACGTATGTCAAATCTTTTTCTATTTCGATCGGCTGTGAAGTCAACACATGCGAAGGGTCTGACACATATTTTCAGAGCATTGATACATGAAAAATGTCGTGTAATCGAGACAACTCTAGCGGTAGAGCAAGTCTATAAGCTGTCGTGCCAACCCGTTCTAAAATTTCATATGGTCTGATGTATCTTGGACTTAACTTCCTTTCTTTCCAGAATCTCATTATGCCTTTTTCATGGAGAAATACACAAAAACACATGATCCCCCACTTCGAACTCCTACTCCCGCCGGTGCTTGTCTGCATAACTCTTTTGTCGATTCTGAGCAAATTTTAATTTTCCCCGAATCATCTTTATTTTATCTGTTGTCATTTGAGCTGTATCCGACATCAATAATTTTTCCGTTATCCTACATCAATTTAGTCTAATTGACTCGAATCTTGTATCTTTTTCATACAACGCTTTATACAGTGTCATCTCGATCGCCGAAGGGTAGCTGTTATTAGAAACAAATTCCATTCGTGTCAAATGATCATCCTAGTTACAAGAAAATTTTAAAAACATATCCCCTCAATATATTTTCCAATGTCTGCATCGCAGGCTCGGATCGGCCATTAGTCTATGGATGAAAAGCAGTACCCAATTCCAAGTTAATACCCCCAAGCAGTTTGGAAACTTGACCAGAACATTCGAAATAAATCTCAGATCTCTATCTGATATTATGGAAACCGGTGCACCATGACCTAACAATCTCGTCAATATACAATTGGTCATACTTATCAAAAGAATACGTCGTCCTATGACTTGAAAATAGGTAGATTTAGTAAGTCTGTCTACAATTACTTAAATGGAATTATGTCCCCTTTTGAGCACGGGTAATCCCGAAATAAAATCCATCGTGATATGCTCCCATTTCCACTCTGGAATAAATAGGGGTTGCAACAATCCACTTGAACGTTGATGTTAAGTCTTCATTTGCTGACAAATAAGATGTCTGACAACAAACTCTGCGATTTCTTGCTTCATTTCAATTCACCAATGTTGTTTACGCAAATCTCGATACATTTTGGTACCGCATGGATTCATCGCGTATATTGAGCTATGCGCTTCTTCCAAGATGTCCTTCCTCAAACTGGGTTGGGTACGCACAACCTATTTCCAAACATCAAAGTCTCATTACTCTCATTGACGTGATAATCCGCTTTGTGACCATTTTTACTTTATCCTAAATTCTCTCTTGTTTGAATGTATGACTTCTATGCTTCGATAATATGATCAATCGACGTCGGCCTCAAAGTCAAAGTAACAAATAAGGTTGCCGTCTGACCAACTGCTAACTGCACTCGTAATGACCTCAACTCCACATATATATATTAGTATGAATGACTCTAATGTGCGAGATCAAACCCGCCGAATTTCGACTCAACGCATCCGCTACAACATTAGCATTTCCCGGATGATGGTGGATAGTGCAATCGTGATCTTTAATCACTCTATCCACCGCCTCTGTCTCAAATTTAATTCCTTCCTGAGAAAACAAGTACTTCATGCTCTGGTGGTCGGTATATATTTCACACGTCTTGCTATATAGATAGTGCTTCCAAACCTTCAAGGCGAACACAATTGTTGCAAATTCCAAATCATACGTCGGGTAATTACGCTCAGGATTCTTCAATTGCCGAGATGCATATGCAATTACGTGACCATACTACATTTGAACACATCTCAGCCCTTAGTGTGACGTGTCGCTATAAATTACAAAATCACTTCCTTCTGACGGGAGGGGCCATATTGGCACCGATATCAATTTTTGTTTCAGCTCCTAGAACTTTGTTCACATTTGTCGGTCCACTCAAATTTGGATATCTTGCGGGTCAAATGAGTCAACGGGGCTGCTATAACAGAAAACAAAATCCTTGCACAAACCGTCGCTAGTAACCCGCCAACCCTAAAAAAAAACTTCGAATTTCAGTCACATTTTTCGGTCTTTCCCTACTGAATAACAGCTTCAACTTTCTTTAGGTCCACCTGACTACCGTCTCCTGAGAAGATCGATTTGTCGGTCACCTAAACAATGGATGGGGCATTAAGTAACTATTCCCAACTCTGGGGGTCGGTGCATATTCCACAAATCTTGCCATATAGATAGGGTTTCTTAAATTTTGTAGCAACCATACTTACTACTAACTCAAATTCATGAATCGGTACTGACGCTCACAGTTATCAGTCTTCTCGAATTTTAGCTTCTCGAGGGTCAATCAGATCAACGGGGTAACTATAATCAAAGAACCTCTTCCTCAAGCGATGATAATCACCTACTGCTTAGCATACGATTGCTTTTCTCGCAGCATCAGCAACACAATCTAGAGATACTCTCCTTACTCTTCCTTGTTCTTTACTCGATTGTCGTTTTCACCACATCATCTTTTCTGACCTCCAACTAGTAGTATCCCCAACAAAATCTAATTAAGGAAACACCCTAGTCTTTCGTGGTTGATTAAACAAACCATCAATTCCAACCGATGAGTCACCAACACCGGATTTTCATGGAGAAAACACCAGGTCTACGCTAATCATAAATCGATAGTCCAATTTATTGTAGTGACCCGGTTTCCCAGGGCCGTCACAAAGCTTCTCTTGTAGAGACTTCCTAAACTGAAAACTAACTCACCCAAATTCCCAATTTTCAACCAATTGTTAATTACTTACCACAGAGATCATTTAAACTCAACTAAGTGTAATAAATCGTCGACTTAAATCAATTCACTAAATTTCCTCCTACATCATGGTGACCACTTTTAAAATCCCAAGATTATAACTTTCACAACATGATTATATCTAACCCATTTAATGAGCCAGACGTTCCTCTTCTTAATCTTATAGAACTTATTTTTCAACAACCTCATTTATTAATCAAAATTACCAGCACCCGGACAGCTCTCGGAACTTAGTTAGGGAAAATCCCTAGCTACTACATTATCCCCTGCCTGAACTTGTTTTGTTTGATGCCTAGCTCCTACGTACCGAATTTTTGATATCCTTTCTTTAACACCCTTGGATTCTCCTAAGATGTGATTCCACCTCATACAAACGGAGTTTGTTTGTTTTTTTCGCACTTATTTTTATCCCAGACTCATAATTCCCGGCTACTTCCTACAGATCATTATCAATTATGCTTTCTATATCTACGAGTTTCATAGGATTTTGCTCTACCTCTCCCGTCAATCTTGAACGTACTACATCCTCGTCACCGTTTCTCACATCTTTAGTTTCCAACTAATAGAACTTTCTTTCAATATCATTATAATATGACTTTCATATTGCTTAGAATGCGATGTTATACCCATTTGAATGTCATTTCATTTTCCAACTTACATGTGTTCTGCTATATTGTCTACTATTTTAATAATGACTTACTAAGTATTACCCATAAGTATCTCATCGTTACATCATATGCAAATAGTTGTGACTTAAATAAAATCTCACATTTTTAACTATTTATACTTCCACGATTGTAATTCCCCCATTACCATAACCAACAACACAGCATCACTCAAATCCACCAACTGACAATATCCCCGTTTTGTCGTATCACTACTTGCCTACCAAACTACCCACTAGGCACGATGCTAATGTACTAATTGATGCAACGGAAGAACTAACACTGACGTACCGAACTTACCTATTGACACCCTATCTCATGTCCCCTACTGACTGGACGACTGACACGTCCTCCTATCTCATGGTCCTCTACTGACACAATTATTGACAAGTCTACAGAACCTATAACCTAGGCTCTGACACCAAAATTATCACATCCCACCTCGGACACCCATTACTGTGGGACCGGTGTGACATCGACACAACCTCACCAGAATCACGAACACCTGAAATAACCATGTATATGCATACCGACGTATCAGAAACATATATATATATATATATATATATATATATATATATATATATATATATATATATATATATATATATATTAGTAAATTCGGGAAGCATCAGTCCCTAAAAAAAATGTTGTAACGATAAAGATACGTAACATCTAGACCTCTCGGTGTTCACCTCTAGTAGTACTCCCAAAATACTCTTTTCCTATCGCATCTTCGGAATTAACCTATTGCTAGTAGGGGACGGACGCCTAATTATTGCACCTGCGAGTATACTGCTTTCTTAGTAAAAATATTTTACAATAATAAATTATTCTACAACATCTAAATGGATTAAGCGTAAGTATGTAAACAACACGTAACTAGTAAAAATTTTCATAATATAAGCAGTGGAAATAAACCCATAAGTATAAGTTTAATCCAAATCCATCTAATATAAAATTATACCAATCATCAGAGTAAATAGTAAATAACCCAATATAAGTAAAACACCACATCTCAAACACACATCTCAAACATACGCCTCAAACACACACACTGGCCAGCCCTAGTGATCGTTTTAACCTCATGATCGGGAGTTTGCAACGGTACCGTACCATCCGTAGGATATGACTTCCTACGAACACCCATCACTCCGCCGAAACGGATAATCACTGCGCAGTATAAACGTCTAACATCACTCCGCCGGAGCGGATAACATCACTCTACCGAAACAGATAAATACTATGGTATCGTCAAATCAAATACATCATCATCGAATCAAAACTCAATAAATATCGTCTACTCAACCTCGTCAAATTACCATGTCTATCTCTTTTCCTCAAAACCAACTTTTAAATCCAAAAATCATATTTCACACTTTCTTTTAAAGAAAACGTCTAATTTTATCAAAATCACTTTTTCACCCTATATTTTTTTAGAAAACCAGGCATTTTTAGAAAAATAGATGTTTTCTATTCTCTTTTAAAAACACCGTTTGATTTCACCAAATCCAACAAAAAATCATTTTCAACTTCGTTTCGAAAACCACCGAAATCTTCCGAAAATCCAGTTTACCAACTTACCCAAATCCGGCTTGATCCATATCATTTATAAATTCATACAGTTTCAGTAAATACATATTTCATCATATATATACATAGAAATATAGTTTGGCAAGAAGACAGTACACTCACCTGATAATTCGCTCTCAAAAGCTCCTCCGATTATCCACTACTGATCCTCCGATAAATGTGAACCTATTTGTGACAGGGCTTAAATTAATATTATAGAGAAAAAAATAACCTACTCGTCCAAATGCAAGCCCTACATTTCGAAATTTCCCATTTCCCTCATTTTATTATGTAAAGTTATTATTCGGTTAGTTTCGCTTCGTTGATAATTACTTTACGCATTTGTTAATATGGACGATGACAACATTTATTAGAATTAACGATTGCAAAATTATAATCCCATTTGCTAATAATTCCATTTAATGAAAATAGTAATCGATTTAGATTTTTACCTGTTCCGAAACATCCGTCGGCCGCGAGATAGATTTTGGATTTTATAGGGGTTGTTTATGTAATTTCTCTTTTTTTTTTTTTTTTTCCTCTTTTTTTTTTTTTTTTTTTTTTTTTTTTTTTTTTTTTTTTTTTCTTTTTTTTTCTTTTGTTTTCTTCTTCCATTTTCCTTTACTATTTTGCATTTCTCCTTTCTGTTTCGGTTTGGGTTTCGCCGTCGATGAAGCCCCGCTGTACTACCAGCCGAACACACACACTTCCACGTCTACCCCCCATTCACACCTACCATTTGCCCACCCAACACACACACCGTAACATACACACATATACGCTACTCTTTCTCTCTAACTCTACGCTCCACTCCGGCGCTGGATGGATACCCACAACCGACCGAAAGAACCCCCGGACCAGTAACCCACATCACCGGAGATGTTAAACAACACACACATATAACGACCCACATGCATACCCACACAAAAATTGTTAACGCCCACCGGCCGATCAACACACACACACTAGCTGTCGAAACAGCACACACACACCAACGACACTGAAGAACATACATTTTTACATATACCCGCGATGATTGAACGGCCAATCGGACACATCCTCACGCTGATCGACATCGCTGGAACAACCGGGCAGCACCGCCGGCGACGGCTTGCTCTCTCTCTCTTCTTTCGTTTTTTTTTTCCCTGTTTTCCCCCCTACCACGAATGGACGACGACGATCACTGAACAACACACACATACCTTACACCCACCGAAACACACGTTGAACAACCGATTGAAGCACCCCCTCTACCGGCCGGCCGACGACACCATCGACACATACACCACCGAACAGAGCAGATGAACCACATACTCCTTCATCGATCGCACCCATACACGATGCTCCCACCCACATCTTACCAGAAGAACACACCACTCCGGCGACAATAACGGTGACCATCCCACCCACACCGACCCACTTCCTCGTGTTCCCGTTTTTCTTCCTTTCTTCCGAATTCTCTCGAAGCTATGATATGTATATGTATATACACAATAGTGGGATGAGATCATCTACCCATATATTTATGTATATTATTATTTTAATTTTAATTACATAAATCTCCCCATCAATTCTTGTTAAGTTATTAATTAACCCAAACCTGAAATTAATATTTTGGAAATTGCTAATTAATCCCTAAAGTTTTAAATCAAATTAGGAATGACACGTTTTACCCTATTATTTTCTAGATGTTCAAAAATGCAACTAATGATTATGCGTATGCAATGATCCGGGTCTTATAGTCTGATCTTAATAGTTATAAGTATATCATCCTTTAAGAATACCTTTTGATTATTCAATGAGTGATATAGTGTGGGAAACATTACATAAAAACAAGATAGTGATTCTATGAGTGTAAAACCTAGAGTAGGTCTATCAATATTAATTATGTCATACTCTAACGTCGTGAGGGAGTTGATAAGTTTCAAACTTTGGTCATTCCAAAAGATGTAGCAAGTCCAGATCATTATCATTAAATCCAGTGAGTTCATTCCATTGTGTATTATGTTTGAGCAAGCCTTATTCTTTAATATTGGAACATAATTATTATATGTTTACTTGGGAACATGTCTAGATCATGATTTACATTCTTAAAATTATCTATCTAGACACTTTACATATATCCATGCATGGTGAAATGATTAATCTACTTTTATGCACACTTATATCTAGACATTGCTTATGTTGATCATATCTATATCTCTAGATGATAAAATATAAAATTGACTTCATGATAAAAAGACAGGAGATTTCATATTGAGCTTTATAAGAATATTTATATTGCACATTGATATATATCATTTCAGAAAACATACGAACTTTTATAAAAGAATCAAAAGTGTTTTCAAAGTATATTGCAAAATTCTTAATTTGGTATAATGGACACTGGAAGAACTCGCACCATCGGAGAGATTAAGGCCCCGTTTGGTAACCCATCCCATCCCAGAAATTTCCATTCCATTCCCAGATTTTTGGGAATTCTGTTTGGGAATAGCGTTTGGTAATTTTTGTTTCTGTTTCCATTTCATTCCCATTTGAGAATTGTGCCCACTTTTTTCTTAAGAAATGAGAAACAAAAAAAAGTTGTTTCTCATTATTCCCATTTCATTCCCAAAACCCATGGTCACTATTTACCTACCGGCCGACCACCGCCCGCCGACGCCGACCACCATCGCCGGCCGCCGCCGGTCATCTCCGGCGACCGTCGCCGGTTACCGTCCGGCCGGGAATTTTCCAGCCACTTCCGGCGGTCGCCGGCGGGGGCACCGCCGTCTCCGACGCAGGAGAACCGCCGGCGGCCGTTTGCCGGAGCACCGTCGGCGGCAGCGACGGCGCAGAAGCACCGCCGTCAGGCCAAACAGAAAAGAAAAAAAAAAAAAGATTTTAGGATAAAATCGTTACCAAACACAATTCCCTTCCCAAAACAAAAAAAAAAATTATCGTTACCAAACGTGATTCTATTCCCAAAAAGAAAACAAAATTTCCATCCCATCCCATCCCACTGCTGGAATGGAAACAGAAACAGTTACCAAACGCCACCTAAGTTTCTTATCGAGATCTTAGATCCCTACATAGCAATCTAACAAGAGGTCAATAATTGGACATTTTAACTATTCTTTCAAGAGTTCTTCATTATCTTGAAAATTTTCTTAGTTTCATATTGAAAGGAATCATACTTTTCTATATGTTGTGCTTAATTGATGAATTCATTCTTTACATCGCATGGATTGACTTGATTAAATATTATACGTGATTGTATGCACACCATGTCGCAAATTGATTATAAATTATCACAAAGTTTCCCATATTGATTTTCGTTGAAAAAGGCTAATTGAGTACTATGAACACAATGTTATAGTTTTAACAAAGTACTCATGCCATCTTACTTGTTCTTAATTACTTATTTGTATCATGGCCACCATATTATTCATGCTATATATTCCTTGTGTGATATATAAAAGTAATCGAAAACTTATATAAATAAATGTATTAAACCAAAAACTAGAATTTCATTACAATGTGATTATCATTAGTCTAGTTTACACTTTGCACTACATTGTTTATTTAAAAAATAAAATTTAAGTTGTATTTGAGTACAAACACTAGAAGGCTTATTATTGAAATTCATATTTAAGAGAGTGTTTAGAAGTTGCACCTGGCTTTGTGAGATAGATTACAAAGTCCGTAGTCATCTGTCCACTTAACTAAGATTGTTGAGAGTTTGCATATCATATCAAGATCTTATGTTATAGCTTTGTAAAAAGGATGACACAGAGAATTTTCTAGAGTTGATAGATGAAGAAATCAAATGGAGAGAATTTTGGTTAGACATCCGCTAGATATCTATGGGGAGAAATTTGGAGGATGAATCCAAGATAATAAGTCTATGTGGTCTCAAGCATAAATATATGTTGTTGGGTTTAGTATTTTTGATTATCATACATGTATTTTCTTGTTTGAGAGTTATATCTGTTGGCCCAAAGATCTAACTAAGAGGGAGGTGAATTGAGTAGTTATAAATATTTTAAACATTAAATTCAAATTTAAGATGTCAATTTACCTAATTGATTGTTATTTTGTTAAGCAGCGAAAATATATTTAGTTAAGTGCACACCCAAACAAATAGAAAAGTAACAATGTAGTACACAAGAATTTATCCTGATTCAGTAAGCTAATCTTACCTACGTCTAATCCCCCTCAAGCTTTACAGGGATTCCACAATCCACTAGCATTTGATTCCTTTCTGAGGTAGGAATCAAACACATACAATTTTGATTCTTTTTACAGGCTTAGAATCAACTTTTACAACCCTGATACTTTTCATAGGCTCAGAATCCAGCTTTACAATCCTGAATCTTTCACAGGTTTATAATCAACCTATCACTCTCTCACGCTATTACACTTATCTTTTCACCGGGTTAGGAAGAACCTTTAAAATGCTCAAATTCTCTTATAAGAAGAATTAAAATCTAATATTTTCAAAGGCTAAAGATTAACCTAATTTTTTTTTACAGGCTAAAGATCAAACCCTAATCATTTTTCAGGCTAAAGATTAAACCCCATTTTTTTTCTCAAACTAAATATTAAAACCTAGCTACCCTAATTAGACAACGACCCAAACATGTTTAATCCACTCAAACTCGCAAATACAAAAGATTTGTCAGTTCTTCCTATAAGGAGCTTCTACCACATCAATACAATTATACTGAATTAATGTACCGAAATACTAAGTGATAGATTATATGTGAGACACAAATCTGATTTAAACAATTTAAAGCACGAATAACAATTAATCAGATTTCTTAAATTAAACACTGTTTTTAAAGATTTTCGCAAAATAAGATTTGAAAACGATTTTTCTCAAACAATTTATTCAATCAATTAATCAAATAATCTAAGAAAGCAAAACAAATAGCTTAGAAAGATCTCATCGAAATTCATTCAAAACGATTGTGATAATTCAATAGCGAACACAAACCGATGACAAGAACTTTGAGTGCCTTTGATCAAGAACTCTTTCAATAATATCACTTATAATTTTCAGCGTAAAAATCTCTCTTAGGATAGCCAAAATTTGAATGTTCTTAAATGCCATTTTGGAATCTTGCAGGTCTATAATAATAGACCTAGAACTAAACCTATAACGGTTAGTTTTCAAAAGTTATGACATTAAATGACACTTCAATGTCTCATATATCATATACCTTTAAAATAAGTATGTTCCATTTAAGAATACTTCTAGAAAAACTCAATTTGGTACTTAAAATTTTTTCAAATCAAAATCCTTAAGAATAGGAAGTATTTTATCAATTCAGTTAAGAGAATAAATAAATATGTAGACCAAATAATTAGTAAACACATAATATATGATATATATATATATATATATATATATATATATATATATATATATATATATATATATATATATATAAACTATTAAATTCTCTTGAAAAACTCATTTAAAATTGTAAAACATGAGGTGAATTGACTGCGACCATCGGTAGGTCGACCCAAAAATCGAATCAATCAAAAAATTGACTGCGACTATCGGTTGACTGGCCTACTCTGTAGGTCGATTGCCTGCTTCAATGGTTAGTTTTATGACCGTTTAACTGCTACTGGTCGATTAATTGATTAGACCAGTAGGTTTCTCATTTTTCTCTCATTCGGCTAATGGATTCGTTAGCCGACCGTCGATTAACCGATCCAACCAATAGGTCACCCATGTCACTTCCTTAAGCCATTGTTTTAGTTAGTCGACCGACCCCTTTCGTTAGCTGACCAAATTGACCCAAAAATTCACCATTTGAAGTGTTAAAATAATTTTTTCAATTAGACTCTTAACCAAAAATATTTTAATGACTTAATACTTTATAAAAACCATATTAGGACTCTAAACTTGTCACTACAAGCATATGATTTATTCATTTTCAAGTGTCGTGATCCTAATTCGGGTTGCATTAAGAGTATAAACATAATGAGTTGTTTTCACCTAATTATCTTAAACGTCTTCAATACTCTTCAAATCTTCATTGCCTTCATTTTGCACTCATTATGAATTCTTCAATGATTCTTCTTTTCAATCATTTTTTTTTTCTCATTTCAACATGTGGAATTTAAATTTGAAACCACTCAGTAAAAATATTAGTTTCATAAAACATCAATATTTAATTATCCATAAAAATATTAGGTTCAACAATAATTTTTGTTTGTACTTGAGAAATCCAAGGGAGTGAACCTTGTTAAGCTTTAATCTTTACCTAGATAAAGGAATTAGGAAGTCTAGGGTGTGTGAACCTTGGTAAGAGAGTAACAAGATATATATGTAACTTGCCTTGTGAAACAGTAGCAGGACATAAATGTTGCTTGTCTTGTGAGAGATTGTAGATAAGTATAAACGTACTTTACTCTGTAAGAGAAATACAAGGTATAAACGTAGCTTACCTTGTGAGAGAGCAGCAAAGCCTAAATATATCTTGCCTTGTGAGAGATTGTAACAAGATATAAATATACCTTGTCTTGTGAAAGTGTAACTGTTTGCTTTTCATCGGGGAAGCAAATCCAAGTTATAGTGATTAGAACCCTCCACAGAAGCTTAGAGGAGTAGACGTATGAAAACTAATCTTTGTCGAGCTAGTATAAAAATCCTTGTGTCATGTGATTGTGTGTCTCTATCTCTACCCTCCCATTATTATTTTGTTTTCTTTTTATATGTTTTTTGTGTTGTGGTTACTTTACTCCGTTGCCTTATATTGTTAAATAAATTACCCACACTAAAATGAGAGAAACAATCTATCTGTAGAATCATTTCATATTAGATTATATTCATTACATACTAAAGGGATTGCTTGAAGTGATTTAAGATTGTAGAAATTACGGGAAATCGAAAAAGTCCTTGACCCAATTCACCCCGTCCTGGATCAAGTCTGGACCAACAGTCTCCTGCTATGTCTACCATGAACAAGGGGAACTCCGATGTACACTCCCAAGTCCTTAGTAAGACTAGTCTCCGATCTCCTACTAATCTTTCTAGCACGGATCTTAGGTATATTAGGGGATATAAAGAGTTTTAAGTTGCTAATGTTCACTTGTTCTCCCTAAAGAGGTGGTGAAATAGTCCAGGATATTCAAAATACTATCATAGTAGTTTTCCCTCGTTTTATAAAACTGAATGAGGGCATCTACAAATAAAATGTGGTAATGGTCAGGCCTTTTTTAGAGGCTTAAGGCCCTTCCATTTTCTTTGAAGAGTATTTTTCATAATTAGGTTTGACAAATACTCCATGCATGAGACAAAAAGATATGGTGAAAGCCGGTCACCCAGGCAAAGGCCTTGCATAAGTTTGAAATCTTTAAGGTTGCATTTGATACATGAGATTCGAGATGAGATTGAAATGGCCATGGCAATTGTCATTTCATTCCTATATTTGGTATATGAGATTAAATTTCATTCTCATTATCAAGAATTTCCTAATTCCATAAAACATGAGATTAATCAATACCAAAATAAATTTGGTATTGATTAATTCCAATTACATGAGATTAGATTTTAATCATTTGTCGAATGAAAAACAAGACGAAATACTAATGAAATATTTGAATTTGAATAAAATTTAATTAAATTAACTATTATACTGTTTGAAAATTTAATTAGATTATTATTTTACCCTTTAATCTCATTCCAATACCACATATAATCATTTTTGTTATTAAACATAAGAATGGTAATGATCATTCTATTCTATTATCATATTAATTCTAATTCTATTATCATTCTATTTCATTAATAGAATTCCAGCATTCCAACGTACCAAACGTAAGCGATTTGCTATTCTAAATGACCGACAGGCCAGCTTGAGACGCATTTCATAATTAAGGTACTCCACTTAGGTGGAAAATTAAAAGGGGCAAGTGAATCTTCAAGAAGTTGATAGGATCATAAATGTTTTCTTGATCAAGTTTCAGAAGTTAATAACAATATCGCCAATCGTCATCTTCCACACGATAAAACTACCCCAGCAAGGATTGATGATATCTTAAAGAAGTCTCAATCCGCATACGAAGATTTTTATCACCATTTTATAGTTAATATTACATAGATTAGGAGCAAAATTTACTAATCATTTGTGCAGTGTCAATTTTGGGAATAAGAGCCTCCAAAGTTTTGTCATGAAGATAAATAAAGAATCTAAATCATTTCATCTCAACTTCGTTTAGGTTGTGTTTAGATAAGGTATTTGTGGGGAGAATTTCATTTATTTAGAGAATTTTAAAATTCTTTTTTGACAAATCCTTTATTTGGATTTTAGGAGGGAGGAAATTGTAAAATCATTTTATCTAAAAGAAAAAGAGTAAGATGAGGCATTTTGAAATAATATACTTTTTTTTTTTTTTTTTCCAGGTGTCATTTGCAAAATCCATCCAAGGAAGGATTTGTGAAATCAGAGGCCCTCTTCTCTCATCTTCGCGACACAACCCTTCACTCTTGAGGCCCTTCCCTTCGCCGCCAATTTGCACCTTCGTCATCCTCTTCTTCTTAATTGTCTTAATTCGTTGTATGCTTCTTCTTTCATCGTCCTCTTCTTCGTCGTCTTCTTCTTCTTAATCATCTTCGTTCATTGTTTGCTTCTTCTTCGCCGTCGCCGTCGTAGGGTTTCATTGTCGTCACCGTCTCTTTCTCCTTCGCCTTCTCCTTCTCATTTGCCATCTCCTTCTCCTTCTCTTTGATCTCAAATTCATCAACATTCGATTTAGGGTTCGGCGCAATGGGTTCCAATTTGATATTTGCAATCGTCGATGGCTTGTTCCGAATCTTCTTGTTCCGATTTGAGATTCACAATCGTCGATGTTCTACAGATTCACAATTTCTTTGGCTTTTCTTCGTCGCAATCGTCGGTGGCTTGTTCCAAATCTTCTTAGTTAGTTTGTTAGTTTAATTTATTAATTCAGTTGTTTAATTGAAAATTATACACTTTACCCCTCAAAGTTTGAGCAAATTATAGATGTGTGTGAAAATATAAATTGAAATATAAATTATAATATATTGTTTTTAAAAAAAATATTATTTAGTTAATTAATTGAGGAGTTGACTCCCAGAAATGGAACAAACAGCAACAAACTTCGCTTCGGTCCCTACTGTAAGTTTTTAATTTAGTTGTTTAATTAAAAAATGTGCACTTTGGCCCCTCAAAGTTTGACAAATTACACATGTGGAAAAATATAAATTCAAATAGAAATTATAATAGATTGTTTTTTTAAAAAATTGTTAGTTAATTAGTTTATTGTTTTAATGTGTTTGAAAAAAATTAAATTATTGACTAATTTAAAAATAAATAAAATGAAAAGAATTAAAAAATATACACGGTGAGAGATTTGTATCGTTCAAGGATGCTGGAGGAATACACTTATCATATCAACCATTCAGAGATTATGGTGGATAATTGCAAATAATATAATATTCTAATAGTGCGTCAATTGGCTAGAACAATGCCAATAGACACGCCGCATAACTTTCAGATGGCATTGCATCGCTACCGCAAAGAAAATAACCGAATGCGAATTCGAATTTTTTGACATGAGCTTGAAACGACGGCACGTGAGCGTCTCGAACAAGGTTTGTTTGCCGAAGCACATACTTACATGAGATGTGTAAAAAATCCTCAATATCAGTAGATATTGAAATGTCTGATGATGAGAGTAATGTTTAATATTTTTGACTTGGTGAATTAAAATTTAACTATTTATTTGATTTGAAGTCTAATGTATCGTTTCTACGTTAAATTATAATAACGCTACTTCTACCAGACTACTGACTTTCTCTTTTTCAATTGATGTATGGTATTGGGTTTGCTTTTTTTAATTAAGTCTTGTATACATAAGTTCTAAAACATCATTTTTCAATAATTATGTTTTAAAAAAACTATTTGTTTTTTGTACACTCATAATGTGCAGTATAATATTTATAAAGAAACTGTTCAGCCTTTTATTTTCGTGATGTCTTTACATATTAAGTCAAGTGAAGAAAGCTTATTTGGTTTTTCAAGTGAGGAGAACTCATATGGTGTTTGGGATTGACCTGGACCGTGGAATCATCAAAGATGTTGGGTTATACAACCATATTATGATAACTATTGAAGTAATCAAGATACCAACCCAATAGAGTATCGCGTCGGTCTACGCCAAGAATGGGAATACAGGGTGAATAAGTCTAACAACTTTGTATTTTGTTTGAGAGAACTTAATGTACTATTGCCGTATCGTCGAAGTCTTCAGATGCCTAGACGATGTATAATTGATGACACAACCGAAATTGAAGATGCTATTACACGAATTTGTCAGGAGAATAATCGAATGTTGTTACGCAGTAATAGATATTATCTACTACAACCAGCCAATGAAATGGTTGCCACAAGCAACAAAGCTCTCTCTCCAAACGAATAGCATAACGTTATAAATAACAATAAATATTTGTCTGAAGGGTACATGTCCAATGAAGAATAAAGTATTTTTGGCAGTTCAATTGTCTTTTTAAGTTTTTTTTTTTTTGTTACTATTTTCGTGATGTTATGTACTGTATTTCTTATGTATTGTCTTTGTTATGAGTTTTGTAATAAACACCATTAAGCATGTTTCTAATTTATGTAATGTTTGTTTCTTATTTTTATAATTAATTGTACTTGTTAACGCGTTTAATTTCAATATGATGTTTATGATTATTTTAAATTGTTTCACATTTAATATTATACTCTTTCAATGTGCTCCATAATCTATTAGGTGAAATAAATGAAATTATCCATTAGTTAAGTGATGTTTCAATTGATAGGTGGTGGTGTTTGTTATGTATTGTCTTCATTATACCTTGTCTGCATCATGTCTGCCTTCGAAAAATAATGTTTCAAATTCATGATGAATAAATATGTATATACAAGTCTCGAAGATAGAGTAGAAAATACAACAAACGTGTATAATAATGTACATTGATATGTATTTCCATTGAAAGCTATTGATCTATCGTATATATTGCTTCTGAAATGGATACATAATTTGAATGGGAGATCGAATAAAAAATTGTTAGACATTATGCGGAGTAGCAATATGTATCTATTTCAGAAGCAATATATACGATAAATCAATAGCTTTCTAAAGCTACAAATGTTACAAAAAAACTATTTACAAAAAAATGTATTTACATTCCTATAGCTAAACTAGCAACTATATAACTAACTATGTACCGCAACCCCTACGTCGGATGTTCTTTCGCCCTTGGCTTTGAGCAATAGGAGGCTCCTCAGCCTCTTCATGAATCTGTGTAACTTGTTCAAAGTCCATGAACGACTGTTGCATCATCTTCGGACCTTCCACGACGTCCTCGAACCATGGCACCAGTGACACTTGTCTTTCTAATCTTGTGGGTTGAACAAATGCCATCGGAGGAATCACGCTTGAAGTTGAGACAATTTCGTCCATTGGTAGGGTGACGAATGACGATGATGGCTATATACCTAGCTACGATGTGTAATGCGAATAAGGGTAATGGATCTGGTATATATCGGATGGCCCAACATCATCACCCATGCCGTACATGCTAGATGGTGCGGCATCAGCACCCATGTTGTACGATGTAGAAGGTCCGGCAACACCCACACTACCTGGACGGTAGGTGTCAAAAGTCCATGGTTGAGGAGTAGCCTGAGGAGATGGAGGCATATGGCGCGATACCTTATGATACACCGCCGACGAGGTGGCATCGTAGACGGCATGAGCCAACTCTTCGTATGAGTTCATAGTACGCGTCCACGGAGAAAAATAACTCATGCACATCAGCTGCGATACCTCCAGATCCTACGAAACACATATAATCGTTAAGTTAATATATGAACAATAACAATATAATAAAACTCATATAACTAAACAGATGGTATACTCAATATGATTATACCTCTAACACCGCTTGTCCTCCTGTTGTTAGATACCTGAACTCAGGTTAGTACTCTGGGTTAATCAAGAACTTTCGTGTGATTCTCCAATATCAGTCCATGTATTATTGGTCAACCTCTATATCTTGCTCCAAGCTACCCACATCTGGTACTCGTCATCTATTCCATGCAACTATATGTGCGTAGTGCATTTCAGCCCAGTTCGCACCAAAGTGTCCTCATCGAGTAATTTTGTGTAAGTTCTTATCCATAAGTACCGGCTGAGGAATCCCTTGTCAATAACCAAACTGTCGTAGCACGCACAGGGGATACGTGTACTCGACGATCCCATAGCAAACGAGGGGCAACGTTGCAATCCATATATCTTCCTCATCTCTAGTATGTAGAGGCAAAGTCGACAGGATATAGTGTATCCAAATGACCTGTAAAACAAAATATAAATAAACAAATAAAAAAAATTAAAATTTCAATGTAGCAGAATAACTAACCTCATTATTTTGCAACCGATCTAATTGATCGCGATAGACCACCAAAACATGAATTGACAAGTTTTCCAAATTAAACTTAAGGGTCCACCTGTACACCAAAAATATAAACCATAAGTTTAATATCCATAAATAAATATCCATTACATGAAAAATGAAATTAAAAAGAAAATACTAATTACTTACCAGGCACCCCTTGGAGCAGCTGGGAGCGTCAAGCCCTTATCGAAGTCCAACTCTTCGAATAATATATCATAATGGGGGAAAGGGACACTTTTAGGTTGAAGCATCGGCAACCGCTCTTAGGCCCCACACTCTAACAAAAATAGGCAGCCGACTATGCCTTTCGTCTTGGCCTTCGACGCCTTACATAGATAGCGGTAGAGGACCGCTAGTGTGGCACCGCCCCAACTATACTTGATGATAGGTGTCAAGTCACCAAGTAGTGGGAGGTAGGATAGCTTGACGCTGTTATGCGATTTATCTGGAAGCAACATTTGGCCAAGCATAATCAAGCAATACACACGTGTGTAGCAATGCATAACCTCCTCGTCGGCATCTTTAGGAACTTGGGCGAAAGTTCTCCATAACTACTTAAGGTTCAAACAATCATTCCTAATCTTGTCCACTGACGGTTCTACTTTGAAGAGCTGGGGGCAAAGTGCTTGCAACTGTTTACCAATCGTGAGTCATCAGGGCCAATAACCGGTTCTCCATGCACAGGTAACCCCAACAAGACAACCATGTCCTGTGGTGTGATGGTCATCTCCCGGACAATAGATGGAAATATGCGTCTCTGGATACCATCTGTCTACCAACGCGTTTATGAGGGCCCTATCTAACCGCTTCGGCCAAAACCTGTATGGGCCGTACAAACTGGCTAATTTTATCAGCTGTATAACTCGAGGGGGGTGTTTTTCTCTCCGCCCCTACATAAAATCCAACACAGTCAAGAGAATCAATATCTTGAAACATTATTTAAGACACAATAAATAACATTAAAATTTTAAAAAACTAAAATAAAAAAATTAATGCAATAGCTTAAATATTTATCTACGTTGTTCAGACTAATTCGGACCTATGCTCCGCCTGCAGGTGTAGAACTGAAGCATCTACGAGCCTAGGGATTGACATAGCTGAAATTTGTTCCCGCAACACTTATGTCAAATTGGTCAATACGAAATTAAAATTTAATCACATTTTCATTAAAAAGAAATGTGTGCGACAAGTGCATAGAATTTATAACATATAAAAGTTGACATAACAAACAAATAAAGTAGCATAAACATTCATTACAATGAACCGACAAGATCAATTGGGTGTATGGCGGGGTAGGGATGGACACTTCCGCCCATCATGTCCAGTCTAGGAACATAAACCATACCGATTTATCATTATTTTTCGTGACTAATCCATCTTATTTTGAATGCGAGTGAAATTTGGTCGACCACGATGCACAACTTGAAGTCTGTTATGGTTTGGAATCAAGTTTGAAAAATTGATCTGTGGCTAGTTGTCCTTGTGAATAATCGGCCGGAACGATGACTTCCACACCATCAATTGATTTGTCATCTTGTACTTAGCTGCAATATACTGGAATGCATCAACTTCACTATAATCGGTGGCTGCAAGCATATGGGAGCATGAATATCGCCAAATTTTATACTTCTCACATGTGTAATCCACGTTATCCCCCAATGTGACTTGGTCAGCAATTAAGCCCCCAGTGAGCGTCTTTCTAGTTTTCACATGGTAGATCACATTCCCTCTAGAAAAAATATCATATTTAATTAAGATATGTGTGGCAACAATTATATGTAACGTGAAAAAACTTAAATAATAAATACTAACTTACCGATTGAATATTTGAATCTTATATGTTTTAGACTTGGCTTGAAATTTATGTATTTTTTGAACGACTTGATTAGCATATCGGTAACTATTGACTGAGTCTTTTAGAGCTTATTGTCGACCAATATCAAAGTATTTAACCATCTTATAGAACGTAATCTTCACGGATGCAGTAATTGGTACATTTCTTGCACCCTTTAGGTAATTGTTAAATATCTCTGCGTAATTGGTCGTCATCACTCCCCAATGCTTACCATCGTCGTGTGCCCTAGTCCATTTGTAAGCTGGAATATCGTTCAACCATGCATGCGCCCGAATATCAATTTTTTTTATCACTTCCATGATAGCATCGTATTTTCGAATTTATCTCGCAGCACCCGCATTCCAAGCAAGATCTTTGAGATGCTAATTTTGAGCAATCTTATTGAAATTGCTGTAAAGGTGCCGCAAAAAAATCGATGATATCGGGGAAGGGGGCTCGTTCTATTGATTAAACTAGAGACTGTCAACCGCACTAGTAATGCTGGCCTGTCTATCAGATATCAATGTCACCTCAGGACGATCACCGATAATATAATGCTTAAGCATGTAGATGAACCAATGCCAGCAACGATAGTCCTCCATCGGTACGACGGCAAAAGCCAAAGGATAGCACTTATTGGATGACGTCATTTTAATGACGATTAAGATCTTACCCTTGTATTTACCATACAAGTGGGTCCCGTCAATCGTGATCATGGGCCGATAATAACGCCATCTGTCAACTGAAGCTTTGAATGCCCAAAATACTATGTCGAACGTCCTGTAGCCAGGCATATCAATCAACACAGTGCTTTACTCGACAATCGTACCCAGATTGTAATGTTGCAACGCGACCATAAACTTCGACAACTTCCCATATGATTCGTCCCAATCTCTAAACAAGATCTCGATGGCTTTAGATCTAGTCAACCAAGCTTTTTCAATAGGAGATGGTGAATCCCTAAGACTCCTTGACGTAAGCCACAATGATGCCAATTTTCAATTCTGGATCCTGTTCGACTTGTTCAAGTATTAGGTTCGAAATGAGTCCAGAATCCAAAATTTTATGATCTACAACAGTATGATTATAGAAACATATGTGTTTCCCCTCATACTGCGTAATCTGAAGCATACTGTGGATTTTTTTCCTACTCGCCTGCAACCTCCAACCGCATCCATGCAAACAATAAACCGACCAGAGCTTCTTATTCATTTCGAACACATAAAACTCTTTGTTCTTCTTGACATGATAATATTTGACGGTCTGCTGGACATGTTCTTGTCTTGAAAGACCATACCAGTACAAAATTCATCTATCTCCAGTGTACAGAAATTCTTCCGCAACTTTGTCTTGTATTTCACCATGTCATCGTTGTTACCCCAATCCAAGTTATTGAAAAATGGAATAACACTGTCTAACTCTAATTATTGATTCTGACTCCCTTGCCTGCTAGGCCTAGTATCTAAATCTTCGTCTGGCTCAAACGTAACATCAGCATCTAACTCTTCTTTTGACATACCGTGACGACTATCAATTGTATCAAACTCACCACCATAATTACTTGTGTTGGAAGAGCAGAGATGGTGCCATGATCATGATCAATCATACTATGAGAATGATCTTGTTCTGGAATATAAGGGATGGGACAGTGTAATTAAACTTAAGTAATTGGTGGTGCGATATGGGAGTACTGTGGGAATGATATTGTTCTTGAATTTAAGGGGGTGGGACAGTGTAATTAGATTGGACTGCTTGGGAGTACGACATGGGAATATTATAGCCAAAAAATTGCCCATTAGATTGGGTACTGTACGAATTAAAACTCTGAGACATTAAGTTGGTAAAATGACCACTTTGGGGGAAAAAATTCAGACCATCATCAAATGTTCGTTCTACCTCTACATACACCTCAACAGTAAGAAACAAGGGTATGTAAAGAGGTAACTCAAGTACTTAGTTTAATGCTGAGTCGTCTCCGATAGAAAATAAAGTATATTTATAATTCGCCCTAAAAAGAGCTATCGGCATCCTACACTTTAGTTTCAAATTTCCAATAGCCCCATCCTCAAGAACACATGGTTTTAGCATCTCAATTAATTCATTTAAGGTTATTCCCCTGCGGACAATCAAAGATTTTACAGCTGATGTATTGTAACAAACCCTGAACTCGGTACCTTCCAGTATTCTACCACCCCAATACAATAACAACCGAACGTAATCCATTTCAAGCGACTATCATTTCACAAGGCAAAACAAAACAAGAAAATATTATCGTAAACTAAAACTCAATCACAAAAGTATGTTCATATACCAATGTTTATAGTGTTAATTTTTATGGGTTTGAGTAATTTATTTTCAATTCTTAACATTTTACTTATTTTTAATTTATTCAATAATTATTTTAATTTTAACTCTAAATCGAATATAAATTTCACATCAAGTTAATATTAACTCGATAGATTCAATTAATTTGAGGGACCAAAGTGCACAATTTGTAATTACACATTTTTTAATTAAACAAGTAAATTAAAAAATTGAACTAACTAACAAGTTTTAATTAAATATTTTATAATTAAATAACTAAATTCAAAAATTGAACTAATTAATTAACAATTTTAACTAAATTAAAAAATAATCTACCTAACAATTTATTTTAAAACAATATATTAAATTTATATTTCTCTAATTGTCATACTTTGAGGGACGAAAGTGCATATTTTTCAGGTTAATTTAAGTTTTATTTTTTAAGTTACTCGTTTAATTAAAAAATAATCGACTTTAACTTATCAGAATCATGCTTGAAAATATCTTTTTTCCCATCTGAAATAATCAAGATATTATTGTAGATGAGAAATAATTTATTTCAAAGCCTGATCCTGATAAGTTAAAGACGATTATTGATAAAATTGATAAGTTAAACTTATATAAAATAATATTTGTAACAAATTAAACTCGTTATATATACTTGAAAAATTAAATTTATATTTTGAAAATATTATTTTATATAAGTTTAATATTTTATGTTTTTCTAATTTGTCAAACTTTTAGGAGCCAAAGTGCATATTTTTAATTAAACAACTAAATTAAAAAATTAAACTCAAATTAACTTACAATTTATTTTAAAACAATATATTAAAATTTATATTTTTCCAATTTATCAAACTTTGAGGGACCAAAGTGCACAATTTGTAATTACACATTTTTGAATTAAACAAGTAAATTAAATAATTTAACTAACTAACAAGTTTTTTTTTTCTTTTCAAAACAATATATTAATTTATATTTTCCCACACATATGTAATTCGCTCAAAAATAAAACAAGTTTAATTTGTTACAAATACATACCCGATGCAGGTTTTTCAACTTCATCAAAGTCGATAAATTAAAGTCGATTATTGATGAAGTTGAAAACCTGCATCAGTTACGTATTTGTAACAAATTAAACTCGTTATATATACTTGACAAATTAAATTTATATTTTGAAAATATTATTTTATATAAGTTTAATATTTTATATTTTTCTAATTTATCAAACATTTAGGGGCCAAAGTGCATATTTTTAATTTAACAACTAAATTAAAAAAATTAAACCCAAATTAACTTACAATTTATTTTAAAACAAAATATTAAAGTTTATATTTTAATTTATACGTTTCCAATTTGTCAAACTTTGAGAGGCCAATGTGCACAATTTTTAATTAAACAAGTAAATTAAAAAATTGAACTAACTAACAAATTTTTTTTTTTTTAAATAATATATTAATTTATATTTTCCAACACATATGTAATTTACTCAAACATAAAACGAGTTTAATCTATTACAAATACGTAGCTGATGCAGGTTTTTCAATTTCATCAAAATCGATAAATTAAAGTCAATTATTGTTGAAATTGAAAACTTGCATCGACTACGTATTTGTAACAAATTAAACTCGTAATATATACTTGAAAAATTAAATTTATATTTTAAAATATTATTTTATATAAGTTTAATATTTTATATTTTTCTAATTTGTCAAACTTTTAGGGGTCAAAGTGTGTATTTTTTAATTAAACAACTAAATTGAAAAATTAAACTCAAATTAACTTACAATTTATTTTAAAACAATATGTTAAAATTTATATTTTAATTTATAGTTTTCCAATTTGTCAAACTTTGAGGGGGGCCGAAATGCACAATTTTTAATTAAATATTTTTTTAATTAAACAACTAAATTCAAAAATTAAGCTAACTAATTAACAATTTTATCTAAATTCAAAAATAAACTAACTAACAATTTAATTTAAAACAATAGATTAAAATTTATATTTCTATAATTCCCATACTTTGAGGGGCCAAAGTGCAGTTACAAATACGTAACCGATGCAAGTTTTTCAACTTCCATCAAAGTCGAGAAGTTAAAGTCGATTATTGACAAAGTTGAAAACCTGCACCGGCTACGTATTTATAACAAATTAAACTCGTAATATATACTTGACAAATTCAATTTATATTTTTAAAATATTATTTTATATAAATTTAATATTTTATGTTTTTCTAATTTGTCAAACTTTTAGGAGCCAAAGTGCATATTTTTAATAAAACAACTAAATTAAAAAATTAAACTCAAATTAACTTACAATTTATTTTAAAACAATATATTAAAATTTATATTTTTTCAATTTGTCAAACTTTGAGGGACCAAAGTGCACAATTTGTAATTACACGTTTTGGAATTAAACAAGTAAATTAAAAGATTTAACTAACTAACAAGTTTTTTTTTAAACAATATATTAATTTATATTTTTCCACACATGTGTAATTTGCTCAAATATAAAACGAGTTTAATTTCTTACAAATACGTAGCCGATGTAGGTTTTTCAATTTCATCAAAGTCGATAAATTAAATTCGATTATTGATGAAGTTGAAAACCTGCATCAGTTACATATTTGTAACAAATTAAACTCGTAATATATACTTGACAAATTAAATTTTTATTTTGAAAATATTATTTTATATAAGTTTAATATTTTATATTTTTCTAATTTATCAAACATTTAAGGGCCAAAGTGCATATTTTTAATTTAACAACTAAATTAAAAAATTAAACTCAAATTAACTTACAATTTATTTTAAAACAATATATTAAATATTGTATTTTAATTTATATTTTTCCAATTTGTGAAACTTTGAGGGACCAATGTGCACAATTTTTAATTACACATTTTTGAATTAAACAAATAAATTAAAAAATTGAACTAACTAACAAGTTTTTTTTTTTTTTTTAAATAATATATTAATTTATATTTTCCAACACATGTATAATTTACTCAAACATAAAACGAGTTTAATTTGTTACAAATACGTAGCCGATGTAGGTTTTTCAATTTCATCATAGTCGATAAAGTAAAGTCGATTATTGATGAAATTGAAAACCTGCATCTACTACGTATTTGTAACAAATTAAACTCGTAATATATACTTGACAAATTAAATTTATATTTTGAAAATATTATTTTATATAAGTTTAATATTTTAATATTTTATATTTTTCTAATTTGTCAAACTTTTAGGGGCCAAAGTGTGTATTTTTTAATTAAACAACTAAATTAAAAAATTAAACTCAATTTAACTTACAATTTATTTTAAAACAATATGTCAAAATTTATATTTTAATTTATAGTTTTCCAATTTGTCAAACTTTGAGGGGGGCCGAAGTGCACAATTTTTAATTAAATATTTTTTTAATTAAACAACTAAATTCAATAATTAAGCTAACTAATTAACAATTTTATCTAAATTCAAAAATTAATTAACTAACAATTTAATTTAAAACAATACATTAAAATTTATATTTCTATAATTGTCAAACTTTGAGGGGCCAAAGTGCAGTTACAAATACGTAGCCGATGCAAGTTTTTCAATTTCATCGAAGTCGAGAAGTTAAATTCGATTATTGATGAAGTTGAAAACCTGCACCGGCTATGTATTTGTAATAAATTAAACTCGTTATATATACTTGACAAATTAAATTTATATTTTGAAAATATTATTTTATATAAGTTTAATATTTTATGTTTTTCTAATTTGTCAAACTTTTAGGAGCCAAAGTGCATATTTTTAATTAAACAACTAAAATAAAAAATTAAACTCAAATTAACTTACAATTTATTTTAAAACGATATATTAAAATTTATATTTTAATTTATATTTTTCCAATTTGTCAAACTTTGAGGAAGCAAAGTACACAATTTGTAATTACACATTTTTGAATTAAACAAGTAAATTAAAAAATTTAACTAACTAACAAGTTTTTTTTTTAAAAAACAATATATTAATTTATATTTTCCCACACATGCGTAATTTGCTCAAACATAAAACAAGTTTAATTTGTTACAAATACGTAGCCAATGCAGGTTTTTCAATTTCATCAAAGTCGATAAATTAAAGTCGATTATTGATGAAGTTGAAAACCTGCATCAGTTACGTATTTATAACAAATTAAACTCGTTATATATACTTGACAAATTAAATTTATATTTTGAAAATGTTATTTTATATATGTTTAATATTCTATATTTTTCTAATTTGTCAAACTTTTAGGGGCCAAAGTGCATATTTTTTAATTGAACAACTAAATTAAAATATTAAACTCATCTTAAATTACAATTTATTTTAAAACAATATGTTAAAATTTATATTTTAATTTATAGTTTTCCAATTTGTCAAAATTTGAGGGGGGCCGAAGTGCACAATTTTTAATTAGATATTTTTTTAATTAAACAACTAAATTCAAAAATTAGGCTAACTAATTAACAATTTTATCTAAATTCAAAAATAAACTGACTAACAATTTAATTTAAAACAATACATTAAAATTTATATTTCTATAATTGTCATACTTTGAGGGGCTAAAGTGCAGTTACAAATACGTAGCCGATGCAAGTTTTTCAATTTCATCGAAGTCGAGAAGTTAAATTCGATTATTGACGAAGTTGAAAACCTGCACCTGCTACGTGTTTGTAATAAATTAAACTCGTTGTATATACTTGACAAATTAAATTTATATTTTGAAAATATTATTTTATATAAGTTTAATATTTAATGTTTTTCTAATTAATCAAACTTTTAAGAGCCAAAGTGCATATTTTTAATTAAACAACTAAAATAAAAAATTAAACTAAAATTAACTTACAATTTATTTTAAAACAATATATTAAAATTTATATTTTTCCAATTTGTTAAAACTTTGAGGGACCAAAGTGCACAATTTGTAATTAGACATTTTTGAATTAAACAAGTAAATTAAAAAATGTAACTAATAACAAGTTGTTTTTTTTTTAAAACAATATATTAATTTATATTTTTCCACACATGTGTAATTTGCTCAAACATAAAACGAGTTTAATTTGTTACAAATACGTAACCAATGCAGATTTTTCAACTTCATCAAAGTCGATAAATTAAACTCGATTATTGATGAAGTTGAAAACCGGCATCAGTTACATATTTGAAACAAATTAAACTCGTTATATATACTTGACAAATTAAATTTATATTTTGAAAATATTATTTTATATATGTTTAAGATTCTATATTTTTCTAATTTGTCAAATTTTTTTTAGGGGCCAAAATGCATAATTTTTTAATTAAACAACTAAATTAAAATATTAAACTCAAATTAACTTACAATTTATTTTAAAACAATATGTTAAAATTTATATTTTAATTTATAGGTTTCTAATTTGTCAAACTTTGAGGGGGGCCGAAGTGCACAATTTTTAATTAAATATTTTTTTTAATTAAACAACTAAATTTAATAATTAAGCTAACTAATTAACAATTTTATCTAAATGCAAAAATAAACTAACTAACAATTTAATTTAAAATAATAAGTTAAAATTTATTTTTCTATAATTGTCATATTTTGAGGGAGCAAAGTGCAGTTACAAATACGTAGCCGATGCAGGTTTTTCAACTTCATCAAAGTCGAGAAGTTAAAGTCGATTATTGATGAAGTTGAAAATCTGCATCGGTTACGTATTTGTAATTAATTAAACTTGTTATATATACTTGACAAATTAAATTTATATTTTGAAAATCTTATTTTATATAAGTTTAATATTTTATGTTTTTCTAATTTGTCAAACTTTTAGCAGCCAAAGTGCATATTTTTAATTAAACAACTAAATTAAAAAATTAAACTCAAGTTAACCTGCAATTTATTTTAAAACAATATATTAAAATTTATATTTTTCCAATTTGTCAAACTTTGAGGGACCAAAGTGCACAATTTGTTATTACACATTTTTTAATTAAACAACTAAATTAAAAACTTTAACTAACTAACAAGTTTTTTTTTTTAAAACAATATATTAATTTATATTTTCCCACACATATGTAATTTGCTCAAACATAAAACGAGTTTAATTTGTTATAAATACGTAGCCGATACAGGTTACGTATCAAAGTCGATTATTGATGAAGTTAAAAACCTGCATCAGTTACATATTTGTAACAAATTAAACTCGTTATATATACTTGACTAACTAAATTTATATTTTGAAAATATTATTTTATATATGTTTAATATTTTATATTTTTCTAATTTGTCAAACTTTTAGGGGCCAAAGTGCTTATTTTTTAATTAAACAACTAAATTAAAATATTAAACTTAAATTAACTTACAATTTATTTGAAAACAATATGTTAAAATTTATATTTTTCTAATGTGTCATACTTTGAGGGGTCAAAGTGCACAATTTTTAATTAAATATTTTTTTTAATTAAAAAACTAAATTCAAAAATTAAACTAACTAATTAACAATTTATCTAAATTAAAAAATAAGCTCAGTAACAATTTATTTTAAAACAATACATTAAAATTTATATTTCTTTAATTGTCATATTTTGAGGGGCCAAAGTGCAGTTACAAATACGTAACCGATGTAGGTTTTTGAACTTCATCAAAGTCGATAAATTAAAGTCGATTATTGATGAAGTTGAAAACCTACATCGGCTACGTATTTGTAACAAATTAAACTTGTTATATCTACTTGACAAATTAAATTTATATTTTAAAAATATTATTTTTGTAAGTTTAATATTTTATGTATTTCTAATTTGTCAAATTTTTAGGGGTCAAAATGCATATTTTTAATTAAACAACTAAATTAAAAAATTGAACTCAAATTAACTTACAATTTATTTCAAAACAACATATTAAAATCGATATTTTAATTTATATTTTTTTAATTTGTCAAACTTTGAGGGCCTAAAGTACACAATTTGTAATTACACATTTTTGAATTAAATAAGTAAATTAAAAAATTGAATTAACTAACAAGTTTTTTTAAAACAATATCTTAATTTATATTTTTCCACACGTAATTTACTCAAACATATAACGAATTTAATTTGTTACAAATACGTAGCCGATGCAGGTTTTTAAACTTCATCAAAGTCGATAAGTTAAAGTCGATTATTGATAAAGTTGAAAACTTGTTTCAGCTACGTATTTGTAACAAATTAAACTCATTATATCTATTTGATAAATTAAATTTATATTTTAAAAATATTATTTTATATAAGTTTAATATTTAATATTTTTCTAATTTATCAAACTTTTAGGGGCTAAAGTGCATATTTTTTAGTTAAACAACTAAATTAAAAATTTAAACTTAAATTAACTTACAATTTATTTTAAAACAATATATTAAAATTTATATTTTTCCAAATTGTTAAACTTTGAGGGGTCAAAATGCACAATTTTTAATTAAATATTTTTAATTAAACAACTAAATTCAAAAATTAAACTAACTAATTAACAATTTTAACTAAATTAAAAAATAAATTAACGAACAATTTATTTTAAAACAATACATTAAATTTTATATTTTTCTAATTGTCATATTTTGGGGGGGCCAAAGTGCATATTTTTAATTAAACATTTTTTATTCTTCAAAGATTTATGGGCTGAAAATACTTTTTGGTAATTAGATCTAATGGGCCCTAACATAAAAATGACTAATTAACAATTTTTTTTAAACAATATATTATAATGTGTATTTCAATATATATTTCCCCATAAAATGTACATTCTTTAATTAAATAACTAAATTAACTAACAAATTAAATTAACTAAATTACTAACAAATTAAACAAGTTGACTGATTAACTAACAAATTAAATTAATTAATTAATTAACAAATTAAACAAGTAGAGGATTCTGGTTAAACAAGTAAAAAACATACTAATCAAACTAACAAATAAATTAAATAAAAAAATCAAAACAAACTTACTTTTATAGTAGGAGCAAGAAATTGTGAAATTTGTTAAATTTTGAACACTTAGAAAGAGTATGAGGAAGAAGGCAGTCGGACAGTATGAATGAAGAAGTATGAATGAAGAAGGAGGGGGCTTGCCCCCCATAATTTAAATAGGCGTTTGGTCCCGGCATTAACAACACCGGGATACTTGGGTTTTGCAAATAACTTCACATACACATGTTTTCAGAAAATATTTTTTAAAATAATATTTATTTTGTAAAGAACTCAAAGGGCATTGGCCTTCTAAATAACTCTACAAAGTAAATCCTAATATATTTAGGCCTTGTTTGGTAACCCATCCCATCCTAGAAATTCCCATTCCATTCCCAGATTTTTGAGAATTCTGTTTGGGAATAGCGTTTGGTAATTTTTGTTTTTGTTTCCATTTCATTCCCATTTGAGAATTGTGCCCACTTTTTTCTTAAGAAATGAGAAACAAAAAAAAGTTGTTTCTCATTATTCCCATTTCATTCCCAAAACTCATGGTCACTATTCACCTACCGGCCGCCCATCGCCCGCCGCCGCGGCCGGTCAACTCCGGCGACCGTCGCCGGTCACCGTCCGCCCGGAAATTTTCCGGCCACTTCTGGCAATCGCCGGCAACGGCGCCATTGTCTTCTGGCTGGCGTTGCTGGCGCCACCGCCGTCCGGTCATCGCCGGCGGGGGCACCGCCGCCTCCGACGCCGGAGAACTGCCGGCGGCCGTTGCCGGAGCACCGCCGGTGCCACCGCCGTCAGGCCAAAACAGAAAAGAAAAAAAAAAAAAAAGATTTTAGGATAAAATTGTAACCAAACACAATTCCCTTCCCAAAATAAAAAAAAAAATTATCGTTACCAAACGCGATTTTACTCCCAAAAAGAAAACAAAATTTCATCTCATCTCATCCCATTCCCATCCCACTGCTGGAATGAAATCAGAAACGGTTACTAAACGCCACCTTAATAATTTCGGGAGGGTTTCTTATCCAATTACTTTGTTAATTTTTTTGGGCCATAACTTTGTTTTTACTTTTATATTATAGGGTAGTAACATGGAAAACTTAGCCCCGGTAACACAGTTATGTATTTAAAAATAAATGCATTAAGTATATGTTAAATTAGGTGGATTTGATAATAATATTATGTCATCACTTAAAAATTAAAAAATAAGTTTCTCTTAAAAAGTTGTTCAAAATTTTGTGATTCACTTCATTTTTTAACTATTATCACTTAATACCATAGAACATTTAATTATCACAATTAATATTTTACACCAATACTATAAATTTAAAAAAAAAAAAATTATATAAAAAAAATTATAAATGGAGAAAATATTAAATTGAAAAAAATAGAGAGAAAATTTTAAAGAAAACATTTTTGAAAAATAAATTTGTAAAAATTATTTTAGGAATAACAATTTGTAAAAAAATAATTTTTTGAAGTTAAAAGTATTAGAAAATTGAATAACTTAATAACTTCAGGATTTATATTGTCAGTACTTAAAATTTTCAACACTTAATTTAATTTAAGGTCTTGTTTGATAATCAAATTAAGCACTTAAAATTTATTATATTAAGCATTTAATTAATTAAGTTTATTTGCTAAATGTAATTAGAATCACTTAATTAATTAAGTCAACTTAAAAATTAAGTCAAAATGTAAGTAAAACATTAGGTAAAGTACCTTTCACGTAATTTTGTGGGGCATTTCTAAAGATCTTAATTTTAAGATCTCTTTTTATTTATTAACAATAATGTCAAAATTGTTGTTGGATTTTTTAAATATGTTATTATTTTTTTATAAATTTATTCTTAATAATATTTTTTTCTTAACTTTTTTTTTTTTTTTTTTTTTTTTTTTCATACTAAATTTTAAAATTTTCATTTTTAGTTTGATTTTTTTTCACTTTTTTTATTTTTCATTATTTTTTAATATTTTATTTTTCTATTTTGATTCAAAAGAAGCAAAAATAGAAAAAAAAAGGTAATAAAAAATATAAAGCAGAAAATAAATCAAAAGTAAATAATTAGAAGGTAAAAAATAAGAAAGAAAAGAAAAGAAAAGTAAACAATAGAAAATGAAACAGTCAAATAAAATAAAAATAGAACCCAAAAATAAATAAAAATAAATTATAAAAGAAAAACATAGGAAACATAAAATAATATGAAAAAAGAAAGAAAGAATCGCAAGGAATAAAATAATAAACAAAACACAAAATAATTAACTAAAACCAAAACCAAAAATAAAAATAAAAATAAAGCCAAAACCAAAACCAAAAAGCATAAAATATAGCTCAAAATAAAATTATTTTGATTAAATGATAGTTATAGTTATGTAAATTAAATAATTTTCAACATTCAAATTTGCACTTATCAAACAAAAAATAAAAAAATTAGTAATTAAAAATTTTAATTTTATCAAATAACTTTCTAATATTTTTTAGTACTTAAAATTTCAGTATTTAAAATTCAACATTTAAATTTTCAGCACTTAAAAATTAAGTGGTTATCAAACATACACTGATTATATGCTTTTATTTCCTAGTATAATCCCTTGAACCCAAGATATTTGAGGGCATAAAATTTCTCTCGTTTTACCAAGCCATTATGTTCTTTTTGGAGATCCTTCGTAATGTTATTAAATATGTGGAGTACACTATCTCATGATCCTTTCAGATACCCTTAACCCATGCTGATTTTTATTTTTTTTTAATTTTTTTAATAAAAATATTTTTGAAAACTTCTTTATTCCAATTTTTCACAATATCTATAAAATTCTCCAAATTTCAATGACTTCATTAAAATTCAGATGGGTCCGTCACATGACTTCAAATCTAAACGATCTATTGACCACTGCAGAATTAAGGTAGCCCAAGATATGAATAAGTAAGATAGAATGATTAGAATACATACGAGGAAGGTTTCAACGATGGCGTTGGGGAATACATACAAGGGACTTTTCAACCATGGCATTGGGGAATATTGTGTCCCATTTCTTGTTTCCTATACCCATGTCTAGCATCTTTCTCATAGTGATACCACCTTTGTTAATCCTAGACTATGTAAGTGTTGACCCCACGGGTATGAATCCTTAAAAGAGAATTTTGATGATAACAATATAGTTACGATTTTGTATTTGATATAGTTGTTGAGTGTGTTTAGATAGGTGAAAGCAATACTAGACATACCACAAGAGAATGGACAAAGAAAGATGAAGAATACTAAAGAATGATCAAATGAAGATTCATGAGTAAAAGATCGACGAATGAATAATCAAGGTCAAAGCTACAAGCCGTTGAAGACTCAAGATGAAGATACAAGCCTAGTGTCAGAGGCATGGGAAAGGTTAAAATGAACATATATGTATATCGAAGATAAGGTAACACTATTTTCCTACTCCACCAGGAATACACAAAACACTAACTTGTATTATTATGCGGCTTCTTAAATTTTGTGATATACCTACGTTAAAAGCATGTCTATCACTGAATTGAGAGTTTAAGATGAAAAAAAGTAATTGAAATGAGTTGAAAATTAGGGGTAAAAATAAAAATCAGCTAGAATCAATTGATCAAACCATGTACCCGATCAACCAACTTGACCAGTAGCCTAATATGAAAATAGACAACCTTAACTGGTTAATTGAACCAAAGATCTAGTCAACTGATTCCACCAGTAGGCTATATTGTTGTGGGATATGATCAACTGGTCAACCGATAAGCACCTAATCGGTCAAACAATTACACTAGCAGGTCTAAAACCAGTATGTTCAAAATAATTAGTAAACTGATCCATACAACTAGTTGACTGATTACACCTGTAGGTTGTCCAAAATACCAAATCATGAATATCGATCAACTGATCCCTACAACCAATTAACTGATTTACGGGACTAGTTTGATACATTGAGCAAAAACTTCAATTTGAACTTGAATTGAACATTATATTAATTCAAACATGTTTAGAACTTAAATTAAGTATTATATCATTATTTTAAATCAATTAATTCGGATTATGAGACAATACTAAAGGTCCAAATTGTAAATCTAAAAGTTGCCATATTTTAGCCCTAAATTATTGTATTGTCTATGTCACTTGTCCTCCAACAGTTATATGCTCAATTATGATGAATTGGAATGCTATAAAACTTGTATATCATATGATTGATTGTGTCTGAGATTTAGTGCATTAAATCACAATGGATTCATACCCAAATTTCTCAAATTTACGCACTATATAAGAGGCATTCTACTTATTTGTTTTGAACAAGAAGCACAAGGGAAAAATACACGAAATTCATATACAATATCACACTATGTATATTCTTAGAGACCTATTCTAGTGTGAATAACACTCTTTGTTCATAATCAAGTGATGTAGTGTGACAATTAATACTACATTTTTAAAAGAGTGAGATTGAGCAAGATTCACTTAGTGGGCCCTTATTAGAGAGAAAATTGTTTTAATTGGAGAACTTATTGAGGAGTTGGATTAGGAAAAACTTCATAGCGGTAATACTCATTGAATATATATACGATAACATTGACAAATTCGTTATGTTGGCCCAAATATCTACCCAAGGGTGGGATGAATTGGGTATTTTAAAAATTTCAATCAAATTAAAATTTCCTAATTGATTTTTATCTTCTTAATATGTGGAAACGAGGTTAACAAATTGCACACGTAAGAGTAGCAATAAAGAAACTTGACACACAAATTTTTTATAATAGTTCGGCAAGCTACTCTTGCCTACATCTACTCGCCTGAGCTATTGCAAGGAATTCAAATCAACTAAACCACACCTAATTCTTTTCCAAGGTTAAAATCAAACCTTTACACTAATTATTTTCGCAAGTAAGAATTACACTTTTACAAACACATATTAGGTAAACTTTCTTTATACCTAATCAACACTCTTACTCAGATCAATTACAATTAGGTTTGAGCTACAATCTCACACAAAAAAATAAAATAAAAAATAAAATCAATTTCTTTTCACAAGAGTTTCTACCAACTCAATTCAAAATAATCTCAATTAATGTCTCGATCTAGTGATAGAAATGTTTATGAAATGTGTGAGAATTTAATCAATCTATATTTTTCCAAATAAGCACAAAAATAAATAACCAGATTTCAAAAAAATCATTTTAAAGAATATTCAATGAGTTTAAAAAACGATGTGCCATAAGTTTTGCAAGTTCAAAATAGAAATATAATCAATCAGAATTTAAGAAAAAATATATTGATCGTACAAAATAATCAAAAGCAATTTAGAACGATCTCACCGAGTTTTCTTCAAGAAGTATTAAAGTAAGAATGGAATATCCATGATTTTCCCATTAAGCCTTTTCCCAATCAACAATTTCACACAATTTTTTCTTTGAATGTTTTCCAGAACAATATATCGTTTTCTTGCTATTAGAGTGTGATATCTCTTGATAATATATTCTGCGGTCTATATATGGAATTTTCAAAGATATCTGATAACGACTATTTTCAAATGATATAGTAAACAATTACTCTTATAAACGCCTTATATCAATTTGGCTTACAATAGTTAGTTTGACCATATTTTATCCTTTAAAAATATTCAAATAAATCCCCAAAAATATTTAGATCTTAGCCCAAAAAAATTAATATTCAAATAAGTCCCCAAAAATATTTAGATCTTATCCCTAAAAAAATTTAAAGAAGTTTTATTGAAAAAGATTATAAAATTTGAAAATATAGGGACTAAATAATATTTTTCAATATGATCATTTAAAATATATTTCAAATCTTTAGATATCATTTTTAGGCCATTAATATCTATATATATATTTGGGACGTTCAAGTAGTAAAAAGAAGCCTGAAAGATCTTTGAAAAACGTTTAGATCAAATAAAAAATTCAAAGCTCATCGGTCGACTGAAACCTTAGTCAATTGACTATTTACTCACAACCGTCAAATTTTTTTTCCTTTTAGTTTTTAAGATGTTTCGATCAACCAAATTCAATCCTGTATCTATCTTTCAATCAAACAATCAACTAAGAAGCCTCAAAACATATTTTTCTGGGAACCTATATTTTGCAGTCAACTGATCTATATGTCAGTCGACCGAAATTCCATTTTTCAACATTTTAACCTCTTTTCAAAACTTGGTTGATCAAGTTTTTAGAAATATCTTTATAAATAATAGTTTATCACTTCTAATGATTATTTTAAACACATATAAACTCGTTAAATAGATTTAATTACAGTGGGTGATCTTAATTGGGTTGTATTAGGAGTTTATAGAGAAATTAAGTTTTTTTTTACCTAGAAATACAAAACAAATCCTTCCGAAAATATCTTTAACAACTTCCATTGCAATCAAATTGAACTTCTACTATGATTTCTCATTTCTCCTCATTAATCACTTGAACTAATTTCTATAAACAAGTCTCAATAAAAAAATATTAGTCCCACAAAAAATCAAAGTTTATTGTTTCATCAAAACATCAAATAATACTTTAGGGTTAACAGTCTCCCTATTTTTTATGATGACAATTAACTTGATGATTTTTTTAAAAAATATTGTCACCGCCGTCCTCCTTAAATGTAAGGACGGATTTTGTTCAACAATTTAAAGACCATCATAAGAATATCAAATAATTCAAAATGAATGTATGCAATGATGTTAATAGAAATTTAATTTTCAGCAAATTTTCTAAAAGCATTTTCAATAATCCGTTTGAACTAAAAACATGTAAGAAAAGTCATAATTCCTCCCCTTTGTCATCTCAAAAAGTGGAGGGGGGGGGGGGGGGAGAGAGAGAGAATCAAATATTTGGAATGTTGGATTACTTTATATGACAAAATTCATATGAAGAATTTATCAAACTATTAATAATCTTTTAATGTGAAAATCTTTCAGGTGAGTAAATTGAATAATGTCTAAGTACTCGAAGATCATTATTTAAAAAACAATGCATATGCCCTCTTGTATGCAATTTTTAAATGAAGAAAAATTCATGCGCAATTGTAAAACAATTTTCATGATGATATTTTGAAAATATGCTAACTGTTCTAAACAAACATCATTGTTCGCTTAACCATTCTCGAACCTCGAATAATTTTTGAAAAATGTTCAAGGTTGTGTGAGTATGTTGTCCAATTGATCATATGTGCCAACATATTCTACAGAAATTTCACATTTTTAAATATGATTCTGAATAAAGTGATGACGTATCTCATTATACTTAGTGCGTGAGTGTTGTGTAGGACTTTTACTGAGACATATTGTACTTGTAGAGTCACAGTAAATAGGAACTTCTTCCATGTAAATACCAAAATCTTGTAATGGTTGTTTAATGTAAAGAACCTGTGCACAACAACTACTTGCTACCATGTACTCTATCTTGGTAATGGATAAGGCTATAGTATTTTGTTTCTTGGTAAACTAAGAAACAAATGCATGTCCTAAGAAGTGACACGACCCACTACTGCTTTTATGCTCAACTTTGCAACTGACAAAATCAGCGTCAGAGTAGCTAATTAATGAAAAACTACTTCCCCTAGGATACTATAGTCCTAAGTTATATGTACCTTTTAAATACTGAAAAATACTTTCAACAACAATTAAGTGAGACTCTTTAGGGCAAGATTGAAATTTTGCACAGGTATACTAACTACAAGATACAAAAGACTTTTAATTATATCTCGGTAAGCCTTTTTATTTATGCTTTTACCTCTGTCATATTTGTTAAGCTTAGTTGCAATTGTCATGAGAGTTTTGTATTCTTTAGCACTTTCCAAAAAATATTTTTTAAGAAGTTCTTTGTCATACTTGACTTGATTGATAAAAAATCTCATCTTTTGTGTTGCCCCACAGATCTAACCAAGAGGGGGGTGAATTGGATAGTGATAGAAGTTTAAACAATTAAATTGTTAAATGCACAAGTTATCAATTTCCCTAACTAGTTATTATCTTGTGTTACAGCGAAAACGTTTTTAACTAAGTGCATAGCGAAACAACCAGAAATAAAGAAGAAACACACAACAATTTATTCTGATTCGGTAAACTATTATTACCTATGTCCAGTCCCCAGAGCTCCACAATGATTTCTCAATCCACTAATACTTTATTCATTTTTCAAGTAGGAACCAAACCCTTATACTTTTTTTCATAGATTCATGACTAACCTAATTCTTTTCCCACACTTAGAATCAAACTTTTACAACCATCCCTTTTCATAGGCTACGTGAAGACCGTATATTTTGACTAGGCTAAAGACCAACCTAATTCAATTATAGGCAGAATCAAACCTAATCATTTTTATAGACTAAATATCAAACCTATATACCTTTATTAGACATCAACCCAAATGTGTCTAATTCATTTACACTCACAAATATATATATATATATATATATATATATATATATATATATATATATATATATATATATATATATATATAATTTTTTCTCGTAAGAGCCTTCTACCACCTTAATACAATATATGCTCGATTAATATCCTGATAAACTATGTGGTAGAACTATGCGAGAAAACAATTCTGATTTTACTCAATTTAAGTACACTATTAAAATAAATTAGATTTCACAAGTACAAACCATTTCACAGGATTTCAAAGATATTCTAAATTGAAAAAGATTTTTCACATAAAATACTACAAGCTCAATTTGAGAATATAACTCAATTAAAGTATAGATAGTATTGTGCAAGTAATTTAGAACAATCTCAATGGGGGTTTCTTTTAGAAGATCGTAGGAAAGAAACCTAGAAATAGTAAGAACGATGATTTCTTCAAAGCAAATTTTTTCTATTGAAAATACTCTTAGCAAAATAACTTTTTGAGATTAAAACCCTAGATTGCTAATGAACTTGTTGGCCCAGAGATTGATCCAAGAGAAGGGGTGGGAGGGGGGGGGTTGAATTGGATCTATAAAAACTTTTCGTAAATCTTTCTACTAAAATCTCAAATCAAACTTATTAGTTCTTGTGACTATGTTTGCAGCGGAATAATAAATCAAATCAGAATAATCAAAGTAAAGAGTAAGGGATAGAGACAATCAAACCACAAGACACGAGAGATTTATAGTAGTTAGGCAAAACCTTTTTGCCTACTCAACTCCTCCGCGCTCCCGATGGAGAGTTCTAGTTCACTAGTCCTTAATTTTTTTACGGGTGAAGATTAAACCGTTTACAATATTCTTACGGGTGAAAAGTAACCTTTCATAATCTTCTTAAGGGTGAATATTAAACTGTTCCACGTGATCTTCTTTCCAGCAAGATCGATGCGTTACCATCAAAGGCTCCTTCTTTGGTCTTCTTTAACTTCTTCACAAGTTGATCTTTGATGAAGTAATGTTGAATATATTCTTTGCCTAGATGTTTCTATGAAGTAAAATATCTCAATACAACACTCAAAATGGTTTTGTAATCTAACTTACAAAACCGACCTTGGAGCTTTAAACACTTTTTTATAAAGATTACAACACTTTGACTCACTAGTGTTTAGTGTTTCTCACAAATATCACTCAAGAAAATATAGATGAACTTTAGGTATAAGAGTGATCATACAAGAAGTGTAAGAACAAGAATCAAAATGATATTGCTAAAGAATATAGCATGAGAACTTGAAGATATTTGGTATATAACCCTTGTAAGCTCTTGTATGTGATTCTTCATTATCCTAATTGTTTGGACTTCATTTATATAGCCAAAGATGGTATAATACCAGCCAAGAATGAACCTAAAATTACTCATAACCGTTGTCTCTTGTCCCTTAGATGATTATAGCAACAAGACTTCTTGACACTAAGGTGGCGTTTGGTAACCATTTCTGTTCCCATCCCAGCAGTGGGATGGGAATGTAATAGGATGGGATGAAAATTATGTTTCCTTTTTTAGAGCAAAATCGCGTTTGGTAACGAATAATTCTGTTTTGATTTGGGAACAAAATCACGTTTGGTAACGACATAGTCTATTTTATTCTGGGAACATAATAGCATTTGGTAAAGACATAATTTTGTTTCCTTCTGCGAACAAAATTACGTTTGATAACGAATTATTTATTAACAAAATTACGTTTGATAATGAATTATTTATTTCAATTTTTTTTAAGTGTAGAATTGATAGTGTAAAATCATTTTTTATCTTCTTTTTATTTATTTTTTATTTTTATTTTTTTATGTATGGTAATAAATATAAAATTACACCCAATTCAAGCAAATCACACGCGATGTAATTAAACATAGATGTTAAAATTATGTACGTACATACAAATTATTTTGTTCTACAATATATGTTCATTTTCACCTTTTCACATACTTAAATACAACAACTAGCACAATGATGAGATGTACCAGCAATACCATCAGAATTAGAATCATCTTACATCCCCAAAAAAATGAAAACAAAATTCTTGTCAAATTCGAATGTCGAGGAGGGTTATAGTTGTTGACCAGACTCATCTCTGCAAATAAAAAATAATTGAAATAGTTAGTGAAAAATTGATAAATTATTGGTGTGATATTTATATAGAAAATATTAAAACTTATTTAATTTATACAAACCGCATTTGAACTGTCCCAAATTTCTCGGGTAGGAATATCCCTAAAACGTCCCATTTCTCGTACACTTTGAACATAGAATATATATAGTGCACAACATAGAACAATTGAAACAATAACCACCAAAAACCACTACCATTTGAAAATATGACAAAGTAATATGAATAAATTCATAGCTAAGATGAAGAACTAAATAGAGAAAATTGAAACAGATTTTAGCAACAGAACAGAATTGTTCCCAGATGTCTGCTTGTGTTCCAAACTTTTTGGGTAACAGAAAACTGGGAACAAAAACACCAAAATTGGAATTGGGATTATACAATTATACAAGGGTTTAATCCAGGTTTCACAAGAATCACAACAGAACAGAAGCGTTCCCAAGAATTGCAACAGAACAGAACTGAAACGTTCCCAAGAATCGCAACAGAACATAACAGAGAAATCGTTTAAATAAGAGTTATAATTTAGGGGAAAAAAAGAGCTTAATGTTATGCTAACCAAATAGAGATATCACAAACACAGACCCAAGAATCACAAGCCAAACTGACCCAAAACCTGAGATCTAGGGAAAATTATTGCAGATCTGTACAAACACAATAGATGTATGACAAAATGTTGTTGAACGGACCCAAAACCCTAGATCTAGGGTTTGATTCTCATCAAACTCGACAGATATTGCACACAAAAACAGGGAGAGAGAAAGAGAGAGAGGGAGAGATAAAAGATTACCTGGTACCCCCAATTTCCTATGCGACGACGGATTGCAAAGCTTCAAATAGTAACAAACGAGCGGCTTCAAGACAGCAATGACAAGCAACAAACAAGGGAAGAGGAGCCGACGAAGAAGGAAAAGCAGCTTCGAAGAACGATCAAGAGTAAAAGAGTGAGGAGCTTCGAACGAATGATCGACCGTAGAACTGAGAGGAGAAGATCGCAGAAGATCGAAAGAGAAGATGGAAGAGAAATCGCAGAAGTGAGGAGGAGAATGACGATCGGTAATAAAAGAAGAAGAATGACTCTCATTAACAATTCTCGTAATACTAAGCGTATCCTTTTTGTTGTGGGATGGGAAGGGAAACGATTTTTTTTTTTTCACTTCCTATTTCCTATACAATGAAATGGGCACAGTTCTCATATTGAAATGGGAAGGAAACATAAATAGAATTTACCAAATGCTATTCTCAAATAGAAACTGAAAATGGGATAGGAATTTCTGGGATGAGATGGGTTACCAAACAGGGCCTAAGTCATCTAACAAATTTCAAAATCTGCTGCAACGTTTGACTTAAAATATCCAAGATTTTATTCAACTAGGTCGATAGGATCCCTGAGAAACTAATACATATGGTTATAATATTGAATTATATTTCCAAGCATTTATTACTCATTATATTTGGTAAATATTTGAGAAAGATATACCATTTAAAATAGACAAAGGTCCAGCTCAGAATTTTACTCCCAATTACTGATATTTTTGGACAAACAATTGTATTTGGATAGTAAGAACAAATCTAAATCATGTATACTAAGTACATAATTAAATATTATCAAATTACCTTTCCATATAAAAAAGAATCCCTTCATTTGGACATAAAATGAGTGAAATATGGTCATTTAAGTAAACAAAGGTTCAGGCTGCGTTTTTCAAACTAGTTGCTGTTTTATGAGAAAACATTTAGATTTGGACAATCCAAACAACTTTTACCAACATGAAATTAATATGGTGTAATGGATATTTGAATTAGAGTTCCAACTATATAAGATTCATTAATTTTGGATAAGTATTGAGTGAGTTATGCTATTGTGAATACACAAGGGTCAAGATCCACATTTTCTGGTGGTAATTTGAATAAAGAGTATAAAGACATTATATTAATCGTAACTACAACTCATGATTTGTTTAAATCTAGAATACAAGTAGATGGAACAATAAATATCATATTTTGGGAAGATTTGGCTACATGCTATTAATGAGGATTAGTATAAAAGTTAAATAAGGTTGCTAAATCAATATTTATTTATACTCTCATGGAATCTTGTATATATGTATAAGGGAAAAGTAAAATTTAGACCCTCTAACTATTGACACATTTTTAAGTGGTCTCTCTAAATTTAAACGTTTTATTTTAAACCTTCTACGTATCTTAATGTTTCAAAATAGTCCTTCAGTCAGAGATTCTGTTAAAACTAACAGAATCTCAGGGGCAAAATGGTATTTTCACGTTTTAAAATTTTTTTTAATCATTTTTAATTATTTTTTTTAATCATTCTCTCTCTCTCTCTTCCTCCCCTTTCTCTCTCTCTCTCTCTCTCTCTCCCGCCATCTCTCTCTCTCTCATTCCATCTTCCTCTTCCTCTCTCTTCCTCCCACCCCACCCGCTGCAATAGAGGGTGATTTTTCACCGCCTGTTTCAGGGGGTGATTCCACCCCTGCAACAGGGGATGGTTTCACCCCCTGAAACAGGGGGTGCCACCTTGCAACACCTGTCGCAGGGGGTGAACTCACCCCCGTAACAAGGGGTGAGTTCACCCCTTGTTGCGGGGGTGCAACCACCCCTTGTTACGGGGGTGGGGTGAGAGGGAGAGAGGATAAGGGGAGGAAGAAGGAGAGGGATGTGGCGGGGAAAGATAAGGAGGGAGAGAGAGGTGGCGGGAGAGAGAGAGAGAGGAAGGGGAGGAAGAGAGAGAGAGATTTAAAAAAAAAATTAATTAATTAAAAATGATTAAAAAATTAAAAAAACATAAAAATACCATTTTACCCCTAAATTCCATTAGTTTTAACTGATTTTCTAACAAAATGACCATTTTGAAACGTTATGATACGTAGAGAGTTTGAAATGAAACGTTTAATCTTAGAGGGATCACTTAAAAATGTGTCAATAGTTGAGGGTCTAAATTGTACTTTTTCCTATGTATAATGTATGTACTAATTTCATGTATGATATTTCAATATCATAAATATGAAGCATATTATACATATATATCATCAAATAAATCATTTACATGAGATATAATAAGATCAAGCATATGATGTAGTAGATTGCATGCAAAAACATGAGTTTTCATGCAATATTGTAAAAATGGCAATTAATCATCAATCAAATATTATCAACTTGATTATATAATATATATATCATGAACATATCTTAATCAATCATATAATATATTATAAGCAATGACAATAAAATTAGTCATGGAAAACCAAGTTTTCTCATTTTAAGAATATTGATCAAAATATAAAAATTCCATCTATGCATGTCTTGATCAAATTATCATTGTAAGCATATATTGAGCGTTTTGAACATATAATACATGCAATGTGTGTGTTAAATACATCATATAATGAAATAAACATAAGTTAAGTATATTAGATCAAGTATATCATGTTGTTATTGTAAAATAACAATTTTTAGCATATTGTATCAAGTAATACATGCAATGTATCTTTTGATCACATTGAAAATAAGTTTTCTCATATTATGCATATTGTGATCAAGATGTGAATATAACAAATAATCATCCGTTGGACAATCCAATCACATGTGTCATGATATAATCAAATAATGATCATGTTCAAATCATAATATTATGAATGTATACACTCTCGGTGTGTGCGTGCATCCTAATGAGCTAACATTTATAATATCTTCAAGAATAATATCTTATAAGCTTAACCTTGTAGACTTAATCTTACTTAAGTCTTATGTTCTTTGTATCGAGATTATACCTACATTTCACACTTAAGATTCCGTAATGGTTAGCACATATAATGTATAATTGAATCTTAATACCTGCACTTAAGATATCACATTGGTTAGTACACTCAAGATATGATTTAATCAAAACATATTGGAATATATAATTTGTGTCTAATATTTTTAATGTGATATAATCATATTATTAATATTTATGTTATCACAACACATATTGTGACATCATCACAATACATATAGTAACAATCTCTCCCTTTTTGATGATGACAACCATTCGATGGATTGTCACACAAATTATATGAATAAACTCCTCCTAAATATATGCACTATATAGAAAATATCAATTGAAGCATATATGGATATTCAATCCATATATTTCTCCTCATTTGACATCATAAAAAAGATTATAAATATATAAGCATAATAGGGTTTGGAAATAGGATTGAGAGCAGAACAAAATATATTAATTATTTGTAAGAATATATCAATTGTTTGATAAAAATATATCAATTAAGCATATCAATTAATGGCACTCCGATATTCAATAAAAAAAATAAAATTAATTAAGTTCAAGAAAATTAGAGAATTTTCACATATTAAGTTTATCCAATTTTCGATTAAGCTCCCCTTGAATCTAGCACATTATAATTTAACCATATAGAAAATCTCAAGTAATAATTGACATATTGATACCAATGAGATTTTGTGCTAAACCGATTTGCTCCTTGAATAAATAATCATTGAAGCATGAAAATGGAGTAAACGGGGTAATACCAAATTTTAAATATCAATTTGTTGACATTGATGGCTTTTAGACAAATAATTCATGTTTTCAATATCGTTGCCACTTTCAACAAACATGAATGAATAAGATAAATCATATAAACATATGCATTCATGTTATAATAAACTCCTCTTAGTAAGATACCAATTTTGTTTTTTAACATATCAAAGCCAATCAAAATTTTCGATTTGAATTTATAAGCATTTAAGAACAATGGGGGTTATAAGTGAAAATAAAGAATATACCAATTTAAGCATCAAACAACTAACATATACCAATTTTGTACTAAAATCAAATATCTCATCAGTTATAGTCATAATACTAATTGGATACCTATTGATGCATATTAATCTTAAATAAATAATGTGTGTCAAGCAATAATCAATTAATGAACTTCACATAAGATATCATAGTCCAAATGTATAACAATCATATCATTTAAGCACGATGGACTAAATCACAAAAATATGTGTTCTTGAAATATCATAAAGATTTTAAGCATAGGAGAACATAATTAAATATGCTAAATTTGATTGCATAATATATCAACGCATTTTATATGAACATATAACACAATATTAAAGTAAGGTTCAAATGAGTTTATGAACATGATGATATTATTATTAAGAATTATGTTTATGATGATATTCATGTAAGTAATTAAACATGAATTCAAGAGATATTATCAATAAATTTGAATCATCAAAATATAAGTTCAACCATATCATTTTATCATGTTATATTATTAAGATTAAACATATATAGTGATACCAATGACAAGATGATCTAAATGTGATTAGTCAAACAAATCAAGCAAAATAGTTTTACATGTGAGGTATACATACTTCACAATAAAGATTTTCACATGAATTTAGTAAGTCCTTTTGAATTAATTAATTAATTAATGAATAACAAGACTTATAAAATAACTACATATTATCAAAATATGTATTAATGAATTTAAAAATTCATTTTCAATAACCACATATGACAACATGATTTTAAGCATATTCAATAAAGATTTTATGCCACAAAGATAATTATTCAATTATGTATGTATATTGTTAATATTGTATTACTATTGTTAGTAAATAGACAATCATAAATGAATATAATCCTTAAGACTAAAATGATTGTTCTATTAGGTTGAACTTCATTACCGTTGGATTGAATGAAAATTCAACTCCATCATCCATTGAAGTTCTTGAGAGTTCCAACAATATATGAATCTTCATAGTTGTTGGAATAGATGAATAAAACCTTTATAACATGAACTTTTGAAACATACTTATAAAAAAGATCATAAATAATAGTTTATCCAAATATGATTTCAACAATAGTCACTAATGATAATATATTCCTTAACGTTGAATAATATTATTTATTCAATATATATGTTTTATGTAATTAATAAACAATGAATTAAGAATCATATGCATGAATTCAAAATTTTCAAGTTGTGACAATGATCTAAAACATAGATCTTTAAAATCAAAGTTAAAATCAACAAATATAAGCTATAAGTTGAATTTTGAAAATTGTCAAATTGAGATTAAAAAATAATTATGGAAATATATATACACATTCAAAATATAATTAATGAGATATAAAAATCTTAACATATTAAATCAACTCATTTAATTATAGGTTGTAGCATTTATCATGATGTATAGGTTAAGAAAATACACTACAACTCATTATGAATTAGATTAGTTCATAATTGGATTTTATCAATTAAATACATGATAAATAGATCAAAATAGTTACAAAAATTTTCAACATGTTTACATTACAAATAATGCATAGAAGTTGTTGGTTTACAATTTGAAACAATACAATCAAGTTCAAAAGATAATGCATTAATGTTGTAAAATAATTTCTTAGTTAGAAAATGTTCCAGATGTATTATAATTAAACCAATCTGAATTTTGATCAAATAAACATTTAAAGTTATTTTAAACACTCTTAATATTGTCCAAAATCACACATACACAAAAAAAAAATTTCAGGTCATTCCGATATGAATCTTTGATGTCTATTGTTAAACTTCTTTTTGCCATTAAACTCATTCTGCACAACATGTGGAAACTTACATTCCACTTTGGACAACCTCTTCGGTTTAAATGCCTTATTCAAGACTCCGTTATGAGCTTTATTCATAGTAGTGTAATTTTCTACAATATTACACTTTGCATCTCCTTTTGGTATCTATATCATTTTGGATCCATTTTGATTAGTCTCAAAATTATATTTCTGATAAGGACATGAGATCTAATAATGTTCAATCTTGTTATAATAATAATATTTATATTTCGAATGATCAGTATTTCTTCTAATATGATGATTAGCATGTGATATAGATATTTCTTGATTTTTCGGCGATACTAATATATCATTGACAATATGATGAGAAGGATTAGAAGATGATGCACAATATTTATTGCAATCAATAATTCTCTTAGAATTAAACTCTTTACTCTTTTCAACAATTGATTTAAGTTCCGATTTTGATTTCTCGAGATTTTTCTTCAAATCCTCAAAATTTATTTACAAACAAGATTTATTTGAACATTTTCAAAATCATTTTTTAAAGATTTATATTCACTTTCGAGAAATCGTATTTTTGATGAAATATTTTCTTTTCATGTTTAGATTTTTTAATATCTTTATTTAATCAATTTTCAAAATTTCTAAAACTTGCAATATTACCCTTTAGGTTATTTATATCATTTTTCAAAAAATCATTTTCATTATCAAAATATTTAACTTGATATATCAAGTTGTTTATTTTAAAGATAACATCACAAAAATTCTTTGGTTTTCGAATAACTATCCAAAATACGTAATCTTGAATTTTTGAAATCAATTTTTTTTTTTTCAAATGAATTTAATTTTCTTTTCAATTTAAAATTCTCTTTAGCAAAATATTGAATAAAACGAAATAATTTATCAATTGCAATATGTGTTGTTTCACCATTATCATCATAATCATTATCATCTCTACCACTAGTACTGCAACATCTGTTATTTTTTATATCATTGATTATAGGTTTTTCAAAATTAGAATTCTCGACGATTATAGAAGATCTAAAAGATTGTACCTCCGAGCCAAAGTTGTTTGGTTCATTTTTCACCTTTGATACATCCCGGTTATAGTTGCCCATCGTATCAATTTCTTGTGCACAATGGAGCAAGAAATTTTTTTAATCTTTTCTATGAAGTGGTTAAGCTCGATCCCGTAGTTCGAGATTTGATACCAATTGTTGGCCCAGAGATAGACCCAAGAGGAGAGTGAATTGGATTTATAAATTTTTTTCGTAAAATCTTTCTACTAAAATCTCAAATCAAACTTGTTAGTTCTTGTGATTGTGAGTGTAGCGGAATAATAAATTAAATCAAAATAATCAAAGTAAAGAGTAACGGATAGAGACAATTAAACCATAAGACACGTGAGAGTTATAGTAGTTCGGCAAAACCTTTTTGTCTACTTTACTCCTCCGTGCTCTTGACGGAGAGTTCTAGTTCACTAATCCTTAATATTCTTACGGGCGAAGATTAAACTGTTTACAATCTTTTTACGGGTGAAGATCAAACCGTTTACAACCTTTCAATCTTCTTACGGGCAAAGAGAAACCTTTCACAATCTTCTTACGGGTAAAGATCAAACCAGTCCACATGATCTTCTTTCCGGCGAGATCAGTACGTCACCACCGAAGGCGTCTCCTTTGGTCTTCCTCAAATTCTTCACAAGTTGATCTTTGATAAAGTGATGTTGAGGATCTTCCTTTCTTGTATGTTTCCGTAAAGTACAATATCTCAATACAATATACAAAATGATTTTGTAATCTAACTTACAAAATCAACCTTGGAGTTCTAAACATTCTCTAAAAATATTACAATACTTTGACTCACTAGTGTTTAGTATTTCTCACAAATATCACCAAAGAAAAGATAGATAAACTTTAGGTACAAGAGTGATCATACAAGAAGTGTAAGAATAGGAATCAACATGATATTACTAAATAATATAGCTTGAGAACTTGAAGATCTTTGGTATATAACATTTGTTAGCTCTTGTATGTGATTCTTCATTATCCTAATTGTTTGGACTTCATTTATATAGCTAAAGACGGTATAATACCAGCCAAGAATGAAGCTTCATTTATATAGCCAAAAATGAAATAATACCAGCCAAAAATGAAGTCGATAGTCCTCATAATCGTTGCCTCTTGTCTCTCAGATCATTATAGTAAAGTGGATCCTTGACACTAAGTCTACTCAGCAAATTTCAAAATCTACTGCAACTTTTGACTTAAAATATCAAATATTTTATTCAACTAGGTAGATAGGATCCATGAACAACTAATACATATAGTTAGAATATTGAATTATATTTTCAAGTATATATTACTCATCATATTTGATCAAGATTTGAGAAAGATATGCCATTTAGAATAGACAAAGGTCCAACTCAGATTTTTACTAGCGGATACTGATATGTTTGGACAAACAACTGTATTTGGATAGTAAGGATAAATCTAAACGATACATACTAAGCACATAATTAAATATTATCGAATTACCTTTCCATATAAAAAAGAATCGCTTCATTTGGACATAAAATTAGTGAGATATGGTTATTTAAGTAAACAAAGATCCAGGCTGCGTTTTTCAAACCAGCTGCTAATTTATGAGAAAACGTTCAGATTTGGACAACCTAAATAACTTTTACCGACATGCAATTAATATAGTGTAATGAATATTTGAATTAGATTTCAACATTATAAGATACATTAATTTTGGACAAGTATTGAGTGAGTTATGCCATTTTGAATATACAAGGGTCAAGATCCATATTTTTTTGTGGTAATTTGAATAAAGATTATAAAGAAATTATATTGATCATAGATACAACTCATGATTTATTTAAATCTAGAAAACAAGTAGATGGAGCAATAAATATCATATTTTGGAAAGATTTAACTCCTTGCTATTAATGAGAATTAGTATAAAAGTCAAATAAGGTTGTTAAATCAAGATTTGCTTATACTCTAATGAAATCTTGTATATCTGTATAATGTATGTACAAATTTCATGTATGATATTTCAATGCCATGTATATAAATCATATTATACATATATATCATCACATAAATCATTTGCATGAGATATAATAAAATCAAACATATGATGTAGTAGATTGCATGCAAAAACATGAGTTTTCATGCAATATTGTAAAAATGTCATTTAATCATCAACTCATTTTAAGAATATTGATCAAAATATGAAAATTTTGTATATGCATGTATTGATCAAATTATCAATTTAAACATATATTGAACATTTTGAATATGTAATGCATGTAAGGTGTGTGTTGAACACATTATATCATGATATAAACATAAATTGAATATATTAGATCAAGTATATCATATTGTTATTGTATAATAACTATTTTTAGCATATTGTATCAAGCAATACTTGCAATGTATCTTTTCATCACATTGAAAATAAGTTTTCTCATATTAAGCATATTGTGATCAAGATGTGAATTTGACAAATAATCATGCGTTAGACAATCCAATCACATGTGTCATGATATAATCAAATAATGATCATGTTCAAATCATAATATTATGAATGTATATATTCTCGGTGTGTGCTTGCATCCGAATGAGCCAAAGTTTATGATCTCTTCAAGAGTAAAATCTTATAAAATTAATCTTATAGACTTAATCTTACCTAAATCTTATGCTTTCGTATTGATTTCACACTTAAGATTCTGTAATGATTAGCACATGTAATGTATAATTGAATCTTAATACCTGTACTTAAGATATCACATTGGTTAGTACACTCAAGGTATGATTCAATCAAAATACATTGAAACATATAATTTGTATCTAATATTATTAATATGACATCATTATATCACTAATATTGACATAATTAAAACAAATATTGTGAAATCATCAAAATACATATATTGACATCGTCAAAATATATATAGCAACAAAATTGATAACGGTTTTCTCATGCAAATTATCCTTATATATGATTGTATTCTTGCCTATGTATGAATAAGTCTATATGAATGAATGATCACGTTCGTGTTGTTTGAATGCAATCCTAGGAAGGGGTAGTTCTAATAGGCAACTTTGTGATATCTTTTGGTTAGACCTCGATTTGGACTTGGTTTCACATGATGAGGGTAACTTCCAATTTTTCCTCAACTTAGATGTTATAATTATCCTCTAGGCTTTTGGCACGGTTAACCTTTTATCCTCAAAATATGGATCATTGCTCTTAGGACTTACTAACCAAATTTTATTCCTAAAAATGGATTATTTCTTTTAGGACTTAATGATAGAGTTGTCCTTTTATTCCTCAAAATATGGATTATTGTTCCTAGGACTTAATGACAAAATTGTCATTTTATTCCTCAATATATGAATTATTGTTCCTAGGACTCGATGAAGGGTTTAAAATACATTTAAATTCACGATGTTTCTCTTAGGGTGAATATATTTTGACAATCTGACTGGTGAACCTTAGCGGGCTTCTTAGCAAAACAGGTTTCAAATTACTTAAGTAGCATTGAACCTAAATCTTGCTCAATGACTTATTGGAACGAGTTTTATGTACACTATTCCTTATGGTTTATGACTTCTATTGCATAGGATTACAAGAAAAGACTCTCATGTATCATGCTTAGGAATGACACGTAAATCCTAAGGAGATATGACCCAAGGTATTTTTATCATTAGATCACCCTGTCTTGACTTGACAAGGTGGTGACGCTTTCTTGCATCTTGGTAAACTTGACGTAGTTTTGGTGCAATCAAAGTAGATTCCATCTTGTTATCTTGGTGGGAAAACCTTTAGACTGCTGTTTAGCAAAGGCTATATTTAGACGACTATTGAAGCGACGTTTTTATTGCATTATTCAAAGGTGAATGTATTTATAAGTTTATTAAAGCAATTTTTATTTTTATTTATTTATTTTTATGTACATTATCTCAGATGTAAGGGGCATTTATGATTTACATACGTTGAATGAATTTTTGCTACTAAGCAAAAATAAGGACTCTCGTTCATCTCTTGCAGCTTGCACCCTAATATGATTTTCAAAGTATTTTCAATTTGAGCAAATTTTCGGCATGTGAGATAGAATGAGAATTCTTAAGTCGTCTATTATGCGTCCTTTTTATCCTAGAAAATTCATTCTACAAATCTAACATAACAAATGTATAAACAACTATTCACAAGGTAAAAATAAAATTTCTCTCCAAGATAGTGTCCCAAATACAGAAGGGTTTCAGGTACTATTCTATCTTAGGCTCACTGTATGTAATTCACGACTTTTCTACTAACACATCCTAGAAAGGTTTGGTTCCTAGATCTTTAAACCTCCGGTGTCCTCCCTAGCGAAACATACATCGTTGGTTAGTGATCCAAGCGAGACAAGTTTCGAAGCCAAATCCCAGCGGATATATCACGTGGCCTTACTTCTATTGACTCATATTTCTAAATCCTAAATGGGTATAGGGAATTAGATCGACGTGATGAAATCGCACAACTTAGGCCCCCCCTCTGCCAGCCTACGGATGAGGTTTACAACTTTGGATTTTTCTCATGATATGCAATGCAAAGTAGTACTCATGCCTTGGAAAGATCATCCGGAAAGTAAAATATGCAAATTTAAAAGACGGTAAATTAAATGCAGTAAAGTAAAATCAGTATATAAATTAATGCTATATGTAAACAGGAAACATATAAGTAGTAAATAAAATCTTTTATTTTATTTTTATTTTTATAAAAGAGAATTATTTAAGTTTAAAAAACTGAAGACATATTTCTTAGATTTTATTGAATCGTAAAAATAAATTTAAACTCCAGCTAGACTTGACCCTCAAAAGTCCTCAGTGGAGTCGCTAGTTGGTGCACCCCGAATTTTAGAAAAGAGCTGGAAGAAAAGGAAAACAAGGTTTTGTTTCCCCTCTCTTGAAATCCTCAAAATTCATTTATTTTTAGAAAAAAAGTTTCAAAGGTTTTTTTAAGCGTCTGTTTTGTAAACGTTCTATGGGCCGGGATTTATTTAAAAAATAGTCTCCACCTAGCATTGAGTTAAATAGTGTGCCAGGTGATCTAGATTTTTGAAATAATTTTTATTTTAAGTGGCTCAAGTTTTAACTCAAAAACAGTTGGTCTTCAACAGAGATTTCTTTAAAGTTAGGGAGTCGATTATGCTCAAGGAAGGTGTTAGGCACCCAATACACCCGTCCGAAGACGGTACTTAAGTCTAAATAAATCTTTACGTTTAAACAATTCCAAGTAATTTTCTTTGATTTTGGTTAACAAAATAATTCCCATTTTTTATTTATTTATTTATTTATTATTTTATTTTATGTAAGAAAATCAAGAAAAAATTATTTATTCAAAGAAGCAACAGAAAAAATAGATTAAATAAGAATAGTTTATTTATTTTTTGTTGACGACCAAACCTACAAAGGTTGCATACGTATCTCCATTTTCACAGGGAATCAGGTCAAATCTTAGTTCACTGTAAGGTGATTTTATTTGAATAGATTAGCGAACCCGTACGGGGTTGCCTACGTTTCCTGATATTTACTAAGAATCAAGTTGAAATGTCACCATGAGAAGATTTTATTCAAACAGACGACTGAACCTGTATAGGGTTGCTTACGTATCTTGGTCTTTACCAAGAATCAAATCGAAACATAGTTCGCCACTAGATGATTTTTTGTTTTTTTTTTGTTTATTTATTTAAGACAAAGTTTATAAAACATTTATTTATAAAAAATATTTTACAAAGACAATGTTTATTTTTTAGAGTAAAACACTAAGTATTTTCATATTGAAAACTCTTATGTGAAAAACTCCTGTTTTATTTTTTTTTACTTTTTATGTAAGACCCCGACTTTGGACATACGTCTAATTTAAGTTGTGTTTAAAATATTTCAGAAATAACGGGGTTAATAGTATAAATTATGATTTAATTGTGAATGTGAAGGATTAATTCGTAAATTTTTAAAACGTTAAAATTGAAGTTGAGTTTAATTAAAATCTCAACAAATCATGAAGGGGATAAATTACAATTTTCATAAACATTAAAATTTAGAATGAATTTAAATTATTATCCTAACTAAAATAGTGGAGCAGATTTTGAAATTAAATATGTGATTTAAGAGTTTAGGGGGCCAAAGTATAAATCTTCAAAATATAAAAATAAAAATATGAAACTTAACAAAAATGAGGGGTCTTAAGAGCAAACATATATATATATATATATATATATATATATAGAGAGAGAGAGAGAGAGAGAGAGAGTGAGTGAGAGGCGGTGGAAATTTGTGGAAGAGAAGAGGCCACTTGGCCGGCCGATTAACTTCACATATATTCATACACACCCACACACACCCAACAGAGAAGAATCCAGAAACGAAAGAGAGAGATAAAGAGAGAGAGACGGGTCGGCGACAGAGGAAGAGAGAGAAAGGTTCGCCGGCGGTTGTTTGTTATCCGGAGTGTGTGCGTTTTGCTATGTATGTGTGTGTTCAGTCAGTGGTTTGGTCCGACGGAGGTAGCGGTGGTGTGTGGTTCGATCGTCACCGTTGTCGCCTGTAAGTGTGTGTGTGTGTGTGAGGTTCGTCTGTGTGTTGTCGTTCATCGATGGCTTTGTGTGTGTGTCTTCTGTTTGATGCAATTGTATGCGTGTATGTGTTCTGATGGTGATGATGGGTGTGTGGGCTGCGTGTATGCGTGTGGGTATGTTTCGGTATGGCATCGTCGGCGTGGGTGTTGTCATGTATTTGTGTGTGTCGCCACTATTGTGTGTGTGTGTATGTGTTAATTCCACTGTCGTGACCACGTGTATGTGGAAATCACCGGAGGGGAGTGGCAGTGGCGGCATGAATTTGGCCGATGTTGTTGTTGTTGTTGTTGTATGTGTGTGTGTGTGTGTGACTCTGTGTGCGTATGCGTGTTAGATACGTGTTGTGTGTGTTGCGATGTGTATGGGTTGATCAGGCAGGGTGTGTTTCAGTGGTCGGCTGTTCGGTCGCCGGTGGTGGGTGTCGATCGTTTGGCCGACCAGAGAGTTAGTGAGAGAGAGGGTATCGTTGGTGGGTATGGGCCGCCGGTGATCGTGTGGGTGTGCGTATAGGTTGTCGGCGTGGGTGTGTTCCTCCGGTGGGGCTTGTCGATCGTTTTGTATGTGCATGTGCGTGAACGCCGACGGGGAGGATCGGCGGAGAATATCGTCTGCGATTGAAGCAGAACCAAAAAATAGAAACAGGATAGAAAACAGAAATGGTAAAAAGTAAAAGAAAGGAGAAGAAAAAGAAAATGGAGAAATTGCACAAATCACCCCACGAAAAACGTAAATTCAATCTCGCGGCCGGTAGAAAATTCGGGGAAGGTAGAATTCCGCACTTCTTTAATAAATACATTTAATTATCTTAATATAAAATACATGTTCTCATTATCGTTGAATTTAGCGTTATATGTTTACATGAATAAATTCAATATAGTAAACTGTAACGGAGTAATATTAATTGAATAGTAATATTTCATAATAAAACGCATGGAATAGAAAATTACGAAAATTAGGATTTCATGGCATGGTTAGGTTATTTCTACATAAAATATTAATTTAGGTCCTGTCACTATTAGGTTCGCAGGTACCGGAGTACCGATAGAGTGTAGGCGGTCAAAGTCTTCGAAAACGGATAATCAGGTGCGTGTACTGTCTTCTTGCCAAAAATCTATTTTTATATATCTGATGGAAAAATGTGTTTACTTGAAAATTGATGAATTTTCTAACTTGCATGGATCAAACGTTATTTTGGGTATTTCTGATATTGTGGATTTCATTGTTTGTTGTTGAGGTGTCAGTTGATGGTGGGCGGAGTTGCTGTTGTTGAGGTAGAGATGAGATGTTGTTGTTGAGGTGAGGTGGAGATTGGTGGTGGATATTTACCCGCTTGGCATAGTCCAGCTGAGCGGTGTTTCACCGGTCGGCATAGTCCAGCGGAGCGTTGTTCACCCGTCTATCATAGTTCAGCGTAGCGTTATTTTACCCGTCTGGCATAGTCCAGCGGAGCGTTATTTTACCCGTCTGGCATAGTCCAGTGGAGCGTTGTTATATCCTGCTAGGAAGGCATATCCTACGAGATACGATACCGTTGCAACTCCCGTTCGTGAGGTTAAAACGATCGCATGGCTAGCCGAGATGTGGTGTGGTGTGGATTGATATAGTGTGGTAAGGAGTTGTGTGGTGTTTTATCATATTTGGTGAATTATTATATGGTGATTGGTATTATTTTATATTAGATGAGTTTGAATGGAACTTATATATATTGATTTACTTCCACTACTTATATTATGGTTATTTTTAATTAGAAATATGATGTTTGTATACTTATGATTGATCCATTTGAATGTGGTATTACTTAGAAGGGATTATTATTTTAAAAAATATTTTTACTAAGAAGGCAGTACACTCGCAGGTACAACAACATAGGAGTCGGTCCCCTACTGGCACTAGGTGGAGTCATTTGAGAGTTTTGAGTTGAGCTGTCAGATGTGAACCTTATGAGAGATTATGTATCTCCTGTATAGTGAACTGTATAGTATTGTATGCATATTGTAATGTGTTAGTTGATTGAGTGTGATAGGTGATGTCATGTTGTCGTCACATCGGCCCTGGGATGACGAGTGTCCGGGACGGGTCGTGACAATTTTGGTATTAGAGTTTAGGTTATAGGTTCTGTAGACTTGTCAGTGGTTGTGTTAGTAGAAGACCATGAGATGGGAGGACGTGCCAGTCGTCTAGTCAGTAGGGGACATGAGATAGGGTGTCGATAGGTGAGTTCGGTACGTGAGTGTTAATTATTTCATTACATTAGTTAGTGCATTGGCATCATGCATGGTTGATTGTCTTGTTGGCAAGTAGTGATGCGACAAAATGGTGATATTGCCAGTCGGTGGAATCGAGTGATGCTGTGTTGATGGTAGTGGTAATTGGTGGATCGCGAGTGTGGGAGTACTAAGAGAAACAACCATCTGCGTATTACTTGATGTTGAGAACTATCAATAACACTTAATATGTTAGTTGTTAAAATACTCGATAGTATAACAGAACACATTTAAGTCAGATTATGAAAACAAAAAGAGAGTTCGTATTAGTTGAAAATAAGGATGTGAAAAAACTGTGGCGATATTAGAAAATGATTTAATTTGGTGGTACATTCTAGGTTGACGGGCTGGCAGAGTAACAGTTTGTGGAACTAGTAAATATCACAAACGTAAAAAAAAAAAAAAAAAAAAAAAAAAAAAAAATACATCTGTAGAAAGTAGCTGAGAGTTGTGGGTCTGTAATGATAGTAGGTGCGCATAAATATAGTCTGTCTCGTATGGGTAATATAGAGTTGTTGGTGGATTGTTTAAAAAAGAAGTTACTTTTCCAATCTAGGATGAATTAAAGTTTGTATTTTTTGGGAATATGTAATCATTACCCCAGTCAATTTGATAATTGGCTTAGGAGGTTAGAAAGGTGTTAAAGAAAGGATATCAAAATACTTTACGCAGGTGTTGGGCACTAGTCAGAACCAGTTTAGGCGGTGGATATTGTAGTAGCTAGGGAAATGGATTGTCGGGGTGTCAGTAAGCATGAATAATACTCGTAGTCGTTGTAAAATAGGTTCCATAAGTTTAATGAATTGAACATTCGGTATAATAAGTTGGCTAAATATAATCGTGTTGATAAAAATGTGAAAAATTGGGATTTTAGTTATAACTTTGGGATTTTAGAGGTGGTTGTCATTATATGGAAAAATAAATGGATTAATTTTAATGTAGAATATTGATTGCACTTAATTGTATTTAATAATTTTCATTGTAAAATCAGTAATTAAAATTGCTGAGTGTGGGGAATTTGAGTGATTTAGTTTTAGGTGAATGAAGTCTCTATGGGAGAAGCTGTGTGACAGCCTTGGGAAACGGGGTCTTTACAACAAATTAGGCTATTAACTTACGATTAAGTTAGATTTGGGGTTTTTCTCCATAAAGATTCGGTATTATTCGTAAATGAAAAAGAAAGGTACGTTGAGGATGTGTGTTGGTTATTTATCATGAAGAATTGATGGTTTGTTTAATCAACTGTGGAAGATTAAGGTGTTTTCTCAATTAGATTTTTGGAGTAGGATATTACCAGTTGGAAGTTAGGGACTGTGATGTGGTGAAAACGGTAATTCGATCGAGAGTAGAAAACAACCTGTAGAACATTTCTAGAGTATGTTGCTAATGTTGAGAGAAAAGCAATTGTAGGCTAAATGCAATAAATATGAGTATTGGTTGAATCGAGTGGTAATTTTAGGACTAGTGCTGTAGAGGCATAGTATTCAAGAGAATCCAAAAGGAGTCAAAGTGGTGGATTGACGAAATATGGAAAAGGCTGAGAACCGGTGACTGGAACTTGAAATCTTTTGGAGCTAGTAGTGATTGTATTTGTTTTGACATTTAGTGACATTTCCTGTATGTCGGAATTTGTGTTTTAAGTCGGACGTATTGCGTTACTCATACTAATGTACGTGTTAAGTTGGGATCTTAGTGAGTTTATTGGGCGGTTGGTCGGATGACCACTCTAACTAAGCTTTTAAATGTGGAATTGATATGTATCAATGGTAGGATAGAAGCACAGAAGTAAGATGTCCAGTTGGGAAATGTTAGAAATGAAATGGAAAATGATCGCAAAACTGACTTTTGTGTCAGAAGTAATGATGAAGTCCTGATGTTTGAAAATAGATGGTGTGTTTCTAGTGACACTTGTTTGGTAAATGATACCTTAAAAATAAATAAATAAATAAATAAATATATAAATATAGTTTGAAGTACATAGTTAAATGCACGCGATGTACCCCGATAATATCAAACTGTATTGTGTTGTGTGAGCATTATCGGTAGATTGAATTGGAGCGAAAAATTGTAGAATGGGTTGCCAGGTGTCTTGTCTATTAGCAAGTTAGGGTCGAGCATCAATATCCAGGTGGGTTATTACAGCTATTCCAGAATGGCATCGGGAGCTTAGTCCAATGAATTATGAACGTTGAATGATATGTTCGGTAATGATTAGTTGCTCCTGAATTGAAAATTTAACATATGTTGATACATGAACTTATAGATATTCGAAATTCCTGAATTGGAATTATGAAATTATAAGTGTTGTCGCTGTAGTGTGAATTGGAAAATAATTTTTATCAAAATAAAGTAAGTCGCCATTGTCTGATATAATTTGTAGAGGAATTTGAAATGCAATATTGAATGGTGATATCTTAAATGGTGAATTTTATATGTAATAATTATCGTCGAAAAAGTCAACATGTTGTAATTATGGAAAGGCGGATAGTTAATTTCAGGTAATAAACTCTCTATTGGAGAAGTTGTATAGGAAAAACTATAGTATCAAGGGCTGATAGTTATTTTAACGTTGGGGTCAAATTTCCATACTCCTTAAGATGTCCAATTGGAAGTTGATACCTCGCTTCATTTATGGATTAACGGTTTATCAGGAAGTGCGATTTAGATGATGGAAGATATGTTAAGGAGTTGTGTTTTGAAATTTTCTGATAGTAAGGCTAATTATGTGACACCGATGGAATTTGTTTAAAATAATAAATACCTTTTTATGATCAAGGGTGGCATCGTATAAAGCGCTATTTGAAAATGATGCAGACGTTAAATCAAATCGACCGAACTGAGATAGGAGAACAGAACTAGATGTATTGGACCACTACTAACATTAGGCGGAGTCAGCTTGTGGGGGGTCACTGAAATTTCATAAGGAGGTATAATGGTTTACAGTTAGTAACTATTGACTTTTGTGATTTATCGAATTTTTATAGTTGGGACGTATGTATGTCCTTCGATTCATATTTATACGTGAATATATGTTTGAAACATGTTTAGGTAAATTGGAATAGAATTGAAACGCGTGGCCTTGTCAATGAATTGATTTAATATAGAGGAATGAAAGAGATTCTTATAAATAATCTGTTTGATGTATTTACGTGGTTTGGTGTAGTGTGAATTTTTTTTTTAGTTAACGGTGGATTATGGTAATATTTATAGAACTTTTCTAAGAATATTGAATATCTGATGTAGATATTGAGGTTGATGGTTTTTAGGCTATCTGTGCTTATGAGTTTGATAGTGAGTATTGTTGGTTTAAATGTTAAATGGAGATATTGTGGCACTTTGGTTGATTGAAAATGTCAGGATGAAAGGGATAAGTGTTAGTTATGAAAAAAATATTGTCGGAATGAGATAGGCCCAATCAACTGAGATTACCGCGATATTTTAAGCATATATTGTTGTTGATCGTTTTTTTTTTAATCAAAATAGCGTAGCGGAAACAGTTAGAAACATAAGATTTTTTGATAGTTAGTTGTCCATGTTAAGCGCGACCGACCAAGTGCACCTATTTGTTGGGTATTGGATATAAAATCGACCACTGCAAATGGAAATATTGCAATTGTTGGATATGATTTGATAAAGCTATTGGTTATAAATTTTGGGCGACTTGTAATTATGGGACTCTACTTAGGAAATAGTTTTCTAGAATCACGTGAGACGAAAGTGACCATGTGGTGCGAATTTGACGTATTATTGGTTTGACGAAATTTCGGGATGAAATTTCTTTTAGGAGGGAAGAGTTGTAAGACCCCGACCTAGGACATACGTTTAATTTAAGTTGTGTTTAAAATATTTCATAAATAACGGGGTTGATGGTATAAATTATGATTTAATTGTGAATGTGAAAGGTTAATTCGTAAATTTTGAAAATGTTAAAATTGAAGTTGAGTTTAATTAAAATCTCAACAAATCATGAAGGGGATAGATTTCAATTTTCATAAACATTAAAATTTAGAATGAATTTAAATTATTATCCTAACTAAAATAGCGGAGCGGATTTTGAAATTAAATATGTGATTTAAGAGTTTAGGGGGCCAAAGTATAAATCTTCAAAATATAAAAATAAAAACATGAAACTTAACAAAAATGAGGGGGCTTAAGAGCAAATATATATATATATATATATATATATATATATATATATATAGAGAGAGAGAGAGAGAGAGAGAGAGAGGTGGTGGAAATTTGTGGAGGAGAAGAGGCCACTTGGCCAGTCGGTTAATTTCACATATATTCATACACACCCACACACACCCAACGGAGAAGAATCCAGAAACGAAAGAGAGAGATAGAGAGAGAGAGAGAGAGATGGGTTCGCCGGCGGTGGGGTGCTATCCAGAGTGTGTGTGTGTTGCTATGTATGTGTGTGTTCGGTCAGTGGTTTGGTTCGACGGAGGTAGCGGTGGTGCGTGGTTCGATCGTCACCGTCGTCGCTGGTAAGTGTGTGTGTGTGTGTTGTCATTCATCGATGGCTTTGTGTGTGTTTCTTCTGTTTGATGCAGCTGTGTACGTGTATGTGTTCCGATGGTAATGATGGGTGTGTGGGCTGCGTGTATGCGTGTGGGTATGTTTCGGTATGACGTCATCGCTGTGGTATGTGTGTGTGTCGCCACTACTGTGTGTGTGTGTGTATGTGTTAAGTCTACTGTCGTGACCGCGTGTATGTGGAAATCGCCGGAGAGGAGTGGCGGTGGCGGTATGAATTTGGCCGATGGTGGTGTTGTTGTATGTGTGTGTGTGTGACTTTGTGTGCGTGTAGGTGTTCTATACGTGTTGTGTGTGTTGTGATGTGTATAGGTTGATCGGGCAGGGTGTGTTTCAGTGGTCGGCTGTTCGGTTGCCGGTGGTAGGTGTCGATCGTTTGGCCGGTCGGAGAGTTAGTGTGAGAGAGGGTGTCGACGGTAGGCATGGGCCGTCGGTGATTGTGTGGGTGTGCGTATGGGTTGTCGGTGTGGGTGTGTTCCTCCGGTGGGGCGTCTCGATCGTTTTGTGTGCGTGTGCGTGAACGCCGGCAGGTAGGATCAATGGAGAGTATCGTCGGCGGCTGAAGCAGAACCGGAAAACAGAAACAGGACAAAAAGCAGAAACGGGAAAAAGGAAAAGAAAGAAGAAGAAAAAGGAAAAGAAAATGGAGAAATTGCACAAACTACCCTACGAAAAACATAAATCCAATCTCGCGGCCGGTAGAAAATTCGGGGAAGGTAGAATTCCGCACTTCTTTAATAAATACATTTAATTATCTTAATATAAAATACATGTTATCATTATCGTTGAATTTAGCGTTATATGTTTACATGAATAAATTCGATATAGTAAACTGTAACGGAGTAATATTAATTGAATAGTAATATTTCATAATAAAACGCATGGAATAGAAAATTACGGAAATTAGGATTTCATGGCATGGTTAGGTTATTTCTACATAAAATATTAATTTAGGCCCCGTCACTATTAGATTCGTAGGTACCGGAGTACCGATAGAGTGTAGGCGGTCAAAATCTTCGAAAATGGATAATCAGGTGAGTGTACTGTCTTCTTGCAAAAAATCTATTTTTATATATCTGATGGAAAAATGTGTTTACTTGAAAATTGATGAATTTTCTAACTTGCATGGATCAAACGTTATTTTGGGTATTTCTGATATTGTGGATTTCATTGTTTGTTGTTGAGGTGTCAGTTGATGGTGGGCGGAGTTGCTGTTGTTGAGGTAGAGATGAGATGTTGTTGTTGAGGTGAGGTGGAGATTGGTGGTGGATATTTACCCACTTGGCATAGTCCAGCTGAGCGGTGTTTCACCGGTCGGCATAGTCCAGCGGAGCGTTGTTCACCCGTCTATCATAGACCAGTGTAGCGTTATTTTACCCGTCTGGCATAGTCCAACAGAGCGTTGTTATATCCCGCTAGGAAGGCATATCCTACGGTGTACGGTACCGTTGCAACTCCCGATCGTGAGGTTAAAACGATCACATAGTTAGGCGAGGTGTGGTGTGATATAGTGTGGTGTTTTATCGTATTTGGTGAATTATTATATGGTGATAGGTATTATTTTATATTGGATGAGTTTAAATGGAACTTATATATATTGATTTATATCCACTACTTATATTATGGTTATTTTTAATTAGAAATATGATGTTTGTATACTTATATTTGATCCATTTGAATGTGGTATTACTTAGAAGAGATTATTATTTTAAACAATATTTTTACTAAGAAGGCAGTACACTCGCAGGTACAGCAGCATAGGAGTCGATCCCCTATTGGCACTAAGTGGAGTCATTTGAGAGTTATAGTTGAGCTGTCAGAGGTGAACCTTATGAGAGATTATGTATCTCCTGTATAGTGAAATGTATAGTATTGTATCCATATTATAATGTGTTAGTTGATTGAGTGTGATAGGTGATGTCATGTTGTCGTCACGCCGGCTCTGGGATTATGAGTGTCCGGGACGGGTCATGACATTTTATTTATTTTTTGTTTATTTATTTAAGACAAAGCAAGAACGAACATGGAACAAATGGCAAGTAGATATGCATATTTGATTTTGTCAAGAACACTCTAACCGAACTTACTTGCTTAGGCAAATTTATTGTTCAGGTTTACTTTATTAGTCCAAAAGATAAGAAAATATAGAATATACATGCAAGTCCTACTCGTAACTAAGAAGACGAAAACATTTTTGAGGAAGGTGAACACTTAACCTTGAAGGAATATAGGTCCTCCCTTTATTCTAACTTTTAGCCATAAGGGTCTAGACATAATAGTATATATAGGATGGCAGTCCACAAGCCTGATACATGGGCTAGGCTGTAATCTAGGCTAGTGCAGTAAGAATATATGTTAGTTTTTAGTAGTTAGTATTTCTTCATCAGAAGTTTATTTTAGGTTCATTGGAGTTCGGTTTCTGGTGTTCTTGATGAAACCAAAGATGTTATGCACAAACCATAGTGTTCTTGATGTTCTTGACACAAAACTTGTTATTTACACTATGTACATAATCTAAACCTCTAAGAACTACCCAAGAACACTATATACAAGTAATGTAAAACTACTTAAACAACCAAATTAAAGAGGATTTTAAGGGAACTTACCTAACTTAGGGGAGTGGTATTTCCCTAAGTGTTTTTCTTTCTTTTCCTTCTTTAATCTTCTTTTTTCTTCTTGGTTGTTCCTTAACAATTTCTTGAGCTCTTGTTAAAAAAGTCTCAAGAACACGTCTTTAGAGCCTTTTTGGCAAGATTTAAGTTTGTTTAAGGAGTAGGAAGCTTAGGAAAATCCAAGACCTGAGAAAGAAATTCTAGCCTAGAGAGAAAGGATCTAACCAAGCCTGTTTCCAAATGAAAATAGGTTGCCTTTTATAGACAACGACTTGCCTGCACATTCACCAATGCATAGGCATGCCCAACTTGTTTCACATGGTCATTTAATGCTAGTTAAAGCTTTTAAATGTCATTTAATGCTAGAACCATAGGCATGTGCTCAAGATTCACCCAAGATTGTGTAGGTAATCATGAGATTTGGTAATGATTCACAAGATATTGACAAATCTTGATCATTAATGCCCAATTTAATGCCTTCATAAGTACTATTTAATGCTTTTTTAATGCTTTGACATGATGGAAACCGATTTGGTTAGCTTTGTCACCACTAGTTACTTCAAGTAACAAGATTTCATCATGAGCTTTTTGATAGAGAATCTTGCCAAAATATCTCCCATTAAATACCATCTAATGCTTTCATTAAATGTGACATTTATGACTATTAATGATGGCATGCTAGTTTGGTTAGTTTTGAATTATGTTTTAGGCACTAGTTACTCTAGGTAATTAAGTTTCATGATGGAATCTTGACTAATAAAGGTATTTTTGCTTGATTTTAGAGATTAGTACTTTAAACAAGAAAATTAATCAAATATTTTTGTTGTCAATTAATCGAAACCGGTGAAAATAAAAGTTTCATGGGTCGAAACGGGAAACAAACAAAATTGGTAAAATTTCCTTAGGGTAGAAACTAATTTAATCATATTAAAAGTGATATTTCATGGAAATTCACTTTTAATATTGTCATTTTAGTCCCCATTAACTTTAGAAATTTTGAAATCGACCCGAAACTTTTATACCGAATTTCAATCGGATTGACGATTTTATATTTTCCATATTTTTTTTTTTTTGTCTTTTCGTAGTATCAAAGGTAATATAAGGCGAAAATTTGTTCCCTTTAAATCTCAGATTAAAGGTTATCCGAATTTACATTTTATACACGATATGAAATAATCAGGACAAAATGCGATGTTTACAGCTATTTCAATACTTTCTTCAATCTTCCATTAATTTTGGTATGAATAATTTGCTTCAAGCATGTAGATTCTTGGTTGGTCTTCCTCTTTTCTTAGTTTTGGAGTAGATTTGGCCAAATTTTTTTTCTCACTGGAACATTTACAAAATTCTCCCTAACTACGGTGATCGAACCACTGTTCACCACTACCTCGGGGGAAAGAACACCTTAGGAAGCAACCATCATAATCCCTTGGGATTGTAGCAGTAAGGGCATGCCATCTTGTAGCTTTCCGGTTCTGATTCCGCAGTGGCAGGGCTTTTCAATGTTCGATTTCCAGATGCATTAGACCATCATAAGCCCTAGGGTTTTTCGATTCTGATTGTAGGTGTTGTTGTTGTTGAGATTCCTTTTGCTTCTCGACGCCACCAATCCAATTGTGGAAATAGAGAAACCATACAGGAGCTGTGCCGATGGCACAGATCCCTACCCGACGGATTGTGAGCATAGATTTGACATCATGTTGGAGAGTGAGAGAGAGAGGGAGGGGGGGGGGGGGAAGAAATGAGGAGGGAAAGGTGGTAGTGGGGGAGAGAGAAAGGAGAGGAAGAAGAATAAGATGCTTTTTTCTTTTTTCTTTTTTCTTGTTAAAAAGAAGTGTTAAAAAGTTATTTTTTTAAATAAAGATGTTTGTGCAAAACAAAAAATGATGAAAATTATAAAATAAATTTAAAGGGTTATTCATGTATTTTAATTTTTAATTATTTAGTTATTTTAAATGGATGAGGGTAAAATTATCATTATAATAATAATAAAAAAAATTAGTTAACTTTTTACCTATAACGGAACTGAGTGGTATTTGACGAAAAATGATAAGGGAATGATCGGTATTTGTAAAATGACAAGGGAAGTATCTGGTTAATGACAAAAAAACAAAGGAGGTAAGTGGTATACACCCGAAAACATAATCACTATCAAAATCGTCGAAATTTAACAGTGGTATGAGCATTCACAAATGTGTAATTTTTTTTGTTAAAAATATACGAAATGTAAATCAAAATTAAGAGCGTTAATTGTACATTAAAATGATATATTTTTCTAATTTTTTCTTTTACATTGAAAACTTTCACAATATCAATTTCTTTAGTCCTTGTTTGTTTCATAATTTAATGGACTTTTTTTTTTATTTTTTATTTCAATAGTTGTAGATTTTGTAGAATGTCATAATTTGTTAATCGAAGATCAAATATGGTTAATTAATTGATGTAAAAAGATGATAATTTACGCAAGTGTCACAGCTGACCAAAAACTTGTATTACACTAGTTTAGGATTTTTTTTTAATAATTTATACTATTTAGAGAATTAAATAGTAAAAATCCCTTAATTATATATTGTGAGAGCTCCAAGCTCTCGTTAATTCATCAATGGAGATCATGGCAGTAGTTTAATTAGTATCAGTTTAGTAAACGTATTATTCGTGTGAAACACGATTTTGTTGCCATAGACTAATTTAATGTAGACCAAAAAAATAAAAAATAAAAAAAATGGTATCATTCGTTAGTGTTTCGTGCTATACTATTATTTGATAAATCAATTCTCAAGCATATGATAAATGTGTTTGGCAGAGGTTAGCAGAAATGTGATTGTCGGGCCATGTGCAGCTCGACATTCAACCATCGATATTCTTTGACGTTATGCCCGGAAATGTGGCTATCCAAACACGACCTTAACGTGGCACGCCATGCCTTGCCGGCCGTTAGATTTGATTTATCAGTTAAATAATTAACAATTTCATTAGTAATGGCACACCAGTCATTATTCATCAGTTAAATAATTGACAATAATCTCTCCTCTTGGAAGAAAATTAATGCTAATTCTCATATTTGGTGGAGAATTTTCTCGGCTAAGAATTTCTTTGAAAAAGGTATTAAATAAAAAGTGAGAAATTATATTTCTATTAATCTTTGGACTGACTGGTGGTATGGGAATAAACCTTTAGGGTGTCAGGAACTCTAAGGTACTTTCGATATTAAAGTGGCTGATACTGTGGATGATGTTGGAAACTGGTTTTTTAATCCTATTCTTCATCTTATTGATACTGACTCTAAGATGAAAATAAGATTTATCCAACCTCCTTATTTTGATCTTGTTGATAAGCCCATGTGAATGCCTGAGAATACTCGGTTATTCTCTATTGGACCGGCTTACCTTTTGGGTATCTTAGATAATGAAGATAAGAGTTTTGATAATAGTTGGAGTTAAATTTGAAAACTAAAGATCCCTCAAAATCTTAAGTTTTTTTTATTGGACTATCTTTCACAAAAGACTTGTTACTAACCTCTTTCAGACATCTCTTGGTAAAAAATTATCGATTTTTTATGATTCCACTAGAGGGATTTTGGGGGATTTGAATGTATTTCAAGTATGAAGAACCTATTTAGTAATCCCTATAAATATGTGAGCTAAATGGATTTTGTTTAGGGATTAATAATAATTTATAAAAATGTTGTTTGTTTGAGTTTGTGTTTCGTTTAATGGTTATTCTTCGCTATTTTGATTGTGTTTACCGTTATGTTTTGATATTATGCTTGTTCAGATAATTAGAGAATACGGGGTTTGACACTCGGGAGAGGTAACTCCGGATTCGGACTAGGTTAAACACAACGCGACGATCCAATAACTTGGGAGAGAGTTGGAAAGTGTGCAATCAATGATGTTGGGGCGAGACTCATGTGACCTAACGTCGTTAAGATGTTGAGGGGGACTTCTTCGTTGACGCGAAGTCGCATATTCACTCGTCTTACACTCGGGAGAGGTAACGAGTGAGTTTACGAACCGAGATTGTCGAATAAGTTGAACGCCATTAACATAAACTAAAACGAAACCAAACACGTTTTTGTAAACAAAGTTAATCCCTAGGCAATTTTTTTCCTAAACATCTCAATACAGTATTATAGTTTAATTAGATTAATTAACTTAGTATTAGTATTAATTATTTTTAGCGCCTAGATAAAATTATGTTATGACAATTGCCGTACTTAATAATAATCTCAACCATTCCCTGTGGACACGATACCCTTACTCTCCTGATCTATACTAAAACTTGACCCGTACACTTGCAGTGTAAGTGGCGTCGTAATATTCCGCCACCAAGTTTATGGCGTCGTTGCCGAGAGACCCAGGTTCAGGTCTCGGCCAAAAACTTGGTGGCGCGAATTAACGCACGCCACTTTCACCGCAAGTGTACGGGTCAAGTTTTAGTATAATGGGTCTTTAAGATCAAATATCATTTCATTGGGAAAAGGGTTTGAATAATTGAATACTGCAATTTGCATAGTCTTATATTATCCCGACGGTTCAAGAAATGTTTAAAGTTAAATAATTAAAACTAAGTTAGACTAATACAATTGGGTTAATTCTAATTAAGTTGATCACCTAGGGATTGATTTCATTTACTTAATACATGTTTGGCTTTATTTAGTTAACAATAACAGTGTTTATCCTATCTGACAATATCTATATCTTAAACTCATACACTCTCTCTCCTGAGTGTTTAGTGAATGAATATGTGACTTCGCGTTGACGCCGAAGTCCCCCTTGAATGTCTTTTCAAACACATAATCACATGAGTCTTGACCCAATGTCATGGATTGCACACTTTCTAATGCCCTCCCGGGTTATTAGAAAGTCGCGATGTGTTTATCCTAATCCGAATCCGGAGTTATTTCTCCCGAGTGTCAAATCCCGTGTTGGCCCAGTAGAATACCCAAGATGGGGCGGGGGAGAGGGGGTGAATTGGGTAATTAAAAAATATATCAGAATAAAACTTGATAAATCAAATAATTAATTTTAAGCCTAAATTAATTATTATCTTTATAACACAATTGAATAATATTATCAATCTAAGTGCACACACCCAAACAATAAGAATAAACAAATTAATAATGCAACACACTAAGATATATCCTGGTTCACCAAGTTACTCTTGACTAGTCCAGTCCTCCGAGCCCCATGGATATTCGCACCCACTAATTCTCAAGATTCCTTTAAAGGTAGGAACCAAACTCATACACCGATTCTTTTACAGGTTTAGAATTAACCTTTACAATATCTTTTTCACAGGTTAAGGAAGAATCTCTACTTTTTACAGGTTCAAGAATAACCTATCTTTTTACAGGCTAAAGATTAACCTAATTCTTTTTATCGCTATGGCTCAAGAATCAAAATGTCACAAAACACTCCAACTATCATTTTTTCAGGTAAGAATGGAACCTTTACAAATCACTTACAATGCAATTCTATCCAGAAAGAATCACTACCTCGATCTCTTTACAGGAAGAGACTGAAACCCAGTTACCCTTGATTAAATACCCCTAACAGTATTTAATACGTCACAACTCACCAATACAAAAATTGATAAGAAGAAAATCTCACTCGGAGCTTTTACCACCCAGATAAACAATAACTCAATTAATATCCCAACTAGTGATAGGAAAACGTGAGATACAAAAATCTGATTTTAACAAGATATAGGTAGCAAATTGGAGCACGTAATCAGATTCAAGAAATTGTTTGTAAAAATATTTTCTTCAAAAATCAAAAATAATTTCTAAGATCAATTTCCAAATAATAATCAAATAATGCAATGAAAGAATATAAATGGAAAGATCTCACCCGGATAAAACCAAAGAATAATAGATTAAAACTTTGGACAACTCAAATCGGTGACGCTTATTCAACCAACGTTTTAACTCAAGAACACCTCAATAATTGATATCACAATTTGAACCCCCAAAATAAATATCAGAATGATAACTCTTATAAAAGCTTATGAACTGAATAGTTCTTGATATGGTGTTTTTTCATTATGAAATCCGCAGGTCTTTTTATAGGTATATGAAACAAGCCCTATAATGGCTAGTTTTCACAAAATATGTCTTCTAAAATCACTTAAAGACCCCATATATTAATGCCTTTTTTTTTAAGGTATATTTCACTTAATAATAGCTTTCAAAATATTCAATTTAGTCCCACAAAAGAATTTTCAAACTTAATTCAAAAAGATAGGAAGTATTAAAAGGATCAATTTGAAAAACACTTTAATTCCAAGTACCAAATCTATAGGAATTAAACAATAGATGAGTCATATCTTAAATATCACTAAATCCCTTAAATCTCTCTCAAATCCTATTAAAAAATGGCTACTTTTAGATATGATTTCGAATCAAACAATATCCTGAAACAGAGCACTCAGTCGACTGCCCAGTCGATTGGACGAATCAGGGAGTAGCCATCGCAGTACATCGGTCGACCGCTCGGTCGACTCTTCGATTCAGAGAGTTCAGTTGTTTTCACCGGTTGACCTGTCGGTCGACTCTTCGATTCAGAGAGTTCAGTTCTTACGCTTCAGTCGACTTACTGGTCGACTCACCAATGCTGGAACCTTTTCTAAATTCGTTTTAAACTCTTTATCTTTTACATTTTCGCCCCTTTAACTAATTTCGTTTCTCAATTAGCTCCACTAACTTTCTCAAATTCCATTTTAACCATTTATAAATATTTCTTTTCAAATACACATAGGAGCAAATAAATTCATCTCAATTAGCTCCACTAACTTTCTCAAATTCCATTTTAACCATTTATAAATATTTTTTTTCAAATACACATAGGAGCAAATAAATTCATCTTATCAAAACACACATAAATAATAAAAATATTTTGTGCCATGTGTGTTCCTAAATGGAATATTAAGAGTTAAAATTCACTTGGGTTGTTTTCCCTAATTTCTTCAAACTCTTAAATCTTCAATATCTTCAACTTCATCACCTAGCATCTATTTAATATGTCATATTCATCACTGGAACTTTAAATAACTGAAACACTCAATTAAAACATTAGTTCCACCAAAATATCAATACTTAATTGTTCATCAAAATCTTAGGATCAACACTCTGCATTCTCAAAACCCACCCTAATACTTTAACAAGCATATTAAAATTGTAATAGAATGATAACCACAATCGGATTTAGACAAACAACTGTTAAAGAAATATATATTAAATCAAACGTATATTTACATGAACTACATCGATCCCTAGATAATATTTATCTAGCCTACCATGATCTTAACCATTGAAACATTGAAACAAGAGAGATTCAACATCATTCACAATAAAACGTTAAGTTACAAAGACAGAAACAAAGAAAGAAATATCAAATCTTAAAGTGAAGTGATCCACTGTTGCCAACGATGAATCTGAAAGTGTTTCCTCTTTTCCGATATGTGAATCTCCTCTTTGAGCTCTTCAAGAATGGCCCGAAGATCACCTCTCTAATGTTAGAGACGTTAGGGGCATCTCTTGTAAGCGGGAGAACAAGTTTTATAGGTGCAAGGGTCCAAAAATATCTGAAAATATCTTAATTCTGTGCAGAGCTGACCGCCGCGACGGTGGGTATGTCGACTGGTTCACTGCTACGGTGGTGGCTCATCGCTGCGATGGTGGGCCGAGCCCTATATTGATAGCATATGTTATATGTGGTTTTGGAGTGTCATTTAATGACATCGATTTGAAAAACGTACCGTTAGAACGCTAGTTATTGGTTTATTAATAGAGACATGGGGGAATTGAATTACATACATTAATAATATCAGTTTGAGCTATTATAAGAGTGATATTTTTACTGAGATTTCTACGAGTGATTTTTTATAAGTTCTTGATCTAAAGCACTTGCTGTTAGGCGTCACCGATTTGAGTTCTAATAGCTATATTCTCGTTGTCTTTGGTATTTTCCCGGTGAGATCCATCCAAGCTTTATTAATTGCTCTTAAAAGTTATATTTATACTGATTGTTTGGTTTAAGATTGCTAGAAAATCGTTTTAAACTTAAAAGACTGAATTTTTTTTAAACAATTTTTGCCTGATTATCTGATTGCGTGCTAAATTTGTGCTACCCACTTTATTTATTAATGATATTTTAATTGCCTCACATTGTATATAAGACATAAAAGATTTGTATTGAGGTGGTAGAAGTTTCTTGTGGGAAGAAACTCATATTTTTTTATATTTGTAAGTTTATGAGGATTAGACACGTTTGGGAGGGTGTCTAGTTGAGGTAGCTAGGTTTCGATCTTTTTCCTGTGAAAAAAATTAGGATTTGATCTTTGTCCTGATAAAAAAGTTAGGCTATTATTTTTCTTGAAAAAAAATAGGTTTTAATTCACTCTGCAATTGAATTATTTTGAATGAATTATAAAGGTTCATCATTCCTTGTGAAAATGATAAGTGAGAGAGTGTTAGGTTAGTCTTTAGCCTGGTAAAAAGATAAGATTTATCCTTGGCCTGTGAAAAGGATAAATTGTAAAGGTTGATTCTTTGCCTATAAAAGAATCATGAGTTTTAAGGGTTTGATTTTTACCTAGTAAAGGAATTAAGGGGTTAGTAGATTGTGAATCTTTGTCGAATGCGGGAGACTAGACGCATGCAAGATTAACTTGACCGAAACAGGATAAATTCTTATGTGCATCATTGATTTATTCTTTATATTGTGTTTGGGTGTGCACATAGTATTAAACACATATCCATTACATACCAAGATAATAATTAATTTAGAAAAATTAATTATTTTTGTTTAAATAACTTAATTAATTAAATTTTTATAATTACCCAATTTACCCCCTCTTAGGTAGCTTTTAGGGCCAACATTTTGGACACAAAATTGTAAAAAAAAAGTCACAAAAGGGGTTATGAAAAAAAAAAAAAAAAAAATCATAAATCCTACAAATAACAATAGCGAAAGTAACCAAGATAACTTCCAAAATACACCAAAAGAACAAGGAAAAAAACTCGAACAACTTGCACATGAAGTACCAAAACTTGCCAAGGAAACTACAAGAAAACACCCAAATAACCAGCCTAAAATTTGCAAAAAAGAAAAAGAAAAAGAAAGAAACACCCAAATAACTAGCGCAACAAAAACAAAAAAAAAAAAAAAAAAAAAAAAAAGGCCTAGAACTTGCAAAAATAACAAAGAACCTAGAATGAGTCTTGCACAAGATAAAAAAGAAACACCTAGAACAATAACAACCAAACAAGAACAATACCAGACAGATCCTGCACAAAAAAACCAGATGATGCACAAAAAACCCCCAAGTGAGACTTGCACAAAATAAATCCTATACCAAAAATATAGATTCTACAGAGAAAACAATACCAAACAGACCCAGAACAAAAACACACACAAATCAGACCTGTACCAAAAAAACAAATCTTGCACAAAAAATAATACCAAACCAATACCAAACAAGAACATTGCTAAGCCAGAACAATAACAACCAATAATATTATTTATAGCTTGTCCAAAAAAATTCTAGAAATTACCAGAAACTATAGATTGTTCTAAAATTACATCATTGTTTAGAAATTATATCATTGTCCAAAAATTATGTTATTGTTCAAAACACTGAAACTACAACAATGTTCTTTACTTTCCATCTTTATTCCTAGTAACTGCAAAGGCTTGATTTTTTTTGCGGTGAGCTTGCAACTGCAACAGGTGGTGGTCGACGAGGACAAATCCTCTTATTGTGACCAAATTGGCTGCAAATGTTTCACCTTCCTGTTTGTCTAATCTTTCCACTTATTTCTTCAACTACAATCCCCTTGGCTTTCTTCCCTGGTGGTTCTTAATCTTCTCATCTTCTTTTACTCAGCTTTGTCCTTCCAAGTATTTTTTTGTAGAAGGATGGTTGGTGTACTTCTGCATGATTGTACTTCCAGAGATTGTGATGAAAAATTGGGTAGATCACCTCCTTATGCATAACTAAGTAAGTGTCCTTTGAGAAGACTTCATTACAACAATCTTCTAAATTCATCTCTTATAGTTGATGGTCCAGGCTGCATGTTTATAAGGAACTCCACCAAGTTGCCACTCTCTACAAACACAAGTCTTCTTTCCTAAGTCCACCACACGACCAACCCCCATCTCACCAATGATTTCAAACTTTTGTCCACCGATAAACAGTGTTGTACATTTTTTTTTCTTGATCGACATTTTTCTTCAGTTTGCCCCTTATGTTCGGAGTATGTTTTCCTCCCAACCCATCATTTTTTTCATATCGTTTCTACAATCACCATTATCTTACTCTTAATGCCTTCAAATAGTGACAACACATGTTTTGTTCTCAGGCTTCCTAACCAACTATTGAATGATTCAACAAGGTTATTTCTTAAATGATCAAATTTTATAACCTTATCAAATGTGTACCTTGACCAGGTCATAAGCGGATGATTGTTTCGACAATTATATGCATTCTCATCCAATGGATTCATATTGTCCATAACCTATAGAAAACTTTCTGATTATATGACCTACTACTTTTCAGAACATATTTTTCATCACCGCACCATGAAATTTATTCTTAAAATTACCTTGAAAGTGATGTCAACATATTTTGTAACTAACTTGATGAAATACCTTTGCCACAAAAGTCTTAATAGCCTGTGAAAATAATTAAAAACAAAATAAGAATTATGTATTACGTAGTTAATTAAAATCGATAAATACAACCCAATTAGAATGAATATAAATGTAACCCAATTTACCTTGTGTTAGTCTGACATTATAGTAAAATGAGCACTATATCTAGCCCCTCCTATGAACTCCTTGAAATATTGTAAACACCAGCTCCATGTCTCAATTGATTCATCGTTAGTAATCCCAAAAGGCAAAGTGAACAACCCATGCAACTGTAGATATCAAGACTCCACCATGTGGAGTCTTCAAATGACATGCATCCATCCCAACAAAAGGCTTACATTTTCCCAAAAAAACCTTCTTCAATGCATCAAAACATAAGAATAGTTTGCAAAAAACTGGGGTTGCACTTACTTTAGGCTTGAAATACTTGATTCTGATCAAACTCTCTAGGTTTCTTTTGTTCACTTTAAACTCATACCTAGGCATGAAACCAAAGGACTTCCCATGATGTCCTTTTGTTATTTCATTGGATTTCACCTTAGATTTGTATAGCTACCTCCTTGTAACCTCCAAACTATATATATATATATATATATATATATATATATTATTTATTTATTTATTTATTTTTTATTTTTTTTCAATTTCTCTTACATACCATCAATATTAATGTTTGGGATAATTCTGATTTTTTCAAGTAACGATTTGAATATCTGTGGAATTAGCATTAGTGACATGTTGTATAGACATACGACTATGATTGTAGGACTTTACCATATAAGTAATCCATCCAGACAAAGGGCTAGTGTTAGCCCCTTGAGATTGCGATAGGACGTTGGGTTGGATTCATGTGCCATGTCCAAGCCAACGTCCTTACTAGGTTAGCCAGACTCGGTTAACTTTGCTAAAATGAGCACGATGTTGGGTGACGCCAAGATAAGAGAGAAGTAATTGGCATGCATGGGCACACAAGAGCCTTGCTGAACGATGTGAGTAGACATCGGGCGTCGCTGAAACAAGGTGCAACGATCCTAGGTGCAGTGCTAGGATCAGTATTAATGGGCACAACATGAAGGCTAGCTTGAGCACGACTCTAAGCAAACGAGAAAGAACGCAAACGCAAGACATGTTCTGGATAGGCGGCCAATATGGCGAGACGTCGACATCCGTCGGCGTGATAAAGGGAACAAAATGGCAACCAGGCAATATGTTGGCACGACGTGCAGTAAGCAGAAACGTAGGGCTGAGGTTCTAAATCGTTGAAGCTGAAGATGACTAGAAGTTGCATGACAATTTTTGGTAGATACTGGCAATTTTGGACAAATAAGGCTGGACAAGTGTGAGACAAATGTCGCATTTCTGCCTGGACAGTTGAGGTTGTCAACTATTAAATGTTCTCTATAAATAGTGTATCAATCTAATTTGAGCAGTGAGTTTGTTCTTGCAAATTTGGATCGAAATCGTAGACTTCATAGTTAATTGTTCCTAAGTTAAATACAAGGTTGGATTTTCCCATAATCCTTTTTGTGCTTGTAAGACCCGATTTTGTATTGATATATTTTATTTGTATTTTATAACACTTAGAAAAATATTTGGGTCTAATGTGTCATTTAAATTCTACTTTAAATTTATTAGGGGTCATTTTGGTATTTAAAATTTGGTTTTAAGAACTTTGGGTTAATATGTTAATTTTAATTTTGACTTTTAAAAGTTTAAGGATTATTATTACAAGGGGATAATAATAATAATAATAATAATAATAACAACAACAACAACAATAATAATATCAATAATAATAATAAAAGAATTAAAATATATATGGGTGGGGGTGATCTGTTGTCTTCCTAAAGAAGACAACACACCACATGTACATGTGTCCTCTATAACACATGTACATGTGTATATATAGGATTTTTTTTTTTAAAGATTTAATAAGTAAATAAATTTGGTAGAGTTCATTTACCCTATGATCTTGATCGTACTCTCTTTCATTCATGTAAGGTTTTTTTTTTTTTTTTTTTTTTTTTAAGTCAATGCATGTGTGTGTGTGTGTATATATATATATATATATTAGATTAATATTTAAATTGTGTGAAAAATAATTTAACATAAAATTATAAATTTTATTAAAATAGTAATTTTTAGTATTTTGTTAAATAGTAATATTGCTAATAGTCAAATAATATTTTTGTAATAATTAAATTATTAATTGATAAATTTTGTAAATGTAACTATAATATTTTAGTTATGTAATTAATGTTGGTATAAGAAAATATGTCGATTAATTTTAAAATATTTCATATAATTAGAAAGAAAAAAAAAATCGAAATAGAAAAAATTGCATTTTGTGTCACGCATTTCTTGCCTTTCATGTCATCTTAGAGTTATTTAAATAAATTTTTAGTTTAGACTTTGTCGTCGTTAGGTTTACAGGCAACGCCGACTACGTTAGTATTATGACGGTAACATAATAGCAATGCAAATATCGAGATAAGTGTACCGTCTTCTATATAAATTGTCAAATTATATTTTCGTACTAAATTGTGAAAAAAAAAAACAGATTTATTAAAATGAATGATTTTATAACGTTACGGGAATCAAGTAAATTATTAAATGCTGAAAGTGACATTTATTATTATCCTGCTATACCATAGTGTGGTCTCGACAGGAGGGCATATCCTGTAGTATGTTGTTGGTCTGAACAAGAGGGCATATCCTATAAGACGTTGTGTTGTGACCTGATAGGAGGGAAAGTTCTGCAGGTGGTTGATATATATATATATATATATATTGATATATATTGTTGTTGTTGATTATCATTATGATATGGTGATTTATACCACGTGTTGGCTCCTACCATTAGAGATATTAAATGGCCTTGACAATGATAGCAACCTTAAATTGCACAGTTGCACAGGTTACGGTACTGTTATAACTCCCGATCGTGAGATGAAACGATCCTATGACTAGTAGGAAAATATGTGTGGTATTTAATGATATATCAAAGTAATTTGATTGATTGATTTATATTCAGTTGCTATATCTTGACGATATCTTTGGATTTGATACTGCTCAGGGTGTGATTATGTTTTGTTCTAGAAAGTATTATCGTATCTTATTATATATCAAAGTAATTTAACTAATTGACTTAAATTCAATTGTTTTATCATAATGATATTTGTGGAATTTTGTTACTGCTCATTATGTGATTATATTTATATTTTGAAAAATGGATTTTGATAAATGTACTCGATCCATAAAATATTTTCCTATTATGAAGACAGTACGCTGATAAAATATTTTGTCTAAAGTACTCTATGTAAACACCGCATTTTGTCTCGCCCAATCGATGTGAAATTTAAAGTACAAGTTCAGATAAACTTTAAACTTAGGTTCAAAGGGAATGAATTTATATTTTAGGTCACACTAGATAATATAGAAACACCCATAAAAATATAAGAAAATATAAAAATTGTTGAATTTCGGTAAAGTAAAAGTTTCAAGTCAACCTCAAAGTTCTTAAAATTAAAGAGGGTCTAATATGACATTATTAAAGGTTAATTTTCATTAAGTAACCTCTAATATGAATAAAGATTATATAGTACCCTTTAATTAAAGGAAATTTCACCAAATTACCTCGGTTACCTACTTTGACCCATGAAACATTTACTATCACCGATTTTGTCTATTCGACCCCAAAAATACTTATTCAAATTATTTTTTAAAGTTTTAATATCATAAAAACAAGTCCCAAAATAACTAAATAAAGGCATGTAAATTCCATGACAAGTCCAAGTTACACAATGTAACAAAGGATTAAGACTCGGGTTGAAATTAACCAAAATCGAAGTCATCTAGATTAATCATCAGGGCCCAATGAATTAAGGGGCCAACCCATTATTAAATGACTCATAAATGAGAATTTAAATGACCAAGAAACCCCTAGATATTCTCTACAAAAAAATATCTAAGGGAGAAACCAAAACACTTAGGAGGTAAGTAACCGTTATCGAAACTAAACCGATTCGGTTCGCTATCTAAGTTAGGCATTGAATATGTATTAAATGTCCATCCCATCAAGAATTATTTTCTTGGGATGACATGGATAGGACACATTCAAGGTTAACTAGAAACCTTGAAATCTAACTATTGGCTACAAGGAAAACTAACCCGATTCAATCCAAAACCAAACGAATGTGTGCTCACCAAGTCATATGTCATCATAGAGCATTAAATTCAAGATGACACTTCAAGACTAAATGCATTGCATCATGGAAGCATTGATGGCAACTAAACCGAAATAGTGAGACTAACCGGTACTTAGCTCCTAAACCGAACCGGAAGTGTCACATCATGTCATTAATGCACCCATATGCAACCAATCACTTTCAAGGGAGTGTAATGATTGCAAATGATTGTGAATCATTACTAATGATTTCCAATCATTGCAAGAATCTTCCACTATCCCTAAAATTCATCTCAAGGTGATCACAACCAAAACATGAGAGTATGTCCCCTAGGCCAAACAAACCCTAAGGATGGGTCTGGGATACCTTGAACATAGCTAAGTACGTAGGATCCCTGGCCTAAAAATAGAGGGGTCTATTTTCATAATTTTCAAGTCTTGGAACCCTACATTATCTCTCTAAGCTCGAGAAATACACTAGGGTTCTAGGATTTTCAAACAATTCTCTTGAATAACACACCGTTATTATGCTAAAATTCGGTCCCGCAAGGTATTCTTGTGGTTCTTCGAGTAAGAAATCAAGACATTGATGGTAATTGATAAAGTTTAAGCCAAGAAGATCAAGAACAAGAAGAAGGTTACTTGTTTAGGGAAAGACCACTCCTCTAAATTGGGTATGTGTCTAGTGAATCCTTTTTTCTTGTATTAAACTTTATGCATATTACTTGTACATGGTGTAATCATGTAGATATCGTGCTTTAATACATAACCTAAATAACCCATAAATAACTAAAAACACATTAAATTTATGTTATATAAACCGAACAATATTAAACTTGTTCAAGATCATATCAAGAACATCCAAGAACATGTGAGGAACCAAATCATTCGAGAACATGTTAAGAACATGTGAGGATCTAAACAAAATGTCTATCACACCATGAGTTGTGCATAGTTTCTACGAATCTTTCATGAATGCTTCAAACCGAACTCTAATAATTGTTAACCTAACCATATAAACTGTTAATAACTGATTTACTTTATGCTAAACATCAAGATCACTGCCTGGAACTAAATCTTTAGACTAGTGAACTAGCACATATATATATATATATATATATACTACACCAACAGACCCTTGTGGCTAAAAATCTGGGATAAAGGGATGATCTTTATTCCTTCGGGGATATGTGTGATTCTTTTTCAGAAACTTTCCCGTTTTTCTTAGTTACGAGTAGTACTGACATATATACCATCACTAACATGTCAAAAGTAATGTGTTCGGTTAAGGTGTTCTTGACAAAATCAAAGAAATTATGTATAAATCATGTTGTGGCTTATTTCTTCTTTTAATAATAAAATTAACTAAAAACTAGTTTGTAACCTTAAATGAATGAACTACGCTAGACCTGATCTTCGGTTATTTGCTAAAGTACGTAGGCAACCTCAGATGGGTTCGGTCACCTTTAATAAATAAAAACATATAGTTTTAACCTTAAACAAATGAACTACGTGATGACCAGATATTTGGTTACTCGCCAAAGTATGTAGGCAACCTATATAAGGTTTGGCCTAAAAAAAAATACAAAAAATATTTCATTTAGTAAAGCTTGCATGTTGGAACTACATGTCGACCTGGTTCCTTTTGAAAACAAGGATATGTAGGAAACCTATATAAGGTTCGATTGGTTATATTTTTGCATTTTATAAACTGCTATTGGATTGTAGCTAGCTAGAATAGTGTAGTATGGTATAGTTTATTTCTTTTATTATGTCAAAAAATACAAAAAATATTTTCATTTCAATCTACTTTAGTTGTAGTTGCATATAGATAGTTAAACCATTTACTAGCTTTAATTATGTCAAAAATACATAAAAATGGAAAAACTATAAAAAGAAAAAGAGAAAAAAAAGGAGAATTATTTTTGTTAAGTAAATCAAAGAAAATTACCTGGGTATTGTTTAATAGTGAATATTCATTTAGATTAAGGTACCGTTTATGGACAGGTGTCTTGGGGTGCGTAAAATCTTCCTTGAGCATAACTGACCCCCAAACTTTAAGAATATCTCCGGTACATAAACCTTTATGAAGTTAAAACATGGGCCATTCATAAAATAAAAACGAATTTCTAAAATCTTGATGACCTAGTACATAATTCAACCCATACTAGGTGACGACTCTGTTTTCAACATAAATCTCCGCCCAAGAAATTTTTCAAAACCGATGCCTAGAAAAACCCTTGAAAAACAATTTCAAAATGAATGGATTTGGATGACTTAGAGAAGGAGGAATGAAAGTTGTTTCATTTTCTTTCCGATCTCTACTTCTTCCACGATCAAAGTCCAAGGTACGTCAGCTGGCAACTCCTTTGGGGATTTTAGAGGGTCAAGCCTAGTTGGAGTCTAAATTTATATTCACGGTTAAATAAAACCCGAGAAATACGTCTTTGATTTTAAAACATAAGTAATTCACTTCCAAAAATAATAAATAATAATGATAATGAATAATAAAGTAAACAAAAAACAAACTAAAAAATAATAAAATAATAAATAAATAAATAAATAAATAATAATGATAATAATAATGTTAATAATAATAATAATAAATAATCATAATAAGAAATAGAAAATATAAATAAATAAAGTTAAAATTTATTTTACATATCCAGTTTATACTAGCATACATATTTATTGTCATTTATATTACTGTCTTTAAATACTGCATTTAAATTTTTGCGTTTAAATTCCTACATTTCATTACTATATACTCTCTTAAACGCACAAGCACTTATTGTAGCATTGCATATCATGATGGAAAACCCAATCCGTAACCCTCTTAGGAATAGAGAGGCTAGTAGTAGGGGCTGACATCAGTGATTTCATCACACCGATCTAAGGCCCAAAATCCCTTAGGATAGAAAGAGGCTTTAGTAGAAGCAAGGTTGGGTGGGTCTCTCCCCTGGGATCTAGCTATGAAACTGGACTCGCTCGGACCACCAACCAACGATGGATGTTCCCCTAGGGAGGACGCTGGAGGTTTAAAGGTCTGGGAACCGAAGATTTTTAAGATGCGCTAGAAGAAAAGCCATAACCTCATATAGTGAGCCTAAGATAGAGGATAACCAAAACCCTATTGCACTTAGGACACTGTCTTAGAGAGAGACATGAATATTGTTGTCAGTATATAACTACCTTGAAATCTTACAAAAGAGTATATCTAGGACTAATAGAGAACGGAATAGCCAATTAAGAATTCTCATTATTCTTTACCTTTGAGCCTGTTCATAGTCTGACATTGTATCCAAGAAAAAGTGACTGTTGACAAGCCATGGGAAGGGATAAAGAGAATCCTCATTATGACTATACGAGGCTTTATTAGACTTGGGAACTCCATTTTGTTCGGATTCAGGTATTGCTTTAGGTTGAGGTCGACAATGATAAAGAATTGATACGAGATTTCTATGCATCCAAATAAAATTGTCAATCAAGTCTATAAATATAAGGCACCCCGCCTGAGGGGTTGGCATGTTAAAATCCTATATGATTTGTAAAATGTGAAAGTAGTGGAAATATCATCTCAAACTGAGTCATAGTCAAAACCCCAAATGCCTTTGTAAGCAAAATATTGGCACGACCATTATCTAAGTAGGAAAATTTCTCTACATAAGAAACACCCGTCTCTCGTTCGCCAGTTTGCACTCGTGCTCAAGAATGACTGCCTATCCTAATAGAGGATATGGAAGAATAGCCGAATGAACCTATTAAGGTAGTCCAACTTAAAGAAGACATGGTTTTGTTGAAACAATCTGTTGGTCAGATTTCTGAACTCTTGCAGCAACTCCACCAATCTCAGCATAATCCTATAACCCCTGTTCAAACCCCAAACCCAATAGAACCAATAACCAACCATCATCCCTCTAGTTCCCAAGGCCCTAGCCTAGCTAATAGAGAGACAATCCTTGTTGAACCTCAGCAATAAGTCACTCCAACTGTGACTGATCCAAACCTATGTACCACCTCAACTAAACCAAATACTAGGCCAGTTATACTAGAATCCAATAATCGATTTGAATAGAAGGTGAAAGAGAAATTTGAGAAAACATCCCTACTGATCGAAAAACTACTACAAATGTAAAGAGTGCTCCAGGAAGTAAAGAAAGGAAAATCTGGAACCAATGCTCGGTATCGTGACCTATCTTCTATACCTCAAGTGAAGTTTCGTGACAACTTTACCATGACCACATTCACAAAGTACGATGGATTAGGGTGCCCAGACTGGCACATCCAAAGGTATAAGAATAAAATGGGGGCGTATATCCACAACGAGTTATTAGCCGTTCAGCTCTTCCTACAATCGTTAAATGAACCTACTGCTCGTTGGTATTCTACAATAGAACATTCAAAGGTGAAGATGTTCCTTGACATAGTTAAGATCCTATGTGAGCAATACGGCTACAATCGGGAAGTATCGCCAAATAAGATCTCTCTCAGAACCTTAACTAGAAAGAGTGGGAAAAGTTTCTGGGAATATGCTGTCCGATAAAGGGATAGAGCTACACAAGTTGTACCGCCAATGAAGGAGGCCGAGATGGTCCAAATGATCATCCAGGCTCAACCTCACCCTTGTTATGAGCCTTTACTAAACACACTAAATAGACCATTCTCTAACGTGATCCTTCGAGAGGAATATATAGAAGATAGTATAAGGACCGGCAGAATTCAAAAGCCAATCGAGCACGAACATAAGAGAAAAACACCTAAGAAGAAAGACTCTGAAGTGGCAATGGTAGGCCAGGGTCAAAGAAACCAACAGAATATCCAACCCCAGTAGCCAAATCACTCCAAGACTGTAAACCAAGTCTTCCAAAAACAACCACCACAATTCACACCACCACCTCGGTTTACACCATTTCCAACTCTAGCATACAAACCCATATCCATACCAACCTCCTTATAAAGCTTTTCCATAACCTCCAAACTCATTTAACCACTAACAGAATTATAGACCCCATCAGGCTTTTAGAAGAACAAAGCAATTTACCCATCTCCTTGTAACCCTTTCTCGAATATTTGAGGAATATAGTAAGAACAAAATACTTGAACCTATAGCCCCAAATCGCCAAAATTCTCAAATCCCTTTGTTCAACCCGAACCAATTCTGCGCTTACCATTTTGGAGTACCAAGTCACTATACTGACAATTGCTATTATCTGAGAAACACGATAGAGGATCTTATATAGAGCAAGGTAATATGATTCCCAAAATAAAGGGAGACATCTTAGCCTAACTGTCAGCAAAACCCGTTACCCAAGCATGATAACTCAACTCTAACTATCAATATGGTCACATGAGTGGGAGACTAATTCCAGCGACTATGCCAGAGTATGGAAAATTTATCCTAAACCACTTGGAGAAGTATGGGTAGAAGGTATAACTTTCCTTAAAGCCTATTGGATAGATATGTCGGTCTCAGCCTCAGGAATGAATCATAGACCTATCTCTCTTACCAGATGGGGAAGTAAATTCGAGGAGGAAGACAATAGAGGAAATGGACCTATGAAGGATGAGAATCCAAAATTGATAAGTGGAGAAGAATGAACCTCTCAAGAACAAAAAGAGTTAGACCAGATGTGGGGAAAAATCGGTACGTTCAACAAGAATGCCATCGATATAGCCATCGTAGTCGGATAAGTCTTGAACATGTATCAACTAGCCAAGAAAGAGCCTCCGAGAAACTCCGCATTGCTCCCACCTAAGAAAATATTTGACCTCAATTACCCAGTTCAGAATGATGAAGAGGACTAATCAAACCAAGCCTCAGAAACCTGATGGTAGAATAATCCCCTTACCAAGGAGAATTCTATTACCCTTGGTATACAACTAAGTTATCCCATCCAAGATGATCCCTGGATTAACATACTTGATTGTGGCATCATGAAGTTAAACCTTAACCAAACATGGGGCTTAGAAGTTTCTCACTTCACCATATAGCTGCAAGCGTGTCAAAACCCAAAAATAATTCGACCAAAAACCGTTCTAACCTTCGAAACGCCAAAGCAAGAATTGGTGAAAGACTTGAAAGAGGTGCTTTGGAATTACTTTACAACAATTGAAACCAATGTCGTGAGGATGGAGGACCAAGTAGATGAAGTCAGAGGTATTAACCAAGTAGGAGAATCTTTGTCGCCCTAGACTTGCTGAAAGTACTAGACAAAGAACCCAAGGGTATCCCTACGAAGATTGTCATTGAGGAAGAAGTACAAGAATTTCTAAAGGCAGTTAAAAACACCGAGTACAAGGTCCTTGAACAATTGAGCAAAGCATTGACATATATTTCGATCCTGTCGTTGTTAATGACCTCCGAAGTACATCCAAATGTGCTATTAAAAGTCCTTAATCATGCCCACGTACCAAGTTCCATATCACAGGGTTACTTCACTAATATAGTGGAGAATATCCTTAGCACCAATCTCGTAATCTTTACCAATGACGAGATGCCATCTGAAAGAACTGGGTATATAAAACCTCTCAACATATTGGTGTAGTATCAGGATTTCATCCTCTCTAGAGTTATAGTAGACAATGGATCTACACTTAACATATGTCCTTTGAGTACGCAGAATAGCATAGGGGTAAAAGAGGACCGAATTCGAACTACTACTATCACTATTAGGGCTTTCGATGTAAGAAGAGATAGTCTATGGGAGAAATTACACTACCAATTGTTATTGGCTTGGTCATTTTTCAAGTAGACTTGCATATCTCAGACATACTAGCTGCCTATAGCATGTTCCTCAGAAGGCCTTGGATACACTCAGTTGGGCTAGTTCCCTCATCACTCCATTGGAAGTTCAAGTTTTCCATCTACCGAACCCCTGCTGAACCTTTGATAATAGCCAAGCATGTCGGCTAGGCAACTTCTTTCCAAGCCTTCGACATTGCTAGTGCTTCATATGTTCGAGAAAGAAGTCTACCACCAACAGCTAGACTGTCTATTGCTACCATTATGTTAGTCATTCACATAAACGTCATGAACTTCGACCCAAAGATACAAGTCGAAAGAAGTGAAGTGAGAATACAATCCCAGTTTGGGGTCAAGCAAAAGTTAGACTCCAACGAACTGGGTTTTGTTCCGAGCAAGAATAGGGGATTCAACAAACAACCTAGGAAGAACAGAAAACTAAGGATAATACCTCATATCCGAGTCAGCTTTCCGTTTTCCACTGGAATAGTCCAAGCTGAGAAAAAAAAAAAAAGACAAGCTCGACTTCGTAATAATCTCTTACCAATCCTAGACTAACCCTCTAGCACTGTGGTCAGAAGAGTTAGTTTTCATGATCAACGAGAAAGAGAATGATGTAAGAGCAGTAGATCCAGCTCATAGCCTCAACAATTGGGAAGCTCGTCAAATCACAGAGCGACGAGGACTTTGGTAATCAACAAAGTGCCTGTAACATCTCTGGTAGGTGCGTAAAAGCATGCCTCTACTTACGCTCACAAGTATACGAGGTATAAAGTTTTAATATAGTGGATCTTTGAAGATCGGATATCGTTCCCACAGAGAAAAGTGTGAATAATTGATTTGAATACCGCAATTGACGTAGTCTCGTGTTATCCTGACGATGGAAGACGTGAATTGAAATTAAACTAAGATAAACTACAATTAGTGGGTTAATCCTAAATAAGTTGATTAATTAGGGATTGATTTCGTTCACTTAATACACGTTTGATTTCGTTCGGTTAACAATAACGGAGTTTAGGTATCCAGCAATCTCGGTTCGTAAACTCCTCTTCCACCTCTTCCGAGTGTAAGATGGGGGAATACGCGACTTCGTGTCGACGAAGAGATCCCCCTCAATGTCTTAACGACTCTAGGCCGCGTGAGTCTTAACCCAACGTCATCGACTGCACACTAACTAATGCCCTCCTGGGTCGTTAGGTCGTAACGATGTATTTACCCCAGTCCGAATCCAGGATTACCTCTCTCGAGTGTCAAACCCTAGATTCTAAAATCCAATCCTAATACTGTTACAAGAATATTAAGATCGTTATCAAATGATAAACACAATCGGACTTAAAACAATAACCGTTAAAGAAACGTATATTAAACCAAACGAGTATTTACACAACTATACCTTTCCCTAACTAATCTCTAAATTACACTAACATGTTCTTAGCCAATATAACATTTAATCAAGAGGAGATCATCATTATCAACTATAAACATTAAATACAAAGATGGAAACAAGGGAAGAAAAGCCAAATCTCAAAGTGGAGTAGTCCACTTTCGCCAAAGAACGATCTTCTCGAGCTTCCTCTTCTCGCTTGATGAACTTCCTCTTTTGGCTCTTCAAGGATTGGCCAAGAACACCCCATAAACTAATCTAATCTACTTCCTAAATTACCTAAACCTAACTAAAGTGGAAGGAGAGCTCTCAAGATGTCAACCGGAGCCTCCTCTCACGTCTAAGAGATCCAAGTCCTCTGAGCAATTGGGGGAGAAAGGGGTTTTATAGGCAAGGGTTGAAAATATCTTAAAACAGATATTTCTGTGCAGAGTGTCACCGCTTGGGCGGTGGCTTTAAGTTGGTTAACTTCTGTCGGTAACTTCGCCTAAGCGGTGGTTTTTCCACTTAGGCGGTAGCTGCTGGCATATCATTCTGATCTTTTCTCGCCTAGGCGGTGGTTTTCTCGCCTAGGAGGTGGTTCAACCCTTCAGCACTCCAACATTCTGCCTCTTTTCCACCTAAGCGGTGGAACTTCCGCTTAGGCGGTGGTCTTCATTCACCGAAGTCCTGTTTTGCATATTTTGTTCACTGTTTCTCCACCGTTTTCACTTGTTTCTCGCCCTTTGACGTCCTTTCCCAGTTCTACACTAAAACACAATTAAATATAACTAAAATTCTTGAAAACTAACAAATCCGGTTTAAAAATAGAAAGGTTTTTCACACCTATCAATACCCCCAAACTTAGAATTTTGCTAGTCCTTGAGCAAAACACTAACACTAAACTAACTAACTAATAAACTAACCAACTAAAAATGAAAAATTAATCTAACACGAAAGAAGTATATGCATGTAAATATAAAGTTCAATCGAAATGACCAATTTGTTCCTCCCTCAACATCCCTAAATCGGATCAAGTTCAGGAAGCATCCCACACCAAGTGGTATTCTAGATCCATTTGAAGTGTGTGTGTGAGAACTCAAATGTATAACTAGTCAAATACCGGATTCGATTATCCAATCGTTAAGCTCATAATTTAAACCATTGAAGGATTCAGGAAAACAATACGCTTGATTAGAGTCTACTATCCACTAATGTAGGCTCGGATATTCACAGAAATCAATAGGGCTTGGTTTGGCTTTGGAGAACGACCACGGGTATCACTGGAATAAAAATAGCAAATTGGTTTAATCGATCGATACCCGAGGTAAAATCGCTTATTGCTATCCTCTCTCATGACCCCACAACATTTAAAGTACAATTCTGAATAAGAAACGAAAATCCTGGTATTCACTTGTCGAAAGAGAAGAAAATGAAAAATTATATTCATGTTTTTTTTTTGTTTTTTGTTTTTTAAACATAATCCTAATTTAATTCGAATTGTTACAGTTTTAAGAGAGTGCAAAAAGAAGTTAGAGAAACACACCCCCAAACTTATTTGAATTTGTAAAATTTTAGGAATATGTAAAAAGAAATGATAGAAACACACCCCCAAACTTATTTTAGGAGCGTGTAAAAGAAATACGAAAGGAACAAGTGAATACACTAATACCGAATCAATAAAAATTTATCATAAACCCGACCGCTCACTTGATTTCACTCAATCTTGAAAATTAGGCTTAGCTACTTTGGTTTAGGAAACATTTAAATGAAAAGAGTATTTGAACGTTTTCAGAATTGATTACGTTATCGGCTTCGACAGGAGAAATAAGGAATGAAAATTTTCAGGTTAGCTACAATGGTTCAAGCGAAAAATTGATGGCCTAAATCACGTCTCCGGAATTACTTTACCTAGGATTTCGCCACAAGTTTTCCTCATATCAAGTTCTAGTTTCCTCATTTTCTATCATAAGCCTAATATCGAATAATCAACGTCTAATCGTTCAGATAATTATTCATTGAGTTCAAATGTCGTGCAATTTTCGGATCGAGATAATTTTTACCCAATCGACATGTTAAGCACACAAAACACACAAGGAAAGTATTACCCCCGACCTCAATATGCAATTAGAGGATAATTCTCATCATCGGGTTTTGGCCCAAATGAACTCACATCTAAGAATGCAAACACAACTTTATACATACACAAATCTAAACTAATTCTAATGCTAACATACATAGATTAATCTATCACTACACATGCAAAAACAAAAGTTAAATTTTAACTAAACTAAAAATGTAAAAACTAAAACATTTAAAATAATAAAATACATACTCAAAATAATGGTTCATCCTTTTCTACAAAAAATCAAAATGGATGAACATCCACTAAACTAATCATCCATTCCATACCATCCAGGCTTGAACAGGACAGTGTTCCAAAATTAGCGAAACCAATAAACATATAGCATGTATGCAAACAAAACGGGTCGAACACATACCTAGGGAATAAGACTTATTCCCAACTGTTCACCTGACAGGAAATTCCTCTCCACCACTATCACGTTGGAATGGAAATTATGGCGGTTGCAAAAAGTGCGGCGGTAATGCCGAAGTGGTCGCACATGAACCTGTGGATTTAATCTGGTGCACACACTAATCACAACGTTTCAACAAAATATGAAAATATAGCATGCAATTTTGTTTCACACAATTTAACAATCCATAGAAACTAAGTTATCACCAAAAATCAAACCAAAATCCCAAAGTGATAAAAAAAATTATGAACATGGGGTTGAAAATTGATTTGTGGTGGATGATTTGGGGTGGAAATCACAAATTTTTGTTATGGAAGGATGATTTTTGAGTATTGGAATGGTTTGGAAGTGAGGTTTTAGAGAGAAAGTGGAGATTTGGGGGAAAAGAACCTTTCAATTTTTGAACGAACAGGGGCTGTTTAACTGCAGAAGGTCCACCGCTTGAGCGGTGAAACTCTTTTCTTTAAAATCAAACCTTCTGACGAAATTCTGCCTAGGCGGTAGTTTTTACGCCTAAGCGAAATTACACTAGTGTGCAAACATTTTGTTCTGCTGTTAATCCGCCTAGGCGGTGGTTTCTCTGCCTAAGCGGTAGAGCGTATTTTGAAAATTTGGTGCATCCTGTATTTTTACCGCCTAAGCGGTGGTTCACCGCTTGGGCGGTGGGCCTATTTTGCTGAAAAAACACCCACTCTGTATTTTTACCGCCTAAGCGGTGGGCCTACAGCTCCCACTTTCATGTTTTTTCTCAAATTTTCAAAAGATGGCTCCACCCCGTACATTTTCACTTCTCTTGTTCAACGTGTTTAAACTTAAAATACTTCCCCAAACGTCCACACTTGTAAATTCACTGCCGAACACGTTCCGAAGTCGTGCCAGCTTCCAAAAAGAATAAATAATCAAATAAATAGTAAGAAAAATCAGGTAATTTGATACCCTAAGTTTCATTTCAAAAGAAATAGCGCTTGAGTTACCGTCCCCAGCTGGACTATTGTGTCACTAAGTATTTTTCACCAAAATTCCCCACAGACAAGGAATTTGGGCTCAAATGCTCAGTCGGATCAAGATCATAAATTGAAGTCGGCTTCTCCTCTCAGTCCCTGTCATTTTCAATAAGCTCCATCTCAAGATTGAGAATTAAGAATTCCAATCTTCATCATTTCTCGCACCGCTTGATCTCATTAACACAATGAAACAAAAATAAAAATTAAAAACAAAACAAAAATAAATGTCAAGATTAACACTTGACCACTTAGTCGCAATATCAACTTAGAATTCATACTAATCCCTTGTCAACAACGCCAAAAACTTGGTGTGTTGACAGAACTAGGATACAATACATTTGCTTTTCCTAATTAAAACTTAAGTTCTGAGCCGATACCACGTTTCTTTTGCAATATTCAATTAAAATTCAAACGATTCCCCGGCAACAGCGCCAAAAACTTGGTAGGCGTTGACGGGAACAAAATTTGACAATAATCAAATAAAATTCACACTAATCCCCGGCAACGGTGTCAAAAACTTGGTAGGTTCGTAAAAGCACACCTCTACTTACGCTCGCAAGTATAAGAGGTCTAAAGTTTTAATATAGTGGATCTTTGAAGATCGGATATCGTTCCCACAGAGAAAAGTGTGAATAATTGATTTGAATACCGCAATTAACATAGTCTCGTGTTATCCTGACGACGGAAGACGTGAATTGAAATTAAACTAAGCTAAACTACAATTAGTGTGTTAATTCTAACTAAGTTGATTAATTAAAGATTGATTTCGTTCACTTAATACACGTTTGATTTCGTTCGGTTAACAATAACGGAGTTTAGGTATCCAGCAATCTCGATTCGTAAACTCCTCCGCCACCTCTTCCGAGTGTAAGACGGGGGAATACGCGATTTCGTGTCGACGGAAAGGTCCCCCTCAATGTCTTAACGACTCTAGGCCACGTGAGTCTTGACCCAACGTCATCGACTGCACACTAACTAACGCCCTCCCGGGTCGTTAGGTCGTAACGATGTGTTTACCCTAGTCCGAATCCAGGATTACCTCTCCCGAGTGTCAAACCCTAGATTCTCAAGTCCAATCCTAATACTGTTACAAGCATATTAAGATCGTCATCAAATGATAAACACAATCGGACTTAAAACAACAACTGTTAAAGAAACGTATATTAAACCAAACGAGTATTTACACAACTACACCTTTCCCTAACTAATCTCTAAATTACACTAACATGTTCTTAGCCAATACAACATTTAATCAAGAGGAGATCATCATTATCAACTATAAACATTAAATATAAAGATGGAAACAAGGGAAGAAAAGCTAAATCTCAAAGTGGAGTAGTCCACTTTCGCCAAAGAACGATCCTCCCGAGCTTCTTCTTCTCGCTTGATGAACTTCCTCTTTTGGCTCTTCAAGGATTGGCCAAGAACACCCCCTAAACTAATCTAATCTACTTCCTAAATTACCTAAACCTAACTAAGGTGGAAGGAGAGCTCTCAAGATGTCAACCGGAGCCTCCTCTCACGTCTAAGAGGTCCAAGTCCTCTGAGCAATTGGGGGAGAAAAGGGTTTTATAGGCAAGGGTTGGAAATATCTTCAAAATATCTAAAAACATATATTTCTATGCAGAGTGTCACCGCCTAAGCGGTGGCTTTAAGTCGGTTAACTTCTGTCGGTAACTTCGCCTAAGTGGTGGTTTTTCCGCTTAGGCGGTAGCTGCTAGCATATCATTCTGATCTTTTCTCGCCTAAGCGGTGGTTTTCTCGCCTAGGCGATGGTTTAGCCCTTCAGTACTCCAACATTCTGCTTCTTTTCCGCCTAAGCGGTGGAACTTCCGCTTAGGCGGTGGTCTTCATTCACCGAAACCCTGTTTTGCATATTTTGTTCACCGTTTCTCCACCGTTTTCACTTGTTTCTCGCCCTTTGACGTCATTTCCCTGTTCTACACTAAAACACACTAAAACACAATTAAATATAACTAAAATGCTTGAAAACTAACAAATCCGGTTTAGAAATAGATAGGTTTTTCACATTTATCAATCTCCTATCTAATTAGTCAATAGATAGTAGACATTAGACTATCTCTAGGCTTCTTTTGACTTTTTGAATTCTTTTTTTTTTATATAGTAGTAATAGTTATGCTAAGAAAATAACATCTTTATAATCAAATTTTGTGTTTACTTTTTAGGTGCCTAAATAATCTTGCATATAATCCATATAATAATGAAACACTTCTTCCCAACAAGTACAATCTAGATAAGGAAATAAATCGGGAGTTAATGGGAATCGAAAAGAAAAATGATCTTATTCTTGAGAACATCGAGGAAGTCCGAAGTGCCTTAGAAAGATTCGAGAAACAACTTATTTTGAGTCAAGACCAGAATAAAACAGTGAACCTAGGAGATCCAAAAAATTTGAGGAAAATAAAGATTAGGAAGTCGATCAGTAGCCAAGAAAGATAAGACCTAATATTTCTGTTAAAGGAATATTAGGATGTTTTTGGATGGTCCTATGATGACATGGTAGGACTCTGAACCAACATTATGACATATAAGCTTCCCATTAAGGAGGAAATCCGATCGATTAAGCAGAAGCTCCAAAAGATGCGACCCGATATCAGCTTGAAAGTTAAGGAGGAAATCATGAAGTAGTTCAAAGCTCGCTTCATTGAAGTACGTACTTACTACGAGTGGTTGAGTAACATAGTGTCAGTGTCCAAGAAAGACAGAAAAATTCGAGTCTGCGTTGCCTATAGGGGCCTTAACGGGGCAAGTCCAAAAAATGACTTCCTACTAACAAATATCCACATCATCCTGGACAACACTGCCAGGTGTTGGATTTCATTATTTGTAGATGGATATGTGGGTATAACCAGATCCTAGTCGATAAGGAACACAGGCATAAGACTATCTTCACCATGCCTTAGGGCATATTCTGTTATTGATCCATGTCGTTCGTACTTAAGAATGTCGGGATAACTTATCAGAGGGCCATGACGACCTTATTCCATGACATGATTCACAAAGAAATATAAGTATATATAGATGACGTGGAAGTGAAATCAAAGAAAGACAAATACCATGTAGAACACTTAAAGAAGATATTCAATCTTCTCCGGAAGTCCCAGTTGAGACTCAACCCAGCTAAGTTTGCATTCGTAGTAGTGTCTAAGAAGCTACTCAAATTCATAGTTAACTGTCGGGGGATCAAAATTGATCCTACCGAGATTAAAGCCATAATCGAAATGCCTACACCAAGAATGGAAAAAGAAATTTGCGGGTTCTTTGGAAGAGTAAATTTCACTGCCCACTTCATTTCATAACTGAAAGCAACATGTAGCCAATCTTTGCGTTGCTGAGAAATGAATCAAGAGAGAAATGGAACAAAGAATGCTAGGACGTCTTGGCTAATGTCAAGGCTTACCTAATGAACCCTCATGTCTTGGTACCACCCTAACAAGGACGACCATTGTTCCTATACCTTGTCATCCTAGAAACTTCTATGGGGGCAATGTTGGGACAACATGACAGTTTAAGAAAGAGTAAGTCATTTACTACGTCAGAAAAATATTTTACTCAAATGAAGAAAAATATTAGATACTAGAGAAAACTTGTTGTGCATTAGCCTGGACTACTCAAAGGTTACGTCACTATTTACTGTACTTTACTACCAATTTGATTGCTAAAATCGATCCTCTAAAGCACATATTCGAAAAGCCTATGCTTACTAGAAGAATATTCAAGTGAAAAATGTTGCTCACTAAGTTCGATATTGTATATGTGACTTAGAAAACAAATAAATACCAAGCAATTGGCGACCAGCTTGCTGATAACGCAAGAGCTGATGAAAGGTCCACAGAGACTGAGTCCCCTATGAGCCTATTGCATTTTTAACTAGCGATAAGGACAACCAGACGTGGCAAAAGTAGTTTAAAGGAGCAAGCAACTTGAAAGGGGCCAACATTGGTGTTGTCCTAATCTTTCCGCAACATCAGCACTTTCCAGTTATAGCAAAGCTAAAGTTTACCAATACCAACAACACTGCCGAGTACGAAGTTTGTATCATGGGCTTGGAGTTTGTCATAATCTTGAAGATCAAAGAGTTGATAATATATGGGGATTTAGAGCTGATTATAAATTTGATCACTTATAAGTATGAGACAAAAGATACCAAGTTGATTTGGTACAATAATCACTTACTTGACCTTTGTGAAGTTTTATCGAAGATCGAGTTCGAACATGTACCATAACTAAAGAATGATTTCGTCAATGCTCTTGTAACGTTAGCATCTATAATATCAGTGATCAAAGAAGAAGACGAGGAAATTTCCATAACTATTAGGATATATCGATAACCAGCCTAATGTATTAAAATAGAAGCTGAAGATGACGAGTAACCTTGGTACGTAAATATCCAAAGGTTATTGAGAAATAAATAGAATCCCTAGGGAGTTGATAGCATAAATCAAAGGACCTTACGAAGGCTAGTGGGCCAGTTCTTTTTCAGCTGCAACATCTTATATAAGAGATTGCCATATTTAGGTCACTGAAGGTGTATGGGTGCTCGAGAAGAAATACAGCTCAACAAGGAGGTTTATAGGGGAGTCTACGGACTTGTATTTCGTAATGGTAACGCATAGATACGTTTCTACTTTCACCGCAAGTGTACGGGTCAAGTTTCAATAGAGTGGAAAGAGTAAGGGTTATCGTTTCTATAGGGATTGGTTAAGAATATTGTCGAGTAACGTAATTATTATAACCTAATTTTATCTAGGCGATAGAAAATGAAGTTTATAATTAATAATATACTAATACTAAATACTAATTTATCTAATTAAACTATATTACTATTTTGAGACGTTTAAGAGAATGAATTATCTAGGGATTAACTTCATTTACAAATACACGTTTGATCTTATTTAGTTATCAATAACGGCGTTCAACCTATTCAACAATCTCTGTGTGGTAAACTCCCTCTCCCGAGTGTAAAGCGAGTGAATATGTGACTTCGTGTTAACGCCGAAGTCACCCTTTAGCATTTTTTAGAACACATAGTCATATGAGTCTTGACCCAATGTCATTGATTGCATACTTTCTAACTCCTTCCCAGGTTATTAGATCGTCGTGTTGTGTTTACCCTAATCCGAATTAGGGGTTACCTCTCCTGAGTGTCAAACTTCGATTTCTCAATATACCTAAACAAGCATATAATGGAAATACAAGCACAACAAAAACAATCGAATAGCGAAGAACAATTATTGGTGAAACACCGATTTCAAAATCACATATTTATAAATTATAGTAATCCCTAGACAATATTCGTTTAGCTAACGGCCATAACCGTATATACAATGATAAATGAGCTGAATATGCTCAAACCATAATCCAAAGTTAAGAAATAAAGAAAGAAATGGGAGAAACTAGCTGTAGTCCGAAGATTTGGCGCTAAAACCGTTTCAAAATCGCTTCTCCTTCTTCGCCTTGTGATTTTCTCATTCGGATTTGGTGGAGCATTCCCCAAAAACCTCTCAACCCTATTCTAACCCTAGGATCTCTCTTCTAGATGAAATAGAGGAGATGAGGAAGATATAGGGCTCAAAAATATCTAAATAAATATCTAAACTATGTGCAGAGTTACCGCTGCGGCGATGGGTATGTCGGTTAAGGTTACAGCCTCGGCGGTGGAAGCAAAGACTTCTCTGTTGTTTCACCACCTTGGTTGTGGGATTTCAATAATAAAAGGCCTCTCTCTGCATATTGACCACCGCGACGATGGGCTGCTGTCATGAATTTTGCCCTCATGCTTGTTTTCTCATCGTTCTTCCACCTTTCTTGATTCGATTTGATCGTTTATGATCCGTTTTCATCTTTTTTCACCCCACACACCTATTTTAGTACAAAAAGAATGAAAATATATTAAAACGTGTTAAAGTACTATAATAATACTCGAAAAACTAACAAGTTTGGTTTGAAAATAGATAAGTAAATTACACCTATCAAATACCCCAAAACTTAGAATTTTGCTAGTTCTCGAGCAAAACATTCACACTAAAATGAAAAACACAACTAAATTAAATAACATGAACAACCTAAACACAAACAATCTAAACATAACGATATGTGAGTTTTGAATTTTTCTATCGACTAAAACATTTTCCCCTCAACAACCCCCAATCATATCGAGTTCAGGTGGTAACACACACCAAGTGGAGTTCTAGAATTTTGACACTCAATAATGGTAAATGTCATTCTAGATCCTGTCAACGTGTTTGTGCGAGACTCAATAATATAACTATCCAATACCATATTGGATTATCCACCAACGAAACTCACGACTTAGACCGTAAATGATTAGGATATCCATATTCTTGATTGGGGTCCACTCTCCACTAATGTAGGTTTGGAAGTTCATAAAGATCAAAAGGACTTGGCTCAGTTTTGGAATATTTGGCCAAGGGTATAGAGGAATAGAAAACGGGTTAACGTCGTTAACTTAAAGTTACCCAAGGCTCAACGCTTGGTACACTCACTCTTGAACCCCCATAGATAAATTGGAAACAATCCCAAACAATCATTTTTAAGACCGACGTGCTCACTTGTCAAAAGAAATTAAATTTAACGATATTTACATATGTTTTTTTTTCAACGAACCACACCCCCAAACTTATTCGATTATTACAATTTCACGGGTGTGGTTAAAATGAAAGAAAAGCGACAAGTGAGTAATTGAATACCGAACCAATAAGAAGTTTTCCCTAAATCCAACCGCTCACTTCAAGTAGCATATACAAATGCTAACTTGATTCACTCAAATTGTGCCTTTAATTCAGCGATATAAGTTTGGAAAAAAGATTAATTGGCCAGGGTATTTGTTTATGTGTTCAGAATTGAAATGGCATTTAGGGTTCGATAGGGTAACGAGAGATAAACATATAACATGGTAGTCTTGAAAGGCTCAAACATCAAAATGAATGCCTAAATCATATCTCCTTAACTACCTCGCCTAGGATTGTGCCTCAAGCTTTCCCTCAATCAAGTTCTAGAATCCTTAAATTATTGAGTTTGGATAATGGATAATCGGTCTCAAATAAATTGAATAGAAATATATTTAGTCTATGTGCTCGTGCAAATTAGGATCCACAATAACTTTCACCAAAACGCATTGTCAAGCACAAAGAACACACATGCATTGGTATTACCCTTGACCTCGAAAAACAACCAGGAGGTAATATTATCATCGGGTAACGGCCCAGATGAACACAAAACTCAACATGCAACAACACAAAAACATTCTACACTAAATAAACATGCAATACAGTAAAACAATAAAACATAACATACTACATACTACACATCACCGCCAAACTTAAAACGGATAGTGTCCTCAGCAACCCATCAGCGATCCCAATGAAAGCATAAAGTATGATATTGAAGACGGGGGTTTAGAATACGTACCTCGGAGGCGAGAGAATTTCACCTGCGAATCAAGTCGGCGGAGATGGATCTAATTTATTTTTATCCTTAAGTTGCCTCCTAAGAAGAGCGTGGTTTATTATCCTCGACCTGACACAGAGAACGACTCGTCAAAGAGTGGTTTCTTCCAGTAGTACGTGTCATACAACACAACGTACGGGTCTTGATTTAAAACGCCCTCAAGACTGGCGAGATATGGCTCTATTCGGCTCGGGCTTTCAACTCGATTTGTTGTTGGATTTTGTGCTTGGTTGGCATGAATGTACTGAGCTGGAAACGAGGTAGGATAGGTAAACCATATCGGATCCTCATAGATGCGATCGTCTTGGATCGAGCACGGCGTCACCAACTGGAATTCAAATGGTGAACACTCACAACGATCATGATGTGAATCTCCATCGCTAATCCATACTTGGGTTGTAGCATCTTCATGATCGTCTTTAATCTCACCCAAGTACCTTCCGTTTGCTTCCAGTTTCTCATGGTGGATTTCACATTCGGATGTGTTATGCTCGCCTCTCAACGCCACCGCTTCAAACTTGGCCTCAACATAGCAAATAAGCTGACCGATTTGTGTCTGCAAAAATGTTACGGTCGCATCAATGTCAGCGCAGACCGTCTTAATATAATCAAGATAATCCTCGTGCTCATTGATTCGGTCATGTATCTCCCTAAAAAACGTCTGAATCTCTCCCATAACTGTGGCGAACATGTCTTCCAAGGCGGGAAAGACTCCACATTTTGAACCGGAATGTCAATCCATGGCACCGTAGTGTTGGAACAATCCCCCAAGATTTGGTAACTTAGTGAATGATTCCAACTTTGATAATCAAGGGCCTCCATTTCCTCCAACGACCAAAGGGCTTCGTCCGCGGTAAGGTCGTAGAAAGAAGATGTATTGTTTCCTCCTTCCACCCATGTTTTGGTTGCGGTTGATAACTCATCGAGGAAATTCAGGAGTTGACATTCCCTCGGGAAACCATGATTCGGAAACCGAAACAGCAGCTTGTTGTAACGATTCCAAGCATATTAAAATGGCTCGAAATTTTGTTGAAAGAAACAAATGAGGACTTGTCGATGATCCATCTTCAAGCACCTCGTAAAACAAAACAAAACTAAAAAGAAAAATTATAGACAATATACATGCCTAAATTAAAATCAAGTTATTTACTCACAATATCAACAATAATCTAAAAACAAATCTCCGGCAACGGTGCCAAAAACTTGGTAGCGCGTAGATACATCGCTACTTTCACCACAAGTGTACGGGTAAAATTTTAGTAGAGTGAGAAGTGTAAGGGTTATCGTTTCCATAAGGATTGGTTGAGAATATTGTCGAGTACCGTAATTATCATAACCTAATTTTATCTAGGCGATAGAAAATGAAGTTTATAATTAATAATATACTAATACTAAATATTAATTTATCTAATTAAACTATATTACTATTTTGAGACGTTTAAGGGAATGGATTATCATGGGATTAACTTTATTTACAAATACATGTTTGATCTCATTTAGTTATCAATAACTGCGTTCGACCTATTCGACAATCTCTGTATTGTAAACTCGCTCACTCTTTCTCCCGAGTGTAAAGCAAGCGAATATATGATTTCACGTTAATGCCGAAGTCCCCCTCTAACATTTTTTAGAACACATAGTCACATGAGTCTTGACCTAACGTCATTGATTGCACACTTTCTAACTCCCTCCTGTGTTGTTAGATCGTCGTGTTATGTTTACCATAGTCCGAATTCGGGGTTACCTCTCCCGAGTGTCAAACCCCAATTTCTCAATATACTTAAACAAGCATATAATGGAAATACAAGCACGGAAAACACAATCAAATAGCGAAGAACAACTATTAGCGAAACACCGATTTTAAAATCACATATTCATAAATTATAGTAATCCCTAGACAATATTCGTTTAGCTAACGGCCATAACCGTATATATAATAATAAACGAGCTAAACATGCTCAAAACATAATCCAAAGTTAAGAAATAAATAAAGAAATGAGAGAAACTAACCGTAGTCCGAAGATTTGGCACTAAAACCATTTCAAGATCACTTCTCCTTCTTCGCCTGGTGATCTTCTCCTACGGATTTGGTGGAGCATTCCCCAAAAACCTCTCAACCCTATTCTAACCCTAGGAGCTCTCTTCTGGATGAAATAGAGGTGAGGAGGAAGATATAGGGCTAAAAAATATCTAAATAAATATCTAAACTGTGTGCAAAGTCACCGCCGTGGCGGTGGGTTTGTCGATTAAGGTCACGACCTCGGTAGTGGAAGCAGAGACTTCTCTGTTGTTTTATCACCTCGGCGGTGGGCTTTCAACAAGAAAAGGTCTCTCTCTTCATATTGACCTCCATGGCGGTGGTCTGGACACCGCAGTGATGGGCTGCTGTCATGAATTTTGCCCTCATGCTTGTTTTCCTACCGTTCTGCCATCGTTCTTGATTCGATTTGATCGTTTATCATCTGTTTTCATCTCTTTTCACCCCCACACACCTGTTTTAATACAAAAAGAATAAAAATATATTAAAGCACTATAATAATACTTGAAAACTAACACGTTCGGTTTAGAAATAGATAGGTAAATTACACCTACCACTTAGCGGCCCCATAGCCTTTCTCAATGTGGGGAATGGATCTCATAGGTCCATTTACGCCGATAGCACCAAGAGTATGCCGATTCATTCTAGTAGATATAGACTACTTTACCAAGTGGGTGGAAGAGATTTCACTTATGCATATCACCCAAAAGACTGTAATGAGGTTCTTCAAGGAGAATGTCCAATCACGTTATGGAGTACCCTAAGCCTTGAACACAAACAATGCCCAAAATCTCAAAGGAGGTATGATAAAAGCCATTTTTTCCTAGTTTAGAGTAGAACACCAGAATTCTGCACCCTACTATCTGAAAATGAATAGAATAGTAGAGGCCGCTAACAAGAACATTAACAAGATCATGAGGAAGATGATAGACAATCACAAGAAATGGGATGAGATGCTCCCATTTTCTTTGATGGCCTATCGAACATCAGTCTGAACATCGATCGAAGCCACACCGTATTCATTAGTGTATGGAATGGAAGTCGTAATCCCAACAGAGGTAAAAATTCCCTCTCTTAGGATTCTAGTGGAAGCCGAGTTGGATGAAGTCGAATGGGTACAGTAGCGACTTGATCAACTATGTCTGATAGACGAAAATAGACTCACTGCTATTTTCTATGGACAATGTTACCGAAAAATTATGGCTAGAGCTCACAATAAGAATGTTCATCCGCAAATCTATACTATGGGTGAATTGGTACTAAAGAAGATCTTTCCATTCCAAGATGAAGCTAAAAAAAAGTTTTCACCAAATTGGGAAGGATTGTTCGTTATTAGGAAAATGTTAGGGCATGGGGCTGTAATATTTCAAGAGATGGATGGAAAAGAGTTCCCTAAGCTCATTAATTTTGATGCGGTCAATACGTTCTACCCCTAGAAAAATAAACTCAGACTCATAACCGAAAGAAAGTGAGGGCAAAAAAGTATATAAAAATTGTACGACCTGAGGACGTAGTGAAAACTCGAAAGGGTGCTATGGGAAAAAAAGTAGAGATCGTAACCAGATACAAAACCACCGACCTAGTGAAAACCAGAGAAAGTGCTGAGGTGCAAAAATATGGTAGTCGGCCTTAGTGAAAACCCGAAAGGGTGCTAAGAGAAAAATAGCAAACATAGAATAATAATAATAAATAAAAACAGAGACATCGGATTTTGGCCGGCATATCGTTTCTTTTGGAGTTTGGATTCGTCTAGAGACCACCATACTACAATTAGGCCGAGTAAATTGAAGAATTCGACTAGTAATTTTGCCTACTTTTGGATTTGAAGGAAGACAGGTCGGAAGCTGCTAGAGATCTTGAAGCCTCTGATAAATTACCAAGTCTAAGTTTGTACTCTGAAGAAAGAAAAAATTTCTAAAAATGGATCATATACTTGACTATGCAGGCTTTATTTAGTAACTCTAACTTCTGATTGTTTATATGTTATGTGTCTTTCACAACTAACATTTAAATACAGATAAGTAAACAAGGCAAACGACATAGAAGCAAAGGGATAGAAGCAAGACAAAACTTTGCAAACCACCCTTAACATAATTCCATTTAAGGATGTCCAACGTCATCACTATACCAACAATACACAAATTCCCATGATACCACCAATATACCAACAATACAACCTTATTCAATACTATCCTGTGATCCAAATTCATTAAAAATCTGTAGAACCAGAAAACCATCATGTACCATAGAATGCCTAGTTTTTTACTACGAGACAAGTGTGGTAAACTTTAGAGTTACCTCAAGGATGAAGCTTTTAACAAGAGAAGAAGACCATATAACGAATATTTACCAAAATTCTGAAAAACGAAGTCAATGTACACCGTTCATGCAATAAGACCAAGGAATGGAAGTGAGGGTTCATTTTTCTTCTGACAATACTTCGACTATTAAAAATGAAGGAAATAGACATATGTTGCCTATATGCTAACATTTAAAATAGAACATTTGAAGCAAAAAATGACTAAATGGAAAGGAGGAGATTCTCCATCCTAAGTTTCAACAAACAATCTGCAAGCCTTGGCTCTATAGGTAATTCTTTTTATCAATTCATGTCTGTACTAAATAAATAATTTGCATAGCCCATATGTTACACCAACGGGCAAAATCTTAAAGATTAATTCTTAAAAGGAAAAATTACTTTTTAATCCTCTAACTATTGACATGTTTCTAAGTAGTATTTATAAGTTTGTGCATTTCATTTTAAACCCTCTATGTATCAACATGTTTTTAAATGGTCATTCTATGAGAAATTTCATCCAAAGTAACAGAATGAAGGGGCAAAATAGTAATTTTATATTTTTTCATTTTTTAATCATTTACTCTTTTTCTGTTTTTTTTTATTTTTCTTTTTTCTTCTTCACTTCTCTTCCCCACTAAACTCTCTCTCTCTCTCTCTCTCTTCCTCCCTCTTTCCTTCTCATCATTCCCATCAAAAAGCTCCCCCTGTTGTAGGGGGTGAAGACCCCCTGCTGCAGGGGGTGTTTACCCGTAAAAGGTGGTAAAATACCCCCGGTAACAGGGGTATTTCTCCCTTGCTGTAGGGGGTGTTTTACCCCAGCTTTCCGGTGGGGGAGAAGAAAAGAAGAAGAGAGAGAGAGAGTTGAGCGAGGGAGAGAGAGAAGAGTGAAGAAAAAAAAGGAAAAGTAAAAAATGAAAAGTAAAAGAAAAATAAAAAATTGATTAAAAATAAAAAAAAATGTAAAATGATGATTTTGCCCTCTAAATGTCGTTACTTTAGACGAAATTTCTAAAAGAATTGTCTTTTAAAAATGTATTGATACGTAGAGGGTTTAAAATAAAACGCGCAAATTTAGAATGACTAGTTAGAAATGTGTTAATAGTTAGAGGGTTTAAAATGTATTTTAGCTTTCTTTAAAAGCATTTGTTTGTCAATGATAAACACGTCAGATTCTCAATCCAATTGCTAACCAGTCTCCTCCCCAACTTGTAGGCTGGGGCATATTTTACGCTGTCCATTATCATGAATCGTACGATATGAAGTATCGGATTAGATTCCCTAATAGAACTTACCCAATCACTGCCCCAGTCTTTGATGGGGCACATTTTATCATATTCATGTTTTCTTGATGGAAATAAGGTCCATTTTGTCTTACGATGTAAAATGAGATGCCCGAATCATAATAATTAAATTCATTAAACCTAAGCGAGGAATTATGAGTCAACCTGATTCCCAATAGCGTCCGAGATACATAGAAAATCCTTGTGGGTTCGTTTGACAACTTAAGGAGGAGGACCTACGCGTCAACCTGATTCTCGACAAAGTTTGGGATACGTTAGAAACCTTTATAGGTTCAGTTGACAACCAAAAAAAGAGGAACTACGCTTCAACCTGATTCCCAGCGAAGCCCAAGATATGTAGGAAACCCTTGTGGATTCAGTTGACAACTTAAGGGGGATGAACTATGTTTGACCTAATTCTCTGTGAAAATGGGGATACGTAGGTGGCCTTTTTTAAGGTTCGGACATGAACATTAACAATCCTTAAGATCATGAGGTGAACTATGTTCCAACCTAATTCTTGGTGATTACCAAGATACGTAGGCAACCGACATATGGGTATGGTCGCCAAAACAAATCTCCATCAACCGGGATTAAAATCATATCAACTTTAAAATCAATCCCCCAATCAAGGATGAACTAGGTGTCGACCTGAGTTCTAGTAAATACCAGGACACACGAAACCTTTATAGGTTCGGTCGTCACTTTAATTCGTTCATCACCTGTGGACTTCACTTCAACTTACCCTTGGTAGATACTAAGGTACATAAGAAACCCGAGTGGGTCTGGTCGAAGTTAGAGAGGTGTCAGCCTTTTGACATTTTCTCAAGCCCTGTGTTAGGGTGTATCTCCGAGAAGTCCTTAGACTGCCCTGAGAAATCGTTGTTAATCCTCTTGTTAGGTAGAAAAACAAACGATACTTGTGTACGAACTATGCTTCGACCTGATCCTTCGTAATTAACCAAGGTAAGTATGAAACCCTTGTGGGTACAGTCGAAAAATCTGCACAGGGAGCATCGAATTACATTTTGACTTGATTCCTAACCTAATAAATCATTGTGTATAGATAACCCATGTGGGGTTCGGCCATATGATGATCATTGTCTAAAAACAAATGACTAAACAATAAATTGTAAAATAAATAATAAATGACTTAATGAGGTCCCCAGTCTTAAACAGACATTAAAAGTCACATGCTCAATTCAGTATATATGGACAGCCCATGTGGGCTCTGTAGCATTATTCGAACGCTTAGAAAATACCCATGTGCCACAGCTATAGCTAGGATACATTATATCTGATTTTTTCATTGAGCTACTGTAACAGGATTTGCCCCAGCTAGAGTTAGGGCACATTATATCAGATTTCTCTGTTGAGATTTCTGGATAAATTCACACTAGTTAAAACTAAAGGAAAAATACGAAATGTAGGAATAAAGTTCATAATCCCTAAAATAAATAAGCATCATCAAGCCCCAATCTACAACTAGGGCACATTTTATCCAAAGAAAAAATTTTCCCAGGAAATTTACTAGTCATTGTCAGTTAATCCCAGGTGGAATATGACCAAAAAACTCCACTAAGTGTCTAATTTCCCCAAGAGTTTCTCCGGTGAGAATTCTCTTAGTCATTTTCAATCATGCATTGATATGACGACCCAGGAATCGGTTTCTCAAACCAAGAACCTTTTCCACCCAAATATCTATATGAATTATTTGTCCGAACTATATTTAACCTGATTCTTAGTTAAGTTTAAGATATGTTGGCGCCCTAATGGGGTTCGGTCAAGCCAGCTTTAAATATACCGTTGAACTTAGTCTCGAACTGACTAGACACCCCAGAATTGGTTCTCTAACCCAGAACCATTCCACCCAATCTTGATTTACTTTACCTGTTAGAACTACATTTGTCATGATTCTTAGTTAACTCTGAGATATGTAGGAAAGCTCCTAAGTGGGCGCAGTCATAACTAAAGATGACAATAAGTCATCAGAGATGGCAATAAGTCATCAAAACTACAGTAGTACTCAATGATGGTCATTCAACCACCTTAAAGATCTCCAAGGATAGGTCATTCATCTCTCTTAGAAGAAAACACCGTAGTAATTGATAGGTGTGATCTACCTACATATTTCCAAACCGGTTTTGTTAGTTTTAGAGTAGTTTTTATATTTATTTTATTATATTTTAATTAGTTTTTATTCTTTTTGTATAAATTAGGTGTGTGGGGCAAAAAGATAGGAAACTGGAGCGAAAACGATGAGATCGAACCAAGAACGGTCGAAGAATGGTTGAAAAATTAGCAAGGCAGTAATATTCTGAAAAAAAGCCCACCACCACGGCGTCCAGACCTCCGTTGTGGCGGTGAAAATGCAGAGAATAACTTATCCTTGATGAACATCCACCGCCACAGCACTAGAGATACAGGATGTCAACCTAATCCACCGCCTTCTTCACCGCCGAGACGATCAGCCAAACAACCTACTCACCGCCGCGGTGGTGACCTCTGCACAGATTTAGATATTTTTTTAGATATTTTTCTAGATATTTTTCCTATAAATACCCTCTCCTCTCCCCTTCTTTGAGCTAGTGCCGGCCACTAGAGCCCTTAGGGCTTATTATAGAATAGAGAGAGAGAGTATGGGGAATGCTCAAACAAATACGAAGGAGAAGATTACCACGCGGAGAAGGAGAAGCTATCGATGAACGGTTTTAGCGGCTAATCTTCGGATATCAGCTAAGTTCATCCATTTCTCCTTTTATTTCTTATCTTCAATAGTTGTTTGAGCATGTTTAGCTCAATTTTAATTGTAAAAATGGTTATGACCATGAGTTAAACTAGGATTGTTTATGGGATTAATATTATTTATAAAAATGTAGTTTTGTTTGAGTTGTGTTTCTTTAGTGATTGTTCTTCGTTATTTTGATTGTGTGTGTCATATTATTTGTTTATCATGCTTAGATAGATATATCGAGAATATGGCGTTTGACAAACCCCGAATTTAGACTAGGGTAAACAAATGCCACGATTCAATAAACCTGATATGGAGTTGGATTGTGGGCAATCGATGACGTTGGGGCAGGACTCACGTGACCTAGGGTCGTTAAGACATTGAGGGGGACTTATTTGTTGACTCGAAGTTATATATTCCCCCGTCTTACACTCGGGGGGGGTGGCGGTGAAGTTTTAGAACTGAGATTGTCAATAGGGTAAACACAACACGACGATCCAATGACCCAGTCGGGAGTTGGATTGTATGCAATCAATGACGTTGGGGCAAGACTCATGTGACCTAGGGTCGTTAAGACGATGAGGGGGATTTCTTCGTTGACACGAAGTCGCGTTATATCCCTCGTCTTATACTCGGGAAAGGTGGCGGGAGAGTTTATGAGCTGAGAATGTCGAATAGGTCGAACACCATTATTATAAACTAAACAAAATCAAATGCGTTTAAGTAAATAAGGTTATCCATCCCCTAACTATCTCGTATTAGCATAATTACTATAGATTAAATTAGGTTATGTTAGTTTAGTTAATATAAATTTTATACATTTTTTTTAGCCTAGATAAAGTTAGGTCATGACAATTACAGTACTCGATATAACGTGAACACCAAATTCTGTGGATACGATACCCAATCTTTAATGATCATATTCTACTAAAACTTTGACCTCGTACACTTGCGAGTAGTCAATACACAAGCGCGTAAAAAATATTTCGCCGTACAAGTTTTTGACCTCAAGGACTGGTCATTTATCCCTCTTCAGAAAAGATTCCTTACCCATTGCGAAGAAATGTAAAGGTCCGAAAGGATGGTGCAGCGGTGACCAAAGAACCCATTCGTATGTTCTTCGCATTTGCTTTCCTATGAAACTACAAAGATGAAGATGAGTCGGAATTCTCCTAACACTACGGAATAGATCCTCAAAGATAAGTCATTCAACCATCTACGAGATTTTTCAAGGATAGGTCGTTTAGCCTCTTTTGAAGAAGTTCCGTTAGTATGTGCCAGGAAAGTCATTCAACCTCCTGTGTTATTATGTTAGGAAGGTCATTCAGCCTCCTGTGATATTACGCTAGGAAGGTCATTTAGCCTTTTGTGATATTACGCCGTGAAAGTTATTCAGCCTCCTGTGATATTACGCCAGAAAGGTCATTTAGCCTCCAGTGATATTATGTAAAGAAAGTCATTCAACGTCCTGTGATATTTCGTCAAGAATGTCATTCATCCTCCTGTGATATTATATCGAGAAGGTCATTCAACCTCCTGTGAGATTATGCCAGGATAGTCATTCCGCCACCTGTGAGATTCTTCAAGGACCGGTCATTCAGTCTTCTTTAAAGAAAAATACTAAGTAGATCCTCAAATTTAGGTTCTTCAACCTCATTTGAAGAGATCTCGTAGGTACTCAAGGATAGGTTATTCAACCTCTCTTAAGAGCTTAAAGAACTGGTCATTCAACCCCTTTTGAGGAAGGTCTATAACATCCCTTAAGAATAGGTCATTCAGTCTCCTTTGGGAGGATTTCATATCCCTTAAGGATAGGTCATTTATCCTCCTTTGAGAGGATCCAATGGTAAGTACTCAAGGATGATCATTCAGCCACCTTAGATAAACCTCAATGAATGGTCATTCATCTACCTTAGAGATCCTCACAAATAGGTCATTTAGCGTGCATTGAGAGGATTCAGTGAGATCCTTAGGAACAGGTCATTTAGCCTAGGTTGGGAAGAACTATTAAAGCCTTAGGGACAGTTCATTCAGCCTCCGATTAGAAGATTCACTAGAGCCTCAAGGATAGGGGTCATTCAGCCTCCGATGAGAAGATTCCGTAAACCCTTTGGGACCAGTCATTCAACCTACTTTGAGACCATCAAGGACCGGTCATTTAGTCTCATTAGACAAAATCCTTTACCGCTTCCAAATGGTAGATGCATCAATGTTCAGGTATGTTACTAAACTTCACTTAAAGTAAAATTTAAATTTATGTCTTCTAAATATCATGTCTAGCGGAACAAAATATTGTGTCTCCTTCTTTGTCATTACTAGTAAACTCGCATGACTAAAAGAGATAGATCAATCAATGTGAAATTTAAAGTACAAGTTTAGATAAACTTTAAACTTAAGTTTAAAAGGAATGAAATTATACTTTAGGTCACACTAGAAAATATATAAAAACCCATAAAAACATAATAAAATATAAAAACTATTGAATTTGACTAAATTCGCTAAAGTAAAAGTTTTGGGTTAATCTCGAAGTTATTAAAATTAAAGGGGGTCTAATATGACATTATTAAAGGTTTATTTTCATTAAATCGTCTCTAATATGAACAAATATTAGATACTACCCTTTAATTATAGGAAGTTTCACCAAATTACCTCGGTTACCTACTTTAACCTCTTAAACATTTACTATCACCAATTTCGTCTATTCGACACCAACAAATACTTATTTAAATTGTTGTTTAAATTATTAATAAAATTAGAAAAATTCCAAAATACCTAAATAAAGGATTTGAAATTCCATGACAAGTCCAAGTTGTACAATGTAACAAATGATTAAGACTCGGGTTAAAATTAACCAAAACCGAAGTCATCTTGATTAATCATCAAGGCCCAATAAATTAAGAGACCAACCCATTATTAAATTACTCATAAATGAGCATTTAAATGACCAAGAAACCCCTAGATATTCTCTACACAAAATATCTAAGGGAGAAACCAAAACACTTAGGAGGTAACCAAGAGTTATCGAAACTAAACCCATTCGGTTCGTCACCTAAGTTAGGCATTTAATATGCATTAAATGCCTATACCATAAATAATTAATTGCTTTCAATGACATGGATAGTCCACATTAATTGAATCAAGATATTTTGATCAAAATATCTTAGAGTTAACCGAAAACCTTGAAATGTGACTACTAGTTATCGAAACCAAACCAATCCGATTTGCCACCTCACCTATGAATTTAATGATCATTAAATTCACATCCCATAAAGAATTTATTTCTTGGGATTACATGGGATGGATAGATGCATTGAATCAAAATATTTTCACCGAAATATCTTAGGGTTAATTCGAAACCTTGAGATCCAACTATCAGTTACAATGAAAACTAACCTGATTCAATCCAAAACCAAACGGATGTGTGCTCACAAAGTCCTGAGTCATCATAGAGCATTAAATACAAGATGAGACTTCAATACTAAATGCATTGCACCTTGGAAGCATTGATGGAAACTAAATCGAAATAGTAAAACTAACTGGTACTTAGCCCCTAAACCGAATCAAAAGTGTCACTTCATACCATTAATGCACCCATGTGTAACGAATCATATTTAAGGGAATGTATTGATTGCAATTGATTGCCAATCATTGCAAGAATCTTCCAAAGATTTGGTAATCATTACCAAATCTTTGAGAATCTTCCACTATCCCTAAAATTCGTCTAAAGGTGATCAAAACCAAAATAGGAGAGGATGTCCCCTAGGCCAAACAGACCCTAAGGAAGGGTCTGCGATACCCTGTGCATGGCTGTGTACGCAGGATCCCTGGGCTATAAATAGAGGGTCCTGTTTTCATAATTTTCAAGTCTTGGAACCCTAGCTTCTCTTTCTAAGATCGAGTAATACCCTCGGGTGCTAGGCTTTTCAAGCAATGCTCTTGAATAACACAACATTATTTTGCTGAAATTAGGTCTCAGAGGGTGTTCTTGAGGTTCTTAGAGTAAGAACTCATGACATTAACGGTAATCAATCGAGTTCAAGCCAAGGAGATCAAGAAGGAGAAGAAGGTTACTTGTTTAGGGAAAGACCACTCCCCTAAACTAGGTTTGTGTCTTTTGAATCATTTGATCTTGTCTTAAATTTCATGCATACTACTTTTACATAGTAGAATCATGTGGATATCATGCTTTAATTTCATGTGTACATAACCTACATAACCAGTAAATAACTTAAAGGCGTTAAATTTACGTTATATAAACCAAACAATATTTAACTTCTTCAAGATATGTCAAGAACATTAGGAACATCCAAGAACATGTAATGAACCAAATCCTCCTAGAACATGTTAGGAACATGTGAGGATCTAAACAAAACATCTATCACACTATGAGTAGCGCATAGTCTCTACATTTTTTTTCATGAACGTTTCAAACCGAACTTTTATAACTGTGAACCTAACCATATAAACTATAAATAACTGACTTACTTTATACTAAACGTCAAGATCACATCCTAACACTAAGTCTTCAGGCTGGTGGACTGGCACCTATAATTGTATATATATATATATATATATATATATATATATATATATATATATATATATATATATATACACGACACCAACAGACCCTTGTGGCTAAAAATCTGGGATAAAGGGAGGGCCTCCATTCCTTCTGGGATATATGTGATTCTTCTTTAGAAACCTTCCCATTTTTCTTAGTTACGAGTAGGACTGACATATATATATGGTATTTTCTGTCCTTTTTAACTAAACAACTTAAAAACCAACACTAACATGTCAAAATTAATGAGTTCAATTAAGTTGTTCTTGACAAAATCAAAGAGATTCTGTATACATCATGTTGTGATTTATGTCTTGTTTTAATAATAAAATTAACTAAAAACTAGTTTATAACATTAAATGAATGAACTACGTTAGACCTGATCTTTGGTTATTCGCCAAAGTACGTAGGCAACATCGTATGGGTTCAGTTACCTTTAATAATAAAAATATATAGTTTTAACCTTAAATAAACGAACTACATGATGACCTAATCTTTGGTTACTCGCCAAAATACATATGCAACCTATATAAGGTTCGGTCTCAAAAAACAAATCAAAAACACTTCATTTAGTATAGCTTGCATGTTGGAACTACACATCGACCTAGTTCCTTGTGAAAACAAGGATATGTAGGAAGCCTATATAAGGTTCGATTAGTTATATTTCTGTATTTTATAAACTGCTATTGGGTTGTAGCTGCCAAGAATAGTGTAGTTTACTACTTTCATTATATCAAAAAATACAAAAATATTTTCAATTCAATCTGCTTTAGTTGTAGTTGGATATAGATAGTTAAACCATTTACTAGCTTTAATTATGTAAAAAATACATTAAAAGGGGACAAATTTAAAAAAAAAAAAAATTATTTTTGTTAAGCAAATCAAAGAAAATTATTCGAGTATTGTTTGATAGTGAATATTCATTGAGACTAAGGTACCATTTACAGACGGGTGTCTTGGGGTGCTTAATATTTTCCCCGAGCATAACCGACCCTCGAACTTTAAGAATACCTCAGGTACATAAACCTTTATAAAGTCAAAACACGGGCCATTTATAAAATAAAAATGAATTTCTAAAATCCCAGTGACCTAGCACACCATTCAACCCATGATAGGTGGCGATTCCGTTTTCAACATAAAATCCCCACCCAAGAAGTTTTTCAAAATTGACGCCAAGAAAATCCCTTGAAAAACCGTTTCACAGTGAACGAATTTGGACAACTTAGAAAATAAGGAATGGAACTTGTTTCCTTTTCATCCCGATCTCTACTTCTTCCGCTATCAAAATCTGGGGGTGCGTCACTCCAAGTAGAGATTGGTCCAGTACTGGCATTAGATAGGGTCAGAGGGTGGTGTTACTTTTGAGGCAATCGTGGCAATTGCTAGTAATCAATTGTTCAAACTTTTGTAGTGTTAAGTAAATTTTAAAATTTATGTCAATTGACAGTTAGTTTATATTTATTATTGGTTAGGTAATAACAAGTCGAGGTCACTTCTATTATTATTTTATTTATCATAGTGGCGTAGTAGAAGCGTGGTGGTGGAGTAGTTTATCATTTACCTCTATTTCGTCGTAAAAAATAAAAGGAATAAATCGAGTGGCGTCCTTGGAAAACTAGATCATTACAGTGCCTTTGCGTCGGTGCGTTGTGTATTGTCTGTTTTGGTGCATTGTATTTTATAATGTTACAGGAACGTGACTGACTGATTGTGCCAACGATCAGGTCATCACTTGGTTAAAAATTCGTGGTAAAAAATTAACCCTGTGACAACTAGCATGAATCCTCCAACTACAAACCTCTTCCCCATACTCAATTGTCACCCTCTATTTCTTTTTTTCTTTTTTTTTCTTTTTTCTTTTTATATCTTGTTCACCTTAATTTACTTTTCCACAGTGTAATCCTGAATTGCATCCCTAAATTGATAAACATGTTTGAAAATTATTTTCTCAAAAAATTCTATATCCTTTGCATTATGAGGTTTTTGATACTCAGCACACCCAGAAATAGGGTATTTCTTGTTTGTCTTGTATTTCTTACTAGTAGACACATCATCATCATCATCATCATCATCATCATCATCACTCTCTTTAGAAATTCCACCTTAATCTCTTCTCCTAAATCATTGTTTAAAAGTGAATCTTTATCTCCACAATCTTCCTCTTCAATCTCTTTCTAAAGTCTCTCTAGCTCTCCATCCTCATCATTCTCCATTTCATATCTTTCATATTTTCAATTCTCATCTTCATAACTGAGGCCCTACACATCTTCTATGTCCTTATCCTCATCCTCAAACCCTTGTTCACTAACTTCCTCACTCACAATCCTTTCTTCTTATTCAAAAAACACTTCTTCATTGTCATCATCACTCTTAACAATGACTTCACTATGCCTAGTCTTGCACTCACTAGGTCTTGTTTCAACACCTTCTTTGTCTCCCAAAAAATTTGTAGAAGGTGTGATAGGTGACACACTAAGCTCTAAGTCCATGAATAACAAAATCTCGTGCATCCCGTGTTGTTTATGCAAATCAAACATCAATAAAACTTCTTCATCGCTCATAATAAACATTCTATCACCGCTAGTTCCAAGTATTTCTAATACTTTTAAGGTCCATAATTTCTGTATATTATATTTCGTCTTTTATATTATTTCTTTAACTTAATTTCTATAAATTTAATATTTCTATATTGTTACTAAATTTAAAATCCTTATTATTTCTATATTTTTTGTAAATTTAATATTCGTAATTTTCGTATATTATATTTTCTCTTTAATATTTTTTTTAATTTAATGCCCATAAGTCTTGTATATTATTCTTTTTATATTATGTCTTTAATTTATTTTCCATAAATTTAATATTTTAGTATTATTACTAAATTTAATGTTCATATATTATTTTCTAGATTTATATGTATAGAAACAATATAATCTCACTCCTCAATTATAAAATATATATATATATATATATATATATATATATATATATATATATATATATATATACATTCTCTCTCCTCAATTAGTTATAAGATATATAAGGTTAAATATTAATACAATTAGTATTTATGTTAATTTTTTAAATTAATCTAGATCGCTTTTTATATGAGAGATAAAAAACGGCTGTAATTTATTTAGACAGTTTATGTCTGTCCCATTCTATTATATACATGTTATAGGTCATTTGTTTATTAGTGAACAAAATGGGGGAGACATATTGCTTTTAATTGATATATCATTCCGCAAGATAAGGAAAATTAAGGTTGCGTTTGGGTAAGAGATATGATAAATCCTTAGAATTTGTAAATGATGAGATTTCAAATTTATGGATTTTGAAATACCATCATTTACAAATTTTTTGTTTGAATAACTTTTTCAAATGAAGAATTTAATTGTGTAATTTCATAATTTTTTTTGTTTGGATAAGCAAGTATTTGTATGTAGAATTTTGAAATCCATTAAATTTTAATAATAGAAAATGTGAAAATATAGCTAATAATATAATTTTTATTTTAGTAATTTAATAATATAACTTTTATACTTATATTAATAATGTAATTTTAATAATAAAATTTTAGTAATATCATTTTAATTATACTATTTGTATACCTATTTTAATTACTATTTATTTACCTATTATATGAATCTAGCTATATTATTTTCTTCTTATTATAATAATATCGTTTTAGTAACATCATTCTAAATATATTATTTAAAATATATTATTTTCATATCTATTTTAATAATATAATTTAATAATATCATTTTAATTTTACATATTCAGAGAAGTGAAATCCTTCTTAGGTTGCGTTTGGGTAAGGGATTTGACAAATTCAAGTGATTTGTAAAATGATGGGATTTCGAAATTCAGGATTTTCAAATCCCGTCATTAACAAATCTTCTTGTTTGGGTAAATTAAACAACACTGAGAACAAAAACCATACTCATCCAAGAACAAAAACCATCGACGCAAAATAGAGAGAAGACGTTGGCGACGATTCAAAGACGACGAAGGAAAGATTTGAAGACGACGACGGCGACGATTCAAAGACGACGACGATGATTCGAAGACGACGACAGCCACGGCTACGATTCGAAGACAACGACGACGATTCGACGACAACGAGGGAAGAAGACGATTCGACGACAACTAGGGAAGAAGATGATTCGACGACAACAATTCAACGATGGAAGAACCCTAGACGATTAACAATGATTGACGACGGACAACAACGAAATTGACGACGGACGATGACGATTGATGACAAAGACCCTCGACGACGACCAAATCCAACGGAAGACGACGAAGAACGAAGAAAAAAAAGACAACGGCGAAGAACGAAGAAAAAAAAGACGACAACGAAGAAAGGGGCTTCAGGTGCGAAGAGCGAAGGGTGAAGAGCGTTTACAAATCCCTCCAATTCAGTACCTAAACAAAGTATTTGTTAAAAAAGAATTTTTGAAATCTCTCCCCCAAATGAAATCTCTCCCCCAAGTCCCTTACCCAAACACGACCTTATGAGGGATTTGGAAATAACACCTGCTTTGAAGAGATTTGGAAATCCTTTTTTTCTTCTTTGAAAAACCGTTTTACAAATTCACTAGGTTTTGCAAATTCCTTTTAGTAGTACCCAAATAAAGGATTCTTGAAAAAAGAATTTGTAAAATTCCTTTTCAAAACGAAACCCCTTCTTTAATTACCTTACTCTAACTTAACTCAAATGCATATCTTAAAGGGGAGTTATATTTTTGTAGGCATGTATTTAGGGGGAGTTAATTGATTTAGGGGGTCAATATTTTCACTATTACTTACCCTTTTCAGTACAAATTTAATTCTTTCTATATGCCGATGTTGTGATTTTTGTTAAAGTATTTCTGGTAATAAATTGCCATACTCAAGCTTATATATTCACAGATACATCTTATTTAGGTAAATCTAAATAGTATTTGTAATCTTTAATCTGTCAATTTTTGATGATTGTCTACATTGATTAGATTACTTCTTACTTGGGTGTTTTGTTAACAAATTTCAAGAGTGGTAGATTGTTAAAATGAACTTGATTTTTGTGTTGGCATAATTCGATGACACATCCAGTTTTGTTTTTCATTTGTAAAATTGTTTGTATGGTTTTAGAGTATCCTTTGATAGTCGAGACTATCATTAAATTCAAACAAGATGTTCAAGCACTCTGTTTGAATCCAACGAGATACAAGTATAATTGCCCATACGTAGCACATATTACATTAGCCCAAGATATGTTTTAAATTTAAAACTTGGTTTTGGAAAAATGTAGGCAAGTACAACATCTAGATGGTATGATCAACCGTTTGGACGCATAGTCCACTGCCTGAAACCATCAAGACTGGTAAAGAAACATCCAAATGACAGCAAGCCACCTTGATGAATTAGCCTTCTAGGTATGATTCCCAAAGCGTATTTGTTAAGTCTTTATCACCTAAAGCCCTAAGAGGCAGAATCTGTCACTCTCTTTGATTCATTTCCGTTGGTGTCAAAAATTGGTGAACACTCAAAGTATGGTCTGGATAGATGGCATGTGTAAATTTGTTGCTAAAGTGGAGATGGTGTACTGAGCAAATTGATCTCCAAGCTCGGCAACCTCTTAACGCTTAGAGAATTCCTTGCACTCCAAGCTGAAACACACTCTGGACTCCGATCTGAGCTCCACTCTATACTCCGAGCTGAGCTCCTTCCTAGAATCTGAGGTGCGCTCCAAGTCTACACTCTGAGCATCTGCACAAAGACTCACCAGGATTGTGCCCGGTAAAGTCCTCTGGCATGAGATTAAGTGCTCGGGGGAGATGGACTAATATGCTTCAAATTAGAGATTGAGCATTACCTTTGACCTCTCTCGGGCATTGAAATGATCTGGTATTTATAGAAATGGAGAGTGCACAGTGATGGGCTTAAGCTTTTTGGCTCATTACGAGAGAAGCCCATGGGTCGGCCATATACAAATGAGGAGAGGTGGACTAACTTGTGGCACTGAGGAGATGTCTTGCTGTCCTTTTAGAGTCGGTGGAGGTTGTCCAAGCCCTGCTCGACATCATAAGCTTGGAATGGCGTACTTAGCCATGTAGGGGAAATTCAGCCCAGCGCTATACATGGTCCCCTCTCGATTGTGGCCAGTCATAGTTAAGTCTAATTCCCTGACCGGTAAAGTCTTCAAATACCACGCTTGGTCAACTAGGCCCCTAGTCGGAGGTCCCTCGTCAGTGGTCTCTGGTCTGAGGACTCTAGTAGACGACCTCTAGTCGGAAGTTACGTGGATGGTGAGGGGGTATGGTGGATGAGAAGAGTTGTGCCGAGGGCATTCGAAGAACAGGACATGAACCCCTGGTGCCTTGTCCAAAGTCTCTAGGATTTTTTAGTAGAGGAATTGAGTAAGGGAAGTGGCAGCGCACCCCTGTACGATAAATAACTTGCCCACTTGGAGGATGTCGTGCAGGGTGCGCTCGGGTGGCCCTATTCGGTCATTTTTCCATACTTGCCGCAATTTCTTCCACGTGGCGCATGTGACAAAAAATTTCCACATCAGTTGCCCCCCAAGTTTCGAGTGGGAGAGCTGAATGTGACAGGCTCAGGACTTTCCCGAATGAATTCCGCATGGACGAGGCCTTTGTTTAATGTTGTTTCAGAGAGTCTTGCTATCGTAGCTACCAGTCTATGACTCCGTCAGTCAAATATCATTGTAGCCCAGTGTGTTGGGGTGAATGAAAGTCGTTCTGTTGATGTCAGTTTTGCTTGGTGCTTCCGTTCGGTGATCTGTCGAGCGAATGGTGCTTTGAGCCCTCAGCTTGACCATTTACCTACACTTGACATCTTAGCGCCTTCTGTTTGATGACTTGAAGAGCTGAGGGTGCTCTGAGCCCTCAGCTTGGCCTTTTACCCATACTTGACATCTTGGCACCTTCCATTTGATGACTTGAAGAGTTGAGGGTGCTCGGAGCCCTCAGCTCGGTGCCTTGGTGTTCAGGGAGATTTTTGGTCTTTCGTTTGATGACTTGAAGAGCTAAGGATACTCAGAGCCCTTAGCTCGGACTTATATCCAAACTTGACATCTTGGCACCTTCCGTTTGATGACTTGAAGAGTTGAGGGTTCTCTGAGCCTTCAGCTCGGCGCCTTGGTCTTCAGGGCCATTTTGGGCCTTCCGTTCAATGACTTGAAAATTTGAGGGTGCTATGAGCCCTCAGCTCGGCTTTTTACCCACACTTGACATATTGGTACCCTTCATTTGTTGACTTGAAAATCTAAGGGTGCTCAGAGCCCTCAACTCAGCGCCTTGGTTTCTAGGGTTGTTTTGGGACTTCCGTTTGACGACTTGAAGAGCTGAGGGTGCTCTGAGCCCTCAACTCAGGATTTTACCTACACTTGACATCATGACACATTTTATTTGATGACTTGAAGAGCTAAGGGTGCTCGGAGCCCTCAACTCGGTGCCTTGGTCTTTAGGGTGGTTTTATATCTTTCGTTTGATGACTTGAAGAGCGAAGGGTTCTCTAAGTCCTTAACTCAGCTTTTTATCCATACTTGACATCTTGGCACCTCTTGTTTGATGACTTGAAGAGTTACGTGTGCTCTGAGCCCTCAGCTTGGCGCCCAAAGTGATTTTGGGCCTTCTGATTGATGACTTGAAGAGTTGAGGGTGCTCTTAGCCCTCAACTCGACCTTTTACCCACACTTGACATCGTGATGCCTTCTTTTTGATAACTTGAAGAACTGAGGGTGGTCTGAGCCCTCAACTCAGTGCCTCGATCTTTAAGGCAGTTTTAGGCCTTCTGTTTGGTGACTTGAAGAGTTGAGGGTGCTCAGAGCCCTCAACTCAACCCCTTGGTCTTGAGGGCAATTTTGGTCCTTCCATTTGATGACTTAAAGAGTTGAGGGTTCTCCGAGCCCTCTGCTCGACGCCTTGGTCTTCACGGCAATTTTAGGCCTTCCGTTTGATGACTTGAAGAGCTGAGGGTGATCGAAGCCCTCAACTCGGCCTTTTATTTGCACTTGACATCTTGGTGCCTTCCCTTTTTGATGTAGCTGAGCGAAGGGTGGTCGGAACCCGGACCTCGGCTAGTGAGGCCTCCTGAACGATTTTGAGCCTCCATTTTGATAAGTTGTCGAGCAGAAGGTGCTCGGAGCCTAGAGCTTGGTATGCGTGGCTCCCTTGACGGTTTTGAGCCTCCACCTTTAGAAGATATCGAGCAGAAGGTTCTCAGAGCCCAGAGCTCGTCCATTTTTCCCCACTTGTAAAACTTGAAAACAAATCAAATCTTTATTTTTCTCTGTCTTTTCTTGTTTCCACTCAAGGCCATGGCCCTTCTACCCCCCTTCCATGCCCAATACATAAGTTGACAAAGTTGGATTCGTGCCATAGGTTCAAGGTAATAAGCTCTCCATAACACCTGGTCCTCGAGATCTCCATGGGAGTAACGCTCGGGTTAGACTCTTGTGGTTAGTCATCGGTGGGTTCTCTATAATTGGGCTTATCTCTGAGCCCTTGCAGGTTATCCCAATTTAGTCATTACAAGAGCATCATCTATTTATGTCACCTGAGCTCAACTCGGCTGTGAGGAGTTAGATGTCTATCTGTAGGCCCTCAGACTCGATCGATACCCCACCCTTGGTGGATGACCTTGGTCTATCCATGGGTAAGAACTATCGACTTGTGTAGGGGGTCTAGTTATTACCCTCGACACTGTGCGCTGGGATGTCGCTTCTTCTTGTAAAATGGATGGATGGTTGCTCGTCCTAGTCTATGGTAGGATAGAGGACATCTCAGCTCCGCCTTTGTGCCATACTTTGTAGATAGGCTAGAGGGTTGCTCGTCTATGTCAATGGTGGGATGGAGGGTTGCTAGTCCCCGCTTTTGTGCCGCACTTGTAGATAAGTTGGAAGCAATTATCTGCGGCGTGTCCTCAGTCTTGGAGGAGCTCAATACTTTATCATTTTCAAATAATTCCCCACAAATCTTTACGAAGCTGGGGTAAAATGGTGAAGAGCTCCTCAAGCTGGAAAGCCAAGAGAAAAATAGAGAACTAAGCTCCCCACAAGCCGATTGCGTGGAGTCTGGACAAAAGACCTGGGGTCCTCCCCATGGTGTTTAACGAGTAGGGGCATAATGGCAGAGAGGAGCTCGATTGGATCCCATGACTTGTCTACTTGGAGCCTCCCCAAGCCCCATGCCTTGCTCGGGCCCTTATACTCTCATTTTTTCTTTCTTCTACATTACCTCTTCTCGCTCTCCTCTGGCCGCGATCCTCAAGCCCACATTGTAGAATCGGATGTCGCGATCCAGAGCTTGATTAGGATTAGCTACATGATTCGAGCTAAGGTTATAGAATAACTTTAGGTGTTTGAGCCTGTCAATGAAGGCGGACAACTCAACACTCTCTAAGAGCTCATCGTAGGCATTGGTTTCTCGATTGAATCTTTCAATATAATCCCTAAGGGATTCACCATGTTCCTGCTGCAAAGCAATTAGGTGAGCCATAGTCCTTGGCCTCTGGTGTGAGTGGCCGAATGGGGCCAGGAAGTGTTGCTCAAGCTCGCGAAAGGTGGAAATAGAGGCAGGTCTCAAGCCTTGGAACCAGGACCTTACCGCCCCTAAAAGGGTGAGCCGAAAATATTTGCACCTCAATGCCACTGAGACCGTGTACATATCCATATGGGACTTGAAAATCAATATCTGGTCCACAGGATCCAAGGTTCCGTCATATGGGCTCATCTGGAGGTGTGCAAAACGTCTGGGCACTGCCTCACTCAGGACCTCATCCACAAAATGAGACCTCACCTCAGTAGGGAGGCCAACTATACTCCTCCCTCTTTGCATTAGGTACATGGTGTCTTCTACGTTGGTAAGGCGATACTCTATGACGATTTCCCTCCTAAGCGTTAACCCCCTTCGTCACCATGCTGTATGTCATTTGTTGAGTTTGATGTTGGGTCACTGTGGACACTGCCCATTCTAAGTATGGGGAGGGGTGTTTTGTATGTTTTCTTGTTTAATTAGTTTATGTTAGTTATGTAGTTAAGTTTAATAGTTGTTAAACATTATGTAGTTTAAGTTAAATTGTTGTTTAGTTTCATGCATGTTTAGTTGTTAAATGTTGTGTTGTTTAATTTTATGCTTGTTTGTTTAGTATTAGTATAAGTGTGTTTATGTTTGTAGTTGTTCTTTTTGTGTGTTGAGTTTTGTAGTTCTTCTGGACCATTACCCGATGATGATATTATCCCCTAGTTGTTTATCGAGGTCAAGCGTAATGCCCATGCATGTGTGTTCTGTGTGCTTGACATCTCATTTTAGTAAAAGTCATTGTAGATCCTAATTTGCATGAGCACGTAGACTCAATATACTAGCTATCCAAATTATTTGACGTCAATCATCCAGTAGCCAAGTTTATGATAATTTAAGGGATTCTAGAACCTGATTGGGGGAAAATTCGAGGCAAAATCCTAAACGAGGTAGTTCAAGAGATATGATTTAGGCATTCATTTTGATCGTTTGAACCGTTGAAGTCTTCCATGCAAAATGTTTTACCCCTCATTACCTTGTCGAAGCCCGTTAGCCATTTCAATTCTAAACACGTATCAAATACCCTAACCAATTAATTTTTTTCCAAACCATTGTCGCCAATACCTAAGGCACAATTCGAGTTGCAATCAAGTTAGCATTTGTTTATGCTACTTGAAGTGAGCGATTGGGTTTTAGGCGAGCTTTTGATTGGTTCAGTATTCAAGTACTCACTTATCATTTTTCTATCGTAGTTCCACACCCGTAAAATTGTACAAATCAAATAAGTTTGGGGGTGTGGTTTAAAAAAATGTATACACATAGTTTTGTCTTCGTTTGTTGACACAAGTGAGTACTACGTTTTAAAAAGTAAGCTCGGGGTTGTTTCAGATTTGTCTTTGTGGGTATGAGTGTGATTGAGTGCCAAGCGTAGTGCCTTGGGTATTATTGATCTAAAGACGCTATTCTGTTTTATATTCCCATTTTACCCTTGGCCAATTGATAAAAACTGAACAAAGTCCTTTTGATCTTTTTGAATTGTTAAGCCTACATTAGTGGAGAGTGGAACTCAGTCTGGCTTATGAAAATCCTATACCTCTTTGGTTTAAATCATGAACTTTGTTGGTGGATAATCCAATTCGGTCTTTGGATGGTTATGTAATGAGAGTTTCGCACATACACTTGAACAAGATCTAGAATGGCGTTTACCGTTATTGAATGTTGAAATTCTAGAACATCACATGGTGCGGTTTTATTCTTGAACTCGATATGATTGGGGGTTGTTGAGGAAAAACATTTTGGTTGATTAGTTGAAATTCAAAACTCACGCGTCGTTATTTTTAGTTTGTTAGTGTCTTTCATTTTTAATAAGTTTTGTTCGTTATTTCGTTGTAGTAGTTTGTTTTCTTGTGTGGGTGTTTTTGCTTAAACACTAGCAAAATACTCTGAGCTGAGCTCCTGTCTGGAATCCGAGCTGAGCTCCAAGTCTGCACTCTGAGCACCGACACAAAGACTCATCTGGGTTCTACCCGGTGAAATCTTTCCGGCATGAGAGTAAGTCATCGGGGGAGATGGGCTCATATGCTTCAAATTAGGGATTGAGAATTACCTTTGGCCTCTCTCAAGCATTGAAATACTCCAGTATTTATAAGAATGCAGAGTGAACAGTGATGGGCTTGGACTTTTTGGCCCATTAGGAGAAAAGCCCATGGGTCGACCATGTATGGATGAGGAGAGAAGGCCTAACCCGTGGCACTAAGGAGATTTAATTCTGTCCTTTTGGAGTCGGAGGGGGTTATCCTAGCCTTGCTCGACATCCTGAGCCTGGAACGGAGTACTCAACCCATCAGGGAAAATTCGACCCTGCAATGTACGTGGTCCCCTCTCGATCGTGGTCGGTCAGAGTTAAGTTTGATCCCCTGACCGTCAAAGTCTTCAAATACCACGCTTGGTCAACTAGGCCCCTGTCGAAGGTCCCTGGTTGGCGGCCTCTTGTCTGAGGACTCTAGTTGATGACCTTTAGTCGGAAGTTACATGGATGCTGAGGGGGCATAGTGGAGGATAAGAGTTGTGCCGAGGTTATTCGGACAACAGGACACGAACCTCCGATGCCTTATCCAGAGTCTCTGGGATTTTGTAGTAAAGGAATTGAGCAGGGGAGGTAGCGGCGCACCCCTGTACGATAAATGACTCTCCCACTTAGAGGACGCCGTGTAGGGCACTCTCAGGTGGCCCTGTTCGATCGTTTTCCCATGCTTACCGCGATTTTTTCCACGTAGCGCATGTGACAAAATTCCCGCACATCAATTTCCTATAAATGCCTAATTGAATCAAGAAGGATTTTTGTCACAACCCACCCCGGTTACCCGATCCATAAGGGCCGGTGTGACAACGATACAACTCATCCGAATATGTCTAACACTATTTTTTTTTTTTATCTTACACATAAAAGTATTATTTACTAAGGTCAACAAAAAAAAAAATACATATACCCCTTCTATTGGGAACTCTTTTGATCTTACAACAAAAGTATTAGTTCATTTTAACCAACCAACATATACAACCAAAAACAAAAATCACTGTCAAGATACTCCTCGCTACGGCCCTTCCGGATTCGACTTACTACCAGTAGGGGACAAAAGTTTCTCTATAGCACCTGCGAGTGTACTGCCTTCTTAGTAATTTAAAACATATATTTTTTTTTTTTGAAATAATAATACATTCTCAATACCTTTTAAAAGAGATCAAGCATAATTATATGAATACCATAATATAAACATCTCCTCTTAAAACAAACAGTGAAAATAAATAAACGTATATATATATATATCTTTCCAATCCATTTAGTGTAAAACCATACCAATCACTTTATGCAATAAATCGCCAATCTTAATAAAAACACCCCATTTCAAAGTTTACTTATCACCCACATACACACTGGCTAAACCATAGTGATTGTTTTAACCTCACGATCGGGAATTGCAACGGTACCGTAACCATCCATAGTATATGCCTTCCTAGCGGACCTAACTGTGCAGATCACCGCCTGCGGACGTCTCCAGAGGCCATAATGTAAACCACCACATATATCAATAACCACCTGTCGGACTACCCTCCGGACAGGATATAATATGAATCACCACCTGCCGGACCACCCTCCGGACAGGATATAAACTATGGAATAGTCTAACCAACAACACAAATCAAAGTAATAACACCATCGTCAAATCAATTACCGTCAATTTCCAACAAAATTGTTTATGATATCTTTCTTTTTAAAACCCTAACAATTCAACGGAAATTCATTTTACCAACTCACACAAAACTTACTCGATCCACCATATTTATAAAATCATTCAGTTTAAGTAAACATTTAGGTCATCATATATGTACATAGAAAAATATTTTAGTAAGAGGACAGTACACTCACCTGAAAATTCGTACTTGCAAGCTCCCCTGACTCCCTGCTAGTAAATCTCCAAAAATCGTGATCATATTTGTGACAGGACCTAAATTAATAGTGTAGCGAAAAAAAACAACCTAATCGTGTGATGCAAGCCCTACGTTTATTAATTTCCCAACCCCACATTTTGTCATTTGATATGTTAAGGTTATAAAACTAATTCAGTGAATCATAAAAACTAATAAGAGACGTTACTTACTTCGGAACGATTGTCGATTCTCTTAGAAATTCCTTAGAATATGCTTCTGCTCCCCACCGCCTAGGCGAACAGCCAATTTCTTGCTCTTTGTTCTTTTACCGCCTAAGCGAACTTCCACCGCCTAAGCGATCATGCGATTTCTTGCTCTCTGTTCTTTTACCGCCTAAGTAATCATGCGATTTCTTGTTCTCTATTCTTTTACCACCTAAGCAAACTTCCACTGCCTAAGCAATCCTTGTTTCGTCCCTAACAGAACAGAACAGACCAGTCCTTTACCCCTTCTCGTCACCAGCTCCGGCCCTTAAATTCCTCACTCCACCTCCTCGATCAATCATCCCAAATTTACAAGTGATGCTACCAACCTCATTCCCTTCAACCCAACTAAAACACCCACTAAAACAACACCCCAACCCATTGGTTGCAACTCCAAACAGCAAAACAGAGCACACACCCTTCACACATACATACCAGCTTCCATATGACCCCAAAAAATGTCACACTTGCATACTCCTACAGCCCAGACGACCCTCAACCCTGAGAAAACACCCTGAACCAGCACCAGTGATCTCCGGCAGCTTCTCCGATGGCTTCTTCTCCTTCGCGTTTCTCTCTCTCTCTCTCTCTTTCTCTTGGTTTTTCTTCTAGAATAATGGTGATCCTTGATTACCATGATTATGCATATATATATATATATATATATATATATATATATATATATATATATATATATATATATATATATATATATATATATATATATATATATATATATATATATATATATATATATATAATCTAAAATATCTTTAGTCAAAAATACTCTTTCCTCCCCCAAACTTCTAATTTTTTTCTTACCTTTGTCCTTTTTTTTTTTTTTTAAATGCACGTAAATGGCGCACAAACATGAAATCGGGGTCTTACAATTTTTATCAAAACTCACCACCTACCCCACCTTGAGGACCATATTCGATGGTTGTAATGAATCATGCTTCTACAGAATAAGACTAATATACTGAGGAGCTTGAAACGTATGTCCAAAGTAACCGGAGCAAGGAGTTCTAGAAGGTTTGGGGAAGTAGATACCTAGCCAGACATAGTGACAAAAAATTAAATAATTAATTCAAACACAAGACATCAATTTCCCAAGTGATTATTAACTTGTTAAGTAGCGGAAATGTGTTTAACTAAGTGCACACCCAAACAATAGAAATACAACAATGCAACACACAACGATTTATCCTAATTCGGAAAACTACTCTTACCTATATCCAATCCCCTGAGCTCCACAAAGATTTCACAATCCACTAACTCTTTGATTTCTTTCCTAGGTGGGAACTAAACCTTTACAATCCTGTTTCTTTTCACAGATTCAAAATCAACCTTTACACTCTCACACTATTACACTTATCATTTTCACAGGTTTTGGAAGAACCTTATCTCACATTAAGTTTATTACAGGAAGAATCAAAACTTAATCTTTTAGAAGGCTAAAGATTAACCTAATTTTTTTCGCAGGCTAAAGATCAAACCTTAATCTTTTTCTTAAGCTAAATATTATTCATAACTAACCTGATTAGACATTGTCCCAAATATGTGTAATCCACTCAAACTCACAAATACAAAAAAAAAATTATAAGTTTCTTCTCACAAAAGCTTCTACCACCTCAAAACAATTATGCTCAATTAATGTCCCAAAAACTATGTGATAGAATCTATTTGAGGCACAAATCTGATTATACAAATAGTAAACAATCAGATTTCACAAATTAAAATCATTTTAAAATATTTTTACGATATTAGATTTGAAAACAATTTTTATAAAACACTTAATCCAAATAATTTAACAAATAATCTAAGAAAGCATTTTCACTAACTTAGAAAGATCTCTCCGGGTTTTCTTGAAAACGATTACGATAACCCAGTGAAGAACACAGATCGATGACCAAAACGTTTTCGTGCTTCTATCAAGAACTCTTTCGATAATACTCTCTTACAAATTCTCAGCGTAAAATACTCTCTTATAATAGCAAAAACTAAATGTTCTTGATTACTTCATTCGAAAAACGCAAGTCTCTGTATATAGACTTCTAACTAGACCTAAAATGACTCTTTGATACCCATATTTCATCAAAATAGGTATATTTCAATTAAAAATACTTTTAGAAAAGTTCAATTTGGTCCCCAAAACTTTTTAGATTCGAAACTCTTAAAGATAGAAAGTAGTTTTACCAATTCAATTAAATGAATAATTTAATATATGGAGCAAATAAATAGGATATCAGTAATATATGATATATAATAGTAAAATACCCAAATCCCTAAAAAAGCTCTTTGAAAATCGTTCAAAACAAGGTGATTTGGCTAAAAAATCAAAACAGTGAACTATTGACTGTCTGACCAGATCAGCTGATCGACCCATACGTTGGTCAACCACTCCTGCAACGATCAAGTTTATGACCGTTGCACTACCTGTGATCAGTTGACCGATTCGCCCAGTGTGTTTTCCCGTATTTCTTCATTTCGGCTATTGGAATCATTAGTCGACCGACCCAAATCGTCTATTGACTGAATTGGCCAGTTGGTTCACCCATTTCACTCTCTTAAGCTACTATTTTCATTAGTTGATTGACCCAAATCGTCAGTTGACAGAATTGACCAAAAAACACATTATTTTATGTGTTAAAATAATTTTTTCACTTAAACACTATACCAAAAATATTTTAATGATTTAACACTTTATGAAAACCATTTTAAGACCTTAAACTTATCACTTCTTACTATAACACATATAATATTATTCATTTTAAAGTGTCGTGCGTGATCCTAATTTGGGTTGCATTGAGAGTATAAAAGTAATGAGTTGTTTTCACCTAAATGTCTTGAATGTCTTCGATGCTTTGAAAATCTTCATTATCTCCATCTTGTACCCTTTTTGAATTCCTTTGATTCTTCAATAATCGCTCCATGAATTCTTCAATGATTAATCGTTTCAACCCATTTTTTTTTTTCAATTCAACCTATAGAACTTTTAATCGGAAACCACTCAATAAAATCATTAGTTCCATAAAATATTAATATTCAATTGTACATCAAAACATTATATTCAACACATAGGAAATAGTCGACGTGATATTTAAAGGGGAAGTGTTGTAGCCTAAGTCCATAAATCGTTAGCTATTGCGTTGTACTAACATTTGACTAGATTAGTGGATTATTCGTGTCACGAATCGGAGAAAATTATTTTCCCTAAGGTTGTTTGGTTAGAAAAGAAAAATGAAAGGAGAAAAAATAATTTACTTTAATATAATTTAGTATTTTATTCTCATATATTACAAAAATAAGGGGATAATGACATTTTTGGCCCTGACAAATAAAATTTGTTTCAATTTGGACCCTCGTATTTAAAAATAGACACATTGGCTATCTCACATTTCATTTTCGTTTCAATTTAGATCCTCAATTAAGTTTTCTATTAATTAATGTTAAATTATATTTATACCCTTTAAAATTTTTAATTGGGATCATTTTATTTTCTATCTAAAACTTAAGGTCTATTGTGTATTTTTTTTTTTTTTTCTCTATTTTCCTCATTTTTCCTGCCCAACCCATCTCCGGCAAGCCAACCCCACCCATGCTCCATCTCCGACGACCCACCCCTGCTCCATCTCCGACGAAACCACCCAACTTCACATTTTCACTTCCACTCCTCCCATCCAGTTCCCGCGACGGCAACCCTTCCCCCCTCCCTGAGGATTGCAGGATGGACTCCGACGTGTCCAAAGTGCGTGACTCGGCGTCGTAGACTTCGACGGCGAGAGGATCGTCCTCGAAGTCGCAAGTGCCGTTGGCAACGATAATTCGTTTCCCGACGAGTGCCACGACCGGATCAGTGCGCTACACTAGCGGAGCCACCGCATTGTGCCACGTCAGGTGAAGCGGATCCGACGAGAACGAGAGCTTCGACGGCGACAGCAAGTACATGAGGTTCGAGTGAGACGACCGGAGGGCGGAGAAATTTTCGATTGGCGGCAATAATGTCTCGATCCATAGCTGCGACCGAGGGCCGTAAGCGTCTAGAGAGAGAGAGAGAGAGAGAGAGAGAGAGTTTCATGGAGGATTAGGGTTTTTATAGAGAAAAAGGAAAGATCGATCAATCTAGAGAGAGAGAGATCGACCACCTCCTTCCTCTCCGATTCAACCACCACCGCCGCCTCCTCCGACTCTCCGGCCTCCCTCCTCGCTTCCACCTCCGCCGCTCCCCTCGTCTTCTTCACCATCGCCCCCGTCCCCTCTTACATTGCCTCCGCTTATCCCAAATATTTTTCCTCCTCTTCCTCCGCCATTCCCGACGGAACTAAATCCGCTTCTTCAGCCTCCTCCTCCGACAACAACACCTCCCAATACTCCGTCGGCAGCGATGGTGAAGACATAGTCGGCAGGCAAGAACAAGTGGGTGTGGGAAAGAAAAGAATTAAATATATTGTTTACCTTTAAGTTTAGAATAATTTACAAATAGGTCCTATTAAATTTGTTAGAATAAAATGACTAAACTACCCTGATTTTTTAACATGAAATGACCACAGTACCCTTATTTTCACGTTGACCGTTGACGTTGACCTAACAGAATTCTGTTGAAGGTTCAAATTGAAGCAAAAATAAAATGTAAGGTAGCCAATGTGTCTATTTTCAAATACGGAAGTTTAAATTAAAACAAACTTCATTTGTCCGGGCCAAAAATGTCATTATCCCCAAAAATAAATTCAAAATTATATTATCAAGAGTATAATTACAATTTTATTTATTTTTCATCACTTACCTTCTTTTTTCTCCCATATTTGTGAAAAAGAAAAAATTGTCTAAAAAATTGTATTTTTTTAATTTTCTTTTCTTTTTCCTTCCACTTCCCATCCAACCATACCAGGATTTCTATTTTTTTTTATTTTTCTATTTTATTTTTCTTTTCTTTTTTTTTTTAATCCATTTTTCACCTAACCAAACACACCCTAAATGGAGGTATCATTTTTCTATATCAATTAGGGTTCGATTTTCAATGTGCATGTAAACTAACCCAAACACATTTTAGCCTTAAAAAAAATAATAAATAAAATAATAATCAATAATTTTTTTCCTACTAGAAACGAAAACGAAGGGCTAAACAAACGCACCCAAGGAACGTACTACAATGTACTCCACATGAATTTATGAATTTAAAATAAGAGAATCTGTTGGTTTCTGCAATAGACAGGCCCTCATTGCGAATGTACTTGGACAAACTTTTCAATACAAGAGTTGACAATCAGAATAATTTTTTCAATTTTATTTTTTAGGTTAAAAAAATGAAAACATTAATTTTGATTATTCATACATCAAATAAAAGAATCTCTAAACATAATTATCAAAAATTGGCCAATTATAGAATGCTTTGACTCAATTGTATGGATTGGCTTTCGTAACTATCCACTACTAGGTTGGACGGTGACCGCCATTAGGTTTGTACTTTGAATAGAGTAATAAATATTTTATTTTATTTTTGAAAAATTACACGGCTATTGCAATTTAAATATAAAATTATCAATTAATTTTAATTGTTTGAAAATAAACTAAACATCCCAGAGTACAGATTTTTTGAACTATCCAATCCTAAATTTAAAAAACGTAAATATTACATGACAAATTTGCTCTTGCGAGATCCACGAGATTGAGATTTTCCGTATTTAACGTTTTGACAACAAAATTATTTCATTAAAATAAAAATAAAAAAATTATTGTTGTACAAATTTTTTTTTCACAATTTAATTATATATTCAGATTAATCTGAATAAAATTTTCAAAATGATATCACATTCAATATTTTTTTCATTAATTTCATATTCATAGATTCATATTACATTTAACATTGTACTTTCAGAATTTTCAGTTCTCACATTCGTACTACATTTAACACGGTCTTATACATTATCAAAATACAGCTGAGTATTACATTCAACATACAAATCACATTTATCATTAGTCATGTTATATTCAAAACATTCATATAATTTGTGTTATTATCAACATTGATTGATGTTATTTCTATTACATTGAATATTATATTCAACTCTTACATAGTCACAGATTATAGTGATGTTACATATACATTAACGTCACAGTTAATATTATATATAACATTCACATACATCTTAATCCGAAATTTCAAAAAAAAAAAATTTAATCTCATTTTAAAGATTATGATTTATAGATTATTGTGGTGTAAAAAAAATAATTGAACAACAATCACAATTGGGGGAAATTGTCAGTTTCATTTTTAGTTTCATTGATAATTTATTATCATATTTTGTTCCACGTTTTCAGGGGTGACAAACTTGTATCAAATGTAATGATTCATTAATAGGGGTAAATTAGTCAACGAAATGAAAGTAGAAATAATCGGTGCAAAAGAAAAAAAAAATTAATTGGATTCGTTTGATAGTTTCAACGTCAATTTGGGAACTAGTGGTAAATGACTTTTTTCCCTCATTTTAACCATTGTTTTTAACTTACAAGCTATTAATGATTTACTTTAATCATCATGTCGATCACTTTCGGTTTAGTTTAACTCTATGACCAATAAAAGAAATTTTTATTTCCTAATTTTTTACTCCTTGCTGAAGTTGATGAGGTATGGAACTTTGAGATGTAGCTTTCACAAAAAAGAGCAATTTGTCCATACATTAAGTCATGGATGACATGATACTAGGAATATAAAGAACTCGAACTTATGGACGGCTAGGATCACTTACGATTCGGTAGGGTACAAAACCTAACTACTTGGTCAAAGTCAGCTTATAGTGACGTTCAACTAAAGTAATATTTATGTTGCATATAATTGGAGAGTTTAATAAAATCAAATAAAATATATAAGTGTACAGTTAAGCCAAAAAAAAAAACCACCAATAAAACGTTAAGGTGAAAGTAAAAAGGAATTAAACTTTTAAGGCTTAGTTTGTGCTGGAAAATTTGGTTAAAAACTAATTAAGTAATTAATTAATTATTAAGAAGAAATCCGAAAAATAAAAATGAAACAGATTCAAGTTATTGATTATAGAAACATTCCAGATTAAAAGATTACCACATAAAGAAACAGAACATAAATTTAGATTACAATGTGTTTATAAAATACTGAACAGAAAAACTAAGATCAAGATACTTATTGTAATATTACCAAACAGAGAAAAACAAAATACCAAAAAAAAATAAAAATAAGAGACAATCGTTTGACGATTTCTCCTTAAATTAGATTGTGCCCCCGTTGTAGTACTTACGATTTGAGTGAGCGTCTGCCTCCTATAATACAACAATCAGCAACTACTAGTACCAGCAATGAAAACCAAAAGCTCTACAAAGTAGAAAATGTTGAATTTTCTCAAGAATAATAAACTCTTTCAAAGCACTCTGAAGAAAACAAATGCAAGCTTAGACTAAGATGCCTATATGCTAAAGAATGCATACCCTTTTATAGGGAGCATAAGTAGTAACTGAAGGCAATGAAAATAATCTTGAAACTCCTGAATTAAGATGTATGAGTTAATTTATGTAACTCTCTGCAGTTATACACATGAACAACCTCTAGATTTATAATTTTTTGTTTATGTAACTCTCTGCAGTTATACACATAAACAACCTCTAGATTTATAATTTTCTGCAGTTACGAACCTAAACAGTTGGGCTCTGATTGGGTTATGATTTTTGGATTATGTCTAAAAATATATCAAGATTAAGCCAAGCATTCTCCACGACCCCAAGTACAAGCCCACAAGTCCAAGCCCTAGCCCACGACCAAGACCCAAGACCTAGGACCCAGTTCCAAACCTGAACCTAGACTCAAGCCCGAGCTTGGCTTGGCTAGGTAAGCGGTTGATCGGTAGCAGCGGCAGCAGCAGCGGCGCACTATCACACGTGTGTTTATTTATGTTATAGCCTTTATCCTACTTTCTACCCTTATTAATTCAATGCTCTAGGGGGCTTACCTTCAAGAGGAAACCTAAACCTTAATAAATGACTCTTCATATTCTATAGTTACTAATGTGGGATAACCTAAATGACACATCAATCAACAATTCCAAGTAAGTACTTTAAGGAACAATTTTGGTTCATCTCTTAAATAATTTTTACACAAACAAATATATCAAATTCATTTCATCACCAAGGAGAATATATTAATGTATTCAAATATCCTAATTTAAGATTAGGTCCCACTAATAATTGGGTCATAAAATACCAAAAATAATAATAATTGTGTAACAGTCTCCCACATGAATTAAAATAAATTGGATAAACAAGCATATGTAATGCAGACTCACGAGAGAGAGAGAGAGAGAGAGAGCAACTACATTTGGTCAGGTAACTTTTGACCTTGAACCTTTCCTAGTAAGAATCTATCGGATTTACTCAGTCAAACAGTGAACCTAGTATCTTGAGCTATTTGTTTTTTCATGTAAATCAAGACAATACAAACTACTTTTTTTTTTCTTTTTCTAAACACTTTATGTTCTATGGTTACGTTTATTTTTACCTTGAACACCCTGGTACTTTAGGAGTGCTTCTAGAGAATTTAGTCTTTTCATTCTCTCCGAACAAGCCTAATTCTCACTCATATTGGTGATTTTATATAAAGAGTATTTTGTTATACCTCACTTGAAATTTTAAAGATATAAAAAATCATTAAAAGTTATACTTGTCTTTAACCATATTGCAATTATTAATGTTATATCATGGGAATGAGTGGTAGATTTTTTCTACTCAGTGATACACTTACATTCACCTTCATAATTCAGTTTTCCCTTTGAACATAAATCTTGGGATCTACAGTCAACTAGGTTGGGTTTCTATTATGATGACTATTTCATAATAGACTTTAAGCCCATTGCCCTCGATAAGCAGTTTACTCTATCTCATGTAAAACATTTGGTCAACAAATTTGGAATATTATATTTTGACTTAATATAGTCAATTGAGATGACTCCAGTAGAAAGTAATTGCCTTACAGTATTATGCCTTCGACATATATGTCGAACCTTACCGTTATACAATACTACTCTTTGTTCTTCCAATTGCAGATTGGCTATCACAACGTATGCAGATAACTAACACAAGCTTAGTCTACATTAAAATATCTTCCTAGAATTGTCAAAGCTACTCTGCTTCTTCTCCTACTCTATTTAAAGTAATAAATTCAGATTCTATTGTTGATCTAGAAATACATATTTGCTTAGAGGATTTCCATAACACAACAACTCCTCTTGAAACAAATATATATCCGCTCGTGGATTTCGTGTCTTTAGTAACATATATCCAATTTGCATCACTGTACCCTTCAAGTACTGTTGGATATATCATGTAATGTGTATAACGAGGTTTTTAAGCGCTCACGTATTGACTACTCGCAAGTACACGAGATCCAGTTTTAATATAGTGGATCTTTAAGATCGGATATCGTTCCCATAGGGACAGTGTGAACTATTGAATACCGCAATTTGCATAGTCTCATATTATCCAGACGGTTCAATAATTGTTTTAAAATTACACTAATTAAAACTAAGCTAAATTATAATTAGTGGGTTAATCCTAACTAAGTTGATTACCTAGGGATTGATTTCGTTCACTTAATACATGTTTGATTTCGTTTAGTTAATAATAACGGTGTTTATGGTATTCGACAATCTCGGTTCGTAAACTCACTCGCCACCTCTCCCGAGTGTAATACGAGTGAATACGTGACTTCCTATCAATGAAAAAGTCCCCCACAACGTCTTAATAATGCTAGATCACGTGAGTCTCGCCCCAACGTCATCGATTGCACACTTACTAACGTCCTCCCGGGTCGTTAGAACCTCGCGTTGTGTTTACCCTAGTCCGAATCCGAGGTTACCTCTTCCGAGTGTCAAACCCCGTATTCTCAAATCCAACCCTAATACCTTAGCAAGCATATTAAGATCGTCATAAAATGATAAACACAATCGAAATTAAAAGCAAACAACAGTTAAAGAAACATATATTAAATCAAACTAGTATTTACACAATTACATCGATCCCTAGCTAATATTTATCTAATCTAACATGATCTTGGCCATTAGAACATTAAACCAAGAGGGATTTATCATCATTCACAATAAAACATTAAATTACAAAGAGATAAACAAATAGAGAAAGATTAAATCTTAAAGTGGAGTGATCCACTGTCGCAAAGATCGATCCGCCAATGTTTCCTCTTCTCCGAATGATGAATCTCCTCTTTGAGCTATTCAAAAATGGCCAAGGACCACCTCCTAAGGGTTAGGGACGTTCAACCTCCAAGACTCTTTAATACAAGTGGGAGAATGAGTATTTATAAGTGCAAGGCTTCAAAATATCTTATTTACTATGCAGAGCTGATCGTGCACGGCTGTGGGGATCAGCGTTGCGGCGGTGGGTATGTCGGCCAACTTTTCAAACTCTTTGATCTTTCACCGCCTAGGCAGTGGCTATATCGCCTAGGCGGTGGGACTTGTGTATTTTCAGCACTCTCCGCATTCTCACCGCCATGGCAGTGGCCTTCTCGCCATGGCGGTGGGTCTTGTGATCTTAAAACCTTGTTCCTTCATCATTGCTTCACTATTTTCCCACTGTTTCGCCTGTTTATAGCTCGTTAACGTCCTTACACCTGATTTAACTAAAAACAAACTAAAACATAATTAAATATTAATAAAACACTCGAAAATTGGCAAATTCGCCTTAGAAGTAGATAGATATTTTCAACCTATCAAATATCCCAAAACTTGGAATTTTGCTAGTCCTCGAGCAAAACACCCTAACACTAAATTAAACTAACTACACTAATTAACTAACAACTAATCTTAAAATGAAAAACTTTAACAAATAAGAAGTATATGCATGCGAGTTCCAAATTTAATCGAAGAAACCAAGTTGGTCCTCCCTCAACAGCCCTCAATTTGATTAAGTTCGGGAAATAATACACACCAAGTGGTGTTCTAGAATTTCAACACTCAATATCAATAAAAACCATTCTAGATCCATTTGAAATGTGTGTGTGTGTGAGCTCAAATGTATAACTAACCAAACTCTAGATTGGATCATTCAGTAGACAAGCTTATGTCTTAAACCTTAAAGGATTCAGGAAATCCATATACTTGACTAGGCTCGACTATCCACTAATATAGGTTCGGATATTCATAGAGATCAGTAGGGCTTGGTTAAACTTTAGAGAACAACCAAGGGTATCGCAGGAATAGAAAACAGAAAATCATTAAGATTAAACGATACCCGAGGCACAAACGCCTGTTGCTATCTTTCTCTCGTAACCCCAAACATTGAAAATACAACCTTGAATAAGAATTTAAAAACGTTGTATTCACTTGTCGAAAGAAATGAAAATAAAAACTATATTCACATAATTTTTTTTTACAAAACATACGAGCACACCCCCAAACTTATTCGAATTTATATAATTTTAGGAGCGTGCAAATAGAACTAAAAGATTGACAAGTGAATACGCTAATACCAAACCAATAATAATTCGTCTGAAACCCCAATCGTTCACTTCAAGCTAGCATTAGTCTATGCTACTTGATTTCACTCAATTTTGACTTTTAGGCTTAGTGACAATAGTTTGGAAAAATTTAATTGGATAGAGTATTGAAATGTGTTCCGAATTGAAAAGTTTATCGACTTCGATAGGGGAACGTGGGAATAAATTTTCAGGTTATCTACAAAGGTTCAAGCGAAAAAAATAAAGGCCTAAATCACGCTTCCGGAATTACCTCACCTATAATTTTGCCTCAAGTCTACCCCAAATCAAGTTCTAGATTCCTCATTTCTGTTATGAACTTATTACTGAATAATCAGCGTCAAATCATTCAAATAATTATACACTGAGTCCATGCGATCATGCGATTTAAGGATCATGATAATTTTTACCTAATCGACATGCTAAGCAGACAAAACACACATGACTAGCATTATCCCCGACCTCGATATATAATTAAGAGATAATTTTCATCGTCGGGAAATGGCTTTAGACGAATTCAACAACTCATCAAGCATATACGACTTCATATATAAACAATACTATATTAAATCTAAATACTAACATACATACACTAATCTAAACATTTAACATGCTAATACATGAGAATTAAAATAAAGCTTAACAAAAAATTAAAGTTTTACATACAAAAATATTTTCATCCTTCACATCTTTCTTTAACCACACAAAATGTGATGTACATTCTCCCCAAACTTAAAAAGAGGCAGTGCCCTTACTAACTAAGCAGGGAACCCAATAACAGTTTATAATAATGATAAGTAAAATTGGGTGTCGACACATACCTAGGGGCTAAAACGTAAAAATCTCACCCCCTACCGTTCGATGGGAGGAAAGTCATCACCACTACTATCACGTCGAAATGAAAATTGTGGCAGTTGCAAAAGGTGCGGCAGAACATGCGGCATAGGCGGATAAGCACTCATGTCAATGTCAAAGTGCGCGCCAAAGAGCCGTTGGATTTGATCTTGCGCACACACTAATCGCAACGTTTCAACAAAATATGAATGTAGCATGCAATTTTGTTTCACACAATTTAACAATCGATAGAAACTTAGTTCATCACCAAAAATCAAACCAAAATCCCATAGAAATTGAAAATCGCAAAAATGGGGTTTAACCTTATTTTTGGTAGATGATTTGGGGTGGAAATCACAAATTTTGTAAATAGAAGGATGAAATTGAGGGTTTGAAACGGTTTGGAAGGATAAAAATGGATACATTTTAGAGTTTTAGAGGGGGTTGTAGTATTTTTGTATAGCGGTATGGTTTTAATCAAGCAGAGGCCTCATCGCCGCGGCAGTGTGAGTGCCTTTTTAAAACCAATTCTTTCTGCTATTTCACCTCCTCGATGGTAAAGCACCCTTTTTAAAACATAACACTATATTGTTTCACTGTCACGGCAGTGGAGTTCACTGCTGCGGCGGTGAACCATTTGTGTGGAAAACTTGACATCCTGTATTTTCACCGCCTAGATGGTGCATCCACGGCCTAGGTGGTGAGCCTGCTGCTGGATTTTTATTTTTTCTTCAAGTTTTCACACAAAGGCTCCACACCATGCGTTTCCACTTCACTTATTCAACGATTTTAAGTGTGAAACACATCTCCGAGTATCCTCACTCCTTAATTTACCTCCAAACACGCTCCGAGACCATTCCGGCCTCCAAAAAATAAATAGTAGCAAAAATCAGGTAAAAATTAATACCCTCAATTTTGGATAAAAAAAACGTGACTTGCTTGATTTACCGTCCCTAGCTGGACTTGGTTAAGTATTTTTCACCAAAATCCCTCATAGACAAGGAATTTAGGATAGAATGCTCCGTTGGATCTCAATTTATGGTATTGAAGTTGGATTCTTCTTTCTCTCTTTATCTTTTTCAATGTACACTCGATCTCAGGATCAAGAGTCAAGAATTTCAACTTCTTCTGCGTTGCACGTCACTGCTTGATCACAACAAATGAAACAAAAAAAATTAAAAGAAAATAAAACAAAAGAATTGTCTGGATTAATATTCAACTACTTAGTCGCAATATCAAATACGCATTCAACACCATCCCGGCAACGGCACAAAAAACTTGTACAGCGAAGCGTTTGTTACACGCTTGCGTATTAACTACTCGCAAGTGCACGAGGTCCAGTTTTAATATAGTGGATCTTTAAGATCGGATATCGGTCCCACAGGGACGGTGTGAATAATTGAATATCGCAATTTACATAGTCTCATATTATCCAGACGGTTCAATAATTGTTTTAAAATTAAATTAATTAAAACTAAGCTAAATTACAATTAGTGGGTTAATCCTAACTAAGTTGATTATCTAGGGATTTATTTCGTTCACTTAATACATGTTTGATTTTGTTTAGTTAACAATAACGGTGTTTATGGTTTCCAACAATCTCGGTTCATAAACTCACTCGCCACCTCTCCTGAGTGAATACGTGACTTCGCATCAATGAAGAAGCCCCCCTTAACGTCTTAACGACACTAGGTCATCTGAGTCTTGACCCAACGTCATCGATTGCACACTTACTAACGCCCTCCTGGGTCGTTAGATCATCGCGTTGTGTTTACCCTAGTCCGAATCCGGGGTAACCTCTTCTGAGTATCAAATCCCGTATTCTCAAATTCAACCCTAATACCTCAACAAGCATATTAAGATCGTCAAAAAATGATAAACACTATCAGAATTAAAAACAAACAACCATTAAAGAAACATATATTAAATCAAACTAGTATTTACACAACTACATTGATCCCTAACTAATATTTATCTAATCTAACATGATATTGGCCATTAGAACATTAAACCAAGAGAGATGCACCATCATTCACAATAAAACATTAAATTACAAAAAGATAAACAAAGAGAGAAAGATCAAATCTTAAAGTGGAGTGATCCACTGTCGCCAAAGATCGATCCGTCAATGTTTCCTCTTCTCTGAATGATGAATCTCCTCTTTGAGCTCTTCAAAAATGGCCAAGGACCACCTCTTAAGGGTTCGGGACATTCAGCCTCCAAGACTCTTTAATGGAAGTGGAAGAATGAGTATTTATAGGTGTAAGGCTTCAAAATATTTGAAAATACTTTCTTTGTTGTACAGAGCTGACAGCCGCGGCGGTGGGGATCAGCGCTGCGGCGGTGCATATGTCGGCTAGCTTTCCAAACTCTTTGATCTTTTACCGCCTAGGCAGTAGGATTCACCGTCTAAGTGGTGAGTAAGTCGGTTTAACCTTCGCCACAGTGGTTGAGATCAGCACCGCGGTAGTGAAACATCTTCAACTCTCTGCACTTTTACCGCTTAGGCGGTGGGACTTGTGTATTTTTAGCACTCTCTGCATTCTCACTGCCGTGGCTGTGGCCTTCTCACCGCGGCGGTGGGTCTTGTAATCTTGAAACCTTATTTCTTCATCATTTCTTCACCGTTTTCCCATCGTTTCGCATGTTTATAGCTCGTTAACGTCCCTACACCTGATTTAACTAAAAACAAACTAAAACGCAATTAAATATTAATAAAACACTCAAAAACTGGCAAAGTCACCTTAGAAGTAGATAGATATTTTCAACCTATCATAATGCAAATCATAATTTTGAGTATATCTTAAACATCTCAAAAGTCTTACTATAGCTTTCCGGTGTTCTCTATCTGGATTGCTAGTAAACCCGCTTAATTTACTTATTTCGTAAGCAATATCAAGTCTTGTACAATTCATAATGTACATTAAACTGCCAATTATTCAAGAACATTCTAACTGAGATATGCTCTCACCAGTATTCTTTAAAAGATGTTGATTAACAACTACTAGTGTTCTTGCTATACCCAAATCGTCCTTGTTAAATATTTCAAGGATCTTCTCAATGTAATGAGATTGAGATAGAAGATCAATCCTTCAAATGTTCTTAAAATTTATTTCCAAGAATGACATCTGTTTTTTTGCTTCAAATTCTTTATTTCGAATTTATTTGTTAATATTTGTTTGGTAGATTTTATGATCTTATTACTATTACTAATAATAAGCATATCATCTACATATAAGCATATAATTACAGCTCTATTGCCTTAATATAGATACACTTGTCACATTCACTGATCTTAAAATTGTTTGACAACATTATATTGTCAAATTTCTCATGTCATTATTTTGGAGCTTACTATAATCCGTATAAGGATTTTATAAGTTGACATATTTCATTTTCTTTTCTAGGAATCACAAACTCTTCTGGTTGTTTCGTATAGATTTTTTTTTTTCATCTATTTTATGTATCTCAAGGTTATGTATAACTGCAATTTCTATTTACATATGTATAGATGTGATTCTTGTTATTGGTGAATAAGTATCAAAAATATTTATACCGTGTTTTTGCTTATAAGCTTTAATGACAAGTCTTGCCTTATATTTTTCAATTGATTCATCTGCTTTCATCTTTTTCTTACAAATCTATTTACACCCTAGTTTCGTTCTGATAGAAGATCCACTAGTTTCTAAGTATGATTCTGTAAGATGAACTCAATTTTACTATTCATAGGTTTTTTTCTATAAAGGTGCGTCATGCATAGACATAGTCTCCCCAAATATTTGAGGTTCATATCATATCAGATAGGTATAAAAATTAGGACCAAAAGATTTAGAAACTTTTGTCATTTTACTACGTTTAGGTTCAATTTCATTATCTTGAGAATTACTAGAGGTAGTTTCACTAGTTTTCTTTAAAGAACTCGACTCACCAAGAGTCTTACAAGAAGAAAAAAAATATTCTTAAAGAATTATGCATTTATTGATTCAATAATCATTTCCTCGTGTACATTTTTAATTTCTAATTTATGAATAAAAAATTGATATGCACTACTATTTTGTGCATATCCATTTAATACACAATCAATAGTTTTTGTTCTTCGTTTAACCTACTTAGGATCAAGAACAATAACTTTTGCAAGCACCCCCACACTTAAAAATTATTAATATGTAAGCTTTCTACCTTTCCACAATTGAAAAGGGGTATTATTTAATTTCCTATGAGTTAATTTTTTTAAAACAAAATTTTCTATTAATACAACCTCCTCCCACAAGTTCTAAGGTAGACTAGAACTTATTAACAAAAAATTCATCATTTCTTTTAAAGTTTTGTTCTATCTCTCAACAACTCTATTTTTCTGAGATAAATAAGGTGTTATAGTTTGGTGAATTATTCCATGTTGTGCAACAACTCACCAAAAAGTGGAACATATTCTCTATCTCTATCACTAAGTAACATTTTAATCTTTTTGCTAAGTTGATTTTCAAATCAGTCTTATAATGCACAAATATGTTTAATAATTTATCTTTACTTATAAAAAGATTAAAATATCAATATCATGTACAATCGTCAATAAAAATAACAAAATATTTTTTCCATATATAGTTTATACAAATTTTAAATCACAAACATCTATGTGCACCAACTCTGGAGGTTCTGCTTTTCATTCAATTGAATGAAAAAAAAATGGAGTTAACTTTGATTTCACACAATTCTCACATTTGTGACTTGTGTTATATTGACATTTAAGAAAAAAAAATATATTAATTAATTTACTTAAAGTATCATAATTAATACGTCCGAAACGACCATATGCCACACATCTAAAGACTCAATCATATAAATAGAATAAGTTACTTTATTATTATAATTCATTGGGATTACAATCATAACATTAAGCTTGAAAAAATCTTAATTTAAATAGTCTTTTCCAACATATGTACCACTCTTAGTAAGCAAAAAATTGTCAAGCTCAGATACTAGTTTGAAACCATTCTTACTCAGCACCGATCCAAAAACTAGATTCTTATAGATATCTGTTACGTGCAGCATATCGTTCAAAGTAAGTTCTTTACAAAATGTCATCTTTAACACGACCTTTCTCTATCCTTCAACTTGAAGTTGAAGAGTTCTCCATATAGAGATTATTCCCAGATTCTACTAGCTAATAAACGGTGAACATCTTCTTATTTGAGCATATGTAGCAAATAGCTCCAGTATCCACATACCATTCTCTAGCATTGTTAACGAGATTGACTTTAGAAACAATCACTGAGAAATTCATCCCAAGAACTTTATTAGTAAGGTTTTCCACTTAGTCACATGACCCTGGTTATTAAGATTCTTACCCTGTGCTATAATTTTCTTGCCACAATCTTGAGCTCAATGTCCCAAATTACCACAAGTAATAACAGTTTCCCTTAAACTTTTTGTTTGCAGTTGTTTTCCTTGAGCTTGATTCAAATGTTTCATCTTCTTAAAGATTTTGCGAGTTTCTATGACATGAGATTTTGAAATCATAGAATGTCCACCCTCACGCTTAGAAGAAATCCGATACTCTTCTTCAATTCTTAGTTTGAGAACAAGGTCTTCAAGAGTCATCTCCTTTCGTTTATACTTGAGATAATTCTTAAAGTCACCCTATGATAATAGAAACTTCTCAACTACAACCTCCACTTGAAAAAACTAACTAAGAGCATTTCCTTTGCATAAATGTCATGTAGTAGAACTTAGAGCTCTTCAATCGGACTGATGACTTTTATTGGGTCCACCGTTTTGAAGTCGAGAAATATTTTGACTACAAATTTCTTAGACCCAACATCTTCAGTCTTGTTCTTGTTTTCTAGTGGCTGCCACATTATTTTACCGTTGTGCATGAGAAATACACATTGTAGAGTATATTAATCAGTCCATTAAGGATGTAATTATTGCATAAGAAATCATAGTGTTTCCAAGCATTCACAAGAACTACAGTCTGTGTTTTAGACTGTTTGATCATGGTAGGAGCATCTCCGTTGAGGAACCCCACCAGGTTTAGTGTTATTAGGTAAAACAACATCTTCTGTTGCCATCTCTTGAAGAAGCTTCCATCAAACTTCTCCAACTTCTCTCCATGTAGATTAGGCATTGGATATGCAACAGATACTGTCACAACGGGTGGTTTGACACTTTGGTTTGTATTGATAGTAGTAAAATCATTAGAAAAATACATTTTTCAGAAAAAATCAATCAAAATATAAGAAATTTTGTAAATAGAATGTTTTATTAAACAAAAACCAGAACTGCTTATGTATATTCAAAATCTGTTTTAGGATTGTTGGGAAATTTGGTTCAATATTTTTTTTTAATAATTAAGTCATTAATTATTTAATTAATTATTAAGAAAAAATCCGATAAATAAATATGAACAAATTGAATTTATTGGTTATAGGACATTCCATATTAAAATATTACAACATAAACAAAAAAACAGAATAGAAATTTAGATTACAATATGTTTATAAAATACTAAATGGAAAAATAGGAATAAGGTATTACCAAACAGAAACAAAAACATAATACTAGATAAGGAGATAGAGGCAATCGTTTGACGATTTCTAGATTTTGCCCTTTCTACAATGATTACGATTTGAGTGGGCTTCTACCTCGCAGGATACAACAATCAGCAACTATTGGTACCAGCACTAAAAACCAAAAGCTCTACGAACTATAAAACATCAAGAACAATGAACTCTCTCAAAACACTCAGAAGAAAATGAATGCAAGCTTAGAATGAGATTCCTATATGGTAGGAATGCATATCCCTTTATAAGGAGCAGAAGCGATAACTGAAGGCAATGAAAAGGCTGCTAAAACTTCTGAATTAAGATGCATAAGTTAATTTATGTAACTCCCCGTAGTTATGCACATGAATAGTCTCTAGATTTGTAACTCTCTGCAGTTAAAAACCTAAATAGTTAGACTCTATTTAGGTTAGGATTTTTGAATTTTGTCTAAAACGATATTAAGATCAAGCCAAGCATTCCCCAAGACCCCAAGGCCACGAGCCAAAGCCCATGCCCAAGCCCAAGTAAGGACCATAACCTAGGACCCAGACCTAGACTAAGCGGTGCGCACATGTGTGGCTTTATTTATGTTATAACCTTTTACCTACTTTCTATCCACATTAATTCAACACTCTCGAGGCGTATCTTTGAGTGGTAACCCGGAGCTTAATAAATGACTCTTCATATTCTTTAGTTACCAATGTAGGTTAACTCACACGACACACCAATCAACAACTTCAAGTGGGTACTTTAAGGAATAATTTTAATTAAGCTTTTAAATAATTTTTACACAAATAAATATACTACATTCATTTCCACACCAAAGAAAACATATTGGTATATTTATATGTCCCAATTTAATATTGGGTACAAATAATTGGGTCATAAAATACCTGAAACAATAATTTTTATATAATAGTTTGGCCATTTTTCGTGGGGTGCTTCTTCTTTTGAAAATGGGAAGTCCACCTAAATATGTTTGGTAATCAGTTTTTTCAAAAATGTCACAGGTGAGTTTCACATTTTTCGAGTTGGTTTTAAAAGTCACAAGAATAGTAATTTTAAAATTCAAAAAGAGTTTTTTTTAATTGATGAAATTGTATTTGACAATATTAGCATTATTATTATTTTATTATACAAAATGACACTTATTGTTTTTATTTAATGATATTTTATTTTTTAGATGTAAGATTTTTAAAATTATTTATTTTATTGTATTTAATTGTTTATTTCCATAATGTAAGGTATTTTAATTAATAAATTTTTTGATTAATCATAGGTTAAAAAACCCTTTTTTATGTATCATGTTTTTTTTATTTGGTTCATATTAGGAATAAATTATTAATAAATTAGGTTGGGATACATTTCGACAGTCCAGATCGATCCTAGAAAATAGTTGGCTAGGATTTACCTGGATATTGAGATAACTGTCCTATTTGTAGGTCAACGGGTGGTTTACATCTTTAAAGACCAAAAGGTGAAGAGATTATATATTCCTACCACTTCTTTTTTTTTTTCCTCACAAATCCTTTCATTTGAACACCTTCCCACGATTAGGGCCGGTAATATTTTAGATAGACCTGCATGTGCTACACATACCATCCACCTACAACTTACTTCTTGGCCAACCCTGGATACACTGAGCATGGGTAGTACCATCATCGTTGCTTCAAAAGATGAAGTTCACATTCGAGGATAGTATCATTACTATCCATGCAAAAGACAACCACACCATCTACAGATCTGTGGTCGCTCTAGCTGTTTTGGTAGAACAAGTTGAACAAGAAGCCTTGTTTCAAGCCTTCGACATTGTTAATGCCACAATTATCTTAGACGGGAATCTTCCATCGATACCTTGATTATCAACGGCCATAACCATATTTGCTAACCAATTACACGTCATGGTCTTCGATCTAAAGAAAGGTCTCAGAATGAAAGGGACAAGAGTGTGAGCCCCACTCAAAGCCAAGGGAAAGCAAGATACCATTAGATTAGTGTATGCATCGAAAGGAAAAGGAAACTACGGACTTCAAGATGGGGCCAGGATAATCCCTCACATCATGATCATATTCCCATTCATTGCAAGTATAGCCCAGTCAGACAAGAAGGAAAAAGAATAAGAGCTTAAGGTAGTATTGATCTCGAAATATGCCAAGAATAGCCACCCCCCATTATCCCAAGAAGGTATAGTTTGCAAAATTCTTGAAAGGGCACTAAGGGAAAAAAATGGCATACAAAAAGGGTACAAATCTTGTCAGTTTGGCATCATTCGAGGAAATTTTGTTTCGCCGAATGAATCTTTAGTTCTGAAAGGGTTGAGGAAGTGAAGAATACGATTGGTAATCCGGGGCGCTTCGATCATCAATAGGAGAAAGGTCAAAATTCACTAGAAATCTTTAGCTTTTTTATAAGTAACCAAATTAAAGATTGTACTTCTTAAGGGAAGTGATTTCAAAAAATGAAAATATACATTTGACACTTGAAGCATCCATTTAAGTAATTATAATTTCTAATTATTCATTTGATATTTTCCTATATAACTAACACTTGAACACAGATAAGTCAAAGAACAGATGGCAAGAGCTAAGTAAAGTAGGTGAGAAGGAAGGGAGCATAATCCCTAGACAAAGTATTTTGCCACCTCAAAAAGTTTGGCATCACTAGCACTGACCAACAAAACTCCAAGACAACACCAATAGCCATCATTCAATCGCTCAATTCAGAAACCAGATAAGGATATAAAGACACCTTGGAATAATAAGGGGTACTTGGAATACAGCAACATAGAATTTTTTTTGTCACGATCAAAGTTTGACAAGAAAGCAAGAGACTAGGGAATCCTTGGCTTACTAGGATAGCCATGACTATTCAACACTAAAAACAATATCAAAGGAATTCACATGTCATGCGTCGCTTCTAGGATAGAGTACAGATTAAGAATGAAGGAAATCACAAAAGTGTGAAAGCTTCTGAGGACAAGAAGAAGGCCGAATAGCATTTCCAAAATAGCAAGAAGCAATTAGCCAAGCGCCAGATAATGGAAGAAGGGTAAGATAAGAGTTTATTTCTACCAAACTTATTTTTGTTGTGAACACAAGAAGGCAACAACGATTTCCACGTCAGGAGAAACGCATTAGTTAATCCTAGAAAGATAGAAGTAACCAACCTTACCACTTTATCTAACATGGATCTATTTCCTAAATTCAATGTAAGCATCCCCGGGCACAAGCCAGGGCATATTTCATTTTGTCTGACTTCGCCGAGGGAAGTCTAGCTTCATTTTTCATCACCGCCAATCAAAAGTCGGGGGCCCTCTTAAAATCAACTTTTACAAATGAAGTATAACTTCATTTTTCATCACCCCCAGCCACAAGTTGGGGCATATTTCACTCAATTTGACTTCTCCAAGGAAAGTCTACCTTTGTTTTTATCACCCCCGATCAAAATTTAGGGTCCATGTCATTAAAACCAACCTTCTTGAAAGAAGTATAATTTTATTTTTCATCACCCCCAACCACAAGCCGGGGCATTTTTCATGCAATTTGACTTTCCTGAGGGAAGTCTACTTTCATTTTTATCACCCTCGTCCACAATCCGGGGTGAAATTCAAGATTCGATTTCCACAAGAAAAGTCGATTTTCATTGTTCATCACTCTCGGCCACAAGTTAGGGTATATTTCAAGATCCAATTTCCTCAAGGGAAGATCTTCATTGTTCATCACTCCTGGCCATAAGGCGAGGCATATTTCATGCAATTTAACCTCCCCAAGAGGAGTCCACCTCCATTTTTATCACCCTCGGCATGAGTCGAGGCATATTTCATAGGATTAGGCCTCTCCAAGACGAAGCCTATCTCTTATATCCCCAGCCTTGGACTGGGGCATATTTTATCACGTTTAATCATCACTCAATCATGGACTGTATCACATTTCAGACATCATCATTGTTAAACCCTCCCTGATATTAGGTTAATGCTACTCATTATCAATCAGCAGGTTTCGTCTTCCGGCCATGGCTGAGACGAAAAATATGATCCGGTCTCCATGAGAACTATATTTTTCATCTTTAGCTAACGTCTATGATGCATTTATAGGTTTCCTGAATTGGAACCCGTTGTCTGGTCTAAATAACGAGTTTAATGTTGATTTATGGTTTTCCCCGTTCTTCATTATAGGGCAAGTATTTAAAGTTGATTTATGATTTTCCCCGTTCTTCACTATAAGGCGAGTGTTTAACTTCAATTTATGGTTTTCTTGGATCTTCACTATAAGGCGGGAATTAGAATTTTCTTTCTACGATTTTTCTCGTCCTACAATATAAGGCGAGAATTTGATTTCAACGATTTATGTCGTCCTTCAATATAAGGCGGGAGTTTAATTTATATGATTTGTCTCGTTCTTCAATATAAGGCAAGGGTTTTATTGATCTTGTCTTTCAAAATAAGAAGAATTTTATATATCTCTTCTTTCAAAATAAGGTGAGAGTTTAATCTTTGTGGTTTGCCTCGTTCTTCACTATAAAGCAAGAGTTTGAACTTTGTGGTTTGCCTCGTTCTTCACTACAAAGCGAGAGTTTTTATTTTCAATTTTAATGGTTTATCCACGACCTCATAATAAGCAGAATTTTTATGTCTAATGTTCATGTTTCTCGACCTCATAATAGGCTAGGTTTATGCACGACCTCATAATAGACGGGATAATTATTGTTGAAAGTTCTTATCGTTTCCCATCCCATAGAAGGTTAGGATGGTTGGAATTACATTGATCTGATTCTTGGCATATCCAGGATATGTAGGAAGCCCCAAGCGAGTTCAGTTTAGATTCAGAAAATGTTGAGAGATTGACATTTTCCATTCCCTATATTGTCGTGTATCTTCTGCACGATTGGTCAAACAAACCTCCTCTGAAGTTTCCAGTTTTATTTTTTATCTTAGCATCTTACATAGCAAGATCTCAAGTTTACTCTTCTATCCTTCGTCCCAAGTGACGAAGGTTTGCTAGAACTACATCTTACCTGATTCTGAGCATGTCTAAGATATGTGGAGAAACCTCTAGTTGGGTTCAATCTAAATCTAGGAGATGTTGGTGATCCAATTTTTTTTCCCCCTTATGGCACGACGTAACCGTTTATTTTATTATTTTGATAACTTCGGCCAGGACCAGAGACTCTATTTATTTTGTTGTTTCAGTAACTCCGACCAGGACCAGTGACTCAATTTATTTTGTTGTTTTAGTAACTCCCGTCCTGCCGGACCTCAGAAGTGACGTATTTGGTAATCCATTTTCAAGTATCATCACCTTTAAATTTTAAATATTGGATAATTTCAAAAGTTCACATGTTTTTCGATTAATTCTATTTTAATATTATGAAATAATTTTAAAGGGTATAAAATTTGGATAGTTGAAAGTTTAAATTGGATTCTATTTCAATTATTATGTGACGATTTTTAATAGATATATAATTTAATTTAATTTGAACTAATATTCTTATGAAGACTTATTTCCTAATTAATTAGAAAATGTCAATATTTATCGATCCAATTAGATTTCATAATAAGATTAACCAATATTTGTGTTTTACATGAGATGTATTATATACGTTTTATGCGATGGTCATGGACTAAAACTGTTTGAGCTATGTGATTGCTTTGTCGAATGGTTGTAATTTTGTAGATTGAAAATTTTATTGCAATCAGGGTTGTAATTAATTATTGAGGGTTTTTGAAAAACTTGCATACTATGTCCCAATTTTTTGTTATATTGATCCCCTTTTTTTATACCCCTATCTTCCTCCAAAATGTATTCCCTTCTTTTTATGATTTCTAATTGTATTTATAATTTTAAGAAAATGATAATGAAGACAAATGATGATAGAGAAACTGAAGAGCCAAATTAGGACCATAGAGAAATAGAGGCCAGGACATTGGAAATAGTCATATGAGATGTGTTGTCTTCGGTTAATTAAATTAATTACATCACTTAATTAAACCTAAAGATTGGTCCAATGGATCGATCCCAATTAGCATGCATGGATGGGGCATTTATTTTTTTGTACATATATGATGTATGTTAACCAAACCATATAACTTGAAAGATTAGATTTAAATTAATATCACTCAAAGAAAATACTAAGTTGAAAGCAAGAGCATATAAGATATGCATGGTTATGGTCTTCCATCAGCGAATCTATTTAGTTAGGGGTTCCATAAGCCTAAAGTCAATCCTTAACTGTCAGGTGGGATCGTGTCCTAAAAATTGAACTCACAATGAACTTATCTTTATTTATAACATACAAATAATATATTGGTGTGTTCCTTTAATTTATGATGTGGTGTGCACATTAGACTAGATCGGTCCATGCTGGGTGGGTATAACTTAAGTAGGGAGGTATATCTTTAGCTATTGGGCGAGATATAATCAAACTAAAGACCAAATAATGAATTCGATCCTACCCAACAGGTAAGTGGCAAGAGTTTCAAGTCCTCAGTGATAAGTTGCCCTTAGCTGTCAAGTAGGAACACTAAAAAAATGTATTATCAAATTCCCTACTATGGACATTTAGATTGTACTCGCTTAACTTGAGGGAAGGGAGATTCAAAAAAAATTAACAGAACTAATTTAGATTTATAAAAGACATCTATTCTAAAAATAATGTACACTACTTTTCTGCTTAACTTATCACTGTGTCAAAACTATTGCAAAATATTCTTGAGAAAAATACGCTAACCAAACCTAACTTTACCAATTGGCTAAGACTTCTTAAATTAGTTTTGGATTATTTGAAATTGAACTGTGTTATGGATGGTCCAGTATCTGAGTATTTTTATGCCAACACTTAGAAGAAACATGTCACGATTCAAAAATATGTAGACGATGATAAGTAGGCTTTGTGCTATGTGATAACATCGATGAGTAATAAGCTTCAGAAACAACCCAAGAGCTTATATGCGATTATGGAATGCTTGGAATCTCTTTTTGGTGAGCACAATCATAGTGTTAGGTACAAAGTATCGAAGGATCTTTAAGAACAAGGACGTTGGCATAGTCATCAGTCAAGGAACATGTCTATAAGAAAATTAGTCATATTTAGAGACTGGAAAAGTGGGGTCACCTACTGATCACAACTTGATTTGGACTTAATTCTGCAGTTGCTACCTAATGCAATCAATTAGTTCGTGGTGAATTTCAACAAGAACAAGCTAAAAGTCACTCTTCCAGGGCTTCTTAACATGTTGGGAACCATCGAGGAGAACTTTAAAAAGACCAAAGGTTTGTTTCTTATAGTGAACGGTCCTTCAACCTCAATGAAGAGAAGAGGCATGTGGCCAACAAGGGCATTAGAAAAGGAATTTTCTTCAATACCTAAGTTCCAAGGATAAACAATCGGAAGGTATGTGACATTTGCTTGTTGTTATTGATTTCTTAACAACCTATTCTATTTCAGATTGGATTTTAGACTATAGTACTAGTTCATATGTGTGTAACACTATGCAAAGTCTAAAGTGAAGCAGAAGGCTGAGTAAATGAGACATCCCACTATACGTGGAAAATAGAGCAAAAGTTATTGCATTAGCCGTGGGAGACCTTCACTTAAGATTGTTGTCATTATACATTTTAAATTTAAAAAATTATTTGTTTCTGTATAAAGTTTTCAAAAATATTATTTCTCTCCATTATTTAATAAAGGATGCTTATGCAATTATTTTTGTGGATAATAAATTTATTATTTATTTCCATCAAAAGTTGTTTGACTTGGGAATATGTTATAACAATCGTTATTATTTAAATATGTGTGGTGACATTAACAACCTAACAACTGAAAGTATAACAAATAAAATATTAGGAGATGAAAATCCAACCGACTTGTGGCATCTTAGATTAGGCCATATTAGTGACAAGTGGATTAACAAGATGGTTAAAGATGGACTTTTGGGCACATTTGGCTTGGAGCTATTACCAACTTGTGACTTTTGTCTCATGGGAAAAATGACCAATTCTCCTTTTGTCAGACATTAGGAAATTATTGCTAACATATTGGCCTTGGTACATATCGTTGTGTGTGAGTCGATGAGCTTCTCAACTTGGGGTGGATGTTCATGCTTTATTACCTTTATCGATAATCACTCTAGGTATAGTTTTGTGTGTCTTATGAAACACTTTCCTTTAAAATGTTGAAAGAATTTAGAAAGAAACTATAGAAACAAATCGGAAATAGTATTAAATGGTGTATCATAATGGATAAATCAAACCATATTAGATATGGTCAGATCGACGATGAGTCATATTGATTTACCCATTTTATTTTGGGGATATGCCTTGATGATTGCAACTGGCTTACCAAATAAGGTTCCAACTAAATAAATGTCAGTTACTCCATATGAGATATGATATGGGCAAAAATCAAGTCTTTAATATGTTAGGTTGACAGGCTCATATCAAAAGACTTGAAGTAGACAAATTGAAATCTAGGATCGACATTTGTAGGTTTGTGGGGTATCCTAAGAAAATCATAGGATATTTCTTGTATCACCCACAAGAACAAAAGGTGTTTGCTTCTAGAATGTAGAATTGTTAGAGAAATGGTTCCTCAAGGATGTCAGACTAGGAAAAATATAGAATTGGTAGAGTTGTTGGATACTAGACAAGCCGAACAAACTATAAATAATGAGATGCAAATAGTAAATGCATCAAGTACACAAAATCCTCATACATCTAGTAGAACTTTTGATCATCCTTATAGATATATAGGATATCTTGGACAGAAGGATAGATAGGAGCTACTTCTAGTGGGAGTTAATAATCCTACTAACTATGAAGAGGCGACGTTAAAAATTAACAGTAATAAGTAGAGAACATTAATGAAATATGAAATGAATTCCATGTTCTCTAACCAAGTCTGGACACTTGGGGATTCACCAGAGGAAATTGTTCTCATTGGGTTCAAATGAATCTTTAAGAGAATACTAGACTCATATGTAAAGAAGACGTGTTCAAGACCAAACTAGTGGCGAAAAGATGTACTTAACGTCAAGGTGTTGACTATGAAAAGATCTTTTTACCAATCTCCATGTTAAAATCCATTAGGATTTTACTAGCTATAGTCGCATATCACGACTATGAAATCTAGCAGATGGATGTAAGGACAACTTTTTCGAATGTAAATATAGAAGTAGAGATTTACATGCATCAAATAGAGGGCTTCATAGCCGGAGGCGAAAGCTAGATGATCTGTGAGTTGTAGAAGTCCATTTATGGATTTAAGAAAGGTTCTTGAAGCTAGAACATACATTTTAACAAGGCTGTCAAATAGTTTGGATACCTCCAAAACACGAATCACCCATGCGTGTAAAAGAAAATAGATGGAAAGGCCATTTGTTTCCTGGTGTTGTACGTTGACGATATCCTACTAATTGGAAACGATGTAGAAATATTTTCAACTACAAAAATTTGACTTTCTTAAACTTTATCCATAAAGGATTTGGGAAAAGCATCATATATATTGGGGAATAAAAACTTATGGAGATGGATTTGAAAGGACGTTGGGTTTATCCCAATCTGGATACATAGATAAAATGCTGGAGCGATCCAGCATAGAGAATTCTAAGGACTATCTACCAATCCAACATGGAATTCACCTCTCTTGGAATATAGGTCCCCATTCTTCAAAAGAAAATATTGCGATGAGTAGGATTCTATATGCTTGGGGCAATTGGAAGTCTCATGTACACAATTTTATGTAAAATATATTCTCAAGTACTTGTGAAAGACTAAAGATAAATTTCTAGTCTGTGAAGGAGAGAACTAAGGGTTAATGATTATTCAGATTTAGATTTTAATTCTAACGTGGATAACCAAAAGTCAACTTAGGGATATGTATTTATCTTGAAGGGTGGGGTAGTTAGCTGAAGGACATATAAGAAATCTATAACCACATATTCCACTACTGAGGCCGAGTATGTTATCGCTGCCAACGCAACGAAGGAAGGTGTATTGATTAAGATGTTAGTCACTAAACTTGAAGTGGTTTCAACCATTACATCATCGATACATGTGTATTGTGATAACAATGGTATTCTAGCTCTAGCATGGGAACCTAGGTTTCACCAATAATTTAAATAGATACAGCGACGCTTTCACTTGATTTGTGAAATCATTGGGATGAATGATGTCGACATTAAGAGATTAGACACGGTAGCAGATCAACTCAATAAGGCTATGAATTTACAATAGTTAGATTGACATCTTAAAAAGATGGGTATGAGACATTATAGTGATTGAATTGCTAGAGGAATATTGTTATATCTAAGCCTTAAACTTTATCTTGTAATCTTATATTTGTGTTTTTTATCTATAAAATATTTCAATCTTAAGTATTAAAAAAATGTATTTTGATATTATTATTTTATTATATCAATGTTATTGTAGACCTTGGATATAATCTAGAAATATTGTAGCTCTTCATTGTGATTAAAAGGCGTAAACCAAAGACATTTGGTAACTCATATTCTTAATTATTCCTAGTTGGCATTGGATTGTTAAAAACTGGTTTTCGATGATATATGTTGGCTTGTTTTGTTATTTTCTCTTTTGAGAATGGTAAGTCTCAAACCATTAATATGAGATGCTAGAACAACTACAAGGAAACCTATTAGTGCAGTAAGAGACCAAACATGATCATCCTTGATATTCTACATGGTAGTTTTGCTCGATGTGAAAATAAGATATCTGAGATATGATTGTATTTTTTATCTTTCGACTTGATTTACTATATAGTACATGTATGGGTTTCTATAATTTGATAATATTAAGTGTTGTACGCTAGCTACCAGACTTCAAAGGTATTCATTAAATATAGTAGGATAGACATGTGAATATATGAGTAAGCAAAATAAGATCTATTACTCTCAGTAAAAAGTGATGTGTCCTATATGATTCGATTTAAAATAATTCACTCAAGTCTCTGGCCAGAGTATTGTGACGAATGGCATGATATTCTAGTTAGTGTTACAAGAAATTATATTATTAATCAATTTTTATATGAATAGACTAAGGAGGTTTTTTAACTTTATCCATACCCTATTGATCCTTTCGGAAACACAAGATAAAAAGATTGTGTAATACAAATATGACATCGGAGGAGGTTCTCTTGGTAATATTCCTATCAATTGGACATGATTGTGATATGGGGATAGACATAACTCACAGTCGAAATAAATGCCTTTGGGAAAAAAGTATTTTATGCTGGAATGGAAAAATTAGAATTGTCTCAATTTAGTTCATTAATTAATATAAATAATGAATTAATTTTTTTACCATCTAGCTTTCGGTATTCGGATGTGTACATCTAGTATTTTTAATATCCCTTTTCCTCAGTCTTCACATCAGTAAGCTGTGGCTCGAACAACACGTGAATCCTACAGTAAATCACTCAAAACCTCCTTGCCTAGCCCCTTACTATTGTTTTATCTTTGCGAAAGAACTTTTGGCCTTATTCGTTGTCTCATTATCAAAGTGCATTATTTGTTTGGTCCACACATCTATGAATCTCTCTTTATATGAAATTAACCTACTTTGCACCACGTATGACATGACATTCGATACTCAGAAAACTCAACTTGAAACATTTGTAAATGTCGTAAGTATTCATCATCCTCCTTAGATAATGCTCACAAATTTTACACATGATTGAAATTTTCTCATTGATCACCAGTATTGAATGGCTTCTTACAATTTATGAGAATATTCTTTAAAATATGCCAGCAACATGATAAATATTTTGCAGTAAAAAAAACGACAGTAACATGCATCAATGTCAACTCTCCATCTACTACTATAGCACTAGGGGTAACACCCTTGTCCAACATTGTCACTAAAATTCCTATAACCCACCTTAGTACTCAACCTTCTCATTTTGAAGGAAAACAAAGCTAGCTAAAAATGTCTTAAAAGTGGATTTTACCCCTACAATCTCTGGCAGATGAATGCAGTACTGATTGGTCTTATATATGCAATCCATAATCAAAACTACTGAAAAAGTATGCAACAACCAAAAACTATTCGGGTGCATCCACAATAGATCAATGATTGTACTAGATCCTAGATCGTCATATTTCACTCTACGTAAGTATGCTCGTGTAATTTGTCCAATAGTTGTTGCATCAATAACTTATTAGCCTTCTTGTTAACCCAATATTCATGCCTTCCGTTGTAGATAGTTTTTATTGTCGTCATATTGGTCGAATTATGGTTCTAAAGGGTGTACGGCATCCTCTTTGGTTGTACCAAGTGTTTAGACATGTCAATCAAGTTGGTTGTTGATGCACCCCAGATTTTGCACCCGAATCATAACACCGACCAAGTGTTGATGTTATAATTCGAAATCCCGTTCATTTTTTCAAAACAACTTATCTTTAGAAGATGCTTTTTAATAAGTTTTATTTTAGGGGAAAAAACGATTTTAGAAAAACAAGTTCAATGGATTTTCTAGGTGTCGGTTTTGAACTAATTTACATGGATCAAAATTTTATGAAAAGTTTGGAGTCGCCACCTAACACAGGTTTTGAAAAAGTATGTTAGGTCACCAGATTTTAAAGAAAGTGAATAAAAGAAAAAAAATAAAAGATTTTTTAAAATGACCCAAATTTGACTCAAAACGATCTTAACCAGAGTATTCATTAGGTTCAAAGGTTGGTTATACTCATGGAAGGTGTTAGGCGTCCTAAGACGCCTATTTGAAAATGCTACCTTAGTGTCTAAGCATTTCAAATTAAATCAAGTCAAAGTTCGTTTGTTTTTTATGGTTAACATAATCTTTTTCCCTTAACTTAATTTATTATGACGTGTTTATTATGATAAGGCTATTAAGCATGCAAGATAAAATAAAATATGTAAACTAAAGAAAATACTTAAAATGTAAAAATATCTCATTTTAAATCGCCTATCGATTCTGAAAGAATCAACAAGTTTTGGTCCCGGGGAACAGTTTTCTTTTTCTTTTCCATTTATTATTTTTTTACTATTTATTTTATTTTATTCATTTTTTATTTTTTTTAGTTTAAGTTATGATGGCAAAATTTTATGTTTTAGTTAGAAAGATAATAATGGAGGAAATGAAGTAAAATATTTTTATTTATTTTTTGAAAGAAACATTTTCCTTTAAATAAAAAATTAAAGACTAAAAACGTATTTTGTTCTTCATTGATGACAAAAAAAAAAAAAAAATTAAGAAAATTAACATTTTTGGAAAGTGTTTTTGAAAAGAAAAGGAATATTTATTTAAAAAAATGATTAAAAGAAATTTTATTTTTTAAGAAAACATTTTACTTTCAATGTAAAATGAAACTTTTGCAAAATATTTAAAGAAAACAATTTGAAAATAGAAAATATAAAATTTGAAAAGCTAATTTTCAGAAAACAAAAAAAAAAAAAAAAAAAAAAAAAAAAAAAAAAGAATACAATTTTGAAAATAAACCTTTTTTAAGAAAGTTATCTTTTTGTGAGAAACACAATTTAGAAGAAAAAAAAATCATTTTGGAAAAATAAATTTTATTATTATGTTGAAATCATTTAAGAAAAACATATTTTAAATAAAAAAAAAACCATTGTGGGAAGGGTTTTGTCTTGTAGTGAAGAAAATCAATTTATAAGAAATTCCATTTTCATGTAAATTTTGTCATTTAGTGAATAAACATTTATGAGGAGTTTTTGGTTTATTTGTGAAAAAAAATATTTTTTAAAGGATTTATTTTTTTTTTCTTTTAAAATAATATTAAAATCTTAGTGTTTCGAAAGGAAAAACAAATATTTTTTATGGAAAGGATTTTTTTTAAGAAAAAAACAAAAGAACATTATTTAAAAAAAAAAAAAAACATTTTTCCGCTTAAGAATAAAAGAAATGTTTAAAGAAAGTCTTTCTAGAAAAATCCTTTTTGAGTGTAGTAGATGGAGAAAATATTTTTTATTACTATCAGTTTTTAAGAAAACTTCTTGAAAATAAAGAAAGAGAATAAAATGTTTTTGAAGTGTAATTTGTTTTGGGATAACAAATGAGACTTGATATTTTTGGTTTTTTATCAAAATAGTAAAAACAAAATTTTGCCATGATAACTTTACCAAATATCATTTTTTGAAAAAGGATTCTTAGTTCAAGTAGAACCCTTTTCTTTTATTTTTTCACGATTTTTTATTTTTGGTATGTAAATACTAGTAAAACATTTATGTATATGTATGTAGTATAATATATAGATATATAAGTATAAATATATGTATATCGCTAATCCAAAAACTTGACAAAGAAAGAAAAAACTATGCGCATGCCAAAGACCGCGACTTAGTGCCGGTCCAAGGCCTAGGCTAAAAAAAGAAAGAAAAATGTGAAAATGTAAAGTGCAGAAAGACGCAGAGCGATAAAGTAAATGACAGTAAAGTAAATGTGAAAAAGTAAAGTGTGAGAAAGTAAATAATGGTAAAGTAAAATGTAAGAAAAGTAAAGTGCGTTCTCAGAGAACGGCTTATGTTTTTTTTGTCGGAGTTTGAGTGTTTTTATAATTGTTTTTCTTTGTTTGTCTTTGTTTTTAGACAAGAATGTAAAGTTTGGGGTTTTTAAAAACTTACCTTGTCTTTTGTAAGGATGGTTCTTATCCTTTTGTTTGGTTCTTTTTCATCTTCTTCTCCTTTATTAGTTTTCTTTTTGTGTAGAAAATTAGGGGTGGGCAACGGGCGGGTTGGGCCAAAATCGCGAACTAAACCAATACTTGGCAGGTTGAATTAGTTCGAACCGTGGATCGCCCGATGATGTGCGGGTTGGGGCGGGTTAGATTGTACGGGTTGGTTAGTTTAAATCGTAGGTTACCCAATAGTATACTGGTTGAGCCTATTTTCGGGTTGGACTAATTAGAACCGTGGATTGCTCTTGAAATATAATAAACGTTGCTAAAAAACAACCATTACATTACAAAAATTTGTAGAAAAATTAGGACAAAATTATAGTAACACAAAAACAAGAAAAAAAAAACTATAATGTAATTTGTAAACCATCATAAAAATAGGAAAAAAAAATTAAAAACGTAAGTAATAAAGTCTAAAACGACGTATTTTTGTGTCTCGAGCGGGCGGGTTGAACCCGTAAAAACATGGACCAAATCGTAACCCGCCCATACGTGTGCGGGTTTCAAGATTTAACACTCATGCAATGCACGGGTTAGTATTGGGCGATTTTTTTATGGTGCAGGTTTTGCGGTTTGGGCGGGTTTGACGGGTTGACCCAATCCGTTGCACACCCCTAAAGAAAATCTAAGATTTACAAAACTAAAACTACTTTGAGAAGTGTTTTTTCGAGATAGAAAGAGGTCTTGTGTTCTAGAGAGAGAAACACAAGAGTTGGATGAGTGAATTAGCAAAGGAAATGAAAGGGGGGCCTCCTCTATTTATAGATGAGGCTGCCCGCGCACTCCTCAAGGCACGTGCCCTAGGAGTACGCAGGGTGCCTAATTTTCAGCTTATGTGATTTCATGATGGTCCTATCCCTTATTTCGTAATTTCACATTTTAGCCCCCTAAGTGTGGAATTGAGTGTAAACTTGGGTTGATATTACCTCTCCTAGTCATATCATTTTAGGAAATAGTTTTGGGCATACTTTAGGTACTTAGGGAACTCCAATTTGGGAATCCAAGGCTCCATCTTTTTCCCAGAGTGTGTTTTCTTAGTTGTTGTTGTTGTCGTTGTTTTGTGATTTGGGCACTTGTTAGCAATTACACATGTATTCTTTTGATTGTTCTTGAAATTGAAATGATAAAAATAAAATTAAACTACCCAAATAAATATTGAAAAGTTCAATTTTTGGAGAATAAAATATTTTTGATTGTCAATTTAGTACAACGGGCCAAAAAGTACGATTTTTGGACCAAAATAAATAGTAGTTAGAATTGATAAAATTTATTTAAATTAAGGGATAGAAAAAAAATTAATTATATCCAAAGTGATATTCTATGAAAATTCACTTTCAATTTAACCAATTTAGTCCCTAATTATCTTTTAGAAATTTTGTTGTTAGCCCCAAAACTTTTTTTTGCCTAGTTTGATCAAATTGTCAATTTTTATTTTTATTTTATTTCTTTTCTTTTCAAAATATTAAATGAAATTTAAACACTTGAATCTAAGGCAAAATTGTGTCCCTTTAAACGTGGTTTAAAGTTTGTCCAAATTTGCACTTTAGACTCGACACTTTTACAGAATGCAAAAATAAATGGGACAAAATGTGGTGTCCACCATTGTTATTTGGTGTCAATCTACCCATATAAGTGTATCCCTCTAAATATTTTGCCTCAAGATGATTGTGAAATTTTCATAAAACAACGAACACCCAATCGTTTGTCATGTCCAACTTTTTTCCTTTTAAAGTGAAGGACACCTACATATTTTTGCCCCAACTTCTTCCCTCATTGTTTTTTTCCCTCATTGTTTTTTATCTGACAACTTTCTATCTTATTCAATTTTTTCGGCATGCACCTCCTCTCTCGTAACTAAGTGTTGTACACATTTTATTCTCTTTGATAGTTGCCGCAGAAGCCTAATTATGATCACAAACACAAGCATTTTACTGACTTCGCATGCCCAATATATCTTTACTTCGTGACTCAAAAATAATCTACAAAATATTTTAAATATTATTTAAACTGAGCATAACTAGGTATAACAACATTAAAATATAACAAATATGAAAATCCTATGTGTATTACAAGGAGAATTCACCTCATAAGTCTTGAATTTATTGCTCTAACTGGCCACAAGAGCATTCTCAACCTTAATAAATCGTGTGGCAAGATGATCCCGCAACATCATAGAACAAAAAATTGAGGCTTCATTTGAACTAATTTAGAAGTATGATGAAATAGGGTTGTACAGACTTATACATCTACAGAATTTCAATTAGAGTTATATGTTCGCATAGACATACAGTCGCACGGACCCATACATCCGAACAATAAGGGTACAATACGAACTATAGTTTCGTGCATCCCTTACATACAAGTCCATCCAAATGCATTTCATTCGAACTTATAGGCCCATATGAATTAAGATTTCAATGGTTTTAAGGTTGCAAAAAAATTGAAAAAAAAAAAAAGTAAAAATAATAACTCAAAACTTACTGTGGAGTCTTGTGATTCATCACTATTCATTTCTTTGAATGTTATACAAATTTTGACTAAAATTGTGAGAAAGACTGTTGGTAAGGTTTGTGTTAGAAAAGGAGGTTGAATGTTGAAAGGTTTGTGTTGGAGGAACTTGAAGGTGGTTGGAAGAGGAGGGAAGAAAAGAGTTTGAAATGAGAGAAGAAGAGAATCAAATGGAGGGAAGAAGTTTTTGATTTTTTTTTATTTTTTTTTTTTTAAAGATTAATTCATGGGGTAAACATTTAGTAATATTTTTTTTATTCTTAATAAATATTATACTTATTGATAATTTTATATATCAGTAATATGACAATAAAAATTGTTATTAAAATATATATATATATATATAACTAGTAAAATTGGGTGCACATAGAGAATCATCACCCTTCTAGTTTTGCCTAGAGTACGAGGGTGTAAAACAACAAATTACATAAAATAAATTTGGTGGCTAGTGATGTCACTTCCTGGAAACCATCCTCAACAAGGGATATATTTATCTGTGAATCAAAGATCCAATTAGAGCCATATGACATCTACATTATTGTCTTTGGTTTAAGAAAATAAAACTCGATTATTTATTTATTTACATTTTTTAACAAACAATTTGTTTTATTATATAATTTGTGGTCCTTACTCTTATTGAGCAAAGAGTTTCATATGAAAATTAATATATAAAAGGAGCGTGCAGTGGGGGAGATTAAGGCCCAGTTGAATGGTTTCTTTCCCAATAATACAATTATTGTTTTGGAAGTTTTGCAGCAAAAATTATTAATTTTTATGTTGGTGTTTTCATTTGATTTCCTAGACAATGTTAAATTATTGGACAAGTCGTCTTATCTTCATTAAAATTTCAAAGAAACAACACACCCTCTTAAAACAATTAGGTATAGAAGTAGTGTTAAACAAGACGTAAACGCTCATTTTAAAAATATTAATAACACTATCTACCATATTAAAAACGAAAATTAGACATCCACAAGTACATTGATGGTTCAATGAACTAATTATTTTTTGTCTAGTTTGACCAATTTAACTATTTCTAGTTTAAAAAGCCTTTGAAAATAAGGGTTTATACTCTTGTCATTTTACCAATGACAACCAACTTCCCCTCTGTTTCTATAAATACTACGGACCTTAAATGTTTATTTTGCCCCTATCCTAAGTGACATCTATATGTAAAACTTAAAATTGAAAGTCTAAATTTGAGAATAAATGAAGGTTCATAAAACAATTTCTCTTGATTCTCATTGATTTTTCTATTTATTATTTTATTTAAATAAGTTTAAATATTATTCTTATTCTTAAATATAGGAATTTGAGTGAATTTAATTGCTATTTATAATTAATACAGTTTAATGAAAATAAAATATTTTTTATATTTGAAATAATGAGATTTGCCTTTTAAATAAAAGACAATTTTTAGAATAAATAATAAAAAATCATACTTGAGTTTTTTTAATGCAAAAAAATATTTTTCTTTTTTTAACTTTTTATATTTTTTATTTTTCATGTAAGAGTTTATAAAAATAACTAAAAAAAAATCGATTTTCATTTTTTTAGTGTAAATAAAATATTTTTCTTTTTTGAACTTTTTATATTTTTTATTTCTCATATAAGGGTTTATAAAAATAATGAAAGAAAAACTAGATTTCCTTCTTATGCAATATTTCATATACATGAGTTAAAAATGACATTTATAAGTAAAACCTAAAATTGAAAGTCTAAAAAAATGGATTTCCTTTCTAACTATATTTTATATACATGAATTAAAAATTATATTTATATATCATATTATATCATAGGATTAATTACACTTTACCCCCTTGTAGTTTGGCCGATTTGCACTTTATCCCTTATGGTTTAAACGTCGCCACTTACCCTCCTTGTGGTCTTGGATTTAAGTCTCACGATTACATTTTTCGTTAAATCTAGCGGTCAATGGACGGAAATCAACGAAAATCCGTTAAATAGTATGAAATGACATTTATACCTTTAATACTATTTGAAAAAGTGGGTAAGGTCTATTTTAATACTATTTAAAAACTTAAGGGGCCATAAATGTATTTTTTCAAACACCCCTCTACTTCTTCGTCTACTCTCCGTCTTCGCTGTCCACTTCGCTGTCTGCTCTCCATTTCGATTTCGAAATCGAAACCATCAACCCTCACGTTCGTCTTCTTCTCCGTCTTCACCGTCGTCTTCGTCTTCTTCTCCGTCTTCGCCGTCATCTTCGTCTTCTTCTCTGTATTTGCCGTCACATTCGAAATCGAAATCGAAATCGAAACTGGATTTTGATTTCGATTTCGAAATCGAAAAACTCTCACGTCTTCGCCGTTTCTCCGTTTCGATTTCGATTTCGATTTTGAAATCGAAATCGAAACCCTAGTTCGTATGTGTATGTATGTATGTATATGTATGTGTATGTGTAGTATATGTATATGCGTGATGTTTGGAGTGGCCGGTGTGGATATTTGGTTTGGGAGTGGCCGGCGCGTTGGGTGGTGGCCGGTATGGGGGTGGTTGTTACCCAGAAGAGAGAGAGAGAGAGAGAGAGAGAGAAGATGTCGGAAGTTCGCCGGAGCCATCGGAGTCGTTGGAGCATAGAAACGTTTTGGAGAAAAATACATTTTGACTCTTTTAGTTTTTAAAAATTTTGTAAATAGATCCCTTGAATTGTTTAAGCAAAATGACAAAATTACTCTTAATTTTAAAGTGAACAGACACAATTACCCTTAATTTTAACCATTGCACTTAAGTTCATGACCACAAAGAGGGCAAGTGGCGACGTTTAAACTACAAGGATATAAAATGCAAATCGGCCAAATCATAAGGAGGTAAAGTGTAATTAACCCTATATCATATCATATAACAAAAACTAAAAGTGAAAGCCTAAGGTAGCGTTTGGTAACCATTTCTGTTTCCATTCCAGCAATGGAATAGAAATGGGATGGGATAGGATGAGAATTTTGTTTCCTTCTTGAAAGTAGAATCGCGTTTGGTAATGATAATTTTTTTTTTTTTTTTTTTTGGGGGAAGAGAATTGTGTTTGGTAACGATTTTATCCTAAAATCCTTTTCTTTTCTTTTTTTGTTCTTTTTTGGCTGGACGGCAGTGGCGCCAGCGTCAGCAATGGCCAGACAGCGGTGGCGGATGAGTGAAAATGGCCAGAAAATTTCTGGCGACGGTCGCTAGAGATTACCGGCGACGGTCGCCAGAGATGGCCGCCGGCGACGGTAGACAACGGCGGCAGACAGTGGCTGGCAGCGACAGACGGCGGCAGACAGTGATCGCCCTGCAGATGAACAGTGACTAGTGGTTTTAGGAATAAAATGAGAATAATGAGAAACAACTTTTTTTGGCTTCTCATTTCTTAAAAAAAAAAGTGGACACAATTCTCAAATGGGAATGGAATGGAAACAGAAACAAAAATTACTAAACACTATTCCCAAACAGAATTTCCAAAAATCTGAGAATGGGATGGGAATTTCTGGAATGGAAACGATTACTAAACGGGGCCTAAACTTTCAAATAAATGAGAGTTCGTCAATTCTATTTTCTTTATTTCTCATAATTTTGAATATATTCTAATTACTTGAAGTATTTTTCAATTGATTTTATTATCATCATTCTACCAGTTTAAAGTTTTTAATGTCTAAGTATGTCAAAAGTTTTTAATCATTTTATTGTCATAATAATTCCATTAAAAGCACATAATACCACTAATAGTTAGAATTTGAGAAGACTCCAAAATACTCTCTATATAAGGATTCTTTTCTTTTCACCTCATAATTGAACACGTTTTAAAATTACTTAAATTTTTATATATTCTTTTGCTTATTCTTTAAACTTTTATTATTATCAATACATTGTCAATGTATATGCCAAGAACTTACCAACATCTTGTCATTCAATTGTAAAACTATTAGTTCAAGTTATGTGCAATTCTTTATACGAGGACTTTGAGATTGAGATCGACGTCGACTGAAAGAGTCGGATCATTAGTTGATATGTCAAGCTAAAAGTGATAAATGTATTCATTGTTTTTACTTTTATTTTTATTTTTGCATGAAATTCAGGTCCGATTTGTGTGTGAAGCGTTGTATTTTCTCTGTATGTGTTTGATTTGTTGGTTTAAAGATTTTATTAATATTGTCATTTTATTTTAGGGTTAATTACACTTTACCCCCTTCTGATTTGGCCGATTTGCACTTTACCCCTTGTAGTTTAAACGTCGTCACTTACCCCCCTTGTGGTTTTGGACTTAAGTGTCACGGTTAAAATTAAGGGTAATTGTGTCTGTTCACTTTAAAATTAAGGGTAATTTTTTCATTTTGTTTAAATAATTCAAGGGATCTATTTGAAAAAAAAAAAATTAACAACTAAGAGGGTCAAAATGTATTTTTTCCTAAAACGTTTTTCTGCTCCGACGGCTCCGACGGCAAAGTTTGCTCCGGCGAACTTCCGATGTCTTCTCTCTCTCTTTCTCTCTCTCTCTCTCTCTCTCTCTCTCTTCTGGGTACCAACCACCCCCAACCCAACCATCCACACCGTCGATTTCGAAATCGATCCCAACCCAACTATATACATATACATACACATACATATACATATACATACATACATACATACACATATGAACTAGGGTTTCGAAATCGATTTTGAAGCTGGGTTTCGATTTCAATTTTGAAATCGAAACGGAGAAACGGCAAAGAGGGTTTTTCGATTTCGAAATCGAAATCCAGTTTCGATTTCGATTTCGAATTCGAATGTGACAGCGAAGACGGAAAATAAGACGAAGACGACGGCGAAGACGGAGAAAAAGATGAATAATTTCGAAACTAGGTTTCGATTTCGATTTCAAAATCAATTTTGATTTCGAAATCGAAATGGAGAGCAGACGACCAAGAAGGAGAGCAGACGGCGAAGAAGGAGAACAGACGAAAAAGACGAAGTTGCCGTGCTGGTGGTGGTGGTGGTTTTGTGTGTGTGTATGTGTGTGTGTGTGTGTGTGTGTGTGTGTGTGTATTATATAAAACATGATGGTTTCTTGGCTGATTAAGACAAGTTTATGACTAGGACAAAAAAATATGATTAGGACAAACAAAATTGCTGACCAGGATAAATAAATTTATTGAGTATGACATTTTGCAGTCTTGAGTTAAGGAATATATGAGGAAATTAAATTTGTCTAAAATGAAATAAAATTATATTAATATTATTTTTGGCTTATAAAAATATATATAATTTCTTAATTACTTAATTTCTTCTCTCTATCTCTTAATTCTCTATCTCATGGCCTTAAATAGAGACATCAAAAGTAATTAAAAAATTTAGTCATTTTTTAATTTATTATATTATAGTATATTATATAAAACATTATGGTTTTTAATGATTAGGATGAACTTATGATTTGGACAAATAAAACATGACGGTTTTTATTGAGTAGGACATTTTGCAGTCTTAAGTTAAGGAATGTACAAGGAAATTAAATTTTTCTAAAAGGAAATGAATTTATATTAATATCATTTTTGGCTTATAAAAATATATATAATGATAAAAAGATATATAATTTATTAATTACTTAATTTCCTCTCTCTATCTCTTAATTCTCTCTCTCATGGCCTTAAATAAAGACACCAAAATTATTAAAAAATTTAGTCATTTTTTAATTTATTATATTATAGTATCTATTATATAAAACATGACAGTTTTTGCTGACTAAGATAAACAAAAATATGATTCGGACAAACAAATATTGACTAGGATATTTTGACGACATTAGTTGAGGACCATGAAAGAAATTGAGTTTGCCGAAATGAAAATAATGGTATATCATTATATATATAATGGTTTATAAGGATATACATATTACTTAGTTATATATTTTAGAAAATTAAATTATTAAAATATTGATTACTTATATATTTTAGTTAAGAATTTGGTGGTATTGGTATTTATAATATAAATTAGATAATTTAAAGGAAATTGAGTTTTTCAAAATGGAAATACGATTATATATATTAATTAGTTATATATGATATAATAGGAAATGATATTATAATTCGGTCAATTTTACAATTGTCTTTAATATATTTTTTTAATCAAATTAATTAAACCATAATTCACTCTCTTACTCTCACAATTTATTAACCCCTTTTTTTTTTCCACCGATTATTCCATCTACTTCTATCAATTGCTACTCACGCCTCTCCCTACAAAGCTAGCTCTCACTTTCTCTTTGTCTCTCCTCTGCTGCTCTTCTTCTGACCATCGTTGCTACCATCGCCGGCCACAACCGTTTCTATGTTGGGTGTGGCTTTGGCTTGGCAGGTTAGCTCTGTGGGTGTTTGGGGTCTAATTTATTGGTTGTCTTTGCTGTTTTCTAATGTTATCAGTATGTTGAGTTTGTCGTTAGCTCCTGTTGCTGTTGCTGTTTTTTATGGTGAGGAGATCAATGGAGTCAAGGTTGTGGCCATGTTAATGACGATTTGGGGATTCATCTCTTATTTGTACCAGAATTATCTTGATGATCATAGAGATGATCATAAGGTTATAAAAATTGATTTGGGTGCATGACGGATTGAATCGCCCACCTAAATCAACTGTATGTTTTATTTGTATGGTAAGGATTTTAACCTAAAGTCAATCTGAAAATTATTAAAGTTACAATTTTAATTGTATAAAATTAATTTAGGTTGTGTAGGTAAAACTGAAGAAATAAAGTAGCTGTATGGAATTGTTGGTTTTATCTTGAATAAAAGATATTCAGTTATATATCATTGTTGTGACAATTAACAATATTTAGTTGTTGAAGTTTTATATTTTTTTTTTTTTTTTAGTCTTCTAATTTTATTTTAATTGTGATGACTTATATTATGTTTTGTTATTTCCGGTGTGATTTGTTTGGCACACTGTTTTTAGTTTTCATAATTGAGTGTTTATCTTCTCATCTAATCTCTATTTTTTTATTTTTTATTTTTGTAATTCTGATTTCTCTTTCTTATTTAGTCTTTAAGCTATGAAGTTTGTAAATTCATACTTGGCAAAAGTTCGGCTTTGGTTTGATTTTGTTTTGTGTCAAACGAACAATTTGTATGGTAAAGTCTTGAGAGCTCAATGTCTACTTTTAGAGGTAATGACTTTGATTTGATTTTATTTGGATTTTTTTATATTCATAAAGATGTTCTTGAGTAATTGGGCTATTTGTGCCCAAGTGTAACTAAGAGTTTTTTTTTTTTTTTTTTTGGTTACTAATTTATGGATTGAGTTTATTTGTCATGTCATTTTTTAATTATTGACGAGATTATATAGATTTAATATTTATTTTTAATTTAGTTTAATTTTTAGTTTGACTGTTTGATATGATTATACATAAAAAAATCAATTTTGTTTTACATCAATATAATTGTATTTAGAAACGCTTACCACCAATTTCCGAATTGATGTGAAAACTACCAAATGAATGCAATTGATTTTTATTTTTTTTTTTGCACCGATTACTCCTACTGACATTTTGTGAACTAATTTGCTACTATTAATGAATTGTTAACTTCTATAAATGTTGTAACCCCTAAAAGTTTTGAAAGTTAAGTGCTATGTGGATTGTGAGCAATAAGTATATGTTAACCATTTTTATTTTAAGATATGAAATGGTGATTATTATCTATTTAACCCATATTTTCTATTTTATGATTCTTTTTTTGGATTGCTTACTATATATTCAATTAGTTTTTTGTTTTATATTATTTTGTTTTCCGATTGCTCATTTTCTATATACCCAATAAATTTTTATATTTTTTATTTTTATAGGTTTAAATCAAAGAAGTTAAAGTAAACTTTTGCTGGTGAAGACTAAACTGGAGTCATAGAGAAAGTAATGCAAGTTTCTTTCTTATTTTAAATTACAAAGTTCTTTTTCTATTTTTATTTCTATTTTTTTAATTTTAATTATTTCCCATGAAACTATGTCTTGATTTTTGACTTATTAATTATTATGCGAAATGTAGTATTGAAGTACTGAGATTTGAATAAGTGGTAAGTATTTTTCACTTTGATTTGTTTTGGTTGAACTTATGCATAATTGTGGTATTATGTGATAGCTGAATATGTAAGTTATTGGATATTAATTGTGTTGTATTTGTAATGTTTGTTGTTAGTCGATGATGGTATCTAAATATTAATTTTTGTTGATATTTTAATAAAACAGGTGTAGAATGTTGTACAAATAAAAAAATTATGGCAATTTTTTTTTTTAAGTTCAATATTTTTTTCTCCTGTGCCTTGAAGGCACGGGGTTATACGCTAGTATATATATAGAGAGAGAGAGAGAAAAAAAAAAGTGAGAAAGAGATAAGATGATGATGGTGTGGTTGGCGTGGTGTGGTTGGCGTGGTGTGGTAGTGGCCGTCGAATAATCAGAGAATCCCCGCCGGAGAGAGAGAGAGAGAGTTCACCAGAGATGGCGAACAGAGCAACGGAAAGAGAAAAGGGAAGAAAATGAAACAAAAAATACACAATAGCCCCTTAAGTTTTTGAATATACAAAAACAGTCCTTACAAAATATTTTAAGGGTATAAACGTCATTTCATACTATTTAACGGATTTTGGTTGACTTCCGTCCATTGACCGTTAGAGTTAACGAAAAACTTAACCGTTGCACTTAGGCCCAAAACCACAGGGGGGTAAGTGGCGACGTTTGAACCACAGGGGGTAAAGTGCAAATGGGTCAAACTACAAGGGGATAAAGTGTAATTAACCTTTTATTTTATTTTAGGGGATAGATAAATGATATTATCAAATATCATAGTATGAAATAAAATTATTTATTTTTATAAGTAACTGTATATTTAAAATTAGGAAACTTTATTAAAATACATAAATTATGAAATAAGTCATAATTTTTGGGATTTTCATGTATTAGTAACTTAGTAATGAAATTTGAAACGATGACGTTTGTATAATATTATTTCGGTGCAATTTTTAGAAACTCATATTGTCTCTTCCTCTTCTTTCTATAACATCCCAACTTTTTAAAAGTTCACCAACACTATTTTCATTTCTTTCTCAACATTTTGAGTACATTTAAATTATTAAGAGTATTTGTTAATTAATTTCATTTTAAATAATTTGAACACCCGTATTTCCTTAACCAGTGAGAGAGGGAGAGATGAACCCAATAAATAAAAATCAAAATCTTCCTAAAAAATAATAAATTGAGTTAAAAAATGATACCCACCAAATAGAAATCAAAATCTTCCTTAAAAAAAATCATAAATTGAGTTCAAAAGTCAATTCAATCTGAAACGTGAAATAAAAAAATAAAAATTAAAGATTAAAAATATGAGAAAAATTGAGTACATCTGAGAAAATGAAAATTCAAAAATAAATTAGCGATTTCGGTGATGGAATCGCTAATTTTGAGAATTGACAATGAAAATCTGAGAAAATGAAAATTCAATCTCAAATCTTTAACTCGTTAGAGATTTTGTGGCTAAATTACCCAAATCTAGAGAGTTTGGTGGCAACGTTACCCGATCTGGAGCTTCAGGCGGGAGTGGTCGCGTGTGTTGGTGGTTTTGACATTGCGAGGTGGTGATTTCGACGTTGTGTGTGGTAGTGGATTCGACGATTTGTGGTGGTGGTGGTTGCAGCCATTAGGGTTGTTCATGGACCAAGTTCGGGTTGGTGTTTACCTAAGAAATTACAAGATTCTTTGGGATCCAAGTCCGGACACCATGCTTCACTTCTCAACCCAGGCCCTCTCATTATTGAAAACACCATATGCCCAACTCCTACCCTAGGCCCAGCCCTATCCTATAACCTAATTTATATAAATTGAAAAATAATCACTAAAATATTAAAATACAAATTTTTTTATATAATCATAAAAAAATCGCAACATATTCAAAATTTTAATTAATATTATATTCATATGTTAATATTATATAATTTATCTATTTTATATATCTATTATCATATATGTATCATATAACGTGAAAGAACGTCAATCCTTGCATCTCGTTTTGTAGTTAATTATATAATTGGACATGATGAGTGGACCAATTCCTCTATCCAAAAATCAAAAAGGCAAGCAAACAAATTTAACGTAGGTTAAGTGCTAGTATATATATATATATATATATATTAATTGACCAGGTCAAGACAGGCTGACACTAAAAATAAAAGAAGTTATGCCCTAACCCAACCCTAAAAAATGATGGGGGCCTAAAGTTTAAGACCCTAACTCAATCCATGGGCCTAAACTTTAAGCTTAAGCCTTAAAATGTGATAGTTGGGCCGGTCTTCAAGCCCATGAACACCCCTAGCAGCAACATGTGGTGGTGGCGACAACTGCTTGATGGTTTGGGATTGCGACGACGGTGATGATGTGTGACGGTGACAACGGTAGCAACATGTGTGGTGGTGGTGGCGGCGACGGCAACAAGTGGTCGGGCTTCTTTGTGAGAGAGAATATAGGGAGATTGGGAAGTAGGTGATATTGTTCATGAAGGAAAGGTTGGTGTGGAAGACGGTGACAACATGGTTATGGTTTTAGATAGCTGATGGTGGTGATGCTAGTAATGGTATTAGACTTCCTCTTGGAGGGAAAGCCTTGAAGAAGAAGAAGAAAAAAGAAAGAGGGCGGGGGAGGGGGGATAAAATAAAAATCTAAAGAATAAAAAGGAAAAATAAAATAAAGTGGGGGCAATTATGATTTTTTTTTTTTTTAATTGTTTAATAGAAGGTAAGTTTTGTTCATAAAACATCATCCTCTCAATTCATGGGTAAATTTTTTCACTTTGGGTGTTGAATGGTAGTTGACTAAGTGAAGTTCACCAGTATTTAAAAAATAATAAAAGTGTCTTGTGGTTAATTAGTTGCATAGTAACATAAATTCTTTAAAATAAAGAGAAAAAAAAAAATTAATGGATTTTTAATGTTTAACCCAAATTTCACACTCTATTTCCTCAATAACCCTTTGAAGCAAAAAACAATTATTATTTAGTTATCTACTAAAACATTGTTAATATTTAGTCCTTTATAGATTGTGAAGAGACAAATTTATCCTTATATATATAACGCAACCACCCTAAAAAATCAATCAAACCATTGCATAGTCGTCACAAACCACAACCCACCAAACCCTAAAATCACAAACAATTGTATTTGAAAACCTTGTAACTTGAGGTAGACGACTCCTTCGAATCGCCGTAGGAGATGAGGTAAGGCCAGACGTCTTCAAGCACTAGATCTACGTTCTGAGTCGTTAACTCGAATTGCTCTACAGAGTACAGACCTAGAGATCCACTAGTAGATGCTCCAATGGCGGTGGTTCGATTTTGATGACGGAGTCGATGAAGTGATCGTTGGTCACTGCGTGCGTGTAGGGAAAGAAGATGATGAATGTTCTCGCCACAGTCGCCTCCCTCAATCTACAAGGCTTTTCGACTGGTGAATGTTCTCGCCGAACGATTCCCCTATTCGTCTTCTTCCATTTGTATCTAAATTTGTTCAGATCTGGGGGGAAATTGCTCTGCGGAGTACAGACCTGAAGATTCACCAGTAGATGCCCCAACGGCGGTGGTTCGATTTTGATGACGGAGCTGATGAAGTAATCATCGGCGACTGCGTGCATGTAGGGAAAGACGATGATGAATGTTCTCGCCACAATTGTCTTCCTCAAGCTGCAAGGTTTTCCGACTGGTGAATGTTCTCGCCAATCGATTCCCCTGTTTGTTTTCTTCCATTTGTATCTGAAAATTTTCAGATCTTAGGGGAACAGACGACGATGAATGTTCTCGCAATTCTAGATCTGAAAATCTTTCTTATTCTGGGAACGATTAAAGTCTCGGAACGACGATGATGAATGCTCTCGCCGATCGATTTCTTGTTTGTCTTCCAATTTTATCTAAAAAAATTTAGATTTGGGAATAATTGATGATGAATGTTCTCGCGGTTTCAGATTTGGAAGTCTTTCCTATTCTAGAACAATTAAGGTCGTCAGAGCCGTTAGTTCATGCCGACATTCACAGCCACTGATAAGGTATGACATTTTATAAGATATGAACATTCATAATTAAACACATTAACATTTTTTAAACATTTTAGAATTGTGATTGTATGAGTTGAATTTTTCATTCACTATCATTGTTTGAATGTTCATCCACTGGGAAAAAAATGATTGCAAGATTACAAAGCACCAACAAATTTTGAACATTTACCAATAATTGTGTTAATTGAAATATTCAGGATTATGTTAATTGAACATTCACAAATCTCGAACACATATATAAACTAGTGATTATATTAACTGAACGTTCACAAATTCACATTTTTTATCTAAAAATTTCACAAATTATATCATTGGAAAGATTATTTTTTCAACATTAATTTGATGTATATATTTTTATTTTTTAAATAGAGATTTGGTTCCTATCAGCGGTTTTCCCAGATAGGGGTGATATTTATGGAAACTGTGCAATCCCCATAAATGTAACAGTTACACACACCCGAATGACATGGTTTTGTAAATACAATATCAATTGGGGGACAAATATTAGGGACTATTTTCTAAAAACTAAAAAAATTATTGTCCTAATTGAGGGGTTCATTTTATGAGTTGTACATCTCTTGAAGACTATATAATAAAATTCCCAAAAATTAAAGGGTCGCGCTATTCACAATCCTTAATTCAACTATTATACATCTTTTTCTTGTAAGGTTAAATTATCAAAAAACCCATAATTTAATATTAACTATGTAAAATCTATATATTTAAGAGAAATATAAACATAAAAATTCTAACTAACATCATTTTTGTGAAGAAAAAAAATATAATTATTGAAAAAAAAAAATTAAGAAAATATATCTTAGAACAAAAATAAATTGCAATATTCAATTTAAAAGATTTAGTGTTTAGTGTTAAGGATTAAAAACACTTAAATTGCTAGCTAACCGTTTGTCTGGTTTAGATGTTATTTTCTTGTGTAATTATAATAAAATCTAATTTAAAAATTTAACAAAACTAAAAAGATTGTATGTTTCTTTATTCAAACAATCAAATAATATAATTTGATTAAATCATAGATATATAAAAAAAAAAATACACAAATCAATTTATCAAAAGTACCATAATTCATAAAAATTGGTAATTCAGACAACCAAATGAGCCTTAGTATATAAAAAACACATTTAATTTCTTAATTTTATTAGAAGGGTATAATTGAATCTTTTATTATAAGCATAAAGTCTTATCAAACAGAGGATTTTTCCTATTTTAACCTAAAAGAAAAATGTGAAAGGAGTTTAGGAGTTGATATTGGAAATGCAAATAGCACTGGCCAAATAAAAATACCATAACCAAAACACTATAAAAATCACTAGAGAATTTTCCATCAATTCAAAGAGAACACAAAAAAGCGTTTGTAACTAGCGACCAATGTAAAAATGTTTATTAGATATTCATATAAATCAAGGACTAATGTAAAATTCTAAAGAATTTAATTGATTTTAAAAAAAAGAACTTCGTAAAAATAAAAAATTTCAAAAATTGAGGAGGCCTTGAGTCTCCCTTAACCTACCGTAAATCATCAATGTTTTTAACTAAAGTACACTTTCACTTTATCTTGTTAGTGCTACGATTGATTTTTTTTTACTTTTTTTTTTCTTAGTGTTGTTTAATTGATAATCCTAGAGTCTAATCTTACTAAAAGAAAAATATAATTATCTTAGCAACTTAAATTTTAGACCTATTACTATTCTAACCCAATAATATGCTTAATGTTAATTTTACCGTTAAATTTTGATTTCCTAATTTCAAAAGTCAAGATGCCTATATGGAAAATAATGGGGTCGTTTAATTACCCAAAAAAAAAAATTGGAGTGCTTGAAAGCGTAATTTATTGACACTAATTTTATCTTTCCTACAACATAATCTCATTTTGTGAAGTTTTTAGTGTATATACACTCACAATTGTATTTTAAATTTTAACAATAATTAAATGACATTTTCTCTCATAATTAATTTGTTAATAAAATTTTAAAATTAACAAAGTAACTTCGACTCTCATAACCATTTGACCAGTTTGTTGATATTAACAAAAATAACTCGTGATTATTTAACCACTTAGTTAAGATTAACAAAGTGATCTAAGAAAAACAGCCGTATGTAGATAAAAAATACAATCAAGTGTTAAAAAAGGGTAATCAACTACAAAATCGCTGTTACCAGTCAATGTTCCCTGCTGGTATTTTCACTAATAACAGGCCCTCCTTTTAGGTTTAAGGATTTGTGGAGAGCTTTGGCTGCTGCTACAGCTGAATCTCCCCTCTTCATGATATTCTCAAGCTCCACAACCTTCTCCGAGAGCAAACTAGCATTATTTTCGGTAGATTTCATCAATTTGCTCGCAGTTTCTAGAGCGGTGCATAGCTGTACGAACAACCAATAACGGACAGTGGAATGTTTCAGGACACTGGCTGATAATCAGGTAGTGTTTAATTGTACGGAATTGGAAAAAGAAACGAACTCATGTTTTTACTACTCCCAAACACTACTCCACCGTAATTCAAACACAGAACATGAGTCTAATAACAGACCGATGAGGAAAAATGACAAAATTGTGTTTTATAATCGTTACACGAAATAAATACGTAGGATTCCTAACATTGAAGTCTAGAATCTGTTTTCGGTTAATCCCAAAATAGCCTTATGAAAATAGTTTATCGGAATTATTCTTTTTTGGGAAATCTGTTTGGACTGTGTTTGAAAACAGCTAAAGTCACCGAAAAAATTTTTATACATATGCCAAAAAAAAACCTCTACTTATTTTTTATAGCACGGCTCAAAAATTCTTTTACAAAATAATTATCAAAATTCCCAATTAATCACCAATTTTTTAAATATTTTAGAATTTATTATTAAAAAAAAAAAAATCCAATTTTCTTCCCTTTCTTCATATTAATCTATCTTCTTTCTCTCAAACTTAAATTATCAATCAATTACATCACCTCCTCTCCTATTTTTAAAATATTTCAATCAATCACATCACTTTTAATTTTTACTTTTTAAAACGTTTCAAAAAAATAAAACAAGTTTTTTCAATTTTCAAAAGTTGTTTTTGAGTTATAAACAGAACAAGACCTAAACATTTTTCACAAACAAACACTCATAATGTATATGGCATTAGCCATCTATAAATGACCACAACAGAAGAAGAAGCATGAATTCAATGTTTTCAAAAGCAAATAAGATTCACCATTCAGGACTACTAACTAATTCTTAATGTAAGAAGCACTTTTATAAGGATTTAAGATCTTTGAAGTAAATCATCCATTACCTTAAGTGTAAGAGTAGTCCATGAATGATCTGTACCAGCAAGTGCCTCATTCAACTTATTGTAGCTCTCCTAAAACAAGACCCAACAAATTAGATATCCAGGGCAAAGATGGTTAAGGAATTAATAAGAACTATAATTGTTAATTAAAAATAACGTAACAAATATCATCGTTATGATGCTTCCTAATTTCATTATCCAGGAGCAAGTGGTATACTTTTGAGGCCATGAGGGAGGGAAAAATATGAATGAAAACTAACCGGCCCATAAATTGTTCGGGAAGTATAAGAAAAAAAAATACAAAAAAAAAAAAAGTGTTGAGAGAGAGAAGCTTCCTTCACCAAGGATTTGGAAGCGTTGCTCAGAGAAGGTGTTCTGTAGGATACAAATGTAAAAATAACATGCCCATAAATTCAACAAAGGATACGGTCGCACAAAGAACTAACTAGAGATGACTCCAATGTCAAGAAATTAACACCAAATCGTTTGAGAAACCATTACCAAATAATGCTTATTGTAAATTATTCCATTAATTGATGTATTGTTGTTGTACCTCAGTAATATAACATATACCGTTTCATCCAAAAAGAAATTCGGAATTCAAGACGGAGGTGAGAATCTTTTGGTTGAAAAAAAAGAAAGTCATTTAGGAAGTGCATCTAAGCCTGAAACTTGAGAGACAATACAGAAAGAAAAGATAAAATTAAGTTCATAAGGATTTCTAATTTTCAGAAAAAATCATACAAACAAGCAACTAGCAGATGTGAATGTAAAGAAAGTTAGGAGCACCAAAAATGCTTGATTTCATCATTTGCCCTTCTTAGTGTTTATGGTACATCTTATTTTTTGGGTAATATAATTAATTAAGCATTAGATAACCATAGATTTTTCAATGATAAGGATTATATGAAATGTCACCAAAGGGCCATATCCATGGATAAAAAGAGCTAATGTGAAAATAACAGCATGTAGGAAAAGAATGGAATACAGGCTGTCCGGAAGCCTACCACCCCTAAAGAAAAGAAAAAAACAATAACAACAACCAAGGCATTGTCTCACTTAAATAAGGTCGGCTACATAAATCTATTCACACCATAGTGATCGATCAAGAGTCATCTCCTTAATCTGGTTTAAAGCCATCAAATCAATTCTAATAGTTTTGGCCCAAGTCTTCTTAGCTCTACCTCTCCCTCTAGTAGTCGCCGCACTTGAACTAAATCACATTTTCTCTCTGCTATTTCTATGGGTCTTCTATGCACATGTCCAAACCATCGTAAACGATTCTCTTTCTCTTCAATGGGTGTTATTCCTAAACTCTCTTTAATAGTTTCATTCTTACTTTTATCCATTCTCATCTTCCCACTCATCCACCGTACCATCCTCATTTCTGTCACACCAATTTTTCAAACATGCTTCGTGTTTACTGCCAAACATTTTGAACCATACAACATTGTCGATCTTATTGCAATGTTGTAGAATTTTCCTTGAATTTCAACAATATCCTACGATCACATATCACCCCAATTACACTTCTTCACTTTAACCATCCTACCTTGACTCTAAGTAATATCTTCCTCAATTTCTCTATTACCCTGAATCATTGAACCTAAATATCCAAAAATGATCAACCTTTGGAACATCTTGATCTTCAGTTATCTCTTCGAGCATTACTGAAATTGTAATACATACATTCCATCTTACTTCTGCAAATCTTCAAATATTTGCACTCTAACGCTCATCTCCATCTTTCTAACGTAGTATTAAGACCTATTCTATTACATCAACTATTACTATGTCATCCGCAAACAATATACTCCAAAGTACCCCATCTTGAATATGTTTTTTGTGCACATCCATCACTAAAATAAAGAGATAAGAAATTAAAGATGATTTTTAGAGAAATGTACAAGTATTGCCTCCTCCCGTTCGAACACTGGTAACTATACATTCATACATATCCTTAATTACCTCAATATACACTTTGGCTATCTGCTTCTTTTCAAACATCCACTACAAAACTTCTCTGAGTACCCAATCATAAACATTTTCTAAATCCGCAAATACCATAAGTAAATCTTTCTTCTTTTCTCTATATTTCTCCATCAATCTTCTAAGTAGATAAATAGCTTCAGTAGTTGATCATATGGGTATAAATCCAAATTGATTCACTTCGATGCTCGTTTCATGTCTTATTCTATATTCTCTCACTCTCTCCCAAAGTTTCGTAATATAACTCATAAAGTTTATGTCCCCATAATTTGCATAACTTTGAACATCCTTTTTATTTTTATAGATATAAATGGACACTAAGATACTCTTCCTCCAATCATCAAGCATTCTCTTAGCTCTCAAAATGTCATTGAAAAGTCCAATCAACCAATCTATTCCTAGATCTCCCAAACTTTTCCACACCTATATAGGTTTCTCATCTGACCCTACAGTTTTTCCAGACCTCATCTTCCTTAGTGTTATTCTAACTTCCTAATCCCTAATTTTCTATGAAATCTATAAATCCTATCTGAAGATAAACTAGGCGACTCTAAACTAGACTCTCCTGTGTTTCTCATTAAATAAACTATAAAAATAACTTCTTCATCCATAATCTCCTCATCCTTCACCAGGACCTTTTCATCAACGTCTTTGATGCATCTGACACTTCCTATATCTCTAGTCTTTCGTTCACATCTCCTAACAAGTTTAAATATATCTCTCTCTAGCATTTGTATCTAACTTTTGATACAAAGTATCGTATGCCCTACAATTTGATTCTTTAATTACTTTTCTTGCCTCCTTTTTTCACGTTTATACTTCTCCAAACTTTCACTACTCCGACATTTTTGTCATTTTTTATTCTTTATAAGCTATTTTCTTATAACGAACGGCTTTTTGGACCTTCTCATTCCACCACCAACTTTCTTTATATTATGGTCCCCTTCCATTGCATACTCCTAAAACTTTTCTCCCCATTTTTCTAATACGACTTACCATATCACCCCACATTTTATTCACTTCATCGTGTCTCTTCCATAACTCCTCATTGCAAATTTTATCCTCAAACAACTCCATCTTTTCACCTCCTTGATCTCTCTAACGTGTCCTTACATGCCTACTTATCTTAAACTCCCATTTTCATCCCTAAAACTTTAAATCGGTTACCATCAATCAATGTTAGGTAGCAATACTCTCTTTGATTTTACAATCCTTACATATTAAACAATCACTCGTTTTAGTAAAGATAGTCTATTTGGCTATTCCTCCATCCACTCTTAAATGTAATAAGGTACACATCTCTCTTCCTAAAACATGTATTAAGTACTAAATCATACGCCATAACAAAATCTAAAATCCTTTCTCCCATTGCATTCTTCTCCCTAGATGCATAACCACCATGTACTTTCTCGAATGACTCCCTTTCCTTCAAATCTCTCTATATAACTATTTTTCCTTCATATATAACTATTTTAATAGGCTGCACAAAAGTAAATGATTAAAGGACTGCCTCAAGACAAATCGAGTATTTGCTTGAAATTTGAAAACCCTTCACCTAAAATTTATCAATATTGTGAATGGAGCCCCAAGTGATCAACTAAGTAAAAGAAGAGACTTTCAATTGTAAACCCTAAACTCATAAAAATGAGACAACACTATCACCCTTCAAAAACTGAGACAACACTAACACCCTTCAAAAATTGAAATAGTGAGACCTCACCCGAAAACCTCCACAGCGCTCTCTCACCCAAGAACCGATACATATTGAACAGGTTATCACTTTAATAACGAGTTTATACTTGAGATACCCCATGTCATTTTGACTAAAACCAAGATCACCTCTTATTATTTTTATAATACCTTAGACACCGCTAATCACTTTTTGTTGACAAAAATACTCTAGTAACATAATTTTTCTTATTCTTTTTTTTGTTGTTTTTTTTATTTTTACTCTTTTTTCTCTAGTTTTCTATTTTTTTTTTATTTTGTTCGATATTTTCTATTTTATTTGTTTTACTTTTGTTTCTTTATTTTTTATATATAGTGTCTCTATAAAAATTAAAAATCAAAAATTAAAAACTAGAAAACGAAAAACATAAATAAGAAACAAAGAAAAATTTAAATTTAAAAATTAAACAAATTCAATTTCTTTCTTTTTCTTTTATTTTTTTTAAATTCATTTTTTATTTTTCAAATCCTATTTTTTAATTTTTTTTTCTTTTTATTTTTTTGTGTTTTTAATTTTTTTGTTTTGTTTTCTAGATTATTACTTTCTATCTTTCTTACTTTTTTACAAATACCATACAAAAAAATTACAAGAAATGAAATAAAAAATACAAAATTAAAGTAAAAAACATAAAAAAAATAAAAAATAAGAGAGAAAGCAGAAAATAAAAATTACAAAAAAAAATAAATAAATAATAATTAAAAAAAACATTATGTTGTAAGAGTATTTTTGTCAAGAAAAAAATTGAAGGATGTCTTGGGTAACCAAAGCGAAGAGAAAGGATGTCTCAGGTATTATCAAAATGATAGGGTGTGTCATTGGTATTTGTGGAAATGACAAGAGGTGTCTCAGGTTTAAACTCTTAGTAACTAATATTGACTTGTAGAAACATCGTGATGCAAAATGACTCAAAGGAGTTTGGTACTTTTTCAATGTTTTGCTTACATTTTTACAATCTTTCTTTCATTCCTCATAATGATTTATCAAATATCCTGGAAGTTGATCGAGTCACTTTTAACACCGATTAATCATCCTAATTTAGACTTTGTTAGTATTGTGAATGAGTTAGTATATAATAATTGATTTATTTCAATGTTTGTTATACGGTTGGAGTCAAGGTCCAAAAACACAACATTATTGAAGCAGAAACGAAGAAAAAAAGCCATGTTTTGGCCAAGGTAGCAGCCCCAACCTTTAGTGTTGTGACTGCAATGCCCAATAGGTAAGGTCAAAAGGTCGCGGCCGGGATGTCCCCCAATGGGACATCGGCTTTCAGGTGAACAGCGTCACAAGACTCACAACTGCGCTGTAAAGCATTGCGGACGCAATGAGGCCCCGTTTTTCTATGTTATGGGCCTGTTTTTTGCCTTTTAGATGAAGCCCGAAGTGTTGTGGGGCCTTCAGGACACGAAAATTGGAAGGAAAAGGGTTTCATTCATTATTCAATCATCCATCCATCCTTACGAAGACAGCTAGGGTTTCAACGGCAAAGAGAAGGACAGCTTGTTCAAAGATTTCTCCCAAAACGATGTTGCTCAACACCATGATGAACAACTAGACTCCATTATTAGGTCTAAAATGCAATATTGTCCGTAGGATTTATGTTGATTTGTGTTTTACTTTTCATTGTATTTCTAGATCATTGGGAACAATTGTATGACATTGAATATTGTTCTTAAATTAATTTTTAATGTGATTTTATTCTAAAAAAAAATATTGTAGAAGTTTTGGATTTGAATCTGATAGCCTCTAAAACGTTATGCCTAGCACCTATGGCCTAGAGTTAACCGTCATACAATAATATTCTTGGTGATTGATCATTGAATTGGATGATTTATGCTTAAATTTCAAATCACCCTAAATTAGAGTAATGTAATAATTAAATCCTAACTTTGGACAAGCTAGCCAAAGAGATCCCCCTGGCCAATGATGCACCCTCAACTTTGTCTGGGGGCTTGCCCAGGGAAAGTTTATACGTGTGTGTGTGTTTGACCAATTTATACCTTGAAGTTTGACAATTATCTCACTCTCGTCCCCATAGTTTAAATTTGAACATACGACACTCTGAAGTTTCCTAATCATTTTATTTCAATCCAAATCACGAACCCCGTGACAATTATGAACGTTCAAGTAATCACTTGCCTTGCACCTTACTATTTTTAAAGGGGCTTATGGGCATTTTTGGCCTTTTCCTCTACTCTCCCTCCGAATATTTTACAAGAACATATGTGATATGTATAGATATAAGTCCTTTAGTGTTTGGGCGAGAAGAAGAATTGGGGGAGGAGGAGACTAGTAATGACCATAAACCCCTTAAAAATATTCATATGTGCAGCGACCATTTGCCAACCGAAATTGCAACTGGAATAACAATTTGGACAATAGTGGGATGATTAGGAAACTTCAAGATGTTATGTGTTCAAATTGAAACCATGGGGACCCATGTGAGATAATGGTCAAACTTTAGGAGTGAAAAATGTTAAAAACGCTATACTTACATACATATATATATAAATATATTAAATTAGTAATTAACTCTTTTCTTCTCTCTTTCCCTTAATTACATCCCTCTTCCCAAAAATATCTCCATCAAATCTCCCTCCCTCTTTCCATTAAAATTTCAAACCCTTCCTTTTCCCTCTCATCTCCTCTCTATAAATACTCGATATCTCTTCTTCTTAACACTAACCCCATATACTAGATTCTCTCTCCCCTCTGGCCAATTTCCGACGGCTGTCCAACGAATTACTTTCCAGCCAACTTCCAGCGATTCTCCGGCAATTTTCTGATGACTTTGTCAAATTTACTGCCAACCTCCCGGTTTTCTCTCCTTCAGTCTCCAATAAACTTTTGGCGCCCATTCCGATGGCCCCTCTTAAGGGACGAAATTCCAGACGTGAAACTTCTTCCGCCTTTGTCCGCTCGAAGCCTAATTATTATGAAACAAAATTTGATATGGAGTACTTTGGACAACTTGAGGAATGTCAAGGAGGAGGACTCCAAAGTCTCCAATACTTGGAGCGTCCACAAGTCGGACCTCTTCTCTCTCTACCAGAAGATCCCATGTATCCTCAAATTGTACGCCTTTTCTACAAGAAAGCCAAGATGATTTCGGCTGTAGTGGTCATCTGCACTTTCCGGTCAAGATTGATGGCGAACCCTATGTCATCCATGTAAGTGACATTGCAGAGGTGTTAGGTATCAGATCCAAATTTAGTGACTGCACCGGCCTAGACCCACCTAGAGGAGATGAATTCAAGATTATCATTAGGATTATGAAGGGCGGCCAGTTTGCAAAAGAGGCAAGCTGTCAAGCGGACCCAACTCCCTGTGTGGGTGCGGAGAGTAGATTCCACTATTGGGTCCTGTTTCTCAAAGGTGCAGCACTATATTGTCATGTATTTTTTCCTCATTTCAGAACAGGTAGATCTTGACTCCAGCCATCATTTTCCAATGAATGTGGAGAGTGAAAGATTTGGTACACACCATCGGCTCAAAGGGTGCTGGGGTGAAAGTGAAACTCGTATATCCGTGCTACTTAATGCGTATTTTAGCACATGTGGGATTCAAGTTAAAGGATGATGAGAAGATCGATACAACCAAGATCCCGTTATACAGGAGCAGCGAGTGGAGCAGGACTATGGAAGCCATAAGAAATTGATCGAAGGCCGTAGGAAACCAAGCAGATGAGGATGAGCCACAAGTCGAGGAAGGTGCACAGGCCTTTATGGGCCAATTTCAGGGCGTCACACACGATCAGTACATGGATTTATCCAATCGCGTGGCGGCCCTACATACCGGGATGGTGGGGATGCAGTAGAATCTGTGCTATCAGTGCAACTTCATGGATTCCTTCGCTCGGAGGATGTTCCCGGATGTCATCGACGAATGGAGTCGACAAGCACATGATTATACTTTGTCATCCTCGTCGCAAGGCCAATTTCCTTACCCACCACAACTAGAGGAGTAGAGTTTGTAGCACATTTAGATTATTTATTTATTTTTGCTTTTCATTTCTTCTATTTTCTTTTAGTTAGTACCTGTAGTTTTTCTTTTAGTTAATTGTAATTTCAATTTTATTTATTTTTGTATTTTCTTTTTCTTGTAATGTAGTTTCAATATTCCAAATGTTACCATAAGGGGAAAAAACATAAAAAGTTATAAAATTGAAGGTTTTGGATAATGTGACTAATCTATGTTAATCACTCAGTTTCAGTGCAAATTGTCTACAGTTAAGGGAAAAAAACATAAAAAGTTATGAAATTGAAGGTTTTGGATGATATGACTAATCCATGTTAACCATTCAATTTCAGTGCAAATTGTCTACTAAATAAGTTAACGGCTGTTCCCAGTTCATCGGTGCCTATCTTACGCCTGTTCAAGTAGACACCAGATGGCAGCTATTACATTTCCTTGCTGTATAACGTGTATGTTCTTATCATTAAGGACAATGCTTGATTTAGGTTTGTGGATGCCTGCACATGGTCAGTTTTCTTTTGAAAGCATAATAGATTGGTATGGTATAGGAGCAAGTGGAATAATTGATTGTAATCCGGCAGGAATGTCTTTGCATTTAATGTATCCCCTTCCTAGGGGTAGTGGGCTAGCATTGTTTAGTTTTTCACCATATGCATGTGTCCCGACCTTCTGTTATTTTAAATTCAGTACATGTGTGATAGTTTCATGAGTGTTGGCATCATAATATCTTATCCCCTAGATTGATGAGTACAAATGAACTTCACAAAGAAGCAATCGTCGATAAGGTCAAATGTAACAACAACAATCACAGTAATTGACCAATAAACCATGATATTATGAACAAATTAAATCTCATAATAAACTCCAATGCATTTATGATATATAAGAAAGAGGCTGAACCTGGAAGAGCTTGGTTAGATCAGAGGGATGAAGATTGAGATTAGAATCGGGAACTAAGGAGGAAGAAGAAGACGGAGAGAATTTTGCATCAGTTGTCGCCTCACGATCCCCGCCGTTACCTTCTCCGACGTCACTGAGCAGATCGCCGATGCATAATAACGGTCCTCCTACTCCTCTCATCTCACTCCCTCTCTCCCCGTTCCAAGTTGGATGTATCGTCTGAACAGGCGGCCGGATTAATAAGTCAGGCCAAGAACCGGTCTAAAAAGAGAACCGAAAGTGTTCATTGAACCGCAACCTCATGGAAAAGGGGAAGAACCGTTTCCGAACCCTCTTGACCCATTAAACTCCGGTTCGATTTGAACCTGGACGGTTTGTCCACAATTTTAGTACTCAATTTCTCAAAGGTGGTTTTGGAATGGCAAAATTGGAAGTTTAAGGTATGTTTGGTTGGAGGTGAAAAGAGAAAGGAAAAGAAAAATAGGAGATGAAATGACCAATTTTCCTCCGGTGTGTTTAGTTAGAGGTAAAAAAGAAAAGAAAAAATTAAAATAGGGGTGAAATGATCCATTTTTTTTCCCTCCTAAATTTAGGGGGAAAATTAAAAAAGGGTGAAGAAAAAAATCAAAATTACCGTTTTGCCTCTTTATTTTATATAACAAGTATCAATTTCATTTATATTAAAGATAAAATAATAAATTAAACAAAAAACACATTACTTTTTTTTTAATACACACAAAATATTATTTTTCCTTCTTCTATATCTCTTCAATCAAACATACTAAGAAAAATTAATTTTCCTCTAAAAAAAAAAAAATTCTTTTCTCTTTTCTTACTCTTCCAACCAAACAAACCTTAGAGTTGGAATTAGAAATAAAGACACGTATCCCAATGTTTGTAATTTACTTTCATTGTAGAGAGTCTCATATCAAAAAAAAAAAAAAAAAAACAGTGTTCATTTTTTTTATTCGAAGTCTATGACCTCAATTGCAACAAGGCAAACACAACCATGGATGTAACTATTTTGTTTCGAAATGTATAAAATTACTAGATACACACTGCTTAAAATATTTATTTAAAAAAGCTTGTTAAGTGTACCCACCAAATTTTCACCAGTACTCTCGTTTTTAAAAGGTATTTAATTATATGATTTTCTCCATTGTGGTCGTGCGTCATCCGCACCATTGTTATCCGCATTGCCAAACTTTTCCATTTTTTTTTTGAATGTAAGCTTTTTTTTTCCTAATTTGCCATGTATTCTTTAATGTCTCTTCTTGTCCCAATGTTAGATCAAAATTTATGATTTGTTGTCCTTTTCATTTCCTTCTCTATTTTTATATTTTAGTTATTTACTAGTTTACACCCGCGCAACGCGCAATGCGCGAATTTAAAAAAAATATATATATAAGAAATTTTTAATTTTTAAATATGAAATACATATGTATTATTTTATTACTTTAGTAGTAATATCCAAGAAGAGATATATAAATTTTATTGAGTAATTATGTTTTATAATTACCGAAAATAAATAGAAATTTTCTACCAAAACTCCCATTTAAAAATAAAATAAAATAAATAAATAACCTTTCCACCTCACAAAAATAAAATTTGTTCAAAACTCCTACTTTTAAAAAAAATTATGCACACACCCCTATTGATAATTTATAATGACCAAAATGCCCCCACAAATTGTAGACCTAATATATTGTTACAGTGCACAGTCCGTCACTCCTTTGCAGCCTCACCGTCCATGCCCATCGCTCCATCGCCACCCTCTCTCTCTCAAGCTCCATGGTCGAGCCTCCTCTCTCAAGCTCCGCTCTCTCCGCTCTGAGCCTCCGATTCATTGTCGTCTCCAATTCAACTGAATTTCTAGCCCTAACCCCATTAAAATCCATCGCCGCCCTATTTCTCTCAAACTCCATGGCCGCCCTCCTCTCTCAACCTCTATGGCTGCGTCTCCGCTCAAAAATACTTAAAAGAGACATTCTTCAACCTAATTAATTTATATCGTATCTAATTTATTTTTGGTTGAAAATATTTTTTCAATCACCATTATTATTCTAAATAATTTAAAATGTGCACTAAAAAAATTAATCATATATTTGTGTGTTAATTAAAAAAATTAAATATAACAAAAAACAAAAAAAGAAAGAATTGATTATAACACTCATTATTTGATAAATAAAAAAGACAAAAATAAAAAGAAATATAAGAACTCACCAAAATTGTTGAAATAGTCATATACTCCAATTTCATTAAAAAAAATTCTCCCTAAGTATTAATATAAGGTATTATTCATTTCTATTTAAAATTACCTCTTCAATTTGGGTATGTGAATGGACATATTGGTTCACATAAGTTAGCATTGAATGAACTTATACATCCACATAAGTCCATGTTAGGTCAGTGTAAGTCTGTACACCTTCACGCCTACTTAGACTTATTAGTCCGTAAGTTATTTAATATGGACGGGACTTATGCGTACATCCCACCTACTTGTAAAACATTTTTTAGTAGTGTTTTCTATAAAAGACCTCAAACACTTTTATTTTTCACTCCAACTACTAGGGCTCCATGGAGTTTGTACTACTTATCTAATCCATCAAATTCTACAACTAAGTGCATTTTAAATCTAAAGTGAGTTTGTTTCCTGTTTGTGGTCATTTTACATCTTTGTTGCCCGTTTTTATACCCATTCCGGAATGACAATTGCAAATGTTTGGACATAGGAATGAAAATCACACCTTAATACGTGAACCATCATCGCCACCAACACATTTTCATACTAAAAATGATTACTCCAAGGCACTTCTTTAGTCCAACAATGAAAAAATTTTCACACTTTTTGAGTGATGTTTTGAACATTGTTATGATTCGAGACTTTTGTAATGAAATTGATATTAGTTTTTATAACAAGTACAATTCAAGTCCACCACACAAAGTATGTGACACAATTTAAGCAACCACTAAAAGATTAAAGCAATTGTTAATCCTAAAGTATTAAATTCCTATTTTGATGATTTTTATGAGTCAATTAATTTTTTTGGGGATTAATATTATAATTGAGATGTGATTACAGTGTAAAATAATATTAACCATATCTATGATGGACTGAGAACATGATATGCCAAATTTGATGCATTGAAGTAAAACGGTTGTTCAAGATGATTCAAGATTAGTTGCACGATGAAGACAATTTTGGACAAATCATTTTTTTTATTTCTAAGGTAAAAAATCATTCATATTTGTCAAATTCATTTCAAACCGATTAGGATCACGAATTGGACTCAGATATATGATAAATACTGTTGACTTTAGATGTTTTGATTGACAAATTAATGTTAATATTTTATGAAACTAATGTTTTTATTGAGTGATTTCATAATTAAATTGTGAATGACTAAACGAGAAAAAGATTGAACTTCAAAGATAATACTTGATGGTGGCTCTTCCAGATGATATTTGACAAATGATTCAAGATGGTTAAAATAAAGACAATGAATAATTTTTGGAGATTTTTTTTTTTTTTTTTTTTTTTGTATTTCTAAGTATAAACAACTCAATATTTTTATGCTTTTAATGCAACCCGATTAGGATCATGCATGATACTTATTAAATTGATTAAATTATACGTGTCATGGTAATAAATGATAAATTTAAGAATCTAAATTATTTCTATAAGGTGTTGTTCAAAGAAAATATTTTAAAAATAGAAAAGAAGTAAGTTTCATGCCAAGACGGTCGATCGACACAATGGTCAATCGATTGGCAGATTCAGGATATGAAAAGATGAGTTTCTGGCCTGAACGGTCGATCAACGAGAAGTCCGTCGATCGACTGGTTGACAACAGTTGAAAAATGAACCGTTGAAAGGGAAACCGGTTGACTGCAAGGATGGCTAGTTGACCACGGGATAAGTTTTCAACAAATTTGACCAATTCATTTTTTGAGATATTCAACCCAAATCCTATGATTTTGAATGTTATAAAATCTAATTTTAAGGAGATTTCAGTATATTTCATATATCTATCATATATTTGAAAATCTTATTATTTAGTCCTTATATTACTTGATTTTATGAGATTAACAATAAAACTACTTTCTATATTTAAGGGATTTGAATCAAAGAAGTTTTCGGGATGAAATTGAGCTTTTTAAAGAGTATTTTTTTCTGTTCAAATATTTCAGAATTAAAATAATATATCATGTGGGGTCTATATATGACATTAATAGTCTTATGTTTTGGAAAATAACCGTTATAGGCATATTTTGAAATTTATGAATATAGACCTGCGAATTTGAATAGATATTAATCAAGAGCAAAAGTTTAAATCAACCATATTTGTAAAAAGAGTATCATTTTGCTGAAAATATTTGTTAGAGAAAAAGTTTTTGATCGAAGAAAGCGTTGTTCTTGCTATACTTGGTTTGAGTATTACATTTGATCTTCTTAAAGAAATCCTAGTAAGATTGTTCTTATTTCCTTACTCAAATTAATTGTGCTTTAATAGATAATATCTTCTGATTGAGTTTGTAGTATTTTTGTGTGAAAATTTATTTTTTATTTAGAATATTTTGAAAATCTTGCAAAATATTTTTTACCTACGAAATCTAATTCATATTATCTTTGTGCTATAATCGAGTAAAATCATATTTGTATTCTCAAATAGGTCTATCACTTAGTATATCGAGATGCTAATTAAATATATATTGTATTGAAGTGGTAGAAACTCCTAAAAGAATAAACATATATTTTTTGTATTTATGAGTATGAGAGAATTAGACACATTAGGTCGGTATCTAATCAGAATTTTTGTTTGCTTCTTAGCCTATAAAAGAATTAAGTTTGATTATGTCAGTAATAAAATTAGGTTAGTTTTTATCCTGGTAAAAAAGTACCTAAATTTGATTCTTTACCTGCAAAAGAATTAGATTCTTCATAAGACTGGTAAAAGAAAAATTGTAAATGTGTGATTTTGAGCCTGGAAAAATAATTAGGTTAGTCCTTATCCTGTGAAAAGGATTGTAAGGGTTTGGTTCTTATTTGGGAAACGAATCAAGATTAGTGGATCGTTAAAATTCTTGTGAAAGCTCAGGGTACTAGACGTAGATAATAGTAGTATGTCGATCCACGATAAGTTTGTGTGTTCAATTTTCCTATCCCTATCTGTTTGGTTGTGAATTTAGATAAACACGATCCACTATAAATCAAGACAATAATTGAATAGGAAAATATGGTGATTTTTTTAGATTTTTATTGTTAAAATGTAAGGGCAAAAAGGTAATTGACCAGTATTTTTTTCCCCTGGTAAGGGGCCTCCGGGATATTTGTTAAAAAAATAGGTGTTACCGTGATCATCTTCTCAAATACATGGGGTTTCATTGGTAATTTTTCTATTAAGTAAAGTATATATGCTCAACATGGAACATATAAATTGATTATGTAAATATCCCTTTTTTTTAATATATAAATATAATATTAATTATGCATATACTATATGTAATATTTACAACATACATCCTCAAGTTTGAATAACAACTCCTTGCATCCCCTTCACTTTTAATTATTTGCACTATCACTTTTATTTTAAGATAATTATTCTTTGAACCCTTTTATTTTGATAATATCATTAATTACATATTTTAATGTTATCCTTTAGCTTTATGGCAACCAGAAAATCTAATCAAACGGTAGTCGTCGTCACGATATGGTCCACAAATGTAGGAGTCGTGTGAGACAGATCATCAAGTGTGCTCCCATAAGTTATACGAAATCCAATTCATACGCAAGGAATTAATGGCTATTTCCATCACACCACAAATTCAAAGAATTGTGTGAGAAAAATCATTGCACATATTCTGCTAAGTCATATGAAGTGCAATCCGCATGCAAGACACTAACACCCGCTAGCCCCTTAGAGAGCAGGGCCAAATACTCATTGTTCGGGATTCTAGGGAGATTGTGGAGTGAAGGTTAGAACATGGAGCCCGCAAGAACGTGCCAACCACACGCCCCTGCCTGCTCGCGCATGAGGGAGACTTGCTAATTGGTTGGTTGACTGGACAATAGATTGTGTTAATTTTTTAAACTTTCTTAATTATGTTATTAATGACACTTAGTGCTTGTTTGATAATCAAATTAAGCACTTAAAATTTATTATATTAAGCATTTAATCAATTAAATTTGTTTGATAAATGCAATTAGGATTACTTAATTAATTAAGTTAACTTAAAAATTAAGGGTGTATGTGATTGAGTGGAAATTGGATGAAAAAGAAAATAAAAAGGAAAATGGGATAGAAAAGGAAAATAAAAAGTTAAGGATAGAAAATAGAAGGAAAAAAAAAATAGTTAGGAAAATGCACAAGTTTCAAATATTTTTTTTCCTCACAAATTTGGGAGGAAAATAGAAGAAAGTGATGGAAATGAATAAAATTATAATTACACTCTTAATAATAGAATTTTTGATTTATTTTTGTAATACATGAGGGTAAAATAATAAATTATATTAAAGTAGTTTATTTTTCCTCCTTTCATTTTTCTTCTCAACCAAACAATACTAGGAAAAATAATTTTCCTTTCACAATGAATAAAAATATTGTCCTCTCATTTACTTTTTCCTTTTCATTTTCCATCATTCCAACCAAATATACCCTATGTCAAAATTTAAGTAAGAAATTTAGTAAAGGCCCATCAACTTAATTTATTTTGCGAAAAAAAATCAGCATATTTATCTTTAAAAAATATGTGTTGAGATGATTTTTCCCTTCGTTCTAAAAATCTGCGAATAGAATGGGAATATTTTCTTTTTTGTTCTTATATTTTTGTTTCTTTAAACATATAGGACCTTAAAGATCAAGGAAAAAATTTGAATCATTAAGGTGGTGTTTGGTTAGTGTATCTATTTTTTTTTTTTTGGTTGTTCGACTGAATCTAAATTTGTTGAATGTGTATAGTTGTTGCTAATGGATTGATTTTAGAATTGTTAACGACTATCTATTTAATGTCGACGGACACTTGACAATTCTAATGAATCCGATTCACGAGTTTTTTTTTTTCGGTTGAACTTTATGTTATTGTTAATTTGTGATAATTCATATACTTGAACATTTTAGTATGTTATTAGTATTTTTTTTATTTAATTGTTTTGTTCTCGATTTTCTTTTATATTATCTTGATTCAAAAGTAGTTATGTAAATTAAACATTTTTCAGCATTCAAATTTTGTACTTCGCAAACAAATAAAAAAAATTCAGCACTTAAATTTTCAATACTTAAAATTTTAATTGTATCAAACTATTTTATGATATTTTCAGAATTTTAAAAATTAAGTCGTTATCAAACATACCCCTAATGATGTAATTAATTGGACGGTACAAAATCACATTATATGTATATGTGTGTGTGTGTGCGCGTGCATGCATGTGTGATTAAAAAGTTATTTGAAATACAAGCCTGACAAGCCGAAGAAGCAATAAGTAACATATTTTTACAATCAAAAAGTCGAGCCTAAACAAGTACGAGGTCACACAATCAATCCAACGACTGTGTGACTCAATTCTCTTTCTCTCTTTACCGAGTTAACCGTTGTCTTCTCTCTCTTTCTTTAAACTCTCCAGGTTTATCTATGTAACACCCTCCAATTACTGAAATACCCCTCAACTCTTTTTTGATCGTTACATCCTTCAATTACTAAAATACCCCTCAAGTATTTTTTGATTCTCTATAAGGATATTGGTATATTCTTATGTTAGGTTTATACTATTTACCTCTCATATCATTTTGTACTAAATCAAATACTTCTCATGTTCTTTTGTAAATACTAGTCAGCCCCCTAATCCTTTCGGTCAAAGACCGCCTATCTCCCTTATTGATTAAAAATTAATAAAAAAATTAATATAATGAAAATGTTATCCTTAACTATTTAAAAATGATTAAATAATTAAAAATTAAAATACATAAATAACCTTTTAATTCTATATATATATTTTTCATCTTTTTTTACACTTACATCCTCATGTTAAAAAATATATTTTTTTAATCATTTTATTAAACAAAATAAAAAAAATAAAAAATATGCTCCTCTCCCTTCTCTCTCTCCCCCCCACCACTACTCTCTCTTTCTCTTTCTCTCTCCGATGGTGGCGGTGGGGGCATTGGGCGGTGGCAACGATGGGTGGTGGTGGGGTAGTGGGTGGTGGTGGTGATGGTGGGAGGTGGCGATGGGTAGTGGTGGCGACGATGGGTAGTGGCGGGGGAGTTGGGTGGTGGGTGGTGGTGGCGGTAGGTGGTGGTTGGTGGGTGGCGGGGATGGAAGTTGGCAGTGAGTGAAAAATATAATTATTTTAAAATTAAGGGTAAGAAATATAATTTGAAAAACAAAGGGGGTTCTAATGAATTTTTATAAAAATAAAAACATAATTTTTTTAAAAAAATAACAAAAGGGCAATTTTGTCTTTTAACAAAAAAAAAATCAGTCAAGGGGGATGATTGGTATTTGAAAAAAGATAGGGAGGTATTTGATTTAGTGCAAAAAGATAGGGGATGTCACACCCTATACCAAGCCCCAATGTCCGAGTCCGAGCATGACATCGACTTAATGTTACCTGACCAACCACACGTATTTATAAACTATTTATTGATATGGATTTTCAAAGAAAACGATATAGATACTTTACCAACTCAAAATATTCAACAGATATATAAAAACGACTATTTCATAACAAAATTACAAAAAATTCAACCGCTTACTCCTAACAGTTGTCTTGAGAGCTACCAAAATAAAACCCACTACATCATCTAACTCTACCTAGTTCCAGTAGTAGACCTGTCTTTAGTAGAGGAACTTGAGATAAAATATTTTATTAGTGTACTATTTTCATAATATAAAAATAATTTATGGATAAAATACAATTATCTAAAGCAGAATATAGCCATACTAAACATCATGAAATTCACAAATATCGTTAAAATATAACAACTAAATACAAATCAATCAATCTAGTCACTTTTATATAATAAAATACCAGAAACATATTTTTCCACTCGACATAAGATCGTTTCACCTCACAATTGAGAGTTATAACGGTTCCGTAACCTGTACAACTATGCAATCTAGGGTTACCATCAATGTCAGGACCATTTAATATCTCCAATGGTAGGAGCCAACATGTGGTATAAACTACCGTATTGGGATGATAATCATCATTGTCAAGAACAACAACCACAACAACAATAACATGCAGGATTTGCTCTCTTGTCAAGTTACAATACAACAACGTTCTATAAAACATACCCTTCTGTTAGGACCAACAACATCCCGCATGATATATCCTCTTGTCGGGATCACACTATGACATAGTAGTATAATAATAAAAACCACATTTCCATATTCAACTTTTTACTTGATCTATCTAAAGTTATAAAACCGTTCATTTTAATAAATCTTTTTATTTCTCACAATTTAGTACGGAAATATAATTTGACAATTTATATAGAAGACAGTGCACTCACCTTGATAATAGCACTGCTACTTTACTATTGCTGAAACACTGATAGGGTCGACCTTACTTATGAATCTAACAACAATAGGGTCTAAACTAAGAATTTAACTAAATATAAAATGCGATGCGTGAAATGCATACCACTAAAATGCAATTTTTCTATTCCCAAATTTTTTTCATTATATGAAATTTATTAAAATTAAACACCCTATTTTCTCAACTCTGTATTAATTTTACAACTACGATATTATAATTATATTTATAAAATTTATCAATTAATGATTTAACTAGGAAAAAAAAATATTGACTAACTATTAACGATATTACTAGTCAATAAAATACTGAAAATATCATTCTAACCTAATTTACAATATTTACTTTTTAAATTAAAATTTTATAATTTAAATATATATATTTTAAAATTATGAATTTAACATATATATATATATATATATATATATATAACTAATTAAAATTATATATCTTATACCAATGTATTACCTATAGATGTAGAAGAGAATGAGATGTATAAAAATAAAGTTTGAAACTTACTTGAAGATAAGGGGAAAAAGAGAAAATGCTTGTAATGGAGAGACAAAAAAAAAAAAAAAAATGAAATATTTGGTGAATTCAGCCTTCACCATCGTTATTTTTTTTTTTTTTGAAATTCTGTTGTCTTCGTATTATTTAGACACCTATTCATTTGATATTTGTTGGCTTAAGCATATAAAGACACGTTTTTGTCTTGTTCTTAGTGTTTCATGAATTATACTAATCGCCCCTTGTAATTTTTAATTTACTATTTTGACCAAAAAGTAATATTTTAAAATAACAATTAATCCCCACTAAAATCAAAATTAAAATTAACATTTAACCCAAGAGTTTCAAAGACCCGTCCCGAACACCCGTTATCTCAGGACCGGCATGACGACAACATGATATCAGTTATTACATTTAAATCTTCTTATACATTACAAATTTTAAACAATTTACTATACAATTCATTCTACAACATATACATAATCTTTCTCTTTCATAATAACCCTCTCTGACAGCTCAACTCAAATTATTCCCAGATGACTCCACCTAATGCCAGTAGGGGACCGTCTCCTAAAAGATTCACCTGCAAATGTATTGCCTTCTTAGTAAAAACCATTTTTAACATAATAATAAAAAATACATTTTAAATAATACAACATTCATATGGATCAAGCGTAAATATATATCCACCACACAGTTGGTAAAATCTCCAGTATCAAAATAAGGAGTAAAAGTAAAGCAGTATAAATAAGTTCCAAACACCATAATCAATAATAATTCATCCAATATATATATATAAAACACCCCATCTCAAACACATATCTCAATCCCATACCCACCAACTAAGCCATAGTGATCGTTTTAACTTCACGATCGGGAGTTGCAACGGTACTGTAATCATCCGTAGGATATGCCTTCCTAGCGGACCTAACTGCGCAGATTACCGCCAACCGGACGTCTCCAGAGGCCAATAATATAAATCACCACATAATAAGTATTCATCATAAATCACCACCTGCCGGACCACCCTCCGGACAGGACATCATAAATTATGGCATAGTCAATTCAATACTATCATCACCCAATCACAAATAATTATCCGTCTACCGGACCACCCTCCGGATATACCATAATATAAATCATCACCTCATTAATATCGTCAAAATCACCATTGTCCATCTTTTTTTTTTTTTAACAAAATCCACTTTTAATTTAAAAATCATATTTTTCCCACCTTTTATTAAAACCACCAAATCCAACAGATTAGTTATAAAGTCTTTCTTTTTAAAACCCCAACATTTCAATGGAAATCTATTTTACCAACTCACTCATAACTGGCTTGATCCATATCATTTATAAAAGCAAACACAGATTTTATCATATGTGTATATAAAAATAGTTTGGCAAGAAGACAGTACACTCACCTGATATCCACTTTCGTAAACTTTAACCGACTATCCCCTATCCGAACTCCGGTGCCTGCGAACCTAACGGTGACAGGGCCTAAATTAATATTTTTGTATAAAACAAACTAATCACGCCATAAAATCCTAATTTTCTTAATTTCCTATTTCCCATATTTTATTACGAAATATAACTATTCAACTAGTATCGCTTCGTTACGGTTTACTATTTATAAACTTTGTTCTTATAAACAATCTCAGGATTTATTATTTTCATTTTATTATTCTAAGGTTAGAAAACTAAATTTAGAATTTACAAAATAAATTAGAAAGGTTACCTGTTCCAAACCGATCGTGGATTTTCCCTAAAAGTCCATGTATTTCTGATGCTGCTCCCCACCGCCTAAGCAACGTCCCACCGCTTAGGCGAACGAGTGACTGCTTCTCCCTTACTCTCAACTGCACACTGCAGTTTCACCGCCTGAGCGCAAATCCTCTGCTTAGGCGACCGAGCTCCTTTACATTTTGAGTTACACACTGACGACCTACCGCCTAGGCGAGAAACTTCCGCCTAGGCGAACTTTCTCTCATTCTGACACTGATCTACCACAAACTAGGCGAACTTTCCACCGCCTAAGCGGATGCTCCTCCTCTCTTCTGCTCTGTTTTGTTAATTTTCCAGCCGACCACTCTTTCTCTCCTCACTAACTCCGGCAGTCACCACCACTAATTGCTAGCACACAACCAACACCCACCAACCAAACAACCAGCCAACAACCGACCACCACCCACATCTGGAACAAAAATAAAATGGAAACAGACATGGAACGGGAGCAGAAACAGAACGAAAACAGTAACAAGGAACACACACACACACCCCCACTTACCGGCGACGAGGTATGCACACCGCAAGCTCACACACGCCGATAGAACGTGTAAACCCACCGTCTTTGACCCAACTCCACCATTGTCACCACCTTCGGACCCAACTCACGCCCATGGCCACCCATGTCTAGCACCCACTGCTCACCCCCATCACACACCCCCAAACACATAACTGCCCAAACAGAAACAGAACACACGCACACAACACCGCCACCACTGCCGACGGACGATTACACCCTCACACATCCACAACGACGGATAGAAAACAGAAAAATGAACACCCCTACGGTCAATCAAATACACCCTTACCAATCGGCAACGATGATTACGCACTACCGGACCAACTGCCTTTTCTCTCCCTTCGGTTTACTCTCAGTTGAATGGCAACCCATCGCCGGTCACTTCCTTCCTTTGCTTCTCTTCTCTCCCTCTCTCTCTTGCCCGACCTTTCTCTCTCTCTTCTTTCTCTTCCTTTCTCTCTCTTCGGTTCTGGACCTTTCCTCCCGTTTTTTCTTTGTATGTATATATATATAATGAAAATATTTTTTTGTAATATTACACAATCCTCCCTTCATATTATGTTGGGGTAGAAATTAAACCCAAAACTATGTTTTAATGTTTATAAAAATTTCAATACAACCCCCTAAAATTTTAATTCACATAATTAATATCGTAGTCCACCCCGACATTTTCAAAATATTTTAAAACGCGACTTGAATAATTCATATATGAAAAGTCGGGATCTTACAAAAATGACCCATAAAAATTCTAATTATGATATTTAAATGACACTCTATACCCCAAGCCAAATTTATAATTAGTTATTGGACCCTAAAATTTTTTACAAGTAAAATTTTCAATTGCAAATTAACCCCTAAATTTTTTTAAAGTCAAGTCAAATTAACTTGTTAATTCCCAAGGTTTTCAATACCAAACTTTTGAAATATCATAACAACCCCTTAAAATTTTTAAAAAGAAATTTAAAATAACACGCTAGACTCAATTATTTTCTAAATATTCTAAAATGCAATGAGAAATATGCACATGCGAAAGTAGGTTCTTACAATCCTCACCCCATAAAAAAAATTCATCCTCGAAATTTTGTTCAAAATAATAATAATAATTAAGAATCACACGATCATGTTAGTCACACTCGATTCTGAAACAATTTTTGTCTATGTAGGGTCCCCGTAATCGAAAGTTACCACCAATCCACAACTCACCAAAATTCATACTACGTATCGCCACTTCTACATTTGCGGTGGCCCATACTTTATTCAACATAACCCAATATGGTGCACTTTGATCGATAACACCTAACATAGATAACTAATTTCTAACTTATTTAATATATATATTTAATCTTTCCATTTATTATGTGAGTTATGATATTATTATTGTTTAATTACAATTGTTGATGTTGGCCCAGTGAGCTATCCAAGAGGGGGGGTGAATTGGGTAGTAATAAACATTTAAACAAATTTAATTCTTTACAGGCTCAGAATCTACTTTTACAATCTCTTTTCACAGGCTAAGGAAGAACCCATTTCTTTTTCCAAGCTAAAAACTAACCTAATTCTATTCAGGAGAAATCACCACCTAATCTTTTTCCCAGGCGCATGAATAACCTTATTTTTTTTCAGGTTAAAAACTAACCTAATCTTTTTACAGGCTAACGATAAAATATAATTCTTTTATACCTTAAGCTAAGAATCAAACCTCATAATCACTCCAAGTATCATTTTTCCAAGTAAGGATGGAACATTTACAATTCACTCAATTTCAATTCGAATTAGGAAGAATTATGCCTATCTCTTTTCATAGAAAAAAAGGTTAACCTTTTTGTACTTACGAAAAGATTAAACTTCAATCTCTTTAACGGAAGAGATTGAAACCTAACTACCCCTGATTAGATATTTCCAACAATATCTAATCCGCACACAACTCACTAATTACAAAAAATTGATAAGTCTTTCTTACTCAGAGCTTCTACCACCTCAAATTAATTTAAACTCAATTAATATCCTGAATTTACTAGTGATATAATTTTACATGAGAAATTCAAAATCTGATTTATAAAATAAGTGGGTAGCACACAATTAAGCATGTAATCAGATTTTCACCAAAAATCATTTTAAAATATTTTTATGCAATTTAAAGTTCAGAAAACTATTTCTCAATGATCAAAAAATCAAAGCAATCAATAATGATATCAAATAACAATTAAAAGTAAAAGCTTGGAACAATCTTACCAGAATATCACTGAAAAATGAAAACTGAATCGCAGTAAGATTTTAGATCGAGGACAATAAGAATTTCAGCACACTTTCTCAAGAACTTTTCTCAAAGATAATCTCACAATACACTCTCAGTATAATTTCAGAATCATGACTATCAGAAACTCATGAACTGAACAACTCTTGATAGAATGATATGTTGGGATTTCTCTCAAGTGAAAAAACGCAGGTCTATTTAAATAAATTTGAAACAAGCCCTCTAACGGCTAATTCCCACAAGATATGACATTTAATTGCTCATATAGACCCCATATATTGATATGACTCAATCCTGATTCAATTCACTTAATTTTAGCTTTTAAAATATTCAATTTAGTCCTTCAAATATTTCTCAATCTCAAATAAAACAAGATAAGAAGTATTTAATGTACCAATTTGAGAAACACTTAAAAATAAGTATATCATATCTATAGGAATAATCAAATAAGGATGATATATCTATTACAAGTTCAAATTCCTAAGATATCTCCAAAAAATCAGACAAAAACGATTAGTTAACGACTACTTTTAGATCAAATCCACAAAATCCTCCAAATCTGAAACAGCACAGTCAGTTGACCGATGAAACTCTATTGGTCAACCGATCGATTTAGGTTGTAGCCCAAACCAAACTTATTCACCAGTAGCTCGACCGATCCTTTATGTGTCGGTCGACCAATTGATTCAGGATGCTCCCCAGGTTATTCTTTGGCTATAGTCGGTCGACCGATCATCAATAGTTGGTTGACCGATCGATTCAGAGAGTTCACATCTCGGTCATCGGTTGACCGATCTCTCTCAGTCGGTTGACCAATCGATTCAGAGACTTTTCTAATTTTCAGCCACTTCTCGTCGGTTGATCGATCCCCTTACCATCGGTTAACCGAACAACGCTGGATCTCTCTTTCTCAATTATATTTCACGTCCAATCTTCGACGTTTTCGACCATTTAATCGATTTCTTTTCTCGATTAACTTATTTAACACTATTAATCAATTTGAAACACTAATATTTTTTAGGTTAATATTTCTTCTTCAATTTCACATTGGAGCAAATATGTTAACTAATTAGAACCCTATAAAAAATACACATAAATATAAATTCATTTTTGTGTTGTGTGTGATCCTAATCGGAATACATTATGAGTAAAAATTAGTTTGAGTTGCTTTCACCTAAATTCTTCAGAATCTTCAGTCTCTTAATGTCCAACTCTTTGATTGTCTCTCAGCATCCTTAGCAAATTCTTCATAATATTATTGTTTCTACATCCTTCATGATATTATCTTCTTTGCATCCTTCATAATTATTTCATGATTTGAGCTTGAATAGTATTCTTTTGAACTGAAACACTCAACAAATCTGTTAGTTCCACCCAAAACATCAACACTTAATTGTCCATCAAAATCTCAGGATCAACAATATATATATATATATATAGCAAAGGCTATGATCTTTTTTTTTTTCGCCAAACACCACAGCAACGAAACATAATATCTATATGTGTATATAGCAAAGACTTAATGATCAACCTTTATTATCATTATTATTATTATTACTACTTTAATCAATACACGTGTAATATGCACATATATACATATTATATATAATATCATGGGTGATATTGTTTCCTTCTATACGAAAGAAATAATATCAATCATTTATTTATTTATTTATTTATATAATATGCTCCTTTAAAATAAAATAAAAATATTAATTATACCCTAAAACTTTTAAAATTATATTTTAAATAACACATTAGCCTCCAAAATTTTTAAAATTCAATTTAAAATTAACATTTAACTCCAAAAATTATCAAATATTATTTATACCACAAATTTATAAAACAGTCCCAAAAATATTGAACTTTTATAAAATAATATTTTCAAAAATACAAATTTTTGGGGTATTACAGGTGACACTAACTCAATCAGCGCTTTAACTCAAGAACTTTGAACATAATTGATCTCACAGATGATCTCTCGAATATATCTCAAAATAACAACTCTTAGAAAGCTCAGAAACTTTGATAGTTCTTGATTGATGTGTTATATTGAAATGAAATTCGAGGTCCATTTAAGCTGATTTAAAATAAGCCCTCTAATTGTTAGTTTCCTCAAGATATGACATTTAAATGCACCTATAGACCCTATATATCATAACCATTCATTCTTGATATAATTCACTCAGATATGGTTTTAAAATCTTTTAATAAAATCTTCAAATTAATTCTCAATTTCAAATCGAATAGATAGGAAGTATCAAATGTACCAAATTGAGAAACACTTCAATTTTATGTATCATATCTATAGGGTTATCAAAATAAGTGTGATATATCTCAAATATATTTAAATCCCAAGAATATCTGAATCAAATATGTCAAAAACGATTAGTTTTGATTTAATCCTTAAAATCCTTTAAATTCTAACCAAACAGTCGGTTAACCGACTTTCAGTCATCGATTGATCGATCAATACAGGTTGTAACCGAAGCCAACCTTTCACAGGCAGTTGGTTGACCGATCCATGCATGGTCGGTTGACCGATGGTTACAAGATGCAATTCTAGGCCAATTTTGAGCCTTGGTCGGTTGACCAATCCCCTATAGTCGGTTGATCGATCGATACATAAAGTTTCACTTCGGCCAATCGGTTAACTGATCTCCCATGGTTGGTTGATCGATCAATTCAGAGACTTCCTACTTTCTAGCCTACTCAATTGGTTAACCAAACCTTCTATGGTCGGTTGACCGAACACTGCTGGAACACTCCTTTCCAATTTATTTGAACTCCAAACTTCATCATTTTAAATCCTTTAACCGATTTCTTTTCTCGGTTAACTTAATTGACACTAATATTTAATTTTAAACACTAATTTTACTTAAATCAATTTTTATTTTTCAATTTCACATTGGAGCAAATAATTTAACACTAATTAGGATCTTAATTCCATCAAATTAAGCATACATAAATATAACTCATTAATTTGTGTTGTGTGTGATCCTAATCGGGATACATTACGAGTAAAAGAGGTTTGAGTTGTTTTTATTTAATTTCTTCAGAATCTTCAACACTCTTCATGTCTTTAATGTCCATCTATGTATCTTCAGTAATTACTTTATAATTTGATCTTTAATGGAACTCTTAAATTGAAACACTCAACAAGCACGTGAGTTCCATAAAAAATATCAATTTTTAATTGTCTATCAAAATTTCGGGATCAACAGTTGATTTTCATGAAATAATTATGATCATATACTATGTGAAAATCAGGCTAAATACATGTCTATGTGCTATTTGTGGAATGATTGAATGTATATATTAAAAAGGTTAAAATTCTACTGAGTTTTGACTCATAACCCCACAGTATTTCTTGAATGGTCAATGAAGATGGAGCTACACTTGAAATAATAATTAGATTTGGATTAGATTATGTAATATTTTTTATTTATTATCGTTGTTGTAAAATTAACTCGATTGATTGATAAATATATTTGTCGACCTAGTTTGTAAAAATTCTCAGATTTTTGTAAAATAAGATATTGGTTATTCAATTTTAATTTTAATTCTCTTTAGGAGAAATCACGTGGCGGCCCTTGAAAATTAAGTCATTACAGGAGAGGTAAATGACACATACCCTTTTTTGTTCCAATGTAAAATTGAGTCTTACAAATAATAAGATCTAACAATACCCAAAAAAAATCATTTTTTTTCTAGAACATTTAATTGTGTTCAATAAGTTTTTATCTACATATATCATGAATATTAGGGCATAAAGTGTAATTAATGCCTAATATCCTTGTACACAAAGTTGACAACTAGATTACAGGTGTATTGATGCGTATATGTGTACAAGTGGAGCACATTAATTCATGCATATGTGCAACGTTTTCGTATTACTGCATGTGTTCATGGTTTTATTTGAAGGGAAAGCCATTTGCAATTCAAAATCAAAGAAGTGAAAGAAAACTTAAAGTTTATAGCCATGGATTCTCAAGCAGCCGAGCTTCCTGCAATATATTTCACCGAGGAAAACCTGAAGGTTGGCACAAGTCAATGGCTATCATTATGTAAAGATGTCCGACGTGCTTTTGAGGAATTCGGATGCTTTGTGGCAGTCTGTCATCAATTTTCTTCCAAATTAATCTCTGAAGTCTTTGATGAACTGCAATCACTGTTTGACCTTCCCACTGAGACCAAAGTACAGAACACCTCTGATACGCCCTACTTTGGCTATCTAAGGAACCTGTCTCTTATGCCTCTCTATGAAAGCCTGGGCGTTGATGATGCCACGACTTTGGAAGCTGTTCAAGGCTTTACGGATCTTATGTGGCCCTCCGGAAACAACCATTTCTGGTATGTTCTCTAATATCAAGAAAGCACAACCATGGACACACATATCAGGTATGACACGAGAATACAATAAATTTAAAAAAAAAAGTAAAGATACGTTACAAGTAGAGATAGGATATGTCGATATATTATTATTTAGAACTAACAAATTTTAAGAACTATTATTATTTTAAAATAATAAATATATAAATAGATGAAAACGTATACATGTTAGATAAAGAATTTTAACTATTAAATAAATAAATAAATAGTAGAAACCAAATCCATGGAGGGAGGTAATTGCTGGGCAAGATATAATATACTTAATAAAATTAAGTATTTGTTAACATTTAAAAATTATTAAAAACAATAACGAGTAAAAAAATCATTACGATAATTATTATATATATAATAAATTAATATTATTAAAAAATTAAAGGTAATATAGGCAATTTCATCTTATAAGTGGGTGTGTTTTGAATTTTTTTTTAGATGTGAGGGATGTTAGTGATTTTACTTTTTTGCATTTTTTAGTCTTGGTTCATTTCCGAAACATGTCATGTGTCAACACGTGTCCGCAATGTGTCCCACTTGAAATTTAAATTTTTAATTCTCCAAGACATTCAAATACGTATCCCATATATGTCCCTATATGACATGCATATGGCAATCCTTCAACAAGTGTCCTTGGTTCCTATATCTAAATTGTAGTACAACAAACATCTTTAACAATGATTTCATACATCTTTAATATGTTAGATTATTAGGGTTATACTTTTAAACCATTAACTTTTGTTGTTTCTTGATTAGTGAGACTATTATTTCCTACACAAATAAAGTCTCAAAATTAGGTCAGTTGGTGAGCAGAATGGTATTCAAAAGTTATGGTGTCGACAAACACCATGATTCTCACATCAGATCAACCGGATACTTCCTTAGAGTCGCAAAATACAAAGAGCCCAAAGCAGGGGAAACTACCGCCGGTATAATGGATCACCGACAAGAACTTCATTAGCATACTTCACCATAATCAAGTTGACGGTTTGGAGGTGAAAACCAAGGATGGCAACTGGGTTTCAGTCAAGTTCCCTCCTTCGTCGTTTGTAGTCCTGGCAGGCGAAGTACTTTTGGTGAGTTATTTTAGATATTGATCTATATTAGTAGTACAAATTCTCATAGTTATTATGTATTGTATCTTATCATATCCTATTGTATCGGTCCTAAGAAAGCAGAAAGCAGAGGTCCTGAGCAAAATTTAAAAACGGACCCTTTCAATAAATTTTTAAATACTCAATTTTTTTTTAATAAAATTAAAATATGTAATGAAAAAATAATTAATATATTGATTGAACCAAAATTGATATTTTTATTTGGCATAACATTGCTAAAAATAGTTTGAAAAAAAAATATAGGGATCAATTTGAAATGAACCTCAACAATTTAGGGGTCCTAAGCGATTGCTTTGTTCGCCTTGTCCAAGGGTTGTCCATGCCCAAACTTACCCTTTTAGCCTATATATATATATATATATATATATATATATATATATATATATATATATATATATATATATATATATATTCTCAAACGATAAGATTATAAACCCATTCAATTGAGTAAAACCATTGGGGAAATGGTATTGTTTTTAGGGAAAATTCCACTTTTTATCATATTTTACTTCCATACAGTACAAAACTTAAACTAAATCCGTATGTTTTTCCCATAGAACTCGAAGCAAAAACTAGGATTTTATTTTGTTTTTCTTTTTAGTTTTTTCCATATATGGTGGCAGAGCCAAAAATTTATTACAAAAGGGGCACAAAAGTTATAAAATTTATTACGATTTAGAAAATGGTTTTTACTTTTAATAGAAAATTTTAAATAATACTACCAAATGAACAAATTTGCCGTCACACTATAACTAACTAATTTAATCTTTTTGAAAAATTTAGAATCTAAAATCTCTATTTATTTAACAAACTTAGACCTATTTCTAAAAAAAGGAAAATGAATAATTAAGGAAAAGTGACTTTTGTTCCATATCGAAATTCGAAAAATACATTTATAACTCTCAATCAAAATTTTACATAACATTGACGAAGTGCTAAAAGTCTAGATTAATAAATTTAATACAAATTACACAATATATATCATGGTAGTAATGAAAATGTTAAAAACTTGAGTCGGGTTCTGTGCCCATCCTGATAAAAAGGGTGGCTCCGCCCCTCATCCCATCCCATTATTATTCTCTCTGATCGGTCTACTTCATCCAAACAATCAAACGCAACCTTAAAAAATATGTAATTGATTTAAACTATGTTTAAAGTTAGGCTATGTTTAATAACCACTTAATTTATAAGTACTAAAAATTTAAGGACTTAATTTTAAGTGTTGAAAATATCAGAAGAATTTTTCATAAAATTGTGCTGAAAATTTAAGTGCTGATTTTTTTTATTTTTTATTTTTTATAAGTACAAAATTTGTATGTTAAAAATTTTTTAATTTACATAACTACCTTTGAATTAAGATAATAATAAGAAGAAAATGAGAACAAAACAATAAAATTAAGTGCTTTTTTTTTAAAAAAAAATAAAAATATATTAAAATTAAAGGTAAAAAATTAACCCAAAAATATGTAAATATTATGTAGTTTGATTGCTTAAATTAAATTATAACAATAATTTAAATATAAAATAAACTTAAAACCCTAAATTAATCTAAAGTTAATGTAATTCTCATTAAATCTAATCCTAATTAAACCCTCGTAGGGGATCAAGGGTAAAACAATCAAAACATAATTTTTTTTAAGTGAAAAATACTGAAGGGCATTAAGCAAAATAAAATAAGTGAATGAGTCTTGACTTAATTTTTTACTCACATTTTGACTTAATTTTTAAGTTAACTTAATTATTTAAGTGATACTACTTACATTTATTAAATAAATTTAATTAATTAAGTGTTTCATATAATCAATTTTGAGCAATTTTTATTTATTTTTTATTAAACATGCACTTAGTAAAATTCTTTTCCAAAGTTAATATGTTGAGATTTTGAATAGGAAAAGTTTTTTTTTTTGGCTTAGGCATGGAGCAATGGCCGGGTACATTCACCAATACACAGGGTCACAATGAAGCAAAGGAAGGTTAGGTATTCTCTTAACCTATTTTCTTACCGCAGAGGGATGGTAGAAGTGCCTCAAGAACTTGTGGATGATGAGAAGTAGCCTTTGCAATTCAAGCCTTTTGATAATTTTGGATTACTTCATTTCTTTTACTCAAACAATGGCCAGCCACTTGAGAACCTGATGAAAGCCTATTGTGGTGTTTGAGGCAACATTGGGTTAGTTTTTTGAAACTTGAAAAAACAAACATTGTGTTTTGTTAGGGAACGATTGGTGGCTGCATATAAAGATTGTTAAATTCTATTTTTATTTCTAATCTCAAACCGCTTTCAATTTCTAAGATAGTGTTTGCTTGCACGGAATTGGGGTCTCGGAATTAAAATTAAAAGTAAATACATGAAAAAACTTAAAAATTTCAACGTGATTATTTCGAATTCTGATTTCAACACTTCAATTTCATACAACCAAACAGTAACTAAGGTTCCGTTTGATTAGTGTTTCCAACCCAACTCAACCCAAAAATTTTGAGATTGATGTTTGGAAATGCATTTGGCAAACACAAGACTCAACTCAATCCAATCTAAAAAATGAGAATTGATTCTCAAAATCTTAAAACAAATTTTTTTTTTTTTTTTTGCCCAACTCAACCCATCCAACTTTAGGGACACGCTTGTCATTTTTTTAAATGTTAGTGAGACCCATGTTCGAACTTCATCCCGCCTATTTTCGACACCCTTCATTTTTTGACTTTTCATTCGCCGAACTCGTCGTTCTCCTCCTACCCAAGCCATAGGGTACTGTCTGTTTGAAATCGTTCATCCTCCTCGCCAGTGTCTTCGCCGTTCTACTCCTACCCGTCGTCGTCTTCGCCGTCCACCTCCTCCTCACAATCATCTTCGCCGTCCTCACCATCATCATCGCCATCACTCATCGTTCATTGCCTCTCGCGAACAGATTGATTTAGATCGTTCATAGTTCATTGCTCAAATGGATCCCAATCCATCGAACAAATCGAACAGGGTTTCGAAGCTCAAATAGAACAAGTTTCGTTCATCATTCATCAATTTAGGGTTTGGTTCTTAAATTTGATTTAAGGTTCGATTTTGATTTCGTTACTGAAATCGATCACGACATCGATTTCGATTTCATTGCTCAAATCGATTTAGGGTTTAGTTCTTGATTTTGGTTTAGGGTTTGTTCTTGATTTTGGTTTAAAGTTCGTTCTTGATTGCTGAAATCAATTCTAGGATAATATAGTTACCAAACACGATTCTATTTCCAGGACACGAAAAAAAATTGTCGTTACGAAACGCAATTCTATTCCCAGAAGAAAACAAAATTCTCAATTTAACCCATCTCAGTTAACAAAAATGGGAATGACACCTAAGGTTTTTTTTTTTTGGATATTTGCGTTGACGGGATAAACCATTTTTGCATGATTTGTTTCTAAGTGTTTTTTTTTTTCTTTTTTTCTTTTTGGATACTTGTGTTGGAGCCACAAATAGTAACAAATTTCAAATTTTGTATGCGTACATCATCATCATTATTATTAATATTAATTTTTGAAGTTATGGCTTCTATATCTTTAGGGAAAAGTACATTTTAAACTCTCTAACTAATGACATGTTTCTATGTTGTCTAATAAATTTTTTCATTTCAGTTTAAACTCTCTAAGTATGCACTCAATTTTAAATGGTCTTTCTGTTCTATTTTCTATCAAATCTAATAGAAATGAGGAGTAAAATGGTCTTTTAATATTTTTTTTAGTTTTCCTTTTTCTTTTTTCTTTTTCTTCTTCACCTTTCTCTCTTCCTCCCTCCCTCCCTTCTTCCCTCCTGAGAGAGAGAGAGAGAGGTGAAGAAAAAAAAGAAAAAAGAAAAAAATAATAATAATAAACCGTTTTACCTCTCCAGATTGAATGAAAAATGTAACATAAGGACTATTTAAAACTGAGTGTATAGTTAGAGGATTTAAACTAAAACGAAAAAATTTATCGGACTATATAAAAATATACCAATAGTTAAAAAGTTTAAAATGTATTTTGCCCATATTTTTAAGTAATAAAAAATTGCTTACAATAGTATAATAGGCTAAAAAAATATCCCTTCAACATATTATAATAAACCTGTGAGTATGTGCCATCTTATTTTATTTTATTAGTGTTTAAAATGACAAATGCATAAAAAATAGTGAAATATCAATATTTAACTAAGCACTGTTTGGTACATTCTACGAAATGATTTAACAATGGAGACTTATAATCAATCAGAAGTACAACAAAAATATGAGAGAGAGATAGACGGAGAGAGAGAGTGAGAACAAAATAGTAGACAAGAGACATAGCCCAAATGGTTGAACCAAAGTAATCCAAAAAATAAGATCAAGAAATGTGAACCTAAAATCTTGGATGTATTCTATAGAAATGGAAAGTACGTGCTCGACCTTTTCAAAATCTTCTCCTTTTGGGATGTCCACCGCTTAAAGGCGGAGACACAACTTCTTTGCCATGCAACGGATTGTCAATTTCTCAAGGCATTTTTCAAATTTCAACGCATCTGGAATCTCCTTGCACTCATAAATTAGTAGAAATTGAAGAAAGGACAAGGCTCCTTATTCCACCATCAACTTCTCAAGATTACCCAGTCCCATGAGCACTAGAAATTTGAGTTTTGGTAAACCTATAGCGAAGCATGTCATTTCCTCTCCTACATAAGCATTACTTAAATAGAGGTGGCATAGATTAGGAAACTTCTCCAATGTCTTCATCGAGTCCTTATTAACTTCACATCTCCAAAAACACTAATGTCGATATGGTGGGGGAGAAATGATTATTATCTGGTAACTTATATATAATCTCATCTATACTCAACAACTCAAGGCAGTAAATGTGTACCAGTTTTTTAAGGAGAGCAAGATGATCTTGTTTTTTACTCAAAGTTGTATTCAACATATAGCTACAATTGCTGGAGGCAACTTAGGGTGATGTTTCTACTACCACCATTCGTAAGGCAATCTACAATGCACTCTAGATCCTCCTATTTATCCCCACAGTTGCAGATAGTTTGTGCAACTTGGTGCATTTCAAAAGATTTTTTACATTACACTTAGTGTTATCAAATTCACGAATGTCTCCAAGTTCTTACAATCCAATCACAATTCATCACTAATTGTATAAAACTTTGAAGTTTTAATTGAATAATACAGGAAGAGATGTCTCAATTGTCCCATCTTTTGTAACAAATTTCTCATTACAAAACAACTACCAAAAGAAATACGCAAGTCTAGAGTTTTCAACTACTCTAAGTTATCGATGGATGATGGTATGACTGATCGCTAAAAAATAATACTTTTTTAATGGTACCGCAATACTAATGTAATACGAGTTCAAGTAGCATGTCGAACCACAGGGATCGATGTTGTAATTATTAATTTCTAATTATTTTTCTTCCTTTAATGAAAAAGAAGTTTGATTGAGTTTTGAGTTTTTAATATAAGAAAAAATAAATACTAAATCTATAAACAAAAATAAAATAGAGGACCGGGTTAGGAATTTTGGGTTACATAATTTGGGATTTGTGTTGTTTCTTGTATTTTCTTTTTAATTCGGATTTGAGCAAACGAATATTCCTAACTATAAGTCGAAACTACTTAGAAATATTAGTCTGATTATTCATTGGCATGATTTATCTTCGATATTTAATTCCTACGTTACTCTAATCTAGGATGAATTAAAATTAAGAACTAAACCATCCAAACTAATAATCAAATCTCAAGAATACTATTGTATGATCATTAGATCTAGATCACAGATATTAGATCTAATGTTCTAGCATAATTGAATTTCAAATAAAAAAAAATCTCTACAACAACACTTTGAAATTAAATCCAATCATAATTTAACCGAATCAAGAACGAAATTCCTCATCACACAATTATTACACATAATCCGAAATTAAATTTGTTGGCCCAAAGAGCTACCAAAGAGGGGGGGGGGGTAAACTAGATAGTTACAAAATTTAAACAATTAAGTCCTTTAAACAAATAACCAAATCGATTATTATATTGTTACGCAGCGAAAATGTGATTAACTAAGTGTACACCCAAACAATAGAAAATAAAACAATGCAGCACGTAACAATATATCCTAATTTAGTAAGCTTCTCTTACCTACATTCAGTTCCCCAAGCTCCAAGGAGATTCACAATCTACTAAACCTCTGATTCCTTTTCCTAGTAAGAACCAAACCCTTACAATCTCGATTTTTTTTACAGGCTCAGAATCAACCTTTACAATTATCTTTTTTATAAGCTTAGGAAGAACCCTATTTTTTTATCAGGTTCAAGACTAACCTAATTCTATTACATGAGTAATCAGAATCTAATCATTTTAACAGGTTAAAGATTAAACCTACCACTCTCTCAGCCTTTTACACTTATTATTTTCGTTGGTTTAGGAAGAACCTTTAAAATCATTCAATTTTATTATCGGAAGAATCAAAACCTAATTCTTTTCAAGGGAAAGTTTTTTGCAAGGCAAGATCAAACGCTAACCTTTTTCACAAGAAATAGATCGAAACCCTAGCTGCCCAGACTAAACACTGTTCTAAATGTGTCTAATCCTCTCAAACTTACAAAAAAAAAAAAAAAAAATCTAAATTTCTTCCCACAAGAAGCTTCTATCACCTTAATATAAATATACTCTATCAATGACCCGAATAATTACTGCGTGATAAATACAATGTGAGGCAACTAAAATCTAATTGAATAACAAAGTGGGTAGCACACAAGAAACACGTAATCAGATAATCAATCAAAAAATCGTTTAAAAGATTTTCAGGACTTTAAGTTCAACCCTTACAATCACTCAATTCTATAACTGGAAGAATCAAAATCCAGTTCCTTTCGTGGGAAAAGAATAATCTAACTTTTTTGTAGGACAAAGATCAAATCCTAACTTTTTTCATAGAAAAAAGTTCGAAACCCTAGTTACCCTGACTAGATATCGTCCCAAACATGTCTAATCATCTCAAACTCACAAATACAAAAAACAAATTGTAAGTTTATTCCCATAAGGAGTTTCTACCTCCTCAATACAAATATACTCGATTAATTACCCGAATAATCACTACGTGATTGATACAATGTGAGATAAGTAAAATATGATTAAATAATAAAGTGGATAGTACACCAAAAGCACGTAGCCAGATAATTAATCAAAAAATCGTTTAAAATATTTCCAGGACTTTAAGTTCAAAATGATTTTCTAAATAATCCTAAACCAAGCAAGTAATATATATATATATATATATATATATATATATATATATATATATATATATATATATATATATATATATATATATATATATATATATATATATATATATATATCTTCGAAAGAAAATAAAAAGATTTGGAAGGATCTCATCGCGAAACATCGAAAACAAGAATGATTTTGCAATTCGAACTCAAACCGGTGATGCCAATTGCAAGTACTTTAGATCAAGAACTTGAATATAATCTCTCGTAGAAATCTCAGCAATAATATCACTCTTATAAAATCTCAAAACTAATATTCTTAATGTATCCAATCTCATTCCCACAGGTCTTACTAAATAAACCTAGAACTAATTCTCCAACGGCTAGTTTTTAAAAGATATGTCATAAAATGATATTCTAACACCTCATATAACATATCCTATCAGTTTAGGTATGTTTCATTTAAAAATACTCTTTGAAATACACATTTAGGTCGATAAATTTTTTCTCAATTTAAAACCATAAGAATAGGAAGTATTAAATCATTTAAATTAGGAAAATCTCAAAATATGTTGACCAAATCAATTCTCTCATAATAAGTCATACATATTTGAATATTAATCGAATCCCTCAAATCTCTCTCTTGGAATCATGAAAAACAAATAGTTTTTACCAAGAAACCAAATCAGTCAAAATATTGACTGAGACAGTCAGTTGATCGACCACTACCATTCGGTCGACCGCCTTGTGCTAAGGCTGAAATAGCCGTTAGCCTTACACCCAATCGATTGACCAACCCACCAAGTCGGTTGACCAACTCGATCAGTGGGCTTCCAATTTTTTCCATTTTATCTACTGACTCATTCGGTTGATCAACTCGATCAGTATGCTCACTTCCTTATCCATTTCAGCTATTATTTCAAAAGGTTGACTGATTTATTTTCTCAGTTGACCAATTACATCAATCGGACTCTATTCTCATTGTTTTGATATGTCGACTGACCACTTTTTTCAGTTGATTGAATTGACCTAAAAACATAACATTTTATACTTTAAAACACATTTTTCAATTAAGTCATTTATCAAAATTGTTTCACATAAGGAGCATATAACATATCTTATTTTAGGATCATAAACTTATCATTTTTTATCAAGACACACATAAGATTAATCTGTTTTAAGTGTCGTACGTAATCCTAATACGAGTTGCATTAATAGTATATAAGTAAAGAGTTATTTTCACCTAATTTTCTTCAGCTTCTTCGAAACTCTTCACGTCTTCATCATGTCCATCTTGCACCCTTTATATTTTTTTCGACACATCTTCTTTTTAATCAAACATATGGAACTATAAATCTGAAACACTCAATAAAATCATTAGTTCCACCAAAAATATCATTACTTAATTGCTCATCCAAACCTTACATTCAACAAAATTAAAAGTACAATTTTACATTAATCCAAAAATACTTACCTTAATTCTAACCTGGATGAAGGGGACTAGCCGTTCATGGAAGCTATTCTTCTCAAGAAGATGTCCAACAATTGCTCCACCAAGAACTCGATGCCAAAATCCAACAGCCGAAGGAAAAAAAAAAGTAAAGAAAGAAAAATCCCTAACCTACTACTGAAGCAAGGCTAAAAAGAAAGAAAAAAAAGGTGAAAAAAAAAATCCTAATTTACATTAATCCAAAAATACTTACCTTAATTCTAACCTGGATGAAGGGGACTAGCCATTCATGGAGGTTATTCTTTTCAAGAAGATGTCCAACAATTGCTCTACCAAGAACTCGATGCCAAAATCCAACAGCCAAAGGAAAAAAAAAAAAGTAAAGAAAGAAAAACCCCTAACCTACAATCGAAGCAAGGCTGAAAAGAAAAAAAGGTGAAAAAAAAATCCTAATTTACTGCCTCCAAAATGAAACTAAGAAGAAAGCTAAATAAATACTAAGAAGGAACAGTCCAAAACACATTGTTGTCTAAATAATGTGTGTGTTTTTTATACAATTCTTCAAATCTACAAAAACAAATAAAATAAATCAATTATACTAATTTAATTTATTTTAAAGATTAACAAAACTTAGATTGTTGGTTTTAGATCGCGTAAAATGTGGCCCGATCACACCCCCAAATTTAAATTTTGCTAATTCTCGAGCAATACAAAAGATACTAATTAAATGAAGAAGCCATTTTCGTAGGGAACACGATTGCGTTTAGCGCATGTAACAAGTCTTTAAATCCCTAGGTCACCCCTAGTGAACGAGTTTTAGTCCTATAAGGGTTTACAGTGATGATAGTCATAAACATCTCAAGTTTTTATTGTTATTTGTATTCTTCACAAAATATTTTGTCAATCATTTCCAATGCTAGCACATCAAATCAAAAACGTAAATTAGTCATTGATTTCCTGGCATTTGACTTCTAACAATATTCATTTTTGCACCCACAACATACACATGATTTTCGCTTGTAATGAATTTAGTACAAAGTCATTAGTCACCTTAATTTCAACAATCAAATAATGCTTCCCTAGAAATTTTTATTTTTTATTTTTTATTTTTTTAAAATATATCTCGATTTTATTTTTTTGGACATATTACAGTTTTGGTCCTCGTATTTGCATGCGTTTTTTTTCATTTGGCCCTTTAATTTTATTTTATTTTTGTCAAAGTAATTGCAATCATTTTTTTAAGTGGTCTTTCTATAAAAAAACAATAAGCGTTAATTGTGACAAATTTGAAATATGTAAGTTGCACATGCAAACTTCAGGGGTAGAAAAGTAATTTTCTTTTTGACAAGTTATAGTTTTGGTCCTCGTATTTGCACTTGTTTTTCTATTTGGCCCTCCATTATTTTTTTTTGTTAAAGAGGTCCTCGTATTTACAGCCGTTTTTTTAAATGTCCTTTCCATAAAAAATAGGCGTTAATTGTGATGGATTTGAGGCATGTTACTTGCACAACCAAACTACAGGGGTCGAAAAGTGATTTTTTTTTTTTTCAATTTTTTCCTTTTTCTTTTTCTTTTGAGGCATGTGAATGTCGTTCCCCTGAAGAGAAGAAGATGGTGGCCAGCGATGGTGAGGGATGAAGAATGTTAATGTTGTTGGAAAAGAAAAAGAAAAAAAGCAAAAAGAAAAAGAAATAAAAAATATTTTTCTACCCCTGAAGTTATGTGCAAGTCACATGCCTCAAATCCATCACAATTAGCACCCATTTTTTTATGAAAGGGCCACTTAAAAATATAGTTGCAAATACGAGGGCCACTTTGACAAAAAAAAAAATTGCAAGGCCAAATAAAAAATACATGCAAATACAAGGACCAAAGCTGTAATTTGCCCAAAAAATTACTTTTCTACCCCTGAAGTTTGCATGTGCAAGTCACATGCCTCAAATCCATCACAAGTAACACCTATTTTTTACAGAAGGGTCACTTGAAAAAATGTCTGCAAATACGAAGACCACTTTGACAACACAAAAATTAGAGGGCCAAATGGGAAAACACGTGCAAATACGAGAATCAAAACTGTAATTTTCCCTATTTCTTTTAATTAAGTGATGTGTGTAATGCTAACCTCACTAGGTTTTCTAAGATGTCTGTGTAGCGAGTATTGGGCCAATGATCCCAATTCAGTTAGCACGGGGCATTAGATGTTAAGACACCATTCAGGTTTACAACTCGAACATCTTAGGTTTCGAGGTTGACGAGTCACTTATTTTCTTAACAAATCATTTCCCTTCTTTTGACGCGAACACTCAAAACTTACTAAGACAAGAAGCCCAAGTACTCAGCGAAAGTTCATCATTAAGATATAAAATCATTCTTATTAACACAATTTATATATATATATATACATATATATATATATATATATATATATAGTAATAATACTCTAGGGGTAAGTTATTATCATGTCAAAACTCAACAAACCAGTACATATATTAAGTTTAAAATAAATAAAAGTCAAGATGCATGTGAAGATCGAAAAATGATATACTTTTAGAAATCAGTGCTACACTCCAATGACTATTGAGCTAACTCAAATTTGTATCCGACGGACGTGTTTTCATAGGATAGATTGACAATATTACAGTATGGAATAAAAATGAATACAAGCATTTACCCCCCCAAACCTAAATCTAGCATTGTACTCAATGATAAAAGCACACAAGATTGTAAGAGAAGAAGCAATAGCACATGGTTTATTGGCAAAAATACTAAACTTGATGGCGTGGAACACGCCCCCAAGCCTATGCATTTGCACTATCCAAATAATCAAAAAAATTGATGAGTTAAATAAATTAGTCAATCAATTTAATCCTTACCAAGTTGCATTTATTTTTTTTATTTTTTTTTATTTTATGTTTTTTATGCGTGTGTTACCTCCCATTTAGCGTTAAATTTAGCGTCTTCGGCCAAACAATGAGTGTCTTAAACCCCCTCTATCCGTAGTGGATTAACCCGCTTCTCACCTTCTTTTGAGTTATTCTTTAGTCGGTGAATGTTGAGTAGCAGGTGACACTCATATTTCTCAACTTCTTTCTCGGATCAAATCTCATTTCTTTCCGATGGGACTTACTTAGTGGTTTTTTTATTAAGACCCCCAAGAGAAGTTGAGTTTCGTTAATGCACCGAATATGACAAAAATCATTTGTGATCAAGGTTGACGGTTGGTCCACCGCATAAAAAATATATACCTTAATTTTGGGATGCGGTGGCATGGGTATAATAGATGTTTCAATCAAAGGAAGATTATTTAAATGTGTCCTTGATGATTGAATCTCACATTCCTTATAAGTTTCCACCCTAACCTCATCCATGTACGTAATTTCAACTTCTAAGCTCATCCTCTCACATTCACTCTCGTATTCCACTTTCTTCTCTGTCTCACTAAACAGTGATAGTTGAGCCAAGCACAGCTCAAGCTCGGGATCATATCATTGGGGTTCTTCACCAGTTTCGCTCGGTTGTGGTTCTTTTGACAATTCTCTTTTTTCACTCTCGTGTTCTAGATCACTCTCCTCAATACTTACCCAATTGTCAACATCCAAACAACTATTTGCAGTTTCCTCATTTAATAGTTCAACAATTCCCCTGACTTGGGCTTCTAGTCAGTCTATCCTTTCGATTTGCTCTTCTAAGGTTGTAAGGACTTGTTCTTATACGAGTTTAAGGATCTGTTGCAGCTCAATGGATTGAGCATTCATATCCTCTTGGAAAAACAATGGTTGACATTGGGATTGATAGTAGGATTGATCGTAAAAAAAACGACCATGAAGGCTCACTATAATATTGTTGATCCCATCTATAATTATTTGAGTATTGATTATACTTGGGTGGCAGATAATTTGGATCAGAATAAGTATTATTATAGGGATATGTGCGTTTTTGGTAATTATAAGGACATTGATTGGTGAAATAGTTAGAATTTTGGTATACCATACATGAGTTTGGATCAGGTTGTGATCTAAAGAGATTAGAATATTTAAGTGCCACAATTGAGGTGGCTAATCTCTCAAGGTTATAATCCATCTATCCTAGACTGATTATTTATTGACATAATTTATCTTTGGTATTTTCTTACGTTACTCTAATCTAGGGTTTGTTAAAATTTAGACATAAACTATCCAAACCAATAATTAAATTCCAAGAGTACTATTGTATGATCGATAGATTTAGAGCACAGTAACTAGATCTAACATTTTAACAGTAATTGAATTTCAAATCAAAATCTCTACAAGAACATTTTGAAATTAAATTCAATCACAATTGAACCGAATCAAGAATAAAATTCCTCATTGCACAATTGTCGCAATTAAATTAAAAGTACAATATTACATTAATCCAAAAATACTTACCATAATTCTAACCTGGATGAAAGAGACTAGCCGTTCATTGTGATTATTCTTCTTAAGAAGATGTCTAACAATTACTCCACAAAGAACTCACTGCCAAAATCCAACAGCCAAAGGAAAAAATGAAGAAAAATAAAGAAAAAAAAAACAACCTACTGCCGAAGCAAGGCTGATATATATATATATATATATATATATATATATATATATATATATATATATATATATATATAACCTACTACCCCCAAAATGAAACTAAGAAGAAAGCTAAAATAAATACAAAGAAGGAACAGTCTAAAGCACACTGCTACGCAAGAAAGAAAATAAATAAAGAAGGGAAAAAAAATAAGGAAAAAAACTAAATGGCAAAAGAAAAATTTGGTCTCTCCTAAATGTCAAAACTTATTCCTTTTGAGAGTAATGGCCTTAAATGGCCCTTTGTAACGGTCAAGACAGTCCATAAATTGGTTTCTTGACGAGGCGTGTGCGCGATGCGGGCACACCACATTTGACAAACACACACGGTCAAATTTGAACATTTGTATCTGTCTCATACGAACTTCAGTTTTGCCATATGATCAGGCATTGGAAAGATTAGAGAGTTCAGTTTCATATGAGACTTGTTTCACTCCAAAATTCCAACTGTGAAATTATTTATGACCAAAAGAGTGGACATATGTCTTCATTATAGTGTCATAAACCGCGACTTCTATCCGGTTGATTATTTTCTAGCGCATTTTATTTCCAAATAGTGTGTTTTTTATTCAATTCTTCAAATCTATAAAAACAAATAAAATAAATCAATTATAATAATTTAGTTTATTTAAAAGATTAACAAAATTTAGATTGTTGGTTTTGGATTATGTAAAATATTGCGCGATCAATGGCCTTAACCATAGAAGGTCTTAGACTCAAGTACCTCAAATAGATAAGACCTCAAATGAATAAGCTTGTCAATTTCCTAATTAATTAAACTTTTATGTTTAAAGTTCAACCCTTCAAGATCTAAAACTCTAAGAAATTTCAAGTTTCCCAAATTATAATTGAGTCTAGTCCATCTACAATTATAATGTAGAGTCAGTGATCAAAGGTATCAGTTTCTTGTTCTAATTTGGCTACAGTTACATCATTCATACAAGTGATGACCAATCTACGTGAAGGAGAACATTTCTCAAGCTTGGCATCATTATTTTTGACCACGTAGTCAAAAATGTTTTGCTCCTTGAATTTTGACAAGAAGAAGTCTCTCATGAGATAATGAAGATGGCAAAATTTAAGAGTTATATCTCCAGTATTCCATAATCGACCAGTCCATGGACCAGGCTTTTGCAACGATATCAATGCCCATTTGTGCCAATTCATGAAAGTAACATTCAACCACATATGTCATTGCTTCATTTTCAACTCTGTCTCTTGACAATACCAAACTTTTAGCTATCAACAAATGACAATTTCTTCACTTCTACCTCTGATTCCTCCAGGAAAGTGCCCAGATATAAAGCGTGCTTTCAACTAATATGGTAAGTCAAAATAACTTAAAGCCAACAACATTTCTATGTCATGTCGTTTTCCAATTTTTTTGCTTTCAATATTCTCACATGCTTTCTTCCATTCTCTACCCGTTTTTTTTTGCCACCAATATTCCTCCAAGCACAAGGATACCCAATGGCGAACCCTCACAATGTCTAAGCATTTTTCTCCCTAAAATTTATTTTTCTTCATATTCATTAGCCTCTACAAAATCACAACATTAATCTAAATTACACCAAAATGATAGTATGTCTTAAATATTATGCCAAACTTCAAAGGAGGTAAATGATATTTTCTCAATAATTTAATAAATTTTAGCAAATTGTTTATAATACACAATAAGATTTAATATAAGAGACGAGCGTCCTATTCTAGAATAAAGAGAGATAAAATGGGGAAAAGATAAGAAAAGGCAAAAAATAATTGAAAAAACAAACGATATAAAATGTCAAACTTGTGTGGAAAACGTCAAATAAATTGAAATGAAAAAAAAAAAATAAAGATTGGGAAAGACGGAAAGAAAAAAATGGTGTCACTTTGTTTAATTCCATGGGTTTATTCATGTGTGGAAACTAAAAAAGAGGTATAAATCTAATTTAGGGTTCACCAATGCTATTGACAACCATTTAATTAACAACCATAATGTGCTAAATATTTCTCTATACGAGGGATTTGTAAATGATAGGATTTCAAAATCTTAGAGTTTGAAATCCCATCATTTTCAAATTCTTTATTTGGATAACTATTTTAGGCAGCTACGGGGTGATGGCGGTTGCGAGTGGAGGCAGTGGTAGTCGGTGGTGGTAGGGTGATGGCGGCGACAACTGGTGGTGGTCGGCAGTGGCGACTAAACTAAGGTGGCATTTGATCAATTGTTCTCCTTTTCTATTTCTACTCCCAATAAACGGAGATAGGAATTATGTTTCTGTTCTAGAGTATTTTGGGAATAGAAACATGTTTGGTAATAACTATCATTCTGAAATTATTTCTTTTAATTTATGAGAACAGCTATAAGACCAGAGTTTCTGTATGGTTCAAAATGTTGGGCAATAAAAATGAATCATGTCCAAAAAATTAGGGTGACAAAAATGAGAATGTTGCGGTGGATGAGTGGAAAGGACGAGAATAGATAAAATTAAGATTGAAACTATTAGAGAGAATTTATTAATAACACTCATTGAAAAGAAAATTAGATAAAATCTTTTACGATGGATTGGGCATGTGCATAGAAGATCTATAGAAGCACTAGCGAGAAAATGTGATTTAATTCAAGTGCAGAGGACTACTAGAGAGAGATGTAAACCTAAGAGAACGTTAAACGAAACTATTAGAAATTATTTGATGACATTAAACCTGACGGATGGGATGACCCTTGATCAATCACTATGGCATAAATAGATTCATGTAGCCGACCCTATATAAGTGGAACAAAGGTTTAGTTGTTACTACTGTAATTTATGAGAACAACAACAAAGAAACATGTTTGGTTGCAAGATTTTTTTTTTCTTTAAATGTCTGACAATAGATATTTATATTTCTTAGCCAACATTTGTTTTTATTTGTTTTTATTTCTTTAACTATAAGATCGGGAAGGTGGTGGTGGCCGGCGTGGATGGTGGTGGCAGGGGGTCTCTCTCCCAAGGCAATCCATTTACATCATTTTGTGTCCTAATATCAAAACATTTCACTTTAAAGGGGCTTGAATTATAATTCTTCTTGTATTTACTACCCAAAATATTAAACAATATGGTTTGGGTTTATTATTGCCATGTAACCTATTTCTGTATTTTGCCTACCGAAAAATAATAAAAAATTGAGATAGGTTTCTAACATTAACAAGGGATGAATTACATGATGCATCTTCATTATAATGCACTTCATCTTCATTTAAATGCGTTTTTTTCTTCAACAACTCCCAACTTTCATCAACAGACAATCACCTTAGTTCAAGAAGGAAACTTTTTCGATCCATATACTCAGCCACAACTTTGTTTCAGGTGGTAAGAAAAATCTTGCTACCCTTCTTCCTAATCCGAAGTGCATGTTTTAGGAAGTCCCAAGCTTCCGTGGACCAAATGTCATCGATAACTATCAGACATTTATTATTCGTGAGGATGTTATTAAGCTACTCTTTTTTATGTCTACTCCTCTAAGCTTTCACAGGGAATTAATCTATTAATTATTATCATCTTCTCTTTATACTCAAAAACCCTCTCACTCAAACTACGTACGTTTAAGAATGAGCTACAACCTCACACGATACTAAAAATATTATTTTGCTCATAGAGCTTCTACTAACACTGATAAATATCAAATTCAAAGTTCAGCCAAATCTAAGTGTAATAAAATTGCACACAATTATAGGATATTCGATTTAAAAATTGTGTTCAGTATATCTGGATTTAAAACAATTTAGTACATATTCATATAGCCCAGATAAATCAAATTGTTTAACTCGTTATAAAAAGTAATTTCTAAGATTAATATCTACAATATTTTAAGAAAATAATTTTCAGAACCAAATTTTAATTATGATTTCTCAAGACAATATCTAATCAAATAATGTATCCAAGTATTCCACAGCATTGATCAGCAAGTAATTCACAAAGAGAATACAATATTAAAGAATGATCTCACCGGATATCGAGTAGAATGCTAATCAAAGCAAAATATCCTGGTAATTCAGTCCAACTTCAAAAATTAAGAGTTTTTCCCATTGAAAAACTATCTCAGCTTTCAATCAAGAGAACTAATGATTTTTTATTTATATTTTTTAGAATTTTAGCTTTCTCTTTTTCTCTCTCTTGAATATTTTTAAATTTCACACTTGAGATCTGAATAATTAATTGAAAAACGCAGCTAATATAAGCTTAAATTCTGAATAGTTCCAACTACAAGTTTTAGGTTGAATTTTCCTAGATTTTAGTCCAAACCCTAACCTTTTTTACCTTTCCTTTTCTCTACCAAATTCATTATATTTCAATAAGAATACAGCCAAAATATATTCCAAATTCATGTCTTTGATCAACTCATTTGACTGGCCAAAAATATAGGTTAAGTAGATTTTACTAATAAAAATAGGAAATAAAAAACATTAAGGACCAACATGGAATTTTGATAAAATCCTCATTTTCAAAAATATTTCTCACAAAAAAAATATATTTAATTATAATAAAAGAATATCATTTCAAAATGTTAAAAACTATTTTAGAAATATTTATTTTAAAAAACAATGCAAAAAGATGGATGTAAGGACATCTTTTACCAAAGAAAACATAGAGGAAGAGATTTACATGTATCAACCAGAGGGTTTCATAGATGAAAATGAAAGCCAGAATGTGTACAAGTCGTAAAAGTCCATTTATGGACTTTAGAAAACTTATAGAAGCTAGAACATCCGTTACAATGAAGCAATGAAATCATTTGATTACCTCCAAAACATTAATAAACATGTGTGTACAACAAAATAGATGGAAATGCCATTTGTTTCCTGGTGTGATACATCCACAATATCCTACTGATTGGGAATAATTTAGCGATGTTATCAAGTACAAAAGTATGCATTTTTCAAACTTTCTCCATTAAGAATTCTGGAGAAACATACTATATATTGGGTATAAAGGTATATAGAGATAGATCTAAAAGGATGTTGGGTTTATCCCAATCCGGGCACATAGACAAATGGTTGGAATGATTCTGCAAGGAGAATTCCACAAAGAGTTATCTACCAGTTCAATATGGAGTTCATCTCTCGGAAAATAAGTCCTTATTCTTCTAAATAGAATGTTGTGATTAGTAGGATTTTAAATATGCTTCGACAATTAGAAGTCTCATATACGCAATGCTACGTACCAGACTCGATATCAGTTATGTTGTTGGATTAACCAAAAGGTATCAAGGGGATCCAGCTTTGAAACACTGAAAGGTTGTGAAATGAATCCTCAACTACTTGAGAAACACTAAGGACAAATTTCTAGTCTATGGATGAGTGGAACTAAGGGTTGATGGTTATATTGATTTGGAGTTCCATCCAATGTGGATGATCAAAAGTTAACTTCGAGATATGTATTTATACTGACTAGTGGGCCCATTAACTAGAAGAGTTGCCAGCAAACTACAACTGCATATTCCACTATTGATGCCAAGTGCATTGTTGCTTCCTGTTGATTATAAGATTTTGATGAACAATTAAATGTTGATATTTTTGTAGAACTAACGTGTTTATTGAATGTTTTAGTTTAAAGAGTTCCAAACAGTATCATAAAGTAATTGTAAATGATGCAGAGACAATGTAAAGATAATAACATCATAAAGGAATCGTGAAGGATGCAGAGATGGATACTAAAAGATTAAAGATTCTCAAGAATTTAGGTGAAAACAACTCTAATATATTTTTACTCTTAATGTATCCCGATTAGGATTACACACGATACAAAATATTTTTACAATTATGTGTGTTTTTTATAAGATCCTAATTAGCTAACATATTTGCTCATATGTGTAATTGAAGAAAAAACATTGATTTAAGAAAGATAATTAATTAAAATTGAATTTAAGTTATGGTTGAGTTAACCAAGAAAAAAAATCGGTTAAAAGGACAAAAACATCGAAGAAAATAGATTAAAATTGAATTAAGGAAGGATTACAGCAGGGACTGGTCGACTGATAGTGTTTGAGCTGTCGACTTGTGAAAATTAGCTAAAGTCCCTGAATCTTCCGGTCAACAAGTAGGTCGACCTATAGCCAGAAGATGAATTCTCTGAATCGTTAGGTCAACAGAGAGGTCGACCTATGAATGTCTTTGAATTGTCCGGTCGACAAATAGATAAGTAGCGGTCGACTTATGGGTGAGAAGTTTTTGCTTGGCTAGTATCATGTATCGATTGGTCGACCGATGGGTAGAGGCCGGTCAACCGACCATGCTGTTTCAGGTTTTGTGAAATTTCAGGATTTATTCAAAAACTAGCCGTTATTTGTTTACTTGATTGAGAGATATTAGGGATATGGATATATTTAAGATATGATACTCCTATTTGAATATCCATATAGATTTGGTACATGAAATTAAAGTGTTTCTCAAATTGATCATTTTAATACTTCCTATCTTATCGATTTGTGTTTAAAAATTCTTTGAGGGATTAAATAGAATGTTTTGACAGCAATAATTAAGTCAAATATACTAGGATTGAAACGAATCAATATATGGGGTCTATAGGTGATTATAAATAGCATATCTTGTGAAAACTAGCCGTTATAGGGCTTGTTTTAAGTGGCTTTATATATACCTGCGGATTTCACATAATAAATAAATAAATAAGATATCAAGAACTAAGTGTTCGTGAGCCATTCTGAGAGTTATCATTCTATCAAGAACCTTGAGTTCATGAGCTTTCTAAGAGTCATTCTTCTGAGATTATACAAAGAAATTAATTGTGAGATTTTTCTTGAACAAAAGTGTCGTGAATTTTGGTGTCACCAATCTAAGTTTTGTCACGATTCAATCTTCATTCTTTATGTGATATTCTGGTGAGATTGTTCCGAACTTTAATTCTTTGTTGTGATTAAATATTATTTTGCTTGCTTGGATTTTTAGATATTGTGAAATTGTTTTCTGAATTTTAAATTGCATAAAAATATTTTAAAACGATTTTTGGTAAAAAGTTGATTACGTATTTATTTGTGTGCTACTCATATCTATTATAATCAAATTTTTATGTTTTTCTATTGAGATCATCCCAAGCATATTTTTAATTGAGTTTATTGTTATTATTACTTGTTTGGTTAATTGATTGTATGAGAAATTGTTTTTGAACTTTAAAAGTATAAAAAAATCTTTTAAAACGATTTGTGTGATAATCTGATTACGTACTTCATTTTGTGCTACCCGCATTAATTTTATAATCATATTTATATTTTCCTCATTTAATTCTATCACTAGAAATCAAGACATTAATTGAGTTTAAATTGATTTGAGGTAGTAGAAGCTTCGAGTGGGAAGAATTTATCATTTTATTGTAATTGATGAGTTGTGTGTCGAATTAGATACTATGGTGAATGTCTAATCAATGGTAGTTGGTTTCAATCTCTTTCAGTAAAGAGATTGAGGTTTTGATATTTACCTAGAGTATAAAAAGATTAGGTGTTAATTCTTCCTTGATAGAATTAATTTGAGTAAATTTGTAATGGTTCAATCCTTACCGGGTAAAAGGATACTTGGAGTGATTGTGAGGTTTAATTCTTAACCTAAAGTATAAAAGAATTAGGTTTGATCATTAGCCTGTGAAATTATTAGGTTAGTCTTGAACCTGAAAAAAGATAAAGTTATTCTTGAACCTGAGAAAAAGAAGTTGTAAATGTTGATTTTGAGCATGTGAAAATAATCATTGTGTAAAGGTTTGATTCCTACCTATTTAAATGAATCTTAGTAATTAGTGGGTGCGAATCTCTGTAGGGCTCGGAGAACTGGATTAGCTAAGATTAACGTGGTGAACCAAGATATATCGGTGTGTACTGCATTCCTTATTTCTTTTACTTTATTTTGTGTTGTTTGGATGTGAACCTAGAGCTTATAACTCTTATTCGCTACTATAAAGAGATAATAATTAATTTAGGATAAATTGATTAATTGATTAAATTAATTGAAAATTCAAGTGCTATAAGGATAATAATTAATTTAGAGTAAAAATTAATTATTTAATTTTTTAAGTATTTTATTTGGATTAATTTTTATCTACCCAATTCACCTCCACTCTTGGGTAGTTCACTGGACCAACAATTCCAATGTAGCCAAGGTAGATCATGTTGAAAAAATGGGTATTAGATAATGTATTGATTGGCTATAGTGCTAATTGGAGATTGTTGGATGTAAATCCTATAGTCAATCTTGTCATCTTACATTTGTGGTGTTTATCTATAAAACATTTCGATTTCAAGTATAAATAAAAGGTATATTGACATCATTATTTAATTGTATCAATATTGTTATGGGCCTTGGATATTAAGTTGAATTCTTAATTCTCTAATGTGATAAAAACGTGGAGACCAAAAATATTTGGTAGCTTGTATTCTTAAATGTTCATAATCTGTATGAGATTGTTTAAAATTAGTTTTCAACGATCTAGGCTACCTTATTCTGTTATTTTTTCTTATAGTTGCAAAAAGAAAGAGGGATGTAGAAAAATATGGAAATACCACCATTTCATAACCCCCAAATTAATGGAATTCGTTCAATTTTCGTAATAAAAAATTTGATTGGATCAAATTGAAGAAGAATTATAATATAAGGGATCAAATGTGCTATTTTTAAAAATCTCATGGTCCATTTAAAAAATTCACTCAAACTTAAACAAGAGAAATTAACAAAAATAACCTATAATAATGGTATTTCATTTGATTTCGTTAATGATATTTGAAACGGGATTAGATTTGAACCAAAAAAAAAACTTGGGCGGCGTGCAACTTTGTAAATCTCAAAAACTACATAAACACCCGCCCCAAACTTTGGGGACCAAAAATGTAATTTTCTATTAAATAGAATAACTTATATTTAAATAGTATAAGTTATTCTATTTAATTTTTATATTTTTCATAATTAATAATTTAATTTAATAAAAAATAAATACTTTATATTAACAAATCTAACTAACTAAAATTAAAAGTAAAAATATTTTTTATTAATATTAAATTTAATATGTATTTCCGTAAATAATTCTTAAAATATGTTAAACGAAATATAGTCCATCCTATTTTATTATATAGATTTATTATATAGATTAATAAAAATTAATTTATAAATATATTATTTCATCTTTACACTCGTTTATGTGATTTTTAATAATATATTTATTTTTAGTATTTATAAAAATTTATTTCTCAAGGAAGAAAATGTATAGTCGGACAACATGCCGGTTGAATAAGTCGCGTCATGACCGGATCCAGAAAGAGAACCGGATTTGTTCTTAAAAAAAAAAAAGAACCGGTAAAATGTTCAGGGTTCAGTTGAATCGGACCGTTTTGTCGACGATAATAGGCTCTAATCTTTTTCAATCGAAGCACCAAAACAAACTCTTTGCTAGCCGGTGCTTCCTCTCGACGACGAGCGGCGAAGACGACGGGATCTCCTCAAGATCAGAAATCTATTTCCTTATTTCCAGGTCATATGCCTCTCTCTGTGTTTGTTATCGCTTCATTCTCATCTTTTCCATTTTCTTTTTTTTTTCTTTTTGTTAAATGACTCTGAATTGAGTTTGTTTTTATCTGAAATTTATTTGTTTTTAGTGATTATGAAACTGTGTCATCGTTACAATTGGCTCCGATTAAGGTTTATCCACAAAATGAACAGCTCAAATCATATGCAAATGAAATTTTGTTCAAATTGATCAGTATATGGTTTCTTCGGGCAAGGGGATGAAACAGATGCCTTTTTTCTTGAGGGAATCATACTGAATACGTATAGGTGTTTGTTTCGTTTTTTTCTTTATTGCATTGTTGAAATAGACCATCACTAGAGAGTCTGCTACTACTGAATATCTAGCATAAATCCATTTTCAGCAGTCCATTCCCCATCCATCCATTTGGGAAGTCTGATTTCTCCAAGTGATTGCTTTTACCACTATCTTATAATTATATATATACACTAGCCTCCAGGGCACATGCGTGTGCTAACTCGATACATTATTACCCAACTTGATGCATGTTTAACTCAATTTTTAATATTCAACTTTCCGCAGACTTTTAGGTTGCGTTTGGGTAAGGGATTTGTGAAATGAAGGGATTTTAAAATTCTGAATTTTAAAATCTGTTCATTTCATAAATTCATTGTTTGGATAATAGTTTGAGCTGAAGCATTTGAACGTGTAATTTCAACAAATTATGGGAACAAAACATAATAGAATAGAATTTATGGGAACAAAAACAGAAACCCACATACCAAACCCAAATCCAAGAACAAATTCAAGAAAAACCCTAACCCTAATCTGCAAACACAAGATGCCCTGATCGACCGACGTTCGATTTCGAAGACGAAATCGTCGTTCGAAATGGAGTCGAAACCCTAATCTGCAAACACAACCTTCACAAATTGACGTTCGATTTCGATTTCGAAGACGAAATCGTTGTTTGAAATGGAGTCGGACCCTAATCTGCTTCGATTTCAAAGACGAAATCGAAATCGTCATTCGATTTTGATTTCGATTTCGAAATCGAAATCGTTTTTGCAATCGATTTCGATTTCGAAGACGAAATCGTCGTCGAAATCGTCTTCGAAGGCCCTAGACGACAATGAGCTCGGACGATGGCCAACCTCCGAAGCAGAAGATGATTAGCGAAGAAGACGAAGCAGCAGAAAAACGACACAGGCGAACGAAGCAGAAGACGATTAGCGAAGAAGACGACGCAGAAGAACAAGAACGAAGGAGAACGACACAGACAAACGAGAAGAGCGAAACGGTGATGGAAGGATTTCACAAATTCAACCTCTCTCAAAATCATTTCAAAATCCCTCCATTCACCCAAAAAAGAATTTCACAAATTCTTTCTCCTATTACCCAAATAAAGGATTTACCAAAAGTGTATTTCAAAATCCCATAACCAATTGAAATTCCTCTTACAAATCCTTCATCCAAACGCAACCTTAATATTAATTTTGCACAGTGGGAAAGGGGATAGTAAAAGTGAAAAATATAAATATGGAGATGGAGTGATTAATGTTTCTTGAAATGGGCATGACAGATGGTTTTGAGAAAATGAAAACGCAAAATTATAAATAAAATAAAGACAAAAACAGGTGTAAGAAATGCCTACTTTTTTTTTTTTTTTTAAATTTCTAATTGCTTTGCTTTGTAATACTTGTCAGAGACTTGTTTTTACAGTTTTGGAAGGGTTCTTCATCTCTTTCCAATTTTTCCAATTTTGTTTGGCAATAAAACAACATCGGAGTGGTGATTCTAGGAGTGGCCTACTGGTAAGGCTTGCTCCCCCTAGAAAAGTGGTGGAGGGTTCGAATCTTACCAAGTGCGTGAGTGAAAAAAAAATACCAAGCAAAATAAAAATAAAAAGAATGGTGAAGAAAGATGGAAATTGATTTTTGATTGGTATGATCATGGGGGTGTACATTGGAGTTGGAGAGTACATAAAACTACCAAAAAAACGCAGAAGAAGTTATGAAAGTGTTCCACCAAATTTGTAACCGCTAAAAGGGGTTTTGGCTTCACACACACACATATAGCGTTTGTGAGCGTGTGTGTAATGTTTTGTAATTTATACTTTTTTTAATTATTCGGGAGGCTATTTAGTAGTGGGTTGTTTTTCTTTTTTGGAATTAATTGCCTTAATGTTTTATGGATTAAACCATGACTTTGTGGTTTTAGATATCCTAGAACATACACGCGTAAATTTTGTGTTTGATTTCTAAAACTGGCAAAAATGTGACGACTAAAAATTTGAAACATAAAAAACAGAAATTATAAAGGAAATGGAGGGAAATTGCATGCCCAAACAGAATACAGCTTTGTTTTCTTTTGGATCTCAAAATGTTTGAATTGCTATCTTATGGCTAGTTTTACTATTCATTGTTCACGTCCAAGCTTTTATATGCACGTTTTCATGAATTTATGAGCTTAACATCGAAAAGGCCAGACAGGTGCCAAAAGCCCGGATCTTCTGGGAGAAAGGAAAGGAGGTTTTAGTACGGGAAAACAAGAAACTGAAGAAAGATGTCAGGAGAAGAGACCGTGAAGCATCTTGAGGATTGTTCAGTTGGAAAGTCAGTCTTCTTTTTTCTTTAGTTTCCCCTTTTTTTTGGCTAGTTTTCTATGTTTCTTTTGCATTTCAAACTATTCATCTATTGAGCAAATAGCTGATTTATATTTGCTGCACCTGAAAAATAATAACTTCGCGATATATATATATATATATATATATATATATATATATATATATATATATATATATATATATATATTATATACTGCTTGATCGATTGTTTTATTATTCTTGCTTGGATTGAGAGAAAGTAGAAAATAGGTTTTATCCATTTATTATAATTGTAAACAGAATGTTAAACCACTGCTATGTTCTATATGGAAATGTAACCATAGCACAATCTGGCACATAGCTGGCTCTTTAGTCTACGCCTTTGAAGCCAAGGCTTAGTAACCCATATTTCCTCAACATTCATTGCGCATAACCTTTGACTATTGAATCGGACAAAAAATATTAAAAATAAATAACTGATGTTTTTAACTAAGAAGCATTGACATGGATACAAAGAGATCCGGACACAGCGATGTGACATATTACAAGGATACGGAAAATTTATGAATAATACATAAATATAAACACATATTAGTTTAAAATCTTATAAAATATAAATATATAAACACATATATTAGTTTAAAATCGAAGAGGAAGAAAATGAAGAGAGGAAGAAATTTAAAGAGGGAGAATAAAAGAACCTATTGGAAGTTGCTACTGGTCATTTAGATCTTCTGAAGAGGCGGGGAGATTGTGGTTGAAAGAAGAGAGTCGTTGCATCAATGTGTATCGATTTAGGGATAAGTGATAACACAACTTTTGATTTAACTTGTTAAATTACATATTCTACCCCGTCAATTTCCAAATAACACATTAAAAGAAAAGGTGACCAAAAAATATTAGAAAAAAATATAAGAAATACTCCTTTCCATGTCTCGCATATCCTCCGCGTGTCCCAGATGTATCTATTCCGTATGTTAGCCATGTCCAACTACAATTTTAATATTAAAATAATGAAACATGGATTTTAGCTTGTCGGAAACATTTCCAACCATGTCCACGGCTTGTCCATGTCGGATACGTGTCCGACACGGAGTCTTTGCCTACCTAGCCTTGTTGGTGCTTCCTAGGTTTTTAAAATAATCAGAAATAAAATACAATTCACTAACCAACAAAAAATAAAATTGTTTATTTTGTATCAATGATCTACTCCTCTCTTTGTATAGTAGTATTAACCTCCTGCATTTGCAAATAATGATGATGATAATTCATTTTGGAACTTTAAAAAACATGACTAGTCTGTAATCAATGAGGCCTTCCTTTTTTGCATTTATTTTTCTTGAATTAGTAGAAATATATACTTAATCAAGCTGATCTCTCTCTCTCTCTCCCGCCCTCCCTCCTATATCCCATTTTTACTAGTATGCTTTTAGGTTTATGGTTGTGCTGCTAATCTCTCTCTCTCTATATATACTAAATGTGATCACCGGACAGTGCATTAGGGACATGGGTGTTCTCGGTTGCTGGCGCTTTGATTGCTATACCAGTGGGGATAAAGAGAAAATCGTATGGACCGCTAGTGTCCTTTGGGGCAACTGGCACAATGCTGGATATAATAGTGGGAATCACCAATTGTGAAAGAGAACACGCAGAACGCCAGATGAAACTCTTGGAGGAACAAAATTCCGCAACCAATCATGCTACCACTACTTTATCAGATATCGGATCCGAGTCCTAATTTTAATTTATTTTTTTTCACTTGTTTTTTCTCCCTTTTGGGTTTGGGGGGAAGGGGGTTTGTGTTTCAAATGCTGCAACTGCTGCTTTATTTTACTGACTTTTTTGTATCAAAATGTGAATAATTCCCCCGTGTAATGTACTAACGTGTTGGCGTTTTACGATGGATGGATGTTGGTTTTGAGCTTTATCTTGCTCACCCACATAGTGTGTTCCGGGCAATAAATGATCTAGAGAGAATCAATTGTACAATTTCTTGCTTCTTTTTTGCTGTGTCTTTGATTAGGGCTGGTTTAGCTGTCTAAATTAGTTGAATTGTTTTGTATATTTTTATATTTATCTATTATATTTATATTTTTACATTTATATATGATTTAATCAAATTTACACAATATCTGAACAAATAAAAATACAATTGTGTTAGTTTAGGTCAACTTTTAAGTTATATTATAGGGTAAATAGTTTTAATTTTTTTATCATAAATAGTTTTTTAAAAAATAAATTAAAATTAAAATAAGTTGACAATTTGTATTATTTTATCTCAAAATTGAAAGAAAATTTTAATTTCATCTATTTTTAAGCGTTATTTCATTAATATAAATGGAAGAAAAATAATTTCTCACTTTATTCAAAGTAGAAGTAGGTAAAGTGTACTTTTTTTAAGCGAAAGAGATAATGATAATTAGGTAAAGTAAAAAAGATTAAAAGGCAATTTACCTTATATTATATTTCAAGAAAGTACCAGTTGTACTAAAATTAAATTAATTAATATTTAATTAATAGTTCATCTGTTTAATTTTTTACAAAAGACAACCAAACACTAAATATAAAAATTTATAAATTGAATAATTGAAAAATAGTGTAGTTGGTAAATCAAGAACCACCAAAAGAGCCTTTGATGATTTACTTACTGGTAACGTCTTTGCTTATCTAATTTGAGAATGCACAACAATATTAGCACTCCTACAACTAACTATCATACCTTTGTCTCCATTTTATTCAAAAATAATTGATCAAGATAGTCATCTCTTAATATAAACAACCATTAATTCGCATTTATTTTGTAATTCATTTTTTTACCAATTTAACTATTTAAATATTAAATTTTAAATAGTTTTTTTCAATTCCAAAATTTATGTCTTTTGTTCAAACAATTCTATATTTCATCTAATTTTGTCCTTTAATTATCCAAATTGAGGCATTGACCATTTAATTTTGTCCTTAAACAAAACTCTGATTATGTATTATTATTTGATGATATAATTATGATGTCATTTGACTCGATAGTTCAACCAAGGATATGTTCTGGTTACTTTTTCAGTTCGATGAAAATTTTGATTTTTATTTGAAATTTTCTTATTATTAATATTTTTTTTAGAATAATATTGGATTAGAAATGTAAAAATGCATTTTAAAATTTTGACCTTAAATAAAGTGAAACGCGTGTGGTATTTGATTTTGGTAATTTTGCACTGAATAATGGATATTTTGATAATTTGATATCAAATAAAGTGATTGCATGAATAAATTTGTTGATTTGGCAATATGAATAGCGTCAACTTTTTATTTTTCTTTCTTTTTTTTAAATCATTATATTTTTTTATGTTCGATTGTAATACACCAAAGAACAGGGATTTCTAGGGATTTCTTTTATTTTATTAAGAAGTTAAATGCAATCTTAAAGTAGGGCTCATTTGGTTGTCCTTTAACTCATAAATTGTTCAATTTATAATTTAGTGTTTGGTTGCAAGTACTAAGAATAATTAAATTAACTAGATAAGCATTTTACTTCTAATTTAGATGTTACTTTCTAGTATATTAGAGTGAAATATAGCTCAAATTTAATTAAACTAGAATAATTCTCTCTTTTTGCAAACCAAAAAAAAATATAAAATTAAATCATAGGTAAATAGAAAAATATACAAACTAAGTGATCAAAATATGAAATAATTTAATTAATTAGAAATAAAATGTTCATATTTCCTTTGGTTGCCCAAACACTAACAGCATATAAATTAAATAGAACCCTTTATAAATAGAGAGAGAGAGAGAGAGAGAGAGAGAGAGAGAGAGTTGAAACAAGTCTTCTACATTTAAGTGATCTGTTAGGAGTCGGATATACATCCATGTTACCTTTCTTATTGAACTACTAGGGTTCAGAAATTGAATTCTTCAATCATAATTATAAAATTGAGAGGTTTTTACACTTTGCAATCTTGAAGTTTTGGACAAATCTCAATTTAAGCCCTGCACTTTCAATTTGAACACATTAAACCCTGAAATCAATCGAAATCGGTAACTCTGTCATTTTTTTATTACAAAAATCAGTCACATTTCAACCACAAAATCATCTACATGAGTAAATTCCGTCACAAACAATGACAAAATAACTGACTTGACACGATTTAAATATTTCAGGGTTTAATGTGTTCATATTGAAAGAATAGGAGCTAAAGTAAAATCTCTTAAACTGCAGGGGTGCATAGTGCAAAAATCTCTGAAATTGAGGTTAACCAAAACATAACTTGCTCAACCCAAAATGAAATCAGAAATAAGTAATTTTAAACACGACAATAACCCAAATGAAATATTACAGAAAGAAAAAAAAAATGGTTCTTGGCCAGAAAAAGAAAGAAAAAAAGTAATATTATTCAACCAAAGAGGAATACACTTCAATGAATCCACCACATCACAAAAACATTGTCTCATCAATTTTCCAGAAACACTACATAAACCTTGTACTGAGAAGCACAGGACACCCCAACATTAAAAAAACAATTGGGTTTTTGGTCCAAACAGAAAAAAAATTACGAGTCACAATGTATAACAAGAACCCATGATACCAAAGACAGTATTTAGTCAACTGAGCCTATGCTGGATTGAAACGGCCAACAAAAACAAGGGCCAATTCCCGCAAAAGCAGCTTTCGTCTAAAAACAGCCACTGAAACAAACACCCATCAACCCTATCTACACCCCACCCCCCCACGCCCTCCAGCTTTCATCATATCCCTAATTCATCATTAACATACCTAAAGCATAGATTCATAATTTTTTGGGTTCTTTTTTGGAGTATAAACTACTTACCTTCATATCTACAGACAGAGATGTTATTGATATAGAACTTCATCGAAATACATTACTTGAAATAAGAGCTTAGGTAGAGCCTTACCCCAATATCAAGGGGTCCATCATCTCCACCTACTGCATGCAGAACAACAGGGATAGTTGAGAGAAGACGAACAGTTAGAGGAAAAACCGAAGGCTCAATGTCATACTCCGGTTCTTGCGTGTTTATTAGGTCATACGGGTTAACAACCAATGCCACTTCTTCAAGTGGCCTGTACTTGCTTGGACTGCCTCTCCTATGGAAACGTCTGTTTATACATGAATGGAGAATCAACGTTGAAGTGGAATCAAGCCACTCAGATATCAACCCATCAACTTCGTCGTAGTTAATACGCCGCTCAATCTAAGAGAACGCAAGTATAAGCACAAGACAGAGAACTTAGGTGGCATTTGTTTAGTGTCTGTTCCCAGAAATTACCAAACAGAAACAGAAAGTGCATTTTGAGAACAATTCTGTTCTGTTCCCAAAAATTTTGTCTAAAATTCATAGAGCAGAACAGAAATAGTTCTCTTTTTGTTTCAAGTTTTCTGAGCACAGAAATGGGAAGTGTAAACAAATGGGTGACCTTAGTGATCAAGCACGGGAGAAGAAGATAAGTAGGGAAAAAAACTTACAGCAAGTTTGTGGATGTATATTGACATGAATCTTGGACCAAGACCTAACACTCGAGCCTCTGAAAATAATGTCTGCATAGAGGCAAATATATACAACAATAAGGAAATCTGTCGCAATGGAGTGAGAAAAAAAGGAACAAAAAGAATAATAATTTCTTTTTTTTGGTGGGTTCAGGCAAAAAAAGTGAATTTCAATCCAAAATTTGTAATATCATAAATGAATAACCATGACCATACTTTGCTGATTGGTCTCGAGGCAGTAGGGGCAGTTAACGAAACCAAGGAAAATAAAAACAAGACAAGCAAATTTAAAGCTCAAGGAACCAAAACTGAACAAACAGGGCAACATGGTAAGTTTTCTTCGTTAGATACCGGTACATACTCGGAATGTTTTAAAGTTTCCCAAGAGGTAACAAAAAATAACATAAATAATTGTATTTTGATAACTTATGTGGCACTTTGATCAGTAAAGTTTGTTATTGTCCTTTAGCAGACTCTTCAAAACATAGAGCTTCTATGGTTTTTTTATCTTTTCACAAGTTTGATCAGGTAGTTCTTATACAAAAAAAATTGAAGTAATTGAGTAATGATAGTTTCAGATTCGAAGAGTTGTTCCAGTTTTCAATTGAAGTGCAAGGTACACCAGAAACTGCGCAAAACTCACTTCCACTACTATTGTTGGAAATGATCTTTAACACAAGTTTCATCGGGTAAGTTTTATACACACAAAAAAAAGAAAAAAAAGTAATGAATTAATCACAGTTTCACATTTGAAGAGTTGTTCCGACCTTCAATTGAAGAGCAAGGTACACCATATACTATACAAATTTCATTTCCGCTACTTCTATTGGAACTGATCTATAATTCTATTTCTAGTAAATGAAGCATTTTTTAATCAACACTGGATAATTGTAACAGATTAGACATTAGGTTGAAAAATAGAAAACTTACTTCTTTCTTCTTCAGCAAAGCCCACATGTAAAGTTTATTGGTGGCATCCTTCACATGCCTGCTAGCCAATTTTCTTTCATTGCAATGAGCAGCAACATCAGCAAGCATTTCCGTTTGTGGAACTCTGTGTTTTGCAGCCGCAGAAGATAATGCTTCCTGTGCTTCAACTGACTCCGCAACCTCTTTATCGAAAAACACTCCAGTGAAGCATCTAGTTATGGTCAAATTTTTCAGTGCTTTTTTATGCTTCATAAACATTTCTTCAGCTTCTATCGTCGCAATTAATGTCCGATGTACTACAATATCGGGATACCGACGAAGAGGAGATGTGAAGTGAGTGTAAAGAGGAACAGCCAAAGCATAATGACCCCAATCGTTTTCAGTGTCTTTTGAATCCCCGCTACAAAAGTATGCGGCAAGCTGCATTGGCCTTGTAGCGTATGAAATAAGAATATCAAATAACACAGAATCGTTCTTGAGTTCTTGCCTCATACACTCCAATGAATGATGAAGCCGTCCGGAAGAAGATGCATCTAATTCTAGGCCATGTTTGGTGCAAAAAGCTTCCAATTCTCTAATTTTTCTCAAGTTGGGTTCTGGGTGCCTCCGTAGTAAAGCACTAGAAGGATAAGCTCTAGTTATTACTTCTGCAGCCGTCCTATTAGCCAAAAGCATAAACTCTTCAACAAGAAAATTCGAGTCTTTCCTTCCACATAGCATACTTTTGTAGGGAATACCATCTTCATCAAATAAGAAAACAATATTTGGACTTTCTAGCGAAAGGGCCCCATCACTAAATCTTTTGTTCTTCAACATTTTGGCGATTTCATAAAGGTTCTTAACGGATTTAATCACATCAGAAATTTCGAACTGGCCATGCAACTGAGGAAAATCTGAACTCTCAACATCAAAAAGGCCATCAATGATATCCTGTGCATGATCATACGAAAGCTTGCAGCAAGAACGTATAATTGTGCGGCCAATCCAGCGATCTAAAACCTCACCAGCAACATTGATGTCCCAGAAAATAGAAAAAGTGAGCCTGTCAACTCCAGGATTCAGTGAACCTAGATTCTCTGAAAGGGTTGAGGGCAACATTGGTAATTTACCCTGCAATAAATAGACACTTGTAGATCTAATTTGAGCTTCCATGTCTAAGGCCGTCTCAGGTAGAACAAAATATGATACATCAGCGATGTGGACACCTACTCGATAAACACCATCAGATAACATTTCAACTGATAATGCATCATCAAGATCAGTGGCAGTAGCAGGGTCGATTGTAAAAACACACAAATTTCTTAGGTACTTTCTACTCTGCACTTCCTCAGGCGGTATCTCCCAAGGAACATGTGGAACACAGGTAAGAGACTCGGGAGAAAAATCAGAGGGAAGTATTGCATTTTCAAATAGAATTGCAGCAATATGTGGCTCAATTTCTCCACCCCTTCCAAAAACTTGTATAACATGAGCTTCTGGAAGAACACTTTCTTCCACCCAATCAACAATTTGTGCAGCTACAAGTTCCATTCCAATAGTTGCATCACCATCTTCCATTCTTTTCTTGATGCAATTGGGCAAGCTTACTACAGGGACAACCATTTTGGGAAATTTAGGGTCAGTAGGTGTTAAAAGGATGTAATCACGACTCCCTGGTGATGATTGATGTCTATTCTGCTTGTCTTCTTTGGAAATTTCCCAACCAGAAACCCACTGTTTTACACAGAGAAAACCAACAACAGTGTCCCGACGAGCCGATTTTTCGAGGATGGCAACAACTCTACCAGTAGGCCTTTTGGATGGGAACAAACTTATTGTGGCACACAATTTTTCTATCGTGTTTATAACTTCATTCTGGTAAGTAGAACCAGTAAAAGAACGATCTGACCCAAAAACAGGCTTGCAGTGCCCATTAACATAAGAATTACCTGCCGGTCCAACTGGTTCCCGATACACGTTTTCACCATAATAAGCACCATTTTTGTCATCACGCCTCATTTCTGGAATAGGCAAGCAATCTTCTTTATAAGTACCAGAATCGAAGTCCCTATCTACTTTATTCTTCCCTTTGCAGCTATCACGAACAAATTCGGCAGCATCAGGAAGCAAGTTGCAATCATCAATAGGGGCTGCATTATTGGACGTCCCAGCAGAGCCTTTCATCTTAGTCCAAAGAGAGACAGGATCAACTTTTATCAGGACAACATCTCCTTCAACCTGCATAAAAGAAGTTATCTGGGGATGTAACTCATCTGCTAAATGAAGAACCGAGTCCAAAAACAAGAAAATACGAATACATACAACATAGGTGGTAATATTATCAGTTACAAAGCACAGACACTTCTAGCAACCCAATGTTTTTGTGTCAAAAACGTATTCTACAACTTGGATGCTTCTTGGACATGAAATGAGACATGAGTGAGATGCCCAGGACACACCGAGAGATACTTTTAGTAATATTTAGGAATTAAGAGGGTTGAATGCTAAGTACGGGAAGAGGGACATGAACACGGCGACACTAAATTCTACAAATATAGAATACGCATACAGTTATGATAAGGATTTTTTTTTAATTAATGCACACGCGCACAAGCACATACTATTGAACTAGAGTCATTAGAAAATAGAAACTAAACTTCAAATTGATGCTCCAAACAAAAACGTGCCATTAATTCATCATAAACTAACATGGAAAAAAAGAAACTCTCTACTCATTCCTCTCTTCATTTAGCCTACTAGCACCACTAGAGCCTATTAAGTATTAACTGAAGAAAAAACACACGAGAAGAGAAATTCATAGATGAATACATGTGTCCTCGCATGTCGAAAAAGTGTCCAAATAAAAAATTAACTATATAATAACAGGACACAGATGTAGACGTGTTGAAGATGTATCTAGGCATGTCGACAGTGTGTCAGACATGAAAAGATCAGCCTAGATACTTTATAGGTTGAATATGCAATGAAATATAAAGTTTTCACAAAGATGAGAGAATGCTAAGAGCCCTAATTCTATATCCTTGAAAAATCCAGTCCCTCCCCTCTTTATTCTCCTCTTTAGAAATAAGATACTAATGAATTATCGGGTATTCTATTAACATTGCCTCATTTAATGCTAGTAGTGCTCTATTATGTATTATTTAAATGTGACCAACTCAATTTTGAATAAAGACCAGTCAATTTAAATATGATTGTACATATATAAATAATAATTGTCATTTGTCGTACGTTAACAGTACCCGTATCCTATTTTTTGGGATTTTCATATTGATGTCTCCGTGTCTTGCCAATCCATTTCCAGCATTCATAATAGTGCTTTTTAGAATTTATAAGCATAAACACTTGCAAAAAATGTGCCATAGTATAACTAGTCATATACAAGATCAATCCAGATATAGACAGATCATTTATACAGCTAATGCAACTGGGGAAAAAAAAAGTAGGCAGTAATCAAAGCATAAACCCAAAAAAAGAAGCAAAAGCATATTGAAGTACAACACAAAAGTGCCACATAGAAAAACAATACATAAATGGCCTTCCATTTGTCCCATGCAACACTTGTAAACATGACCAAATCAAGTAAAAAAACCATGTAAGTGCAACAATTGTAGGCGTACCAAACATGTATAAGGATGTGAGTGGCCAAAAACCAAGTCAATTAATTCACTTCTAATATATATATGAACCAAACTGGGGGTGAATGTCCAGATCCATAAAGCTTTTCTGTATACCACAGCCATATTTGATGCACAAGATAATATACCACAGCCATATTTTATCCAATGTTTGGCTAACTAATTGCGCAATTATAACCCACACTAGTGTTGCAAAAGGCGTTTCCTGAGCGAGTGTAGAAATGCCATGGGCTATGTGTGGGCCAAAATGCTCATGGGCCATACACCCCAAGCTTCTGCGGAGTGCGGGGTATAAAAATTGGGCGAAGCTCAAGGGTTGGGGCATGAGCCCAATGAGCTTTTTCATTTTTTTATTTTTTTTATTTCAGTGAATGAAATGATAAAACTATATTGTTTTAAGGTTTTAACTCAGATTAGCATTTAAAATAACTTAAGTTACTATTACAAATTTACAACATACCTAAAATATTGTCAAATGTCTTTCTCTTCCCTCCTCTTCCCATTGAGTGATTACATAGATATATCTAGCAAGAACTGAATATTAATCTTTACTTCCTCACATTCTATTGTCCTATAGAAGTTTCAATTGTTTTACTAGTACATAAATTTTTTATATATGTGGTCCATTGTTTTACTAGTACATAATTTTTTTATACATGTTGTCCACTGTTTTTCCCCATCTTATATTTTTTACTATTATCCTTTTTTATTACTTTTAGGTATCTTTAATTATTATATATTTTACAGATATTAAAAAGAAAAAAAAAAACATCATATACCCCTCCATCTACGACACTGACCCACAAAATACTCAACCCCGTGCCTTTTACAACGGTGACCCACAAAATATGATTATAATCTCAATGGGATAAAATATTCCAATGGGGAGATGGTAATACTTCTATTTCACCTGGGTCGAGCATATGTTTTCTACCTCGTCTCAATCATGACCACCCCTCCCCAGAGTCCCCACAATGTTTGATGCACGGGATAAGGTAAGACTTAAATCCCATGTTTGGCTTACTAACAGCGTAGACATACCCCAATGGACGGGATTATAATCCAAACCAAGTGGGATAAAATACTACCATGGGAAATTGGTAATACTTTCATCACACCATGCTGAGCATTTTTTCCTACCTATTCTCTGTCATGACATGCTCTACCCCCATGCTATCCAAAAGGTAAAGGGATAAAATAGTACCATGGGAAGTTGGTAATACTTTTATCACACCCACGCCGAGCATTTTTTCCTACCTATTCTCTATCATGACATGCTCTACCCCCATGCCATCCAAATGGTACCACCAAAGTTCACGTTGTCTGTCACTGCCCTCCAGCTGACCACTTCCTCAAATGCCACTAACACCACAACTACCATCTAGCTTTCACCTCCTAGCCCTACTTTGACCACCGACACCAACGTGACTATTACCACCATCTTTTGAGAGTTGAAATGGAAAAGCGGATTAGAATTCGAGGAAAACAATATTTGAACTCCATATTCCCTGAACCACATTTCTAAAAAATATTACAATCCATCTCCCAATTTAACAAGCCATGAAGCATCAAAAGTCTACTTTTGAGGGAGAAACAGTCACTGTAGAAAAATTTATTGTTCATTTCGCAAAAACCCTCCCTCCTAGGAAAAAGGGAGCTCACTTCTGTTATGTGAAAGGACAATTCTCTAATAACAAAAACATTTTATTTTTCAAATTACAACTGCCGCAGACCTTATCCTTCGTGCAGTGAGAGAAGGAAACGAGAAAGCCAAAAACCATTGAAGAAAAATCATATTAACTAAGACTAAAAACAGTGTTTGCATACTCTGAAGATGTAAGACAAATAGATTATCTACAAGTCTCAGATGTTAGATGTTGAAGGCCAAAATGAACAATGTTGACACCCAACAGGAAATTTCACTGATTGATAGTCTTCAAAAGAATGTATAAAACAATATTGACTTCTAGAAACAACAAGGGTTCAGTAATCAAATATTGAGGTCGATACACAGTTGAAAATTTAGATACGAACCAAAGTATATACTGAGCAAGTAAGAGGAAAAGAGAAATTATCAAGCTCCCCTTGATAACATAAAAATGTTCAAATCCCATTTTCAATTTAATTCTGAAAGATGGCATGCAAAGCTTCTGACTTGAATTTATCGAAAAGATAAAAAGGCCATTTACGTAGCAGGCATTCAAGGGTGCACAAAGGAGAATGTATGATAGCACTGTAACTTCTAAAGTCATCAAACGCACCATAAGACGTGATTAGTTAGCAGTTTGGTCTTGATTAAGAAACCAATGAAAGCACATACTTACAGCTCTATTTTGAGCAACAATGCCAGTGATCAGGACATCTGTTTGCACACCATCGATTTTGCAGTATGCCTGAATAACATAGAAATAAACTTTTAAAATCACATTATACCGGAGAGAATACAAATAAATTAGAAGTACAACCACTCTTCAAGACATTTGTGGGGGTTCAGGGAGGGTTATAAGTAGCTAACCTTAACCCCAAGCCTGGGACGGCTGCCTTGTGGTTTGAACAGATGATGTCCAAGACACAACAGAGCAACCTACCTCAGGGCCAAGACCAACCTCTAAGAGGAAAAAAATGAAATATGAAGGAGAAAGAAAAATAATTCCAACAAACCTCAAGTCTGTTGTGAGCATTCACACGAAAAAGTGCCCTCAATACCTCCCCTTTCTGCAAAATAAGTCCATAGTCATAGACATGCTCTGAAATGTAGTAATTCCCAAGTGATCAAGTATTGAAGACAATTAAACTGAACTGACCTCTAATGCTGCACTGACAGCTTCTATAGTCCAATGTGGTGCAAAGTATTTTCGCTGAACACAAGATTCATTCGAATGGTAAGCAAGAAAATCCTTATCCACACATGGCTGTATTGACTCTTCCCCGATTATGGGCTCAGGCCATGATTTTGATAACATTCCTCCGCCAGAGTCCATTGATAAAACTTGCTGGTTTTGCATAATACCATCTTCTAATGCAGCTTGTTCATTTATATGCATCGGCGGCAGAGAACTGAAAGCAACATATGATGCTTTCAATGGCTCATGCTCATCCAATGCTACACAATTTGATTTGCTACCCGTTCCCAAGAACTCTAACGTTTCAACACATATTTCATTAACTGAATCACTGGTTGCTAGAGGGGCAAAAAAAAAAAAAAGGCAAAGCTTAAGTGCTCTTAAACTTGACAATTGACCAATAAACCGAGCAAACACACAAAAAGAAATGAAGAGAGATGCAAGGAAAGATTTAAAAAACTCTGAAAGACCACATAAAATATTCCAACATAACCACCCAACAATGAGCTGTGGGGATACAGGTTTGCAAAATGTGTCGTATAACCACTAAATTTTTAAAAAACTACACCATCCTTGGGCTCTGACAGAACAAGTACTCAAAGATGTAGCATATTTAAAAGCACAGTGAACTAATCCTCATTCTTTTATACTATTACTTTTCCATGGTACCGTTAAAGACTCAGCATCAAATAAGTCAAACCAACATGACTGTAAAACCCAAAACTAATAACTGTGTTACAGCTATATGGGAATCCAACTAGAAATGGAATTACACATCACATTACTTCTACAACAAAGTAACGAACCGAACATCACCCCTCTCACCCCTATTTCCTCCAGGGTAGGAACCGCCGACCGAAGAGGAGCTCAAGCAAGTAATGCAGTAAACTCGAAGACTGTTCAAGTGGAATTCATGTGCTGTTTGGGGGTTTATTTTCTGAGGTTAAACCAAATCTAAGAACACCCATCAAATGAATGGTTCCTCATTTTATCCCTCTGAATCTACCACTAGAAAAACACAAGAATAAACCACAAATTATACACATTCTCATCCTCCACTTTTTGTTTTATCAACTGTAACATCTCAATCCAAAAGGCAGAATCCTATCCCGCAACACATTTTGCGTATACAGTAACGCACATCACTAAATACCCAATATTAACACTAATCCTACCATGTAAATATTATTCTAATCAACTGAAAAAAAAAAATCGAAAACTAGTTACAGTAACACAGAAAATAAAATCAGTAACAGATACATATAGAAACATATTATACCAGGAATAGAAGAATTTTGTTTGGATCGGCGATTAGATCGGCGCTTCTTCTTCTTATCCTTGCTATTATCAAGAACCTGTTGATCTCCAGTTCTGTCAACGCGAGGCTGCTCAAAAACCACGCCTTTCATACTTCAACCGAATTGATTTTGGATGCTATTACTTGGCAAAACAAAATCGAATCGAATGATAAACACAACAAGAAACAAAGTACGAAAAAAAAAAAAAGATAAAAGAAAACCCTAATGTAAGCTAAAATAAGAGGTAGTTGGCCATCTTCCGATCAGTAAAAAATATCGACGGAAGAGACCGAGAGAGAGAGAGAGAGCAGCAGCAGCAGCAGCAGCAAACGAAACAGAAGAATTAGAGAGAGAAATATATAGGGATTATATGTGAATATTGCATAAATTTAGAGAGAGAGAGAGACGTGATAATGGGTCGGCGAAAACATGGGCGCCGACTGTGTGATCTTTTGTCTACCTTCACCTTTATCAGCAATTTTATTTTTATTTTTTTGACCTTTTAGGACTAATATTATTATTTAGGTTAAGTAACACCATTGGCTCTTAAAATTTGACTTATATAAAGAGCATTTTGCAGTTTGCACTCCTGACTTTTAATTTGAACATATTAAATTCTAAATATCTAAATCGTCTTAAGTTAAGTTTTTTTTTTTATGACATAATTCACTCACGTAAGTGATTTCGTGTATAATACGTGGCTGATTTGTATCATAAAAAATGACAAAATTACCGATTTAGACTGACTGACTACGATTTAGATATTTTAATGTTCAATGTGTTCAAATTGAAAATACAAAGGCTAAAATAAAAATTTTAGCAAACTTCATGGGTGCAAAGTGGAAAAAATATATTTTTTTAACAAACAAAAATTATTCTAATTTGGTCCTTAGAAATTTCAAAATTTTTAAATGCAATAATAAAAATAGTCATGCTCAAATCACATTAAGCATAAGATTTAGGGACTTGATTACAATATGTGTAAACTTTAGAAATTTGATTGTAACATATGTCCCTAGTTTACTTCCGTGAGAAAATTTGATTAAATTTAAAATCAGATACCAAATTAAAATAATATTAGAACTATAGAAACATAATTGGAAAAAAAAAAAAAAAAAAAAAAAAAAACAAAAGAAGATGTTAGGCACACTCTCTAAATTTTAGGGGCTATACTGTGATTAACTCCAAAGCCTTAATTTTTCGATGGGTGTAAGAATAAACCATTAGGATCTAAATCGACACACTCTCTAAATTGTAGGGGCTAATAGTGTAATTAATTCATTTTCCTTTAGTTAGGTGTATGACTCATGGAAAATGACTTTATGTGCACCTTGTACTACCGAATTTTGTGGCGTACAACCCAATAGATTAATATTTTAAATGGTTTTTTTATTACTTATTTCTCTTCTCTTTAAAATTATAAAAAAAAAAAAATTATCATTTGAAAAATATTAGCCAACCATCTAAAAAAAAATTAAAAAAAAAAAAAACTTAAATATCTATACATCTATCTATAAATATTATAAAAAAAAAATACTATTCATTTGTATATATAGAATTACATAATTACCCTAAAAAATTTTGTAAACTAAATGTTACTTTTTACCTGAGTTATTTACATCATAAATACTATTTTTTTTAAAAAAAAATTGAAATAAGTTTTTTTTAATTATATTACCGAACCTAAGTTACCCGGTATTCGGAACACCGGGTTTAAAAAATTCAAAAAACTTAAACCTGGTGTTCTGGACACCTGGTATCTTTTTTTTTTTTAATCCCTTGAACCCGGTGTTCAGAACACCAAGTTCATTTGCATATGGCACAAACGGTAATATCACTGTTTCGTCAAATGGTGATATTACCATTTGACCAAAGGCTGCAGCTCAAGCTGCAGCCTTTGCAGCTTAACTTTGCAGTCTGAAAAGTTGGACCCAATGTTCAAAACACCAAGTCCATTTTTAATATAAATTGAGGACCCAGTGTTTTGAACACCGAGTCCTCAATATAAGTAAATGGGGTCATTTCAGTTTCATTTACCGATTTCCTTTCTTCTCAAGTGTTCAAATTTACCTAGTACCGATTTTTTTCCCAAGTGTCCAAATTTACCTCCTAAGTGTTCAAATCTTCCTCCTTATAGCGATTACCTTCTTCCTTCCTCTTTCATACTTCCTCTTGGCAATGTTTGTTCATCAAGAATTTCACAACTTCATAATTTCTTCCTTCTACTATAAAAGTAAGTTTTTGTTAATTTTTTTTTTGTTTAATTTATTTATTAGTTTGATTACTATATTACTTATTTAATTATTTAGTTAGTCTGTTTGTTAGTTAGTTAGTTTACTTGTTTAATTTGTTAATTAGTTAGTTTGTTAGTTTACTTTGTTTATTTAGTTGTTTAATTAAAAACTGTGTACATTGGCCCCTCAAAGTTTAAGCAAATTACACATGTGTGAAAAATTATAAATTGAAATATAAATGATAATATATTGTTTTAAAAAAATTGTTAGTTAGTTAGTTACTTAATTTGACTTTAATGTGTTAATTTAGTAGTTTAAAAAATGTGCATTTTGGCCCCTCAAAGTTTGACAAATTACGCGTGGGAAAATATAAATTGAAATAAAAATTATAATATATTGTTTTTAAAAAAATTGTTAGTTAGTTAGTTAGTTTAAAATTTTAATTTAGTTATTTAATTAAAAAATGTGCACGAGCTTCAAATGACGGCACGTGAGTGTATCCAAGAAGGTTTGGTTGGTGAAGTGCCTATTTACATGAGATTTTCAAGGGAAAGTCAATATCAGTCAGATATTGAAATGTTTAATGATGAGAGTAATGCATAATATTTTAGCGTTGGTGAATTGCAGTTTAATTATATATATTTTTTAAGTCTGATGTATTGTTTCTACATTAAATTGTTATAACGCTACTTCTACTAAATAACATACTTTTTCTCTTCATTTAAATTCGGAAAACACACATACGATAAGAAATGTTTACAATATGAAAAAAAAAAAAATATATATATATATATATATATACATTAAAAAACATTCACTGTAATCTTGTTTGTAAATTTTATTCATTATTTTTTAGAACAAAACGAAACAACGTGAATACTACTAAAGAAAGATTAATTTCAACAATACATGTTGCTAAGTATGAGAAGTTAGATTGTTCCTATTTATAGAAAAAAGTAAGGTGGGAAATCAACAACAAATTTGCGGAAAATTGGGAACAAAATGGTGGAAAAGACTTTGGAAGGAAAAAAAAAAAGAGGGAAAATTTGTTAGGCGGGAATTCATTGGCGAGAATTTGGTTGGCAGAACATGAGGAAGGTGCCAAAAATTACAAATTCATACATCTATACTTTCAGAATTATCATTTACACCACATTCATTTCTCTTCTCCATTTTGTTTACTTAGAAAATCAGTTCAAATGGCGAGCGGGTCAGGAAACGATAAAGGTAAGGGAAAAGGCAAGGAAAAAAATGAAAATTCATTGCACTAGTGAGGGTTCAGGGACAAGGGATCCTGCTAAGTACTAAGATAAGATAGGTACGTGGTATAGAATCCAAATACGTCGGTCAAAGGTCATACATTGAAGCGAAGACGAACCGCAATGCCCGCTACTATGGTATGACGCCCGAGAGAGGTTGTGTTACCCATAAGACGTGTGTGGTCCGTGAGATGTCATTACAGATATCATTGGTGTTCAACAAAAACTAGATCTCTTTAGCGCATGGTTGAATCCCATCACAAGCTTTCTTAGTACACGGTGATCATTTCAAACAAACTGTTCGATGGGTAAATCATCGTTACCATGAGAGTTACAACTACACTGAATGGGGCAAGGAGAGTGAAGAGGAAAATAATTTACAATAGCCAATGCTAATGGAAAAAAAAAAACAAACTTTATAAGGCAATGTCTCATGTGTACAATCTCAAGATTCAGAAATTACGGTATTTCGAAATATTGAAAAACGAACCAGATAACATCAGCAAAATTTGTCATACATTGAAACGAGAAATAAAACAAATCGAGAAACGAACTCATGTTAAACAAAAACTCCACCAGATTCGGAAGACCAATGCACCAAATGCAAACGAGCAGTATTTAAAGTACTTTACCGATCTCAAACACACGGATGACCCAGAACTATCCGATTATGAAGATGAAGAAATTCACTATGAATGGTTTAGTAAAACTAGGCAGTTATCAATGCTAGAAAGTTCAATTATGGATACAATTTTCTAATTTATGTAGTGTTTGTTTTTCTTTTTATAATTAATTGTACTTTTTAACGCGTTTAATTTCAATATGATGTTTATGATTATTTTAATTTGTTTTGCCTTTAATATTATACTTTTTCAGTGTGCTCCATAATATATTAGGTGAAATAAATGAAATTATCAATTAGTTAAGTGATGTTTTAATTGGTAGGTGATGTTGGCTCGTTGGGTTAGTTTTTTTTTTTAGTTAAGCCTCGTGTAAATAAGTTGTAAAATATTATTTTTCATAAATTATGAAAAACATTATATTTCATAATAAGTTGTAAATAAACTCGTAATGTGCAATATAATTTTCATGATGTTTTCAAATATTAATTCAAGTGAGGAAAACTTTTTTGGTTTTTCAAGTGAGGAAAACTCATGTGATGTTTGGGGTTAGTCTGGACCCTAGGATCACTATAGATGTTGGATTTTGCAACTATATTATGATGACTACTGAAGTGATCAAGATACCAATTCGATAGAGCATCGCGTCAGTCTATGCCAAGAATGAGAATATAGGGTGAAAGAGTCTAATAACCTTATATCTTGTTTGAGAGCTCTTAATGCATCAGTTTCGCATCGTCGAAGTTTTCAAATTCCTCGACGATGTCAAGTTGATGATACAACCGAGATCAAAGATGCTATTATACGAATTCGCCTGGGGAATAATCGAATATTGTTGCAAAGGAAACGATATTACCTACTCCAAGCTGCAAATGAAATGGCTGCCGCAAGTAACAAAACACTCTTTCCGAATGCATACCATAACGCAATAACCAACAATGATTATATGTCTGAGGGATACATGTCTAATGAAGAATAAAAAAAATTGGCCAGTTGTTTTCTTGTGACTATTTTCCTCATGTTATGTACTTTATTTCTTATGTATTGTCTTAATTATTTGTTTTGTAACAAACATTGTTAAACATATTTGTTATGTATTGTTTTCGTTATACCTTGTCTATATCATGTTTGCTTTGGGAAAATAATATTTCAAATTCACAATAAATAAATATGTATATACAAGTCTCGAAGATGGAGTAAAAAATACAACAAACGTGTACAATAATATACATCGATATATATTTACATAGAAAGCTGTTGATCTACCGAGTATATTTCTTCTGAAATGGATAAAACATTTAAATAGGAGATCGAGCAAGGTATCTAACATCCCAGAAAAATTCTTAAAAAACATACGAAGTGGAAAGTGGTTAAATATATATATATATATATATATATATATATATACTCAACCACTTTTCACTCCGTATGCCTTTTAAGAATTTCTTCGGAATGTTAGACACCTTTCTCGATCTCCCATTCAAATGTTTTATCCATTTGTGAAGTAATATATACGGTAGATCAACAGCTTTCTAAAACTATAAATGTTACAAAAAAAATAATATTTACTAACTATATACATTCCTATATAACTATCAGGAAAAAAAAAAAGTATTTATATTCCTATAGGTAAACTATCAACTATATAACAAACTATATACCACAACCTCTACGTCGAATGTTCATCCACCCTCGGGGCTGAGCAATAAGAGGTTCCTCAGCCTCCTCATGAACCTGTGTGTTGGCCTAGTTAAATACCCAAGAGGAGGGGTGAATTGGGTAATTAAAAAATATCAGAGAAAAAAATACTTTAATAACTTAAATAATTAATTTTAATCCTAAATTAATTATTATCTTTATATCACAGCAGAAATATAAAATCAACTAGGTGTACACCCAAACAATACAAGATATAATAAAGGAAATAAGTAATGTAATACACACCGATATATTCTCATTCACCAAGCTACTCTTGGCTAATCCAGTTCTCTAAGTCCCACGGAGATTCGCACCCACTAAACTCAAGATTTTTTTACAGGTAGGAATCAAACCCTCATAATGATTTTTTTTGCAGAATCAACCTTTACAAATTCATTTTCTCATACTAAAAAATAACTTCTACTTTTTACAGTCTCAAGAATAACCTAATTCTTTTTTAAACTAAGGCTAAAGAATCAAAACTTTACAAACACTCCAAAAATTATTTTACCTAGTAAGGATTGAACCGTTACAAAATTCTCAAAAAATAATTCAATTCAGGAAGAATTACTATCTCAATCTCTTTACAGGAAGAGACTGAAACCCAGCTACCTCTAATTAGATACTCCCAAAAGTATTTAATCCGCACACAACTCACCAATGACAAAAATTGATAAGTTCTTCCTACTCGGAGTTTCTACTACCTCAAATTAATTAATATTCAATTAATGTCCCAATACTAGTGATAGAAATAAAGTGAGGAAACAAAATCTGATTATAAAAAAAAAAAATGCGGGTAGCACAATTAAGTACGTAATTAGATTAACACACAAATCATTTTAAATGTTTTTTATGCTTTTAAAGTTCAAAAACGATTTCTCAAAAAGATCAATTCACCAAGCAAGTAAAAATAATCAAATACTCAATTAAAGAATAAGCTTGAAATGATTTCACCAGGAAAACATCAATGGATTGCAAAACAGATCGCTAGACAGCTTATATTGGTGATGCCAAATAAATTAGCGCTTTAACTCAAGAACTTTAACTCCAGAATAATCTCACAATATTTTTTAGTATAATATCAGAATAATAACTCTTAGAAAAGCTTAGGAACTAAATAGTTCTTGATATTATGTGCCTTATGTGAAATCCGCAGATCTCTTTTAATAACCCTCAAACTAGACCTCCAACGGCTGGTTTTCAAATGATATGTCAATAAATGATACATATGGATCTCATATATCATATAGATTTATAATGGCTATATATAATCAACAATATAACTTCAAAAGCTCTCAATTTAGTCCCCAAAATAATTTGATCTTAATCAATGAAAATATAGAAATAATTATATTTAAATATATGGACTAAATAATAAGATCAAAATAAATCCCTTAATCTCTCCCATATTTTAGGTCCAAAATATTCTCCATCAAAATAACAATATTTAAACTCAAAATTCGTAGGTTTAAATATAGGAATATTAAAGATATCTTATAATAATTACTTTTCAAATATTATGAAATTAAATGACACCCTAAGACCCCATACATCATATATAATCAAAATAGATCTTTTTCATTTAAAAATATTATTGAAAAATCTCATTTTGGTCCTTAAACATTTTTAAATTGAAATTCATCAAAATAGAAAGTATTAAAACACTTTAATTAAATACACCAAATTAATAGGGATAATAAAATATATAGATCATATCTCAATTAAATATAGATCCCTAGAATATCTCAATTAGGTAAGCCAAAAATGGCTAGTTAATGACTAGTTTTGGATCAAATCCCGAAATTCCACAGAATCTGAAACAGACATGTCAGTTGACCGACCAAGGTCCGTCTGTTGACCACTCGATTCAGGATACTAGCCAAACCAAAGATTCTATGCCCATTAGTCGACCTATTTGTCGACTTAGAGATTCAAAAAGTTTCATTTCTCTTCACATGTCAACCGCCCTGTCGACTTATAGATCTAGAGAGTTCATATTCAATCACAGGTCGACCTACTTGTCGACCGAGAGATATAGAGAGTTTTCTTTCTTTGTTCTGGTCGACTTACCTGTCGACTTATGGATACTGGATCACTTTTCTAAACTTGTTTTTAATACATTCTCATTGACGCTTTTGCCCCTTTAACTAATTTCTTTTCTCAATTAGCTCCACTAAATTCTTAAATTCAGTTTTAATTAATTATCAATATTTCATTTTCAATTATACATAGGAGCATATAATTTCACTAATTAGGATCCTATCAAAACACACATAAATTTTAAAAAAAATTGTGTCGTGTATGATCCTAATTAGGATACATAAAGAGTAAAAATTAACCTGAGTTGTTTTCTCTTAGATTCTTCAAAATTTTTGGTCTTTTAATGTCCATCGTCTTTGTCAATCTCTTTTACATGCATTCATTACTTGTCATCATATCTTCATCATTGAAACTAATAAACAGAAACGTTTAATCAAACCGTTAGTTCTACAAAAAATATCAACATTTAATTATTCATCAAAATCTTAGGATCAACACTGTGTAACCTGTCCAAAGTCTATGAACGACTGTTGCATCATCCTCGAGGTGGCATCCACGTCGTCCTCGAACCATGGCACCGGTGACACTTGTCTTTCCACTCTTGTGGGTTGGACAAATGTCATTGGAGAAATCACGTATGAAGTTGACACAATTTTATCCATCACCGGAGTGACGAATGACGATGACAGTCGTGTACCTAGCTACGATGTGTAATGTAAATAAGAGTCATGCATTTGGTACATGTCGAACGACCCAACATCATTACCCATGTTGTACGTACTAGATGGTCCAACATCAGCATCGATGTTGTACATTGTAGAAGGTCCGGTATCACCTACACTACCTGGATGGTAGGCGTTACAAGTCCATGGCTACGGAGAAGGCTGAGGAACAGCTTGAGGAGATGGAGGAACGTCAGCTGGCACATGGCGCGGTACCCGATAGTACACCGCCGTCGAGCATACGCCGTAGATGGCCTGATAAGTCTGTTGGTATAAGTCTAGAGTATGTGTCTGCAGAGAAATATGACTCAAACGCATCAGCTGCGATATCTCTGAATCCTACGCAACACATATGATCATTAAGTTAATACATGAATAATAACAAAATAATCAAACTCATATAAGTAAATAAATGGTATACTCAATGTAATTATACCTCTAACCGTGCTCGTCCTCCTGTTGCTAGATAATCAAACTCAGGTCGGTACCCCGGGTTGATCAAGAATCGTCATGTGATTCTCCAATACCAGTCCATGTATTCATGGTCAACCCTTATCTCTTGCTCGAAGTTGTCCACATCTGGTGTCTGTCGCCTATTTCACACAACTATACGGGCGTGCTGCTTCATAGTCCAGTCTGTACTGTAGTGTCATCACCGAGTAATTTTGTGCAACGTTTTATCCATAATACACGGCTGAGGAATCCATTGTCGATAACTAAACTGTCGTAGCACGCATAGGGGATTATTGTACTCGACGATCTCGTAGCAGATGAGGGGCAGCGTTGTCATCCATATATCTTCCCCATCTCTAGTATATGGAGGCAAAGTCGACATGAGATAGGGCATCCAAACGACCTGTTCAAAAAATATATAAATAAACAAATAAAAAAATTAAAATTTTGATATAAATAAATAACTAACTTCATTATTCTGCAACCGATCTAACTGATCACGATAAACCACCAAAACATGCATCAGCATGTTTTCCAAATTGAATTCAAGGGTCCACCTGTACACCAAAAATATAAACCATAAGTTTAATATCCATTAAATAAATATCCATTAATATATTTTTAATATCTATTAAAAATATAAACCATAATTTTAATATCCATAAATAAATATCCATTATATGATAAATGAAATAAAAAAAAATACTAATTACTTACCATGCACCCCTCGGAGTGGCTGGGAACATCCAGCCCGCATTGTAGTCCAGCTTTCCGAATGATATATGATAATAGGAGAAAGGGACAACTTCAAGTCGAAGTCTCGGTAACCACTCCCAAGCCCAACATTCTAACAAAAATAGGCAGCCGGTTATATCTTTATTGTGACATTCGACGCCTTACATAGCTCGTGGTAGAGGACCGCTAGTATCGTACTGCCCCAACTATACTTGACGGTGGGTGTCAAGTTGCTGAGCAATGGGAGGTATGCTAACTTGACGCTGTTATGCAATTTATCAGACAACAACATCGTGCCAAACATAATCAAGCAATGCGCACGTGTGTAGTAATGGATGGCCTCTTTGCTAACATCCTCAGGAACTTAGTTGAAGGTTCTTCGTAGCCAATTGTGTAAGACCCTAATTTTTGTATACACATAATCTTAGTTTCATTTTAGAACATTTAGAAAATAACGAGATAGAATGTGTCATTTCTAATTTAAATTAAAAGTTTAGGGGTCAATTAGCAATTTTAGAGACATTCATTTTAAATTTTGGGATTTAAATGACAACTTAAAGAAATTTAAGGGAGGTGAATGTAATTTGAAAAAAATTAATATATATACTGGTGGAGGAAAAAAAAAAAGGAAGGAAGATCAGATCAACGTGGCAATTCAAGAGATCAAAGATTTCCACTATGATCATGCATATACATATGTTCATGCATGTAATTCACCATCCCAACACCTCAAAAGAAGAAATTAGAAAACAGAAAAGAGAGAGAGGATCGGTGGTGGTGGGTTGTCGGTCGGTGGGGTGTGATCATCGCTGGTCGTTCAGTGGGTTGTCGTATTCGGTTCATCGTATGTGTGCATGTGTGTGTGTTTTGTTCGTTGGTCTGTGCGTTGTCGATGGTAATCGGATGCGTATGTGTGTGTGTGTCGTTGATCGTGTCACTCTGTGTGTGTGTGTGTATTATGTTAATTTAACGTGGGTATGTGTGGGTGTCCGTCTGTTCGGTCGGTGTGAGTGTGCGTGTGTGACCGTCGACCTGTGTGTGTGCATTGCCGTCGTTGTGTGTGGGTGAGGTTGCCGGAGTTGGTAAGGAGAGAGAGAGGTTCGACTAGTAGGTTGTCGTGTTCGTTGTGGGTGTGTGTTGCGGTATATGCATGTGTGTGGTTGTTCGGTTAGATAAGTGTGTGGGTGTGGGGATGCTCGTCATTGATTGTGTGTGTGGTGTCGTCATTCATCTGGTGGTGTGTGATTGTCACCATCGTTTGTCTGGTGGTGTGTGATCGTCGCAGTCGTTCGGTAAGGGTGCATGATCGATGTTCATTCAGTTGACGACGTGGCCGTCGTCTGGTCTGTGTGGGTGATCGCTCATCGTGTGCATGTGGGTGTTTCGTCTGTGTGTGTGTTCTGCTCCTCCGGCAGTATGCTGCGACAGTGTATGTGTGTGTGCATCGTTGTGTGCGTATGGGCGTTGTTGTTGGTCGACGGGGTGTGGAGAGGTCCTACCGATAGTGGGTGTCATCGTCGATTGCTGTTCAGTTGTCGACTGCATGTGTGTGTGTGTGTGATCGGGCGTAGCATCGCCGGCGGTGGGTGAAGGGAGAGCGCACCGCCACGGCGGTGAGATCCGGCGAGTAGATGCAAAAATAGGGAAAAAAAAAAAAGAAAAAAAAGAACAAAAAAAAGAAAAAGAGAAAAATCAAATAAAAACCAAAAACCGGAAATCAACTTCTCGACCGACGAGCGTTTCTAAAGAGGTAAAGTTTCAATCGGTTATTATTTTTGTTAAATTGAATTATTAGCATTAAAAAATTTCTGCAATCGTGATAATGATTTTTGGAATCGTTAATTCTAATAATCGTTGAATATTAACATAACGGAATGAGGTAAATAATAATTTTTCATAATTAAATTCGGGGAATGGGAAATTATGCAATTTAGGGCCACGCATTGCATGTTATGTTATTTTAAATAAAATATTAATTTAGACCCTATCGCTATTAGGTACGTAGGCGCCAATGTCCCGGTAGGTTTTGGACGGTGATAGTTTTGTAGTGCGGAAATCGAGGTGAGTCTACTGTCTTCTAGGTAAATTTACAAATCTTATTTTCGTATAAATTGTGAAAAATGTGTTTATTTAAAATAGATGATTTTGCAACTTATATGGATCAAGTTGGTTTTGGTTTTAAAGGTGGAAAACGATTTTTAGATAAGTGGGTTTTAAAGGTGATTTTTGTCCGACTATGTCATAGTTTTCTTCTCGTTAGGCAGATATGACCTACGAGATATGAATTTTCTTTTGTTAGGTGGGTATGATCTACAAGATGTAGATTTTCTTCTCGTTAGGCAGGTATGACCTACGAGATGTGAATTTTCTTCTCGTCAGGAGGGTATGACCTATGAGATATGGATTTTCTTCTCGTCAGGAGGATATGACCTACGAGATGTGGATTTTCTTCTCATCAGGAGGACATGACCTGCGAGATGTGGATTACCTGCTAGGCAAGTCCTGTAGGGTGGTTGACCCGTCAAGAGTGCAAATCCTGCGGGTGGTACCCCTACCATTGGGGATAATAAATGACCCTAGCACTGATAGTCACTTTAGATGGCATAGTTGTACAGGTTACGGTACCGTTGTAACTCCCGATCGTGAGGTAAAAACGATCATATGGCTAGTAGGAAAGTGGTGTGGGATATTTTATTATACGATGAACTGTCTGGATTGATTTAGCTTAGATATATTATTTTAAAATGGATTGGCTTCAATATATTAGTTTGTTGCACTAATTGACTTAAAATATTTGAATTGGGTGTTTTAAATATATGAGATTATTTCGGTGGTGACAAGAAAACTGGATTTTCGTACGGTATGTGATTATATAATACTATATTTTGGAACGTGGTGTTTAAATATTTATACTGGATCCATAAAATATTTTTATTACGAAGACAGTACACCGATAAAAAAATTTGGTTTCAGGTGCCGCAGATATGAGTGGGTCCACTACTGGCACTAGGTAGAGTCCAGAGGTAGTATCATTTTGGGAGTGGGCCGATTAGAGGCGAACCGTAGAAGGTTCAACATATTTTTGGTGATTTTTGTTGTATATATATTTGGGATGGGTGTGTCCCATATTTTTTTTGGAAATGAGTATGAGGTATTGTTTTTGGGAAAAAAAAATTATTGGTAGCGGTACGCGTGCGTCTGAGTATGTATGTATATATATGGTTGTTTTTGGTTGGATAGTCAAGAAGTGTCATGCCGACGTCACGCCCAGCCTCGGGTAACGGATGTCCGGGGTGGGTGGTGACATTTGTGTTATTAGAGCCTAGGTTATAGGTTCTGTAGATATGTTAGTTTGTCGAGCCAGTGGTGGACCTTAAGTTAGGGTGTCGATAGGTAGGTTTGGCATGTGAGTGATAGTTATTGCATTGCACTAGATAGTACATTAGCGTCGTGCATTGTTATTTGTCTTGTTGGCAATTAGTGGGTGCAACAAAATTGTCACAACCCGTCCCGGACTCCCATCATCCCGAGGCGGACGTGACTACAGCATGACATCACCAAAAACCAAACAACCTAATAAATATGACAATATACACCCACTGTATAATACAAACACTTATTATGGGGGCGCACCTGGCCCGAAGTTTTTTCTAACTAAAAGTATTTATCCCTGAACCCTCTTAAATTCGCCTTTGACAGCTTCTCTTAATCATCCACAAGACCCCATCACATAGCTCTACCTAGTGCCAGTAGGGGACCGACTCCTAGCCGTTGTACCCCCGAGTATACTGCCTTCTTAGTAAAACATTTCAAAAATATTAATACTTTCTAAATATTTCCACAATCTAGTATGGATCAAGCATAAGTATATAAGTAATGACAATAAAGCAATATAGATAAGTTCCATCTAGTATAAAATCCTACCAATCATCATAATAAATAATATCAAATCAACCAATATATGTGAAACACCACATCCTAGGCACCAATCTCAAACACACACCTCCAAAACACACACACTGGCCAGTCCTAGTGATCGTTTTAACCTCACGATCGGGAGTTGCAACGGTACCGTAACATTCATAGGAATACCTTCCTAGGAAATATTCACACCCCTTTTTGGGGAGAAATACAATCCATACCCCTTACGGGGAGAAATATAATCCACACCCCTTTCGGGGAGAAATATAATCCACACCCCTTTCGGGGAGAAATATAAGCCACACCCCTTTCGGGGAGAACAGCCATGACATCGTCAAAATCAAATACAATATCATCGAATCGCAACTCAATAAATATCACTTACTCAAAATCGTCAAATCACCACGTCTACCACTTTTCTCAAACCAGCTTTTAAATTCAAAAATCATATTTTATATCTTCTTTTAGAGAAAACGTCCGATTTTATCAATACCACTTTTCCACCATTTATTTTTTATTTTTAGAAAATCAGACATTTTTAGAAAAATAGATGTTTCCTATTCTCTTTTTAAAATGCCGTCTAATTTTACCGAATCCAGCGGAAATTCATTTTCAGCTCCTTTTCGAAAACTATCGAAATTCAGTTTACCACCTTATTCAAATCGTGCTTGATCCATATCATTTATAAATTCATACAGTTTAAATATTCACATATTTCATCATATATATTCGTAGAAAAATAGTTTGGCAAGAAGACAGTACACTTACCTCAATATCTGTTTGCAAAACTGACACTGACCGCACTTTATCTGGACGTCAATGCCTGCGAACCTAATAGTGGCAGATTCTAAATTAATATCTTATCGAAAACATCCTAATCATGCAATGCGGACCCTATATTCTGAATCGTTACTAATTTTATGTACTACACACTTAAAGTTAATTAATCGCCACGAAATTATTATGATTTTAGGATTTGTAACACTAAATAAAATTTAATTTAACGAGAATTACTAATCGATTGGAGTTTCACCTGTTTTCGAAACGTTTGGCGACCATGAGATGAGTTTTGGATTTTCCTGGGGTGGTTTCTGCAATTCCCCTTTTTTTTTTTTCCTTTTTTTTTTTTTTTTTTTTCTCTTCTTCTTCCCCATTTCCTGTTTTTGCTTCCCGGCTCTGTTCACCGTTTGCTGTTTTGGGGTGCCCACCGGCTGACCACGCACCATCCATCGGCAAGGCGGTACCCACCGACACATATCGTCACAGGCAGCTGACGGCCGACGGCCGTCCACCCGTACATCCAACGACCAACCGAACCGACGAACGCCCTCCGTCGATCTATCTCTCTCACCAACTCTGGCCACCCTACTAAATATACACATCCACATACACACAAACACGTTTAAAAACACTCACGCACACCGACAATAACTCAAAACAGAGCACACACGCACGGCCGAACATATTACCGAACACTTACCGGACAACCGGCGATGATCACCCACCACCTGAGCCGAACCACCCTCTCTGTCCCTCCTGAAAATTGACAACGGCACACCACGAAGCTCCCCGTCGACCACTGAATACCCACGCACACCCACAACCCTGAAACCGGAACACCCTGCCTTCGCCGGATAACCCTCCGATCTTCTCTCTCTCTCTAGATTTCCTCTCTTCTCCTCCTCCAGTTTGCAGTTCCTGTTCTCAGAATTGTTTCTTCGTGATCATTACATGCATAGGTCGGTATTTATATGCATGTAGCTAGTGGATTAAGCGGTCACCTCCTCCTGCCACGTCGTCGTCCATGCTCTGCTCCGGCCGGTGGCTCTGATCACGTAAATATATATTTTTGTGAAATTACCCTTTCCTCCCCTTAACTTCTTAAAAGCTTCATTTTAGTTTAGGTCCACTTTTAAGATTTTTTTCTTAAATTGCAGTTGCACCCCTAAAAGTTTTAATTTTAAGTTAAATGTCAATTTACCTTTTTAAATTGGGATTTACTATTTCCATATCTTCAATTTGACCCCTAGACTTTTTATTTGAATTTTTAATTGTCCCAATTCCACCCCGAATTTTCACAATTACTCTAAAATACCACTGAGATGACGCACATGCTATAATTGAGGTTTTACAAAAATTGTGATACTACTAGTTGGTGGATTAGGTGGTGCTGACGGTAGTAGTGATGGATGGATTACGATTGTAGGGATGCTAGTGGTGTTAGATATTAAATTATAACTGATAAGTAATCGTATTCGTATTACTTGACATTTGGATTCTATCATAGCGTACGACATCCAAGGGTGTGCATAAAATTGCCTTCTAGGCAATACTAAGGCAACCTTGTAACTTTATTAGAGGAGGAGTTCATATTATTGAAATAGGAGAAGATGACCGTTTGACAGTATGAAATTAAATTTGATGTCATGTCCCAATTTGTTCCTGATTTGGTAGAAACGGAAGAGGCAAAATACAAAAGATTTCAAAAACGGCTCAATTTAGAAATATGTTCCAAGTTTACGGGTAGGCGGATCAAAAGTTATGCGAAATTGGTAAACACATCGGAATTAATAGAGAATGATGTACGGGAAGCAGCCAAGAACTGGGAGTCCGTGTTGATCGTTAGGGCATATAAAGACAGTCCGCTTCGGATCGGTGATAGAGAGTTATTAGTAGATCTTCTACCTCTGAGTACTCATGATTTTGATGTGATACTGAGTATGGATTTGTTATTCGGTTATCATTCCACGGTGGATTGGTTTAAGAAAGAAGTTATTTTTCAGGTCCTAGGTGAGTCAGAGGTTTATTTTCGGGGGACAGAATCATTTCCCCTGTTAGCTTGATTTCAGTCCTGGAGATCAGGCAGTTACTAAAGAAGGAATATCAGGGATACCTCACGCATGTGATTGATACCAGACAGAATGAAGTTCAGGTGGTGAATATTCTAGTGGTTAGGGATTTTCCCGATATGTTTCTAGAAGAATTGCCAGGGTTGCCAGTGGATAGGGAGATGAAATTCACTATCGAGTTACTTCTAGGAACTGCTCATATATCAATCCCACCTTATCGTTTGGTGCCTACTGAGCTAAAAGAATTGAAGATTCAGTTGCAAGATCTGTTAGACCGTGAGTTTATCAGACCTAGTGTTTCTCCATGATGAGCCCCGATATTATTCGTAAAGAAGAATGATGGCTTGTTGAGCGTGTGTATCGATTACCGACAGTTGAATAAGGTGACAGTTCGTAATAAATACCTGTTGCTTAAAATTGATGATCTGTTCGACCAACTGCAGAAGGTCAGGGTGTTTTCTAAAATAGACATTCGATCAGGATATCACCAGTTGAAAGTCAGAGACAGTGACGTGGTGAAGACGACATTTTGTACGAGGTATGGGCATTATGAATTCTTAGTTATACCAATTGGGGTGACGAATGCCCCTACTGCCTTTATGGATTTGATGAATCGGATCTTCCAACTTTATCTAGATCAGTTTATTATTGTGTTCATTGATAATATACTAATCTATTCCCAAAATAGAGAAGAGCATGTAGAGCATCTCTAAATTGTGTTGCAGACCTTACGAGAAAAGCGGTTGTATGCGAAATTCAATAAATGCGAGTTTTTCTTGGATAGAGTCGTGTTCTTGGGGCATGTTATCTCAGGAAATGGTATTCAACTGGATTCAAAGAAAGTTGAAGCCGTTGTATAATGGGAAAGGCCGAAAAGTGTGACTGAAATTCGAAGCTTTTTGAAATTGGCGGGTTATTATCGTCGTTTTGTGCAGGAATTTTTTATTATAGCTGTCCTGTTGAACCAATTGACCCGCGAGGAATCCAAGTTCGAGTGGACTGAAAAATGTGAGCAGAGTTTTCAAGAGCTGAAAAATAGATTGATATCTGCGCCAATACTTTCCCTTCCGACTGAAGGGGGTGGCTTTGTGATCTATATTGACGCGTCGTATTAGGGACTAGAGTGTGTACTGATGTAACATGGTCACATGATTGCATACGCCTCCCAGCAATTAAAGAATCATGAGTGTAATTACCTGACGCATGATTTGGAGTTGGTGGCGATTGTGGTTGCCCTGAAAATTTGGAGATATTACCTGTATGACGAGACTTGTGAGATATATACCGGCCACCAAAGTTTGAAATATTTGTTTACTCCGAAGAAACTAAATCTTAGGCAGATACGTTGGATAGAATTGATCAAGGACTATGATTGTACTATCCAATATCATCCCGGAAAGGCCAATGTTGTAGCGGATGCGTTAAGTCGAAAATCGACGGGTTCGGTTGCACACATTTAAGTTGTTCATACTAATCTATATGTCGAGTTGAGATCTTTGCGAGTTTAGTTGGTGGTTGGTCAAACGGCAGCGTTGCTTGCAACTTGACTTTGAGATCGACATTGATCGACCGTATTATAAAAGCGCAGAAGTCGGATACCCAATTGGAGAAAATTCGAGATGAAGTGAAAAATGGTCACATAGCTGACTATCGTGTCAAGGATAACGATAAGGTTTTGATGGTTGAAAATAGATTGTGTATGCCTGATGATGCCAATCTCAAGAAGGATATCTTGGAGGAAGAGCATAGTTCAGCATACGCAATGTACCCGGGTAGTACAAAAAATGTATCGGGATTTGCCAGAACACTATTGGTGGAATGGAATGAAATGAAAAATTACTAAATTGTTGCCAAGTGTCTTGTTTGTCAGCAAATCAAGATCGAGCACCAAAGTCCAGGTAGATTATTGTAACCTCTACCTGTTCCAGAGTGGAAATGGGAGCATATCACGATGGATTTCGTTTCGGGATTACCCTATACTCAAAAGGGGCATAATTTCATTTGGGTGATCGTGGATGGGCTTACTAAATCTGCTCATTTTCTGGCCGTAAAAACGACATACTCTCTAGATAAGTATGTCCAACTGTATATTGACGAGATTGTTCGGTTACATGGTGCACCAGTTTTTATAGTGTCGGACAGAGATCCGAGATTTACTTCGAAATTTTGGCCGAGTCTTCAAACTGCTTTAGTTACCAAACTGAAATTCAGTACCATCTTTCATCCTCAAATTGACGGCCAATCAGAGCGTACTATCCAAATGTTGGAGGATATGTTGAGGGATTGTGTTTTGGAATTTCCTGGTAGTTGGGATGATCACTTGACGTTGATGGAATTCGCCTACAGTAACAGCTACCATTCGGCAATCGAAATGGCCCTGTATGAAGCGTTGTATGACAGGAGATGCAGGACTCCAGTCTATTGGACCGAAGTAGGAGAAATAAAGTTGTTGATACCGGATATCTCCCAAATGACAACGGACAAAGTAAATGTGATTCAGGAAATATTGAAGATTGCTTAGAGTCGACAAAAGAATTATGCTGATAAGCGTAGGCGGGAGTTGGAATTCGAAGTGGGCAATTATGTATTTTTGCGTATATCTCCGTGGAAGGGCATAATGAGGTTCGGGAAGAAAGAAAAGTTAAGTCCTAAATATATCGGGCCATACGAGATCTTAGAACGGGTTGGTGCAACAGCTTATCGACTTACCCTACCACCAGAATTGTCCAGATTAGACAAAGTTTTCAACGTGTCGATACTTAGGAAATATGTGTCAGATCCTTTGCATATGTTGACCTCTCAACCAATCAAGTTGGAAGAAGATTTGACATATGTTGAGGATTCAGTTTAGATTTTAAGTGGTAAAGATTAGGTGTTGTGGATGAAAACGATTTCATTAGTGAAAGTGTTGTGGCGCAGTCATTCGGTGGAGGAAGTGACGTGGGAACAAGATGATGAGATGAGAGAAAAATATCTGCACTTGTTCAATCAAGGTAACTAAAATTTCGGGACAATTTTTTTTTTAGGAGAGAAGGGTTGTAAGGCCCTAATTTTTGTACACATATAATCTTAGTTTCATTTTAGAACATTTAGAAAATAACGGGATATAATGTGTCATTTTTAATTTAAATTAAAAGTTTAGGGGTCAATTAGCAATTTTAGAGACATTCATTTTAAATTTTGGGATTTAAATGACAACTTAAAGAAATTTAGGGGAGGTGAATGTAATTTAAAAAAATTAATTAATTAATATATATATATATATCTGTGTGTGTGTGCGCGCACTGGTGGGAGGAAAAAAAAAGAAGGAAGATTAGATCAACGTGGCAATTCAAGGGATCAAGCATTTCCACTATGATCATGCATCTATATATGTTCATGCATGTAATTCACCATCTCAACACCTCAAAAAAAGAAATCAAAAAACAGAGAAGAGAGAAAAGATCGGTGGTGGTGGGTCATCCGCCGGTGGGGTGTGATCATTGCGTGGGTCATCCGCCGGTGGGGTGTGATCATTGCTGGTCGTTCGGTGGGTTACCGTGTTCGGTTCGTCGTATGCATGCATGTGTGTGTGTTTTGTTCGTCAGTCAATGAGTCATTGACGGTGATCGGACGTGTATGTGTGTGTGTCGTCGATCGTGTGACTGTGTGTGTGTGTATTCTGTTCATCCGACATGGGTATGTGTGGGTGTCCATTTATTTAGCCGGTTTGAGTGTGCGTGTGTGACCGTTGATCTGTGTGTGTGAGGCATTATTTTTAGGAAAAATATTTATTGATAGCAGTACGCATGTGTCTGAGTATGTATGTATATATATGGTTGTGTTTGGTTGGAATGGTCAGGAAGTGTCATGTTGACGTCACACCCGACCTTAGGTGACGGATGTCCAGGGTGGAGGTGACAAATTGAGCTCCAAACAGCCATTCATAATCTTATCCTCTGGCGATGCAACTCTGAAGAGATCATGGCAAAGTGCCTACCAGCTATCTACCGGTCGCGTGTCCTCAGGGTCAATAACCGGTTGCCCGTGCATGGGCAACCCCAACAAGACGGCCACGTCCTGTATTGTGATGGTCATCTCCCCAACATGTAGATAGAAAATGTGTATCTCTGGACGTTATATCTCTACTAATGCGGTTATGAGAGACCTATCTAACTGCTTCGGCCATAGCCTAAATAGGCCGTACAAACCGGTTGATTCTATCAACTCTATAACTTGAGGGAGGTGTTTTCTCTTCATCCCCCTAAATCAAATCCAGCACAGTTAAGCACACCAGTATCTTGAAACATTAATTAAGACACAATAAATAACATAAAAAATTTCAAAAACTAAAATAAAAAAATTAATGTAATAGCTTAAATATTTACCTGTGCTGTCCAGACTAATATGGATTTGTGCTCCGACAACAAGTGTAGAAGTAATGGATCTACGGGCCCAAACTTTGACATAACTGAAATTTTTTCCCCAGCACTTGTGTCAAATTTGTTAGTACAAAATTAAAATTTAATCACATTTATAAACAAAATATAACATTTATTACAAATAAATGTGTGCGACAAGTGCATGGAATTTATGATACATTAAAGTTGGCATAATAAACAAATAAAGTAGTATAAACATTTATTACAATGAACTAACAAGATCAGTTGGGTATATGGCGGGGTCAGGATAAACACCTTCGCCTATCATAACCATTCTGAGAACACAAACCGCACTGATTTGTCATTGTTTTTTGCGACTCATCCATCTCGTTTTGAATGCGAGTGGATTTCGGTCAACCACAATGCACAACTCGAAGTCTATTATGGTCCAGAATTAGGTTCGGCAAATTGGTCTGTGGCCAATAGTCCTCGTGAATAATCAGCCGAAACGATAACTCTCATGCCATAAATTGATTCATCACTATATACTCAGCTGCAATATAGCGAAACGTATTAACACCACTATACTCTGTGGCCGCAAGAATATGAGAGCACGTATATCGTCAAATTTTATACTTCCCACATGTGCAATCAGTGTTATCCCCTAATGTGATTTGGTGAATGATCAAGCTCCTAATAAGAATTTTTCTAGTTTTGACATGATAGATTGCATTCTCTTTAAAAAAAATATCATATTTAAATAAATTATGTGCGGAAACAATTATATATAATGTAAAAAAAAGTAAATAATAAATACTAACTTACTGATTGAATATTTGAATCTCGTATATTTTGGACTTAGTTTGAGATTTCTGTATTTTTTGAACGACATGTTTAGCGTATAGGTAACCGTCGGCTGAGTCCTTTAGAGCTTATTGTCAACCAATATCAAAGTATTTAACCATCCTGTAGAACATAATATTCACGGATTCAGTAATTGGAACAATTTTTGCACCCTTCAAGTAATTGTTAAAGACCTCAGCATAATTGGTCTTCATTACTCCCCAATGCTTACCATCGTCGCGTGCCCTGGTCCATTTGTAAGCTAGAATATTGTTCAACCACTTATGTGCCCCAACATTAATTTTTTTATTTCTTCCATGATTATATCGTATTTTCAAATTTGTGTCACAGCACCCGCATTTCAAGCAAGATCTTTGAGTTGTTGATTTTTAGCAATCTTGTTGAAATTGCTAAAAAGGTACCGTAAACAAAATCAGTGATATCGAAGAGGCTCATTTTGTTGATTAAGCCACATATTATCAACCGCACTAGTAATGCCGATATGTCTGTCAGATATCAATGTCACCTCATGACGATCTCTAATAATATAGCACTTAAGCATGTAGATGAACCATCGCCGGCAGAGGTAGTCCTCCATTGGTACGACGACGAAAGTTAAAGGATAGCACTTGTTGGTCGGCATCATTCCAATGGCAATTAAGATCTTTCCCTCGTATTTGTCATATAAGTGGGTCCCAACAATCGTGATGAAAGGCCGACAATAACGTTATCCGTCAACTGAAGGTTTGAATACACAAAATATCATGTCGGACGTCCTGTAGCCAAGTATATCAGTAGGCACAGTGCTCCACTCAATAATCGTACCTGAACTGTAGTGCTGCAATGCGGCCATAAATTTCGACGACTTCCGATATGATTCGTCACAATCTTCGAACAAGATCTCGATGGCTTTAGATGTAGCCAACCAAGTTTTTCGGTAAGAGATGATGAATCCCTGAGACTCCTTCACATAAGCCACAATAACGCCAATCTTCAACTCTGGATCTTGTTTGACTTGTCTAAGTATTAAGTTCGAAATAACACCAGAATCCAAATTTTTATGATCTAAAGCAGTATGATTATAGAAACATGTGTGCTGCCCCTCGTACTGCGTAATCTGAAAAATACCGTGGCTTTTTTTCATAATTGCCCACAACCTCCAACCGCATCTATGCAAATAATTAACCGACCAGATCTTCTTGTTCGTTTTCCCCACACAATACTCTTTGTTCTTCATGACGTGGTAATATTTCATGGCCTCCTGAACACGTTTTTTGTCCTTAAAGATCATAGTAGTACATAATTCATCCATCTTCGGTGTCCAGAAATTCTTTCGCAACTTCGGCTCGTATTTCGCCATTTCATCATCGTCATTCCAGTCCAAGTTATTGAAAAATAGAATATCTCTGTCCAACTCCAATTGCTAATTTTGACTCCCTTGCCCGCTAGGTCCAACGTCTAGATCTTCGTCTCCATCCCCATAATTCTCCTCTAGCTTCAACGCAACATTCGCATCTAACTCTTTTTTTGACACACTGTAACGACTATCAATTGTATCAAACTCACCACCATAATTACTTGTATTGTCTTGCGGTGGACTACTTTGCTAATAATGGTGATGTAGAAGAGCAGAGCTGGTGCCATGATCACAGTCAATCATACTATGAGAATGATCTTGTTGTGGAATGTAGGGGGTGGGAAGGTGTAATTAGACTCAAGTAAATGGGGTGCGGCATGGGAATACTGTGGGAATAATATTGTTCTAGAATGTAGGGGTGAGATGGTGTGATTAGACTGGACTACTTGGGGGTACGGCATGGGAATATTATACCTGGAAAATTGTCCGTCAGATTGGGTACTGTACGGATTTAAACTCTGAGTCATTAAGTGAGTAAAATGACCAGTTTAGGGAAAAAAAATCAGACCATCATCAAATACTTGTTCTACTTCTACATGCACCTCAACAGTAAGAAGCGAAGGTATGTAAAGAGGTAACGCAACCACTTGGTCTAATGCCAAGTCGTCCCCGATAGAAAACAAGGGATATTTAAAATTCTCCCCGAAAAAAGCCATCGTCATCCTACACTTTAATTTCAACTTTAATTTCAAACCTCCATCAGTGCCATCTTGAATAACACATGGTCTCAGCATCTCAATCAATTCGTTTAAGGTTGTTCCCCGATGGACAACCAAAGATTTTACAAATGAGGTACTGTAAAAAACTTCGACCCCAGTACCTTCCAATATTCTACCACCACAATATAATAACAACTTGACGTTCTCCATTTCAAGCGGCTATCATTTCACAACCCAAAACAGAACAAGAAAATATTATCGTCAACTAAAACTCAATCACAAAAGTATGTTTATATACCAATTGTTCATAGTGTTCATTTTTATATTTTTGAGTAATTTATTTTCAATCCTTATCATTTTATTTATTTTTAATTTATTCAATAATTTAATTAACTTTAACTCTGAATCGAATATAAATTCAACGTCAAGTTAATATCAACTCGATAGATTTAATTAATTTGATTTTAATTGAAAGACTAAAATTTATTTAAAATTATTGAAATACTAAAATAAATTTATTTGAAAATAATAAAATAATTTTTTCAAACACATTAAAAAATTAAACTAACTAATAAATTAAACAATTAAACTAACTAACTAACTAACAATTTTTTTTTCAACATATTATAATTTATATTTTTCCACATGTGTAATTTGTCAAACTTTGAGGGGCCAAAGTGCACATTTTTTAGTTAAACATTTTTTAATTAAACAACTAAATTAACAAATTAAACTCAAATTAACTAACTAATTTATTTTAAAATAATATATTATAATTTTTATTTTAATCTATATTTTCCCACATGTAAAATTTGTCAAACTTTCAGGGGCCAAAATGTACATTCTTTAATTAAGCAACTAAATTAATAAATTAAACTAACTAACTCACTAACTAACTAACAATATTTTTTAAAACAATATATTATAATTTCTATTTCAATTTATATTTTCCAATATGTGTAATTTGTCAAACTTTGAGGGGGTAAAAATGCACATTTTTTAATTAAATAGCTAAATTAACAAATCAAACTCAAATTAACCAACTAACAATTTTTTTAAAAACAATATATTATAATTTCAATTTGAAGTTATATTTTTCCTCATGTATAATTTGTCAAACTTTGAGGAGCCAAAGTGTACATTCTTTAATTAAACAACTAAATTCATAAATTAAACTAACTAACTAACAATTTTTTTTTAAAAACAATATATTTTAATTTTTATTTGAATTTATATTTTTCCACATGTATAATTTGTCAAACTTTGAGGGGCCAAAGTATACATTTTTTTAATTAAACAACTAAATTAATAAAATAATATATTATAATTTCTATTTTAATTTATATCATAATTAAACTAACTAACAATTTTTTTAAAAATAATATATTATAATTTCTATTTTAATTTCTATTTTCCCATATGTGTAATTTGTCAAATTTTAAGGGGTCAAAGTACACATTTTTTAATTAACCATCTAAATTAACAAATCAAACTCAAATTAACTAACTAACTAACTAACTATTTTTTTTTTTTAAACAATATATTATAATTTTTATTTTAACCTATATTTTTCCACATGTATAATTTGTTAAACTTTGAGGGACCAAAGTGTATATTCTTCAATTAAACAACTAAATTAATAAATTAAACTAACTAACTAACTAACATTTTTTTTTAAAACAATATAATATAATTTCTATTTTCCCATATGTGTAATTTGTCAAACTTTGATAGGCCAAAGTCCACATTTTTTAATTAAACAACTAAATTAACAAATCAAACTCAAATTAAATAACTAACTAGCTAAGTAATTTTTTTAAAACAATATATTATAATTTCTATTTTAACCTTTATTTTCCCACATGTATAATTTGTCAAACTTTAAGGGACCAAAGTGTACATTCTTCAATTAAACAACTAAATTAATAAATTAAACTAACTAACAATTGTTTTTAAAAAAAACAATGTATTATAATTTTTATTTTTATTTATATTTTCCCATATGTGTAATTTGTCAAATTTTGAGGGGTCAAAGTTCACATTTTTTTAATTAAACATGTTTTAATCAAACAACTAAATTAACAAATCAAACTCAAATTAACTAATTAACTAATTTTTTAAAAAACAATATATTATAATTTCTATTTTAATCTATATTTTCCCACAAGTAAAATTTTTTAAACTTTCAGGGGCCAAAGTGTACATTATTTAATTAAACAACTAAATTAATAAATTAGACTAACTAACTAACAATTTTTTTTTAAAAAAATAATATATTATTATTTCTATTTCAATTTATATTTTTCCATATGTGTAATTTGTCAAACTTTGAGGGGCCAAGGTGCACAGTTTTTAATTAAACAACTAAATTAACAAATCTAACTCAAATTAACTAACTAACTAACTAACTAATTTTTTTTTTTTTTTAAAACATGTATATTATAATTTCTATTTTAAGTTATATTTTTCTGCTTGTATAATTTGTCAAATTTTGAGGAGCCAAAATGTATATTCTTTAATTAAATAACTAAATTAATAAATTAAACTAACTAACTAAAATAAACTTACCTTTATAGTAGGAGGAAGAAGTTGTGAAGTTGTAAAATCCTTAATGTAAAACATCGCCGAGAGAAAGTATGAAGAAGGAACAAGAACAAAATCGGTGTAAGGAGAAAGATTTGAACACTTAGTAGGTAAATTTGAATAGAATAAGGAAATCGCAGAGGAGGAGAGTTGATCGGATGAAACTCAAATTACCCCATGTATTTATAGGTATTGAGGACCCGGTGTTCAAAACATCGGGTCCTCAATTTATATTAAAAATGAACCCGGTGTTTTGAACATCGGGTCCAACTTTACAGACTGCAAAGCTTTGCAGTCTGCAAAAGCTAAGCTGCAAAGGCTGCAGCGTTTGCAACTTTGGTCAAACGGTGTAATTACCGTTTGGCCAAGCCAAACGGTAATATTCAAATGAACTCGGTGTTCAGAACACCGGATTCAAGGGATTAAAAAAAAAAGTACCTGGTGTTCAGAACACTAGATTTAAGGTTTTTGAATTTTTTAAACAAGGTGTTCGGAACACTGGGTTTAAGAACCCGGTGTTCCGATTACCAGGTAACTTGGGTTTGGTAATTCGTTAAAAAACACTTGTTTTCAGAATTTTTTTTCAATAGTATTTATGATGTAAACAACTCATTTTTACCACTATTTTTTTTTTTTTAAGTATATTACTATTAGCTATTATTTATAATTATTCTAAATCTATTAGCTTTTATAAAGGTCACACTTTTTTTCCTATTCATTTGTATAAATGTTTTTATAAATTTATCCTTATAAAATACACAATAGCCTCTATGTTTTGGAATTGTATAAAAACAATCCATATTAAAAAATTTGAAAGGTATATATGTCATTTAACATTAATTAACAGATTTTAGTTAACTTTTATCCATTGACCATTAAAGTTAAAGAAAAGATTAACCGTTGCACTTAAATCTTAAGTACAAGGGGTGTAGGTGGTAACAAAATATCATGGGGTACAAAGTGCAATTAAGTCTAACCACAAGGGTGCTAAGTGAAATTAACCCTAAAAATTTAAACATGAATTTTGAAATTTACAAATTTTTGGATTTTAACAAATCAAATGGTGGGGCGAAAAATGATTGTTCTGTGATGGTTTGTGATGGTGTTAATGGAGGTGTGTAGTGTGTTGGTTATTGGGATTTAGAGTGAGACAACGGGCTAAGGATTGAGGGAGAAAGCGAGCGTGAAATTTAATAGAGGAGATTTTCATAGTTAAAGATTGAAAGATAAAGGAAAATTGTAGGGAAAAAATAAATGAATTGAGAGAAATCCATGTACAATGACACATTCTTTCCTTTAATATTTTTCTTAAAATATGAAAGAAAAATATATCTGAAAATATATATTTGGAAAATAGATGATGACTTATTTTATTACAAAGATATATGTGTAATATAATTATATCTTTTTTTTTTATATAAAAAATTATATACAAAGTAAATTTACAAATTGCATTTAAGTGAATAGAAAAATAATATATACCAAGTTTTGTATTTTCTTCTATATCTATATCTATACATATTATTAAAAACAAGCTTTGGATTACTATTCATTTTCTTAGGTAAAATTACATAATTGTCCACGAATTTTTTCTATATCTATACATATTATAAAAAAGAAGCTTTGGATTACTATTCATTTGTATAGGTAAAATTACATAATTGTCCTCCAAATTTTTAAAAATTAAAATACACTTTTCACTTTTTTTTTTTTTTTTAATATATATTTATCATATGTCTATTAACTTTTATAATAGTCATAAGAAGAATTATCTTGGCCACAGAGACTAGGTGCATACTAAATAACAAAAATAAATAATGTAAAGATAGTAACACATCAGAAATTTATACTGGTTCACCAAGTTACTCTTGGCTAATCCAGTCTTCCGAGCCCCATAGAGAGTCGCACCCACTAAACTCAAGATTCCTTTAAAGGTAGGAACCAAACCCTCACAAAGATTATTTTACAGGCTCTGAATCAATTTTTACAAAATTTTCTTTTCACAAGCTAATGAATAACCTCTACTTTTTGCAGGCTCAAGAATAACCTAATTCTTTTTAAAACAAAGGCTAAAGAATCAAAATCTCACAAACACTACAAATATCCTTTTACCCAGTAAGGATTGAACCGTCACAAAATTCTCACAAAATAATTCAATTTAGGAAGAATTACTACCTCAATTTCTTTACAGGAAGAGACTGAAACCAGCTACCCTTAGATTAAATACGCCCAACATTATTTAATCCGCCACTCAACTTACCAATTAAAAATTGACAAGCGATTTTTCTCACTCGGAGCTTCTATCACCCTAGATAAATTAAAACTCAATTAATATCCCAAAACTAGTGATAGAAAAGTGAGATATTCAAAATTTGATTTTAAACAAAAATGGGTAGCACGTAATTTAGTACGTAATAAGATTGATTTAAGAAATTGTTTAAAAAATATTTTTCAATAAAAAATCAGAAAATAATTTCTAAAGTTTAAATTCCAAAAATTAATCAAGTAATACTATATAGAATGTAATTTGAAAAAATCTCACCCGAAATCCACCGAAAGAATAATTATAGCGATGTTACTTCAGATTTTGTAGTAGCAATGATTCACAACAAATAATTCTTACGAATGACTCTTAGAAAAGCTCTCACAAATCTCAATATGATATCTCTTAGAAAAACTCAATATAATATCTTGATCTTTTTTAATCTCATTTTTTAATATGAAAAACACTGGTCTATATAAATGGGATTAAAATCAGCTCTCTAACGGCTAGTTCTCATTTGTTACGATACTTAATTGCTCTTATAGACCCCTTATATCATTAAGACTTCATTTTGGTTCAAATAACTTAATTATAACTTTTAAACTTCTCAATTAAGTCCCCCAAATATTTCTCAATCATAATTAAATAGAATAGAAACAATTATATGTACCAAATTGAGAAATATTCAAATTTAATAAACCAAATCTATAGGGATATCGTAATATATATTGCATATCTCAAATAATATTAAATCCCTAAAATCTCTCATGAATCCTAACAAAAAAACGGCTAGTAACGGCTACTTTCAGAATAAAATCCGAGATTCCTTTATATCCTGAAACAGACCCATAAGTCGACCGACCAACATCAACAGTCGACCGCTCGATTCAGGATGTAGCCAAGCCAAAGATTCTGTGCCCATCGCTCGACCTATCTGTCGATTTAGAGATTCAGAGAGTTATATCTCTCTTCACAAGTCAACCGCTCTGTATTATAGATATAGAGAGTTCATATTTAAGCATAGGTCGACCTACCTATCGACCGAGAGATACAAAGAGTTTTTTTCTTTGTTCCGGTTGACTTACCTGTCGACTTATGGATGTTGGAACACTTTTCTAAACTCGTTTTTAATTCATTCTCATTGACGTTTTTGTCCCTTTAACCGATTTCTTTTCTTGATTAGCTCATTAAAATACTTAAATTCAATTTTAATCAATTATAATATTTCTTTTTCAATTACACATAGGAGCAAATAATTTAGCTAATTAGGATCCTATTAAAAATACACATATTTATAAAAATCATTTAAAAATCTTTTTGTGTCATGTGTGATCTTAATTGGGATATTAAGAGTTGAAATTTAACCTGAGTTGTTTTCCTTAAATTCTTCAAATTCTTCAACCTCTTAATCATTCATCATCTTGATCATCATATCTCCATCATTTGGAATTAATAAACTGAAACACTTAATCAAACTGTTAGTTCCACAAAAAATATCAACCTTTAATTGTCTATCAAAATCTTATGATTATTCATCTAACCTCTAGCCAAGAGAAGAACAAATGATAATTGGAGAAGGGCTTTTGTAGCGCTTTCCCACAAACGGTGCCAAACTGTTGATGTCGAATTTTAGTCGACACCAACGGTATGGTCCAGTCAGCCTTGGAGAGTGTTGGAGAACCCTGGAATGGAGATCTTCGGTCTGTGTAGCTTTTCATCCATGGAGAAACCTCTGTTCAGGAAGGGGAAGACCGATATCGGAAAGGGCTTGACAACCTTCTAAGTCGAGAAGAGGAGGAGCAGAATACTTCATGATCCTTGGAGAGATTAACAACACTTGGAATTGAGAAGTTACAGGAAGAATAAGCGCTTGGAAACCTGCACAAAGGACTTGTCGAGGTTTTTCTAGCGTGTCCCCTCTGGCGTTAGAATCAGCATAAAGGGGGAATAATTTATAGCATGAATGCTGAGAAGAATGAAGAGTAAGTAGTGAGCAAAGTTCATCTGCCTTTGAGCAATTGTATGCTCTCCTTTTTATAGGCAAGGTGAAGATTAGTTTAGGGGCTAAACATGAGTTTAATATCTCCTCAAGATCATATCATGGTGTCAACTTTGTATGTATCCAATGAAAATATGCCAAGGGGCTCTTGTTTTGGCCATGTTTAGGAGGTATTTGGAGATATTTTGGTTAAGGAAGAAAGCCACAATGATGCTTATGGATATTTGGGAGATAATTTGGGATATTTTAAGGTACTTAAAAGGTGGAAAACAGAGTCAATCTTGTAAACAAACTAAGGAGGACACTACTTTGCCCCAGTCGGTATGAGTAGATTGACTCTTACTCTTCCCAGGCAGACGGCGACGGGGAAGGGTGAGCATTGCTATGAGAGAGAACACCTAGGTGAGGAGTGGTTACCCATCCCAGCGATGACCTATTGGTCACCTTGGAGAGCGCTGAATCCTTTGGGGCGTTTGGTGCAGTTGGAGACGTCTCTCTTCTTGGTACATTTTACATACTCAGTCTTTGCCGTGTTTTAAACTCTATAGGGAGTTGAGAACTTGTGACGGTCTTTAATTGGTTGCATTGGAGTGACCATTGTTACACTCATCATCAATCAAGCCCTTATCATTTTTTGTCAAAGGCCACTTAGTTCCTCTTTAGGTAAAAAATACTAATATTTTTATTGTAATTATAAGTTTACCCTTAACCATTTAAAAATAATTAAACAATTAAAAATTAAAATACATAAATATTCCTTTAAGTTTTTTTTTTTTTTTTTCCCTTTATCTTTTTACACTTACATCCCTATTTAAAAAATATATATTTTTAAACCTTTTTCTTTTTTAACAAATAAAAAAAAAAAGTTCTTACCCCCCATCTGTGTTCTTCTTCTTTCTCATCATCTCTCTCCCCTCACCAGCACCTCGCCGAAAATAACAATACCCACCCCCACCCCCACATTGCGGGAAAACCCACCCCACCTCCCGAGAAAATCCTCCCAACCCATTATCGCCGGAAAACCTGCCCCACCTCACTATGTAAATAAATTGGTTTGCCGCTACCGTCTACCGTGAAAAAAATGAGAACTAACGTCAAACCCAAAAGGCTCTAAGTTTTAACGACAAACCCAAAAGGCTCTGATTTGTGGGATTAGGAATTTCTTCTTTCTTTATTTTTATTTTCTCTTTCTCTCTCTCTCTCTCTCTCTCTCTCTCTTCAGATTCGACATGGATCTATACCAATGAGCACAAATCCTAGCTTGACGATCTATGCTAGCGACACAGATCTGTCGTCAACTGTGCTCGCCGGCATAGAGCCATCGTCAGTTGTGGTCGTGGATACAAATCCGCCACCATACTGGATAGATAGATAAATAAATAGATAAATAGGGAGAGAGAGGGGAGAGATAGAAAGGGGATAAGAAAGAAGAAGAAAAATGACAATTAAAGAATATGAGTTTTTTTGGTAAGGTGGGGGTGGATTTTTCGGCAAGGTGGGGTGGGGTTGTAGTTTCGGCAAGTTGGGGTGGGGTGGGATTATTGTTTCTAATTTGTTAAAAATAAAAGGGTGCAATTATCATTATTTTTTAATTAGTAAAAAAATATAGGAGTAAAAATCGTTTTTTTTTTTTAAACAGGGATATTTGTGAACTTTAGAAAAAATAAAGGATTTAAAAATATGTACATTTAGGGAAGGGCATTTATGGTTTTTTTTAGGAAAACAATTGTTCAACGGGAGCTACAAGTATTTTTTAAATGACAGGGTAGGTTTGGGATATTTAGCAAAACGACGGGGGAGGTAAATAGTAAATATCATTTCTTGAAAAAGAAAGGGATGATTTTTTTTATTTTTTTTTAAGGATATTAGTGTAAAAAGAATAAGAAAAAAAATATAATAAATATTTTAAGGGATATTTGTGAATTTTAATTTTAATTATTTTTAAATTTATCAAGAATAAAATTGTCATTAAAATATAAATTTAAGTAATTTTTAATCAATAAGAGCATCTTCAACAACTCGGTCAAATATGGGGTGCCGTTTGCCTAATAGGCACACCAATAATAGTATGTCACACCATGATTTAGTTTGGTACCCCAACATTTGTGGCAAAATAGTGTGTCATTGTTTTAAATGTATTTTAAAAACAATTTGAATGAAATTTTTAATAACCGCCAAATTTCAATTATTTGTATCAAACTAAAGCACCAAATTTCAATTATTTGTTCCAATGCAACTCAAATAAAATAAAATTAACCAACTAATCTAACCCAACCCAAATTAAATTAAATTTATAAACTAAACCTTACCAAACCTAATTAAACCCAACACATCCACGGGCAAGAAGAGAAAGATTTCACTATTAGCTTTGACTTTGCAACGTCTCTCTATAAACAAGGAGATAACATATACAAATCTCTCTTGAAATAGGAGAATAAAAATTTCTCTATACAAAATAGGAGAAATAAGGAAATTACTATAAGGAAGTATAATTCAGGAGAAACTTATGTTTTTTTCTCTGAGTATTGGATGAAAATTTATGTTGAATCTCTCCCTATTTATAATCACTCTGAGGGGCAAATGTCATGTCTAAAAATAGAATGGGTAGTAATGCTGAACTTTAGAAGTTTGGGTGCCAAATTGAAAAAACATAAAAAAGAGGTCCATTGTTTTGAACCTTGGACAAATATTCTGGACCTTTTTAATATTTGTGTTTAACCTTTCCATTTATTATATGTTTTATACTATAGTAGTTGTTTAATTATATTGTTCATTTGTATGGATTATTTATAAACATGTATTATGTTATAATTATGTGAGAGACATGCCAACATATTATTTATTAGATTGGGGTTGGATGCACTTGATAAAAGAGTTAAAATTCTATTGAGCCTTATCTCACAACCCCACAACATTTATTACAGGATTGATGAAAATGGAGGTGTGCCAAAAACAATGAAAGTTATTTGGATTTGTATTTAATTTTGTAATAACTGTATTTATTGTTTATTATTGTAGAATTAATTTTAATAATAAAGTAGTAGTTGGTATTCAGAGCTTGGGTGGTTACAGTTATAAAATTGGACAGATTTATAGGTAATAAAATATTCGTTATTCAATTTTAATTTATTTCTCTTTAGAAGAGACCAGTGGCGGTCTTGAAAAACTGTGTCGTTACACCTAACCCTCTATTCGTACTCAGCAGAGTCGCCAACAAACGTACCTCGAATTTTCTAAAAACACTAGCAATATATTGTAAAAAAAAAAAATGATTTTTTTAAAGAATTATTTGTTTATTATTTTGAATTGGTGTGCTAGGACACCAAGATTTTAAAAGAATAATATATATATATATATATTGAAATGGATTAAAAAAATTTACTCTTAGTTATGGTCCAACCAAAAGATTCATTAAGGTCTAGAGATTGGTTGTGCTTGGGGAAAGTACCGGGATGTCAAAACACCTATTTGAAAATGGTACATATGTCTTATTAAACTTACGATAAACTAACTTTAAGTGTTTTAATTTTAGTTTTGCAAAGTTTAAAGTTCCTTTCTAATTGAAGTATAGTTAAAAAAAATTATTATTATTATTTTTAAATGTAAGCAAAAATTTCTTCTTTTTTTTTTTTTTAAAAAAAATAATAATAATAAATTTGAGCAATTTTTTTATTGTAAGAGTTCCCCTGTATAACCTCCTTATCAATTATATTTGAAACTTACTAGTTCGGTCCCTGGGTAGTTAGTTTTATATCATGAACTTAAAAATTAAATTGACAATATTATCAGAAATTTATTAGTGGTAAAAATTAAAAAAAATGAGGGAATGTCTAGAATGGAATTGTGAGATGATGTAAGATATGAAACGTGATCCTGACATCTGAACTGATTAAACTAAAATATATTCGAATTTGGCATGTGGGCATGCATTACTTATTTTTACATTAACTTTGATCTGTAAAACATAAAATAATTAACTTAAATTGAGCATGTGCTATTCTTAAATGACATAAATTTGGTATACTTTTGATAAATTAATGAAAATATTTTTTGCATAATAATGAATAGGGTTTGGCATGTCAAGATAAATTTAAGTGGTTTGGCATGTCAAGATAAATTTAAGTGAACGTGGCACATGAGCATAATCACTTAAATTTGCAAAATCTTCAAAAAATGATCTTTGTTATTTTATTTTATTTTTCTTTTTGTTTCTTTCTTTTTTTGGGGGGTGGGATGTAGATTGTAATATGCAAAAAAAAATGGCATGGTACCATAAAAAATCTATGTTTTTTAACATGGTCTTGATATGTAAAGTGACTAGAACTAAAAGAAACATGTTGGTATGACCTTAAGGAACATGTATTGGCATGTGAATTGACTAATTCTAAATAAACATGAATTTTTTTTTGGGCATGAACTTGGCATATTTATTGAAAACTTAGATATATTAGCACATTGTTTAAAACATGATCTTAACATGTAAAGTGATTAGAACTAAATCACATGAACTTGGTATTAAATTAGGCATGTAGGCATGTGTTTGAGCATGAACATTATAGTAAAATCTTATGCATTTTAGAGATGAATGCATTAGAATTATTTTTAACTTGCCATAAGAACAAAAAGGTTTTAGTTTAATCAACTTAAACTTCAAATTTAGAGAAGTGGTCTCTTAAATCAACTATTTTTTAATATTTCACTCAATGGGAAATCAAAATAGTAGTATAAAAATCTCTCTTAATTTCAACATTTAAAATGATCAACGTATAACCCGTGCCTGAAGGCACGGGCGAAAATAAATAACCTAATATTTAGGCAATTAAGCAAAAAAATTAATAGACTCATCACCAAAATATCATTACAGAATATATTGCAAGTACCCACAACCACAAATATTAACAAAAGTAATGAATTTTAATTATTAACATGTGTTGTTAAAATGTCTCTCAATAAACTTGTGCCTTAAATAAATAACAATAACTTAATTATCTCATAATATCCCCACCTTAAGGCATGGGAGTAAAAAAAAAAAAAATTGAAACTAAAAAAATTGATATAATTTTCTCTGTCTGTAAAATATTCTACACTTATTTTATTAAAACATCAATAATAATTGAAATTTAAATATCATCACCAACAAACAATATATATTACAAATACAACACAAGCAATATTCAATGACACCTCTAATAACACAAATATTTGGATATTAAAATAATAGCACAATTAAGCAGAAGTTTAACTGAAATAAAATCAAAGCGAAAAATGCTTACTACCTATCCAAAATTCATTGCTTCAATGCTTAATTGTCTAATTTAATTAAATTTTTAAATGGTATAATAATTAATCTAATTAAATTTCATTCTAATTTCAATGTTTGGTTAGTATTTGGTCTCCTTTTTTGGTCGATGAATAATTAAAATCTAATCCCATTTAATTGGGATTAACTAATACCAAAGTTATATTGGTATTGGCTAATTCTTTATTTTGCGGGATTAGAAAATACTAGGTAATGAGAATGTGATTTAATCCCACGAACCAAACATATGAATAAAATGACCATTCTCATGATCATTCTAATCCCGTCTCGAATCCCGCATACCAAACACCACCTTAATATATTCAACACTTGTAATTTCAATATTTTGGCACTTGAAATTTAGCACGTATAAGTTCCAACACTTATCGAACAAGCCCTAAGTCTCTCCATCCCCTACCAAAACAACAAAACAATAGATTTCATGTTTAATCTATAAAGCAAATAGTAAAAGTCAAAGCAAAATACACAATTGCAGTAAATAGTAATGGTATTACACTTGCCTGTTCAGGTGCACTTCCATATCCACCATTTTGAACCTACAAGTATTACCAAATTAACAAAGTGAAATCACTGAATTCCAAAAGAGACTTGACAACTATCTTGAAAAATGATTAGGCAGCTAAATATTATAAACCTTGTAGAGACTAAGAAAGTTGATAACATTGTTCTTTAGTCGACTGAAAATTAGCATCATTGATGTTAGCTTGCAATAAATGGTTCATTATTTCTTGATTATATGAAACTTTGTTCAATAAAAAAAAAAAAAAATGAGCTACATACTTGACATCCAAACTGGAGAAATTGGAACCTAATTCTTTGAAACTCTGGTGAAGCTTCAACCCGTATTCTCACGTGAAAAAAAAAAAAAAAAAAAAAAAAAGGAGAAAAAAATCATAAGTTCCAAAAAGATCACTCAGTTCATAAATTGAGAAAACTTACTCAGAATCAATTGAAATATCCACTGCATTAGAGAGCTCTTACATGGAAGAACATTCCACGGAGATTCGAAGTAAACCACATAAGAACTGCAATACATAGCTAAAATCAACCAACAGACGAACATTCTAAGGAGATTACTCAGAATGTGAATCTAACGTCAAAATTCATCAAAGCGTGATGCTGCCAAAATGTCGGAATGCAAAATTTCATACCTAAGAGGAACTGCGATGGATCTGGATCAAGCTACACAGCTAGATCAAGCAAGATATGGATCTAGATCCGATTGTAACCCGGATTTGGATCTAGATTTGGATATGCAAAGAGCAACCAACGAAGAAGAGTAGGATGAGAACTATGTATTCTTACCTGATTCTGATGGAGTTCGAATGTCGCAAACGAAGAAAGGTATCTTGGTCGGTGATGCGCTGGCGATTGGCAACAACGATTGGAATGGCAATGCGCTGGCGTTTGGAGACAGAGCGATGATACTTCGAAGGTGATAGCACTGGCGATGCCGATAGCGTTGTTGATGGCATTAGTGATGGCAACGAAAACGATGGTTGGCGAGGGTTCGGTGGCGACGTATGTTGGGAGATGTTGAAGAGATGAGGGATCGGTTAAGAGATTTGAAAGAGATTAGGATTTCAGATTTGAAAGAGGGATGTCAGAGAGGGATAGGTTTGGGCACGACCATTGCCAACCACCGACCAACGCCATCGAGACCATAGTTGAACTTCACCATCCTCGTCGACCTCCTTTGCACCGTCGGCGTAAAGGTTTCGAAATAGAAAAACATAGACAAACCTATAATCGCGAGAAAGAGATATAGAGAGATATATACCTGTGAGGAGTGGTGATCGTGATGGCATAGAGAGGAACGATGAGGATGATGGAGTGCGAATGGTGACGAATGATAGGGTTTGTTGGTTTTGGGAAATGAGGGTGCGGGTGAGAAGTGTACTAATTAAGAAATGGATTAATTAAGACACGAAAAAGGAAGGAAACAAATGCAAAAAATGAAAGAGAAGATAAAAAATAGGAAAGTTCACTCGGATGGAGAGAAAGAGTATGAAAGAGGGGAAAAAATTAAAGCAATTATGGTAAAATAGGAAAGAAAATGATAATTAAGAGCAATTGGGGTGATTTTTGCCTGAAATAAAATTGAATATTTAGGGAATATTTAAAAATTATTTTCTTTAAAGTCAAAATATCCAAATATATTTAATCTTATTTCCTTTTCGGCAAATCCAATTTTCTTTTATGGTTCTTAACTAATGTCGCCAAATTGTTCTAATCAGCATTTGTTTATCTGAATCAGTAAATTTATTTATCCTAATCATATTTTCGTTTATCCTAATCAGTAAAAATGGATATGTTTTATATAATTAATTTCACTAATATACATACATTAGGCAACATATAGTCAACATAGGCAAATGATAGCAAATGATTAAAAAAGCCTTTCTTTCTTTTTTTAAAACAACTTTGACATTCATTTTCACAAATTAGGAAATAATAACAAATCAACAATTTTTAGTTCTTTTATTTTGATATTTTTGGAAACCTTGGAGAGTTTAAAGCTTAAATATTTTTATCCAAAGATAACACGTGGTATCCATGTCTACTCCCAATCAAATAGGTTGAAAAAATAACTATAGAGTAATCCTGGGATATAAATATTCAAGTTATTTTTTCTACTTTGTTTTTATATTATCATTTTTATTTTTATTTATGACATTAGAAAACTATTATAACAACATTTCAAAGAACAACAAATAAGTATGTTCAACTAAGGGCAACAATAACTTGATTTTTTAATTAAAAAATTGATGAGGCTGAGAAGTTCACAATTTTTTTATTTTGTCATGATTTCTCATGGTATTCATTTGCCTATTCCCAATCGAATAGGTAGAAAAAAACTACACAATTACCATTCAATTTAAAAAATCAAGGCAAGCAAAATTAAAATATCAAAATAAAAGGCTACGGGGAAGAGAGAAACATGTATGCTTAGTTTATAGGATCAATTACACTTTACCCTTTTACCCTTGTACTTAGATCGTTTTGCACTTTACCCTCCCGTGGTATTTTCGTCATCATTTATAGTTAGATTTTATTGCACCTTACCACTTGATATAGACATAATCACAGGGGAGTAAATTGTTGACAATGGGTGTAAAGTGCAACACCTTACCACAGGGGATAAAATAGTGACGCGAATACCACAAGGAGACAAAATGCAAAACGACCTAACCATGAGGATAAAGTGTAATTAACCCTAGTTTATATTTATTGTTACTTGTTTTCGAAAAAAACTAGTAAAAAACTCTCATAAAAATACATAACTTTGCTTGTTTGATTTTTGCTTCTTAGATTTTATTTTTGTTTTTTATGATTAAAAACTTTTTCATTTTTTGTAAAATATACTCTACAAAAAGTGGGGAAGGGGAAAAGAGAGAAAGATAGAGAGGGGATTTGAACTCTCTATCTTTTTCATTGTTTGTTTGAATTCTCAAGGAGGTAGACAAATGAGGACTTGATCTCCAAAAGATATATTAAGAAAATGGGATTTGAACTCTTAAGGTGGTTTGCAAAGGAGCACTTGAGCTCTTAAGGAGGTGTCAAGAAACTGAGGGCTTAAGCTCTCGAAGTGGTGTGCAAATGAGGGATTGAGCTCTTAATATGTGTCCAATGTATGGGGTTTTGAGAGCTCGAGTTTGTTTCTTTTTAATGGGAATATAATCTTGGATTGAGGGTCTCTCTCTTAAAAATATGTGTTCAAATAAAGGGATTAGGGGTATGTACAGGGAAATAGAGGATTCTACATCCCTGACATGATGATAGTCTCTTCCCCTAGAAAACGTTTTTGGTCCCCCTACTTATGGTATTTCGTCTCTTACTCCCCCTCCCCCCACCACCCAAAAAACACCTAATTAAGTTAATTTTAGACTAGAAAAATCCTTAAAATCACTCTTAAACACTCCAAAATAAGATCGATATTTGTCTTCTTCCAAAATTGTAAGGGAAGGAGCAAATTATTTACTAGCAATATTTTTTTAATTTTCAATTGAGTGCAAAACTTTTGTTTATGTTTTACCTTTAAATTGATAAAACAAAATAAAATTGTGTCATGCAAAACTTTAATTGGATCTCTTAAAAGTGAAAATAATTTATAAATTGCTTGCAATTTCAATTTTTCTTTTTGAAAATATCCAAATCTATGGATGAAGATTATTTTTTTTCAAAACTTTTGATTTCAAATGATTTTCTTGAAATTAATTCTTTAAAAATTCAATTGATCACTTAAAACTTGTTATGTTTTAAAAAGTGATTCCATATTAATCAATTTATCCCAAAATTATTTTTTTCGTAAATTTCAATTTTCACCTCAAAGTGTCCTTTCTTTGATTTTTTTTTTTTTTTTTTTGACTTTCCAATCCTTCAATTGGAGATCTGAATAGGTGAATTAGAGTACTTTATGAATCAATTGGATTAATGCAAAAACTAAATTCCTATTGGTCTTTTTAAGGGTCGATTAAAATTGTCACAAATTTTAAATAAACCTCTGAACTTTCCAATTTCAATACTTCAATCGGTCTAAGACTAGAACTTCTATTGGATATGATTGGACTTCATTAAACTTTTAAAAGGTCAATTTATGACCTATGGTCTTAATTTGACCTTCTGAATTTTCAACTAAGTCCCAACTTTTTTGAATTAAAGAAATGTTTCGATTTACTTTTAAAATAGCCTAATCATGATTCAAGACTCATTGGTCTGGTAAATTCCTATCCCACATTGATTATTCGAGAGTTTCCAAATCACTATATAAATCAAAGACGTTACTCCACTTAGCATCATATGGTTTTAAGTTTGAATATTTTAACATGGTATTTAGAGTAAGTCTTTTCTGGACCTGTTCTCTCTAGAGAATTTTTTTTTGGCAACCCTAAAGCTTTCACCACCATTTTCTTTTTGCTCCCGTGGTTTTAGCCGCTGCTATAGCTCTCATCACTCCGGTATCAACAACCACCACACCACCGTCTTCATCTTGCAAAGACGGACACAACGTCATCAAAATCACCACCACTGAAGTATCCACACACCCTCACATGCCTCCCAAAGCGTACGATACCACCAAGCTTTGTTGTCTTGGATTTTGGGATCTATCACTTCAACCAGGGCTTCAAAATCCATCTCACAATATACCACCGGAATCGTCTCGATGAGATGATTCAAACGACGTAAAAACCACCGTCATCCGATCACGCATGTGCTTCCACGTGCAAACAGTAGCCTCCGTTTCGGTTCGCTCTTAGATCCACGCACCTGCTACCCTTATCACCTAGTTCCCACCGCCATGTCATCTCTAATCAGCCCAATTAGCGCCATGTTAATGCCATCTCAGTGCCCAGTGAGCGCCACATCAGCTTGTTGACCGCCATGTCAGTTGTTGATCGCCACGTTAGCGTTATCGGTTTTCTTAAGGTAACTTTTTTTGACCAGTTTGGGTTTTTTTAAAGCGGTTTTCTGCAAAGTTGGACCAGTTTCTAAGGTTTTTCAATGTTCTCCTTCTGTTTCCAGCCTCCGTTTTGTGATTTGAGGCTCATTGAACATACTTTTTTTTTTTTTTTTTTTTTTTTTTTATTTGTGTGGTTTCTACACCGGTTCACCTCCTTTTTTGCGCCTATAACTGATTCAGACTCACCTTGGGTTATCACTACTATTCTGAATTAATCTAATTATATCGTGTGGGCTTAAGAAATGTCTAGTTTTCTCCGTGGACGAAAATTGTGGCGTTTCGTGACTGGAGATATTATTGAACCCAAGAAGAAGGACGACGAAGATGCTGCAAAATACATTGACTGTCTAGCGGATTGGGATAGTAAAAATCACCAGATTCTCACATGGTTCCGTGCTACTATCATCTCAGAGATCAAACTTTAATTTGGTATACTCTAAACAGCTAAAGAAGCTTTGGATCTTCTCCAGCACCTCTACACTAAGACAGACATCTCAAATCCGTATAGTCTTTTTTTCACCCTTCATAGCATGCGCCAAGAACCTGGGCAAACCGTCAATAGTTTTCTATCTCAGATGACTACTATGTGGAATCAGTTGGCTATCACTGAGCTAACCTGGAAATGCACAAAAAACGCCATCGTTCATGGAAAGTATCGAACTGAGACACACATTATGCAATTCTAGATGGACTTGAGGGAAGAATTTGAGCTTGTACGAGCTTCAATCCTACACCGGGGCGCGATACCTTCCCTAAACGACGTCCTTTCTGATCTACTCAGTAAGAAAACACATCTTGCGACATTACAAGGATCACATATAGATGTTGCCTTTGTAGTACCAGTTGTTCTTGCCACAATAACTACCAAGGACAACCCATCCCAGAAGCCCTTATATTGTAGGTATTGTCATTAATAAGGGCATGAATTACTCAAATGTCCTTCTCACCTATATAAGGTCTGCAAAGAACCGGACCACTATCTTGTAGACGACACTAAACTTTCATCTGGAAATAATTCAAATAGGAACCAATATCGCTCTCGAGGCTCTCATAATTGATTTTATTCCAAGCTAAAGAATACTATTGTTGTAGCCACTGAAGCTACACTAACTTTATCAAGCTCTCCACCTGATTGGAGTAGTTTTTTCACCGCGCTTACCGAGGCTCTAACTAAATTTGGTAATAATATGGCCATGTCAGCTACACCAGGTAAATCTCGATGGTATTTTGATTCTACCTGTTGTAATCACATCACATCTTATGCCTCTATCTTTTCCTCTAAAACCCGTGATGATAATGCACCTACTATTTACACTATCAATGGATCAAATATGTTTGTCAGCCACACTGGACATGTTGACAGTTCTCATTTCTCTCTCCCTGATACATATTTGGTCCCTAATCTTACGCTTAACCTTATATCTGTTGGATAACTATTTGATCTTGGACTTGATTTGCATTTTTCGTGTCACAAACCCGTCCCGGACACCCGTCATCCCGAGGCTAGCGTGACTACAACATGACATCACCAATACCCAAATAACCAAATGAATAACAATATACACCCACTGTATAATACAAACATCTATTATGAGGAACACACCCGTCCCGAAATTTTTCTAACAAAAGTATTTAACCACGAACCTTTTATAGGTTCGTCTTTGACAGCCTCTCTCCAACGCCTATATGACTCCATCACGTAACTCTACCTAGTGCCAGTAGGGGACCGACTCCTAGCCGTTGTACTTGCGAGTGTACTGCCTTCTTAGTAAAACATTTTTATAGTAATACCAGTTTATTCTGCAACATCTCAATGGATCAAGCTTAAATATGTAAACATTACGTAGCTCGCAAAGGTTTTCATAATACTAATAGTGAGAATAAAGCACTACATATAAGTCCCATGAAAAATCATTTAGTATAAGAATCATGCCAATCACCATATAAATGATAAATCACTCAGTATAAGCAAATTATCACATCTTAAAACATCTTCTCAAACACACACACACACACATACTGGCCAGTCCTAGTGATCGTTTTAACCTCATGATCGGGAGTTTGCAACGGTACCGTATCATCCGTAGGATATGCCTTCCTACGAACACCCATCACTCCGCCGAAGCGGATAATCACTGCGCAGTATAAACGTCTAACATCACTCTGCCGGAACAGATAAACATCACTCCACCGAAGCAAATCACATCACTCTGTCGAAGCAGATAAATACCATAGCATTGTCAAATTAATAATGTCATCATCAATTCACAAACCAATATTATCGTCTAATCAATGTCGGCAAATCTCAACCATCACTTTCTATTAATTCAAAACTGATTTTTAATCCAAAATCATATATTTCTTTTACTTTAAAAAAACATCTGATTTTTTAACAAAACCATTTTTCTACTCTCTTTTTAAACCACCGAATCCAATGAAAATCATTCTTAACTTCCTTTTGAAAACTATTGTAATCTCACGAAAATCCATTTTTACTCACTCATCTTAAAACCTGCTTGATCCACATCGTTTTATAAAATCATTCAGTCTCAGTACAACCATTCTATATGAAAAATAATTTGGCAAGAAGACAGTACACTCACCTCGTAAATTGCTCTCCAAAACCTTCACTGACCACACTCTATCGGGACACCGGTGCCTGCGAGCCTAAGAGTAACAGAGTCTAAATTAATATCTTTTCTAAAACATTTGAATCATGCAATGCAGACTCTATATTCTGAATCATTACTATTTTCTGTACCACGTAATTAAAATTAATTCATCGTTAGGAAATTGTTACGATTTTGGGATTTGTAACGCTAAATAAAATTAAATTTAATGAAAATTATTAATCGATTGAAATTTTACCTGTTTCTGAATTGTTTGGCGACCATGAGAGGGGTTTTAAATTTCCAATGGGGTGGTTTGTGTAATTCCTTTTTTTTTTTTTTTTAAGTTTTTTTTTCTTTTTTCTTTTTTTCTTTTTCCTTATTCTCTTCGCTGCGTCGGCTTCTGTTTCAGTTCTTGTTTGAACTAGTCACCCACCGATCTCCTCCCAACACGAGCACACCATCACCGATTACACACCCCCCAAACGTCGAACACACGCCCTCCCCTCCCCCCCAGTCACCGTCGACTGAACAAACTCCCCGCCAGATGACGACATCACCGACGACTCCCTCTCTCTTACTTCGTTTTCTGTTTCTGCTCGGGGACTCGTCGGTAACCGACCTTGCTCCGATCACGCCACACACCCACGAAGACGAAGCACCCATGACGCCGAACGAAACACTTACCCGAAATCGATACCCACCTCCTCTATCTCTCTAACACTCCGGCCGGCAGCACCTAGCCTCACACCGGAGGAACACCTCTACGCCGTCGATGATCACACACCTACACACTGACCGTATACCGACGACGATGGCCTATTACTCCCTTACCTGAAACCGACGACAACACGCACACCCACCCACATACATTGCCGGAAAGAAAAAAAACAGAGCACCCACGACCCAACACCCACATGCACACAACTTTACACCTACCCTCCGAACGACGGTCGTATGAACAGTGCTCACTTCGCCGGCGACACACACACACACACCATCGGCCGGCCGGACGGACACATACACGTACCACCGGAGTCCACTGCCGACCTTCCTCTCTCTCTCTATTTCCTGATTTTCTTTTTAAATTTCAGATTTTTATGAGATGTTTTTTGATCATTACACGTATATATTGCATGTATTTAGTGGGTTGATTTCCTCCAAGCTTGCCACGTCGTTCTCCCTATTTCCTGCCGGCGATGGCTCGTCCGATCACCAGCATATATATATAATAAACTTTTTAATTAATTACTCTTTCCTCCCCCAACTTCCTTTAAATCTTAATTTTAATCAATTGCAACTTTTAAAAAGTTTCTAAGATTTGTAATTTCACCCCTTTAAGTTTTAATTAAAAATTAAATGTCAATTTATCCCCCCAAAGTTTGGATTTAATGTTTCTAAATTGCGAATTGACCCCTAGATTTTGAATTTGAATTTTTTATTGACCCAATTTCACCCCGAATGACGTACATGCTGTAATTGGGGTCTTACAACTCTTCCCTCCTAAAAGAAATTTCGTCCTGAAATTTTATTACCTTAGTCGAACAAATGCGGGTATTTGTTCCTCATCTCGTCTTTTCGCTCTCATGTCACATTTTCCATTGCATCACTGCGCTATAACACATTGACTAAAGGAATCGTTTTTGTTCTCAATACCTGGTCTTTACGGCTTAGGATTGGAACTGTCTCCTCAGCGTAGGTCAAATCTGTTTTCAACTTGATTGGCTACGAAGTCAACACATGGGAAAGGTCTGACATATATTTTTAGAGCATCGATACATAAAGATCGTCGTGTAGTCAAGATAATTCTGGCGGTAACGCAAGTCCATACGCTGTCGTGCCCACCCGATCTAAAATTTCATATGGTCCGATGTACCTTGGACTTAACCTCTCTTTCTTCCTGAACGTCATTAATTTTCGTCAGGCCACTAATACGTCAAAGTCATATTACAAAGTTATACTCGTCTCATGTGATTCTAGATCAACTGTTTCCCATATGTGGTCTCATCATCCCAAATCGTCCAGAATTTACAACTAACAACTTCTCGTCAAATCATAACCATTCAACAAACAAGGTGCACTTGGTCGGTTACCCTTAACATGGATAACTTTCTGTCAAAGGATCTCGTGTTCCTAACTGCTTCCACTGCGCTACTCTGTTAAAATCAAAATCAATAACAACACTATATGCTGAAAATATTTCAGTACGGTGAGTCTGTTTCAACCCGTCGTAACCGACACTTAACCATTTCATCCGACATTTCCTAGTTGCCTGTAGCAACAATATTTTCCATTCAACATTTAACTTAATAATAATTGCCACCAATCTCATAGGCACAGACAACTCACTATCATTAACCTCGATACCTATCTCAACTCTTTAATACTTATATCGATATCTTTCCTAATACCTAAATATAGCCAACTCTCATAACTACAACTCAAATATATCAGACAAACAATCTATAAGAATTCCTTTCATGCTTCTCCATTTTACCAAGTCCCTGACATGGTCACGTGCTTCAGGTTCGTTTCCATCTGCCTAACATGCTTCAAACATATATCCACGTATGTATATGACTCGAAGGACATAGGTACACCTTAGTCACAACGAAATCGATACATTCTGATAATTACTAGCTACTAACTGTAAAATATTATATCAGGTATACATATCAGCTCAAGGATATTTTAAATTCTCCTTGTCCCGTAACATCTTAATAACTTCTAATTTCCAGGAAAAAAAAATAGTCACATCGAGCTATTTTAAATCCCGCAGAAGTTTTGTTTTCCTATCTCAGTTCAGTTTATCAAATCGGAATCTTGTATCCTTTTCATATAACACTTTATGTGATGCCACCACGATTAACGACAAGATAGTTATTAGCATAAACATTGCACAATCATTCCCCCTTACCAGAAACCGCCACGACACAATCTCTCAACATATCTTCCAATACCCGAATCGTATTTCCTAATAAAACATTGATCCATAACTGGAACAAGGTATCAACTTCCACCTGGGCAACTAAAGGAGTATGGAAAATTTTTACCCGCATGTTCAAATAACTATCAGCTCCTGACACTACAGTTTCCCCACGGATTGTTCATACACTGACGACTTATTTTACTTTGATAACAATTATTGTCCAGATCATCATATGGCGACAACACCTATGATTGCAGAATTCCAGTTCCAAGATTTCGAATAACCGATTTATAAAATTCCTAGAATTACTAGCCTCTATCCCTTTTGATTTTGAGTTGATTTTTTTTTTATTTTTTATTTTATTTTATTTTATTTTTATTTTTTTTAAAAAAAAGAGTATTTTGCCCCAACTTAATTTTAATGTTTGCATTAAATTGGCGCATCACGCAATCGAACAATCTTATCAATATATATACATATATTGGACATACGCATCAGGGAACCACTCCTCGAACTACTCTCCCTTTGCTTTTCTAATATAGGTCAAGGCTACCATAGCCCACCTAGCGATTTCGTTACTTCTCGACCTTAACTTGACTAACAAATCACCGGATAACAAATGCCGTGATTTCCCATTTCCATTCCCAATCTACTAATCATACCCACGCCATTACAGTATAGTTAATATTACTGGGGTATTGCATATCTTATTCCATGCACATCTTTTTAAGGTCTCATTTGTAAATTGGCATTATCAATCCTATACATTTTAATTCAAATTCCCAAACTTCATCATTCATTCAGACACGCCAATCTGCTCTACAGTCAATTTCCACTGCCTCGCTAAACCTTCTTAGCTGGACATCCGACCTTTACATGTTTATACCATGGTAAAAAAAATCAATACCGAACAGCATTACCATCTGACCAGCCGCCCACTAAACTTACAAGGGCTTTAACTTAACCCATAAGTTAATATAAACAATCAACTCACCAATTCTTAACCCGAAATATTTGCTATAGTCAGCACTGTGACCATCATCATTCCCTTCCACTCTAATCGTTTTCAATTGGACATCTACTTCTGCGCTTCTACCCTACAGTCGCTAAATTTCAACTTCATATTTACTAGCTCATTTTGAGTAGTCACCTGACCAATTGCCTAATAGACTTACAAAGATTTCAATTTGACATTAGTATGAATAACCCAAATATGCGCAACCCCGCTCTTTTTTTTTTTTTTTTTTTTTCCGACTTAAAGCACAAATCCCGTCATACAGGAGATGTCACTAATCGTTAAAACTAATACGATCTCTACTAGTCCCAAAAAGTTTTGAATTCCAGTCACATGTTTTCGGCCTTCTCCATATTCCGTCAATCTACCACTTCGACTTCCTTTGGATTCATTTGAATGCTATGCCTTAAAAGTACTAGTCATATTTACTGCACTAGTCACCGCCTTAGTAACACATTCTAGTTTTTACGTTACGAGCACCAGATCTTTATGGAAACACACACCAGGTTCACATAACTCTTTAGTTGATATTCTAATTTATTGTGACGACTTTTTCTTCTTATTAAAACTTCCTAAACTGGGAACAAACTTACTCCAATCCCCAATATCCAACCATTAATTTATTTATTTATTTATTTTTTTTCTACACCACCCAAAATTATTTAAATTCAACTAAATGCAATCAATCATCGAGTTAAATTAATCCCCTCAATTTTTTCTATCCCATAGCAATCACCTTTAAAGTCCCAAGACTAAAATTTCAAATTTCAATTTTCCACATTCATTAACACCAGTATACTTAACCAACTTATGTGCCGAACGTTCACCTCTTTATCATTATGAAACTTATTTAACAGCAACCATAATTACTAATCACGCTTACAAGCACCCTATCCATTCTCGAAACCACATAGAGAAAATCTCTAACTATTTCAATATTCACTACCGAAACTTGTTTGAACAGCATCTGCGTACTGACTTGTGATATCCTTTCTTTGACATTTTTCCTAACCTCTTGGACCCGCTATCAGACTAACTGAGGTACTAGATATAGCTTCCCAACATCACATACTTTTATTCATCCCACATTTGACTCCACCCGTAACTCAATATTACTCATTCAATGGATTATATCAACACATACCTACTATCCTCCTGGGTTCACAACCCTCGGCTATTAATCAATCTAAAAAGTGCTACCAAATTAAATTCTTGTCCAGTAACGTCACAGTTTCTTTTCAGATTGCCTAGAAAGCGATTTACTCATTTTAAATACGATTTCTTATTTCGTCTTAAGTGTATTCTGCCATATCATCTAGTATATTAATAACGACGTAATTTGTTATTTGTCTACCTTAGCCTTCTTATCTTGTGGAAGACATCCCTCCTAGTAATATCACCATGTGGCCATACTGCTGTTAGCCACCAAGACAACCCACCATACACCCTGCCAATGCGCAAACTAATGAAATAAAAGACCTAACACTCACATACCAAGCTCACCTATTGACACCCTATCTCATGTCCCCCACTGACTAGACGACTGGCACGTCCTCCTACCCCATAATCTTCTACTGACACGTCTCCCGACAAGTCTACAGAACCTATAACCCAGGCTCTGATACCAAAATTGTCACAACCCGTCCCGGACACCCGTCATCCCGAGGCTGGCGTGACTACAACATGATATCACCAATACCCAAATAACCAAATGAATAACAATATACACCCACTGTATAATACAAACATCTATTATAGGGGACACGCCCGTCCCGAAATTTTTCTAACAAAAGTATTTAACCATGAACCTTTTATAGGTTCGCCTTTGACAACTTCTCTCCAACGCCTATATGACTTCATCACGTAACTCTACCTAGTACCAGTAGGGGACCGACTCCTAGACATTGTACCTGCGAGTGTACTGCCTTCTTAGTAAAATATTTTTATAGTAATACTAGTTTATTCTGCAACATCTCAATAGATCAAGCTTAAATATGTAAACATTACGTAACTCGCAAAGGTTTTCATAATACTAGTAGTGAGAATAAAACACTACATATAAGTCTCATGCAAAATCATTTAGTATAAGAATCATGCCAATCACCATATAAATGATAAATCACTCAGTATAAGCAAATTATCACATCTTAAAACATCTTCTCAAACACACACACACACACATACTGGTCAGTCCTAGTGATCGTTTTAACCTCACGATCGGGAGTTTGCAACGGTATCGTACCATCCGTAGGATATGCCTTCCTACGAACACCCATCACTCCGTCGAAGCGGATAATCACTGCGCAGTATAAACGTCTAACATCACTCTGCCGGAGCAGATAAACATCACTGCGCCAAAGCAGATCACATCACTCTACCGAAGTAGATAAATACCATAGCATTGTCAAATTAATAACATCATCATCAATTCACAAACCAATATTATCGTCTAATCAATGTCGGCAAATCTCAACCATCACTTTCTATTAGGTCAAAACTGATTTTTAATCCAAAATCATATATTTCTTTTACTTTAAAAAAACGTCTGATTTTTTAACAAAACCATTTTTCCACTCTCTTTTTAAACTACCGAATCCAATGAAAATCATTCTTAACTTCCTTTTGAAAACTATTGTAATCTCACGAAAATCCATTTTTACTCACTCATCTTAAAACCTGCTTGATCCACATCGTTTTATAAAATCATTCAGTCTCAGTACAACCATTTTATATGAAAAATAATTTGGGAAGAAGATAGTACACTCACCTCGTAAACTGCTCTCCAAAACCTTCATTGACCATACTCTATCGGGACACCGGTGCCTGCGAGCCTAATAGTAACAGAGTCTAAACTAATATCTTTTCTAAAACATTTGAATCATGCAATGCAGACTCTATTTTCCTAATTGTAACTATTTTCAGTACCATGTAATTAAAATTAATTCATCGTTAGGAAATTGTTATGATTTTGGGATTTATAACGCTAAATAAAATTTAATTTAACGAAAATTATTAATCGATTGAAATTTTACCTGTTTTCGAATCGTTTGGCGACCACGAGAGGGGTTTTAAATTTCCAGTGGGGTGGTTTGTGTAATTCCTTTTTTTATTTTTTTTTTCTTCTTTATTTTTATTTTTTTATTTTTTTTCCTTTTTCTCTTCTCTGCGTCGGCTTCTGTTTCAGTTCCTGTTTGAACCAGTCACCCATCGATCTCCTCCCAACATGAGCACACCATCACCGATTACACACACCCCAAACGTCAAACACACGCCCTCCCCCCCCCACAGTCACCGTCGACTGAACGAACTCCCCGCCGGACGACGACATCACCAACGACTCTCTCTCTCTCACTTCGTTTTTTGTTTCTGCTCGGGGACTCGCCGGCAACCGACCTTGCTCTGATCACGCCACACACCCACAGAGATGGAGCATCCATGACGCCGAATGAAACACTTACCCGAAACCAATACCCACCTCCTCTTTCTCTCTAACACTCCGGCCGGCAGCACCCAGCCTCACACCGGAGGAACACCCCTACGCCGTCGATGATCACACACCTACACACTCACCGTAGACTGACGACAACGGCCTATTACTCCCTTACCTAAAACCGATGACAACACGCACACCTACCCACATACATTGCCGGAAAGAAAAAAAACAGAGCACCCACGACCCAACACCCACATGCACACAACTTTACACCTACCCTCCAAACGACGGTCGTATGAACAGTGCTCACTTCGCTGGCGACACACACACACACACCATCGGCCGGCCGGACGGACACACACACGCACCACCGGAGTCCACTGCCGACCTTCCTCTCTCTCTCTCTATTTCCTGATTTTCGTTTTAAATTTCAGATTTTTATGAGATGTTTTTTTTATCATTACACGTATATATTGCATGTATTTAGTGGGTTGATTTCCTCCAAGCTTGCCACGTCGTTCTCCCTATTTCCTGCCGGCGGTGGCTCGTCCGATCACCAGCATATATATATATAATAAACTTTTTAATTAATTACTCTTTCCTCCTCCAACTTCCTTTAAATCTTAATTTTAATCAATTGCAACTTTTAAAATTTTTCTAGATTTGTAATTTCACCCCTTTAAGTTTTAATTAAAAATTAAATGTCAATTTATCCCCCCAAAGTTTGGATTTAATGTTTCTAAATTGCGAATTGACCCCTAGATTTTGAATTTGAATTTTTTATTGACCCAATTTCACCCTGAATGACGTACATGCTGTAATTGGGGTCTTACATTTCGTTTACTAGTTGTCGTGTGCAGGACCTTTAGACAAGAAAAATCCTTGAAACCGGCTGTAAAGTTGGGTGCTTCTTTGAGCTTACTCACCTCCAAGTCCCATCATCATCATCACCAAACCAATCAGCTGCATCTATCCCAGCACTCCCACTCGTTGAATTGTGGCACTCTCGATTAGGTCATACTTCGTCCAATCATCTTTATTCTCTTATTTCTAATGGTCAGTTAGGTTTATTTCAGCATGAGTCTTTTCAGTGTATTAATTGTCAACTTGCAAAATAATCAACTTTACCGTTTAATGAAAGTCAATATGTTTCTCTTGCACCTTTTGATTTAGTACATTTCAATGTTTGGGTGCCTTATACTCATGTAAGAATGGGCGATGCTCTCTATTTTGTTATATTTGTGGATAATTATTCTCGATATACGTGGTTTATGAAAAACATATCTGAACTCTTTTAAATATATTCTGATTTCTCTTCTATGGTTCAACTCAATTCTCTCGGAATATCAAAGTTTTTTGCTCAGATAATGCAATAGAATACAAAGACCGTACTTTTCTAAACCTACTTTATAAAAATGGCACGCTCTCCTACCGCTCGTATCCTGGAACCTCCCAATAAAATGGACGAGCCAAATGCAAACATAGACACATTCTTAACACCGTTCATGCTTTACTCATTTCTTCATCATGTCCTGAGCGTTTCTAAGGTGATGTTGCCTTAACCGCAGTGTACACAATCAACCTTGTCTCCTCCATCACAATCCAAAATCAGTCCCCATTCAAGCGCCTTTTTCGGTAGAACACTTGATTTCTCTGAACTGAAAGTCTTTGGTTGTGTTTGTTTTGTTATTCTCAAACCACATAAACATAACAAACTAGAACCAAGGACTCACATGTCATTTTTTGGGAACATCAAATGTTGTATTCCTTACGATCATTTGACATGTAAACTATTACTAGCTCCAGATTCTTTACTTATCCATCTATTGATTTATTTTTATAAGGATCCAGTTTCAGGTACTATTGAGTCCACTTCAGAATCACCAGTTGATCCCACCTCTTCAGTTCCAAAATCACTAGCTGATCTCACCCCTCTAGACCCAACTTCAGCTCAAGAACCACCAGTTGACCTCACGCCTCCGACACAATCGATCGTGCCCGATGATATTCCTATGTCTTATGAGTCTGAACTAACTCCCTCTAAGAGCCATCCTCCAAATCACTCCCGCAGATCTACCAGAGTAACTCATCGCCCCCTTTATCTCACTGATTATCATTATTTTTCCACTATACTTCATCTGCATGAGCCTCAATCCTATAAGGAGATTAGTACTAATCATCTTTGGCAGAAAGCAATGGACGAATAACTTCAGGCCCTAACCAAAACTCATACCTGAGATATTATTGATCTATCTCTAGAAAACTCCTATTGGGTGCAAATGGGTGTTTAAGATCAAGACGCTTTCTGATAGCTTTGTTAAATAATATAAAGCCCGACTTGTTGGCAAGGGATTTGCTCAGGAATATGGCATTGACTATGAAAAGATATTTACTCTAGTGGCGAGGCTCATATCTGTCCATACACTTCTTGTCATCGCCAGTATTTGAAAATTGACTCTCTTCCAAATTGATGTAAAAAAAAAAAATTTTAATGGCGATCTTCTTGAGGAAGTTTATATGCATACCCTTCTTAACCTAGCTGCCCCCCGAAATAAAGTTTGTCGCATTCGTCGTGCCCTATATGATTGGAAACAAGTTCCACGTGCCTGGTTCGTCAAATTCAGCACTACCATTCATCAGTTTGGGTTTACAGCTAGTGATCATTATTCAGCTCTATTTGTTCTCTATACTGCTAACGGTATTATCCTTCTTTTATTATACGTGGATGATATGGTTATTACTGGAGATGATCTATGCGGTATTTCTGAACTCAAAAAGTTTCTTAGTGGACAATTCGAGATGAAAGATCTTGGTGTGCTCACCTATTTTATTGGTCTCAAAGTCTCATCTGGTTCAAATGGATATTTTTTCTCATAAGCTAAATATGCCTCAAATCTCTTTTCCAAGGTTGGGATCACTGACTCAGCTACTGCCACTACTCCTCTCAAGCTGAACATCAAACTTACTCTACTCAATGGTTCATCTCCAGATGCCATTCTATATTGCCAATTAGTTGAAAGTCTAGTATACTTTACTGTCACTCGCCCCGATATTGCTTATAACGTTCATCAGGTCAGCCAGTTCTTGTCTGCTCCTCAGACTACTCATTACTCAATTGTTCTTCGTATCATTTGGTATGTCAAGGGTACTTGATTTCATGGACTTCATCTCTCAGCACAGTTTGCTACCATCTTACAAGTTTATCCTGATGCCAATTGGGCTGAAGACCCTATTGACAAATGTTCAACCACTAGTTATTGTTTATTCTTGGATAATCTCTCATTTCTTGGTGTAGTAAGAAACAAACTGTGGCCGCTTGTTCCAGTATTGAAGCTAAATATTGTGCCATGGATGATGCAACTCAAGAACATCTTTGGCTTCGATAGCTGCTCATTGACATGGGCATTTCTTCTTCTGCTATCACTACCCTACACTGTAAGAATAGGAGTACTATTCAGATAGCCCATAATGATGTCTTCCATGAGCGTACAAAACACATCGAGACAAATTTCCACTTCATCCGTCATCACATTCTCCAGAATAAAGTTCGTCTACAATATGTCAGTTCAACCAATCAGATAACAGACATTTTCACTAAGACTTATTCACTCGGATGCTTTTACTTTCTGGTTTCCAAACTCAAGTTCACTTCTCACTTACCGCCTTGAGTTTGAGGGGGATGTTAATGTAATATATGGGCTTGGCCCATTTGGCCCATTAGGGCAAAACCCTAACCGAGGGTCTCCCACTTTCCTATAAATAGTTGTATATATCATTGTATTTTGTTTATCGTTTTCACAAAATCAATATATTGTTTATGTTCCCCACTTTTCAATTATCTTGATATAGTATTGAGCCAAGGTTATGAGTTTCTCTTTCCCTCGTAGTCAAATCATTCGTGCAAGCTGGGATTTCACATTTCTCATTATTCCCTCGTAGTCAAATTATTCGTACGAATTGGGGGTTGTACTTAAAGGCGGATGTTAGATTCCTATTCCACATTGATTAATTAAGAGTTCTCAAATCACTATACAAATCAAATGAGTTATTCCACTTAGCACTATATGGTTTTGAGTTAAAACCTCCTAACAGGGTTTTTCGTGGACCTAATTAAAATTTTGAAGCATTAAGTTAAATCCTTGAGGATTTAATATAACACCTCAAATTTTCAATTTAATCTTGAAATTTTCAATTGCAAATTTAAAGATTCAATCTACCAAATTAGACCTTCAAAGCTTCAATTAGGCCCTTCATTTTAATTTTAATTTTTTTATAATTCATCAAACCCAAACATTGCAAAAATTCATTTTGAAATGAGAAAAAATATAATATTTACCATGGGACAAAATACGGTGTCTACACTCATTAATATAATTTTGATTATATTTAATCTCTATAATTAGATATTTAATATTAATTTGTATGATTGACAATGGATTTGAAAATTTTTATTTTTATTTTTTTGGGGTGGGATGGATAATGTCTCTACATAATTAATAGAAATAAATATAGATTAGATGTGATAGATATTGTCTCAACATAGTTAATCACAATGAAGAAAGTTTGTGATGTATATGTGCTTCTGATAAATTTCTATAATATTCTGTTATTATTATTTTTCTTTAAGTTTTGACGAGGTTCAATTTCAAAATATTTTGCAATTGTTGATTTGAGTTTCTTCAAGTTAAACTTTATTTATTTTTATTTCGATTTGTCTGAATGATTGAATCTTATTATCTCAAACTACACTGTATAATAATTATAGACATCATATTTTATCCCGCCAATACATTCCATTTCATTCTAACTAAAAAAATATAAAGTTAAAGAATAGTATTTTTTGCCAATCCAAGTTTTCATGAATTTCACTAATTTGTGACCTTGTGATCTAATCACAATGGAAGTTCTATAATCCTCATTAAATCTCTCGAACAAATCAATTGAAATAATATTTTCAAATTGTAAAAATTTAGAGGGGCTCAGTTAGAATGTTCAAAAAACATAAAATTGACATTCAAACGGATTGGGCTCAAAAATTTCAATTAAGTCTTTTATAAAAACTCAAATCGGATGTCCAATTGAGGCTTAATAAGTCAAAGAAAAACTTTGGGGTCAAAATGAATATTTTGTAAAAGTTAATTTTTTGACTCAATGGTAAAATTGAATATAATTTTATTACGTTTTAATTGATCAATTTTAGTTTCCAAAAGTTGCTTTCAGGAAAATAAATTGAAATCAACATGTTTGGAAAATTTTAATTTTTACCTCAGAGTTGGGGCATTATAAAAAAATTAATTAAATCGGTAGGAAATTTTAAGTTTTATTTCTTGGTATCAATCAAATATTCGATGATCCAATTTTTATTATCATCAATTTAAATGAAAAATAAAAAGATAAATGAGGAATAAAAACAAAAAGAAAACTAAATAATAATGAAAAGAGAAAAGAGAAAAGAAAAAAGAAAAATGAATATATATATATATATATATATATATATACACACAGACACATACATACTAGCATATAACCTGTGTTTGAAGGCTCGGACTAAAAAAGATAAATTTAACATAGGTAATGAAACAAAAAGATCAATTTTCATATGTAATAAAGTATTGCATACAAAATATTTTTGAGAATATAGTTTCAACCTATAAATATACCCAAAAAAAAAACTACTTTACTACTTGTTAACAAAAAATTAAGCATGTACCAAAACAATGTACCCAAAAAAAGTTAATCACTTTGCATAAATTATTTTGCAATTTTTTAGACAAAAAATAATAACTACACACCAACTCATGCCAATAAGTGTTCAAAAAATAAATGTAATACAAATGTGGTATTGTGTCCAGCAAACAAGAATTAAAATAATATTGGTGGTGATGATATTATAAAGACATTTATCTAATATTTTACATTTTCTACTCTTTTTTTTTTTTTTTTTTTTTTTGTCTTTTTCAACTTACTTGTTAAGTCCTAGTTAATATCAATCATAAAAATTTAAAGGTGAACCCACATGTCATTTTCAAAAAAAAAAAAAAAATAGTAACAAAAATAGAAGTTTGAAAATTTAATAAGAGATGAATAGAGAGAGATAATGGAAGATTGTGAGAAATAAAAATGAGGGAGTGAGAATACGTTATTTCATAAAATAATTCTCAAAACATGGAGGCAAAAATAGAGTTTTCATATTTATATATAATTAATTTAAATTAAAAAATATTAAAGAATAAAAAAATATTTCTATTTTAATTTAATTAAAAAATTAAATAGTTTTTAAAAATATAGAGAAAAAATATGTTGACAAAAATATAACTTTCATATTTATATATAATCAAAGAATAATTAACATATATATATATTTTATCTCCTTAATTAGATTCAAGATATATAAGGTTAAATATAAATACACTTTTTATATTTTTGTTAGATTGTGGTTTGATCTGAACCGTTATTTATCTCCTAAGACATAACAACATTGAGAAATGTTTAAGCCTCTTATTTTTGTCTTGTTTTGTATAATAGATAAGCAACTTACACATTTATTTAATATAAAAAATAATTTATAAATATTTAATTTAAATTAATAAATTACTAAAGAATAAAAATAATTTATTTTATTAATTTAATTAAATTTCTTTAAATAGTTTCTCAAAATATGGAGCAAACATTTACCGGCAAAAATATAGTTTCCATATTTACATATAATTATTTTAAATTAATAAATTATTAAAGAATAAAAATTATTTCTATTATTAATTCAAAGGATTTTTAACATTTAGTCTTCCAAAATAATATAAACTATTAAAGAGACCTTCAACAATTGAAAATAAATTTTTGGTCCTTGAAAATTTTTCAAAAACAATCTTCTTTCTTTGACAAGTAATTTCTCCTAATTTACATAATATGTCATTTTACAAAGTCTGCAATTGTATAAATAAAATTGAAAAGTCTATTTATCATGGAACAAAAATATTTTTAAAGGAATTAAAATTGTGAACATTTTCAATAACAAAAAAACTAAAAACAATATCATTTTAATGTAGAATTCACACTCTTTATTTTGATATAGATATATTTTTTAAAAAAGAAATAGATTTCTGAATGTTCACATTTGAACATTCACACTAGTACACAAGTGTTGTGAATATTCACACTGATATATATTTATTAAGTCTAGTGTTTTAAGAGTTATTATTTTGAGGTGTTGTGAACATTCACACTAGCACAAAATAGTATTGTGAATGTGGATATTGATAATATTTTCACCCAAAAAAATATTCACAAATAGAATCATTAGGAATGTTCAATATGTTAATATTCAAATATAAAAAAATATTACACTATCGTATAAAGTTGTGAATCTTTGCACAATTATGAAATAAAAATTGATGTTGCCAAAAATTCCTAGCACGTGCAAATGATTAAGCATGTGCTAAAAACCTTCACAACTTCTTCCTTCAACCTACAAAACTGATTTAATTCTAAGGGAGACACTGGTATGGTGTCGGCAAAAAAACCTTCAATTTGAGAATAAGTTAATCAGTTTATGGTGAAAGCTCAAGCACTTGAATCAATCGTCAAATAACATACGGATACCTTCATTTTATATAGACTCATCACTTTTGTGTCGTTTTGTTGGTGAGGTTTCTCTCTCCACAATCCTCTCCTATTAGCATGAGAGATGGCCACGATCTTCTCCTATCAAACATGAGATATAGCGGTGATCTCGTAACTAACGTACGATTTGTCAGTTGTAACATTCTTCAAGCATGGGGGACGTGGAGATCATGGGTTGACCTGTTTTTGGTCTTTTTACCATAGGTTTTGATAACTCATTATTGGGCCTCCTTGTGGGGCTTGCTTTGTTTATGTATTGAACCATTAAAGTATTTTTCCTGGTGGGCTGATGTGTTTTAACCCAAAATGATTATCAAGTTATATTTTGCAGGTCAGATCATTAACCCGATCCGACCCACCAAAGCTCTTAAGCCTTCATCAGTCGTGGGCAGAAGTTTCTTCCACATCATTTTCCCTCCTAACTTTCGTGATGATTCAGAGAAGAAAGACGAAAGATCACCTCTCCCATTCGTGTAAGTTCTTGTCTTTTTCCAATCTTTCGATTGTGTAGTTTGTTCACATTTTTCTTTCAATTTCTTGTTGCTATTTTTGAAATATCATTGAGTCCATCAAATAGTCTGGCTGAGGCTGGTTTGTCGTTGAATCCCCTTGTGGAGCAGACGATGCCTGCCCATGTTTCTCAGTCCACCAATTCCTCAGTTAATTGGGAGGATTATGGTGCTCATTCTATCCCAAAGGAATGGCTTGAGCCATTTCGAGAACAATATAGTATTCTTTCGTACATTTCTATTAGGGTTCTATCTGAAGATGAACGTCCTTATAGTGCCAAAGATGATGAAATATGCCTCTTTGTGTGGATGTTCGAATACGGCCTCAGACTTCCTTTTGCTCTTTTTCTTCGCAATCTTTTTCGCCAATTAGAAATTACCTCTGCCCAATTAACCTTTAATAGCTTTCATCAGATCATGGGAGCTATAACTCTTTCTCGGGTGAACAATGTTCTCCTTACTGTAAATATGATCAGGAGTGTCAGTTCTCTAAAATGTCTTTCTGACACTAGGAGATTCTCTTACTCAACCATTAAGAGGTTCTCCTTCCTTGCTGACCTTCCTTTTGCGGTGAGAAGAGATTGACCAAGGCGATAGCTCTTCTTCAAGGGTAATTGGGAATTTTCTCTTAACAAAATAGGGCAGCCTCCAGTTGTGTTGAAGCATTTTAATTACCTGAATAATTTCTTTTAGTTATATTTTCTTTGCAATTGAACTCATGAGTTTTTCTATAGTGGTCTTTACATCTTCTTGGGTTATCTTCTGCAGGTAAAGAAGCTTGTAAAAGTCTTCGTCTCACACCCAAGATTGAGGACAAATTGAGAAAACTCCTGGTCCCAGAAAGGAGGTCCTGCAAAGTTCTTGCTTCCAACCCATTTATTCTGCCAGTAATGGATGAGCTGAAATTCAATCGTCTGCAAGAGGTGAAAATTGAGAAGAAAATGAAATTACCAGCTAAGAAGCCTTTTAGGCCATCTAGGCAGCCAACACCTCAACTTGCAGCCGAGGCCATTTTCAAGCTTGCTACTCAAGTCACTACCACGCCTACAATTCAGTTTATTGCTCAACTCGCTGTAGTTCGACTAACGGCTCCCCGTCTTCGTCTTATTCTTCCTGCAAATTCTGACTCTGATGAAGATTCTCAACCATTGAGCAGACGTCATCGGGGGATTATCTCTATGTCGGTTCCTTCTATCCAAGTTCCAGTTCCCACAGAGATTAGGGGGTTGGAGCTTGTCACTCATGTAGCTGGGGTTTCTATCAACCGTGTTGCAGAACCTACTTCAATAAGCAATCAACCACCTCATCCTACAACAACTGCTTTCAGTTAGGGGATGATAGCTTTACCAAGCAACCATAGTATGTCTCGTGAGAGGATGTCCAATCTATTAAAGAAGGTAGGCCTCTCAATTCCAAACCGCCAGGAGATCTTCGATAAATCCATTAATTTAAGACCTAAATCATAGCACGTACGTCATTTTAATTGCATTTTAGAACAATTGGGAAAATTCGGGGTAAAATTGTGATAATTAAAAATTTAAATTAAAAGTTAGGGGTCAAATTGAAAAGCTAGGAAATATTCTATCCAAAAATTGGCATTTAACTTTTGAATTGAAACTTTTTGGGGGTGAAATTACAATTTAAAAAAAATCTTAAATGTGAAAATTGGAATTAAAAAAAAAAAGATTTTAAAGAAATTAGGGGGGAGAAAGTTGTAATTAACCAAAAGATTATTATATATATATATATATATATATATAGTGTGTGTGTGTGTGTGTGTGTGTGTGTGTGTGTTTGTGCTGTGAGATCCGCTGGAGACAGAGCTAAATCAGGAAGTGGGAGACGTGGCCTCATTAGATCAATTCCCATCCACTAATTTCATGCATATAAATGACCATGCAGAGATTGTGATCAGAAAATCTGAGAGAAAGATTAAGAAGAGAAAATCATCCAGAAAATTCTAAAGAGAGAGAGGTTCGGTTCGACGGATGGCAAGGAGCTGTCGGTGGTGAGCGTTCGGTGGCCATGGTCATAGCTGTTACGCGTGTGCGTGATCATGTGGGTATCGTTGTCAGTTCTAGGGGAGAGCAAAGGTGGTTCGACTGGTAGGGTGGTTCGTCGACGGCGTGGCGGTGTGCGTTCTTAGCATCGCCGGTAAGCGGGAGTTGGGTTCGGCTATCCAGTTCTTCGTCGATCGCTGTCCAGTCGTCGACGATCGTTGATCTGGTGAGTATTTGTGTGAAATTTCTCTGATCATTTTGGTGTGTGTGTGCATGAATGTGTGTTGCCGGCGTATGTGAGCGTGTGTTGTTGACGAAAATTAGCAGGTTATGTGTGTTTGTTCCTCTGGCAGGGGGTGTGTGTGTGAGCATCGTGTGTGTGTGCATTGTTCAGTCACCGTCTGTGGGTGTGTGTTGGTCTAGCGGTGTGAGTGTGTTCAGTGGAGGATCATTCGTGTGTGTGGGTGATCGTCGTGGGTGTGGCGTCACAGTCATCTGGCGAGTGTGGGCGTACGGTTCAGCGTCACTGGTGTGGGTGCGTGTGTGTCTCTGCTTCTCCAGTGGTGGGCTGAAACGAAACCAAAACAGAAATAGCCGTAGGTGTGTGTGACCGGATGTAGCATCGCCAGCAGTGGGAGTTTTAGTGAGAGAGTGACGGCCGGCGTGTGTATTAGTTCGGCTCTGTTGTGCGTATGTGGGTGTAATCGGCCGACGATCATGTGGGTCCATGGGTGAATTGTGATGGGTCGGTTGAATCCATAACGGAAGTAGAAGATAGAGAGAAGGGGGAGCGGATCGGTGGGTGAACAGGAAACAAAACAGAGGCGTCAAACAAAAGAAGAAAGAAGAAGAAAAAAAAAGGAAGAAAAAGGAAATTTCACAAATAACCCCCAACCAAATTCAAATCCATCTTGCAACCCGTGAACGATTCGGAATGGATATCGTTTTTTCGTTAAATTTATTTTAGTTTTGTTAAATTCAATTCTAGCATAAAAATTTTGTAACCGGAATAATAAATTTTGGACCGTTCATATTACAAGAGTTTTATGCAATAATTGAAGGAATGAAATTAACTGAATAATAACAATTGTCATAGATAAAATATGGGGAATGGAAAAATGCGGAACTTAGGGCCTGCATTGCATGATTAGGTGATTTTACATAAAATATTAATATAGGCTCTATCACTATTAGGTTCGTAGACACATGGGGTATTGGTAAAAGATAATCTGTAAAAGCTGTTCAGAGCTGGTAGCCAAATGAGTGTAATGTCTTCTTACCAAACTATTTTTATATCTATATATGATAGAAAATGGTTGTATTTACATTAGATGCTTTTAAAATTTTGTGGATAAGTAGGTTTTGGGTGAGTTGGTAAAATGAATTTTCGTAAGATTACGATGGTTTTCGAAAGGAAGGTGAAAATGGTTTTTCGTTGGATTTGGTGGTTTTAATAGAGAGTGGAAAATATTTATTTTTCTAAATATGTCTGGTTTTCTAAAAATAAAGAGTGAAAAAGTGATTTTGATAAAAATCAGACGTTTTCTTTTGAAAGAAAGTGAGAAATATGATTTTCGGATAAAAAGTCGATTTTGGAAAAGAGAGGTATATGTGTGATCTGACGATGTAAATTAGACGATATCATTACGTTGTGATTTGATGATGATGTTATTGATTTGACGAAGTTATTGACTTTACGATACTATAGTATTTATCTGCTTCAGTAGAGTGATGATTATTTGCTTCGGCAGAGTGATGGATTATTTACTTCGGCAGAGTGATGGATTATCTGCTTTAGCAGAGTGATGGGTGTTCGTAGGAAGGCATATCCTACGGATGGTACGGTACCGTTGTAACTCCCGATCATGAGGTTAAAACGATCACATGACTAGCCGAGGTGTGGTGTGATATGGTGTCGTATGTGGTGTTTTGTTGTAGATGATGTTTTGTCGTATATAGTGATTTGGATGAGTACATTTATACATATTCTTTTATATTGGATTGGTATGTTCTGATTTCATTATACTATATGGTTAGTTGAATTATTCTGATTGATTTTCATTGTTTAGTTGGGATGCTATATATATATATATATAAACGTTGATTTTGTGGTGACAGGAAAAATGTGTTTTCCTTGTGGTATGAGACAGTTATATATCATGAGATTTTTATTTGATATGTAATATTTATATGTTTTATGCTTGATCCATCTAAAATATTTTTATTAAGAAGGCAGTATACTTGCAGGTACAACAGCTAGGAGTCGATCCCCTACTGGCACTAGGTAGAGTCCGGCGATGGTATAGTATGACAGTATTTTGGGAGGAGCTGTCTGAGGCAAACCTGTGAGAGCTTCATTGTTGTTATACTTTTGTTGTTATTATAATTCAGGGATGGGTGTGTCCCCAGTTAGAGATGTTGTATATGGTCATAATTTGTGATTGTATATTTATGTATGGACTTTGTCGTTTGCTAGTGGGTTTGACGTTAAGATGATGTCGTGTCGACGTCATGCCGGCCTCACGGTGACAGGTGTCCAGGGTGGGGTGTGACAATTAGGACCTTGTTCGAGCAGTCCTAGGATAAGAGCAGGCCAAAATTGGGAGTCGCAACCGGGTTGAGCTCTTCAGGACCCTTATCTGCACACTCCTTCAGGTAATTATCTTATATTCAATAAGTTTTGGATTTCTTGAGTTATTATATTGGTTTCTGATCATTTTTTATTGTTTTGCAGAGCATCTATATTTCTTCTTCATTGGTAGGGAGTTCTGATGATTTGACTAAGTTGGATAATCAGCTCATGTATCAGTTAACTGAATCCAGTTGCCTGGAAGAGGAACTTCGAGTTCTTCAGGAACAGAAGGTCTCTCTTGAGACTGAATTGGTAATGGCAAGGTCATCTCAAGAGAAGTGTTTGAAGCTGAGCTGCATGCCACTAATGCTCAACGTGAAGCGCTATAGAAGAGCAACCAGCCTTTTCTCTAAGAAAATATCAATTTTTAGGTAGAGCACTCTACTTTGAACAAATAGATCTCTATTCTAAAGGGAGAGGTTAACTTAGCAAGGTCAGAGATAGATCTTCTGAGGGCTGACCTCCAAAGCAAATATGCTACTTTCCAGGTTAAAGATAATGCCCTTCAGGCCAGAGATAATGCCCTCCAGCACCTAGAGAGCGAAAAGAGAAAAATCTCTGCAGAGTTGAACAAGAAAAAACTTAGGTCTGATGGGCTGGAGCTGAGGTCTACTAATCTAACACACAGTGGAGAGGCTAGCAACAGAGATGGCAGTGAGGATGAAGGAAAATAAAGAGACAATCTACCAACTCTGGGAACGATTTAAATCTATATCAAAGAGTATTCAGTTGGTGGGTCATTGCCATTTCCAGGGCCTGGTGGTAAGAGAGTATTCAGATGTACCTTATGCTGAAGATAAACCTCACATCAGTGGTTGAGGTGTAAGATCCTAATTTTTACACACGCATAATTTTAGCTGCATTTTAGAACATTTAGAAAATAACAGGGTAGAATATGTCATTTAATATTCAACTTAAAATTTTAAGGGGTGAATTTAAAATTTTATGAAAATTAAATCTTGAAATGGGTTTAAATGATGACTTAAAGGGATTCAGGGGGAGATTAATGTAATATATATATATATATATATATATATATATATATATATATATATATTGTGGGATCAAAAACCAAAAACAGGAAGAGGGAAGATCGACGTGGAAATACAAGGGATCAAAGGGAAACCACTTCCATTATATATATATATATATATATATACACATGTATTTCACAAAACAGAGAGAAGGAGAAGTGGGTCGGCAGTGGTGGTGTGTTCGGTTTTGTCGTCCGATGGCCGGTGAGAGCGTGTGAGGGTGTGTGTATCGTGTGTGGGTATGTGATCGTCGCAAGGGGGTGTGACGTCACTGTTCGGTGTGTGTTTCATCGTGTATGTGTGTGTGTGTGCTATGTTCCGTTTCATCGCCGGTATGAGTGTGTGTGGGTGGGTTCTGTTCACCGACGGAGTGTGGGGGTGATTGGCGTGTGCATATGTGTGGTTAGTCGTATGTGTTCTGTTCTATTTCTTCATTGGTGTGTGTGTGTGTTGTTCGTCGTCAATTATGTGGGTATATGTGTGATCAGTTGTCGTTCGCCGGCGTGCATGTGGGTGTGTGATCGTCGTTGGTGGTCCGACGGTGTGAGTATGTATTTTGTGATTGTGTATGTATGTGCTTCGGCGTGTATGTGTGAGTGTGTGCTCTGATCGTGAGGAAGGGGCGGCGAGTAAGATCATCGGAGCTGGTGAAGAGAGAGAGAGAAACGGTCGGCTACTGAGAACCAGGAAACAGAACATGAAAAATGGGAGCATTCGCCACGGCGGTGAGGTTCAGCAAAGCAGAAAAAAAAAAAAAAAAAAAAAAAAAAAAAAAAAAGAAAAAGAAAAGGAAAATAAGGGAAGAAGAAAATAAAAAAAAAAAAATCCAAAATCCAATTTTTCGATCTGCGAGCGATTTAGAACAAGTAAAATTTTAATCGAACATTATTTTCGATTGAATTAAATTGTAAGTATTAAAATATTTGCAATCGTAATAGTAATTTTGTAATCGTAATAATATTTTTATAATTGTTAATCATAATAAAGTGGTACAGTAAATATTAACGTAGCGAAACGGACAAAATAACAATTTTGCATAATCAGTTTTGGGGAATAGGAAATGTTGCATTTTAGGGCCATACATTTCATATTAGGGTTGTTTTAAATAAAATATTAATTTAAGCCTTATCGCTATTAGGTTCACAGGCGCCAGCATCCCGGTAGATTTTGGACGGAGATATTTTTGCAGTGTGGAAATCGAGGTAAGTATATTGTCTTCTATGTAAATATACGTATAAATTGTGGGAAAATGTGTTTATTAAAATTAGACGATTTTACAACTTATATGGGTCAAGTAGATTTCTAAATGTAGAGGGGGATTTTTGGTCCGACTATGTCATAGTTTTGATCCCGTCAAGAGGATATGTCCTGCGGGATGATTTTGACCTGTTAGGAGTGTCAGTCCTATAGGTGGTTGATTATATTATGACCTGTTCGGAGGATTAGTCTAGTAGGTAGTTGTTGATATTATGACCTGTCCGGAAGATTAGTCCGGCAGGTGGTTGTTGATATTATGACATGTCCGAATGATTAGTCTTGCAGGTGGTTGATTGATCCGTCAGGAGTAGAAATCTTGCTGGTGGTACCCCTACTATTGGAGATAATAAATGGCCCTGGCATTGATAGTCACTGTAGATGGCACAGTTGTACAGGCTACGGTATCGTTGCAACTCCCGATAGTGAGGTAAAAATGATCTTGTGGCTAGTAGGAAAGTGGTGTGGGGTATTTTATTATACGATGAACTGCCTGAATTGATTTGGCTTAGATATATTGTTTTAAAACGGATTAGCATCAATATATTATTTTGTTGCACTGGTTGACTTAAAATATTTGAATTGGGTGTTTTAAATATATGAGTTTATTTTAGTGGTGATAGGAAAACTGAATTTCCATACGGTATGTGATTATGTAGTACTATATTTTGAAACGTGGTGTTTAATACTTATACTTGATCTATAAAATATTTTTATTAGGAAGACAGTACACCGATAAAAAAAATTTGGTTTTCAGGTGCCGCAGATAGGATTGGGTCTACTACTGGCACTAAGTAGAGTCCGGAGGTAGTGTCATTTTGGGAGTGGGTCGGTCGGAAGCGAACTGTGAAAGGTTTAGTATTTTTGGTGATTTTTGTTGTATATATATTTGGGACGGGTGTGTCCCATATTTTTGGAAATTTGTATGAGGTATTATTTTGGGAAAAAATATTGATAGCGATACGCGTACGTCTGAGTATGTATGTATATTTATATGTATGTATTTGGTTGGTTGGTCAGGGAGTGTTGTGTCGACGTCACGCTCGGCCTCGGGTGACGGGTGCCCGGGGTGGGGTGTGACATGAGGTACCTGTAGCCAGCTCATATCCAAGTTCTTCTGACTAGCTCATCTCTAATAATGTTTTTCCTCCAACGCTGCAGTCCTTAATTCAACCAGTAGATCTCGATCCAACCCAAGCTCTGCCTGGTGATGCTGCATCTGCTCTTCAGATCTTAGGACAACTAGACGTCACAGACCAGACTGCTATACTCTGATTTGACAATTATCTTTTCAATGTTTAATGCCTGCAATTGTTTTTCATAATAATGATACATTTTGTAATTATGACCTGTGTTGGCCTAGTGAGTTACCCTAGAGGGAGGTGAATTGGGTAGTAATAAAAATTTAAACAAATTTAAATCTTTAAATACTTAATTAATCAAATAATCAATTTTATCCTAAATCAATTATTATCTTGTTATGCAGCAGATAAGTATTTAAACTATGTACACAACCACACAAAATGTAAACAATACAGAACACAAAGATATATCTTGGTTCACCGAGGTACTATTGGCTAATCCAGTCTCCCAAGCTCCATGGAGATTTGCATCCACTAAAACTCAAATTTTTTTAAAGGTAGGAACCAAACCCTCAAAATGATTCTTTTCACAAACTCAGAATCAACCTTTACAATTCCCTTTTCACAGGCTAAGGAAGAACCTTATATTTTTGTGGGTTAAAGACTAACCTAATTCTATTACAAGAATAATCATAACCTAAACCTTTTACCAGACTAAAAATCAAACCTCACAAACACTCCAAGTATCATTTTCACCGGTATGGATGAACCATTACAATTCACTCAAAAATTAACTCTATTCAGGAAAAATTCCCACTTAATTCTTTTCAGGGAAAATAATAACGTAACCTTTTTATCTACTAGGTAAAGATCAAATTTCAATCTTTTTTTTCGAAAAAAATTGAAACCACAGCTACCTTGATTAGATATAACCAAATTGTATCTAATCCGCACAAAATCACGAATTACAAAAATTACTAAGTTTCTTCCCACTCGGAGCTTCTACCACTGCAAACCAATTACACTCAATTAATGTCCTGATAATTACTATGTCATAGAATTAAGTGAGGAATTCAATATTTGATTATAATATGTGCAGGTAGCACAAAATTAAACACGTAATCAGATAATCACAAAATCGTTTTAAAAAGAATTTTTATGCTCTTTAAAGTTTAAAAATAATTTTACTAAGATCTTATAATATAATTTCACAATAAAGAATAATAACTTGGAAAGATCTCACAAGAAAAACACCGAAATATTAGAATCAGAATAGTAACACAGCACAGATCAGTGACGTCAACTCAATCAACGCTTTAACTCAAGAACTTTGCACACAATTGATCTCACAAATAATATCTCAAATATATCTCAGAATAAAAACTCTTAGAAAGCTCAGAACTTTGATAGTTCTTGATTGATGTTCTAAGGATATGAAATTCACATATCTATTTAAGTTAATTTGAAAGAAGACCTCTAACGGCTAGTTTTCTCAAGATATGACATTTAAATGCACTTATAGACCTCATATATCATAACCATTCATTCCTGGTATAATTTGCTCAAATATAGATTTTAAAACTTTCGATTAAGTTCACAAATTATTTCTCAATTTCAAATCCTATATATAGAAAGAATTAAATTAACCAAATTGAGAGACACTTCAATTGTATATACCATATCTATAGGGATATCAAAATAGATGTCATATATCTTAAATATATTCAAATTCCAAGAATATCTGAATCAAATATGCCAAAAACGGCTAGTTAACGGTTAGCTTTGATTTAATCCTTAAAATCCTCGAAATTCTAACCGGACAGTTGGTTGACCGACTTCTAATCATCTGCTAACCAATCGATACAGGTTGTAACCCACGCCAACCTTCCACAGGTAGTAGGTTGACCAACCCATACATGGTCAGTTGACTGATCATTACATGATGCAATTTTAGGCCAATTTTAAGTCCTGATTGATTAGCTTTGATTTAATCCTTAAAATCCTCGAAATTCTAACCGGACAGTTGGTTGACTGACTTCTAATCATTGGCTAACCAATCGATACAAGTTGTAACCCACGACAACCTTCCACAGGCAGTAAGTTGACCGACCCATACATGGTCAGTTGACTGATCATTACATAATGCAATTGTAGGCCAATTTTAAGTCCTGATTGATTAACCGATCCCTTACGATCGATTGACCGATCGATATAGAAAGTTTTACTTTGGCTAATCAGTTGACCGATCTTCCCTAGTCGGTTGACCGATCGATTTAGATACTTCCAAATTTCTAGCCTACTCCAATCGATTGACCGAACCTTCTATGGTCAGTTAACCAAACACTGCTGGAACACTCCTTCTCAATTTATTGCAACTCCAAATTTCATCGTTTTAAACCCTTTAACTGATTTCTACTCTTGGTTAACTTAATTGACACACATATTCAATTTCAAACACTAATCTTACTTAGGTCAATTTTCATTTTTCAATTTTACATTGGAGCAAATAATTTAACACTAATTAAGATCTTGATTTTATCAAATTAAGTACACATAAATATAACTCATTATTTTGTGTTATGTGTGATGTTAATTGGGATACATTAAGAGTAAAAGAGGTCTTAGTTGTTCTTACCTAATTTCTTCAGAATCTTCAACACTCTTCATCTCTTTAATGTCCATCTCTATATCTTTAATAATTATTTCATGATTTGATCTTTAATAGAACTCTTAAACTGAAACACTCAACAAACATGTAAGTTCCACAAAAAACATAAATCCTTAATTGTCTATCAAAACCTCGGGATCAACAATCTTCTCAAACATTAGTCGCCAATTAGTATTGGAAATACACTACCATGATTACCGTACGTCTTTTGTCAGTGCACATTACTTATTTATCAGAAATGCACATTTTTTTATGATTCATTTGTACTTATCTGCCATATTCTCTTAATTGGTTTGGCTATTTAAAGACAAACCAAATGTTGATGTTTTACACACACCCAACGCTTTCTATTTCTCTGTTTAAATTTTCATCGAATCTTTCTTTCTTTTCTCCTACTCATCCCTTTCTCTTACAATAATGTTGTCGCCGTCCTCCTCTTATGAGGTCATACAACAAGAGAGGCAACAAGAGATTGAGTTAGGTGAAAATTTTCAAGCTATGATGACAATGGCGAATACCCTCTCCAACGAGCACCCTCACCTCAGAGCACTTGAAGATGCTTGCGTTGTCTTCTACGCCATGGAGGCTACTCACTTCCGTGCCATCTTGTAGCTCCAAAAACTCAAGGACCAATTGAAGAACTCAGAGATGGAGGTTTGTGAGCTATCTGGTCACTTGTATTTCCATAAGGAATATGCCGATCTAATGACGGGAAAGCGAGATAAGCTCTGGGAGAAAAATGAGGAGAAGAAGACAAAGATCCATGAGCTAGTCTGCAAGATCAATCGGTATGAAGAGCATGTATTCTACCATTTCAACTTGAATTATGAAAGGTAGATCCTCTCCTTTCTCTTGGGTCAGATTGATGCCATCCTTTTAGCTCTGGTTTCATCAAAGAAGTTTCTAGACTTTTTTTTTTTTTTTTTTAAGTTTCTGTTTTTTTTTTGTATGATGAATAGTCTTCCGTTCATTTTTCTGTTTTTTATTTTGTAATGATGTACCCTCCCCTTTCTTTTTATTAATACAAAAAGATGGGCTTCGGTATTTGTGTTGTGGTTGTGTTTTGTTCTTTTTCTGTCAGCCTTCCTTCCTAACTTGGTAGTATATGAAGCTAGTTATGAACTAACTTAGTCTTTTGGCTAGAATAAACAAGATGTTTGAACACGAAGTTGTATCCACAGTAAGCAAAATCACTAAATCAAGATAAATCAGATTTTACCATCACGGGAATACTGATAATTTTTCTTTCGTCTTGTTCTATAACATCCTTCTTAAGATATTATTCCTTTATAGTCTTGAACTTATCACTCATTACCATGGAGTTGGTGTAGACTTAAATGTGTCTTGATTTTAATCCAGATTGAATAAGTAATGTTCTTAAGATGAGCATTCTATATTTGATGGAGTCATTGTAGAAGCTTATTTGGTGATTAATAAGTCCGTACTATTTACACTTAGTTTTGAACACTAAATGTATTAACTGATGAACTAATCTACTCAGCTCATTTACACTTAGTTTTAGTACCAAATATTTCTTGGGTGAGCTAATCTACTCAACTCTTTTACACTTAGTTTCGGTACCAAATGTTTTTGTTAGCGAGCTGATCTGCTCAACACTTTTACACTTTGTTTCAATACCAACTATTTCTTGGGTGAGCTGATCTGCCTTTCTATGTGATTGAGCCTATCTGCTCTCCTCAGCAAGTAGGTGAGCTGAGCTACTCTGCTCATGTTTAAATGAGTAAGTTGATATGCTCTGCTCATGTTTGAACAAGTGAGTTGATCTCCTTTACTCTGTGAGTGAGTGTAATTTATCTATATATTTCCAAACTAGTTTTGATAGTTTTCGAGTATTATTATAGTGTTTTAATATGTTTTAATTCATTTTTATTTGTTTTTGTTCAAAGCAGGAGTTAGGAGCGAAAACAGTCTAAAAACGAGCTAATTGGTAGGAAGACAGTGGAGAAACAGTGGGAAAACAAGCAAGAAGGCCAAACAAAGTATAAAAGGTCACTGCCTCCACCGCTGCAGCGATGAAAACCACTGCTACAGTGGTCAAAATGTAAAAAATATTCTGCCTATCCACCACTGCAGCAGGGAAGAAGCCCGCTGACTTCCCACCGTTGCAGCGGTGAGCCTGCCGACATACCCATTGCTGCAGCGATGCTTTTGACTGCTGCAGTGGTGAATCCCCTAGCTATAATATGTTTTAGCATATTTTTCTAGACATTTGTTTTTGTTCCCTTTTGTTCCCTTTTCGATCCCATATTTTGGAGAACACATTGGGAGTGTTTTTGGGATATTTTGAGAGCTCAAGGTCAAGAACCAAAGAGGAGATCATCAATCAAGGAAGAGAAAACGCTTTTGGAGCGGTTACTTCACTTCACATAATTGTTTTTTGTTCTTTGTTTCTCTCTTTGTTCTTAAGTTTTGTATATTAAATAATGATGTTAATCTCTTATTTAAATAAATATTCGGTTAAGATCATGAGTAGCTAAATATCTATTGTCTAGGGAATGATATAGTTTATAAAAATGTTGTTTGAGTAAATTGTGTTTTGTTAACGGTTGTTTATCTTTATCCGATTGTGTTTTTCATTTTATTATTTCCATTATATGCTTGTTATGATATATCGGTTGGTTTTAGAAATCGGAGTTTGACATTCGAGAGAGGTAACCCCGAATTCGGACTAGGGTTTAGACACAATGCGACGATCTAATGACTCGGGAGGATATTAGAAAGTGTGCAATCCGTGAGGTTGGGGCGAGACTCATGTGATCAAGTGTCATATAGACGCTAGAGGGGGACTTCGGTGTTGACACGAAATCGCATATTCATTCACTTTACACTTGGGATAGATAGTGAGTGAGTTTTCGATATCTAGATTGTCGGATAGTTTGAATACCGTTAATGTAAGCTAGATTGGATCAAACACGTATAAATAAACGAAGTTAATCCCTAGATAATATATTATCATATAATATATTTAGTATTATAGTTTAATTAATTGTTAATTTAGCATATTATTTAGAAAAACAAAAACTAATTTTTATCGCCTAAATAAAGTTCGGTTATGATAATCGTGGTACTTAGCGACAAATTAATCCAGCGACAAATTAATCCAATTTCTGTGGATACGACAACCCTTCTCATTCACTATTCTACAAAATTTGACCCATACACTTGCAATGAAAATAGCGATGTAATATTCCGCTACCAAGTCTTTAGCGTCGTTGTTGGGGATTAATTTTTAGATTGTTGTTGATATTGTGAGTAAGTAACTTAATTTTAATTTAGGCAATTATTTTATTTATAATTTTTTTTTTTTGTAATTTTTTTTTTCTTGTAGGGTACTTGAAGATGTTAGATCAACAAGTACTGTTGCATTTCTTTCAACGAGATTTTGAGCCATTTTATTGTGCTTAGGATTGATACAAGGAGTTGTTATTCCGGTTCCCAAACTATCGTTTCCCGAGGGAGTGTCAACTACTGAACTTCTTCAATGGGTTACTAGCCGCAACAAGACATTGGGTTGAAGGAGGAAAAAGTACCACCTTTTTCGGCCAACTAATCGTGGACGATGCTCATTGAGTACTGGAAGACATGGCGGAGTTCGATTTTTAGAGTTGGAATTATTCAACAAGCTACCAAAGCTTGGGGGATAGTTCTACCGTTTCGGAGCCATGGATTGAAATCCCTGACTAATAGGAGGAGTGTTTCCCCACCTTGGAAGAAATGTTCGCTGAATTTATGGGGGAGACTCAGGCTTTCTGGAGGGAGACGAATGACCGGCTCAACGAGCATAAGGATTATCTTGACAATATTGAGATGACTTGCGCTGAAATTGACGCGACCGTAATGTCTCTTCAAATGCAAATTGGTCAGCTTATTTGCTTTATTGAGACCGAGTTAGAAGTGGTGGCACTAAGAGACACATAAACCATATTCATCGAAAGCCACCAGGAGGAATCGGATATGAGCGGGAGGATCTTAGGAGTATTCAATGATGATTATTCGAATGAGGCAAAAACCCAAGCATGGATTGACGATTGTGATTCTTCACCATTTGAGATCCACCATGTGATGCCACCACAAATCGAAGACAATCACATCTACGAGGATCCAATGTGGCTCATTTGTCTTTCGCCGCCTTTAGCACCGTTCTTTTATGCCTATGAGCACATGAGACAAAGACGAGTCGATTTGAAAGTATGGACCAAACAATACCAAATCTCGCCAATCTTGAGGGCATTCTAAACCAAGACCCATATGTGGTGTTGTATGACACACACTACGAGTAGAAGCTGCTCTTTGACGAGCACTTCTCTATGTTAAGCTGAAGACATTAAACCAAGCATTTCTTTAGAGGCAACCCAAGTTTTCAAAATAAATTGAATCCATCACCACCGACTTCATTTGGAGGCAAGGTTGTCTCGCCTCCCAAGTACGTGTTCTAAAACCCCTTCGTCGACATGCTATATTTCAATTGTTGAGAACGATAATTGGGTTATTGTGGACACTGCCCATTTTAAGTTTGGGGGTGATGTGTAGTATGCGATTATGTTTTATTATTGTTAGTTATATAGTTTAATGCTTTATTGTTTAACTGTATTCGTGCTTGTTTAGTTTAGTATTAGTATGTTTGTTATTGTTGTGTGCTGAGTTTTGTAGTTCATCTGGGCCATTACTCGATGATGAGTCTATCCCATAGTTGTTTATCGAGGTCATGCATAATGTCCATTCATGTGTGTTCTGTGTGATTGACATTTCGTTGTGGTAAAAGTTATTGTGGATCCTAACATGCACGAGCACTTAAACTCAATGTACTATCTATCCAATTAATTTGACCCCGATTATCCATTAGCCAAGTTCATGACAAAAGGGATTCTAGAACCTGATTTGGGGGAAATTCAAGGCGAAATCCTAGGCGAGGTAATTCAGGAGATATGATTTAGGCATTCATTTTGATCGCTTAAGCCTTTGAAGCTTACCATGTAATATCATTTATCCCTCGTTACCTTGTCAAAATCTGTTAGCCATTTCAATTCGGAACACGTAACAAATGCCCTGACCAATTGAATTTTTTTCAAACCTATATCGAATATCTAAGACATAATTTGAGTAAAATCAAGTTAGCATTTGTTTATGCTACTTAAAGTGAGCGGTTGTGTTGATCCCAAGATTTTGATGACCAATTAAGTATTGATGTTTTGGTAGAACTAATGTTTGATCAAGTATTTCAGTGATTTAAAGTTCCAATAATAAAGATGTCAAAGTGAATGGATGCTAAATGAAGATATCAAGATGATGAAGAAGTATTAAGAGTTTGAAGAAATTAGGAAAAACAATCCAGGTAAATATAAACTCTTAATATCCCATTTAGGAACACACACACGACACAAAATGAATTTTATCTTTTATGTGTGTTTTGGTTGAGTATATTTATGTGCTCCTATGTGAATAAAAATAAATAAATTTGAATGACTAAAATAGAATATAAGAGTATTAGTAGAGTTTATGGGGCAAAATTGTAAAAGAAAGTAAGTTAAAACGAGATCAGAGAAGAGATTCATGAGGGGGGAGTCGACTGAGGAGTTGATCGGAGAAAGAAGATGAACTCTCTGAATCTGCGAGTCGACTGAGAGGTCGACCGATATAAGTTTGGCAAACTCTCTGAATCTGTGAGTTGATAGAGCGGTCGACCGATGGAAGCTTGGCAAACTCTCTGAATCTACGAGTCGATTGAAGAGTCGACCGATAAAGTGCATGGCCTACTTCTAGTATCCTTCAGTCGACTAGGCAATCGACTGGACGTGCAGTTTTTAGATATTGGTTAATCCGATTTTAAATTCAAAAGTAGCCGTTTTTGGTTAAGATTTGAGAGAGATTTCAGGGATATTCTTAACATTTGAGATATGGTTCATATACAAATTAAATCCTTTCAATATAGTTCGTTAATTATTAAAGTTTCTCAATTTGGTACATAAAATGAATTCTATACTTATTTGTTTTAAATTGAGAAATACTTTGAGGATTTAATTGAGAGTTTTAAAAGTTGTTATTAAGTGAAATTGAACTTAAATGAAATCCTCATGTTATGAAGGGTCTATAAGAGTATTTTATTGTCATGACACTTGTAAACTAGCCGTTAGGAGGCTGATTACATATGCCCTTATATAGACCTGTGAATTTTTTAAGAGAGCTTAATCATTCTTATTATTCTAAGAAAAAAAAATCAATCTATATCTTTTTGAGAAAGCGTTTATGAGAGTTATTATTCTTCGATACTGTGAGCTGTTCTAAGAGAGTGATTATGATAATCAACTGCGATCAATTTGTGCTGATATCGGAATTGAAGCTACATTGTTTTCATTATTAATTCTGTGGATTCCGAGTGAGATCTTTCCATATGGATTAATACTTGTTTATTATTGTATCTTGGAAATTAATCTTAGAAATTGTTTTTTATTTTTAAAGAAAATATTTTTTCAAACAATTTCTTGAATCTGATTATATGCTCCTATTTGCTACCCATATATTGTTAAAATCAAGTTTTTGCATCTCACATAATTCTATCAATAGTTGAGATATTAATTAAGTTTATATATATCTGGGGTGATAGAAGCTCCAAGTGAGATTTACTTATCAATTTTTGTATTGGTGAGTTGTGACGGGTTAAATATCACTGGGGATATTTAATCAAGGGTAGCTGAGTTTCAGTCTCTTCCTGTAAAGAGATTGAGGTAGTGATTCTTCCTGAATAAGAATTGTGTGTTTGTGAGTGATTTTGTAACGATTCAATCGTTACCGGGTAAAGGATATTTGGAGTGTTTTGATGAGGTTTTGATTCTTGAGCCTAAGTGTTAAAAAGAATTAGGTTATTCTTTAGCCTGTAAAAAGTAAAGGTTATTCCTTAGCCTTTGAAAAGGAAATTATAAAGGTTGATTCTGAGCCTGTAAAATAATCAGTGTTTGGGTTTGGTTCATACCTTTAAAGGAATCTTGGTTTTAGTGGGTACGACCTCCATGGAGCTCGGAGGACTGGATTAGCCAAGAATAGTTTGGTGAACCAATATAAATCTCTGGTGTGCTGTTTTCTTAATTTGTCTGTTTTTTGCTGTTTGTATGTGCACCTAGTTGATTGATTAATTATGCTATATTATAAAGATAATAATTAATTTAGGCATAAAACTAATTATTTGATTTATTGAGTTTTATTCTGATTATTTTTAATTACCCGATTCACCCCCCTCTTGGGTATTCTACGGGGCCAACAGGTTGTGTTTTGGGCGAACGTTTCATTGGTTTAGTATTCGAGTACTCACTTGTTATTTTTCTTTCGTTTTAACCACACTCGTGATATTGTAAAAATCGAATAAGTTTGGGAGTGTGGATGTTAAAAAAAAAAAACATATATAAATATAGTTCTATTTTAATTTCTTTTGACAAGTGAGTACAACGTTCTTAAATGATTATTCAGGGTTGTTTCGAATTGATCTTTGGGGGTACGAGTGTGTTTTAGTGCTAAGCGTTCTGCCTTAGGTATCGTTGATCTAAACGTTTACCTGTTATATATTCCTAATATACCCTTAGCCAAATGTTAAAAATCGAACCAAGTCATTTTGATCTTTTTGAATTGCTTAGCCTACATTAGTGGAGAGTGTAACCCAATCTGGCATATGGATTTCCTATACCTTTTCGATTTTTAGTCATGAACTTTGTGGGTGGATAATCCAATCCGGTATGTGAATGGTTGTATAATTGAGTTTTCGCACACACACTTAAACATGATCTAGAATGGCACTTACTGCTATTGAATGTTGAAATTCTATAACACCACATGGTGCGTTTTACTCTTGAAATCGATATAATTAGGGGCTGTTGAGGGAAAACATTTTGGTCGGTATAGTTGAATTTCAAAACTCGTACGTTATTATGTTTAGGTAGTTTGTGTTTTTATTCATGTTTAGTTTTTGTGTTAGTTAATTAGTTGTGTTTTTTATTTGGAAAAATTACATTTTAAACCCTCTAAGTATTGACACTTTTCTATATAGTCTCTCTTCGTTTGCGCGTTTCATTTTAAACCCTCTAGGTATAAGCATGTTTTTATTTAGTCATTCCGTCAAAAATTCCATCCAAAATAACAGAATAGAGGGGCAAAATAGTATTTTTACTTATATTTTATTGTTTAATGATTTCTTTATTTTTTTTATTTTTTTTCCCTTAATTTCTCTCTCTTTCTCTTTCTCTCTCTCCCCATAATCTCTATCTCTTTTCCTTCTTCCTCCTGATTATCTCTTTCTTCCTTCTTTCTCTCTCTCCCTCTCTCATTTCATAGGGAATGTTAAACCTTTTGTTGAATGGGGTGAAACCACCCCCATAACAAGGGGTGTTACCCCCTGTTACGAGGGTAATCACCCTCTATTTTCACAAGAGGTGTTCACCCCCTGTTAAGGGGGTGTAACACCCCCATGCAACAAGGGGTAATTACCCCCTATTGAAGGGGGTAAAAACACCTCCGTAACAGGGGTGATTCTACCCCCCGTAACAGGGGCAAGCGGGGAAAGGGAGGGAGAGAGAGAGAGGGGGGGAGAGAGAAGTCAAACCAAAGAAAAAGAAAAATATATATATTAAAAATTGATTAAAAAAGGATTAAAAATGAAAAAAATATAAAATGGCGATTATACTCTCAAAATTCGGTTAGTTTTGACAGAATTTCTGACGAAAGGACCAAATAAAAACGTGTTGATATCTAGAGGATTTAAAATAAAACGCGCAAATGGAGATGGACCATATAAAAAAGTGTCAATATCTAGAGGGATTAAAATTTAATTTTTCTTTTTTATTTTAGTGTGTGTGTTTTGCTCGAAGACTAGTAAAATTCTAAATTTAGGGATATTTGATAGGTGTAATTTATCGATATATTTTGTTAGGGTCGAAAACGGTATAAAATAGAGCCAATCAATAGGAAGACGGTAGAGAAACGGTGAGAAAACAAGAAAGAAGGTTAAACAAAACATAAAAGGTCACTGTCTCCACCGCTGCATCGGTGAAAGGGCAGAAGCCCACTGACTTCCCACCGTTGCAATGATCAATCTCACCACAATAGGTGAGCTTACCGACATACCCACCGCTGCAACGATGCTTTTGACCGCTGCAGCAGTGAAGCCCCTAGCTGTAAAGTGTTATAGGATATTTTTCTAGATATTGTTTTTGTTCCCTTTTCGATCCCACTTTTTGGAGTACATGTTGGGAGTGTTTTTGGGATATTTCGAGAGCTCAAGGTAAAAAACCAAAGAGGAGATCATCAATCGAGGAAGAGGAAACGATTTCGGAGCGGTTTTTGCAGAAGTGGAACACTTCACTTCACAGATTTGCTTTTCGTTCTTTGTTTCTCTCTTTGTTCTTAAGTTTTGTATATTAAATGATGATGTTAATCTCTTATTTTAATGAATATTCGGTTAAGATCATGAGTAGCTAAATATCTATTGTCTAGGGATTGATATAATTTATGAAAACGTTGTTTGAGTAAATCGTGATTCGTTAACGGTTGTTTATCATTATTCAATTGTGTTTATCATTTTATTACTTCCATTATATGTTTGTTATGATATATTGGTTGGTTTGAGAAATCGAGGTTTGACACTCGGGAGAGGTAACCCCGAATTCAGATAAGGGTTTAAACATAATGCGACGATCTAATGACCCGGGAGGGTATTAGAAATTGTGTAATCCGTGAGGTTGGGGTACGACTCATGTGACCAAGTGTCATATAGATGCTATAGGGAGACTTCGGCATTGATGCGAAGTCGCATATTCGTACACCTTATACTCGGGAGAGGTAATGAGTGAGTTTTTGATACCTAAATTGTTAGATAGTTTGAATACCGTTAATGTAAACTAGATTGGATCAAACACGTATAAGTAAACGAAATTAATCCTTAGATAATTTATTCTCATATAATATATTTAGTATTATCGTTTAATTAATTGTTAATTTAGTATATTATTTATAAAAACAAAAACCCAATTTTTATCGCCTAAATAAAATTTAGTTATGATAATCGCGGTACTTAGCGACAATTTAATCCAATCCTTGTAGATACAACAACCCTTCTCATTTACTATTCTATAAAACTTGACCCGTACACTTGCGGTGAAAGTATCGACATAATATTTCGCTACCAGTGAGCTGATTTGCTCTGCTCACTTTTGAGTCACACTAAGTTTTCACACACTAAATGTTTCCTTCACTTAGTTTTAATCAAAACTTGACAAAATAAGTGCATGCAATATTTTTAATGACAAGAGACTTTATTTATTTACTTCATTCAATGAATGTCTCACATAGTGATGAACAAAAAGAATTTTTCAAAGTTCAATGAAAAAACATAAAAATTAAAAAGACAAGACAACTCATAAGAAATACTTTCACAAGTGAGAGATGTTCCATGGCCTTGGGATCGCCACGTCATCTAGGTCTTCCAGGCATTAGGTCCCTAGCCTATTTACTTTGGTTACTCGGTAGGGTCCTTCCCAATTGTGAGTTAGTTTTCCCAAACGAGTCCCTAGGTAATGCGACATTACTCTTCTAAGTACCAGCTCTTCTATTGCAAAGTGTCTTGGACGTACTGCATGGTTGAACATCTTTGTTATCCTTGACTTGTAGGCCGTCATCCTCATTGTTGTCTTATCGTGTTTCTCTTCCAATTGGTTCAACTCTTGTCGTATAGTTTCTTCATTTTTCACAAGGTTAATAGTTCTATCTTGCTTTGATGGCAGCCAAATATTTGCTGAAACTATGGCTTCAGTGCCATAAGTTATAGAGAATGGTGTTTCCCCTGTAGTGGATGTTGATGTTGTCCGATAAGCCCACAAGACTCCTGGTAGTTCTTCCACCCACTTGTCTTTGGCATCATCCAGTCATTTCTTGAGCGCTTCCTGGATGGAATGATTTGTCACCTTAGTTTTTCCATTGGCTTGTGGGTATGCCGAGCTTAATGCTCGATACTGAATCTTCAGTTCTTAGTACATCAATGCAACCTTGTCTTCGGTGAATGGGATTTCATTGTCGGATACTAGTATCGCTGGAATGCCAAAACGACATATCACATTTTTCCAGATGAAGTTTTTTCACTTTGTTTTCTCCTACTGTCACGAAGCTTTTAGCTTCAACCTACTTGGGGAAGTAGTCGATTATTACCAGCAAGTATTTTTTGTTCCCTGGTGATGGAGTGAATGGTCCAAGTGCGTCCATCCCCTATTGAGCAAAGGGCCATAGGCTGATTATCGATGTCTATTATTGAGTTGGGACTTTAATATCATTTGAGAACAGTCGACACTTATCACATTTCTTGACGTATGCTTGCGCATCACTGCGCATTGTTGGCCAATAATAACCAATTCTGAGTTCCTTATGTGATAAAGTTCTTCCTCCTTGATGATTTCTGCAAACCCCCTCATGAATCTCTTGTAGGACATAGGTGGATTCCTTTGGCCGTAAACAAAGTAATAGAGGTTAAGAAAAAATCTCCTATACAGTTTATCGTTGGTCAGCACGTACCTTAACTTTTTATATAAGATCTTTCTTGATAATTCTTCCTAATTCAGTTTGCCTATGCATGCATAAAGGTTGGCTAATATTGTTATCGATGGTTTCTTAAGGAATTCCACCATTTCAGACCGTTGATCTGGTCCAAAAGAAGATGCCAGTACGGACAGTGCATCAATTTTCTCATTTTCAGCTCTTGGAACAGCTTTGAACTTCCAACTTTAGAGTAAGGTGGTTAGCTCTTTTACTTTCTCCACATAAAGGTGTAACCTTTCTTCATTCACCGTGTACACTCTATTTATCTAGTTGATTACCAGTTGGTAGTTTGATCTCACCTCCTGGTTTTGAGCTCTTAATCCTTTGGTGAGAGTCAACCCAATGATCACTGCTTCACACTCTGTTTCATTGTTGGAGGTCCGAAAACCAAGCTACATAGCTCTTTCTAGCTTATCTCCTTCTGGTGTTTCTACGACTGTGCTTACACCACAATCTTTCATGTCCGAAGCTCCATCGATCCATAGCTTCCACAGCACAACCGACTGATCAGGGCATTCTCAATCATTTGTTACTACTTCGCCTGGAGAAATCAGCTCAACAATGAAATCTGCCATAGCATGCTCTTTAATTGCAGTTCTGGGCTTATACTTGATGAAGAACTCACCAATTTCTAATGCCACTTCATGAGACGTCTGGAGGCCTCTAGTCTATGCATTACTTCTCTAAAGGGGTAAGAGGTTAGCACGTTGATCTCGTGTGCTTGAAAATACGGCCTTTTCTTTTGACCTGAAGTTACCAGAGCCAAGGCAAGCTTTTCCAGTTCAGTATAGAGAGTCTCAGCGGGGACTAGTGACTTACTTACGTAATAGACCGGTCTTTGCCCTCCTAGGTGATCTTTTACTAGCACTGCACTAATTGCGACTGAGGTCACTGCCAAATACAAGTAGAGCTCCTCTCGTGGATTTACTTTAGCTAGCATTTCAATTGAGCCCAGATAGTCTTTGATGGATTGTAACGCCCATTCACAATCCTCATCCCACTGAAAGTTCTTTCTTCTTTTCAAGATTTTGAAAAAATGAGTACATCTATCAGTAAATTTGGAGATGAATTTGTTTAGGGCTGCTAAACTTCCTATCAACACTTGGACTTCTCTTATAGTTTTGGGGGACTTCATTTTTTAAATGACTTCTATCTGCCCTAAATCCACCGTGATCCTTGACTTGTTCACCACAAAACCCAAAAATTTGCCTGATGCTACGGAGGCGCATTTTTCTGGGTTCAACTTCATATTAAACTTTCTCAATATAGTAAAAGATTCACCTAGATACCTCAGGTGGTCTTTCTTCTTGGAGCTTTTGACAAGCATGTCATTTATGTAGACCTCCATGGTTGCTCCAATTTGTTCTCGGAACATGCAGTTCACCAGTCGTTGATAGATAGCTCTTATATTTCTCAAACCAAATAGCATTACTTTTGTAACAATATGTACCTCTTGGAGGGATAAACGACGTTCCTTCTTCATCCTACTTATCCATCCGAATTTGATTATAGCCTGAGTAAGCATCCATCATGGTCAGTCGTTCATACCCTGTTGTTGCGTCCACCATTTGGTCTATCATTAACATTGGGTAGCAGTCTTTTGGGCATGCTTGGTTGAGGTTGGTGAAGTCCATGCACATTCTTCACTTTCTATTCATCTTTTCAACAAGAACAGGATTAGCTAAATATTTTGGGTATATCACCTCCCTTATGTGCCCAATTACAAGCAATCTCTGCACTTTAGATTCGATCACTTCTTCTGTTTTAGGGCTAAATGTCCTTCTCTTTTTCCTGACAAGTACATAAGACCTAGAGATGTCGAGCCAGTAGACTACCACATCAGGGCTGATCCCTTTCATGTCTTCTGGAGCCCAGGCAAACATGTCTAGGTTTTCTTTCACCAGTTTCCTGATCTCCTCTACCTCTGTCTGGCTTAGGGATTCTCCTATCATCAACTTTAGCACTCCTTATTTGAAAGTAATCCCTCGTACTTTCTCAACAGGTCAGAAAACATCGGGGTGCTCTTTGAAATCATTGATCTCTTGAGCTGAGCTATTCAGCGGAGCGTTTTTCAATTCCATCTTTAATTTCTATAAGGTCTTTTTCTTCTCCTTCATAGTTATTGCAGAGCACTGTCTGGATGCCACCTGGTCTCTACGTATCACTGCTATTGCGCCATCTTTTACATACTTGATGCATTGGTGGAACGTTAATGTCACAGCCTTCATTTTATGCAGCCATGGTCTTCCTAATATTGCATTTTAAGAAGATGAAAAGTCCATGTTAGTCGTGACTGACAAGGCGATCTTTTCTTTGGGAGAACTGAGATCTCTGTTGAATTCTACCATATTAGTCTGGGTTGAGCCAATATCTAAGCTGAGCACTCCCATCTGTTTCATTGTGTTCACGAAAATGATGTTGACAGAGCTGCCAATATCAATCTAGATTATTCTCACTTCAAAACTAGAGATCCAAAGGGTTACGACCAGGGAATCTTCATGTGGATGCAATATTCCCTTGCAATCCTCATCAGAGAAGGTGATAATTGGTCCTGGCATCATGGTCATTGACATTGCTTCTCCATAACTACGTTCCAACGCTACCTCACAGATGTTTCTCTTCCGTTTGCAGTTGGTATCTCTAATAGCATGTCCAATAGTGTTTATCATGTAAATGACTTCATGATTGCTACTAGGACCGTTATCTTTGCCCTCCTTGTCACGATTTTCATGACAACTTTCACTTCGGGTTCTCTTCTTATTCCTTAAACGCTCCTGCAAATAGCCACGCAACTGACCCATGTCAATCAGTTGCTTGATCTTTTTTTTTGAGCTCCCAGTAATCATCTGTATCATGGCCAAGGTCTTTGTGAAAATCTCAATACTTCTACTTGTTCTTTATGTTGGACCTTGTGTGAATCTTGGGAGGCCACTAAACTATCTCGGATGAACGGATTTCATGTAAAATCCTGGAGATTGGCATCCGTAGTCCTTGGAGGTTTGGTTCTTGACGTGCATCTGGTCTCGAACTTGAGCTTTTGAGACATCTTTCTGCCTATCTGAGCTGCTACCCTTTTTTCTGTTGTGGTCTTTCTCGCTTTGCTTAGGGTGATCTTTGGCTGATACCCTTTCTTAGCTTGCAAATTTGACATCTTCTAGCTTTATGTAAGGTTTAGCTTTCTCCATCAACTCAATTATGCTCTTCAGGTTATGCTTGGTGAGAGAGTCTTGGAATCTACCAGGACGCAACCCCAAAGTAAATGCATTGATAATGAGGTTAGTGTCATAACCCTCAACACACGTTAGCTCTTCGTTGAAGTGGATCATGTACTGGCGCAGGGACTCTCACTTTTCTTATCGTAGGGAGATAATCGGGACCATTCATTAACCTTTAGCAGGTTATGAAGTGATTAATGAACTGTTTCCCAAAGTCCAAAAACGATGAGATGGAATTAGGTGGCAACTTGTGTAACCACTCCAAAGCAGACCCCTTTAGGGTTGTTGCGAAATCTCTATACAAGGCAAAATCGCTTGCTCCATACAATGCCATAACTTGTCCGAACTAGCGAATATGGTTAATAAGATATGTTTTTCCATCATATTTTTTGAACTTCCTGTGGTCGAACTTCTTCGAGAATGGTACCTCCAATATATCAAAGGTAAAAGACATGTCAGTTCCTTTAAGTAACATTTCCAGTTCATCTAGGGGCAGATCTCTCTCCTCCCTACTTCTGGACTGCTGACGTGAATTAACGATCTCAGTTATGTTGAGTACCCTTTTTTCTGGTGGTTGATCGCTAGCATCTCTCTGAACCTTTTCTCCCTACGATAGTGGTTCTGAAAATCTTGGAGACTCCGCTTCTTCTCCCAAACCTTTATTAACGGGAGGGGGCTGTGGTATGTTGTTAGCGATCTGTTACGCCATCCACTTGATCATGTCCACCATTTTTTATATTTTCCCTGTCAAAGCATCGATTTGAGAATCAATGGTTTGCACTACTGGCAAAGGATTAGCATAAACCTCTTCTAACGCTTCTACATGAACTTTATTGTTGGCTGGTGTTGGAACATCACTGCTTTGGCTCAGTTTTGCTCTTCTTGCTCATGGTTTCATCATCATTACGACAATAAGCTTTTCTATTATTTTTCCACAAACGACGCCAAATGATGTTGCCAAAAATTCCTAGCATGTAAAACGGATTAAACACGTGTTAAAAACCTTCACAACTTTCTCCTTCAACCTACAAAATCAGTTAACTCTAGGAAAATTCCTTCAAAAGTCCCAAAATATAAACTCACCACTTGTAGGGGTCCCATCACCCTTCATTAAAATAGGACCCCTACAAGTGGTGGTTTTATGTCTTGGGAGCTTTGAAAAAGTTTCCCTAAATTCTAAGGGGGACATTGATATGGTGTCGGCCAAAAAACCTCCGGCGTGAGAATAAATTAGTCTATTTATTATGAAAGCTCAAGTACTTGAATCAATCGTCAAATAACATGCGGATACCTTTCTTTTATATAGACTCCTCACATTTGTGCTGTTTTGTTAGTGAGGTCTCCCTTTCCACGATTCTTTCCCATTAGCATGGGATATGGTCACAATCTTCTCCTATCAAACATGGGGTATGGCATTGATCTCGCAATTGACGTATAGTTAGCAAGTTGCAATGTTCCTCATGCATGGAGATCATGGGCTGAGCACGTGGAGATCATGGGCTAACCTGTTCTTGGCCTTTTTACCCTGGGTTTTTATCACCCATTATTGGGCTTCCTTGGGGGCCTGTTGATAGTTTTAAAATACCTATCTACTTCTAAACCGAATTTGGTAGTTTTCGAGTGTTTTAGTAATATTTTATTGCATTTTTGTTTATTTTTATGTAAATCAGGTGTAGGGATGTAATCGAGTGATAAACAAGTGAAGCGGTGGAAAAACGATGAAGAAACGGTAAAAGAAACAAGGTTTTAGGACAACAAACCCATCGCCGAGGCAGTGGAGATCCAAGGAGAATTGTGCCAGTACTCACCACCATAGCAGTCATTCACCGCTGAGGCAGTGAAAGTAGAGAGAGTTTAGGTTTTGGTTCACCGCCGCAGCGTTGAAGTTAACCGACTTAACTCACCGCCGCCGCGGTGAACCACCGCCGCGGCAGTCACTCTGTGCAGAAAACATCAATTTTCTAGATATTTTGAAACCTTCTATTTAAACCTTTGTTTTCTCTATTTGTGAAGGACGTTCCACACTTGACATACATGATCTTAAGCATATTTTGAGAGCTCAAAGAGGAGATTCAACATTTGGAGAAGAGAAATCATTTCAAGACCGATCTTTGGCAACAGTGGACCACTCCACTTTAAGATTTGATCGTTCTTCCTTTGTTTCTATCTTTGTAACTTAACTTTTCATATCAAATGATGATGAATCCTTCTTGTTTTAATAATTGTATGGTTAAGATCATGGTATGCTAGATAAATATTATCTAGAGATTGATGTAACTCATGTAAAGACATGTTTGAATGAATATATGTTACTTTAATGGTTGTTTATCTAAATCCGATTGTGTTTACCATTTTATTACAATTTTAGTATGCTTGTTAAGGTATTAGGGTTGGTTTTGAGAATACGGGGTTTAACACTCGGGAAAGGTAACTCCGAATTCGGACTAGGGTTAAACACATCACGACAATCTAACGACCCGAGAGGGCGTTAGAAAGTGTGAAATTCATGAGGTTGGGTTAAGACTCATGTGACTATGTGTTATATAAAATGCTAGAGGGGGACTTCGGCGTTAACGAGAAGTCATAATATTGCTCATTTTACACTCGGGAGAGGTAATGAGCGAGTTTAAGATACCTAGATTATCGGATAAGATAAACACTATTATTGTTAATTAAACGAAGTCAAACATGCATTAAGTGAACAAAATCAATCCCTAGGTAATCCATTTAATCATAATTAACCCAATAGTTGTTAGTTTAACTTAGTTTTTAAATATTCAAACTTAAACATTTCTTGAACCGTCGAGATAATATAAGACTATGCAAATCGCGGTATTCAATTAAAACTTGACCTCGTGCACTTGCGAGTATATTAGGAAGTGAAAAAGTAGTCGTGTCCAAGTTTTTGGCGCTGTTGTCGGGGAGAGGTGTTTTGATTTGGTTGATATTGTGACCAAGTGGTTGAATATTAATTCAGACAATTCTTTTGTTTTATTTGCTTTTCAATTCATTATTTTTTAATTTGTTTCTTTTTGTTGTGATTGAGTAGTGCATGCGACGTAGTAGAAGTTTGGAATTCTTCACTCTTGATCTCGAGATCGAGCGTACTTTAACAAGGATAAAGAGAGAGAGAAGAAGCCAAACTCAAACTATGGCCAACGGTGGAGACTATCGTATGCCATATATGCCTCAACAACCGCCAATTCCACAGGCACTACCGCAGCAACCTCTAGAGCAGAAAGTTCCACAATGAGTCCTTAGGGACTACTATTGACCAGTTATGTTCGATAACTACTCAAGAATTCGTAGGCAACCGATCCAGGCCAACAACTTTGAGTTAAAGCCCGCCCTAATCAATATGGTGCAACAAAACCAATATGACGGCAATCTACATGAGGACCCCAATGTTCATTTGGCTACCTTTCTAAAGATATATGATACAGTAAAAATCAACATTGTTGGTGAGGATGTAATACAGTTGAGGTTATTTCTATTCTCACTTCGTGACCGAGCATGGGGTTAGTTACAATCGATCAAACCGGAAAGTATCAACACTTGAGAGGACCTTGCTCATAGGTTCCTTACAAAGTTTTTCTTTCCTTCGAAGACTTCTCAACTCAGAGGTGAAATACTGCAATTTTGCCAGAGGGTCTTCGAGCCACTGTTTAAAGCATGGGAAAGGTTTAAAGATCTATTGCGTTGGTGCCCCCAACACGGGTATCAAGATTGGTTTCAAACCCAACTCTTCTACAATGGGTTGGATGGTCAAACAAGAACCATAGTTGATGCCGCCTCAGGAGGATCATTGTTGTCAAAAATACCTGCTGAAGCAAATGTTTTACTAGAGGAAATGGCGGCCAATAATTACCAATGGCCAAACGAGAGGAACACGGGATGAAAGGTAACTTCAATTCAAGAAACCGATCATATTGCTACCTTATCGGCCCAAGTCTCAAAACTCTCGGATCAATTGGTTTCCTTCTCAACTAAAGATGCTTCGTCAAGTCGTGAAGTGGAAAATGTAGCAAGCAGTTCTCAACCCAGAGTGGATAGTGAGTTCGAAGAATGTCACTTCTTCAACAATCGGGCTTATACTTTTAGGCCCGCCGCCAATATTCTAACTCACTATCATCTTGGATTTCACAACCATGAAAATTTTTCATATGCGAATAATCAGAACACGTTGCGGCCACCTCCCGGTTATGGAACACAAGCTCAAGGTTATCCTATGCAACAAAACCGCCAAATGCAACAACCTCATATTCAAAATCAAAAGCCGAACTTAGAAGAAATGATAGGATCTTTCATGAAGGAAACACAAACAATATTGCGTGAGACGCACAATAGGCTTAACAAGCACAAGATGAGGCTTGACTCGATTGAGACCACATGTACAAACACAAATGCTACTATGAAATCATTGGAGACTTAGATCGGGAAACTTGCAAGTGCGATCCAAGAGCAGACTAAGGGAAAGTTTCCTAGCAACATGAAAACCAACCCGAGGGAATGCAAAGCTATTACGTTGGGAAGCAAAAAAAAGGTTGAAGCAAGAAAACCGATGGAAGAAGAGCTGGGGGTAAAACATGATATTGACCAAAATGAATCAAAGAGACATGTGGAGGAAGAAGTTGATGAGAGAAATGAGGAGAAGAATGAAGACAAGATGGAGGAGAAAAATGAGAAGAAGAAAGAAGAGAAAGTGGAAGTGGAAGAAAAGAGAGGAGATCAAAGGGTGATTCCAGGGAGAATTTCATTCCCGGACAATCTACCGATTCTAACCACACCTTTGCCTTATCCGCAATGATTCCAAAAGAAGAAGTTAGATCATCAATTTGCAAAATTTCTTGACATCTTCAAGAAAATACAAATCAACATACCTTTTGCGGATGCGTTAGAACAAATGTAAGACCCTGACCTTTGGCATACAAATACCCAACTATGACAAGTTCTTGAAAGACATAATGACGAAGAAAAAAAATTGAAGAAATACAAGACGGTAAAACTGACGGAGGAATACAGTGCTATACTGCAAAGAAAATTGCCTGAAAAGCTAAAGGACCCTGGTAGTTTCACGATTTTGTGTACTATCATGAAATCTTATTTTGACAAAGCACTATGTGATCTTGGTGCTAGTATCAACTTGATGCCATTTTTCGTCTACCGAAAATTGGGGCTCGGTAATGCTAAGCCAACTATAATTTCCATTCAAATGGCGGACCGATTGTTAACCTATCCGAAAGGAATTATTGAGGATGTCTTGGTGAAGGTGGACAAGTTCATCTTCCCGGTGGACTTTGTCGTGCTAGAAATAAAGAAGGATCGGGAGATTCCAATCATCCTTGGAATGCATTTTCTTGCAATGGGAAAGGCTTTAATTGATGTGCATAAGGGCAATTTGACGTTGCGAGTAAATGAAGATGAGGTAAATTTCAACATTTTCAAAACTATGAACTTTCCAGATGAATGTCCTAAATGCAATCGAGTAGATGTTGTTGACTCATGTGTGAGGGAATTCTTTCATGAAAATGTGGATATGGATCCATTAGAGCATACACTTACAAATTTCTTATCTATGGGAGATTTCGGTGAGGAGGGCTCAACCACGAAAGTTGGTGTTGTGGACTACGTTCTTACTATAGAGGCTCAATCTAAAGACGTTGAGGATCCGATTCATATAGCTATCATGGAAGAAAAAGTTAGTTCTCCTGAACTATCCAATCCTCCTCACAGTGGATTAATACTAAAGCAATTACGGGATGACCTCCAGTTAGGGGTAGTCATGGGCCCGGGGGCCCGCACAGCTCAAACGGCCCGGCCCTATTTTTTTAGGACTTGGGCATTGGCTTTAAGCCCATGGACAGGGCTTGGGCCTAGGTTTTAGGGCCCGATAAATTTTAGGGTCGGACTTGGGTAAGGCCAAAATATTTTAGGTCCAGCCCGGCTCGGTCCAAAGAATAATTAAAAAAAATTATATATATATATATATATATACACACACACACACACACACACATAAACATTACATACACATTCAACCATAGGGCTTTGGGCTTAGATTTTTTTTTTTAGGGCTTTGGGTTTAGGTTTTTTCAGGACTTTGGGCTTATTTTTAGGGCTTAGGTTTTTTGTTTAGGGCCGGGCTTTGGGTTTAGGTTTTTTTTATAGGGCCAGGCTCGGGCATGGAATTAAGGCCCGACTATATGGCCGGGCCGGGCTCAAGCCTAACAATTTTATGTAATACCCTAGTCTAAGCCCGGCCCCATGACCAGCCCTACCTCCGGTATACCTTTTTGGGAGAGAATTTAACCAATCCGGTGATAATCTCATCATTCTTGACGAAGGAGGAAGAGTACAAGTTGCTGAAAATTCTGAATCGGCATAGAATCACCTTTACGTGGTCTATTTCTGGCATTAAAGGAATTAGCCCAACAATTTGCATGCACAAGATCTTAATGGAGCATTCGTTTAAACCTTCCATTGAGCATCAACCGAGGCTAAATCCAACAATGAAAGAAGTCATTAGAGCGGAGGTATTGAAGCTCCTGAACGCAAGAATTATTTATGCTATATCCGATAGCGAGTGAGTTAGTCTGGTACAGGTCATGCCAAAGAAAGGTGACATGACGGTTGTGAAAAATGAGAAGCTGGGTGGCGAGTGTGTATTGACTATCGAAGATTGAACAAGGCAACAAGGAAAGATTATTTTTCGATTCCATTCATTGATCAAATACTTGATCGTCTTGCGGCTATGATCATTATTGTTTTCTTGATGGCTACTCAGGGTATAATCAAATAGCCATAGCACCAGAAGACTAGGAGAATACGACCTTTACATTCTCGTATGGGACGTTTACCTACCGACATATGTCGTTTGGCCTATGCAATGCACCGGCCACATTCAAACGGTGTATGATGGCGATATTCTCAGATATGGTGGAAGACATTATGGAGGACGACTTTTCAATTTTTGGTTCGTCCTTTGATCACTTCTTGTACAACTTGGCGCTTGTTCTCGATCGTTGTGAAGAAAAATACTTGGTTCTTAATTGAAAGAAGTCATTTTATGATTAAAGAAGAAACAGTCTTTGGTGATCGAGTCTCTTCGAAGGGGCTCAAGGTAGACTAAGCCAAGATTGAAACATTTGAAAAACTTCCACCTCCGATAAATGTGAAGGGAGTCCGTAGTTTCTTGGGGTATGCCGGCTTCTACCGGCGCTTTATCAAAGACTTTTCAAAGACGGTGAAGTCATTGTGTCACTTACTCGAGAAGGACGCCCCATTTTAATTTGACAAAACTTGCTTGAAAGTTTTTAATGTAATAAAGGAAAAGTTGATCACGGCTCCTATAATAGTTGCTCCGGATTAGAACGAGCCATTTGAAATAATCTGCGATGCTAGCGACTATGCGGTTGGAGCGGTTTTAGGCCAACGCAAGGAGAAGATCTTCCAACCCATTTATTATGCAAGCAAGACTTTAAACGATGTATAGGAGAATTACGTACTACAACCAAGAAAGAGATGATGGCGGTTGTTTTTGCATGCGATAAGTTCTAGTCCTACATTATAGGATCCAAGGTGATCATCTATATGGATCACATTGCCATTCGGTACTTATTTGCCAAGAAAGACGCCAAGTCGCGTATAATCAGGTGGATTCTCTTGTTGCAAGAGTTTGATGCGGAGATAAGAGATAAAAAATGGAATGAAAACGTTGTTGCTGATCATTTGTCACGGCTGGTGCAGGAGGACGTTGGTGATGAGTCCTGTATTACGGAGATGTTCCCTGATGAGCAGTTATTCAAAATTGACACTACACTTCCATGGTTTGTAGATATCATAAATTTTCTAGCCTGCAAAGTATTACCACCGGATCTAACAAGTACCCAAAAGAAGAAATTCCTGTTCGATTTAAGGCACTATATGTGGGATGAGCTATTGCTATTCAAGAAGTGTGTTGATCAAGTGATCCGGTAATGTGTTCCGGAGGAAGAGATGGCGAGTATTCTTTATTCTTTATCATTGTCATTCATCACCTTGTTGTGGTCACTTTGGAGGGACTCGGACGGCCGCAAAAGTGGTTCAGTCAGGTTTTTATTGGCCATCATTGTTTAGAGATGCTTATACTTTTGTAAAAACTTACGATCGATGCCAACGGGTGGGTAACATTTCAAGAAGGCATGAATTATCACTGACGTCTATTCTTGAATTAGAGCTGTTTGATGTATGGGGTACAGACTTCAAGGGACCGTTTCCATCATCATTCGGTCAGGAGTATATTCTGCTGGTGGTGGATTACGTGTCTAAGTGGGTCGAAGTTGTAGCGACGCCTTCCAATTATACCAAAGTGGTTCTTAAGTTCTTTCAGAGAAACATCATGACGCGGTTCGGGACACCTCAGGCCATAATTAGTGATGAAGGAACCCACTTTTGTAACAAAATGTCCAATACTTTGTTGACAAAGTATGGGGTGAGGCATAAGGTGGCGTTGCCGTACCATCCACAGACAAACGGCCAAGCCGAAGTATCAAACATGTAGATCAAACAAATTTTGGAGAAAACTATTCATTTTAATCACAAGGATTGGGCGATGAAGTTAGATGATGCACTGTGGGCATATTGCACAGCTTTTAAGACACCAATCAGCATGTCACCATATCGATTGGTGTTTAGAAAAGTGTGTCACTTGCTAGTCAAGTTGGAGCACTGTGCCTTTTGGGCGATAAAGAAATTGAACTTCGATCTAAAAGCTTCAGGTGAACAACGTCTCTTTCAACTCAATGAAATGGAGGAATTTCGGAACAAAGCGTATGAAAATGTCAAGCTATACAAAGACAAAACGAATAGGTGGCATGACAAGAAGATAGAGATGAGAGAGTTTAGCCCGGGTCAGCAGGTTCTGTTGTTCAATTCACGACTGAGGCTCTTTCCCAAAAAGTTGAAGTCCCGGTGGTCCGGACCGTTCCGGATCAAGTATGTATTTCTATTCAGCTCCGTCGAATTGGAAGGCGATGATGGACGAATTTTACAAGTCAATAGGGAGCGGATCAAACATTACTTTGGAGACGAAGAGTGAGTTGTGGAGTGTATCTCCCTCGTTTACGACTGATCTTGGAATTCACAAAGTCCAGCTGGGGACGGTAAATCAAGCACTTTTTGATATGAAACTGAGGGTATGATCTTGTCCGACTTTTGCTACTATTTACTTTTTGGAGGCCGGAATGGTCTCGGAGCATGTTTGGAGGCGAATTGAGGATTATAGATACTCAGGGATGTGTTTCGTACTTAAAATCGTTCAACTAGCAAAGTAGAAGCATGTGGTGTGGAGCCTTGTTGTGAAAACTTGAAGAAATCATGAAAATCCAGCAGAAGGCTCACCGCCGAGGCGGTGAAACTTCAGGTTCCAATGGTTTAAAAAAGGTGCTTCACCACTGAGGTGGTGAAACAATAGAATGTATGGGTTTAAAAAAAGGCGTTCCACCATCGCGGCGGTGAAACCTCTATTCGAATAAAAAAGAGATCGATTATTTTAACCGCCACAACCACCTCTAAAACCCCAAATCTCTCTATTTTCATCCTCCCAAACAGTTTCCAACCCTCAAATCCATCATTCTATTTACAAAATTTGTGATTTCCACTACGAATCATCCTCCAAAAATCAATTTCCACCCTATTTTCGAATCCTAGGGTTTAAGGAAAAAAACGTGCGATTTCTCTCATTTTCAATCGTTTGGACCAATTTGTTTCAACAAGTAAGTGCTTTTGATACTACATTTTATATATATGTTGAAATCTTTGGTTGATTTCATATTCATATCAAGAATCGCTGAATTTGGATTGTGCCCTAAACCCTTGAACCCCATTTTCACGATTTTCTTTATCACTATGGGATTTCGGTTTGATTTTTGGTGATGAACACGATTTCTATGGATTGTTGCATTATGTGATACAAAATTTCATGCTACATTGTTGAAACCGTTGCGATTGGTAGGTGTGTATTGCGATTGTGTAGTGTTATTGACGGTGTTGATTCGGGGGAATTGTTTTCCATTGTTTATATATGATTGGGCTGCCATGTTTTTTGATTGTGATGGATAGGAGCTATGACTAAGCAAGCTGCATCAAAAAGGGTGAGGGGAGAAGGTTCGAGTTCTCGCGCCAAGGGTCCCACCGCCGACTATGATTCCACCCAGTTTGTTTCCAAATAGACCGAGGAGCATTTTAACCGTTTCAAACATAAGAGAACATGCATTCGACAACGAGGCTTTGGGCAATTGGAAAGTCTCTCGAAGGAATTTCAAAATGTGATCCGAAGCCGCGATTGGGAAGGTTTTTGCAAATCATCACCCCAGGGCGAGGTGGCTTTAGTGTAGGAATTCTATGCTAATATCACCGAAGGATATGACTACTGGACAAGGGTCTGCACTCGCCTATCTCGTTCAGTCCCAAGCGCATTAATGAAGTTTTGGGATTGGCGGCCCCGACACCCACTGACGAACTATATGGGGGTAGAGATCCAAGCATGGAAACTGTGATTTGAGCCATAACATCAGGTAACGTCCAATGGACTCACACTAGGCCGGGTCTAGCCACTTTTCCGTCTAAGTTTCTCAATCCGATCCCCAAAATCTGGTATTATTTTGTTTGCGGAAGCCTTCTCCCAACATCTCACTTGTCGGACGTCTCTAAATAATAGGCGATGACTCTATACTCGATTCAGACGGGCAAGCCGCTCAATGTCAGGTTCTTGATCTATTCCTCCATTCTTCATGTCGTCCAAACAATAAAGGTCGGCCTTTCATTTCCATCACTATTGACTGACCTATTTCGACGAGCCAGTGTATTAATAACCGGGGATAACCCTTGTCCCCCTATCATTCCGCTCGATCTAGCTTTGATAACTCGGATGGGGAAAGACGGAGCGCAAGGGGTTGGGGAGCCAGAAGATGAAGAAGAGGAAGGGCTCGAAACAGAAGAAGCGGGGCCATCTGAGGCCCCAATTCCATAAGCACTCGGCGGCCCCTCGATCACTTTGGAGAGGGTTTATAAGGAGCTCCAGGATGTCCGACTCGACAATTGCATTCTTAACCAAGGGAAATATAATTCAAATCTTCGAAATGTTGAGCTTTGCATGTTCCTAGATCAATATACGCGTCAACAAGATCAAGTCCAATGACTCATTAGTGAGCCCCTCGGCATCGATATGAGCGCTTATCCGCCAATGCCGCAATTGTCGTCGTACCTCTTGCAAGCGCCACACTTCTCTTTCCACCGAGGCAGTGGTGGCGATGACATTCTTCCAGGTAGACAGTAGGAGGTGAGACCTCTATGTCTTATCTCCTAGGTATGTGTTCAAAACCCAATTTTCTTGTCATTGTTATATGCTACTATTGGGTTCGTTGCTCAGTCAGTGTGGACACTGTCTGCTTCAAGTTTGGGGGGATGTTTATACAATTTTTATTTATTTTTTGTTAGAAAATGATGAACAAAATTTTGATGTATTAGTTACGCTTTGTAGAAGCTTTGATGTATATTGTAGATTTTAACATATAGTTAAGTTTTATTTTAATTTTTGTGTTTATGCATGTGAAATGCTTAGTTTAGTGTATGTATGTTAGTATTTAGATTTAATGTAGAGATGTTTATGTATGAAGTAATATTTGCGTGTTGAATTGTTGAGTTCTCTTGGGCCATTTTTCGATGATAAAAATTATCTCCTAATTGTATATCGAGGTTGGGGGTGATTCCATTCATGTGTGTTTTGTGTGCTTGGCATGTCGATTAGGTAAAAATTATTTTGATCTTAAATCGCACGATAGCATAGACTCACTGTATAATTATTTGAACGATTTGACGCCGATTATTCAATAATAAGTTCGTGACAAATTTAAGGGATCTAGAACTTAACTAGGGGAAACTTGAGGTGAAATCCTAGGTAAGGTAGTTCAGGAGGCATGATTTAGGCCTTCATTTTTATTGCTTGAACCTTTGAGCTAACCTTAAAATTTTTATCCCTCGTTACCCTGTCGAAGCCGATAACCTATTCAATTCTAAACATGTATCAAAACCATAGCCAATTAAAAAATTTCCAAAATCATTGTCGCTAAGCCAAATGCACGAATTGAGTTAAATCAAGTTAGCATTATTTTATGCTACTTAAAGTGAGCGGTCGGGTTTCGGACGAATTTTTATTGGTTCGGTATTAGTGTATTCACTTGTCATTCTTTGAATTCTATTTACGCGCCCCTAAAATTGTACAAAATCGAATAAGTTTGGGGGTGTGTTATAGTTGTTATTTTCATTCTTTCGACAAGTGAATACAAAAGTTTTAAATTCTTGTTTAGGGTTGCGTTTTAAATATTTGGGGTTACGAGAGAGATATAGCGACAAGCGTTTGTGCCTCAAGTATCATTGAATTATCATAATTAAAAAGATTACCTGTTTTCTATTCCTGAGATACCCTTGGCCGTTCTCCAATGCCTATCCAAGCCCTATTGATCTCTATGAATTTCCTAACCTACATTAGTGGATAGTCGAGCCCAGTCAAGCATATGGTTTTCGTAATCCTTAACGGTTTAAGTCGTGAGCTTAGTTATTGGATAATCCAATCCGGTGTTTGGATAGTTATACATTTGAGTTCTCACACACACACTTTAAATGAATCTAGAATGATTTTTATTGATATTGAGTGTTAATATTCTAGAACACCACATGGTGTGTGTTATTCCCGAACTTGATCTGATTGAGAGCTGTTGAGGGAGGAACAACTTGGTTTCTTCGATTGAACTTGGCACTCGCATGCGTTTACTTCTTATTTGTTAAAGTTTATTCATTTTTAGTAGTTAGTTAGTTAATTAGTACAGTTAGTTTATTTTAGTGTTAGGATGTTTTGCTCGAGTACTAACAAAATTCTAAATTTGGGGGTATTTGATAGGTTTAAAATTCATATCTACTTCTAAGCCGAATTTGGTAGTTTTTGAGTGTTTTAGTAATATTTTATTGCGTTTTTATTTATTTTTATGTAAATCAGGTGTAGGGACATAATCAAGTGATAAACAAGCGAAGCGGTGGAAAAACGGCGAAGAAACTGTGAAAGAAACAAGGTTTTAGGACAGCAAATCCACCGCTGCGGCAGTCAGGCCACTGCCGACGCGGTGAAAGTACAGAGATTTTAGGTTTTGGTTCACCGCCGCAGCAATCAGTCACCGCCGCGGCGGTCACTTTGTGTAGAAAATATCTATTTTCTAGATATTTTGAAACCTTTTATTTAAACCTTTGTTTCCCTCATTTGTGAAGGACGTTCCACAGTTGACATACATGATCTTAAGCATATTTTGAGAGCTCAAAGAGGAGATTCAACATTTGGAGAAGAAGAATCATTTCAGGACCGATCTTTGGCGACAGTGGACTACTCTACTTTAAGATTTTATCGTTGTTCCTTTGTTTCTATCTTTGTAACTTAACTTTTCATATCAAATGATGATGAATCCTTCTTGTTTTAATATTTGTATGGTTAATATCATGGTATGCTAGATAAATATTATCTAGGGATTGATGTAACTCATATAAATACATGTTTGAATGAATATATGTTACTTTAACGGTTGTTTATCTAAATCCGATTGTGTTTACCATTTTATTACAATTTTAATATGCTTGTTAACGTATTAGGGTTGGTTTTAAGAATACGGAGTTTGACACTCGGAAGAGGTAACCCCGGATTCGGACTAGGGTTAAACACATCATGATAATCTAACAACCTGGGAGGGCATTAGAAAGTGTGCAATCCATGAGGTTGGGTCAAGACTCATTTGACTATGTGTTATATAAAATGCTAGAAGGGGACTTCGGTGTTAACGCGAAGTCATATAATCGCTCATTTTACACTCGGGAGAGGTAATGAGCGAGTTTGAGATATCTAGATTGTCGGATAGGATAAACACCGTTATTGTTAATTAAACAAAATCAAACATGTATTAAGTAAATGAAATCAATCCCTAGGTAATCCATTTAATTAGAATTAACCCTATAGTTGTTAGTTTAACTTAGTTTTTAAATATTCAAACTCAAACATTTCTTGAACTGTCGATATAATATAAGACTATGCAAATCACGGTATTCAATTAATCAAACACGTTTTCCAGAGGACGATATCCGATCGAAAGGTCCACTATATTAAAACTTGGCCTCGTGCACTGGTGAGTATATTAAGACGTGAAAAAATAATCGCGTCCACCTGTCATGAATATTCATACTATTTTAAAATAATAATTTACACAAAATTTAATAAGGATTACTAGTGTGAACATTCACACTACCATTTGTACAGTTTTGAATATTCAAGTGGTGCAAATACTAATTAATAGAGATTTTTATCTGAACTCTAAAAAGAAGAAAAAAATGTGAAGTAAAAGCTCCCTGTTGCGGTAGTCATTATAGAAGCCATTAGATCACCCATATACCTGTTGTCGGAGAACATTTCGATGACGGAGGGGAAACGTCGATTCAAATAAGACTGAAAACTGTCATCATCGCCGTCGTCATCCAAAATCTGATTATTTGAAGACGAAAGGGAACCGTCGATTCGAAGATGGTTCTGGTAATTTTTGTTCTCGTAATTTGCAGCACTGCATAATTCTGCTTTGTCATTATTATTTGTTGTTCTTCTTTGTCGTTTTGGTAATCGTTGTTCTGGATTTGATTTATTTCGTTGATGGAGGATCAATCGTTCCAAGCCCATTCTTGGTTCCATCATTCTTCAAACCCTAGCATTGAGAAGAGAGAATGAGATTGAATGAACTTTCCATTGCATTTCCTGACTTATAAGAGGATATTAATGTTAATTTTTAGTATTTTATCAATAGTTAAGAACTAATTTCTACATACCGTTTTGGAATTATTTTTTGTCAACGTAACCTTTTAATTGGTTAATTTGTTATAGTAAATCTTAAATTAAGTTTAAAGAATAAAAATCTCTAAATTTAATTGAAATTTCTATAAATATTTTCTTCAAATATAGAGAAAAAATATATAACAAAAATATAGTTTCTTATATAAGGTTAGTTATAAATACAAGTTTTATATTTATGTCATATTTTGATTTAATCTGGATCGTTCATTGTCTCCTAGGACATTAGACGGTAAAAAAATGTGACGGACTCTTATATCTGTTCTGTTTTGTATGTATATATATATATATATATATATATGCTTTGTTTACATACCAAAAACATAAAAACAAGAAAAAAAATAAAAGGAAGGGTTCTATTTGAACTAAGAACCCTTTCCAAAAAAAATGATATTTAATAAACTTATTATGGCAAAAAATTTTATCTTCCATTTTGATTCAAAAAACCGAAAGTCAAGTCACATTTGTTACCCTAAAACAAATGGTACTAATATCTTCTTTTTTTTTTCTAAGAAGTTTTCTTTTAAAAAAAATAAAAAATAAAAATATTCTCTCCACCTACTACACTCAAAAAAGGTTTTTCCCAAAAAACTTTTCTAGGAAGAAGTCTTTCTTTCATTCTTAAAAAGTAAAAAATGTTTTCGTAAGATAACTTTCTTTTCTTCTTTAAAAAAAATAAACAAATCATTTCCTTTAAATTTTGTTCCAAATAAGCAAAGCTTTAATGTTGTTTTACAAAAATAATCCATCAAAAATGATTTTTTATAAAAGACCAAAAAAACCATGAGATTTACTTATTTATTAAAAGACAAAAATTTCATGAAAATTAGTTTTTCTTCTAACTTGGTTTTCTTCACTGCAAGACAAAACCTTTCCCAAATTGTTTTTGCATTAAAGTATACCATTTGTTTTTAATGATTTCATATTAAAATAAAATATTTTTTTTCTAAAATATGTTTTTACTATCTCTTAAAATATCTTTTTCACAAAAAGACAGAACTTTCTTGGTAAAATGTTTATTTTCAAATTGATTTTATGAAATTCTTTTTTCAAAATTTGTTCGATTTTTAAATTGTTTTCTTCAAAGATTTTTCAAAAAGCTTTTGTTTTTTACATTAAAGGTAAAATATTTTCTTAAAAAATAAAATATTTCTTAATCATTTTTTCTAATAAAGATTTCCCTTTTCTTCTCAAAAAATATTTATTTTCTTAAGTCTTTCTTTTCATCAATAAAAAAAAATACTTTCTTAATCTTTAATTTTTTTTTTTTTAAAAAAAAAAAAAACCTTATTTTCTCAAAATAAAATAAATAAATAAATAAATAAAATCTTTTACATTCATTTTCTTCCATTCTTTTCTTTCTAATTAAAACATAAAATTTGACTTCATAACTTAAACTAAAATCAAATAAAAATATAAATAATAAATGAGAATAATCAAAAAAAATAATAAAAACAAATATATAAATAAAAATAAAATATAAATAGAAAAAGGAACCCCCCCTCCCCCCCGGGACCAAAACCCGTCGATTCTTCCGTAATCAATTGCCGGTTTAAAAGGGGGATATTTTTACATTTTAAGTATTTGCCTTAATTTACATATATTATTTTGACGTTGCATGCTTAGCAACCTTATCATAATAAACTTAATTAAGGAAAAAATCATATTAACCAACAAAATCTAACAACTTGGACTTAGTTTAATTTGAAATACTTGGACACTAAGGTACTATTTTCGAATGGTTGTCTTGGGGTACTAACATCTTTCTCGAGCATAATCAACCTCCGAACCTAATTAATACTATGGTTAAGATCATTTTGAGTAAATGGATCATTTTATAATTTTTTTTTATTTTCTTAAAAAAACCGATAACTTGGCACACCATTTCAAAACTAATGCTAGGTGGTGACTCCAAACATTTCATTAAAATTTTACCCCAAGTAAATTAGTTCAAAACCAATGGCTAGAAAAGTCTTTGAACTTGTTTTTTCAAAAAGAAAGCTTATCCAAAAGCATTTTCTAAAGTATAAATTGTTTTTAAAAATAAATGGGATTTTGAATCATAACATCGACACTCGGTCGGCGTTGTGATTCACAAGAGAAATTCGAGGCGCGTCAAGAGTTTTTATATAGAGAGTGATTGGGGTCTTCCTAGTAAAATTAGGGTTTGTTTAACCTAGTGAGCTAAAACCCATATACATATATTAACATCCCCTCTCAAACTTAAGGTTGTAAATTTGACGTGAATTTGATTTTAGAAACTACAATTTAAAAGCATCCGAACGGATGATGTCTAATCAGTTGAACTGACATAGTGAAGTCAAGCAATATTCTGGAGAAAGTGATGATGGATAAAGTGATAGGCAGTCTCAATGTATTTTGTACGCTCCTGAAAAACATCATTATAGGTGATCTGAGTATCACTTCTATCGTCACAATGTAGAACAGTGGTAGTAGAGAAAGAAACTTCCATATCAGCAATGAGCCAGCAAAGTCGAAGTACTTCTTGTGTTACATTAGCGATTACATAATATTCAACTTTAGTGCTGAAGTAGGCAACCATTGTTTGTTTCTTACTACGTTAGGTAATGAGGGAGTTACCCAAGAAGAAATAGTAACCAGTGATTAAACATATTTCAATGGGATCTCCGGCATAGTCAACATTAAAATAAGACTGTAAGGTGGGAAAAGATTGGGAGGATATATAAAGTCCGTGAAATAAGGTGTCCTTGACAAACCGAATTATGCAAATAACAACCGAGTAATGAGTGGTCCGAGTAACAGACAATAATTGGTTGACTTGATAGATGGCATAGGCGATGTTTAAGCGAGAAATTGTGAGATATACCAAACTTCCAAATAGTTGGTGATAGCGAATGACATCCTGGATAAGGGATTCATCTAGTGGAGTACGTCTTATATTCAACTCTAAAGAAATAATGGTAGTAGTGGAGTCAGTAATTCTAGCCTTAGAAAGAAGATCAGAGGCATATTTGGAATGAGAAAAAAAATCCATCTAAACCAGTTAAAACTTTGGGACCAAGAAAATAAGTGAGCACGCCAAGGTCTTTCATCTCAAATTAACCACTGAGAAAAATTTTGAGTTTAGAGATTTCATATATGATTTGGTAATTGATCATTTCATCTACATATAGTAGAAGGAGGATAATGTCATACCAATTACAATTACTTTACGTTTTGACCCCCAAAAAAAAACTTTCATTTTTCCCGATTTTATCAAATTGATGGCCAAAAATGTTTTATTTTTCGAAATTGATCTTTTCAATAATATTTTGGAAAGTTCAATTTCACGTTTAAAGTTTTAATTTCAAAAAAATCCATTAATAAAGCCTTAATTAGACAAATGGATGCCCAAAATACAAAAATCACTACTAGCACACCCTCCAGGAATAGGACAAAGCATAGGATGCTTCTTGAGAGTGTACATAACCAATTGGGAGCTTCCCAAGGACATTACTATAAATAGCGAGCATTAAATGTAATCTTTTGCAAGATTCTTCACGCCAGACCATATATAGAATGGATAGAAATGTAATCATTCCAACCTAAGGAGGTAGCCCCCCATCAATCAAATGGCATTAATTGCCTGTTGGTTTGCCTGCGCATTCATGAATGCGCACGCCAGCAATTGTCTATAAAAGGGGGTCATTTTTCTTAAGGGAAACACTTGATCACTCATCTCTCTCTCTCTCTCTCCCTAAGCTCAAATCCTCTCACGGGCTTGCTTAATCCCTAAGCATTTCACCTTTCAAACACCTCCAAAAAGCTTCTAAAAATCCATCAAAGCCTCATTTTGACACTCTTTTATAAGGAGTTCAAGAAGAAACCTCACATGAACAACCAAGCAAAAGAAGAAAAAAAGAGAAAGAAAGAGAAGAAGGTAATACACTTAGGGAAATACCACTCCCCTGAGTTAGGTAAGACTTTTTCAACTATCTTTTGTATGCATATTATCTTCGTCTTTTGTCAAGAACTACAAGAAATTTTTTGTGGGTATTTTGTCTTTGTCTTTTGTCAAGAACTACAAGAAACTTTTGTTGGGTATTTTATTTTTGTCTTTTGTCAAGAAATACAAGAAACCAAACCCAATGAACCTAAATAAACCGACTAACTACTAACTACGGACTATTTACTTTTTTTGCTTTGCGTCTTTCCGCACTTTACTTTTCCTGCACTTTTTTCTTTTTTTAGCCTAGGTCGTGGACCGACACTAAGTCATGGACCATAACCTAGAGCCCTTTTTTCCCTTTTTTTTTAGCCTAGGCCTTTAACTAGTATTAAGTCACTCTGGCCTGCCACCCCTTTTTTTTTCTTTTTTCAGCCTAGGCCTTTGACTGGTATTAAGTCTCAAACTCTGGCTCTGGCACTAAGTCTCAGGTCATGGACTAGCGCCCTATATATGTAAGTCGGGTCTTCAAACTGATGTGCGCTAGTACGGCAGGAGTGAGTCAGTAATCGAAGGTCACTTAAAAGTTGTTATAATTTCTTGTTGAATGGAGAAGTAAGGAACCGAATGTTACGCGGTAGGGGCACTAGATTTTCCTTTATTTTAATGAGCCTAGATAAATCTATGTCAAGACCCTTATGACTAAAAGACGAAATAAAAGAAGACTCTCTATCCCTTATAGGATAAGTGTGTGTCTTCTTCAGAAATGTTTCCTTCTTCTTAGGTATGAGTAGAACTTATTCTATATATATATATTTCTCTTTTTACAAAAAAAAAAAAAAAATGTAAACAATAACGTTAATTTTGCCTAAGCAAGTAAATTTGATTGTGATGTTCTTGATGAGAATCAAAAGTACGTATTATTTCCTTCAGTTTCATGTTTTGTTCTTATTTTTCCATAAACAAACAAAAAACAAAACAAAAATGAGTTTTACATAAAAAGCTTTCTTCATGAAAAGTGACTTTTTGTTTTACTCTAAAAAAAATAAAATTTTAGTTTTTTCTTAGAAATGATTTTTAAGCTTCTTATTGAAAAATAGAATGTCTTTAAAAAGTATTTTTCTAAATAGATTAGTTTTAAAAAATATTTTTCTAAACTTAATGTCTTTTAAAAGTGATTTTCCAAACTTGGTTTTTTAAACTATTTTACCTGTTGTCTTTAAAAATATCTTTTTTTTAAACATGATTTTTGCAAAAAGTTATTATGTTTTTTTTTCCAAAAATATGTCTTTAACAAAAAAAATTTACAAGAAAACCATGTTTATTTGTTTTCATAAAAATATGTTTTTCCAAAAAATACTTTTTCAAATTGTTTTTGAAAAAGAAAGGTTATTCTTTTAAAAAAAAATTTAAGATTTTCCTAAACAAAGTTCTTTTAAAAAAATAAAAAATAAATAAAGATTATTGTTATTTTTGAATAATTTTTTAAAAAATCATTTCTTAAGTTTTTCACAAAAAATATTTTTGTTTTTAAAAATATTCTTTCCAAAAATGTCTCTTCAAAACCTTTTAAATTTTTTTTTTTTTTTTTTTTTTTTTTCATTGCAATTTTTCAAAACTCTCCAATTTTAAATTTCTTTCTTAACAAAAAAATAGTTTTTTAAGATTTTCCCAAAAAAGATTCTTGAAATCTTTTTGGTTTTTTTTTTTTTTTTTTTCATAAATAAATGTTTTTATGTACTTTGTTTTTTTATAGTTAAAACTTGGGATAATCGGCCAGAAGTTCTAAATAATAGACCTAATTTTAAAAAAATCTCGGTTAAAACATAAGTTTTGATTTAGTCCATTAAGTTGGTTTTCACTTGAGTTTTAGTCCTGCATTAGAGGGATTGTATGGAAAACTTGATGAGTAAATTCATAGTATAGTGAATATTAGTTATATGTAACGAATATTAGTTACAATTTAATAATTGTTATATTTTTACATATATCTGTGTATTTTTTGTTACATGGACTTATGTAATATTAGTTACATGTTACAATTACATATATATATATATATATGTAATATTTGTGACATTTAACAAATATTACACATAGAAATCAGTTTAATGTTAGTTACATATATTTGTGTACATTTAGTTACATGTATTTTGTGTGACTTTTGTTATATTTAATAAATTTTTACACACAAATTAGTTACATATTATAAAATACAGTAATATTTGTTACATCTAACAAAATTTTACTCACAAAGTTGTTACATGTTATCGCGCGTGTGCAGGCGCGTATAGTGGACTTTCATCTATTTTAAATAGGCGGGACTAAAACACAAGTTATTTCTACATTTGGGACTTTTTTAAAATTAAAGGTGAAATAAGGGACCTCCCGCCAAATGCCCCTTAAAACTTTTGCTTGTTTTTGTATTATGTTTTCTTTACTTAAAACACATGGTTTTCCACATTCCAATAAAATGTCTTTCTTAAAATCATTTTACCCTTTTTCTTTTTTTAAAAAATGTATACTAGTTTTGTCAAAAACAACCTTAACCGAACAATAAAAATCCCAACGGGGGGCCAAACTAGTCGATTCTTCCATAATCGATAGACGGTCTAAAAGGGGGACATGTGTTCTTTATTTATCTTCTATTTTATCTATTGTTGCTTTTTTAAAATATTTTTTTCTTATTTTCTTACATAAAATAAATATAAAAAAAACTAAATTAATAAAAATTGAGAATTAGTGTGTTAACAAAAACCGAAGAAAATTATTTGAACTTGTTTTGAATTTAAAGATTTATTTAAACTTAGATACCGGTTTCGAAAGGGTGTCTTGAGGTGCCTAATACATTCCCCGAGTATAACCGACCCCCGAACTTTAAAGAAATCTCTGGTAAAGATCAACTACTTTTTGAGTCAAAATTTGGACCATTTCAAAACAAAAAATGATTTTTAAAATCCCCATAATCTAGCACACCATTTAACTTAATGCTAGATAATGATTCTATTTTTCAAACAAATTTCGGCTCAAATAACGTTTTCAAAACTCGCGCCTAGAAAAGCCCCTGAAACTATTTTTCTAAAATGAACGAATTTTGATAGGGAGGAAACTAAATCGCGTCTTCCATTTCTCTCGTTTTTTATTTCCAAAATCTAGGGTGCGTCAGCTCTCCTTGCCAAAAGGAGATCAATTCACTTCTCCTAGTCAAAAGATGACCAGAATAAAATAATAATAATTAAAAAAAAATAAAAAATCTTCCACTAAGAAACTCTTCCCAACAAGAATAAAGGAAACGATTCAAGTTCTTCTAACAAGAAAAATTCAGTGAATGATTAGAAAAGATTCTAAAAATATATCCTTAAAGATCTGAGGAATGTCCAATAAGAGGGCAACTCGAGAAGAATTATAGATTAAAAGATTAAATAAAAACTTTAAAAAAAATAGGAAAGAGTAAAAGCAAATAACGAAAAGAAGGAATTGTTCAAACCTTCGAAAATTGGCTCATCAATCGTCTTCAAAGATTAGACAAACTAATGAGCCAAGGGCGCAGGAGGGGTAAAAATCACCAAGTAAATTAAGGCCTAGCGAACTAGTATTGAAATAGGCCTAAAATTGGAATAACCCATATTTTGTAAGGTGTGGTGAATAATGAATTGATAATTTGAGCTTAGAAATTACAGCCGATAATTACATGATGTTAAACTGGCCCACAATTGTTAATCCAAATATGAATTTTATGTCTGTATATATTATATATGTTTGTGTGCACGCGCACGCTAGTAACAATAAAGATTACAATTTATTTTCCTCCTTCATTCAGCATAAATTAATTTATTCTCACGTCGGAGGCTTTTTAGCAGGCACCACACCGGTGTCCTCTGAGCTTTTTGATTGTTGTAGGTTTCTGGTCAAAGTTCACATTCCCAGAGGCGGAGGAAGAATTTGGCAACATCAGACGCTACCGTTAAGAGGTTTCTCGTAAACATTGCATGACAGAATTAATCCTCGTGAGGAGGGAAGATTTGCATGACTGTGTCCAAGCTGGACGTCTTTGGGAACTGGCCAAATGTCAGGTCCCCAGGGTTTCAGGGGTCGCCTGTCTCTAGCCCCATGAGAGGCTGACATGTCGCCGTGTCACCAGCCATCTCGTGGGCCACAGTCTAGACACGTGGTCCGATCCAAATAATCGGTTTCCAATCTTTGTCCACCGCGCTTTTTCAAAGGTTTGAAATAAAATTAACCCATATTTTTATTTTTATTTTGCATCACATGACTAGCCCTCGTTGCCTACAAGGCCTAAAAGTTCTCCAAGAAATTTTGGTGTTTGAATCAGTCTGCAATTGCGCCTGGCAGTACTGTTTTAGTACAGTAACACAACAGGGATATTAGTGTATATTTGTTTTTATACGCAACTTGTTTGATGTTTTGGCCAAGTGAAATTCCTTTGTTTTTACTTCAATTGCTTATTTGAATATATGCGTATTTGTTGTTTTTTATATTTGGAAGGCTATATATTTTAAGGAAATAGGGGCTGAAGGGGATTAAGATATTCAAAACGGCACGACAGAACATGATGTGGCCGGTTGTTATGTGATTAATAATTAAAAGTAAACGGGTTACAGAATGGGTGTCATATTACAATAATGTATTATCAATCTTCTTCGATTAAATAAAGACATTCTTATGTCAGACATCCACTGGGATTTTTATATTCTACAACCCCAGTTGACGTTGCACCGGATATGAATGAATTTCTGCTTCAACCTCCAATCGGTGTCAATTTGGTAGAGAGAGAGTAGTCAACGGAGAACGTAAATGCAGAATTTGAGAACAGAAATGGATATCACAAGAGGAGACCAATTCCTATATCCCACCCTTTTCTTTCTTTCTTTCATCATTGATATACATGGGATCTTTCTTATTCTTCCTTGTCATCCCCTTGTTCTGGGCTCTTGCCTCTGCTCTTACACGATCAGAATTCATATATCCAAACTTCACCGCTTCGAATCTCCTGTTTGTCGACGGTACTGGCAGTTTCTTGTTCTCTCGCAATGGAACATTCAAAGCTGCCATGTTCAATCCAGCTGGTCGGCAGACTAATTTTTACTTGTGTATCATCCATGTGGAATCCCATACAATCGTTTGGTCTGCTAATCGCGATGAACCCGTTTCGAATTCTGGAAAAATGAGCCTCACCATTAATGGTATCAGTATCACCTCTGAAGATGGTAGCTTGAAATGGTCAACTCCACCATTGAGGTCATCAGTATCTGCACTGCAGCTAACCGAGATGGGAAATCTCGTATTGCTTGATCAATTCAATGGGACTCTTTGGGAGAGCTTCCAACATCCTACTGACACAATCGTTTTCGGGCAGAAGTTGCTTCCTGGGACTTTGCTATCAAGCTCCATGTCGAGCGATAACTTGTCGACTGGTGACTACACACTTGCAATCACCGCTTCTGACGCTATTCTCCAGTGGAAGAATCTAACTTATTGGAAATTGTCTATGGATACCAGGGCTTATACCAATTCGAATTACCCAGTTGAGTATATGGCTTTAAACCAAATGGGTATCTATCTGTTCGGTCATAATGGATCTTCAGTTGTAATTCAGGTTAACTTGTCTCCTTCTGACATCCAAATGGCGAAATTGGATAAATCGGGGCAATTTACTGTAAGCAGCTTCTCAGGTACCGACGAAAAGCATGAATTTATGGGGCCTACTGATATATGTCGGATTCCTTTCATATGTGGAAGGATTGGATTCTGTACTCAGAATGCTATATCAGGAACTCCCTTGTGTTCATGTCCTCCCAATTTCCATCTCCAGTCTCAGAATACGAATGATTGTGCTCCGACTGATGCTTCTCACTCTCTGCCTGCTTCATGTAAGGTCCCAACCAATGTCACAAATCAGTTGAATTCCTCGTCAATTTCCTATTTGAGGCTTAGCAGTGGTATGGATTATTTTGCAAATTATTTCACCTTGCCTGAGAAGTACGGTGTAAATTTGTCTGCATGTCAAGGTCTCTGCTCAGGAGACTGCTCTTGCCTGGGAATTTTTTTCGAAAATTCCACCGGTTCATGTTATATGCTTCGAAACGAATTGGGTTCAATTATGCCGAGCACCACTAGTGATGCCGATCGTTCGGGGTTCATCAAAACCTTAATCGAGAATTCTCAAACAAATTTGAGTAGCAACAACCAGAGTCTGGAATTCCCCATTGTCGGTTTAGTGCTCTTACCTTTCACCGGATTTTTCCTTTTACTTGCCCTAGCTTTTCTTTGTTGGAAAAGATCGAGATGCTCGACTTCTCACAAGGTAAAATTACGGTCGGCCTCCCCTTTTTCTGAAGACCTTGATGTCTTCTCCATCCCAGGGTTACCTGTAAGATTCTGTTATAGTGAGATTGAGAAAGCGACCGAAAATTTCAAAATTCAGATCGGATCAGGTGGATTTGGCTCTGTATACAGGGGTTTACTGCCTGATAAATCAATAGTGGCGGTAAAGAAAATTACCAACTTGGGAGTGCAAGGAAAGAAAGATTTTTGCTCCGAGATTGCAGTGATTGGAAATATTCACCATGTCAATTTGGTGAAACTGAGAGGATTTTGTGCTGAAGGGAGACAGTGGCTGTTGGTTTACGAGTATATGAAACATGGCTCCTTGGACCGCACTCTGTTTGGTAACGGTCTGGTCTTGGAGTGGCAAGAAAGAGCTGAAATAGCACTTGGAACAGCGCGAGGACTTGCGTACTTACACAGCGGGTGCGAAAAGAAGATCATCCATTGCGATGTCAAGCCAGAAAACATCCTCCTCCACGATCATTTCCAAGCAAAAATCTCTGATTTTGGGCTTTCGAAGCTTCTAAGCCCTGAACAATCAAGCCTATTCACAACAATGAGAGGAACCCGTGGCTATCTTGCTCCCGAATGGCTTACTAGCTCAGCAATCTCAGATAAAACCGACGTTTATAGCTATGGAATGGTACTACTTGAACTTGTGAGTGGAAGGAAAAATTGTTCTATGCGAACACAAAGCCATAGCGTGGAAGATGATAATAGTGGAGGTGGTCACTCATCGTCTTCATCAGGGGGTGTGCTTGTTTATTTCCCTTTATTGGCATTGGAGATGCACGAACAGAGGAGGTACTTAGAACTCGCTGACCCTAGGCTGGAGGGTAGGGTGAGTAGTGAAGAGGTGGAGAAGTTGGTGTGTGTGGCTTTGTGTTGTGTTCATGAAGAACCGGCATTGAGGCCAAATATGGTTACTGTCGTGGGCATGTTGGAGGGGGAAATCCCTTTGAGTCGGCCTAGGATTGAGTCTTTGACTTTTTTGCGGTTCTACGGACGTAGGTTCTCCGAGGCTTCCACAATGGTAGAGGCTGATGTGAGAAATGAGGGTATAATCTATCCACAAACAAATGACTACCGCACGAGCACAAAGAGTGGGCCTTATCAATCTTTTTCTTATATATCTTCCCAGCAAGTCTCGGGCCCAAGATAGCTTTCGTTGGCTTCAGTTGTTTGCCCTGTATTTCACTCTCCTGTGAATGATCATATAAAACATGAAACTTGCATAATTCGAATTTTAATTGTTTGTTGAATTTAACTGTGAGAATTTTACCATATGATACAAGCAAAAGTTCTTCTTTTCTTCCCTTTTGTTTTGTCTTTCTGTACTCCATTTGGGTTGGCAGGATGGAAGAAAGGGTAAGTATTCCGTTTCTTTTATAAAGATTGCAGTAATTTCAAGACCAGTACGGTAAGCTTGCATGCCAATAGTTGGACAAAGAGAGGAATGGCGCCAGGGTGACGATGAAGAAGGTTTCTTTCATCTTCTACCGAGTAAGTAAATATATTTGAAAAAATTCTGTTTTAGCCTTTTCATGGTGCAATGGTTTTAAGATGGATAGAACATGAACTCTGTAAGTTTACGTACAATTACCACATCAACTAACCGTTACTTCATAGTTTAGTAATAATTAGCTGTCATTAATTTATGACTTTGCGTAAAACCCGCAGTAGCAACGGAACCGGAGTAAGATATACAAAAAAAAAGAAAAAAAAAAAGAGCTCTTTTCTATTAGATTAGTATTTTCTTTTCTACTAGATTAGACAGGAACACTCCTTCAGTAAGGGACGAAATGTTTTTATTTCTATCCTAGATAGGACTAGTAAGAGCAGAAAACTGTACTTCACTCGGTTCCAATAACTTGAATGCAATCGGAAAATTGAATTCTAACAGTAACAAATCAATAAAAAAAATCCTTAAAATTTCACCTCCAGTGAATAGACAAACATGATCTCATGTTAATGGCTAGGGCTGTGCAAATAATCCGAAGGCCCGGCCCACCCGAACAAACCGACCAGGCCTACAATCCTTTTTGTTCAGATCGGGTAACACCCAATCCGAAAACTACATGGTCACGGTCGGTGGTCGGATTTGTTTTCCCTTACCCGCAATACACCCGATCCGACCGACACCAACCTAATAAATAGGCTCTACTTCACGTTTGGCCGATCATTTCCTTCTTCGCTTCGTCTTGATTTGACCGTTCATTTCCTCTCTTCTTCATCTCGATTTCCTCTCTTCTTCATTTCGTTTCGCTTTCCGAAAATCAGAGGCTCATTTCTTCTTCATTTCGTTTCGATTTCCAAAAACCAGTCTCCCTTTGTCGATTCTCTCTCTCTATCATAACTCGTCTAATCGTCATTCATTATTTCCAAAAACCAGAGACTCTTCGTTTCTCTTCCCTTTTCACTCTTTAATACTCTTCCTCCTCGATTGTTCTTCTACAGTTCTCCGATGATTCTTCTTCAGTTCATTGGCTTGAAAACCCTAGTTGTCTAAAGCATTTAGATCTGATGCATGTGGAGTGTGGACAATGATTGACAATGCTACAAGCCTACAACGATGAAATTGATGACATGACGTGTGTTTTTGTTTCCGTTCTTTTCAAAATGATTATTTTTGTTTTTGTGCTTTTGCTTTTGTTTCGTCTGTGACGGTGAGAGACGGAAACGATAGCGACAATCGATGGACTGACGGTGAGTTCGATTTGTTCTTTGAGATTGATGTTTAGCAATATAAGTTTTTGATCTTCGATTTTGATTTCTGCTTTTATTAGGGATTCGTTTGATTTCTGCTTTGATTAGGGTTTCGTTTGATTTCTGTATTGATTAGAGAATTGATTAGCCCAAACCTGACCCTCAACCTGAGCACCCGACCTTCAACCCGCCCGTAACCGCCCAGCACCCGTCGAACCCGGGAATGATCGGATTTTGCTATGCAACAGTCGGTTAATGGGTCCAGATTTTTCTCACCCGACAAGGTTGGGTCGGGTGGCGGGTTAGTCCGAATTTTGGGCTACCCGACCCGTGCACATCCCAATTAATGGCTTTTTCTGAAACCCAATAAAAAAAAACATGAAAATAGAACCTCTCAGTAGTTACCAACTCATTTTGAAGTTTAAAATCAAAATGTTTGCGTGAAAGATTTTCGAAGACAAGGAATTTCTAAAATTCGTCTATCAAAATTTCTTGTCTATTAAAATTCCAAATGAGATTTGACCGAGACATAGTGACATTTCCAAATATCGTCAAAAAAAAAAGTTGTATTTTGAAAATCCTTCCTAATGAGGTATTCCTCTTCATCCCGACATGATATTACATCATAAAAATTCTAATTTTTAATGAAGATTGAAGAGGACACTGATGAGCTTGTATGTCATTTCTTCCGATGTCAAGGCAGAGCACGAGAAACGTGGCTTGTTACAGTCCCTTCCGATTACCGAGTGAAAATGGAAAAACAACATGATGCACTTCGTCATTGGGTTACTAAGGCCCTGTTTGGTTACCGTTTCTGTTCCCTAAATCCTGTTCCCGTTCCCAAAATTTTGGGATTAATGTACAGAAACGCGTTTAGCAAACACGTTTATGTTCCTAAAATTTTGGGAGTAATTTAGGCCTTATTTCTAAATTTCTTAAGAATCTGAGAAATAAAAAAATGTAGATTTCTATTCACTTTCACAAAACTATTCCCGCTTCCAATCCGCTGGTCACCACCATCTTGCCAGCCACCATACATTTAAATATATATATATATATATATATATATATATATATATATATATATATATATATTTTGCAACCAAATGTGTTTCTTGTCTTTATTCTCATAAATTAAAAGAAATAATTTCAGAACAACGGTCGTTATCAAACTTGTTTCTATTTTCAGAATACTGCAGAACAGAAATAGAATTCTCATCTCATCTTATCTCAGATTATTAAAAGCAAAAATCGAAAAACAGAAACACTAACCAAACGCCACCTAAGATTCCAATCATGCTATACATGTGTTATAATGGGCAGCTTGACTAAATTAGTGTATTTGCTTGCCATCAATACGACTACATAGATTGATGCCTTAAAAGAGAGAGTTATTAGACATAGGAGGTCCAGTGGCCTCAGATTTGCACCACGATTCTGACAAAGTTCGCAAACAGTTAAGGACAAAATCATTTTGAAACAGACGACTAATCCAAAAGAACAGTTCAGACTAGCAAAAAAGACACACACTTGATATTAGAAAGGAACGTATATTTTAAATAATTATAAATTGGGTAATAAAAATGTTAAAATACTATAAAAATAAAATAACACCAAAAGTCTAAAACAAATAAAAATGACCCTCGTCAAAAGAAAGCATGCGTCACTTGGCACAACCCAAGACCTCAATAGACTCTAGCTTTTGATTGAATACTCTTAAAATTAGATGCGTATACCTTGATGGAAAATGTGCGTACAATATACCCAAGTGGATCGACCCTTCTATGGACCCCACACATAGCGAGAGCTTTATAACACCGGGCTACCCTTTTATACCTTTACTGAAAATAATGGCAAAAAAGGGTCAATCATCCAATTCATATGTACATTCCTCCTGTTAAGAATTATGAATAACATAGAATCTGAGAAACAAAAAAAAAAAAGAGTAGAATATATTATTTTGAATAATGAATAAAGAGTACAAGAAAATACCTAAGAAATATAGTTTATATAGATTTACCATAGAAAGACCTATAAAATAAAGAAAAGTCTATTCCACCCTTAGCACTAAATAAATATAATAACTCTAATATCCCATCTCAAACTCACAATGTGCCCGCAAGACGCATCGAGAGCTTGCTAAGCAAAAACGAAAGCGCGAAATAGAATGTGATTGGTAAACAAGCCAACAATCTACATGGAAGATGAAACGAAAGCTAAAATAATAGTGTCATACTGAAGATGAAGCCAAGTGAGATAACAATCAATCTCGATGTGCTTAGTCTATTAATGAAAACCCGAGTTGTGAGCAATCTAGGAGTAGGATGAGGAAGAGAAACACCCATATCTGCAAGTAACCAACGTAACCAAACTGTCTCTATCGTAGTGGATGTCATCGCACGATACTCAGCTTCCATGAAATAAGAAACTCTACACAGAAACCAATGACAGACTTGTAATCTGTGGGATTATTGGCCTAATTAGCATTAATAGTATGCACGTAACTCCAAAGACGAGGTCGATAGAAATAAAAGACCCTGAAAGGTGACCCGAAGATACCAAAGGATACGAAAAATAGCAATCCAATGAACCATAATAGAAGTGACAAACTGATTAACGATGTGAATAACATGGGCAATGTCTGGACGAGTAATAGTAAGGTACCAAACTACCAACAATAGTACAGTATAAAGTAGGAGCTGGCAAAGGAGCACCATCAAAAGATAAATAGTGAACATTCACCTCTACAAAAGTATCAATTGTCCTACTATCAACGAGAACGCTCAAGAATGTCAGCGGCATACTTAGACTGAGAGAGAAGATAGTCTTTTGAAGAGGATACTACTTCAATGCACAAAAATAGCGTAAAGCTCCCAAGTTCTTCATTTCTAACTGACGAGATAATTCTAACTTCAATACTACAATCTCATCAGCATCATCACCAGTTATAATCATGTCCTCAACATATAAAAAAAAATAGAATACGGCCTTATAGACACCGCATTTTGTCCCGTCCAGTCAGAGTTGAATCAAGAATACAAGTTCAAATAAACTTTAAATTGAGATCACACTGGATAACCCAGAAAAACAACAAAAAACATAAGAAAACATAAAACTGTTAAATTGGACTGAATTCTGTTAAGTCAAAGTTTCGAGTCAACCTTAAAAATCCGAAAATTAAAGGGGATCTAAAATGACATTATTAAAGGTTGATTTTTATCAAATCGCCTTTAATATGAATAAAAATTAGTTACTACCCTTCAAGTATAAGATATTTCACCAATTATCTTTGTTACCTACTTTGACCTTGAAACATTTACTATCACTGGTGTCGTCTGTTTAACAACAAAAATAATGTTTCATTTGTGCATGTTACATCAAATACCTTCAAGAAACAATGCAAAAGACCTTGATCAAGTCATAAAATGGCCGTGACAAATCCAAGTTACTAAAGTAACTAAGGATTAAGACTCAGTTCGAAATCAACCAAACCGAAGTCATTTGATTAACAATCAAAGTCCATCTAGCCGAGGGCCTAACCAAGCAATAATGACTCATCAAAATGAGCATCAAAAGCCTAAAGGAAACTTCCTAGAAATTGCCTACAAAATATCTAAGGAAAGAACCAAGTTACTTGAGAAGTAACTAACCATTATCGAAACTAAATTGAGTCGGTTCGCCACCTAAATAAAGTCCCATCAAGTATTTAATGCTTGGGATGACATGGATGAACTACATCCAAAGAATCTAGACATTTTGAGCAAAACATCTTAGGGCAACTAGAACACTTGAAATGTAACTACCAGTTACAAGGCAAACTGAGTCAATTCGATCCAAATCCAACCGATTCAAGCCCCATCACATCTAGTGTCTTAATCAAGCATTAAATGCCAAATGACACATTAAGACTAGATTCAAAGCACCTTAGATGCATTAAAGGCAACTAAACCGAAATAGTGAAACTAACCAATATTTAGCCTCCAAAACAAACCGGAAGTGTCACATCAAGCCATTAGTGATCCCATGTGCAACCAATCATATCAAAGATAAATGATTGCACCAAATCTTTAAATAATTTGGTAATCATTACCAAATCTTTTGAAGATCTTGCAGCATCTAGCAAATCCGTTCAAACCAAATCAAGATCAAGACAAGAACAGATCACTCCTAAGCCAAATAGCCCCTAAAGAGCAGGTTGGGTTACCCTGCACATTGGTCAATGCATAAGGTGCCCAACCTATAAATACAAGGCTTATTTTTTAGAATTTCAAGAGTTAGAACCTAGACTTTCTCTTTCTAAACTTGGGCAGCGCTCTCGGGTTCTAGGGTTTCCAACCAATTCCTTCTAAAAACACCTTGAAATTCTTCTGAAATTCCACCTCAGAGGAGCTCTTGAGGATCTTAGAGAAAGATCTCAAGAGTTTGGCAGCAAACGATCCAGGATAACGAAGAAGATTCAAAGAATGAGGAAGGTAATCACCTAGGGAAGACAATTTCCCCTAAGTTAGGTATGTTTCTCAAAAATCCTTCGATCTTGTCTTAAATATGTGTATTATGCTTGTACATAGCTTGTTCATAGAGTTTTGATACACATATTCCATGTACATATCAATATCTATCAAGTAATTAACTTAAAAAAAGGGGTAAAAACATGTCACAATCATCAAACCATGTCAAAATCATCAAAAGTCATGTCAAGAACATTAAGAACATCCGAGAACATGTGAGAACCAAAATCATCTGAGAACATGTTAAGAACATGTGAGGATCCCGACAAAACATCTATCACACCATGAGTTATGAATAGTATCTATGATTCTCTCCTAAACACATAAAATCGAACTCTCATAACTGTTAATCTAACAATAACCATTAATAACTGACTTTACTTTCCTGCTAAACGTCAAGATCACAGCCTGGCACTAAGTCTTCAGGCTAGTAGACTGGCACCTTATATATATATACACACCGTCGAGACCCTTGTGACTAAAAATTTAAGATAAAGGGAGAACCTCTATTCCTTTGGGGATATGTGTGCACCTTCTTCAAGAACGTTCCCGTTTTTCTTAGTTACGAGTAAGACTGACATATATATATGGTATTTTTTTTCTTTTTCAACTAACAGCTCACATACTAACACTAATCTTACCAAAACAAAAGAGTTCGATTGCGGTATTCTTGACAAAATCAAGGATGTTATTCATAAACCATCGTATAGTTCATGTCTTGTCTAATAAATAAAATCAAATAAAACCAGTTCATTTTGCATAAACGAACTACGTGATGACTTGATTCTTATTAATCTGAGATACGTAGGCAACTAACGTACGGGTTCGGTCACCTATCTAAATAAATTAATCGTGTATCTTGCATGTTGCAACTACATGTCGACCTGATTCCCCTTGGTTACTAGGATATGTAGACAATTTTTATAAGGTTCGGTCATTAAAAAATACAAAAACATTTTCTTGTTATATATTTTGCATGTTGGAACTACATGTCGACCTGATTCCCTGTGAAAATAGGGATATATAGGCAATCTTTATAAGGTTCGGTAGTTAGAAAAATACAAAAATATTTATGTTTCTTATATACTGTTATTGGGTTGCCGCCACTAGTTTAGTTGTACTATTTACTTACTTTTCATTACATCATATAAAAATTCCATAAAAAAGACAAAAAACTAAAAAAAAATGGGATTTTTTTGTCAAGCAAACCGATGAAAATTACTTGGATCTTATTTAAAGGTGAATATTCATTTAGACTGGGGTATTGTCGTCGAATGAGTGTCTTGTAATGCATAAAACCTTCTCCGAACATAATTGACCCTTAAACTAAAAGAAATCTCTGACACAAGACCTTTACGAGTAAAAACACGGGTCATTTCAAAACAAAAATTGAATTTCTGGAATCCCAATGACCTAACACAACAGTTAACCCATGCTAGGTGACGACTCCTTTTCAAACATAAAATTCCAGCGCAAAGAAATTTTCAAAACCGACGCCTAGAAAAGTCCTTGAAAACTATTTTTTAAAAATGAACGGATTTAGAGAACTTAGAGAGGGAACAATGAAAACTTGTTTTCCTCTTTTTCCCGATCTCTACTTCCTCTTGCTTTTCAAACAAAATCCGGGGTGCGTCAAGCCTACAATAGTACACTTTATAAAGAGAACGAAATCATGATTACTTGGAGAAAAAACAATAGAAGTAATCAACATAGAGAACTTCTCAAACCAAGCTCGAGGTGCTTATTTAAAGACATATAGAGCTTTCTTGAGTCTCTAAACTTCTTCACGATTATGGGCAACACCTACAGGGGGAGTCATGTAAACTGTGAAGATCAATGAATAATGTTGAATCCCACATCGCTTGTGTTACCTGATCCTTGAGCTATATATAAAGCCAAGGGCAATCCTCCTCTTATAAGGCGTCTTTTGAGAGTGAATTAGGTCCCATTAAAAATTTCTACATGATATCAGAGCCAGACTTTTGTTTTATGTTGGGCGTTTTAAATCCCATATCAATGATTGGCCCCCCGATATCCGTTCTCAGTGGTTTGTCAAAGTCCACCCTGCGCGTGAGAGGGCGTGTTGAATCCCACATTGATGTTGGGCCTCCTGATATCCGTTCGCAGTGGCTTGTCAAAGTCCACCCTGCGCGTGAGGAGACTTGTTAAATCCCACATCGCTTGTGTTATCTGATCCTGAGCTATATATAAAGCCAAGGGCAATCCTCCTCTTATAAGGCGTCTTTTGAGAGTGAGTTAGGTCCCATTAAAATTTTCTACAAATAAACATAAAGTGTAAAAAGAAAAGAGAAAAACCAGGCTAAAGTTTATTATATACAAATAATGAATAGAAAGTACAAGAGAATACCAAGAAAAGAGAACACATATAGGCTTACAATAGAAAAAATTCATTCTACACTTAATACTAAATAATAATAATAATAACTCTAATATCCTCCTTCAAACTCACGATGTGGCTACAAAGAGTATCAAGAGTTCACCAACCAAAAAACAAAAAACGCAAAATCAAACACGAATTGGTAAACAAGTATGCAATTTGCATGGAGGATGACAAGATAATTCTGGCTTCGAGACTGCAATATCATTAGCATCATCACCAGTAATAATCATGTCATTCACATATAAAGATAGTAGAATGCAGTCTGCAATGGTACACTTTATAAACAAGCGGCATCATGATTACTTGGGCGAAAACCAAGAGAAGTAATCACAGTAGAGAACTTCTCAAACCAGATTCGATGTGACTGTTTAAGCACATATAGAGCTCTCTTGAACTTACAAACTTTTCTAGAATTATGAGCAACACCAGGAGGAAAAATCATGTAAACTTCATCCTGAAGATCGCCATTCGAGAAGGCATTTTAACATCCATCTGAGAAATATGGCATTGACAAACATATGCAACTGCAATAAGATTACGAACAATTGTTATTTTTACAATCAGAGCAAAGGTCTCCTCGTATTCGTAATGGTTTCTCAAAGAGATGATTTGCTTCAGTCTATTAGTGTGAGATTGAATGGAAAAAAAAAATTTGCATCAGAGTTATGTGATGAAAATTTTGTGGATTATATTAGTGATACATTGATTAAACCCAAATATCAAAAGGTTGGAAGTCTTGAAGATTATATAGCTTTGTTAGACACTTGGGAGACAAACAACTCGAAAATTATCACCTGAATTAACAATTTTGTTGATCATTTAATTATATGCAATTGGCGAAGTATGAGCATGCCAAAAAGGTCTAGGAACATCCATCAAAGCTGTACATGCAGCCCAATTTTGCAAAACAATACCAATTAGAATCTGATATTCGAGCACTGAAACATAATGACATGAATATTCAGGAATTCTACTCCACTATGACAGATCTTTGAAATCAATTGACCCTCACGGAATCTGCAAAATTACAAGTGTGTACTATGTACATTGCTCGTAAAGAAGAACAACGTTTGATCCAATTTTTTATGACGTTACGTGATAATTTTGAGGAAACTTCGTGGGGCAATTATGCACCGTAGTCAACTTCTTTCTGTTGACTTAGTGGTTGGTAAGTTATTGGCCAAGAAGATACGCTTCACGTCTCAATCAAAAAAAAAGGTTCTCCAAATACTTAGTCGATCGGTTCTAGCAGTTCCTTCTAAACCACCTTCTAATCATCAAAAAAAGCAATAGCAGCAGGGTCATTGCAAGGCTCCATGTACTAAATTGAGTAGAATATAGCAACAACAATAACAACCACCGCCCCCGTGAAAATTTGAAAATCAATCACACAAAAGACCTTACAGGCCTCTGCAACCTAACATTGGACAATTGTACCCTCATCAAATTTGTTTGGCTTTACAGACCCAACATCTTCTAATCCCAAAATTGTTGCCCTTACTGAGCAATTTCAGAAGTTTCTTGCCACATGCTATATCCGCTGCCTCTTCAGTAGGTTTGTTGCCCCCCTAATTATTCAGGTATATCTTCCTCTATATGGGCCCTAGATTCTGGAGCCCTCATCATATGTCTCCTAACTTGTCATCATTTGCTTCTTTAAATACTACATCATCTGTATCTATTATGACTGTTGTTGATACTCCAATGTCGTTAGCAAGCATTGGTTCTATTGTCACACCTTGATTATCTCTTTCAAGTGTTTATCGTATTCAAATCTTGCATTGAATCTTATTTCTGTTGGCCAATTATGTGATTCTGGTTACTCAGTCTTTTTTTTTCTTGCTACATTTTGTCATGTACAGGATCCACAATCCCAGAAGCTGATTGGGACAGGCCATAGGCAGGGGGGACTATTTATATCAGACAAGATGAGAGTACCAGGTGTTGCAGCTTTCAGTGTTGATTTGTCATATTTTCATTTGACTTCTTCTTCTTCTTCTAGTTTTTATTTATGGCATTCTCGCGTTGGTCATGTTTGAGCATCGCGAATAAAATACTTAGTATCTACAGGAGCATTAGGAAATTCGTCAACTTGTGATATTTCAAATTGTAGTAGTTGTAAACTGGCAAAATTCTTTGTTTTACCTTTTAATGGAAGTATTTCTTCTTCTTTTACATTATTTGATCTGATTCACTCTGATATGTAAGTACCTTCCCCGATTGCTACAAAATGAGGGTCTAGATATTATGTTTCCTTCATTGATGATTACATTTGATATTGTTGGGTTTATCTTATGAAATGTTGTTTTGAATTCTTTGGTATTTTTTTCAAACGTTCCAAGCTCTGATATCATGTGACAATCAATGAATGAACATAGAAAGTAGAGATAAAAGAGAAAAAAGAGGTTAGGGTTTATTATGTGAGTAATGAATACGAAGTACGAGACAATACCTAGAAAAGAGAACTTATATAGGCTCACAATAGAAAAACCTAGAAAGCGAAGAAAAATCTATTCTACCCTTAATATTAAATAATAATAGTAACTCCAATATAAACTACTTCTTGAAGAACGTCATTCAAGAAAATATTTATAACATTCATATGAGAAATATGCCATTGACTAACAAATGCAACGGCAATAAGATTATGAACAACTGTTATTTTTGTAACGGGAGCAAAAGTCTCCTCAAAATACATATCATACTGCTGAAAAAATTCCTTAGCAACCAATCGAGCTTTGTAACACTCAACTAAACCATCAAACTTAGTTTCAATTTTTATAGACCCAACAAGAACAAATTGTACTTTTACCAAGAGATAAAGATACCAAATCCCAAATATCCGTCTCATGCAAAGCAAAGAGTTTCTCGGCCATAGTCTATTGCCAAAGAGGATCAAGCGCTCCCTCTTAATAGGATAAAGGCTTAAAGAGACAGTGAATAAAGGCTAAAAATAAAGCAAAAGCATTTGAGTAACAAAAGAAAACAAAATATGGTATTTGAGTAGACTTACGAATGCGCTAAGGATAACGAGGAGGAGGATCCACTCTCTTATAAGGTGCTTAGCCAGTTGTTGGAGGGAAAGGAACATTAAAAGCATCAGTACCTGCAGAACTAACAGTGCGAATTCTTTGAGAATAATGTAGAAAAAGAGGTGCAATAAGAACATGAGGTTGAGAAGCAGGAGGTGGGTCAATATCTATAGTGCATAGGCTTTGAGGAGATAAACTATTTGTATAATCAAATAAATGATTGATGGAAATGAGGCCATATTTGGTCAAATGGTGTGTACTAGCAGGAATAGAGAAAAAATGTAGATGCTCAAGACATACAACATGACGGGACACATATAGTTTTTGTGCAACTGGATCAAAACAACGATATCCCTTTCGTCCCTCACCATAACCTAGAAAGACACAAATAACAGAACAAGAAGATAACTTACTAAGCTCTACACTCGATCGAAGAATAAAACAAGTACACCCCAATACTCTCAAGGAAGAATAATTAGGAGTATAACCATACAACTTTTCAAAGGGAGACAGACCTGAAGAATGAGAGAATGGGATCTTATTAACTAAGTTCACGGCAACAACAACTGATTCTCCCCAAAATACATTAGAAACAGAGACAGACAATAAGAGAGAATGAGCAATTTCAACAATGTGCCTATGTTTCCTTTCAGCAACACCATTTTGCTCAGGAGTATTAGTTCACGGGTTTGGTGAATTGTTCCATCTAAACCAAGCAAGTCAGTGAAAGTATTAGAAGTGTAGTACCCACCCAAATCACAACTAAATAGCTTGATAACAGTAGAATATTAGGTTTTAACAAGAATTCGAAACGTTTGGAAAATACCAAAGAATTCAAAACGATATTTCATAAGATAAAGCCAACAATATCGAGTGTAATTATGCGGATTCCGTGAGGGTCAATTGATCCCAAAGATCTGTCATAGAGAAGTAGAATTTATGAATACTCATATCGTTCTGTTTCAGTGCTCAAAGATCAAATTCTAATTGATACTGTTTTGCAAAGTTAAACTGCGTATACAGCCTTGATTGATATTCAAACCTTTTTGACAAATTCATAATTCGCCAATTGCATACCAATCGAATGACCAATAGAGTTGTTGGCCCAAATGATAATTTCCGAATTGTTTGCCTCCCAAGCATCTAACGAAACTACATAATTTTCAACTTTTTGATCATCGGGTTTAACCAACATACCACTAATATAACCTCATATCTTTTTGCCTTCGAGAAAAATTTTCATCACATGACTCCAATATGAAAAAAAAATTAAAAAAAAAATCTCATTCAATCTCATAGTAATAGACTAAAACGAATCATCCCTTTCAGAAGCCATCATGAATACTAACAAAAGAAAATTGCAAATTGAATACGAAGGAGAAACAAATCAAATACCAGAAGATGATATATGATTAGCTGCCAAAAAAAAATCAAATCAAAGTAGTATGGAAGCCAAAACTGTATGGAAGGCAAAATGTACGGAAAGCAAAACTATATGAACTCGGGGACTGTACGGACAACAAACTTCCTTCCAAAATTAGGCTCTTAATACCATGTTAAGAATTAGGAGTAACATAGAATTTAAGGAGAAAAGAGAAAAGGAGGTTTGGGTTTATTATTTTGAATAATGAATACAAAATATAAGAAAATATCTAGGAAAAATAACTTACATAAACCTGTATTAGAAAGACCTAGAAAACAAAAACACAAAAATCTATTATACCCTTAATACTAAATAAATATAATAACTCTAATACATCCCGACACACCAAGCGAAATTCTCAGGTTGAACAAACTGTTCATCAAAAGGGCAAACGGCAGGTTGGGCTAGGCTAAAAATGGGTGGAATAAAGCAGAGTTGAACCATTCGGTCATATAGGAAAACTAAAGCGTAACTGAATTTTAAAGAAGCACCCATTGTAAAATCTCCATAAAAAATAAATAAAAATAAATTCAAACAGCCAATAATATGAAAAAAGATATATGTACCAGAATTCAGCCACGCAGACCAAAATCATCTTTTTTTAGGAGTGGAACAAACAAGTCTCTGGAATTTCGTTGATAATTCTTCATAAGACTGAATTTCAGACGGTTGTACTTGTTGAATTGCAGTTTTTAGATGTCCCATTGTGATTTGAGAAGCATCAAGACTCTCCTGAAATTAAAAATAAATAAATAAATAAATTGAATACATTTATTTTTCTAGTAGTAATCAATTTACAAGGAACTAAACCAACTTCAATAGCTGCAACAGCTGCTTCACGGCATATTAGTGATATGTCAGCACCAGTACGGCCACCAGTAAGAAGAGCCAACTCCTTAATGCAGACATCCGAACTGCAAGGCATTTTGGTCAAATGGACACGGAATATATCCTCACGGTCTGCTTCATTTGGTGGTCCCACATATAGCAACCGGTCAAAACGTCCTGCCATGATTTTGATTAATTACATATACATACATATATATATAATACAAAACTCAAATTCATGGCAAAAGAAAAAGATATAGCGCCTGTTTGGCTAACTATTACACTTTGAAAAACACAAGTCAAAAATAATTTTATAAAATTTTTAACCATACTCAATTTAGCCTCACCTAATTTTAACATTATACTCTTATTAGTTAATAAATCTTTCTCTATATATCTTCATATTTTGTTTGTCTAAATATTCTCGCTACCGTATTCACCCAACAAACATCATTATTATCTCCCTTTTATATTTCAATCAATCACATCATTTTAACTTTTCTATTTTCTACGACATTAATAAATATTCTCTTTTTCATAATTCAAAACTAAACGAAACAATTTCTCACAATTTTAAAAGCATTTTTTGAAATTTTTCAAGAACTGTTTTAGAACATAACCAAAGAGCACCATCGCATCTGACTCGAGAGAGACAGAGACACAGAGACACAGAGAGAGAGAGAGATGGCACCTGGTCTTAGAAGGGCAGGATCAATTTTATCCGGCCGATTGGTAGCAGCAATAACAGTAACGTTAACTCTTTGGTGCAAACCTGAAATGAGGAAAAACAATGAATCCTGAAGAAATACAGTACCAACGCCCAGGAACAAGGCAATGTCACCAAATAAAACTCTATAACCAGGAACTGATAGCCTATTAGTTGCTCACCATCCAATTCAACAAGAAGTTGACTCATAACACGATCAGATACTGAAACTCCATCACTTTCCTTCCCACGTATAACTGCAAGACCATCAATCTCGTCGAAAAATATGATGGATGGAGCATTTGCCCTAGCCTTTGCAAAAAGTGACCTAACAGCCTTCTCGGATTCGCCCACCCATTTACTGAAAAGTTCAGGGCCCTTAACCGCAAGGAAATTCAATCCCGCTTCAGAAGCCACTGCACGTGCCAAAAGGGTTTTACTGCACCCTGGAGGACCAAACAACAAAACCCCTTTCGGCGGGCGGGTCCCAATGCGCCTGAAAGCATCCTGATGCTTTTGAGGCCATTCAACGGCTTCCATTAACTGTGTCTTGATCTCCTTTTGGCCGCCAACATCTTCCCACCGAACCTTTGGGACTTCCAGTATCACCTAATGCCATCATAATGAAAGCCATTAATACTGGAATGTAAAAAGCTAAAGGAAGAACGCCTCATTCGTATTAGACAAAGCAGACATTCTGAATAACTAAACTAAATCAGACCCTTGAATCACAAGGATTTGAAAGTAACACAAGGTCCAACTTCTATACATACTTCACTTGTGGGTACCACTTTTTATCATGAGAAAATTGTTTCATCAGAGAGATGATACATCAACAGATTGAAAGGACGAGAAATTTTGAAAATGAACTTCTAGAGAAATAAATTATAATTAAACAGGCTGAACATACTTTGATTGGTGCTCATATTAAATTTTAATGTATAAGCCTCCATTGTGAAATCCATATCATGCATAACAGGATATCATCTTCTTATTATTCGCTGAATGCTTTAAACATGTGGATTTACCTCTCTCATGGCACTTGGCCTCACTTTGGCTCTAGCTTTCTCAAAGTCTTCAAAAGCCACCCTCAATGTGTTTTCTTCGACTAAACAAGTCTCATTAACCTCAACATTAACTCCATTTGAAATCTCAGATAAAACGGGCATATTTGAAGTATATGAAGATACAGACTCCAAATTATCCCCAAAGAATAGATTCACTTCATCCTGAAGACCATTAGAGCCTTGGATATCAGTACAACCATCATACAAAGTTGGTGGTCCATGACAATGTGAATCGTACGAAGACATAATGAAGTCAACATAATGCCTAAGACAAACCAAGGCTGCTTCATTGCAGAGGGCAGCCAAATCAGCACCTACAAAACCATGCGTAGCCATAGCAAGCTGTTCAATTTCCATCACAGAAAGGGAGTGTTCCATTCCACTCAGAAGGGTAACCAGTATATCATGTCGCTGATTGGGAGATGGCACACCTGCGTATAAAACAAATTAAAGAATAACAGATTTTACATCAGGCAAGACAATATTGAGTCTCAACTCATGCCCCAAAATATTTCAAATTCAGGACCAAAATAACACCATGAATTTCATTGAAATAACATTAGATTATTTTATGATAATTGTTACAAGGTTTTTCTGCTAGTGTTTAGTGTTTCTATATTGTTCTCTTAGGATTTCTATATTGTTCTCTTATTTTTATTATAAATAGATGGAGAGGCTGACACATTAGTCAAGCCGTCTCATTCTTTTCATGTTCTCTTTTTAATATAACATGGTATCAAGAGTAGATTATGAGATATTAATCCCATAGTTTTGTTCAACCTATATTATTATTATTATTATTATCTTTTTCCTTCCTTTTTTCCCTTTTATTTCTTTTCACCTCCCGTACCCCCCCCCCCCCCAAAAAAAAAACCCTAGATCTGGTCTTAACTGCAGGCACCGTAGCTGCTCATCCCTCCTTGCCGGAGCTTTGTAGCCATCTGCCACAATTTTGCCACCGCGGTCTGTCCTCACAACCCTCACTGTCGCTGAGCAGATCTCACATCACTGCTGCCATTCTCACACTCGCCAGAGCTGTTTCGACCTTCGCCGGCAGTCATACGACCTTGCAGCCCCTGTTCTGACCTTCATCGGCAGTCCTCCAACCTTGCCGTCCTTGTCCCGTCCTAGCCACCACTGTTCCGACCTAGCCATTAAGTTCTCCTGTTCCCTTGTACCTTTTTTTTCTTCTTCACCAATATTATTTGTTATTATTCTTTCCCTTTTCTAATTACTTGTAACTTGAAAAAAAAAAAAAAAAGGTCTCTTGTTTAAAACTCTACACTTGCTCTTGTTTGTTTGTTTGTTTCCCTTGTCCATCTTTTTATATATGTAGTTAGCTGTCATATTGATGGGCACTAATGTCGACGGTTTCACCCCAGCTCCCTCTACTCCAGAACCCGTCTTGCCCAGTCGTTCTTCACCTCCTTTGCAGGTATACTCTCGTTGCCAGAAGGCCACATTTGCCATTACACCCTTCGCCTCTGTGTCCTAAGATTCTTCTACAGTTTATCCATCCAATTCTAATTTGGATAGTGCCCATTGTCATCTGAAAGGGGAAGCACTCATGTATTGACCATACTATTTCTAACTGTCTCGTACGCACACCTATCTCCTTCATACTCCTCTTTTGTTGCTTCTTTGTCTTCTATTTCTCTTCATAATTCTGTCTCGGAGGCTCTATCTCTCACCCTGGTTGGACGACCGCAACAGAAGAGGAAATGTTAACCTTACATCAGAATGGTACTTGGGACCACATCTCGCTTCCTCCTGACAAGACAGTAATTAAATGCAAATGGACATACACAGTCAAAGTTCATCCAAACGGCACCACTGATCGACTCAAGGCTCGCTTAGTTGCCAAATGTTATACTCAGGTATACGGTCTTGATTACTCCGAGACTTTTTTCTCTCGTTGCCAATTTCGCATCTATTTGCTTATTCATCTCTCTAGCTGCCACATTTGGTTGGTTGTTACATCAACTCGACATCAAGAATACCTTCTTAAATGGCGATCTGACCAAGAAAGTATACATGGAGCAACCTCCTAGGTCTGTTGCTCAGGGGAATGCAGTTAGGTATACTGCTTCGAGAAATCCATTTATAGTCTCAAGCAGTCTCCCCAAACATAGTTTGGGAGATTCAATGATGTGGTCACCGAGTTTGATCTTCTGCGTTGTGGAATCGATCATTCGGTATTCTACAGGCATGGTACAATCGGGAGAATATTGTTGATTATCTATGCGAAGGACATTGTGATTACAGGAGACGACCACAGTGGTATTCACGAACTAAAACAGTTTTTACATAGTAAGTTTCAAACCAAAGATTTGGGTCAATTAAAGTATTTATTGGGTATTGAAGTTGCATGACGGAATCAAGGCATTTACCTTTCTCATAGGAAATATGTCCTTGACCTGTTGAGCGAAACAAGAATACTAGGAGCAAAACCGATTGACTCGCCTATGCATTCAAATACAAAACTGTTAGATTATCAGGGAGTATCACTGACAGATTCAATGCAATATAGACAATTAGTTGGGAAGTTGAATTACTTAACTGTTAGGAGAAACTCCTTACGGATAGTGTTCTTAAGATATCTAAGAATCTAATCTAATCTTAAGAATGTAAGGTAGTTCTACTTTGATTCTAGTAGGTAGTAAGAATCAAAACAGTAGAAAAATGATGGAATAAAGGGAGGTGGCCGAAATACAAAAGCTTGGCCGAATTCATCATTGGGGCGACCACTATGGCTTTCCCTACTTATAGACACTATCCAGGGTTCAAAACACCAGACCCCTTCTTTCTATAATTACACTTTGGCCACCAAACTTCTAAAAAGTTTAGCATTACTACCCGTTCGTTTTTAAAGGACTTTCTGAATTTTGATTTCCCATCATGTGTGATCCATTAAGTTCATATCAAAAGTTGAACGATGAAAATAATTAATTAATTAATCAATTAAAATTGGAACAATTGCAATTTTGCCCTTTTAAGAGAAACAATTTATCAAAGACATCTCCTCCAATTGTGAGTCACATCTACCCACATATCATAGCCTTAGCCAATTGATAGGAATTTCACGAAAACACCCCCCCAGTTATGATTTTTGTACTATACAATCTCTCTATCTTGTACTCCTGAAAAGAGCAATAGGGTAAGGATAAAATCAAAAACTCCTAGTCCAATCATATGTCTATGAATTGATATTATAATCCCTTGTAGCACCAATTAGAATCTCATCACAATCGTCATAATGCTCTGCCCAATGGCTTGAGTGAATTATATTAAATCGAATCATATAAGAAACGTCTCCCTTTGCTCAGAGTGATGGATCTTATCTTGCATAGTCGTATATTCACATGAATGTCCCACTATACACAATGAATACATTTAAAGTTTCTTAGCTAAAATACAACACTTAGTATCATCAAAGTATAACATCTCATACATGTAATATATAGCAGCTCAAGTCAAAATATCACAAGCACAACCATAACTCAGATATCCTATTTTGACATTGAGCAAAGTTACCATGTAGGGTATCAAAGATAATCACATTCAGTCCCTTACTATACTAGTAAGTCTCCTTGTGGTTATTCTAGTATCTTATACCAATGGTTTGAGATTCGCCATTCTCATAAGAGAAAACACCCCCAACAAACTAGCCTATATTGTTAAAGACATCTTTTAATAATCCAATACCGACTAGGAACAATTTAGGATACAAGTCACCAAATTCCTTTAATCTCCTTCTTTTAATCACATTAAAGAGGTAAGACATTTAAAATTTATATCCAAGGTCCACAGCAACATTGATATAATTCAAGAATAATATCAAAAATACATGTAATTAATACTTGAGATTGTAACATTTTACAAATAAAAGTAATTGAATGCATGAATACAAAATTGACTATAGACGTTATATCCAAAAACCTATCCCCAATGATCTAAAAGATCTCAGTAACTTCAACTACACAATAGCAAGAATCCAATGATCAATAAGATCTTGGTTTGCTTTCAAGAAGCCAAGCAGGTGGCCAATGCGCTAGCTAATTAGGGATTTTGTCATGAAGAAGATATATGCTTCACATCCTCTGGCATAGCTACTGGATGCTATCTTAGGATTAGTAAAATTAGATAGGCTTCTCATTCCTAAGTTGTGTTGTATTGTAGCTCAATTTGCTACATTTACGATTTATTTATTACTGTTGCATTCTTGCTTGAAAATTAGGCTAAGATTAGTTATGTTTGCATTTCCAGAAATAAGTCTCCCTATGTTTACCTTTGGTAACTAATGAAGTTTTTGGTAATAAAATTCCCTCTGACACCATCAAGGTTCCCGCTAAAAAAACGAAAGAGAAAGAACCTTTATTGCTATCAACCCATGCCACAAAATAATGGCTTCCAAATCTCCTTTATCCGCTCCTTTTCACTTTTTCTACTTTGGACAAATGGGAGAAACATAAAAACTTCACAACTAAAGTTCATAAACAAATATTCACTTCAAAATGAAAATGAGGCATGCATAGGGATATTCATATGCTAGAAGTGCACATATATCCTGATTGTGCAACTTCTATGGCCACCCGCACTAATTACTAGAAATTTGTAGCAGCTGGTAGTACATGAAGCAATTAGGCAACACCATAACACAAGACCTTTTTAAAACAGAAACTGTCAATATCAATGGACTCTTATGGCAAGGAAATGCATAGATAAACATATTTTAAGTACCGATTTCAATTTCCCTGTCAAGTCTTCCAGGACGTCTGAGTGCAGGCTCAATACTGTCAGGTCTGTTGGTTGCAGCAATTACAAGTAGTCCGTCCGTTCTACTCATTCCGTCCATCAAATTCAACAATGTTGCCACCATTCTTTGAGAAAGCTCGTCACCTCCTTCTTTCCTTGCAGGCACTATGGCATCTAACTCATCAATGAATACCTGTACACAGGCAATGTTTCTTTACCTTCGGATGCAGCTAATTTGCCAATTATATACGAAAACAAACTTGAATCCCATCAAGAGCAGGACCTCTAATTTTTGTGGAAGTAAATAGTATTTGCATAAGCATCTATAGTTTGGCATAATATGATAAACTAATTGATTGTAATATTTGTAGTACAATTGATAAAAAAGAAAATCTGGAGGACGAAATCCAATAACTATCTCTTACTAGTCCGAAAAATGTAGCACCTAAATGTAGAAGTGATTAAAAGGCAAGGAATGCACAGGTCTCCTAGTCTAAACTTTGAAGGATAAATTGTTAGAAAGTTCCAACCTAAAACCATATGGTATCAAGTGGAGTAACTCCTTTCATATATAAACTATTTTGGGAAGCCTCGCAAATTTGATGTGGGATTTTAACACCCACCCTCACGTGCAACCTCGTCTTGCACGTGATGAGATCAAACAACAGAAGAAACAAGACACGCATTTAAACAATTGGGGACAAACAAACAAAACTTCCCAACCTAGTTCCAATACCATATTAGGAGATTCCAACCTAAAACCATATGATATAAAGTGAAGTAACTATTTTCATATACAGACTACTTTGAAAGGCCTCACAAATTCGATGTGGGATTCCAACAAAAATAAACAAAAAGAAGTGGCAAATTACAACACAACACAGAATGGGCATGAAATTCGCAGATTAAGGTCGGGGGGTTTTAAACACAAAAACGAAAGTGACACAACAGACAACAGTTAGGTCAGATTAGGGTCGACCCTGAAAACTCGATGCCAACCCAAACATCTCGCTTTTAACGATTAGATAGAGAGCATATTTAATTCATCAAGTTGTTGCTGATTGCTCATGTGTTTCGTACTTCAGTTAAATCGTTCTATGAACCTTTTGCTACTTTATTTGCTAGTTTTAAGTCTCTTTTTAGTAAATGTAATGGGATGAATTTATTGTTACTTGTTTTAGGATGAATAACTTTTGGAGTTTAATAGTTGAAGTATACAATATTTAATATTTATTTTGATAAGTTTGGGTACTATTTTCGGTTTTTTTTTTTTTAATATAAAAATTGAATATGTAAAACAGATACGAAGAATGCAGGAACATTATTTACTAGTGCTTTGATTTAGTTCAAGTAGAGTAAATCGAACATAACTTGTATGATAAACAGGTTAAATGGGTAAGCTTTGGTTGACCCAAAAAATAAACAGGTTGGGTTAAGGTCAAATTTTTTTACAAATTTATTTAAACAAATCGAGTTAAGGTTGATACTATGTCAACATGAACCCTAGTTAACCCAACATGAAAGTGACACACAATTGCCACCCCTATAGCTAGTCCCAAAACAATGACAAACATCAAATAAAAATATTAAACAGAAAGCAGCACTTAAATATGAAAAAGCTTTAGCACATTAACTCAACTTTGATAACCATTCGCTAAAAAACAATTCAGATAAAGTTTAGATCGAGGGACATTTGTCACAGCTAGACAATTTACGTTTTCCTAGCTGCAGAATTTGTAGCTACATTTGATTATACTGCAAACCCAGGAGCTGAAATTTACCATATTATATTGTGCATACCTGAAAATTTTGAATCTAGAAATACATAATTAAAAGAGTGTGTGTCCCCGCGCGCATGCAAAATATATAAATATATATATACATATATATATATATATTATATTATAAAACAGCTCGATATATTTTTTCAAACATATTTTAAGGAATATTTTAGGAAATAACTCTCCAACCTTTTTCTTTCTTCAAGACTACACTTCTCTCTTGAACACTAACTATTTTCAATGGATAAGTATTTAAGCCTTCTACTTCTCTCTTATTTATTTTTCAAACCTTTATTTTTTGTTTGTTAATTTTTTTTTTTATTTGTTATATTTTGTGATCTATATAATATCATAGGAAAGAGTATATTTTGAAAGATATTTTTAAGAGATATTATTAGACATTAAATTGAATAATAGAAAACAACTCGGTATAAATTTTTGGGACATTTTTTCAAAACATATGTTTAAGAGACGCATTCAAAATAAGCGGGCCCCATCCTTCTCCCTCTCTCCATCTTCAATGGACAAATATCCAAATAATCCACTTCTCTCCTATTTATTTTTTAAGCCCCTCTTTTTTGTTTTTCAATTGACAACAGTACAAATTTCATCACCCATATTTTTTTCTCTCTTATTTTTCATTTTTTATTTATTTTGTGGTTTATGTAATAAAATAGGAAAGAACAACATTTTCAAAAGACATTATTAGCCGTTAACTTTAAAAATAAATGGCAAAGATCAAACCTGAATTTGAGGAAAAATTATATTCCCACCCAAAAAAAAATAAGGTGGATCTCCTCCTTCTCTATCACTTTATCTTTATCAGATAAGTATTCAAGTCCTCCCATTCTCTCTTATTTATTTTTTAAGACTTTTTTCTTTTTTTATTATTTTTTAAAATAAAAATAAAGTATTATTGGAGAAATTATTGGATTATCCTTTAAACAACACACTTCTAAACTTTTTTCTTCTTTATTTTTTAGTCTTTAAGTTAATATTAATTAATTATTTAACTTTTTAGTTAATATCAACTAAATGTAAAATTCATATGGTTAATATCATGTAGGACTAAAAAGTCTAAAATGTAAGTTGAAGATGACTTAAAAAAATTGCTCTAAAATAAGAAGAAAAAAAGTTAGAAGTTAGAGGACTTCATAATATGATCATCAATATTATTTTAATTTTTGTTCGGTTGACAAAATACCGCATCTATTTTATATTTATTATTTGAATACTTATTGTCACGTGTTAATGTATAATTATTATTTTTATTCTAACAAATTTCAAAACAATTTATGCACAGTGATTAATTTTCTTTTTAACAAATAGAGAAATAATTTATTACATTTCTATATGATAGAATATGAAAGAGTATAGATTCAAATTGTATTCTCAAAAGATGATTTCATACTTCGTAAAATATTACAGTTGATCTTTTCGTTTCATTGTATAAATATTAAAGTTATTTTTTTTCAAATATGAGGTTATCTTTTTTAGATCTTGCCTTCATGCACTAGTTATACGTTAGTATATTCTATAAATCAAGACATAATATATCAATATTATAAAATAGCTCGTAGCGTATTTTTTGTACATATTTTGCCTCCATATTTTAAAGAATAATTCTAGAAAATTACTACAAGTAAATTTGGTATTAATGGAAATTATTACTCTTCAGTTTTAGTTTTGCCTCGTATTTTAAGGAATAAATTTAGGAAATTACTAAAGTAAATTTAGTGTTACTAGAAATTATTTTTACTCTTCAATTTTATTTCTGCCTCAACATTTTAGTGCATAATTATATGAAATTGCTACAAGTAAATTTAATATTAATGGAAATTATTTTTAATAGCAAGTATTTATGGTTTAAGTATAGAAACTAAGAAGTCGATTAAAATTCTCTCAATATCTCTTAGAACATACACCCGCTTCTCTCCCTCTCAAACAGTGCAAGGTCCGTAGGTCAACTTTGGTTGCCTGAAGGTTGTCGTTGGTTGCCGAACCGAATACGGGAAGCCATTGGTTGCGTTTTTGCTTCGCCCATGAGTTTTTGCTTTCTCTCAAAATCCCTAAACCCCTTCTCAAAATTCAATGCTAGAAAGTTGGTCCTCGATGTCTAAGAAGACTCCTAAATCCTTTCTCGAAATCTGGCACTGGTCGCGTTTTTGCTTCGCATTTTTCCTTTTGCCCTGGTGTCTATTTCGTGTGTGTGTGTGTGCGCGCGCTTCAAAAGAATGGAGGGAAGGGGCATTTTCGTCCCATTTCCTTGAAACCAAATTATCTTGAATTTTTGTAGGGGAAAGGTTTAATTTTTGGAAAGCCTTGGACTTGGAAATAGAGAAAAAGATGAGTTCTTGGAGCGCTTGACTGGAAAGATTTAATTTCTTAGTTCTTCTCTTTGTTTTTGTAATAGTTTATTGAGTCTATTTATTAAAAAAATAATATTGAATAAATAAATAAAACTTTTCTAGAAAAAGATTGATCTCTATAATTTTATTTTCCTGTCATGTAATAATTTATGTTTTTAGCATCTAAAGTGTTCGTTTAGTGCTTTTGTTCCTGCAATTATGTTATGCTCCCTGTTTTGCTAGGAAAAAAAATATAAATCTGGTATACATTTTTTTTTCAAATTAAGATTATCTTTTTTAGTCCGTGTCTTCAAACACGAATTATACGATAATATATTCTATAAATCAGGACATGTTTTATATTTAGAACATTTTAGACCGTTGGACCAAAAATCAAAGGGAAATCAAACGAACAATATTGATTGATTATAAAAGATAAACTTTAAACCCTTGGATGTAATCCAAGGGCTTATATCATATATAACATTTCAACAAACAAACAACCAAATAACAAAAATCACGATATTCATTCCTCTCACTCTCCATGGACTCTTAAAGCTTACTAGATCACCGCTCTTCACAACGGCCATGTACACCACCTCCCACATCGACAGTCCATGAATCCCACATGTAGCGGTAAATCTCAGGTATGCCTCACTCTTATATCAAACTATTTCCTCAACGATTTCTAAAGTTTTAACATTCCTCTGGCATTGAGTTTGAGCAATACTTCAATTAGCGACCCAAATTCGAGCTTTATCGATTGTGTCTTTTTGAACTGAAGAAATAATAAAACATACGGTGGAAAAGAAAAGGTACAGGGGCATAAGGCAGCAACAGTGGGAAAAATTCGCAACATTAGCTTATGATAGAACGGCCTTATAGGATATTCAAGATTAATGTATTGGAATAAAATTAGTGCCTTTAGGCACGAAGTACATACTAGCGCGTGCACATATATATATTAAAAAAAAAGGGGGTGTGGTTATTTTCAACAGACCTTTTCAAGACATTTTTAAAGTATAAAAGAGTAAGCTTTGCAAATGTTAAATCCCACATCAATCGAATGCAAAAAAACAATTGGTGACTTTTCTTATATAAAACAATCGCAAGTTAATGGATAGACTCACAAAATCACATGCATGCATTCGACTGTACCCGTCAGCTCAAATTTTGTCTTTCAGTTCAACTTTACTAGTGGATTGAGTAAATTAGTTGTTTGAGTTCACTAGTTTAGACGATTCAATTGTTGGATTTTCCATTTTTAACAAAATCAAATTTTGTTTTGGGGTAATCCGATTTTGGGAGTAAACGGTTTGTGTTTAGGACTGGTCAACGGTTCCACAAGTTGAAGTGATCAATTCAGTCCGATTTTTAAATTATTGCTAAATATTAATATATAATTTTTTTTTTAAAAATTAGGTTAGTTTTTAATTCATGCTTTCAAGCACGAACTATACGTAACCAATATAGTGAAAAAGGAAGAGATAAATTTTCAAAAGACATTTTCAACACGTATTTTCAAATATTTTCAAAATGTCAAAAAGATAGAGTAAGTCTTACAATTGTTATATCCCACATCAAACGAATAATTACAAGCTAATGGGTGGACCCACAGAATCATGTGCACAAGGGCGTAGGCAGTTGATTGTACCTCCCAACTCATATTTGTCTTTTGGTTCAACTTTTCTGGCAGGTTCAGTAAATCAGTTATGATGGTTCAATGGTTTTATAGGGTAACCCTATTTTTGGGAGGAAAAGGTTTATGTTTAGGACTAGTCAACGGTTTTACAAGTTGAAGTGATCTGTTCAGTCCGATTTTTAAATTATTGCTAAATATTAACTTATAATTTTAGAGTTATTTTTTAATTCGTGCTTTCAAGCACGGATTATACGTATATAATGAAAAAGAAAGAGGTAAATTTCCAAAAGACATTTTCAACACATTTTCAAATATTTTCAACACATTCTCAAAATATTAAAAAGATAGAGTAAGCCTTACAATTGTTATATCCCACACCGACTGAATGCAAAACACAAGTAAGTGAATCTTCATATATAAAGTAATTACAAGCTAATGGATTGACTCACAAAATCACGTGCACAAGGGCGTGGGATTCTACCTCCCAACTCATATTTGTCTTTTGATTCAACTTTGCTCGCAAGTTCAATGAATTAGTTATGATGGTTCAATGGTTTAGCCATTCAATTGTTGGGTTTTGATTATAACGAAATTAAACGATTTTTATGTAGTACAATTTTTTGGAGTACATTGATTTGTTATTAGGATTGGTCAACAGTTCAACAGGTTGAAACGGCCGATCTGCTCCATTTTTTAGATCACTGCTAAATATTAACTTGTGATTTTTTGATTTTTTTAAATCAGTGCCTTCAACCAGCTATACGCTAATACATACATATGTGTGTGTGTGTGTCGACCGCTTATGTTAATCAAAAATAATATCTACTTAAATTGTCATTCATAAGTCAACTTCTACTACAAATACTATTTTTAAATCTTCTACAATTTTAAATCCCAACCAAATATTATGACAGGATCAAATTCACTTACTCGAATAAATGTTGAACGTTCTCATGAGTAACATCTAACCACCAACTCGGGTCGTTGAAGACCCCTGGACATTTTGACCCTTGTAGAGGAATAGAAAAAAGAAACCTTGAGCTGTGACACTCTCATGTATGGATTTGTTTCAGCCCATGTAACCTGAAATGCTGAATATTTCGATATGTGGAGTGGATAGAGGATGTGATTCACCGCATGTTCTAAACTGTGGTTTGCTAGGGGTAGGCTTCTATATATCTCTGGTACATGGAAAGAAAATGTGCTCATACACTTTCATGATTCAAGTTAAAATTTAATTTCATAAGCAAATAACTAATTAGTAATTACAAATGATACTAATGACATACAAACTTCATATTTTACCATTAAATTTGTGTGGTTTGCTTGGGGTAGGATTCTATATATCTACAGTACGTGAAAAATTGCTCATATACTTAAATGATACAAGTAAAACTTAACTTCATAAGCAAATTATCAATCACATTACTGTAAAATATAATTTTGATACATAGACTTGTCATTCACCAATAGAAAATTCCAAAATTTCTGACGCACAAACTTCTCATCTATCAGTAAAAATTCAAAAATCAAGTATTTAAGTTAAAAAAAATGGATAGCCAAATCTAACATACCAAAACGGAACTTTAGCTTATTTTGGAGCAACTACAATGACGTACAGTGCACAAGGGTGTAAAGGTAATGTGATATCATCTTGTCAATGTACCAAGCATACAGGGGACACAGGATAAAATAAAGTATGTTTTGTAATTCATATTTACTCTATAGCGGTTCTCCATATCTGCTGTAGTGTTCAATATTAGAGTTTAGCTCATTGCCCTGTAATTTTGAAACCCAAAAAAAACATCTGCAGTATAAAATTAACACAATTCATAGACTCGCCTGATTGTGGAGTGACCCGCACAGGTATTACATAGATTTCAAAGAACACACTAAAAGATGTTCAGCCTACCCCAAACATGACAGAGTCAATCACAACGGAAGAAGATTGGTCAATTGCACTGGCCTGCTCTTTATTCTTTATCTGATAAAACTCCAAGATATTAACAGCAGTTTTCTTTTCAATTCCATTAGTTTCATCATAATTATAGCCAAAATTATCAACTGCAAAATCTCTCTCACCATCTCCTGACAAAGACCTTGTAAGGTAGAAAGGTTGACATATTTGGGAATCTCCAGATCTATGCTTATTTTAAACTCCCCGAAGCATTTCGCTGCGCGGTAGTGCAAGCAGCGGAATGTTGTGCGATCTAGTTGTAGTTATATCAGCCAGCAAGCAGACAGACAGCTTAAATGGAATGAAAAGGCTACGCTATGCCTTTCAACAACTGACTTATGAACAAACCTTGGGACTTGCTAGCGTCTTAAGGCTAGTCACTCCCGCTCTACTTCCGGAAACTAAAGATCTGGGTTTAGATTAGCTCATTTGGAGGGAAGAAAGATGAATCGATAGACTTACAGTTACGCCTCCTTACCTCGGTGTTAGCCTTCCTCCATTGTCATAAAGAAAAACTACTAATTATATATGTGGATCTAGAGGCAAAATTCAACGCAGAAAATTCACAACGTTGGGGAGCAGCTTTTCATATATCTACTGGTAATTCAACAGTCATCTTTCATACTATGAAATATGGAGAAACCCAATGGGCCTAACTCACTCTCAAAAGACGCCTTGAAAGAGAAGGATTGCCCTAGGCTTTATATATAGCTCAAGATCAGGTAACAAAAGCGATGTGGGATTCAACACACTCCCTCACGCGCAAGGTGGACTTTAACAAACCACTGCGAAAGGATATTGGGGGGAAGGGTTCAACATCATTGTAGGATTTAACACGCCCCCTCACGCACAAGGTGGACTTTCTAACAAACCACTGCAAACAGATAGGGGGGGGTGCCAACATCCATGTGGGATTTAACACACCCAACATCATACAAGAATCTTGGCTCTGATACCACGTAGAAACCCAATGGGCCTAACTCACTCTCAAAAGATGCCTTGAAAGAGAAGAATTGTCCTAGGCTTTATATATAGCTCAGGATCAGGCAACACAAACAATGTGGGATTCAACAAAATGCAACATGATTGTGGCAACCATACTTACCGTAAAAGCCCGCCATCCTTGTCACGGTAAATCAGCATAATATTAAGGGAAAATATCATTGACATGAGGTTTGAGATTTTATTGAGTAGATCCCCTAATATTGGAATATCACTATTCTCCTCTGTTTTGAGTTTTTACATTAGATCCGTCCTTCAACTAACAGACCACCAAAAGCTTTACAATTTGTTGATGATCTAGTATTGGCTCCTCCCATATACACACACCTCCTGATTTCCTTTCACTACAATCACCATTTGTTCATTTATTGTACCTCCAACTCCATTCCCACACATATCCTCCACCAGCTGTGCATGCATCGCTTGGTCAGATAACTGCAAGCACCCCACCACTTAAATGGGGCAACCTACTGCAACCTGTATTATTAAACCTTGTTTGCAGACACTAAAATCAGGGCTGGGGAGGGGACGGGGAATGATTATCATTTCTGGAGATTCAAAACAAATAGCAATAAAATGATTTTCTGGATAGGTCAATTCCGCTGTAGAAGGAAAAATGAACTAGGGTTGATCGCAACTATATCATAAGTAGGGAGAGGGAGAGGGAGAGGGAGAGGGAGAGGGAGAGAGCGAGAATGATATCTTCACTAACAATAATTAGGATAACAGAGAAATAAAGAGAGTATCAGGCTATCGGCATTACCAGAAGGATGTTTGTCAAAATATTAAATGCATCGATATATACAAAAATAATAAATTTTAAGAGATTGGATGACAGAATTCTAACCACAGCAGGTGTAGCTTGGCTAGCTGAACTGAAGACCTCATGCAATGCTCGCTCGCTTTCCCCATAATACTGACTTACAATCTCAGGCCCATCAACAGTAAAGAGGTTGACACCAGCATCACGAATACATAGCTGAGCCAATGAAGTCTTCCCAGTCCCAGGTGGGCCATGAAGAAGCACTCCCTTTGTAGGCCGCAAACCCAAACTAAAACAGTTTCAATAACAATCAACATATGTTACCGACAAGCAAAACAACAGGTATATGTGTTTGCATATATCAATCGACATATGTGACCACATAAGCATTTTGCATATATCAATCGACATATATGACCACATATGCAAAAACATCTCATTCTAAAATGCAAAATTTTGCTCCGTTATAATGTCAACGGGGAAAACTGACTAACGTGCAGATATTAATATAATGACTAATGAGACAAAAATCAAAATTTTCAAGGCATGAAGACTATATCTTTTCACCCTCTCTGTTAGTACTCACTTAAAATAATTCCATTTCCTTCTTTGTACATCCATTTCCAATTGGCTTTGACAATTTACATTCTCAAGATAATGTAATTGACAAGTCAACTTCATTTAAATAGCCCTCGAACAAGCTTTAAACATTTGGGTGTGTTTAGTTAATAATTCAGACACGAATTCTTTGTTTTCGAAAACATAAAACTCGGCTTATTTTCTTTTTGCAACACAACTCAATCTATTTTACAAACAATTTTCACCATTGTCAATCAATCACATCACCTCTTTTGAAATATTAGATTTTAATTATTATAAAAAAAAAAAAATCAACAATTTTCTATCCTCACTTTTAAACTTTTCCAATCTATTCCCCCATTTATCTCTCTCTCTCTCTCTACCAAACAGACATTTTCAATCAATCACATCACCACTCTCTATTGTCAAATTTTTACAAATTTTCATTCAGTGACATCACTCCTACAGTTGTTGTCACGGGCATTTGGAGAAGATATTTGGAGAAAGATTTTGATTTACAAAAAGGAATTTGTAGAGCTTACTGAAACGCAAGGTCAATTTTTAAATACAAAAATTGTTTTCAAAAATTTCCTTTACACAACCACACCTTTTCAAAATTTTCAACAACTCTTTCTGGATGGTGTTTTCAAAATTTTTGGAAACTGCTTTGAGTTGTAAACCAAATAGACCCTTAAGAGCCACATCAAAACATACAGTGAGACTACAAATCATTGACGAGAAAACGACAGCCTAAGCAAACCCCACAAAAAAGAGAGACAAAACAAATGTATAACAGGCTAGCAATCTAGGTTAAATTGAAAGCATTAACATGAAAATTGTGAAATTCCCATAAAGTTCAGTATCAAAAGGCAAATGGAGACGTTTTTAACATAAAAAATAAAAACATTTAATCACTTTAAACAAGCACATTTCTTTAGATGTCATGTCATGTTATTACAATTCAACTGGACAGAAACTCAAATTTGATTTTAAGTTTACTCTCCTCATGAATAATAACAGGAACTTCGAACAGTAGAAATTTGGAGGTCGAAAAGCATATAAACCAATTTATTGTTACAAGTGTTGTTCCTCATAAGAAGCTGGCAAAAAAAAAAGACAGGAAGTAAAAATCATCTTTTAACTTGTACAATAATAAGAAATAAGAAGTAAAATCTGCATCCTACATTTCATACAAATCATTATGCATTCTTCATAAGGAAACCCATAACTGAACATTACTTTATTTTCCCTGCTGAAGGCATCAATAGGAAAGTGCATGCGAAAATCCTTAATTCCCTATATATATTTCAAGATTAGAAGTCTCAGGCCCGAGTACTCTGGCTACCACATATATCCTAAAGGTTTTTTACGTCATATATTATTCAGGAGATTGCGCTAAAAATTTAACTCTCCCAATAGAACAGTGAAGAACTTGAGGAACTTGGCATCAAATATATGACAGTGAAACAGTTCAAAAAACAACGATATTGCTTGACATATTACCTCTATTAGTTAATTGGCTAATTCAGGTAACAAAACCAATGTTAACAAAAATGTCATTGAAAATACCTTAACAGAGTACCCTTCACCACTGATGAAATAATTATATCCTTCAAGACCATATACTCTCTTGACAATCCACCCAATTTCGATATTTCAGCTACACTATTTCCTGTGAGATCTCCCTGTTGAAGTTCTAAACATGGTAAAACTCTTTTCTCTGGAGTCTCCAGTGCCGAATCCAATTGAAAATTGAAATTCACTTCTGTTTCAGGGTCTACAAAGAAAGCATCATCTTGGCAGTCCACCATTTTGGGAGCTTGAACGGACAAATTATCACAGCTTTCTTCAGTTAGGTTTGTAGTATTACCCTTAGCTGATATTATATTAGCACCAATAAACTGAAAAATGCAAAGCTTTGAAAGTATAGGAATGGTCACAAGATTTCCATAGAGCAAAATCCGAGAACATAACCACGAAGTAGAGCAAATCTGGAGAAGTTTCTTTGAATTTTCATCCTCCAATACTTCTCTTAATTCAAATAAATCAAAAGATGTCTTAAAACAATTCGGTGAATCTGCAGATAACTTCTCATATTTCGAAGTCGATTGGTCAGGAATAAGAGAGCCAAGTTTTGACCGAGATAAGGATGGCATCAGAGGAGATAAGACACTTCCATTTTCCGATCTAGCATGGGTTGTAGTATGGAAATCACTGTGAGGTGACATGTTAATGTTAGTCATAAAACCATTCTTCGAAGAAACCGGGGCTAGACATAATTTCTTGCATCTGTGCAATGACAGGCAGTTAGATGAGCTATCATGTAACTTATCATTCCCATTTACCTGAGCCCCAACAAAGTGACTACGAATAGGATAAACAAACACAGTCCTGCCAGAAATTGGACAACCCATTGCACATGAAAGCTCTGAAGATAATCGTACTCCATTCTTCAGAACCTGCAAGGAAATTAATCCTCAAATTGAATGTAAACTGTTGGCCTACAATGATCAGGCATTGGAGGCTTTAAAAATAGAAAATGCTGCAAGATTACCCACAAAGAATGTCACAAAGACGTAGGCAAGTTTACAACCGAAAGCACTATATCATTCCATGAAATTGGTCCTAATGGCTATAAATAAAAAACTGAACTCTCTCCCCTGCACGTTTGTAGAGGTGCATAGCAGACACAGTTGATTTACCATCTTAGAATTACATGAATACAAAATAACCTCAAAAAAAATAGAGATGGGCACGTAGCATCGAATTCGTATAGCTAAGATATAAGCAAGGGATAATCAAAACCCAACATGGACCCAACTACATGCGCACTGGATTTGAGGTCTCCAGTTCGAGAATTTTAGATTCACCAAAGAAAAAATAAACAAATATATTTGGGTTGCACTTTGCCATGGATTCACCAGGTATGCAGTACAGCAGTTTTTTTTTTCAAAGTAAAAAGCGGGTTGATACATTTTATTTCAAACTCTCCAATCAAACATACAAATATGTTTAAGAAGTGGGGATTTCCTCTTCCTATTCTCCTTGATTGCAAATGTGTGTTCAACAATTAACGATTATGAGAGTGAGGACATGTAGTTTTTTTAACATATTTAGAAACCTTCCTTCTTGTCCTATTATTTTCCCTCTCTAAGGAGTTGATGAACAATGCATGTGTTAGCTAGATTTTATATGTAAGGGTTATATGTTGCGAAATTCATGGTTTCGTGCATATAAATATATAAAAACAAGTTTAACTAAACCAGAATGGTCATGGCATCTTGCACTCTAGAATTTTAAAAAACTGGAACTCATGTCAGACCTTGCTCTCCAAGGAAAAAACTGCAAGCTCAGCAAACATATAGCCCTGAGTTTTATGATCTAAGAATAACCAACAGCGAGTCCTCCATAATCCGATTGTACAATGGAAGAATTTATAGTTCCCTTTGTTGCATATTACTGTAATTTGAAACTCATGATTCGATTACCAAGATGAACAATGGAAGGAATACCAGATTAAACCAATCATAGTTAAGTACCTAAAACTTGATACTAGAATATCCAAAAGCAAGAGGAACAATGAGAAAGTTCCGCTGCATTGTTCAAAACTCAGAAGTAACAGACATTACTCTCAGAAAACAAACCCAGTTAAAATAAATGTTGTGAAGCTGAAGCGAGACGAAAGAGTCACTCATATCTGAAGACTTGAAAAATTTACAAAATCGCAAAACAAGATGAACAGTCAAAAGATAACAAACAATAAAATTGAGGACTCCGCACTTAACACAAAAAGCTCTCTTCATAATTAAGGATCAAAGAGTGGACAAGATAGCCATGCACATCCAAGCTACCTGAGGGAGTGCCGTGCGCGACTTGTTATGAAAGCTGTGCAAAGTTCAATCTGCACGCAAACTAACTGATTCATGGGGTTGTTAACGTTTGCACATAACTACCAGCACCCCCTTACAGAGTGGAGTCGTGATACATTGTGAAATTCGGGATCTTGGAAGTTTATTGAGTGAAGGATAAGACGCAGTGCTCATTAGGACGTGTCATACATGCACCTCAGCCGACTTATGCCTAAGAGAGAGTGACCAAGAGCAGTGGCAAAGTCAACCTTGGACCAGTGATTCGACAAAACCTTAGCTAGCCATGTCACATCAGCATAACCTAGAAAACGCTTAAAACGATAACCTCGAACTTGCTTGTGAAAGTGGATTAAACCACTGCCACGAGCAAGCTCCTTAAACTCCCCGAAAGATGTATTTATACCAACACCAAGAACATTTAACGCATGAACAGGAATTCACCAGACCTCTCACCCACTCTCTGCAGTTAAGAACCACCGAGTCCAATCTGAGGTTACTCAATGTACTGAGCCACGGAGTGACTTAGCACTCTCTCTCTCTCTCTCTCTCTCTCTCTCTCTCTCTCTCCTGAGTTGACGATTGTCTCCTCTCCCTACCTTAAACTCTTCGGATCCACACTTTTGTAATGCCCTCTACTTCGACTTAAATACCCCTTTCCCGTTTTCTCACCCCCAACACAATGAATGCTAAAAACTTAGCCATTCAATATTTAAATGTATATTTTATTTAATTAAACATCAAAGCTAAATTTAATTGAAGTAATTTTGTTGATAAGTTTTTAATAATTCACAAGCCTAATTCAAACTCAAGTAAAAACATAATTAGTTTCCAAATTAAGCCCAAACAACCGAAGCTCATAGTAATCCCACCTGAATTATCCCTCCTTTTAACCAAAACCAATTCTTTATAAAAGAAAGAAAGGAAAAAACTGAAACCCAATTAAAATCAACACTCCTTTTAAGTTCTAACCCAACCCACTTAAACGCCATATGTTTGTTTGTGTGTGTGTGTGTGTGTGAGAGAGAGAGAGAGGGGAGGCCGAGCAGTTGGCACTTGGCAATGGCAATGGCAAAGGCAAAGGCAAAGGCAAAGGCAAAGGCAGAGGGGAAGGGGCGAAAAAAAAATCGAAGCTTTCTTCAGGAGATCAATCAAATTCGCACTTTATTTGAGAGAGTCGAAGATTATGAGATGATTAAAAGTGAATTTGGGCACAAATGAACGTTGGAAGATGAGATTGATTGTGATTGTTGATTGATGTATAGAAGGCAGAGGGTCTTGGAAGAGAGGATGGCCCTTGCAACAGTAAATTTTTCCGTCCTTTTTTTTGGGCGCTAGCTGGGGGTTGTGTTAAATTTGCCAAGAGCTTTGGCACAACTTTCGGAGCACAATTTTTGGGTTGAGTTGTAATAAAGTAACTTTAATAGTTTGGCACACCAGATCACAAAGGTGCTCGGGATGCTCTTACATGTCTGAATTATGCTAGGAAAAATGTAGGTGGCGTTTGATAACCGTTTCTGTTTCCATTCCAGCAGTAGGATGGGAATGGGATGGGATGGGAATTTTGTTTTCTTTTTGGGAGTAGAATCGCGTTTGGTAACGATAATTTTTTTTTTATTCTGGGAAGGGAATTGTGTTTGGTAACGATTTTATCCTAAAATCTTTCTTTCTTTTTTTTTTTTTTTTTTTTCTGTTTTGGCCTGCCGGCGGTGGCTCCAGCGCCGGCAGCGGTGGCACCGGCGACGCCGGCCGGAAGGCAATGGCGCCGTCACCGACGACGGCCGGAAGTGGCAGGGAAAATTCCGGCCGGACGGTGACCGTCGACGGAGATGACCGGCGGCGGCGGCGGACGGTGACCGGCGACGGTCGCCGGAGATGGCAGCGGCGGGCGGTAGATGAATAGTGACCATATGTTTTGGGAATGGAATGAAAATAATGAGAAACAACTTTTTTTTGTTTCTCATTTCTTAAGAAAAAATTGGGCACAATTCTCAAATGGGAATTAAATGGAAACGGAAACAAAAATTACCAAACGCTATTTCCAAACAGAATTCCCAAAAATCTGGGAATGGAATGGGAATTTCTGGAATGGAAATGGTTACCAAACGGGGCCATATATTCTTCTACATACTTCTTTATTTCCGTAAGTATTTAAATTTGAGTCTTAAAAAATTAAAAAGCAGCAACAGAGGTAAGATATGACTTATAACTTCAATTCAAACCTTACAAGAGGGAAAAACTGAGGCTAGAGCAAAGTAGTTTCCAACTCCATTAACGAGCTTATCAACCGAACGAAACCCAAAATGTCTCTCACATTCACCTGACAATGAGCTGAGAGGAGAACCACCAGAAAACTCCTTCCTTGAATAAGCTAGGGAGACCTTTTGATAAAAAAATGCACAACAATCAGCCACAACAGATTCAAACATGAAACCATACGATCAGGATAGTATTTAGAAACAAATAGAAGTATATAACCCCATGCATATTATGAAAATCAAAGATGCCATATAGAATGAATGAACATTGCTTCATTAAAATATTATCAATCCAAAAGAACGCCATAAAACAGATCTCACACAAACCAGCTCAAGGTTAAATAATGAAATACCAGAAACTAACCAACATTGCTTCATTCAGTATGGTTGCATCCCAAAATCAGTCATCAAAGCAAAAGTCTCTCACTACTCAGCTCAAGCCTCAAGGTTCATAAATGAGATAACAGAAACAAAAACATTCAACCGAAACTCCAGATATATGGCCCAAATAATTGAGCCTACAACGAATTAATGAGAAAAAAAGACATGATACTGGGCAAGGAGGGGAAATTAAAATTATTATAAAAATGAGAAGAATGTGGAATCTAAGAAAAAAAATCACAAGATTTTGAATCCAAAAAAAAAAAACTAATAAAACCTAATAACAATACAGTCTATAAGTAGGCAGTATAAAATGCTCAATGCCATTGTAAGTGTCCAAGTCCAGTCCTTCTTGGCTATAGAGTACAGAAACTAGGTGACCATGACAACCCCGAGTTGGAATTATGTTTAACTGAATGCCAAGGGCAAGATGACGGAAAACAAGAGTTGTGTACTTTTATCTCATCTTCTTTTATTTTGCACAAGTCAAAAGTATAGAAAAAACAGCCCTATTACTAGACTTCGTAAGGAATCATAATTTAGATCATATTACGTTTCATATTTATTTAGGTTTTCACTTTCTATTCGTGTTTACAAGACAGTCTTTCTAATTACTTAGCATACATTTCTCATGTTTCTATTTGATTTACACCTTTTCTTGCACCATTTGCACGTTGAGTTGGCTATATTTGTTCTTCATTGCTCTAAGCCTATAACCAATCTTGTCATCAAATGTTTTAACTTTGCTTTAAAAAGCATGTCAAAATACAGCAAATAATCGAACCTATTTCAGTAAATATAATATTTAATCGAACTTAAATAACATGCATACTACATGACTTCATGGCTATGAACCGACTGACAACCATACGCGTGGAACAACAATAACATTGAAAAATTCCACTATTGATAGCTCAAAAAAACATTGAATTGCTGAATTTACCGATACAGTAGAACCAGGAGTGATAGAAGAAGCAACCATGGAAGACTCTGAGAGCCAAATCTTACACCCTTTGGAGTCTACCGCCACATCAACATCTTCTGTAATCTTGCCAATGAAAGCAGTTGTGCCAATCAGGGCCGGGTATCTGCTAGAAGCTTCTTGAAGAGTGACCAACAGCTCGTCCTCTGTGAATTGTGAAACTAGATTTCTCGCCGAAGAGGATGCACTCCAAATGGATGGTGATGGTGATGGTGATGGTGATGGTGATGGTGATGGTGATGGTGGAGTTTGATCAAAGTTTGAGAGCCTTGAGGCTGTCTTCGAATGCTTCTTCCCTTTCGAAGGCATTGGGGCAAGAAGAGAGATTCTTCAAATCTTCCTAGCCTTGCCCTGCCCTTTTTTTATCCTCGATAAAAGTGTAATAGATTCCACCACTTTAGCTGAGCAGCCGCCGCCGCCGGAAACTGCAATCCCTGCTCCAACACACAGCGTTGAACCAGCTCTCTCTCCTTAGCCAGAGGTCCGGTGTCGACTGAAGCAAAGCAAACAACAGCTTTATTTAGGCGCTTTACTTTGGCCGCTTTTTGCAGATGGCACCCTGTTATTTTGCGTAATACCACGCTAATCCCCTATTATTTTAATATAACCACAGGAACCTCTTACTTTTTTGTGTTGTTACTTGATGCGACCCAAAATCTGTGTTGATTTGTTGATATCAACATATTCAAAACTAGACCTAGGAAATATTTGATAATCAAAATAAACAAATTAAAAACTTATTTATTTAATTAAGTTTATTGATAACTTTAATTAATATTATTTAATTAAGTAATACTTAAAATTTTAACGAGCCTAAAATTTCTAGTCAATTGGGCTTTACTTATTTTTTTCCACTTAATGGGCTCAATCATTTTTTTCTATTTTTAAGTTGTGGAGAACATTTTATCATCACAACCCTATCTCCTTTTTTATTTTCTTTTTATTATCACAATTTTCGATCTTACTCTTAGCAAATCTTGATTTTAGTAAAAAATCAAGTTTTTCTATTTTCAGAACTCACTTTTTCATTTCCATTTTCATTTGAAATTTTCTCCCGTATTATCTTGATTTTAGTAGAAATTTAAATTTAAGGGTAGTATTATAAATTAAATAATTTCTAGATTTTAATTTTTGAATTTATCAAATAGATAAAAAGAATTCAACACTTAAAAATCAAAGCCTAAAATTTTAATTTAATCACACAAACTTTTAATATTTTTAGTATTCAAAATTCCAGCACTTAAAATTTTCATTATTCAAATTTAAGCAGTTATCAAACATGGTCTTACTTTGGGGCTTCGTAAATGCCAATTTGCTAGATCTACACTCATTTTTAAATAATTTTTATAATAATTTTATCCCTATATTAAATTATCATTAAAGATATCAATGATTAAATAAATAATTAAGGAATGTTTGATAATATAATTAAGTGCTTAAAATTAATTATATTAAGGATATAGTTAATTAAAAGGTAGGTCACTTAAGTCATGTTTGATAACTGCTAATGTTTAATGCTAAAAAATTTAAATTCTGAATTTTAAGTGTTGGAATTTTAATTACTGAAAATATCATAAGCTTATTTGATAAAATTAAAATTTTAAGTGTTGATCAAATGTTGAATTTTTTTTTTTTATCTATTTGATAAGTACAAAATTTGAAGACTGAAAATTATTTAATTTACATGACTACCCTTAAATTTATTTTTTTTACTAAAATCAAGATAATACGAAAAGAAAAAAAATCGAGAACAAAACAATAAAATAAAAACATCAATAACATATTAAAAAGTTCAAATATATGAATTATCACAAGTCAACAATAACATAAAGTTCAACCAAAAAAAAATCCGGAAATTAAACAATCCAAATACAATTCTCTCTCTCAAGTTAATCATATATGCTTGAGGGGTAAAAATATCTCAACAAAAAATGTTAAAGAAAAAAAGGTTGAACCCATTAAGTGTTAAAAAATTAAATCAAGACTCAATGACTTCAAATTTTAGGCCCATTAACTTAAGCCCCATTTAGTTAGGTGGCGTTTGGTAACCGTTCCCATCTCAGAAATTCTCATCTCATTCCTAAATTTTTGAGATTTCTGTTTGGGAATAGCGTTTGGTAACCACTCTCATTTTTTTGTTTCCATTCTAAAATGGGAATTATGCCCATTTTTTCTTAAGGCTTGAGAAACAAAAAAAAAAGAGTTGTGCCATTCTATTCCCATTCTATTCCCAATTCCTAAAAAGGATACACTGGGTATTATTGCAATTGTTAGTGAGACCCCCCTTCAAACTTTGGTAGCCTCTTTTTTTCTTCTTCTTTTTTCTTCTTCTTTTCTTTGTGTTCTTGCGTCTGGTTCGTGAATCCTCCTTCGTGCCATCTTCTTTGATATCCATTTCGATTTTGAAATCGATTTCAATTTTAATTTCCTATTTCGATTTCGAAATCGAAATCGAAACCCTAAGGTTCGATTTCGGTGGTGTTCTTCGTGTCATCTTCTTCGGTTTCGATTTCGAAATAGAAATGATTTTGTTTCCATCAATCTTCTTTGTCTTCTTTGTCTTCATCCATCAATCTTCTTTGTCTTCGTCTTCGTTCGTCCACGTTTGTTTTGCCTTCGTTCGTGTGTGTTTGCTTCGCCTTCGATTTCGATTTCGAAATCGAAATAGGGATCGATTTCAAAATCGTGTTTCGATTTATGATTGTTCTTGAGTTTGTCCTTAGTGTTCTTGAATTTGTTCGAAATCGAAATTAGGTTTAGATTTGCAGTGTTCTATTTCGGGTTTCGGATTTCGAAATCGAAATTGTTCTTGGTTTGTTCTTGGATTTGTGATTGTTGTTCTTGAATTTGTTCTTAGTGTTCTTAAATTTGTTCTTGGATTTGTTATTGAATTTGTTTTAGGACTTGTTCTTGAATTTGTAGTTTAGGGTTCATTCTTGATTTCTATGATAAAATCGTTACCAAACACAATTATGTCTCCAAAACAAAAATTGTTTAGATTTGTGGTGTTGTGTTGGATTTGAGCTACAATCAACCATTTGGAGAATTACTTGAATTTAATTTTGTTTATGAGCTCCAGATCTTCAAGCTCAGCAATAACAGATTTTCTGGCTTTATTCCTAATGATTGTTTATTTTCCATTTTTTAGGGTTGTTTCGTATCTTTTTTGCTGAATTTCATGGAATAATTGGTTCTCTTGAGTTGGGGGTTTGGTTGCTGAAATCAATTCTAGTATAATATCATTACTAAATGCGATTTTGTTCCTAGCGCAAAAAAAAATTATCGTTACCAACCGCAATTATGTTCCCAGAAGGAAACTGAATTCTCAACTCAACCCAACCCAACCCATCCTAGTTGGGTTGAGAAAAGTGAGAACACTAACCAAACGCCACCTTAATTTTTTAAGTGGCACTTAATTAATTAAGCACAATTATTGTACTTATAAAAAAAAAAATTATTTTATTAAATACTTAATGTAATTAGTTTTAAGTGTTGAATTGTATTATCAAATGGGGCCTTATTTTAATTTTGCTTAATGTGGTCAATTTTTTTTTCCTTAAAAAATTTATGTTGAGACCATTTTGCCCTTGAATCTCTTACCCTTTTGTAAGGTTTCTCATTTCAGCAAGTAGAGAAAAGAGAGAAAGGAGAAGAGTAGTGTTGTGTGCGAGAGAAAGAATGGAGAAGAGAGAGGCGATGTGTATTGGTTCGAGGCGAGGTGATTTTTCTATTTGTTGGTTCGAGGCGAGACAATGTTGTCATTTGCTGGTTTGAGGCGAGGCGACCATTTGCTATGACCATTTTGTCATTTGTTGGTTCGAGGTAAGGCAATTCAATTCGATTTTCACCTTTGAGTTTCAGAAATTGATTTGATTTGGTGAGGCGAGGTGATTTCGGTGATTTACTAAAGCAATTTGCGTAGGCGACGTGAGTTTTTCTTCAGATTTTCATCTTTGAGTTTCAAATTTTGTTTTTAGATGAGTACGCATATCATTTTATTCTCGTTCTTGCTGAATTTGTTTTATTAGCCTAGTATGAACTGAATTTGTTTGTGTTCTTTGTTCTTGAATAATTATGTCTAAATTTGTTGTATTTTTGTTTTGTTTGTTGAATTTGTTGAATCTATATTTGTTGAATCTGAATTTGTTTTTGGATAATTATACCTGAGGTAGGACCTCTTTGGGGGCATCCCCAATCATTATCAATCTTGTTGAAAGTTTGTGAATATTGGGTCCTTTGAATGCAAAAAATAACCCTTATCATAATCAATATGTTGATCAGTGTGGTCGGAGAATGGTGATTATCTGTTTTCATTTTGAGTCTTTGATTCAGTTATGGTCGTTATTACGTGGTTCAAACGAATGTGAAGTTTGTTACTATTATTGCTTACATATATATAGTTGTTGTTAATGGATTGATTTTAGAATTGTTGACGACTATCCATGGAATGTCGATGGACACTCGATAGTTATAATGAATTTGATTCACGAGTTATAATACACAATCTGTATACAAAACATGGGTTTATTGTTTGCCCTTAACCACTTCTCTTGTTTGATTTTTTAAGAGTTCTTTTTCATCTTTTCCCAGTATGTTTTTATGGTAGTTTCTATTTATAATGTGTGAGTTATACCCGATGTAGGTATGTCGACTAAAGATGCTAGTAGAGCTAGTTGGAAAGATCCAGATAAATATAATTTTTTTTCTGAATTTATGTCTTCAAGAGGCAAATTGAAAAAACAAATCTAGTGGGAGTCTTAGGAAAAAATCGTGGGATAATATAGCAAAGAAGATTATCGAGAAAAAAAAAAATTCCTAACTCAAAAATAAATGAAAAATCAATAGGACTATATGAAGGATAAATAGTAAACATGGACCAAGAAAATTAATGAAAAATACCAGTCATGGAGATTATTTGTTGACAAACACAAAGAATTTGAGTGTCGACTAATGGAACACATACGTAAAGGTAACACAAAGTTTGATACTATTTACCAAATATATATATATATATATATATATATATATATATATATATATATATATATATATATATAAATTATATAATAAAACAATAATTGCTTATAAATGAAAAATGTGATGTCTTACAGGACAATCCCGAAGCTAAACAATTTCGATTTGTTGGTCAACAATATACTAATAAAATGAAATGAAGTCATTGTTTAATGGTATAACAACGACGGGAGAAATGTCATGGGGTCCATCTAGGATAGGAATTACCTTACAATGATGTCCAATACTTATCAACGTCTCAATCTATTGGACGAGTACAAATTGACCTAGAGAGTGATTTTTTACCTTTATCTTCAAATAAAGATGTGTTGCCAAAAGCTAAGCATCAAAAGAAGATGAAAAGTGACGATATAATAGAGCTAAGAGAAAGAAAATGAATAGGACATGTATTTCTCATTGATAATGATTGGTATATATACCATGTACAAATAACATATATATGGAAACTACCTAATACAATTACAATCAACATATATATGGAAACTTCAATTACTAGTGATTACTCAAATGGAAATAGGAATAAAGGAAAGTTAACTAGGTAGGTGACTTGGGAGATACTCTAATATGCCCCCCGCAAGATGGAGCTTCGGGAGGAGAGTCCAATCTTGTCATTAAGTAGAAGAAAATGAGTCTGAGCTAGTGGCTTGGTGAGGGCATCGACAAGTTGATCATTGGAAGAGACATGAGTGACACGTAATGACCCACTCTGAACCTGCTCCCGTATGTAATGATAGTCAAGTGCCACGTGTTTCATGCGTGAGTGGAAGATTGGATTAGAGCAAAGACTCATGGCACCACCATTGTCGCAGTAAATAACCCGTTAAAGAGGTAGGGTCACACCGAGTTCTGAGAGTACGGAACAAACCCATCATATCTTAGTTGTTGTAGATGCAACAGAGCGATATTCCGCATCAGTGGATGAGCGGGCCACCGTTCGTTGCTTCTTAGAACACCAGGAGATCGGATTGTGACCAAGGTAGATGATATGTGCTATAGTGGATGTAAAGTCGTCTATTTTTCTTGTCCAGTCCGCGTTGGAGAAAACGTGAAGTACGAGGGGGGAGCACTTGTGAAGGATGATTCCATGGTTTTGTGTGCCACAGAGGTAGCGAATGAGGCGCTACACTGCACTCCAATGGTCCTTGGTTGGACGGTGCATAAACTTAGAGAGTTTGTTGACTATATAGGCAACATATGGTCGTGTTAACGAGAGATACTGAATACTCCCGACAACACTTCTGTACTCCTTTGGATCAGATAGTGGTGGGCCGAAGTTGAGCGTTAGTACTGGAGCGAGTGCTATAGTGATTAGTTTTGCGGCCTTCATTTTGGTACGGATAAGAAGATCTGCAATGTACCACTTCTGCGAGAGTAGTAGATCATTTGTGTGTTGAATAATTTCAATTCCAAAAAGTATGTGAGTGGTCCAAGGTCCTTGAGAGAGAATCGAGTGGACAATTGTACAATGAACGTAACCACTGTATTATTGTCGTTGTCAATTATGATGATGTCATCAACATAGACTAAGAGAAACATTTAGTGGTTGTGGAGTGTGAAGGCGAACAGAGAAAAGTCAACATCTGAGTTGGTAAGCCCGCTTACTATTAGGAAGTTTCGAAGTTTATGGTACTATACCCAAGGGGCCTGTTTGAGGCTGTAGATAGCTTTGTAGAGTTTACAAATATGGTGTAGGTGATTAGGATAAAAAGTCCGGTGGTTGAGTCATATACACCGCTTCAGAAAGTGATCTTTGAAAAAATGTATTGTTGACATCTAGTTGTTTAAGTGTCTATCCTCGGCTTACCGCAATGCTAAGCACTAGTTGTACTGTTGTAGGCTTAACTACAGGGTTGAATGTGTCATGATAGTCAACCCCAGGCCGTTGATGAAAGCCCTTGGCTATAAGTTGAGCTTTGTAGCAATTAACGGTCCCTTGAGGTGTGTATTTGATGCGGAATATCCACTTGCAGTCGACAACACTGTTGCTTGAGTTCGGAGGGACAAGTTCCCAGGTTCCATTCCGAACAAGCGCATCAAATTCTTCTGACATGGTTTTGCGCCTCTTTACATCCTTGAAGGATCGAGAGACAAATGTGGGCTTGACATCACTACTTACATATTTTTGAGCTGTGAGGTTGAGTCTCTAGATGGGTTTGTAGATGTTGTTCATAGAGCGCATCACGATGGTTCTCTCGGCTGGTTTAGTTGATTCCGGAGGCAAAGTAGTATTCCCCCGAGATGAATTCAGTGCTGCAGTACGGATATGTGGGTACTGCAGCTCCTAGGGCAGCAAATGGGGCGTTGAAGTGCTGCTGGGATGGGGCACTATTATGCTGGTCAGTGGGCGGTGTAGCGCCCAGGTCGGCTGATGGGGCTTCCGGCCCTGTGGATTGATGGGGCTGGTCAGTGGGCTCTCTGGCACTGGTGGCCCTGTGGATGCCCCAGTCATGCAATTCAGAGTCATGTTCTTGTGCCACTATATATATATATATTCTCAAATTCGGGAAACATCAGTTCCCACAAAAAGTATCATAACGATAAAGATACATAACATCTAAACCTTTCAGTGTTCACCTCTAGTAGCACTCCCAAGATACTCTTTCCCTATCGCACCTTCGGATTCAACCTATTGCCAGTAAGGGACGGACGCCTAGTTAATGCACTTGCGAGTGTACTGCCTTCTTAGTAAAAACATTTTTATAATAATAATTCATTCTACAACATCTAAATGGATTAAGCGTAAGTATAGAAATAACACGTAACTAGTAAAATTCTCCATAATATAAGCAGTGAAAATAAACCAATAAATATAAGTTCCATTCAAACCCATCGAGTAAAATAATACCAATCACCATAACAAATAATAAATCACCCAATATAAGTAAAACAACACATCTCAAACACCACTCCACTACAACACACACTGGCTAGCCATAGTGATCGTTTTAACCTCACGATCGGGAGTTGCAACGGTACCGTAACATCCGTAAGAATGTCTTCCTACGAAATGTCCACACCCCTTTTGGGGAGAAATATAATTCACACCCCTTACGGGGAGAAACATCCACATCCCATGGGAAAAATCCACACCCCTTACGGGGAGAAATATAATCCATACCCTTTTCGGGGAGAACAACTATGGCATCGTCAAAATCATCAGTATAGTTAAAAATCCACATCCTTTACGGGAAGAAATACATTTTCACACCACATCGTCAAAAATTCACACCCCTTATGGGGAAAATATAAACCACACCCCTTTCGGGGAGAATTTTCAAAATCACGTTTTTCACTCTCCTTTATAAAAGTACCACCCAGATCCAACAAAAATTATTTTTAATCCTTCTTTTTAGAAACCAACATAATTCCCCGGAAATTCATTTTACCAACTCACCCCAAAAACCTGCTTGATCCATATCATTTATGAAATTGTACAGTGTCAGTAAACACATATGTCATCATATATATACATAGAAAATAGTTTGGCAAGAAGACAGTACACTCACCTGATAATTCGCTCTCAAGAGCTCTACTGACTATTCGCTACTGATCCTCCGATAAATGTGAACCTATTTGTGATAGGGCCTAAATTAATATTATAGAGAAAAAAAAAAAAAAAACTACTCGTGCAAATGCAAGCCCTAAGTTTCGTAATTTCTCATTCCCCTCATTTTATTATGTAAAATTATTATTCGGTTTAATTTTTTTTTATTTTTTTTATTTTGTTAAAATTATCTATAAAAATTTAGTAATACAATGGTCCCCATGGTTACCAAATTTGTATGCTAGAATTTTAATTTAATGGAAAATAATATTTAATGAAAATGTTATCCACTCCGAATCGTTCACAGGTTGCGAGATGAGTTTAAATTTTTGTTGGGGTTAAAAGTGAATTTTTTTTTTTCTCGCCGGACCACCGGCGACGCTCTCTCTCTCTAACTCTCACACACACTCATAGCCTCTGCCGGCCGACAACCCACCTACATTCACAGCAGGTCTAACCGTCGACACCACACACACACTACACACACAGTCGCCGGACGTACAACCACACCCAGTCGCCATCGACGACACACGCGCGGCGACTTCCACTGAACGCACTCCCACCGTCGGACCAACACACACCCACGGACGGTGACTGAACAGCGTATACACACACGGCGCTCGCACATACACATGCACGCGACCCGACCGGCGACACACACACACACACGACTTGATCACACCCACATACTGTCGGCAAACAAAACAGAGCACACACCGCCGAAATTGTACTGACCGAAGCCATGCATGCATACACTCACCAAGAATAATTACACAATTACGTACCAAATCGACGATGACGAACGGCAATGTTTTTACAGGGTTAACGATATCGCTCCACGACCGTCGATCCCGCACCAAACCGAACGGCAACAATCAATCCATCCTAGAATCACCGGAGAGTAGTCGACGAATGGAGAGCAGAACACACTCAAACTACCCCATACACATGCACGCTAATTCTCCCCACCATCACCGGAGGAGACACCACCGTGAACCCTCTTCCGTTTCCCCCTCTCTCTCTAGAATTTCTCTAAAATGGGTTTGAGATTTTCTTGATTAATTTCTATATATCTTGCATGATTTTAGTGGAGAACGTTTTGATCTTAGCTTGCCACGTTGCCACCTCCGTTTCCTTGCTCCGGCCGATGCTCGTCACGCACACATGCAGAGGATGAACAAACATGTGTGTATATATATGGGTTTAAAAAAATCTTTTAGTAATTACCCTTTTCTCCCCCTCCCCCCCCCAACTTCCTTAAATTCTTAGTTTTTCTCAAATTCAACTTTAAAAAGAATTTCTAAAATTTTCAATTTCACCCCTAAAACTTTTAATTATAAGGTTAAATGTCAATTTGAAATTTTAAGTTCTAAAATTAATATTTTCAAAATTTTCAATTTGACCCCTAAACTTTTTATTTAGATTTTTAATTAACAAAATTTTCCCCCAATTTCCTGATGCTTTAAAATGCAATTATTAATGACGTACATGCTATGATTTAGGTTTTATAGGGTGGGTAGGCAATTGATTAGATAAGTGGTTGTGGCAAAGGCATAGGACCAATACGAGATGGGCATAGCGACATGAGATAGTAGGGCAAGGCCAATTTCGACAATGTGTCGATGGAGACATTCAGAATAGCCATTGTATTTGGGAGTATGCGGAGGATAAGTTAGATGTAAGATGCTATGGGTGGAGAAAAATGACCTTAAGGTAGTGTATTCATCGCCATTGTCGGGGTAGAGTGTGGTGATTGTGCGTTTGAAATAGTTTTCGACTAACGTCTTGAATCAGATAAAGACATCATGAACATCGGACTTACGTTTTAATGGGTAAAGCCATATGTATTTGGAGTAATGATCCACAAAGATTATGTAGTATTTAAAGTCATCAACGGAGTGAACCAGAGAGGTCCAAACATCCGAGAAAATAATATCAAGTGGTGCAGTTGAAGTGAGAGTGGATTAAGAGAAAGATTGTTTATGACTTATATTGATATTGCAAGCATTACAATGGTAGTCCAATTTGGACGAATGAGATAACTCGTTAGGAAAAACACAACAATTTTATTGAAAATAAAGGCTAAATGATGACTAAGTCGGTGATGCCAAACTGATGGTGGGGCTTTGATGCTGGAGAAGGCAAGGATGGTGTTGGTTGTTGTGGGAGTGGAAGGCCATTCATAAACACCATTTTTAGCTCGGCCTATCAAAAGCGTTCGTCCCATGCGAATATCAATTGAATTGAATAATCAATGTTATTATTTTCTAATTGTACAATGTGAGACTACATATAGGAGTAATTTAGAAATAAAAAAGGTAACTAACTAATGACTACTAACATTTTCCTAATCTAGATATTTGACTTTCCCTATATAATAATAATAATAATAATAATAATAATAATAATAATAATAATAATAATAATAATATCAAATCTTCCAATACTCTCCTTCAAGCTGGTATGAAGATATCTTCTTTTGTCAGCTTGTATACTAGGTAGTTGAATCTCTTCTTTGGTAATCCTTTTGTTAGAATGTATGTAATATGTTCGGTAGTCAATACATATGGCATACATATTTGTCCACTCTCAATCTTTTCCTTGATAAAATGCTTGTCTACTTCCACATGTTTCGTTCGATCATGTAGCATCGGATTGTGAGCAATTACAATGGTTGATTTGTTATCATAGTAGACTTTTATAGGTGCTGAATTAAACATTTTCAACTCTTCTAATAATCTGCTAATCCATAACACTTCACAGCTGTTGTGAGCCATTGATTTGTACTATACTTATGCGCTACTTCTAGTTATGACATTTTATTTTTTGCTCCACCATGTGTCAAGGTTCCCACCAACAAAAATACAATAACTAGAGGTCGATCTCCTGCTCGTGACGCTCCTAGCCCAATCTGCATCGGTATATACCTCTACTAGTTGGTGGCCACGTTTTTTATACAAAATTCCTTTTCCAGGTGTACCTTTCAAGTACCTTAGGATTCTATAGGTAGCTTTGAAGTGTTCTTGTCCCAGTGAGTGCATAAATTGGTTGGCCATGCTTACAGCAAAAGTTATATCCGGACAAGTATACGATAAGTAGATTAACCACCCCACTGGCCTTTGATATTGTTCTCAATTTACCACTACTTCAGGTTTGGCCGATTGTAACTTCTCATTCGGTTCGCTTGGAGTTTCTACAACTTTGGACCCGAGTAGCTTTATTTCTTTTAGTAGGTTGAATACATACTTCATTTGACTCACAAATATGTCTCTCTTTGATCTAGCAAATTATTTTCCAAGAAAATACTTCAACGGACCTAAATCTTTGATCTTAAAGTCATTTACAAGTTTTCCTTTAAGTCTTCCCAACTTGTCACTATCACTTACTGTTAAGATGATATCATCTACATAGACAATTAAAATAGCAATCTTACCATCAATTGAGTGTCTATAGAATACAATATGATGTGCTTGGCTTTGTTGATAACCAAGACCTTTTACAGTGGTTCCGAAGCTTTCAAACCACGCTTTAGGAGACTGTTTTAGGCCGTTCAGTGACTTCTTTAGCTTGTAAACCTTTCCTTGTCCTATCTTTCTTTCAAAGCCAGGTGGTAAACTCATGAACACTTCCTCCTCCAAGTCTCCATTTAGAAAGTCATTTTTCATGTCTAATTGGTGTAAGGGCCAATCAAAATTCACTGCTAGGGATAATAGAACCCGAATCGAGTTTATCTTAGCAACTAGAGCAAATTTTTCTTGGTAGTCTATCCCATATCTTTGTGTGAATCCTTTAGCTATGAGCCTTGCTTTGTATTGTTCTATGCTTCCTTTTACTTTACACTTAACGATAAATAACCACTGGCACCCGACTATTTTTGTATCTTTTGGCAAATCAATTATTTCTCATGTACCACTCATTTTAAGGGCATTCATCTCTTCCAAAACTACTAGCTTTCAATCTGGATCACCTAGCGATTCCTTAATGTTCCTTAGAATAAATAGATTAGTAACTTTAGAAGTAAATGTTCTATATGGTTTTGAAAGTTTGGTGTAAGATACATATCTAGATATAGGGTGATTGGTGCATATTCTGACTCATTTCTTGATGGTTATAGAAATATTGAGATCTGAAGGAATACTGGAATGAGAAAGTTCATTAGGAAGTAATAAAGAAATAGGATTACTTGGGTGAGAGGGTTCATTAGGAGATGGCAGGGAGGTAGGATTACCTAGATCATTGCTTGGGGAGTCGGATTGGTCTTGTGCTAGAATGGTGGATTGGTCTATATTCTTCTTTGTACCTCTCCGAGTATAAGTATAAACCTACAACTCAGTATGTGATCATGGTATTTCTTCATCTGTTCATGAGAGAATTATGCTCGGTACTAATGTACTAATAGGAATCCATTTTTGTTTTTCAATATTTTCATCATTTGTTTTTTACTGATTTAGAGTAAAATTTTCTAAGACTATGGTAGGAAGATGATCATCAGTGACTCAAAAATTCCCTTCCGTTAGATTCTCTCCTTGAAGGGAATTTTTGTCAAAGAAATGGACATCTTACAAAAATGTGACGTCCATACTCACATGAATTTTTTTTGTTTGTAGATTGTAACACTTATATCCTTTTTGATTTGGTGCATAACTTATGAAACACATTTTTCTACTCTAGAATCAAGTTTATACCGGAATTGATTGGGAATACGAACGTAGGAAGTGTAACCAAATGCTTTAAGAGGCAGGTCAGCTGATATCCTAGATGCTAGAAAATGTGTTTCGAAATTATCAAATGGTGTGGTGTAGTTTAAAATACGCGTAAGCATGCGATTAATTAAATATGCAGCTGTTAAAAGAGTATCACCCCACAAATATTTTGAAATATGTATAAAAAACATGAGTGCACGTGCGACTTCGAGTAAGTGTTTATTTATTCGTTCAACGATGTTATTTTGTTTTGGTGTGTCACGATATGTGGATTGATGTAAAATACCATTTGTTTATAAAAAAAAACTGCCTAAACATTTGTTGAAATATTTTGTGTCGTTATCTGTGCGAATAAAAGTTAGGTTTCATTTAAAATTAATTTTCGAGCAAAATACAAAATTCTTTAAATAAAGTTTCTACATCAGATTTTGCACACATCAAGTATGTCCAACATAAACGAGTATAATTATCAATAAATGTCACAAACCATATTTTTTCGGATAGTATTGTGATTTTTGAGGGACCACATACATCGCTGTGAATTAAATAGAAAGGTTTTGATGCACGATATGGTTTCGAAATATAATAGGTCCACTGACTTTTTGCAAGCAAACAACTTTCACAATTAAAAAATGAACAATCAACATTCTTAAATAAAGTCGAAACAAATATTTAAGATATTAAAAACTTGGATGTCCTAGTCTAAGGTGCCAAAGCATGATTTTATCATGAACTGACGTTGAACTCATACCACTTAGACTATGAGTTGTTTTATTCTTTAAGGAGTTATCATCAAAGTAATAAAGGTCATTTACCATTCTAAAACTGCCAATCATCTTCCCTGAGCCCTGGTCCTGAAACAGACATTGAGATTCAAAGAACATAGCATGACAGTTAGAATCTTGCAATATTTTACTTACAGATAAGAGATTACGAGTAAGTTTAGGAACGTGAAGGACCGTTTATAGGTTAATGCTAGCTGAGATTTTTATTTGGCCTTTTCCTATAATAGGTGAGAAACTACTGTCTGCAATCCTAATTCTTTTGTTACTAGAACATGGTGAATAAGTATTGAAATGGTGAAAAAAACTTGTTATATGGTTAGAAGCACCTGAATCGATAATCCAAGGCACTGAGTTTAAAGAATAAGAAAATGATCTAGAGTTTCTGCCTATTTGAGCTGTGGAAGTATTAGGAGTACCGAATGATGAATTGGCAATCAACAGTTTCAGAAGTTTATCAATCTGCTCTTTGTTGAATGGATTGGTAGTAGCTTCATGCGCAGAAGGATAGGGTCGGTCAGATTTTTCTCCCGACTTGTTACTCTTTAAATTGGTTGGTTTCCCATAAATTTCCAGCATGTTTCTCGTGTATAACGGGGCTTGTTGCAGTAGTTGCACCATATACGAGGGCGTTCATCTGCTCAGCGTTGAAACCTGTTGGAGTTAACATCAGTAGAAACCAAAGCAGACTAGTCAATTTAAGTAACTGTAGGACCAGTAATCTGCGATTTGTTGAATATTACGTTCTGACGGGTCTCATCCCTTCGGATCTTCGAGAAAACCTCACCAATTGAGGGAAGAGGCTGACGACCGATGATTCTTCCCCTAACTTTGTCAAGTTCCAGTTTTAGTCCTACAAGGAACTTAAAAACACGATCATTATCCACCAACTTCTTATAGTAATTATAATCCCCAGTCGAATACCTTTCATGATCATTGAACATATCCTGATCCTGCCATATTCTATTCAATGAATTGAAGTACTTGGTGATACTATCTTTTTCTTGACGAACATCATGGAGTTTTAGAGTCAATTCATACTTTTGAGATTGATTTCCCAAGTCAGAATACATCTGATTGACATTGTCCCAAAGTTCATTCGCCATAGGGTAGCACATGTAGTTGGAGCTAATAGTTGGAGCTAATTTATTCATCCATAAAGTTCATGAGCTACGTCATAACCATGGAGTTTTCAGCATCCCAAGTCGTATGCAGCGGATCTGTGAGGGTTGGCTCATTTGCCTCACCGGTTAGATATCTCATTCGTCATCTTTTGTGGATATACGGTGGCACCGATTGAGACCAACACAAGATATTGGTTCCATTCAGTCGAACAGAGGTGATATGGATGGAGTGAGATTCGGAAGGGAGGTTTTTTGGTTCGGTGAGTTGACTGGACCTTAGGGTGGATTCCGAGGTAACATTAGACATAGTGAAGGCAAGGGAAAATATCGTCCAAGACTGAGAATCGTCGGGGTTGACCTTCTTCAACGAATTAATCTCGTGAGACGAAGACCTATACTACAATCGATTTCGTCAGCTTCACTGCGATTGATTTTGTCGTCAAACGAGGGTCCGCATTGAGATCGATCAATTTCGTCGGCTGTAAGTAGGCCGTCGATATTTGTCGTTGGGTATAGAGAGGGCTGATGTTCGTCGTTGGCTGTAAGGAGGGTTGGCGAGGCTTTGTCGTCGGCTGTAAGGGGCTGGCTAAGGGTTGTCATCGGCTGTAAGCAAGGTTTTAAATCGCGGTATCGGGTTACGTAACGGTAACGGTCGCGGTGTAATGGTATCGGGAGTATCGGCCTGTCCGTAACGGGAATCGGCCGTAACGGGAATCGACCGTAACGGTCGTAAATTTTTTAAAATCACTAGAACATCTCCAAAAACTCAATAAGAATAATTGTTTTACTCATTTAACCTTTAATAAACATATTATAATAGATCTTATGACATTTTAAGGTTATATACAACATAATAAAGATATAAAAAATACGAAAAATCATCGTACTTAACAATCTTAAAAGAATAAGATGATGCACACAATACTTAATAAAAATATATTACACAAATATAATAAAAGAGTAAATTGTACTTGTACATCATATTACAAAAACAATACACTCGTATAAAATTATCAATACCAAAACGAATTGCGCGCAGGCTCTTCATAGTCGGCATCGGCATGATCACCACTCTAATTTTGTTGTGCAGCACCATAACCACCAAAGTAGTTAAAGGTGCAATGATCATAAATGGTGTTGCTAGGGCCACTACCACCGGTACCGCTAGATTCTGCTCTTTCTTCGCAATGACCGAAAGTAGAACTCGAACTCTCTTGATGTGGAAGAGGGACACCGTATTGGTAAGAAGGTGGTGGTGGATATGAGTATCCAGTGATAGGAGGTTGTGGGCATCCTAAAGGACCCATGCCCACATAATGTGGAGCCGAAACATATTCCGAAGAGGGATAATAAGGGTAAGGATATGGTTGTAGTTGACGCCACTGATGATAATTATCCCCTTGATATCCATATCCGTATCCTCCAACTCCAAGCATACCAAAGCAGTTTTCCATGTCATCATATTCTTCGGAATTTGAGGATTGTGGGTTTGGTCTTCTTCTTGATGATCCAATTACACTAGAAACAGAATGCCTTCGTGGCTCACTAATATCCCCACGTTCGACATTGTCTGCAAATCCAGCCATTCCTAATTCTCCATGATACGGCGATTGTCTAGTGTCTCCTCCACCTCCACCTCCATCATCATCACCACTAGACTCTCCACTAGGTGGGCTCAAACCACGACCACTATCAGTATCACTTCCATCTCCAGATGGACTATCACTTTGCCAACGTCGAGGTGCTTGGCTACTGGAAGTAGCGACCTCATCATCGCTTACGTCTAACCATCTGGAGTTGTCCTGATCATCTAACAATGGTTCTTCTCTCTCTTGAAGCCATGGAGATAGTGGATCATCTTCTTCAAAGATATAATCCAAGTTTATAGGGTTGAAGCTGTCTTCAATTTCACTTTGGCTTAATCTCGTAGCATGTCTAATTTTCAACCTCATATTATAAGCCACGTAAACAAGTTTATTCAGTTTTTGATACTTTAGACGATTTCTCGTCTTTGTATGTATCAAGCTGAATGTGCTCCAATTACGCTAGCAATTAGAAGATGATGTTGTTTGGCTCAACACTTTAACTGCAATCTCTTGAAGTTCAGGGGCAGATGCACCAAAGTGGATCCACCTTTCAGCTGTAGAAACAATATGAATTAAAACGATACGAAGATTGAGATTCTTATATTAATAGTTAATTGTTCATTGTATTACCTGGATTTGTGCGTGTTACTGCTTTTTGAGCCAATACTGTCCCAAAAGAATGTTCTTTATCACGAAACATCATAATCTATATTTAGAACGTAACAAATCAAAAACCCACAAATAAAACATATAAAACTTAGTAACTTGTTAGTCGCTAGTTGTTACTTAAAAAAAAAAAAAAAAAAAGAACTAACTTGATTAATAGCTTGAATTTGTTTATCAATATTCGGCTCCAATCTTTGAATCACTTTTTGAACTCCCTCCATTACCTCTCTATGGTCATAAAGTTTACCACCATATTGAAATTGAGGATTTAAAAAATAACCTACATGAATTCAAAACAAAAAGCACATTTTGTTAAAGGAAGTTTAATTCTAACAAGTAACAAGAGTTTTTAAAATTGAATTTACAATTAGTCAATTACTTACCAGCCGCATGCAAATCATGGTGTAATTGGAATTGCCATCTTTTGTCGATTATTTTTCAATATTGTTTGTAGTAACGACAATTTTTTTCAATGGCCATCTTCGTTTTGTCCATAGCTTCATAGACAAATCCCATTGTAGGCTTCTCATCTCCATCAACAAGCCTAAGCACCCTCACCAATGGTTCTTGAACTTTTAAAATTTCTGAAGCTTTTATCCAAAAACCATTGTCGTTCACAATTTTTCTAACTTTTTTTCCACAGTCCTCCTTCGCCCATCTTTTGCTTTTCCACTCATCACAATTAAACATATTTTGTAAGGCATTCTTATACCTCACAATGCTTTCCAGCATAATGAAATTAGTGGCAAAACGTGTGATCCCAGGGCGTAATAACTCTTTTCCTTCAGTAAATCTCTTCATAAAATCAATAACCCAACTAGAGTTATAAATGAAGCGTGATATTCTTCTTGCATCATCCAAGACTTTCAGCACATTTGTTTTCTCTCCAATATCAAATCAAGACAATGTGCAGCACAACCTGTCCAATATAAATTTGGTCTTTTTAACATAAGTTTTTTTTCCGCCGCTTTTATTGCAGGCTCATTATCAGTGACGATTTGGACAATATATTTTTCACCAATTTCATCTACCACCTTGTTTATAAGCCCGAAGTAATAATCGGCAGTTCTGCTAACAACATCAGTGGCATCCATTTATTTATGAAAAACAGTCCCCCGATTACTATAAATCAAAAAATTGATAATGTGCTTCCGGGTAGGTCCGCTCCATCCATCACACATGATCGTAACGCCCCTCTCCTCCCAACTTGGTTTATGAGATTCGATCCACTTTCTCAATTCTTCATATTCTCTAGGTAAGGAAACTTCAGTCACCTCGTAAGGAGTAGGGACTTTCACTCCTTTTCCAACCTCCCTTGCAACATCCAACATTGGCTCAAGCCATGGCGAATTAACAACGTTTGTTGGCAAACGTGTGTATAACACAAATTGACTAACTGCGACCCCTAATTTTTTCCTCAACCCTTTTATTACCCTTGTTGAGATCTTTTGTTGTTTGGGGGCTTTGCTACGGTGTAGATCAACATCAATCTCGGCCAACCGTGCTTCAGGTAAAGACGAATCAATCCAACTTTTTTTCGAACTCGATTCACGGACAGTAGAAGATCGTCGAAACATATTAGCAATGTGAGTAGTAGTAGACTGTAACGGCCGTTAACGGCCCATATCGGCCCGATACGGTGCGATTCAGCCCTAGATGCCGGAATCGGCCGTGTATCAGTATCGGCCTACCCATTTTCCGGTACGAATCCGCCGTTACGGTACGTAACGGCCGATATTTAAAACCCTGGCTGTAAGGGGCTGGCTAAGGGTTTTCATCGGCTGTAAGGGGCCGACAAGTGTCGTCATTGGCTGTAAAGGGCTGGCGAAGCTTCTTCTTCTGTTATAAGAGACCGGCGAAGGTCGTCGACGACTGTAAAGGGCGAACAGCTTCGTCAGCTGTAAAGGAAAGGGTTGGCTAGGGTTTAGTTTTAGCTCTGATACCAAATTGAATTGAATAATTAATGTTATTATTTTCTATATGTACAATGTGAGACTAGATATAGGAGTAATTTAGAAATAAAAAAGGTAACTAACTAATGACTAATAACACTTTCCTAATCTACGTATTTGACTTTCCTTAATAATAATAATAATAATAATAATATCAAATCTTCCAACAATATCCTTCACTAGAAAATAATCACAAAAGAATTCAATTGAGATTTTGTTAGAACCACAAAATTTAGAGACTGAGATTAGATTCTTATCTATAGCAGGAACACATAAAACATTATTCAAATTGAATGTACGAGAACAAGTGGAGAGTGATGTAGTACCAGTATGTGTGATGGAAAGGCCCGTCCCATCACCAATCATAATGTCATTAGATCCGGAATATGGAGTGTGCATGGAGAGGTTTTCCATGATAGGATGCTCTGCTATCTAGGATCCAGTCCGGAGTCATCGTAGTGGGGGTCATGGTAACATTAGCCCAGGGTTGCCAAGGAGGATTGGTGCGCTGTTGAGGTATCGAAGAAGGATGACCGAGCGAAGGTGGTTGAAGTTTGGGTTGCAATTGCTAGAACATAGGCATTGTGGGATCGTGTGGCCCTGAGCATGACACCATTGGCAACGACCAATATATGGTCGTGGTAGGTTGCGGGTACCACATTGAGATTTGGGTGGTGTTGGGAGAGACCATGGGGGTCAGTTGTTGTAGTTTTGTAGACGCCAGTTGATGGGGTGGGAGGTGGCGACGTGTGCAGTCATCGGTAAGGGGGTTGGCGTGGGGGTGGTCACAGTGAGGGAGATTTCATGGTTGACCAGTTTCTCATGCAATTCATCAAACAAGATGGGGTTGTCTCTAGCATTGATGACGTCGATTACCGAGTTGTATTCATCACTAAGGCCGTCGAAGATATTTTCAATGAGGTCCTTATGATTAAGTGGTTTACTAAGGGCCGCCAGGTCATCGGTTTTGGATTTTATGGATTACATGTGGGTGGTGATTGAGTCTGACTCCTTAGTGATCCTTTTCAGTTAATCTTTGAGTTACTTGATATGACTACAGGATGGGCAAGCATATGTATTGTGTAGGACAAGCCAGGCTTCTCGGGAAGTGTGGGATTAGGTGATGAGTGGGATAAGGGGTGGATTGAGGGTGCCAGCCAGGGCACTAAGAATGAGGCAATCTTGATGGGACCACATGATGTATTTGAGGTTAGGCATGATATTGTCTTGGAGAAATGGGGTTGGGGATGGGTAAGTGTCATCTACAAACTTGAGTAAATCAGAGCCAAAAAGTGTGGATTCAATTTGGAATTTCCAGGAGATATAATTCGTTGGTGTCAATTTTACTGTGTTGTGCGGGTTGATGGCTACAAGGAGATGTGTGGGTTCATGGTTATTAGGTATGGTTATAGTGATGTTCTCGGTAGACATAATTGGCGTGGTTAGGGAAACTGCTATTTTTTTTTTTTTTTTTTTGTTTAATGTATGTATATATGAAGAGACAAAAATCACGTGTTAAGAGACTACAAACTACAAAGCTAAACTAGTGTATATGAAATCACGTATTAAAAGACTACAAACTATAAAGCTAAACAAATCACGGGTTCTGAATAGAAAAAAAGGATATCACATGTTTGGGTTTGGGTAATGTTAGATAATACTCACCCCTTTTTCAGAAGCAGAGAGAAAATGGTGCGGTGGCTGAGTATTCGTCGGAGGCTCGAAGTAGATTAAGGGCGATGAGAGGACTGTCTGGAATGGGACAAAAGCATAAGTATTGGTGATTTAAGAGAGAGGGTTTCAGTGAAGGATGGAGCAACTGAGTAATAGATGACGGTGACTTAAGATGGCGGGTAGAAGGCAAACGACAATGGCAGTTACCGGCGATGGCGTCGAATGGCTGGGAGAGAGCATTGGTTAATTTGGTGTCAAATGGCTGTAAAGGAAACATAGAGAAGACAGATACAGAGAGAAGGGCGACAGCTACTCAACAACGGCATTGATCTGAGAAACATGATAGATCTGTGAGCCTTGACCTTCTTCGGTAAGTTCACTCTTTTGCTTCCAGGGTTTCAACTTGTCAGCAATAGGCAGAAAATTGGAGAAGGTTTTGAGAGAGAGAAAGAGGGTTGGTGGTCGGCGCCTAGGGTTTGGAGGAGAGGTGGTGATTAAGTTTTGGATCTTTAAGCTCGTGATACCATAATAGAGCTAAGAGAAAGGAAATGAATATGACATGTATTTCTCATTGATAATGATTGGTATATATACAATGTACAAATAACATATATATAGAAACTACCTAATACAATTGCAATCAACATATATATGGAAACTACAATTACTAGTGATTACTCAAATGGAAATAGGAAGAAAGGAAATTCAACTGGATAGGTGACTTGAGGAATACTCTAACAGGATACCGATAAATAGCTACAAGCTGTTTTGCAAAGCTTAGAGAAATCGGACGGACCTATTATGGAAGAATGTAATGTATCTTTGGATAGTATGACAATACTCCAAATGAATGACCCTTTATATATTACGGCGCTAAGCATCTTTTTTGAGAGTCAATCGCATCAAGAGCAATAGATGACATTAATTCGAAAACCTAAACAAGCTAGAATGAATTAGCTAAAGATGAATGCAAAAAAATTAGGATTTCTTTGAATGTAATGGTTTTCGAATTTATCTTTTGTTGAACTTCAACTATGGATTTTTATGTTAATATAGTATTTGGATTTATAAGTATTTGAGTACTTGTTTGATGGTTGTAATATGTCATTCATTATGTATATGTTTTTTTTGTAAGGTTTTATATATGTGACATTTGACTTTTTATTTCAATGAAATATTTTTAGTTGGTGATTAAAGTATTTTATTTTTGTTATAGAATGAAAATAAAGAATTCAAATATCGACTTAAAGAATGTTGCGATTCTTCTATCAATAAAGAAAAGAAAGAGAAATAGAAGAAGACCCGACATCGATTCATCTCTCAGTGTAAAATTATATGTAGAATAAATCATTAAAGATAATGATTCGTATTGTCTCGAAATTCTTTTATCAATAAAGAAAATAAGGAGAAATAGAAGAAGACCCAACACCGATCCCTCTCTTAGCATAAAATTATATGCAGAATAAATTATTAAAGATAATGATTCTCATTGTCTCGAAATGTTGAGAATGAAGATTGATCTGTTTATAAGGTTCTGTACCTACTTCGAAAACAAAGGGTGGTTAAAAGATACTCGCTACATTTCCGTTAAAGTGAAGATTATAATATTTTTTTTTTTTTTAATTTTAAGCAAAAATTCCAAAATTTGATGTGTGAAGAGAAGATTCAACAATTTAACTCAAATTATACATAAAATTTTCTATGAGGTATTGGATGCAATAATATATTTTTCTAAAGAAATGATCATCCCAACAAGCAATCAAAGTTCAGATTAACATCATCGACGCCTTAGACAAATATTTCAAGTAAAATATCTAAATTGTTTGTCTATTGGTTGATTTTGGTGTTTTGTTTGAATTAACAGATTGTTTTTAAAGAGTGTTGTAGGGACACTTGATGAAACTCTTGTTCATGCAATTATTCCGCCTAATAAGCAAGTTCCATTTAGAGGAAAAGGGAGAAGAGGTTAATCTTATCAAAATGTGTTTATGATATGTGACTTTAATATGATTTTTACATTTTTATGGGCTGGTTGGGAAGGTGTTGCACATGACTCAAGTGTGTTATGAGAAACTATGAATGACCGAGATAACAATTTTTCATTTTCTTTACCAGATAAGTTCTTTTTATATAATTTTTCATATTAATTTAATTGTATTATGCAATTCAGTATATTAATGAATTATGAAATTGAATAATATTTCTACATATTAATTGTACCGATAATTAATATTTATGTGTCGTTTCATATACGCATACAAGGAAATTTATGGAGCTCTATCGTAATGTACAATATTGGTTGTCTGGCTTTAGGAGCAACGATCCTAGGACAAAGGAAAAATTTTTCAACCATGCTTATGCCAAATTACAAAATGTAATTGAACGAGCTTTGGGGGTTTTAAAAATATATTTACCAATCTTGAAATTGATAGTATCATATACATTTGAAGTGCTAAAGCGTCCTTCAAATTTTAAAATAAAATCAATTTGTCCTTTAAGGCACACTTTTTAAAATTTCTAAAGAAATATCATTCAACATATCTATATAATATAAATAATTAAATATTTTATTAAAAAAATTGATTTCTAAATTATACTTTTTGGAAGACAAAAAATTAGATAGTCTCATTTTTTTGTTTTTTTTATAATTCATATATATATGTAAAATTATAAATTTATTTGTTAAAAAAATTTAAAACTAAACGTTCACTTTTTTATTTTTTTAACAGAAAGGAATTTAATATTTTTATATATTATAATAATAATATATATGTCAACATAGACAAGTTTTCTGTATAATAATTTTATATACAAAATAGATTTAAAAAACTCAAACTATTTAATAGAAATATAATGTAAAATTAATTTAAAAAAAAAATAGATAACCGCATAAATACGAATATTTTATTTATTTTTAATTTGTTTTAAAAAACAAGTTAAAAATAATCGATAATACTTTTCACTCCACTTAGAATAAAATTTATATTAATATGTTACTTTTGATAGTTATTGATTTTATTTTTATTCTTTCATAATAGTTATAGATTTTATTTTTTATACTTTCATATATTTGGTGGGATTATTATCATCAATAATTTATTTTTTTAGTTATTACATATAGAATAAATCAACAGTGTTACCCAACTACAATTGAAATTTATGTAACTCCACTACTATTATATGACTGATTTGGTCATCTTAATTGCGACATTTTCAAGTATATCGTTTACTGAAAATTATAATCTCAATACTTCGCTGCTAAATTTATTTAATCAACTATTTTATTTTTTATCACAGCACATAAAAAAACAACATATGCAAGGGCATGCGTAGTAAATAACTTCAAAATAACAATTCTTGTCTATGGAAGTATCTTTCATCATTTGATCATATCATGTGCCCATGTTTATTATTAGTAGTAGGAGTGTAAATCGGTTAGATCGGATCGGGGTTGAAGAATTTCGAACAGCCGACCCGAAGAAGGATTTTGGTAGCTCTATCTACCAAAGCCAGCTGTGTAGTCACATTACCCCGATCTAATTTGGGTTGGTCAGGTCGGCCAGTTGTCGGATAACAAGAACAAAAAAAACAAAGATGAAATATAGAAAATTGTTAGATCTGATTTTTTTTTTAGATATGAGACGGAGATGGATAAATATATTAAAGAATTAAAAAAACTTATAGATTGTCAAATTGGAGTAAGAGACGAAGGAGTAGGAGTAGGAACCATAGTCGGTGACAAACAGCAGCATCACATGAATCATCAATGGCGATTAGGGTTTGATAGACGTAAGATTCTTAGACGGCGAAATTATTAGACGGCGCAAGAATCATTGGGAAATCATCTATTAGGGTTTTGACAGACAACAACGGTGGCTCTAGGATTAAGAGAGAGAGAGAGAAGGAGAAGGAGGAGGAGAGCGATGCTAGGGTTGGAATTTGAAAATGAAATGATCTAAATCTGATTAGGGTTATATTTATATATAGTTTTTTTTTTTTTTTCGTAATATGCCATATATTGAGGTTATTTGATAAATATATATTATTAGGGTTAAGGGTTCGAGCAGTCTTGGGAGCATCGTTTATGGGTAGATGGATACCAAAGCCGAAGTGATTTTGAGTTCAGGCGGATTAGATTCGAGTGGAAGACAAAAAAACTACTCATAACCGATCGGCCTGCCATCGAGTCGGGCAGTTAGGGTGGGGCGATACGGGTTTTCGGGTAACATTTACAACCTTAATTAGTAGACATGATAAATTCCACTTGCACTATATTTTTTTTCCATATCATCATTTAATATAGAGCATAATATTTGTATTTAACTTAATTTCAATTTTTTAGCTAACTATAACCTTATCATTTTTTTTGCATGGAGTGACTTCCATTTCAACATTTAATTTTATAAAAAATAAATAATTATTATATTCCATATTTCTTCACTGTTTTTTTTTTTAAAATATATATTTCTTTTCAGTTTTATTTTCATTTACAATCCGGCTTCTTTTGAGCATTGGGCTTATCGTAATGGTTTTTTTTCGATAAGTGGGACTTTCTACCACATCATTTGCCCCCCTGACTTGTGTGTTGATTTGAAGAAGACAAAAGGTCCATTTCTTTTCTTACACTCAGTTATTGTCAGTTTTAAATATTTCTTGAGTCAGCTGATCTGCTCTGCTTATTTTTGAATGAGTGAGCTGGTGTGCTTTGTGAGTAAGTTGATTCGCTTTACTCATGCTTGAGCTGAACTGCTCTGTTTGTCTAAGCCAAACTGCTCAGTTAACTCTTGTCTGAGCTGATCTACTTAGTTAGTTTGTTTTATGAGTAAACTCGAACTTCTAAACGATTTAGCATTACTACTCGTTCATTTTTAAAAGACTTTTTGAACTTTAATTTTCCATTGTGTGCTAGTGTGTGACATGTTAATGTTATAGGTAACATGTTACATTGGTATTGTTATATGATGCCAATAAAAAATATGAACTTTTCGCCATAAGAAAGTTAGCCATTATACCATTTCAAAAAACAAAAAGAATCTCTAGATACGTAGGATGTTTAACGCAAAAAAAAACTGAGAAGAAAGAAAAAAGATTGTTCATCACCACACATAAGCATGCAGTTTTGTCACTTTTTTTTTTGGGAGGGGGGGTCAATTAAAAGGGAACATGAGCAAGATGTTAACGATGGGTCTCCGACATTTTTCTAGCTTGAAATGAATCGAGTGTCCATGATTGAGGTTTATCGTTGAGGAATTCTTGGATGAGGACAACCCTTTCCCTTGGGAATCCTTCCACCCCATAATCAATAATGACAAGCACCCCGTTGAATATACTTTTCATCACATGAATAATATCCACTACAAAGTCAACATTGTCCATTTTTTTCTGTTGTTGCAAATATCAGTGAATTATTGTTGCATTTGTTAACAAATGCAAGTGGGGGTATCAAGCAGTTCATGAAGTATACTCACATTGAGGCGTCTTGGTCTAGTACGTTATTAGTATTTGAGATATTAGCATTTTTCAGATGATGCTCACTAGTTTCCTTTGACAACAATGCATCAACATACAAAATCTGCAATTGAATATAAATAGGTAAGGATTATTCATTCAATGAGGCAAGAAAAACTTCAAGTGAAAAGTTAAACTCACAAGTCTTTTGGCATTGTCATAAAAACGATCAACATCCCCTGGACGCCTAAGGTTAATGGAATTATAATGTGTCCACATGAAGTTTTGCTTATCACAGACAAGCAAGGTCTAGTGCTCAGTGGACGAGGTCGCCCCTTAGGTGTTTATCTAGAAATGGGCGCATCGATAGTCGTTAGAGAATGCCTCAATCATCGTCGGGTGCAATATTTTGGTAAGCACGTCATCATCTACCTAATTTATCAACGTTTGTCTACAAGGAAACATGAAAAAATAAGAAGTACATGCGTTAGTACATGCACCCGATAAATAATAAGAAAGTGAGATTGTAAAAATATTTACACTTTTATTACCCAAAAACAACTGTTAATGAAGTACGACTTGGGGAAATCCTGACTGAACGCCCTTAGTTCACTAACGACCTTTACTTGTTGGATCCACATCATTTCCATACGTCCATTAATAGCCTAACGCCTGACAAAACACATAATGTTACGTTCAGTTGCACGATCAAGCAAAACACAGTGCACAAATATTTATAGAGACACGTTACAACACCAGTCAATGTTACATTCAACATCAACGACAATGTTACATTCAACATGACCGCTCATGTTGAATGTAACATGTACATGGTGTTACACATATCGCTGTATAACATTCAATAATGTGTAGTATTTGAGTTTGTAAAATGTAACTCACAAATTTTGTAAGTTGCGTCTCTCACAAGAGTCTGATTAGGTCAATGATAGATACTTGTGTGAACGTTCACTCCCCACCCTAGATAAAACAAAAATGATGCACAAAAAGCATGCGTCATACCAATTTATTGGACGCATTTGTAAATCTGAAAAATTAAAACTTTACCTAGACCCCTCCTCTTGAAAAATCAACTCAATTTTGTCCCAGTTGCCCTGAGATAGCATGCTTGCAACGTTACTATCCAATGGAGGCAACACTCGGGGCTTATCACTATTGTGTGCTGACTTACTGGGCTCACTAGTGTTGATCAAAACGTCCATTACTGGATTTACGGGAGGTGGTACATCGCATTTTTTGCATAATCGTTGTGGTCGCTTCACAGGAACCTTGTACTTGTGAACTGAATCCTCATCAGTCTTTAGCGCCCTAACACGACTTTTGACGTTTTTAACGAGCGAGGTTCAGGTCTACATTTCAGTTTTCGTATGTGCACTCCGCCTCGGCTTCAGTTTCGATGATGGTAGCATCAATGGCCGAGAATTGTGTGCAGCAATAATCAATGCTTGTCGGAGAAATTGATGGGGTTCTTCGTTGTCATCTTCCGTCGTGTAGTCACCATTGTAGTTTGGTTGTGAGCGGTAGAGCAAATTGCAGAGCATGGCAGTGGAGACAAAGGGGTTGCAGAGCAGTAGGGTAACATTTACAACCTTAATTTGTAGACATAATAAATTCCATTTGCACTATATTTTTTCTTCATATCATCATTTAATATAGAGCATAATATTTGTGTTTAATTTAATTTCAATTTTTTAGCTAACTATAACCTTATTATTTCTTTGCATGGAGTGATTTCCATTTCAATATTTAACATTATAAAAAATAAGGAATTATTATATACCATATTTCTTTACTTTTTTAATAATATATATATTTAGTGTGATTTTTAATAATAAATAAATAATGTAAAAATTTATAAATATGTGAAATAAAATAGATAACCAACACAAAGAATCTAAAGGAAAGTATGGCTGTACATGCGAATTACCTAAGCATTCAACCCGGGTAATTTTCTAGAAAAAAAAATCAATGCCATGTGCCACAACATAAATGGCTATTCTTGATTACTATCGGTGAACGTTTTAGCACCTGATTTTCGCTCTATCCAGTCTTCCGCAGCGGATCACCCATTTAAGTGCGTACATGTCAAAGAGCCTGCTGCCTGAGAAGTCAGGAGAAGACCCTAGAACGGAGTTTCACCCATGGCATACGTCGAGAGAGGTGCGTTTTTTCTTCCTCTAAATCGTTACAGAATTTTCGTCTCTCTCTATATCGATCTGATAATTATTGCTTAGAATTGCATTTTCTTGATTATATGACATATTTTCTTCTTTTTTGAATTGTTTATGTCGAATGATCCAACGTTTAGATATTCCTTTTTCATTATCAAAAATTGGCTTCGTTCGATGAATTCGCGCTAATTCTATTTTATTTTTTGAAATCGTTAGTTATATAATTTTATTGACTATATAACTGCTGCTGAGGACGATTCTATTCGGTAGTCGTTGGTCTGATTGTGATCTAGTTCCACTACCTTTGCTTAGTTCGATCATTGAATGTCTTGATCGATGGAGAACATTTTGGGGAACATTCTTTAGTTATTTTGACGTTTTAATTTTGAAAATTTATTTTGTTTTCCTGTCCTTTACCCGTGTTTGTAGCTTTCTCGCATAAGTAACCACTGTTTTTCATTGATTCGTACCCCCAATTTTTGAAATATTTCAACAACACTATGTATTGTATCTTGAAGGTTTAAAGCATGGATTAAAATCAGTTGTAGTTTAATGATTAGTATTCTTCTAAATGGTTCCACACAAAATCTTTATGGCTATAGAGAAAAACCTTGTGTCTGCGGCCTACATCAGATTCTGAAGGGTACTAAACAGTTTTCAAATGAGAAATGATTAGCACACCCTCTTCAATACAGAAGTTTGAACACTTAAATGTTATGCCATTGGATATTATGATACTTATGCTACTTAACAATCAAAATCAATTAAATGCAAAAGTGCGGACTTCAATTGAACATCATATGTAGCTGATTAAAAAATAAAAAATTGAACATCAAGGGAAGAGACTTAGAGATTGTTTATACCATCACCACTAGTGTGATGATGGGTGTGACCGTGTAAGAATGAGGAGTTAAGAGAAAGTGCTGAAATGTGTTTACTCATGATAATTATGTCTAATAGTTGCTAAAAACTACATTTTTTCCTGAACACTGTACATAATTGATAATGTTATCTCAAGATACAAGTAAAACATGCTACGACTCCATATGAAAAAGCTTATAGAGAGAAAAACAATCCATTTATATATGTGGAGATAATTGTCGTTACCTTATGTAGTAAAGAAGATGAAGGTTATACCTAATTTGTTGATGGAAAAGGAAGTTGCTATTGGCAGAAATGAATGGTTAAACAAAATGGACCAAAGATAGGGTTGAAATATGGTTTTCTTTATCAAAAGAAACTTACTTCAAGGAATATCATAAGGACATTAATCAAACTTATAATTTGATTTCAAGACAACCTAGTCTTTATATGGAGTTTGAGATATATCTAGAACATTATTTAGGAACATATATAGATAGTAGAATCTGCCAAACATGGGTTGACATGTGGCAATTATGTCAAATTGTTGCTGAAAGGGTAATTTTAGCAGAACACCACTCAGATATGTAACACTTCCATGCAAAAAAAACTAAAAGCTGAAAAGAAAAACTTCATTTTGATGGAGTATGGAAAGGTTGATGCAGTTTGCGGTCTGCGGGGATTTAGATTCTTGGATTTGGCAATTTCTAGATTTTAGAGTACAGGTGCGGTAGGGACACACACACACTCATACCAAAAGGATAAGTGTAAACACATAATCAAGATAATAATGTAAATAACAACTAAAAAAGACATAATAAAAAAATTGTTTAAGAGTTCCATATTCTACTGTAGTAACATTCAACAAAGATTTTCAACTTAAAAAAAGAAGCTAAGCTTAATTAGTCAGAAATGTACAATATCTGTATATTATAAATTAGTACGCTTTTTTAAAAATCTTTTTTGTAAGGGTTAGAATTGATTTGATAGAAATGAATGGATGAGATTCGAATATAGAAGTTTTTGGTGGGAAAATTCTCATCCAAAAATTTCTCACCACCACTTGCAATGGGGTTGAATGAAGTTATATTTTGCATCCTTTAAGTTTCACATTTGTATTTAGTTGGCTAATTTTTATTATTTACTTTTTTTTTATACTTATAAATTTTAGGCACAAGGAATTCCAATTTTTTTTAAAAGAGATTGCTTTACTATTTAAAACGACGACAACAACAAAAATTTTGTCCCACCCAAGTAGGGTTGACTACATGAGTCCTTTTGCGCCATGGGGTTTGTTCTAGGGCTATCCCCTTAGGTAACTTGAAACCAATTAGATCGTTACTAATTGTCTCATCACACATTTTCTTAGGTTTACCTTTCCTTCTTGGAGCATATTCCACTTGAATTAAATCACATTTTTCCATCGGTGCATCCTCATATATATATATATTGAAGACGTTTTTAATTTTAATTGAAGAAAGTGTTGTTAATCATTCGGTGACTTTAAATTTATAACAATTTCGACAAGAGTTGGACATGGTCCTGAAAAATCCCTTCTGCACCCACACTGTATTCGACATTAGTGCATCTCTTTTTCATATGCATACGTTTCATAGAGGTGCAACTTGTTGCCAAAAGATATGTAAAAAAATAATATGAAAGTAAAACTTAATTTTGTTGATCAAAAAGGATGCTTCCATTGACAAAATAGATGGTGAAAGAACATAACTGAAGATAGGGCTAACAAGTGATTTTATATTTATTAAAAGAGACTCACTCTAAGGATTAACAATGGGAACAGTAATCAAAATTATAATTTGATTTTAGGTCCACTAATCTTTATATGAAGTTCCTGATATATCTAGAAACATTGTGAAGTAACATAATAGATACAACATCTTAGTGATAATGTAAATGACGCAATCCAAATTGTAAATGGCCTGTTTAGCTTTTGAAAATCATGAAAAGTTGTTTGGTTTGGGTTTGAAAAAGTATGAAAAAAAGAATATTTATTAATAATGTGTTAAAATTTTGAAAAGTAAAAGTGATTTGATTGATTGAAATGAGATGTTGAAAAAGAGAGATCATATTTGTTGGGTAATTGTGTGATAGAGAAATAAAAATAAAGATATAAATAATAAAATTAAAATTAATTTTATAAAATAATAATGTATTTTGATGTGATAGATTGAGTATTGTGAATATAACTCACCCAAAAAAAAAAAAGAGTATTGTGAAAATGGTTTTAAAAAGTGTTTTTGAGTTTTGTGAAGAGAAAAATAGTACTATTTTGAGTTTTTGAAAAGTGAAAATAGTATTACAATAGTCAACCAAAGAGGACCAAACTCAGCTATGCTTTTGCAACTTATTATGGCATGGATATAGAATTTGTGGCTGGTAAACATGGTGCTCAAAAATTACCATTTTGTATTATTTGAGGGTACATTGGTACAATGGCACTACATTATTACTTTGCTGGTCTTAATGACATAAAATAAACCGAGTTTTCATGCAATATATTGGTAAGATATTGCCTTCTTGGATGCTTGGTCATTGAATGAAACTGAAACATGGAAAGTTATTTTTTTCCTTTTCCCCCTTGATTTTTTCCCTGAAACACACTAGGTATCGTTTGGTTGCGTGGAATTTGAGCTTTGGTATTTGATTAGAAATGAACGGATGTAAAATAAAAGTTAATTTTGTTCATATCGAAGTACTTTTCATGGCCTCAATTCCGTACTCCCAAACGCTACCTAACCATGTACTAGTCGTTTTGGTTTGTTCAATGATTTATCCAAATCTAAATATTTAAAAATTTAATTGTAGAAATGACCTATTATGCATACTTCTGTTTCCATTTTCAGGCGTTGTGAAATCAAGGCGATCAATATGGCGGTTGAAGACGATTACTGATTTCTTTTGGGCCATTGTTAACTTCATTGGCGTTTTCTTCGCCACAATGTTTTCGGTATCGCTTATCTATTTATTTATTTATTATTAGTATTTTTTTCCATGATTTTCACATCGCAATAGCTGTATTGGCCTTTCGGCATACTCATCCTTCTTCATTCTTGTCATAGATGGAAAAATCAAATGCTTATAAAAAAGGCTCAACTTCCGGTAAGAAATGGGATGGTGGTGGTCCCGGCGGTCCTGGACAGGGCCCATATGGCGGTGGTGGTGGCCCACGTGGCCCGCCACGTGGACTAGACAATGTTCGCGGCATCGATCATAGTATGTTTATTTTTCCTTCAATTTATTTTTGAGGTAGAGTTTGGTAGCACAGAACTGAAGGCTGGAAATTGGAATTGGAGCATGTAATTTGAATTTTTACGTTTTGTTATTTCTAATTCCAATTCCAAGGCTTCCATGTTGCGCAACCGAACTTAAGGTGAATTAATTTTATGCATCGTGGGTGGAGTTTTATTTAGACACCACCTCTTGGTAATGCTTTTTAATTGCTTTTTTATTTTTAAGTAAAAAATTATTTTATTTTAAAAGTAGCATTTGTTTTGCACTTAAAAAAATAATTTTAAAAATAAAAAAGCAAAAACATGATTTTATGTATTTTTTGAAAAGTAAAAACTAAAAAATAGTTGCTTTTTGTTTTTTTAATTTTTATATTTTAAAAGATCAATGGAATCGTTGTTAGACTTGGAACTTTCCTCTTTTTTTTTCCTCAATTATCTATGATTTTGTTTGGATTAAAAGATTCTTTATAGGGTAATATTTAAATATTATATCTACACTATCAAATACACTTCTGATTTTTTGTTTTTGTTTTTAGTAGAAGTATGTTTTTGTGAAATTAACTTTTTTTATTATAAAAAGTACTTCAAAAATATTATCAAACGGTTCCTTAGTTTTAGTTTTCCGTTTCTGTTTTTCCTGCATTCTCAAAACAATGGAAAACGGAAATAAAGAAAATTTCCATAAAGGAAATTAGGCACTGTTTGGTAAAATTTTTAAATACTATTTTGCTTTCAAGCAAAAACTTACCAAACGTAAAATTATCGTTTGTTTTGTTCTTAAAAAATATTTTTATAAATTAAGAAAGGAAAAATATTTCCTTATTTGGGGTAAAAAATAGTTGTTTTATTTTCAATTTGTATATTTTAGATTTTTAAGACATTAATGGAATAGGACCTTCTCCTTCCATCCAAATTTTTCTCAAAGGCCTACCGATTTTTTATTTTATGTTTAGGAGATATTTTATTCAATAACACAAGATATTTTATATGTGAGAGTTCATATATCTTCTGTTTCGACTGCCAGGTTCCCTTCCCGCCTGTGGTTCATGCTGTGGGGGTTAAGTCTCGGCTGAATCATTTGCAATTGTCTGAATGATTTGCAATTGTCTTGATATTGAGAACTGTGAACTTTGTTTTGTGCAAATACGATGTTATCTTTTATGAACAGAACCTGAGGGCATTATTAACTTTATTTTGTGCAAGTACGATGTTGTTTTCTTTTATGAATAGAACCTGAGGGCATGTTTATTTTGTTTTCTGCAATTGGTTTAATGCCCCCAAAACGAGAATGTGCCAAAAAAGAAAAGATTTGCATGTGGTCTCATTTGATCAAATTTGTTAATCTCGCATTTAATTGGGTCAAATAGAAAAGAAAGTTTCGGAGTGGAGTTAGAATACTTTGTATGCTTAAGTGACAAGTTGAACATCATCACACCAAATTTAATGGTTAGAATTGTAATTTTCCCTTGCTGTTCCAATCATACATTTTCACATTCTTTTGACCACTCTTTTAAGATGCTTTATGGCTATAACTTAATTTATACACACTTGTGCCGGAAGATACAGATTTAAACAGATAATTTAATTTTTTAAAAATTTAAATTAATTAAGTAATGAAAAAAAAATATTTTTTTTTAATAATTTATCAAATATAATAAATTTCAAGTTGATAGAATTTTTTATTAATTCTAAGATTTTCCATAGAAGTGAATATAATTATATATATATATTTTTTTGAATATAGTTTAAATTTATACTTGCAAAATTGTAGCTTGTATCCTCTGTTTCATTTTCTTTTTGGCTTGATTTCGCACTTGTTTTCTCCCTTGTATAGATAATTTCCACTAGGAATGATAAAGTTGACCTATCTTAAGGAAATAATGAGAGAACTAATAATATATTTGGGGTAGGAATAAGCAAAAGTATTTTTTTTCAATTAAGTCCTTGAAACTTTTGAATTTCAAGCTGAAATAATTATTTTACCAAAATTATGCAATAAATTCATCCAATACTTTGATTGGTGATTGAACATGAAATTGATTCATTATATTATTTAATGGATTTCAAAGTATCACAAATTGCAAAGTAAACTAAAATATCGTATGAAATTGAAAATATTTCGAAAGTTTAATTTGAATGGTTTTTTCTTGAAATTAAGTTTGAGAAACGAAATTGATTCTTTGTAGACTCTTGAATTTATGAAAATTGGGATCAATTTGACGAATTCGGGCTTCTAATTTTTTGAAATTTCAATTTTGGCATTTTATTTTTTCTAAACCTCAATCGGAGCTCTAAAGGTTCAAATTTGGGTAGTTTCAAGAGTTCATTGGACTCTCGAACGATCCAATTATATTTCAATTGTCCTTTTAAAAGTCTATTGAAAATGTCCAAAGTTGCAATTAAGTCACCGAACTTTTTATTTTGAATCACTTGTGTCGATTGGTTTGTAAAGGGCCCTACTTAAAATCTTACAACTTGATTGGTCACTTTTTTGAATTAATTGAACATGTCGAAATATTATTCTAAAGGTTTATGTCTTTGAATTAATATTTTTAATTTTTTTTCAAATTAGTCCCTAAAGTTTCCGAGTTTAAAAACTTATGTTTCGATTTGCCTTGAAATGTTCAATTAAGGGGCTCCAATTTTAAGCATGAATTTTTTAAACATTTATTAAAAACTGACTTGGCGAGAAAACCTATTTTCTAAAATTGAATTAGTTTAATATTGTTGAGACAAAATGCATTGTTTGTAACTGTGCCTTTTTGTCATGAAAGTTTACTCATGTGACAAAGATGGGAGACACTTAATTTGTTCCGCTATCTAGATGCTATAAGGAATGAAAAAGGGGTGACCGAACTCAAGGTAGGTTGCCTACATATCTCGAACTTGGTGAGAATCAAGTTAGAACATAGTTCACAATGCGTGCATATTTGATGGATGGGTATGTCTAGCCATTTGAGGTCAGGATAATGATTAATGAAATTAGATCTATGCGAACTCAATGGAATAATTTTTTTTAATAATTTTCTTTTCACAATTAATTTCCTAAGACCGAACCAATATGCGATAATAAAAATAATAATATTAGAATCTAAAAAAACATCCAATATATTTTCCTGTGCTTCAACCTCTAGTTATAGTTCCCATGACGTGATTTACGTCAACTCTTCTAGAAGTGGCATAAACAGATTTTGTAGGAATACAGATCTCTGACTAGGGGTACACATATCCTACCTCTAATAGTTTCCACACGAATAATTCCATTTGAATGATCCCTACTAATTATCTAAGAATATCATTGCAAATTAGTAGATCTAGGATAGGTTTAATTTGATTCTAGTAGGTAATAAGAATCAAATTGATAACGCAAAGAAGATAGGAAAGGAATCGAACATGTCTAGTGCTCTAGGCGACCACAGTGTATGGCCCCTCATTTATAGACTAGTCTAGGGTAAAACCCTAAGCTCTCTTTTTTTCTTTCATTATACTTTTGTCCCTAAACTTTTAAACAATTCAACGTTACTACCCATTCTTTTTTTAAGGATTAATCAAACTTCCATGCTCCATTGTGTGTGACCCATTAGATTTGTAACAAAAGTTAAACAACAGAGAAATAATTAATTAGTTAATTATCTCACTAATAAATCAATGAATTAAAATTGGAACAATTCTATTTTTGTCCTCTATAAAGAACATTTTTTATATTATCCTTACCAACAATGAGTCACCTTACCCATATATCATAGATATATCATGTTCATATGAATTTAATTAAAGAATCTACCTAGTTGTAATTATCGTGCAATTCGATATCTCCATCTCTATGTCCTGAAAGAACAAATAGGAGCAAAATCCCTAGTTCGATCATATGTTCTTGATCCTTGATTTACTTATGATACTGATTGGAATATCATTCAAATCATCATAATGCTTTGGTGAAAGATGTCAATTAAATTATATCTGATCACATAGGACAATTCCTTTGTTTGCTAAAGGGCGATAGATTCTGTTGACCCTATAACATTATTTGATGTTTTGATGCAATAATTAACTTAGATGTTTTAAGGGACTAATTGTTTTATTGAGAAGTACTTTCAAAGTTTAGTTCCTGCATTAGAATGAGAAGAAATGATAAAGTATGATTGAAGATCATGATGGATGCAATGGAAGATGTTGAATATTTTTGGAAAGAAGACTTTTTGTATTACTAGGTAAAATCAACTTAAATTCTTTCTAAATTCTTAATGCAACCCAATTAGGATTATGCACGTGTACGTTGAAGGATTCTACTATCCTTCAGGTATATGACTACTCGCAAGTGTACGAGGTCAAAATTTTAGTATAGTGTGATTATTAAGATAGGGTTATCGTATCTACAGGGATTAGTGTCGTTACTACCGAATACTGCGTTTGTTGTGACCTAATTTTATCTAGGCGAAAAACAAATGTATTTAATTAATTAAACTATCACTAATATAACCTAAATTAACTACACTAATATGCTAATATGTTTTAGGGTGAAGAATTGCCTAGGGATTAACGTGTTTACAAATACGTGTTCGATCTCGATTTACTCACGTTTACGGTGTTCGACCTATTTGACAATCTCGGTACGTAAACTTCACTGCCACCTCTCCCGAGTATAAGACGGGAGAATACATGACTTTGAGTTAGCGAAGAAGTTCCCCTCAACGTATTAACGACCCTAGATGACATGAGTCTCGCCCAGCGTCATTGATTGCACACAATCCAACTCTCTCCCGGGTTATTGGATCGTCGCGTTGTATTTACCCTATCGACAATCTCCGTTCTAAAACTCCTTCGCCACCTCTCTCGAGTGTAAGACGAGGGATATAACGCAACTTTGAGTCAATGAAAAAGTCCCCTTCAACGTCTTAACGACCCTAGGTAGCATGAGTCTTGCCCCAATGTTATCAATTGTCCATGATTCAAACCCCGATCGGGTTATAAAAACATGGCATTTGTTTACCCAAATTCGAATCTGGGGTTTGTCAAAACCCTATATTTTCCATTTATATAACTAAGTATGATAAACAAACAATACGATAAATACAATAAAACTATGAAGAACAATCACAAATGAAACACCAAAATCATTCAAACAACGTATTTATAAATATAGTGTTAATTCCTACTACAATCCATGTTTAACTATGGCCATAGCCGCATTTACAATGAAATAACGAGTTAAACATACTCACATGATCCTAAGATAAAGAAATAAGGAAAAACAATCGAAGAACTTAGCCTCATCCGAAGATAAACCGCTAAGAATGCTCAACGATCGATTCACCATCTTTTCCACTTCGGGATGTGAGCTCCACCTCTAAAATTTCTAAACAATAGCCTAAATATGGCCTAAGGTTCCCAAATGGCCGGGGAGAGAGGGGGGGGGGGGGGGGCTCAAGAAAGGAGGAGAGGGGATGATATTTATAGCCAAAATATCTCAAAATATCTAAATAAATATCAAGGCTGTGCAGAGGGTTTCTGCCTAGGCGAAGGAATTTCCGCCTAGGCGGAGGTAGGTCGGTTAGGTTGATCGCCTAGGCGAAGAAGTAGGCGAAGGACTTGGAAGAACATTCTGCTGGATTTCTGCCTAGGCGAAGGAATTTCCGCCTAGGCGGTGGTCCATCAGTAACATTTGTTTTTTTCTTAGCATCTTCACCGCCTATGTGGTAGTCTGGACACCTAGGCGGTGGGCCTGTTTCATAATTTAGCCTCCGAACTTGTTTATCCACCGTAACTTCGTCCACTTTTAGTTTGATTTCATCGTTTTCACTTCAGTTTCCTATCTTTTTGCCCCACACACCTGATTTATACAAAAAGTAATAAAACTAATTAAAACATAATAAAATACTATATAAAGGCTTGAAAACTAACTTAATTCGATTTGAAAATATATAGGTAGATCACACTTATCAGCACGACACACGAAAATATTCATATAAATTTCTAAAAAAGCTAGAAGTGATAAATTTATATTAACAAATAGTTTTCTAAGAAATCGATCAAGAAAGATTAGAAAAATCCAACAAAATTGAGAAAAACCCTAATCAGTCGACTGATGGAAGAATCAGTTGACTGCTAGATTCATGATACCAAAATTCTGAGTTTTAGCCATTCGGTTGACTGATAGACTAGATGGAAAATACAAAGAGAAAATCGATCGACTGACCAAGTATTCTAGTCCACCAAATCTGTTTGAAAATAGCTAGAAATCTGAACATTAAGCCTTAACGATTGATTGATAAGAATTTCGGTCGATCGATCTAGCCTAAATTTTTTAGTTGACCTACACGTTTTTCAAAGATATTCTACCCGTATTTTAAGCATTTGAATGTTGGGGAATTATATTTTAATGGCTAAGAACTATTTTTTAAAGATATCATATATATTTTGAAGATCTTATTATTTATTCCAAATATTTTTTGATTTTGTGATTTATACTAGGAAAACTTTTTTTTTTTAATATCCTTTTTTTGGTTTCAAATCAAATTATTTTTGGGACTAAATTAAACATTTTAAAAGTGGTATTTGTGGTCAAATATATCTATTATAGAGCAAACTTATATTTAGGGTCTATGTGTATTATTTTTGAGTAGATGTTTTAAAAATAGCCGTTATAGGTTGTGTTGAAAATCACTTTAAATAGACCTACGAATTTTACTGATTAATCGTCAAGAATTGAAAAAGTTTTCATATTTTCAAAGAGAGAGATTATATATTTTTGAAATATATATTTGAGAGAAAAGTTTATTGAGAAATTCTTGATCGAAAAGGCTTTATTTAAAAAACCGATATTACGATGCAGCTATTGTTATCAAATCTTTTCTGAGAAAATTTTTGGTGAGATCACTCCAATTATTTTTGTGTGCTCAAATCGATGTGCTTTAATTGATATATATATATATATATATATATATATATATATATATATATATATATATATATATATATATATATTTGAGCTAAATTAAATTTGTGATATAAAATCGTTCTCGCTGAAATTAATTAAAACTTATTTGAAACGATTTTTTCCTAAAATTTGGTGTAAAAAGTTTTTGTACTTAAATTGATAAATTCTAAATTTAGTTTCTCGCATTTTTTGAATATACACTTCTATCACTAGTATCGGGACATAAATTGAGTTAATTCTAAATTAAGTTAGTAGAAACTCTGTGAGAACAAACTAAATATTTTTTTGTATCTTGCGAGTTGTAGCATAGACCTAAAGATATCTGGTTTAAGTGAGAGTGTTTGATTGGGAATCAAGGGACTTGCCTAATCAGGGTGTAACGGTTTAATTCTTATCGGGAAAAAGGATTATTGTAAGGTTTTTATTCTTACCTAGGAAAAAAGATCAAGTGTGGTTAGTGGATTGCGAATTCCCTGCGAGGGTTTATGGAGTGGACGGAAGTAAGAGTAACTTGTCAAACCAGTAAAAATGTTTGTGTCAATTTCTCTATCCCTCAAATGTTTGTGTGTTTACTTAGTAATTCATGTTTCCGCATATTGACAAGATAAAAACCGATTAGGAAATTTGAATTTGCTTGTTAATTTTTAAGCTATTCAATTTACCCCCTCTTAGGTAGATCTTTGTGCCAATATATCCTCTATTGCATACTCGAATAATCATTTGCATGTTCACTATACCCAAGAAATATCTTTGAAGTTCCTTGTCTAGGATACAACACTTAGTATTATCAAAATATAGGAGTGCACACATATGATAAACAACACCTAAATTTGAAAGATCACATGCAATATTGCAATTCAAGTATTCTGTTTTGATTTTACGCAATATTACCCATATAGAATATAAAATATGGTCACGTTCAAGCACTTGTTACTCCCAACAAGTTCGCTTATGGTTCTTATAGTATCTTATGCCGATGGATTTGAGATTCACCACTGTAGACACCGTATTTTGTTCCGACCTCGTTTTTGGCATATACACTTTCTGCATTATTCATAAAAAAAATAAAACAAATAGAGAAGATAAAATAAAAATAAAAATAAAAAAGGATATTGCTAGAATGAAATCAACTAATCAAGGCTCAGATAAACTCATATAAGTTATATGATGGTAACAAACATATTAATTAAATCAAGTTCCCATAAAAATATCATTTAAGAAAATAGGGAATAATTTTGTCATTTGAAAAATCTCAATGTGTCCAATATAATATAGGCAAAGATGTCAATAAAATCATGATGCATTCTTTAGAAACAAATTTAATATAAACTATTTGTATAAATAAAATATAACTTGGATAAAAGCATATTATACAAACAAATTTTGCTAATATGAATATGCAAACAAAACATGATATAATACTAGTTAGATCATTTACCATAAGGAATGAAATAAACTATTATAAAGTATATATTAGTGAGAACAAAATTGTCGATTTAGTTTAAATAACACATAACGTGTTTCATGTAATCATATAGTCAATTTAACGAATGTCATTGAATGCGTGGTATGAATGATACTAGCATATCGCATACAAACGTGTTAATATACTTAAATATATGTGGTCCTCAGAATCATAATGCAATATTTCTAAGACAACAGATAAACATATAATTTAGCACATTGGCAAGCCGGACATCTACCTCTTTAACAAATTTAATAAATTTAAATTGACAAGGATTAGGTGTACCTTTTATATACTTGGGGGTGAGTTTACTTTTTACCTCATTCTTACTGATGATAGGTTTAGATCTAGATGTATGGTCAACTTGTCTACATCCTCCATGACTTAAATTTTTCCCATATTTGAATTCGTACATCTTTCTCATGTGTTCCACTTGTTTTGGCTCTATCAATATATAACTGTGCACAAGATTTTTCCATGTCGTTCTTTGGTATCCATTTCATTCTAGATCTACTTCTGTTAGAAATAAATTTGGGATTCTTGAAAGGACATGACACTTTAAAATGTCTAACCCTATTGCAATAATTACATTGCAACTTCGACTAATTATCATAAATAGCCCAAAAAGTCGAGCATGAATTATTTCAAGCAATAGCTAAATTACAATCATGGATTTCTGATGAAGAATGAAATGATGAAGCATATTCACTTTCATAGACTGTTTTAAAAGACGAGCGAACATTCTTAGATTCACTTAAAATAAACTTGAGGTCAGATTTTGATTTTTCAAAATTTTACTAATGTAAATCAATATTTATTTTAAGATCTGATCTTTACCTGTAAACCATATCAAAATCATTTTTGTTTTAAAAAAACACATCATTTTAAATGTTAAAAATATTTTTTCAATTAGATTCTTTACCAAAAACGTTTTTATGACTTAACACTTTATAAAAACTATTTTAGTACCTTAAACTTAACACTTCTTACTATAACGCAAATAAGATTATTTATTTTATAGTGTTGTGTGTGATACTAATTCGGGTTGCATTAAGAGTATAAAGGTAATGAGTTATTTTCACCTAATTGTCTTCAACGTCTTCAATACTCTGAAAATATTCATTGACTTCATTTTGCACCCGTCTTGAATTTAATCGATTCTTCAATAATCACCTTATGAATTCTTCAATGATTATTATTTTCGACCTATTCATTTTTGTCATTTCAACCTATAGAATTTTTAATCTAAAATCATTCAATAAAAATATTAGATCTATAAAATATCAATGTTTAATTTTCCATCAAAACATTAGGTTCAACGATTTAAATGAGAAAAAGAATTAATTGAAAAAGATTAAAGATCTCAAAGACGAAGAATTCAAGAAGCGTTACAAAGACGAAAATTTTATGAAGTAATTTATAACAGGTGCAAATTGAAGACATTGAAGATTTTTGGAGCATCAAAGTTTTTATATATATATATATATATATATATATATATATATATATATATATATATATATTTCTAGGTAAAAACAACTCATTACTCTTGTACTTTTAGTGCAACCCAAATTAGGAACATGCACAACATTTTAAAATGAGTAATCTAATATGTGTCACGGTAAGAAGTGATAAATTTAAGATTCTAAATAATTTTTGTTAAGTGTTAAAATCATAAAAATATTTCCGGTTAAGTGTTGAAGTAAGAAAATATTTTTTAACACATAAAATGATGTGTTTTTGGTCAAATAGGTTAACTGATGAAACGGGTCAATCGACTAACGAAAACAATAGCTTAAATGAGTTTGAATGTGAACCCATTGACCAATTCAGTCAACCGACAAGAGAGGTCAGTTGACTAACGTAACCAATGGCTTAAACAAGAAAAGAAGAGGAAACTCACTGGTCGGATCAATTAACTGACCGTGTGGCTGGTCAACCAACGGAATGCGTTGCAATAGTACAAAAAGTTGACGGTTGCAGGGTGTCAGTCAACCAATATAGGGTCGGTCAACCGACGGAGGCAGATCAGTCAACTTCAACTGTTTCGTTTAACATGATCTTTTACCCAAATTCTATGGTTTTGAACGTTTGAAAATGAGGTATATTGGGGATTTGAGTATTTTACTATTATATATCGTATATCACTAAGATCCTATCAATTTGGGCCATATATTTTAATTAATTTTTCGAATTGACTAAGCAAAACTACTTATGATCTTCAAGTGTTTTGAATTTAAAAAATTTTGGGGACAAAATTGAGCTTTTCTAAAAGTATTTTGAAATGAAATACACGTATTTTGATTGTATATGATATATGGGGTCTTAAAATGATATTTTAGTTCTTATATTTTGAAATCTACCTGTTGATGTCGAATTTTGGTCGACACCAGCGGTATGGTCCGGTCAGCCCTGGATGGAGTTGAAAAGGCTTGAAATGGAGATCTTCGATCCGTGTAGTTTCTGATCTGTGGAGAGATCCTTGGCTAGGAAGTGGAGGGCCCCTATTGGAAAGAGCCCAAAAATCTTTTGGGCCGAGAAGTGGAGGACCAAAATACTTTGTGATCCTCAGAGAGATTAACCAACACTTGAAACGGAGCAGAGTCTAATCAGCTTGCCCTGTACACAGCTGTGATTTCTTTATTGCCCAAGAACCAGTTCCTGCTGCTTTCTCGCTTTGGATCAGCTAAGTTCACAAGTTGGAGATAAGCAGACTCGAACCGCTAACTCCCTGCTCGAGAATGAATGTTGGAAACTTTGCGGCTGTATGCCAAATTATAGAGAGTTTAGTAGTGGGCTACAGGCTCAAGGCTAAACATTGAAAAATGAATTATTTAGTTTAGATTTATATACAATTACAAAGTGAGTTGGCCGGATTACCGCACCCTTGTCTTGCGAAGTACTTCGACCTACTCGTTTCAAAGTTGTATCGTGCAGGGGGTAAGAAAACTAATAAAAAGCTTAAAAAATGAAGCTCATTTCTTTAAAATCCTACTATAGTAATGCCAATAAAAATAGAAAATGAGAGACCTAAAGTAATGAGAAAACTAAAATGATTGTTGGGCATGATTTGCCAAGTTCGACAGCATGTATAAGAGCCAAAATAGGAATAAAAGAAGGGGAGTGCTTCATCTCATCTCGCTCCACTGGATAAAGCCTAAGAGGTCTAATCCAGAGTGTAGAGCTTTCCAACAAGAGGAAGAAAACAAAACTGCTTCCACCGGATAAACTTCACACCTAGACTGAAAGAAAGAGTTTTCGTTCCAACTCACTTAGTAGAAGAAGAAAGTCCAAGGCTTAATCTGAATGGTTCAGGGAAGAGGAGCACCTAGAAATTTGCACAAAGGACTTGCCGGGATAATCCTAGCGCGTCCCCTTCGACGTGAGAATCAGCGTACGAGGGAAAGAGTTTATAGAGTGATTGATGAGAAGAGTGAGTAAAGTTCATCTACCTTTGGGTAATTGTATGCCCTCATTTTTATAGGCAATGTGGAGATTAGTTTAGGGGATTAAGCAAGGGTTAATGTCTCATCAAAATCACATTATGGTGTCATCTTAGCATATAGCCGATAGAAATGCGCCAAGGGGATCTTGTTTTGGCCATGTTTAGAAGATATTTTAGTTGGGGAAAAGAACCATAATGATGTTGTGGATATTTTGGGATATTTTAGGAGATTTTTTGGAGATATTTGTATATATAGGGAATTGAGCAAAATTATAAATTGAGGAAGACACAACCCCGTGACAGCTGAAATGAGGAGCTTGACTCTTGCCTTTCCAAGGTAGCCGGAGATAGGGAAAGGTCCCCCCCATCCTGGTGATGGCTTTCAGGCCTATCTTGGAGAGTGCCAAGGCCTTTGGGATGACTGGTATAGCTGGAGGTGTTCTTTTGCCCTATACATTCTCTATACTTAGTTTTCGGTGTGCTTTGAATTTTATAGGAAGTTGTAGACATGTGAAGGTCTTCAATTAGTTGTGTTGCAGTGACTATTTTTACACTCATTAGTAGCCCCCCCAGTCCCTAGTCTTGAGAAGAATTTCAAAGGACTAGGGACTCCATTGTGAACCTTTTCCGGAGTTTTGACGCTCTTATTGGGCCTTTTTGAGGTGTTGGTGACCTTATTTATCATTTGAAGGGTGTTGTATAGAGGTTAGGCCTTATTTCCAGGAAGAAGACTGACAATTCCGGGATGAGAAGAGTTAGCTCGAGAACAGAAAGGAAAGCCTGAGAATACAAACGGGCGGCCTGAGAACAACAATGAATGGCCCGCCCTAGATTGACGAGAAAGTTGCGAACAGTCACGCGTGCGTCCTATTCATCTGTGTCCCTCCAGTGGCGTTTATTCGGTGGTGTCTTTTTAATGCGAGCGGACGTGCCCAGATGTGCTGCTTGCCCATCCATTGGGAATGAGATATGTGACTGCACGGCCTTTGAATGGTGTGCCTTTTCCAGGCACCTTTATGGCATTGTTAGGTGTGACGGTTGGGATGGATGGGCATCCCCCTATATAAATGAGGCACCCTGAACCAATTTTCACACTTTTTCCACTTTTTGAAGCACTGACCTTCTCGGTAGGTAACTTATCTTATCTTAAAATGTCTTCTTCTTCATTTTCTTTTGCTGCTGAGTCAGTGTCGGGGTCTGCCACCTTTGGGCAGGCCCTAAACGTCTCTCCTCTCCAACAGATAGACCCTCCCTTGGCGTTGCCTCCTTGCCCAGAGGAGCGGGTAGGGTCTTCAAGTAGTGCGGAGACCTTCGGCCATCGCGATGACGACAATGGTATTGGGTCCAACAGTAGCCCCACCATGGAGGCAGCTCCAAGCCTGTGTGATGAGGTTGAGATATGGGAGGAGGCAATTCTGGGAGATAGTCCTGTCTGGGAGATCAAGACAGTGATGACGGAGAAGAAACTCTGGGAAGCCCAGAGTAGATACACCATCCCTGAAGGGGTGGAGACTCGCCTCCCTCGTCCAGAGAATAGGGCTTGTGCCCCTCCCGAGTGTTTTACTACGGTATAAATGGAGCATTTACGCAGAGGCTAACGACTTCCAATCCATCCCTGGATTCAAACCTTGTGCGCAGAGTACAAGTTGTGTACATCACAGCTTGCTCCAAATTGCATTAGGGCCTTTACGACCTCTTTTATCATTTTCAAGGTTGAGGGGCTGGAACCGTCCCTAACCTTGTTCAAATGTCTATTTTTTCCAAAATCCATGCCTTCCGGGAAGGGGTGGTGTTACGTAGCTTCTCGGAGACAATTTATTTCAGGCCTAGAGGAGTCAGTGAAGAATTGGAAGCCCCAGTACTTTTTCCTGGGTGGAACAGGCTGGGAATTTGGTCCCCATGAAGAGGGAGTCAACCCCTTCCCATGGAATGGGGTGTTATAGGTGAGCACGTCCCAATTTGTGAGCAATTCATCGATTGCAAAGTCTTTTTTTTTTATTTTTTTTTTATTTTTTTTTATTTTGACCGTTTCTTTCTGTCTGTTTCATTTCTTGGAACAATTTTAGATAAGGTGAGTGGAAGAATAGTCAGATAAAGAGTTTATAGAGTGATTGCTGAAAAGAATGAGTAAAGTTCATCTACCTTTGGGTAATTATATGTACTCATTTTTATAGGCAATGTGGAGATTAGTTTAGTGGCCTAAGCAAGGGTTAATGTCTCATTAAAATCACATTATGGTGTCATCTTAGCATATAGCCGATGGGAATGCGCCAAGGGGCTCTTGTTTTGGCCATGTTTAGAAGATATTTGGAGATATTTTGGTTGGAGAAGAGAACTATAATGATGTTGTGGATATTTTGGGATATTTTAGGGGATTTTTCGAAGATATTTGTATATATAGGGAATTGAGCAAAATTATAAATTGAGGAAGACACAACCCCACGATGGTTGAAATGGAGAGCTTGACTCTTGCCTTTCCAAGGTAGCCGGAGATAGGGAAAGGACCCCCATCCTGGTGATGGCTTTCTGGCCCATCTTGGAGAGTGCCAAGGCCTTTGGGATGACTGGTACAGCTGGAGGTGTTCTTTTGCCCGATACATTCTCTATACTTAGTGTTTGGTGTGCTTTGAATTTTATAGGAAGTTGTAGACATGTGAAGGTCTTCAATTGGTTACGTTGCAGTGACCATTTTTACACTAATTAGTAGTTTCCCAGTCCCTAGTGTTGAGAAGAATTTCGAAGGACTAGGGACTCCATTGTGAACCTTTTCCGGAGTTTTGACGCTCTTATTGGGGCTTTTTGAGGTACTGGTGACCTTATTTATCATTTGAAGGGCGTTGTATAGGGGTCAAGCCTTATTTCCAGGAAGAAGACCGACAATTTCGGGATGAGAACGGTTAACTCAAGAATAGAAAAGAAGGCCTGAGAATACAAACGGGCGGCTTGAGAACAGCAATGAGTGGCCCGCCCTAGATTGACGAGAAAGTTACGAATAGTCACGTGTGCGTCCTATTCATCTGCGTCCCTCCTGTGGCATTTCTTCGGTAGTGTCTTTTTAATGTGAGCAGATGTGCCCAGATGTGTTGCTTGCCCAACCATCAGGAAGGGGACACGTGGCTGCACAACCTCTAAATGGTGCGCCTTTTCTAGGCACCTTTATGACATTGTTAAGTACGACGGTCGAGATGGATGGGCATCTCCCTATATAAAGGAGGCACCCTGAGCCCATTTTCACACTTTTGTGACTTTTTGAAGCATTGACCTTCCCGGCAGGTGACTTATCTCTTCTTTAAATGTCTTTTTCTTCATTTTCTTTTGCTGCTGAGTCAGTGTCGGGGTCTACCACCTTTGGGTAGGCCCTAAACGTCTCTCCTCTCCAACAGATAGATCCTCTCTTGGCCTTGCCTTTTTGCCCAGAGGAGCGGGTAGGGTCTTCAAGTGGTGCAGAGACCACCGGCCATCGTGATGACGACAATGGTGTTGGGTTCAGTAGTGGCCCTACCATAAAGGCAGCTCCAAGCTCGTGTGATAAGGTTGAGATTTGGGAGAAGGCAATTTTGGGAGATAGTCCTGTCTGGGAGATCAAGACGGTGATGACGGAGAAGAAATTTCGGGAAGCCCGAAGTAGATACACCATCCCTAAAGGGGTGGAGACTCGCCTCCCTCGTCCAGAGGATAGGGCTTGTGCCCCTCCCGAGGGTTTTACTATGGTATATATAGAGCATTTACGTGGAGGCTTACGATTTCCAATCTATTCCTGGATTCGGACCTTGTGGGCGGAGTACAAGTTGTGTACATCACGGCTTGTTCCAAATTACATTCGGGCCTTTACGGCCTCTTTTATCATTTTCAAGGTTGAGGGGCTGGAATCGTCCCTAGCCTTGTTTAAATGTCTATTTTTTTCCAAATTTATGCCTTCCGGGAAGGGGTGGTATTGCGTAGCTTCTTGGAGACAAATTTTTTTAGGCCTAGAGGAGTCAGTGAAGAATTGGAATCCCCAGTACTTTTTCCTGGGAGGAATAGGATGGAAATTTGGTCCCCATGAAGAGAGAGTCAACCCCATTCCCATGGAATGGGGTGTTGTAGGTGAGCACGTCCCAATTTGTGAGCAATTCATCGATTGCAAAGTCTTTTTTTTTTTTTATATATATTAACCGTTTCTTTCTATCTGTTTCGTTTCTTGGAACAGTTTCAGATAAGGTGAGTAGAAGAAGAGTCTGACTAAGTGCTATAATTAAACAACAAAGAAGGATTGTGTGGGAGACGGAGTATACAAATGTCAACAAGATGCTGGATTCAACATTGTATTGTTGTCACTTCTACTGTGCACTGGGTCTTTCAATACCAGATATCGAAAAGAACATCAACAACGGTAAGGTTTTTCCTTCTTCAGGTGGAGGTTCCTTAGGGGAGAACTGCTGAAGAGGGAGGAGAGACTAACAAGATGAGCACTGCTGAGAAGGCTTCTGCCGAGGCAGAGAGTTTACCGAGAAGGATAACCCGGAGAGAATAGCAGCGGCTTGAGGCCGAGGCCGCCGCTAGGAAGGAGACACTATCGCAACCTGAACAGGCACCCACGCCTTCTTTTAGGAAGGGCAGCATTGGGGTAGGTCAGGAAAGAGGAAAAAGGAAGGCCAGGTGGCCTGGAGCGGAGGGAACAAAGAAGGTAAGGACTAAGGGGGCTTCTGGAGACCTCTAGCCAAGCAAAGTCCCTACTCCAGGACCAGCCCTGGCTCCGGGTACGAGCATCCTTCTCTAGCAGGGAGCCCTTGAGCATCCAGAGATGTTGTCTGCTTATATTAGCCACGTCATTCCTCCCAGAAATAGAGAACGAATAAGCTCCGAGATACATGCCTAGACCCTTGCCAGGTTGCAGAGGGACATGATGCTGGTAAGACCAATACCGAGAGTTATCTGGATTTTTTACTGTAATTTGTTCTTTGGGAAACAATATGACCCATTTTACTGTGTTATGTTCTGTAGGTGTTATCCAAGGTTTCTTCTGTGTTTGGACGTCTTATTGCCGCCCATGAAAGAAAACATAAGCTTGACTAAAAACGCATATAACTCTATGAGTAGCATAGACAACATGTGGATCAAGCAAAGTGGTAGCATGAGTTGAGTAAGATAATGATGGCCAACGAAGAAAGTGCTAAGGAAGAGGTGAAAAAGGCAAGAGGAGAAGATGGAGCTATCCGAGGAAAAAACGACCGTTGAATCCTGTTGTGGTAGGCTCGAGGCTGACCTCGTCGCCATTAGGGAGAGAATAGAAGAGATGGAGAAATAATATGACGCTGCTTTCGTTAGAGCCAAGGAGAATGCTATAAGTGAATGGAAGGAGTCCTCAGACTATGCTCGGGTGAAAATTCGCATGGCTGTTGAGATGGTGGAGAGTGGCCATAGGTATACGATCCAGAACTTGTGCCAACAACACCCTGATTTCTCGATGGACGACATAGGGATGGATTATTTTGATGCTGAAGAAGATGCTGACTCCAAGATGAAGAATGTTGCGGTAGAAGAAAAAAATGGAGATATAGTGATGGTGGCAGTTGGTACCGAGATGGGAGATGTTGGATCCAATCAAAGAGATGCCTAAATTGAGATGGGGGCAGTAAATTCCGGCCTGGATGAAATGGATACCGTACCAGGGACCATCATGGCAGGACATGATGAACCCCCTGTCGGTGAAGACGAAACTATTTTGTCCCCTATCAACAAGGAACAAACCTCAGTTTTAACTCCCCAGTCTTGAATAAAAAAACTTTAATTTGACTTGTTTTTTTTTTTTTTTTTCCTATTTTTTTTATGCTTGTACTTTTTGGCATCCCAGTCTTCTTTGCCTGGATAAGGGCCTTTTTGTAATGGGATTTAGGATCCCTTTTGGATGTAATACTGAATGAATGAACGGGCATTCCCTCACTTCTGCCAAGAAGATTCTGAACACTTGTGATTTTTCCTTACTGCTTTTGAGTTTTTGAATGCATGCCTGGAATTTTTTTGTTCTTGTTTATCACTGGAAAGCTATGATGGCCGCAATTTAAGCGCTGTCACTTTCACCCCAAGCATACGGATCAAGTTTTAGTATAATGGACCATTTGGTCAAGTATCGTATCCACAGGGATTGGTTGAGATTACTATCAAGTACCGCGATTGTCATAACCCGACTTTATCTAGGCGACAAAAATGGATTTAATTAATTACTAATACTAAAATACTAATTTAACTATACTAATACTATATTGAGATAATTTTGAGAGAATAGGTTATCTAGGGATTAGTTTCGTTTACGAATACGTGTTCGATCTCGTTTTAGTTTATATTAATAGTGTTCGACTAATATGACAATCTCAGTTTTGTAAATTCTTCCGCTACCTCTCCCGAGTGTAAGACGGGGGAATATGCGACTTCGTGTCAACGAAAAAGTCCCCTTCAACGTCTTAACGACCCTAGGCCGCGTGAGTCTCGCCCCAACGTCATCGATTGCACACTATCCAACTCCTTCTCGGGTTGTTGAATCGTCGTTTTGTGTTTACCCTATCGACAATCTCAGTTCTAAATCTCCCCCGTCACTTCTCTTGAGTGTAAGACAAGGGAATACGTGACTTCGCGTCAACGCCGAAGATCCCCTCAACGTCTTAACGACTCTAGGTCACGTGAGTCTTACCCTAACGTCATCGATTGTCCACAATCCAACTCCCGACCGGGATGTTGGATCGTGGTATTCGTTTATTCTAGTTTGAATACAGGATTTGTCAAACCTCGTATTCTCATAACATCATTCTCATAACATGATAAACAAACAATATGACGCACACAATCAAAATAACGAAGAACATCCGCAAACAAAACATAAACTCAATTAAATAACGTATTCATAAATTATATTAATAATTCATAAACAACCTATGTTTAGCCAATGACCATAACCATGTATACAATATAAAATGACGTAAACATGCTCAACAACCACCAAAATGAAGAAAATAAAGAGAAAAAACGAGCGACTTAGCCTATATCTGAAGAATTGGCGCTAGAACCGTCGAACGATCACTTTCCTCTTTATATTCCACCTCGGGTTGAGAGCACTCCCTTAAAAATCTCTCAAACTCACCCTAAAATATAGCCTAAGGGGTTGAGGAGGGGGGGTGATTCCACCGGAAGAGAGGAGGAGATGAAGGGTTTAAATAGGCAACAAAATATCTAATAAATATCTAAACTATGCAGAGCTGACCGCCTAGGTGGTGGGTATGTCGGTTTAAAGTTCACCGCGGCGGTGGAGAAGGCGCTGGAATTGGAAAACATTTTGCTGTTTCACCGCCTAGGCGGTGAGCTCTTAGCAAGAATGGGGTCTTCTCTGCATTTTCACCGCCTAGGCGGTGGGCTGCTGTTTTCATAATCTTGCTTCCTTACTTGTTTTTCCACCATTCTCCGACCGTTTTTGGTCCGAATTGATCGTTTGCGCTCCGATTTCATACATTTTCACCCATACACCTATTTTAATACAAAAAGAATAAAAACATATTAAAACGTATTAAAAACGTAATAAACATACTAAAAAACTAACAATTTTAGTTTGAAAATAGATAGGTAGATTACACCTATCAAGTTACTTCCTTAAAAGTAGCAAGAATGGTCCCTCTTCTCGGTGGCGGAGTTTTGTTCCCATCCTTATCTTGGAATCACCGAGATGGGGAGATGCCTGAACTTAAGAAAGGGTCAGGACATGGAGTTGGGTTCTTGCTTGAGGAGTTGCTTTAACTTATCACGGAGAAGGACCTGAGCCCCTGCTCTGTCAGGTTTGAAGACTTAGGATATTTATGGATCTTTCTTTGACCATCGTGTCCCCTTCTCAGTTTTTCTTGAAGACTTGGGGCATTTTTAGCTATGATGCTTGCTTTCTGCCATTTGTTTATCCAATTAGATGTTCGTGTGACTTTTTTCCTTATCTCGGCAATGTTATGCTCTAGGCTGACAACCCACAACACTTATACAATTTTTGTGATTTTTTCTTGAAAAAATTCAAGTCTCTTTGCCATTTGGTTTTATGCCTCTTCTTGGAAAAGTGACCGAGAAGAAGTCATGTTTCCTTTACCGGATATAAATGCTGAGGGTGCTTCTCCTTCTTTGGAATTATTTTTTCATGCTGTTATAACCACCATATCCTTAGCCTCCGTTCCCCCTAGCCTAGCATCCGAGCAGAGCTCGGGTGGTAGGGTTAAAATCCCAGGAGTGGTACTTGTATGGAATTTGGCCCTCACGTTCCCCAGGGGGCGATTTCAGGTCAACCCCTTGTGGCCGGTCACAGGTGGGTTCTCCTTAGTGGGGCTCATCCGTGAGCCTTTTCAGGTTATCGCAAATTACCCTTCCATGGGCATCATCCATTTGCATCGCCTGAGATTAGCTCAATTGTCAGGGGTAAGATGCTTACCTGTGGGTCCTCAGACCTGATCAGTGCAACGCCATCGGAAGATGATAACTATCAAACCCCGAACCAACACTACCAACCTATGAAGAGGGTCTGGTTACACCCCTAACGCAGTGCGTCGATATGAGTTCCTTTATGGAGATTACCCCTAACGCTGGGCATTGGGATACTGTTTAGCTTTAACAAAGAGCTGGGGGATCTTCCTCTGAGATGGGATGAAGGGTTGTTTATCCTAACATACATGTATTGTGAAAATTTGTGGGGACGGTTGCTAGTCCCAATCCGAGATAGGATGGGGGCTGCACTTCACCACCACCAACAAAATTTGGAGAATAGAGTAGTGGTTGAACAAAACATTTCTTCCTTTAATAAGTAGGTTCTTTACAAGCTTTGAAAAATGAAAAGGTTTACAAATCCACCAGAGCTGTCTTTTCGAGGTAGTAGCATTTCAAATGTTCTGCATTCCAAGGGTGCCTTAAGGGAACACTCTTTTCGGTTTCTAATTCATAGATGCCAAGACGGGCAATATGAGTAACACGATATGGCCCTTTCCAGGATGGGTTGAGTTTGCCTATGGTTGTATCCTTGGTAGCCAGGGTTACTTTTCAGAGAACAAGGTCTCCAACGTTGAATGACCGAGGGCGGACCCTTCTATTATAGTACCTGACAACCGTTTGTTGATACCCTGCTTATCGAACACGGGCATGCTTTCTTTTTTCTTCAAGGAAGTCAAGGTTAAGGGCCAAAGAGGCATCACTTTCATCTTGGCTAAAGATCATTGTTGTTTGGGAAGAGGGCATACCGATCTCAGTAGGAATTACTGCCTCTGACCCGAAAGTCACTGCAAAAGGTGTTTCCCCCGTGGGGGTTCTTGCTGTAGTGTGGTATTCCCAAAGAATAGGGCATACGTCTTCAACCCATATTTCTTTTGATTTATCAAGTTTGGTCTTGAGTCCGTGGAGAATGGTACGGTTAGTTACTTCCACTTGTCCGTTGGCTTAGGGGTGCCCTAGAGATGTGAAGTGAGTTTGAATCCCCAGCCCGGCACAAAATTCCACAAAGAGAACATTGTTGAATTGTTTCCCGTTGTCGGAGACGATGGCCTTAGGTATGCCGAAGCGACACACAATACTTTACCATACGAAATCTTTGATCATTTCCTTGGTGATTCGTGCAAATGGCTTAGCTTCTACCCATTTTGTGAAATAGTCAATGGTGACAATGAGGAACTTTCTCTTCCCGGTCCCTTGGGAGAATGGACCAAGAAAGTCAATACCCTATTGGGTGAAGGGCCAATGACTCGTCATAGGGATGAGAACTGTTGGAGGTTGTTTGGGATGAGAGGCAAATCTCTGAAATTTATTGCACTTTTTTGACAAACTCTATGAAGTCTTTTTGCATGTCCGTCCAGAAGTATTCGTGGTGAGTGAGCTTGTGAACCATGGACCTTCCTCCTGAGTGATTGCCATACATCCCTTCGTGGACTTCCTTCATCACGTAGTCAAACTCTTCTAGTCTTAGGTAATGGGAGTATAGGCTAGAGAAAGATCTCCGATAAAGCACTCCATCGATGATGGTGTGCCTAGATTCTTCACACCGCATTCGCCTAACCTCTGCTTGGTCAGAGAGGAGTGTTCTGTTCAAGAGGTATTTCTTTATTAGATCCATCCAAGTCGGTGTATTAGAGAGAGCGCATATGGTGGTCACTTGGTCAGAAAGTGTTGTGGTTGTTTACTCTAAATATTCTACGGGAACGTTTCGTTTCAGGGTGAATTCCACAACAGAGGCCAGGTTGGCCAAAGCGTCGGCGGGTCGATTCTCTTCTCAAGGGATTTGGTGTACTTGGATTTTTTTGAAATTTTCCATAAGTGCCTTTGCCCTCCCGAGGTAGGGGGTTATACTTGGATCCTTGGTTGTGTATTCATCGTTGACTTGATTTAGAACGAGTTGTGAGTTACTAAAAACTGACCGGCTTTTGACGTTGAATTTTCTTGCTAATCTGAGTCCGGCGAAAAAGGCTTCATACTCCACTTCATTGTTGGTAGCTCTAAATCCTAACCGGCGTGCATATTCAATTTCTTCTCGATCTGGGGCTAACAGGACCATTCCGACCCCATAACCCCCCATATCGGATGAATCATATGTGAATAACTACCACTTGTCCAAACCAAGATCGTCACTTATTCCAAGATGGGTAGGCATTTCCTCCAGGACTGGCGCCTCTGCCTGGCTAAGGTGGGCCTCTAACCGGGCAGGGTCATGATCTTCTGGGAAATTCATTTTGACGATGAAGTCGGCCAGGACCTGCCATTTGATGGCTGTCCTAGGCCGATATTCAATGTGGGGTACTCAGAAACAATATACATGAACAATTCTTCACCGTTTTTAGGGGTACTTAGCAGCATCTCCGAGGAAAGGTATGTTTTAATCTCCTGGAAGGCAGCCTCACATTCTGCTGTCCACTCAAAGGCCTTATTGCCCCGCAAAACTTTGAAGAAGGAAAGCCACTTTTCTGAGGATCGTGAAATAAATCGGTTCAGGGCGGCTAACCTTCCTGTGAGCATTTGAATTTCCTTTTTCGTTCTATGACACTGATTTGATCAGGGTTAGCATCAATGCCTCTCTAGGACACCATGTAGCTCAAGAATTTTCCCGCTGAAACTCCAAAGATACATTTGGTGAGGTTCAACTTCATGAGATGAATTCGAAGCTTATTAAAGCAATTTTGGATATGGCCGAGATGGTCGCATGCTTTGGTGCTTTTTACGAGCATGTCGTCGATGTAAACTTCCATCGTTGAACCAATCTCTTCCTTGAAAATTCTGTTGACGAGCCTTTGGTAGATAGCTCTGGCATTACGAAGATCGATAGGCATTACCTTGTAATAGTAGGTGCCTTTGTCCGCCATGAACGAGGTCTTTCCCTTGTCGGGAGAAAACATGGGAATTTGATTATACCCAACATAAGTATCGAGAAAACTCAAGAGTTCATTTCCCGCCGTAGCATCTATGACTAAGTCTATTCTCGTGAAAGAGAAGAAATCTTTAGGGCACGCCTTATTAAGGTCCTTGAAGTCCACACAAAGATGCCATTTGTTTTTGACTTTTGGTGCGAGGACAACATTGGAGAGCCAATTGAGAAATTCCACCTTTTCCACCACGACAAATTTCATTAACTTATTCATTTCTTGCTCAATGAGCTTTTGACGTTCTAGGTGAAATTTTCTTCTTTTTTGCCTCAAAGGGAGATGGTGAAGGTTAGCATGGAGTCGGTGCATAGCGACACTTGGATCGATCCTAGGAAGTTCATTATGGGACTAAGCGAACACATCGTAATTCCTAACAGGAGATCAATTAATTCTTCTTGCTGTGCTGGGCTGAGCTTGGCACCATTTTGGACGGTCCTCCTCTCAATGGTAGGATGGATAGGTACTTTTATCAGGCCTTCATGAGGACGTGGGCGTGGTTCCTCATCTCGGGGGTCGTCAATTGGCACAGTTCTGGGATAGGATAAGGCCATGAGTTCAACTTCGCCGTTCTCGGTCCCGGCCATTAATTGTTATTTCTTCTTCTCGAGTGCCCTTTTGGCATAAGACCTAGAGGATTCTTGATCTCTCTTCACCTCCCCCACCCCTCTTTCTATAGGGAATTTCATTGATTTATGGTAGGGGAAATTTCTTGATTTTCATTTCGGCGCGATCAGTCATATTTTAGCCTCCGAGCTTGTTTATCCACTGTAACTTCGACTCGCTTTGGTTCGATCTCATCGTTTTCGCTCCAGTTTTCTATCATTTTACCCCCCACATCTGATTTAATAAAAAAAGATAAAAATTAATTAAAACATAATAAAAATAACTATAAACGTACTTGAAAACTAACAAATTCGGATTGGAAATACGTAGGTAATTTACACCTATCAATCAGCGTGGGAGCACGTAAGGCAATGGCTAGGTTGTTCTCCTAATGGTGGTGTCGAATTTGGTGTTTAGTGGTTGAGCGGTGATCAAACGTACCGGAGTTAGCAATGACATTGATTCAGGAAGGAAAACAAATTGCGGAATTTTAGGAAAAATAGTGCCAGAAAAAAATTGGTTCTCATATTAGATTTATTGAGAGGTAGAATATTGAGATAAAATATGAGACAATGATGTGTATATATATATATATATATATATATATATATATATATATATAAAGTGCAATATACATAGATGTATAGAGGGTCTATACATAGAGAACGTCTACGGGTTACCCGTGGACCTAGGATTTAATCTAGTAGACCAATGCCCTCATACATACATGTATTAACACCCTATTCTGATAAATTTTTGAATAACTTGTAGAGTCATTTCATTTTGTAATTTGTATAAATTTCAGGCTCAAATTTAAATCATATAACTTTATAATACTGAAATTGTAATATTATTGTGTGAGAACTAAATAATAACAAAAAATAATTACTTTTTTTTTTAAAATAATAATAATGACTAAAATGAGTGAGATCTATTTAATACTCAAATATAAAATACGACGTAAAATTAATTAATTTTATTTTGAAAATAAAAAATGTGACAGAAATCCTTTATTTATTTTAGAAACATTATTTTTTTCAGATAAATTTTGAATTGACATTAGGGTAGCTGAGAAAAGTGAAAAAAATAAAAAAAACTTTTACAAACCAACTACGTGTAGACACACCATGAATTGAATGGATAATAATAAACAAATGGCGATTTTCAATCCCAATCCAACAAACCAAACACGTATGCATCACCCGTACTTCACTCAAAGAAGAGTTCGGTAAGAGCTATCCAGTGAACTCCAATCACCCACGTAATATTACAATTACTCTCTTTATGAAGGCACTTATCCTCTACTATTGGTATTCGTAAAACAACCCTACCTTGCTTGCACTCTAGCCCAGCGTCCCCATCTATTATTAAAAATATTTTAACGGTTTATATATAAATTTAAAATATATGTTTGAAATAAAATTTATATAACCTCGCAATTCAGTAATTTTAATTTTCTCTGGGCTACTCAATGATTTAAATAAAGAGGTGAAATATTTTGAGAAAAAAAATCATACTTCCACTTAATTGTATTTTATATAAGTATTTTATTAACTAATTTTTAATTATGGACTATTTTGTTACACTCATAAATTTAAAAATCAATAGAGTGTTTTTAAACACGAGAAATCTCTCTAGTAAATTATACATTGACACAATCACGTTATATCATATATTGATGTCACATGATGGAATATTAATATTAGGATTAATTACATCGGTGTTAGTGTCATTCTCATTTTTTGATATTTTAATTTTTAGTCAAATTTTTTAAATTTTGAAATATCGTTTCGATTTTGTCCTTGCAAGTAATATCTATTTAATTAAAAAATCAAATCGATATTGCTTTGAAGGAAGAAATTGAAATATTGGATAAATTAGAACATCAAGGACGAAAATTATATTAGTTTCAAAATTTAGGTATTATTGGTGTAATTCATCCTTAAAATTGTTTGATGAGAATTAACGTGAGAATATAAATAACTTTTAAAATTGTCTGATTTTTAGATATCAACAGTTGAAAGATATGGTATTAATGACTATCTTGGTTGCTTTTAAGTGTTTTTATTAGTTTAAGTAAAATTAATCGAACAATTAAATTAATCCAACTCTCATCGATCATAATTTTTTTGTAAAGACCACATCATTTTAATTTATAATATAAAATTAATTTTTAATTAAATCGTGCCATTAAGCGGTAATAAAATATTAAGGTAAACTTTGAGGGCATAAAGTGTCATTTGCAAATAAATGTACAACAAAGTCGAAGCTTGTAGTAGAAAATAGAAGAAGTCGCCGTTGCAGAAGATATAAACCCAGTTAGTTGCATGAAAGATGAAACTCACTATATTAAGGCAATGCGAGTTGTAACCTATACAACAAACACCCTCTAAAAGGGGAGAGAGAGCCTACGAATAGAGAGAGAGAAGATGGAGGTGGAGAGAGTGCAAGCCATCGCCACGTTGTCCAAATGCAAAGACACAATCCCGTCGGAATACATCCGATCAGAAACCGAACAGCCGGCGACGACCACCCTCCAGGGCGTCGTCCTGGAAGTCCCCGTCATAGATCTGAGCAACCCCGACGAAGAGAAAGCCGCCGCAGAAATCGGGGACGCTAGCCGGGAATGGGGGATATTCCAGGTGGTGAACCACGGGATCTCCGGCGAACTGATAACGGAGCTGCAGAAGGTGGGAAGAGAGTTCTTCGAGAAGGTGCCGCAAGAGGAGAAAGAGGTAATAGCGAAGACGGAAGGGGGTGATAGCGTAGAAGGGTACGGAACGAAGTTGCAGAAGGAAGTGGAGGGGAAGAAAGGTTGGGTGGATCATTTGTTCCACAAGATATGGCCTCCTTCTGCTATTGATTACCATTTTTGGCCCAAGAATCCTCCTTCTTACAGGTTTTTTATAATTTACTTGCATGTATTTGTCTTGTTATTTTAATATTAATTATTTGTAAAGAATATTTGGATTATATTTTTAAAATGTGAATTGCATAGAGATAGAAGTGTTTTTACATCAAGAGGCCCTGTTCCCACCATCAGATTCACCCTTTCCCAAAAGAGAAATGAATATGCAGATCCGTAACTCTCTTCGGGAAAGAAAAGATCATGTCATCCGAATCATTTTCATATTTTTTTTTTTTTATAGATATTTACCTTTTTTTTCTTCAAAAATAAAAATAAAAAAACATAATTATTATCTTCATCGTCATATTTCAAGCAATTATATTATTGTACTTTAATTTTTTATATTATAAATAATTTTATTTTTTATTTTCAAAATTAAATTAAATAATTTTTAATAATATTGTCTAAACTTTAAAAAAAAATTAATTTTATCCCTAAGACTAACACTATGTTTTGTTTTTTTGACACAAATTGACAGGTGTCTTTTTTTTCTTTCTCAAATTTAGTTCTTGTATTTTTTCAAAAATTCTATTTGAGCTTCTCTGTTCAACTTTCAACCTAAACGCTTTTTATAAAGTGTGATATTAGTTTTAGAGGTGATATAAAAAAAATGACTTAATTATTGAAAGTATAAGGGCGAATTGGATAAAGATGAAGTAGTATTTAAAGTTTGGTATGACATCACGTTCGTCCTTAATTTTATTTTTAATTTTACCAATCAATCTCCTGAAGACTAGGAGATGTGACCAATTTTGAGAGGAATACGTGTTAGTTTTGGGAATAAAATTGGAACAATTTCAGAATTATAGGGAGTGGATTTGAAAATCGAAACATAAAAATGATTAATTGATTGTGAGTATTGACAGGGAAATAAATGAGGAGTATGCAAAGAGGATGAAAGTGGTGGCAGACAAATTGTTCAAGTGCTTGTCGTTGGGGCTTGGTCTTGAAGGGGGTGTGTTGAAGGAAGCAGTGGGTGGGGATGACCTGATTTACCTCTTGAAAATAAACTATTACCCACCATGTCCTCGGCCTGACCTGGCACTGGGGGTGGTGGCCCACACTGACATGTCAGCCATCACCATTCTTGTGCCAAATGAAGTGCAGGGACTTCAAGTCTTCAAGGATGATCATTGGTTTGATGTTAAGTACATCCCTAATGCCCTCATCGTCCACATTGGTGACCAAATTGAGGTAAATACTATTTCCCTTCTTTTCCACATTTAAACTAACTTTTTTTAAAAATAAATATAGCAAAGCATTTCGACCAAGCTATGCACTTTTTAAATTATTTTTGTAGAATATCTGAAGTTCCATAACCATATAAATTTATCTCCTCTGCAACAGTCACTTTTTTCGTTATTACGTAAAGGAACGGTTTAGAACAATTTTTGAACTATAAAAAAATTAAAATGTAAAAGACTAAATTGACATTACTCTAAACTTTAGGGTGCCAAAAGGTGTAATTTATCCAAAGAAACATGAAGAGAGGAGGTCCCATGAGTCGTGGGTCAAATGGAAAATCTTTGCATTGGCAGAAAATACTAATTTTAAATTTCTCATACATTGTTATAAATAATTTTGCATATACTAATTAGTATTTTTTGCTTTAGGTTGTACTAATTACTTGGCTAATTAAATCTCTAATACATTATTTTGTGGACTCTATTTTTTGCATATTATTTGTGAATTTAATATAATTTTTATCGAGACCCACTGTGGACACCCAATAAAATATTTTCCGCTTATGAAATTGACATTTGATAGATATTGTGTTAGTTTATCTAAATTGATAGTTATTATTATAAAATAGTCTCTTTTTAATAAATATTTTAAAATGAAAACAACGCTTGTTTTGTGTTTTAGAAAATACTTTTTATAATTAAAAGTAAAATATATATTTTTATTTTTTATTTCTTTTGATTGATTGAGTAAATATTATTCACTTAAAATTTCTCAATTCTCTAAGAATTATTTTGAATTAAAAGATCGTTAATACTAAAGTATCATCTTCGTGCTAGCAAATACAATTTTTTTTTTTTTTTTTTTTTTAAAGTAAATTATATTTTTTTCAATTAACTATTATTATTTTTAAAATATTTACCATACGATGCCTAATTTTACAATACTTTTTCTACGGACCAATTTTTATTTGATTTTTTTGGTTTTCTTTGAAAGATATTGAGCAACGGAAAGTATAAGGGTGTCTACCACAGAAGCATAGTGAATAAAGATATGACTAGAATGTCGTGGCCTGTGTTTTTGGAACCCCCACCGGAGCATGAAATCAGACCACTACCACAGCTAGCCAACGATTCGAATCCAGCCAAGTACAAGACCAAAAAGTACAAGGATTATGTCTATTGTAAGCTCAACAAGCTTCCTCAGTGAAGAAAGATGAGTTTAATTAGGTAGCGTTTGAATAATAAAGAATTAATTTATCCCAGAGTTTCAATTCTATACCATTACAACCAAACATTACCCTATTATGATAAGTCAAATGAGTTCTTTGTTTTCACTTTGTTTTGTGTTGGGAATATGAATAACTGTTACTCTTTTATGCATTATATATATCTAAGGATTTTACTCTTTAGATCAAATTTCATATTCTTTCTCCTAAATAAATTATTATGGAAATAAGGTTATTATTTAGACCACTAACAAAACGTAATTATTTTTCATTCATTTCATGAATATGAATAGACATGTTTACCCCTTATATATGGGGGTAAGGAGAAACTCTAATTACACATTCATTTGAGAAAATTCGACCGCAGCCATTCTTTGTCTCTCTCCCGTTATCATCCGACGACGACGCATCACTGCCGTTGGTCTCCTTCGATATCCAGCTCCACTCTCTCTCTCTCTCTCTCTCTCCCCTCCCAACCTTTCGTTGCGTTGGCACTGATTTATCTCTACTCCAAAACCCAGCTCCCGATCGACGCATCGCCGAGACTGGAACCCCTGTCACGCATTGACATTGCCATTGCCATCTGCATCTCTGTCGACGTTGACATCGCAGTCGCTCGCCGTTGTCTTCGCCTCGCCATAGCCACTCAATTGCTATCACCATCGATCCGTCACTGTCACGCATCGCGGAGACTAAAACCCCTCTCGCCATCGCGTTGACGATCTAGATCCGGCGTTCTCGACATCGCGTTGACGGTCTAGATCCAGATCTAGATCCGGCATTCTCTCCATCGCCATCTCCATCGATGTCGCCATCGCAGTCGCTTGCCGTTGCTGTTGCCACATCATCAGTACTCCGATCTAGAGCCGCGCTGGTCTAGATCTAGATCTAGATCTGGATTTTTTCAAATTGGGGTGAAATTCCATTCGCCTAATTTAGGGATGAATGTTCATTTGCAAATTACATTAATGGCCTCAAATCCTTAACTTTTTATTTTTCGGTGTAATTTCATCAGGTTTGAAAATAACTGCAAAGGAATAAAAGTTTAGTGGCATTCAATCCTAGTGTTAATTTATGGTAGAGAAAAGACGAGTAGTCATTCTTATAATGTCACCTCTAATCAAAGTGTTAATTTATGGTATGGATGGACTATATTTACTAAATATTTTTTCAAAAAAGTGTTGCCCATCTTCTAAACCCTTTTTTCCAAACATTTTAGTTAATGATGTTATTTTTAGTATTGCTATTTGTATTCTTCAAATCAACTATTACATTCTTTTATCCTTTTTATGTTTATTTTTTAAAAACCATAACTTAATATTAATTCTTAAGATCTTAATATTAAACGATGGTTTTTAAATAAATAGAAAAAATATAATAATTTATTTTTAAAATGCGCGTAGTGCTGTCGCTATTTATATATATCACAAGAGATTCTTTTAGAAAAAAATTAAGATTTGCAACCTAATAGTTATTTAGTGTTTTTTTAGTGAAAAATTTAGGCCCCATTTGGTTAGTGTTCCCAACCCAACTCAACCCAAAAAATTTGGGATTGATTTTCGGGAACATGTTTGGCAACACAAAACTCAACCCAACCTAACCCAAAAAATGAGAATTGATTCTCAAAATTATAAGGAAATGAGAAATAAAAAAAACTTGTTTTTTTTTTTTTGTGTTAAAAAAATTCAACCCAACTTTAGGACACGCTGAGAATTTTTTAAATTGTTAGTGAGTCCCTTGTTCAACCTTTGGTAACCTCATTTCATTTGCACATTTTTGTTTTTCTTTTTTCCTTCAAAACCTCAGCTCGCTCTCTCTCCGATCGTTTTTCGTCAATCTCTCGATTTGTGTCTTTCTCGATTTCTCTCATCGATCGTCGTCTTCATCTACCATTGTCGTCTCCGTCTTCATCTTCATTTGCCATCATCGTCTTCGTCTTCTCGCATCCATCATGTTCGTTGTCGTCGTCTTGTAGCAGCGGTCGTCATTTGTAATCTCTCTCTCTTTGCTTAATCAAAATAAATAAAGAACAATTGTTGAGCAAACAATTCCAGAATTATGCGTTACCAAACGCAATTCTATTCTCAGCACAAAATAAAATTTTATCGTTATCAAACGTAATTCTGTTTCCAGAAAGAAACAGAATTATCAACTCAACTCAACCCAATCCATCGAGAAAAGTGGAAACACTAACCAAACGCCACCTTAGGGTTCAAAACTCCCTCCCCATTTGTACCCACAACAAAAATAGAATCTTTTATGAAAATAAATAAATAAAGGCTATGAAAAAATGTTCCTACTATGAAATTTACTCTCCAATTGCACCAACACCTAAATAACATATATATATATATATATATATATATATAATCTAACATGTAACTTTAATCCCATATGAAAACACTATTTTCTATCACGTATTAATATTTAATCCCATATGAAAACACTATTTTCTATCACGTATTAATATTTATTCTATTAAAAATTGAACTTGTGTCACGTGATGGCGTTTAGAAGCGAATCACCATTTGAAGCTCGATTCCGTTAAGTATTTGCCACTCATTTTCTCTTAATACTAGCTCGCTGCATGAGGGACTTTTCCCTGTTAAATAAGATCAATTTAAAACTGGTAAATATATATATATATATATATATATATATAAATCAATATTTACTAATACAGAATTTGAAACAATTCCTGGGAAGAGAATTGTTGACAGAACAAAAAATAGAAATCTAATAATAGATAAATATGCTAACTTCGTTTTAAGTACTCTCAAGCAATAAATTACTTTATAACTTTTGTTTTGCGTTTAAAAACACATTTAAAAATAAAGAAACAAAAGCACTAATTTTTTTTAATATTACTTTTTCGATTTTTATATTCTAAATAGGACTGATAATTTATATATATATTAACATGATCATTATCACGTCAGACAAGATAAACACAAAACGAAACGAGTCGTGTTTCGATTTTACCTGCTAACCCGATAATAACACAAAATGACATGATAATTTTGAATCGTGTTTTCGGTTAAACCTGACCCGATGATATGAATTGACAACCTTCATTTTAAGAGTGATAAACTAAGACCTCCAACCCTGGACAAAATTCTTTTGGTTACTATTGTTTTCAGTAAAAAGTACTTTTTTGTTCCATTAAGTATTTCGTTTATAAAAAGTACTTCAAAAGGGTTACAAGAGTGCTTAACCCTGATCAAGGGAGCCATTATGAAATGGCATAGACAGGATATAGGCCTTACTTACTCCCATCCCATATTTAATCTTCACCTTGTAGTTTCTATTCATAACCCTGGGTCCAAACAGGCACAGAATATATGAGAGTGCCAAAGGCAAATGAGATGAATATTGTAAGAATGGCATAAGCATATGCCCTCCATGGATGCTTGCTCTGTCTCATTGCATGGAACTCAGCAATGAAAGTAGAAACAGTACTCAAACAACCCAATAAACCGAACTGTATCCCGGTTGCTACAGTCTCGCAGTTCTTGCTTTTCACCTGTACAAAAAAAGAAACCTCATCAAGATGAGTTGTTACTGATCACATAAAATAAATGTTTGAAAAGTGGTTTCATTAACTACAGTGGCGTTTAGTCAATTTTTTTTTTACTCATTAAAAAAGAAGGAAAACAGGAACAAAAATGAAAAAATCAGTTCATGCTCCGATTCTAAAAATTTGTTCAAAATAACTGGGAACATAATAGAAATATATTTTTTCGGGTTCTTACCATATAGTCTTCTATTTTTTGTTTTTCAATTTTTTATCTTGTTTTAGATTTAACTGATTTGTTAATCCTTACTGATAGGAGGTTCCAACCTAAAACTATATGGTGTCAAGTAGAGTAACTCATTTTATATATAAACTACTTTCAAAAGTCTTACAAATTCAACATTCTAACACTAATCACTTATTTTTTAGTCCTTATTAATATTTTAGCTGATTTTAACTATGATACTAAATAAAAATTTAACATCTAAGATTAACTATATGGATTCAATCTAGTTGGTGTGAATCGAAAGACAAAAACTTTATTAAAATGATTAAAAAAAAGAGAAAAAAAATTATAAGTGAGTTGTTTCGAAGACAAATAATGATTCTCCCTTTTTTTTTTCCGCACGATTCGAGAACAAAAACAAAAAATAAAACAAAAAAAAAGTAAAAAAAATAAAATATAGGAGCACTAACCGAACACTCGGGGTGTTTATGGGCCCAAGGGCCCACCCAGTCCATCATCTATATTTTAGGGTTCGATGTTGCAATTTAAACCCATGGATAGGGTCAAGGCCCCAAAAATTAGGTCTGATTATTTTTTAAGGCCGGACTAGCACGTAGCCATTTATATTTAGGGCTAACCCGACCCATCCATCCAATTATTTAAAAAAATTATTATGCATAAAATAAATAAATTCTAAAATATAACACATACAAATGTAATACTTGTAATCTAGTGGTTATCCAATGCGCATCCAAGTTGGAGGTTTAGTGTTCAAGACTTCACTCTCACTTAAAATAGTTGTACAAATTATATTTTACTTAAAAAAATAATTATAGGGCTGGACTTGGGTTTTATGCATTTTACAATGGGCGGACTTGGGCAGGGGAATAAGGCTCGATGCCCAGGCCGAGGTCAGGTTCTACAAATTCTTGTAATTTATTACATTAGGCCCCGCCCAAACTCGGCCTAGCCTGGCCTATGAACACCCCTACCAAACACCACATTAATGTTTTGGAGACATAACATAGACAAAACAGAAAGTAAAGTAACGAAGAGTTTTTAAACATTTTAGGGGGAAAATGTCGACAATATCGTCTCTTTTGTCCAGTCGTGATTTAAATTTTGAAATAGCAAACTCATTTCGTTCATCGCCGATAGACCAATTTTTTTGTCTAATTTTATTTCTATATACTTCTATTCTACATGGAAACCAAAGCCTTCAACAAGTAGTCTGCATACCAAACTTGTGTATTCAAAAAACATTACTTTTAATTAGGCATTACCCATTTTGTTCCATTGTAGTATTAATAACCAATTAAATGTATAATGACAAATTAAAAAAAGATTCACTAATTCCTACACACCACTCATATCTTTCACCAACTTTCCTATATTTTATCTCATTTTTTTTATCCGATTCGATAAAATTAAGGGGAAAATGCGAAAAAACAGATGATATAACAAGGAAAATGAGAACTTACGGCTTTCTTGACCGTTGCAAGGGCAGCCATAACACAAGCTGCAGTAACATTGGCAATCAGAGTCCCGAAAGGAATCCATTTGAGCAAGTTGGATTTTCCTAATCCGCGTCCATTAAAACGGGCCAAGAACCACCTGATCCAAACACCAACGGGCCCAACAATGCATCCCAACCACAACTGAGGCGCGCTTCCGCCGCTTTCAAACTCCTTCGCCACCTGAGTTATGCTAAAGCCCCATAATACCCCTAGCATGAGCAGCATCACAAACATAACCGCCAAATGATGCTTTAATTTATCCACCTTCCATTTTCTTTTAGAGCTAGAGATGTCATGCTCTGAACCTGTAGATTTCCTCTTTAGAAGCCATTTGAAACCCTTCGCTGTCTCGATCCCAAAAATGATGGAATAGGCCACTAGAAACAAGCCTGTAAAAGACGCAAAATAATTTAAGTCCTAGTACAAGGAAATAGTATCTCACTTGACTCCACATAAAATTCTAGGTAGTGGTTGAATATTTTTTCGTGTACTATATCGCTTTATTGGGAATAATGTTGAAGTAATGAGACTTTTTAAAATTTGAATGCGCAGAGTTGAGAAACGGTTAAAAAGGTGAGAGATATTAAGACTTTCTTTCAGATAATAAAAGTCTAATATTTAAAATAGATGCTGTGACGGATTGAGAATCATGAAAATCGTTTTTCAAAATAATTTCGAGTTGCATTGTAAAAAGAAAAGTAGGTCATTTTTTCGTTTTCTTAAACAAAGAGTATGCACCCGGATCAGGAATTTTAAAATCTCTTAAACCAAATAAATTTTCACAATTTTCAATTTTAAATTTTTTTCGAAAACTCTTTACGAGTTGTAAACCAAACAGGATCTAAAGAAGCACGGATACTTAAATTACCTATGAGAATGCCGAGGACAGCAAAAACCCAGCGGCCTTCTACGCTGAGGTCAAGCATTTTCTGATTCCAACCACTGAAAGTTGTAAGGCTTCCCAAGTAGCCGGTTGTTAATCCAATGGCCAATATATCCGAAACTTCGCATATGTCTCCTTTGAAGACAACACCCAGCCACCCCATCAAGAACGAGCCGAGCTAAGAAAATGCAAATAAATTGCAAGCTCAGATATCTACCAAAACAGAATCAACAAAAATCATGAGAAGCAATTTGGAGAAATGGGGGAAGTCAATCTCGTGTGTTATTCTCTTACACTATGTTTGGATTCAGAGAAATTGGAAAAGCAGAGAAGAGAATTCATTAAAGGAGAATAATTTTCTTCCTGTTATGTTTGGATAATTTTCTTTCTAAAAAGACTTCTTCTCCATGTCTCCTCCTTAAAATTACCAAAAAAGATAAATGAAGATGAAGTACATATTTTTCTCTTGTCCTCCCCATTTCTCTCAGTCCAATACCAGCTTGTCTCTAAATCCAAACTTAGTGTAAAATAAGAAGAAAATGCGTCTCTTTCCTAAATTAACCACTAAAGCCTATAAACCATTTCCTCAAAACAACCTACTTCATTCAAATCGGTTAAGGAAGACAATGCCTGCAAATTGTTTTATACAAAAGCTCTAATACGCCCTTGAACAGCACAATATTTATAAATTGGGTAAAATTCTTGCGCGTGTGGGGAGGGAGAGAGAGACCATATTGGAAGGAAGATCAAGGTACATATAACTATTGTCACTGGTGGCTGCAACAACTCCAGGGCCAAACAGTTTCTGCAGTAAATACCTTGTTAACACCTGAAAAAATGTCACATTAAAGCTCATTTGCTTGCATACGATTGTAAGTATTAAAGAAGGTCGAAACCAGATTCAATAGTGCAAAATTGTTATAGCAAATTACCCCCAGAATTCCAAACACGGCGAGGTGTATTAGGCATGATATGTACTCCAGCAACCAATGCAACTCCTCCTTTTGTTCCTGGATACAAGAAGATGTAATACACAAGTCACTTAGGCCCTGTTTGGTTAGTATTTCCGTTTCCTGATTCTTGTTCATGGCACCGTTTTTTTTTTAATAAAAAAATTAATTGACGAAAAATTACATCTATTTAAAAGCAAAAGCAAAAAATCACAACTGTGATTAATAACGTGTATCTGATATTTTAGCTTTATATGTACAAAGGATCTCATAATCCAAAAGAACTTTGGTTAGAGCTGAGAAAATGTGGGTTTAAAGGTACTAATGTAAAAAAATTATTTTATTTTCTCGAGTTTAATAAGTACTTTTTAAAAGGGTAAAATGAATGCTACTTTTTATTTCTAAGGCATTCTTTGATAATTTTTATTTTAAGTACTTTAAAAAAGCAAGAGTAAAAATACTTTTCCAAAAAATAAAAAACAAAAATTATTTATTTTTTTAGTTCAATTTTTATATTTTGATAGATCGATGGACTAGGACCACTCTACCTATATTTTTTCAACTCTCTACAAATTGATTTTGGATTATGAGACACTTTTGTGATTTTAAGCAGTGGCAGAGCGACATTGGGCTTGGGGAACTCAAGCCCCCCTTAACTTTTGAAAAAAATTATTTTTACCCTAATATTTTTATAAAAAATTTAATTAAAAATCCTTAAAATTTTATAACCTCACGTCCATGATTTATATAAATATAAATATCTAATAAACATCTAAAAAAACCTTTTTAGCCCCTAAATTATTTTTCTAAATCCACTGTTGAGTTCAAGTATAAATTTCTTCTCGATTCCGAGACCCTTTTGTTATTTGGTTTAATTGACTTTTGATAATAAAAAGTACTTAAAAAAAGTTACGGAACCATGCCCAAGTAATTTTTTAATTAAAAAAAAAAAAAGTTAAAAACTGGGGGCTTAGAAAAATGAAACTCATTGATATGAAATGGATTTAAGTACTCACAGTTTCTCCATCTTTGGCTGGTAAAATCGGATCGGTAGAAAGAGGAGACATAATTTCCAAAGGCGAAGGCGTGACGGGGGAGATTGTATGCGAAAAATTGGGATCACGACGAGCCCAGAATCCATACGATTCTAATAGACAATTTTCTGGAATGGGAATAACACCCCCACCACCGTTTTCTGCCACATGATCATTGTACCTATTGCTATGAAGTGCTCGATCCCCAATATCTCCGGACTCAGAAACAGACTCACTTTCTTCATCGTCATCGTCGTTGTCGATCCGACGGTTAAAACTAGCTGATAAATTTAAAGAGCGTCGTCTTGAAGAAGAATTTCTGCTATTTGTCCGACCAAAAGATCCACTCCGTCTAGTTTCAATACCATCCATATTATCTTTGTTTAGGAGCTACTGAAAATTTATGCCTGTTGCAATGATAAATATATATAGCATATAGCATATAGGAAATGAATCAAAGATGGGGTGATTCTAAATACCAATCCACATGAGGTCATTCACTGTAATACAACAACAATACACGTTTTGGTCAACTGCTCCACATTTTTTTTTTTTTTGAAAAGCTGACAAAAAACATATGCAAAGTGACGTAATATTTTAAAATTTAATAAAGAGTGTTTTGTAGCATGCAATTATAAATAAATAGAATTTTATATGCATTTTTTTAACTAATTTTGATATTGATTTTTACTTTTCATAAAACTAAATTAATACTAAAAACACCCTGTCTTATTATTAAAAAATCCTCTATGTATAAAAGTTATCACAGAATCCATATCGAAAATTATATTAATAAAATGACCGTTGCACCCTTACTTTTTAATGAATTAAATAAAAAAATAAACAAAAAGATCACATTCCAGGAAAATTACACTTTTGGCCCCTAAAGAATGGGGTAGGTGTCTATGTGGACCCTAAAATTTGTCAAATTGCATATTTGATCCCTGAGGTTTCATATTTGTTTCGATCTCATAAAATTAAAAATGTTGTAAATGATTTTGGATGAAAATTTTGTTCTACTCAATAGGCATTGTAATAGAGATTTTTTTTTTTATTTTTTTAATTTTATCACTCCACAAAACCTATTTTTTTCCAACAAAGAATGAAAGAGAAGGTTAAATTGTTGATACGAGAAAACGTTTTAGTTTTAGTAGAGTGACAAAATCACAAAAATATTCCATTAGAAGACCACGCACTAAGAACAAGTCATTTTTTGTCCAAAATCATTAACAATGTTTTCAATTTTGCATAATTGAATCAAATGTGAAACTTAAGAGATCAAATGTGCAATTTGATAAACCTCAAAGTTCACATAGACACTCACCCCATACTTGCTCCCTCTCACTAATCACTACCAAACCGTTAATCGAACGGCAACCAAAAACTTCCATTGAATTTTTAAAATAGAATTTCGAAAAAGGGAACTGGGATTTTCAAATTCCTTTAAAAACGTGTTTTTTTTTTCTTCTTTCTAAATCCATCCAAAGAGGGATTTTACTTCTCCATGGCCATGACCCATCTCCTTCCTCCAGCTTCGGCTGTTGGTGCCACTGCCGGTTCCTCTTTCTCCCCACTCTTTAGTTTCACTCCCTTTCTCTCTCTTATCCTAAAACCCTTGCCCCCCATGTCCTCTCTATAATAAAATATAAAAATATGATGATATAATTTAAGTTAATTTATTCCTAATTAAAGAAGAGCCTGTACAAAAATACACAACATAGGAGCACTAACAGCACAAGTGGAAATCATGTTCCAATATCAAAAAATTTAGTCACCCGATAATGTTTCCCTTAAAAGTAATTTTTTAAAAGAAAAAAAGCTAAATTGACAATTTTGATTTAAAAATAAAAGGATAAAATTACAAGTATATTTAATAATATAAATATAATATTTTAGTATTGTCCTTATAAAAACTATGTAAATCCTAAGAAAAAGTAATAATAGTAGATGATTGAGAAATCCTAAGAAAAAGTAATAATAGTAGATGATTGAGAAAAAGTGAACAAAAAGGTTCCTTTATAAAAATCGAAGAAGTAAAAAGCCATCTTTTGCTTTTCGAAAAATATCCTAAAAAATTATATTTTCAAATTTTTATTTTTATTTTTTTAAATCAAATATTTTTAATTAAAAGTAAAAAGTACCTAAAAAAGATACCAAATGATATTGTAAGCCCTAATATGACAAATCAACCAAATAATCCTCTCACAGAACGTAAAAATATTCAAATAAATCTATTTTGTAAATCAAGGCATATTTTACATTTGAGATTAAAAGATTTCAAAAGATATTTTTAATTGTAAGATTGATCTGAGGATTGTAATCATAGAACTCTCCACAAATGAACAACAATCGATTTATATCTAACGGTTCAAATCAAACAACATTTTAAATCACTATAATTTTATATCATATAATATCTCTAATAAACTAACAATTTATCTTAAAATATATCACACAAATCTATATAATAAAATAAATTAGGACATAAAAAATTTTGGAGCGCCAAAAAAATTCACTCTCACTTCTAAGATGGTTAAATTAAATTTTATATTTTTTAATTAATTGATTATTTTTTATACACAAAAAAATTAGATAATTAATATACTACTTTTACGCACGAAAAATATGCAGTAAATAAATAAAAGAAAAAATATATATTGAGACAATTTTTGTTAACAGAAATACGGAAGTTATCACTTGGATGTCCAATTCAAATCATATCCACATATTGAAAATAAAATATTTAGCCCATTGCTAAAGTTTATTTTATTTTTCACCAAATCCTAATTCGTTTTTGGCAAAGGAATTTATCATGTGTTTGGCAACACTGTGAAAAGAACAGCAATCAAAAGAACATTAGGGTTAATCAAAGCATCATTCAGTAAATTAAAAGTTGGATCAATAATTAAATCAAGTGGGCTCCACATTTAGAGATCATGAGTAACTTTTTCATGAAAGACCATGTAAATTTGTGAAATGGGGATTTTATCATCAACACGTTGTCCTTTTTTATTATTATTATTATCATTTGGATCGATTTACACACAACTCGACTAATATGTTCGACGACTAATTATTTTTTTGAACGATCTTCAAATGTACTTCTCCACATTGATCTGATGTATTTAAAATTTAATTTTTAAAATAAACTCGAGAAGAGTAAAATAATTTTTTTTTTTTTATCAATCGGACTAACACTTCTCCCATCATTACCACAATTGTCTAATCGACAACTACTCTAAAGACAAAGCTAACCTCGTTCTTCCGCACTATAAAGATATGTCTTCCACTGTTACAGCAACATGAGCATAGACCACTTGCCAATCCAATCAGGTTATTGTAATAAAGAAAGTAGACACTAGCAGACAAATTACCCACCGCAAATAATAGGAAAATTACTACCAGACAAAGGGACCCCCCAAATGACACAACTTTCTTATTAAAAAAAATGCAAAGAGGATTTCAGTAAAAATAAATTGTCAAATCATTACTAGGTGATTGAGACTATTAGAACGATTAATCAATTCATGAAACTGAAAACTGTGGATTCAAACAAATAGATAAAAAAAAAAAAAAATTCAAATCGCCGAGACGAAAACGAACGTAAATGACGGGTTTTAGAGAGTCGAGACAGAGAGAAAATACCACGAAAACAAATCCGAAGGTCGGAGAAGGAGAATCAAGTCGAAACGAAACGCATTCAGAAGTCTCGTTTAAACCTCGATAGCGCCCCAGATTGAGAAGCGATGCTCATCGAGATGGAAACCAAGGGTGGTGAATAAACTAAACGGATGGATGGTGGATGTGAAACCCCCGTTGAAGCCTATAATGCCTTCCCCAAATATAGTCAAGCGAGGAAGATGTGGCGGCAGATTGTGGGTTGTAAAGTTAGACTTTGGTTTTCCAAGACGGCTTTCGCCTAAATAGCAAGGAAAATTATATTTTTGGCCCTTACAGTATGGGTTGGTGTCTATGTGAACCCTTAATTATTTTCAAATTGCATATTTAATCATTGAAATTTTATATATGTTTCCATGCTGCAAATTCAAAATGTTGTCAATGATTACCCTTGACTCCTTTACTAGGTAGGAACCAAACTCTTACAATTCAAGATTTTTTTACAGGCACAAAATCAACCATTATAATTTACTATTTTCACGAGTCAATGATGAACTCTATCTTTTTACCAAGTTAAAGATAAACCTGATTCTCTCTTATTTATTCTTTTCACATAGAATGATGAACATTTACAAATCACTCAAAAAACAATTCAATTGCATGATGAATCAAAATTTAATTCTTTTTAAGGGAAAAGAATCACCTAACTTTTTTGCAGAATAAAGATCAAATTCTAATATTTTTCATAGGAGAAAAATCGAAACTTAGAAACCTAACTACCCTGATTAGACACCATTCCAAACGTATCTAATTCACTCAAATTCACAAATATAAAAAAAAAATATGAGTTTCTTTCCACAAGAAGTTTCTACCATCTCAATACGATTATACTCAATTAATATCCCGAAAAATTATTACGTGATAGATAGAGTATGAGATAATTCAAATCTGATTAATAAATAAAGTGGGTAGCCCGAATTTAATATATAATCAGATAATCAAACAAAAATTGCTTAAAACGATTTTCAAGTTTTTAAGTTTAAAACAATTTTTCTAACAATCTGATACCAAACAATTCAAGATATAAAACTTCAAAGAAAATTAATAAAACTTGGAAAGATCTCACCAAGAAAACATCGAAAGTAATGACAATATAGTAAGTAGAACTCAAATCGGTAAAGTCAATCAACAAACCCTTTAGGTCAAGTGGTCAATAACTTATAACAAATCTCTAGTAAAAATTTCAGTATAAATCTTATTCTTATAAAAACTCAAACTAATTGTTCTTGATGTCTTAAACACAATCCAACAGATCCCTTTAAATAGACCTAAAACTAAACTTCCAACGATTAATTTTCAAATTATATCAATAGAAGACACATATGGACCCCATATATCATATAGATTTATAACGACGATAATTGACCAATAATATAACTTTTAAAGCTTTTAATTTAGTCCCAAAAATGATTTGATATTAGTTAATGAAAGTATATGTCACATCCCGTCCCGGACACCCGTCATCTCGAGACTGGCGTGACTACAACAGGACATCTCTAAGATTCACAAATAAACTAATGAAATAAACTATACACACATTTAATAATACAAACATCTATTATAGGGGACACGCCCGTCTCGAAATTTAAAAAACTAAAAATATTTATCCATGAACCTTTTATATGTTCGCCTTTGACAGCTTCTATCGATCGCCTATATGACTCCATCACATAGCTCTACCTAGTGCTAGTAGGGGAACTGATTCCTAACTGTTGTACCTGCGAGTGTACTGCCTTCTTAGTAAAATATTTTTAAAATATTAATACGTTCTAAATATTTCCACAATTTAGTATGGATCAAGCACAAGTATATAAGCAATGAAAATAAGCGATATAGATAAGCTCCATCCAAATCCATCTAATATAAATTCATATCAATCATCAAAATAAATAATATCAAATCAACCAATATACGTAAAACACCACATCTCACTCACCCACTTCCAATACACACACACTGGCCAGCCCTAGTGATCGTTTTAACCTTACGATCGGGAGTTTGCAACGGTACCGTACCATCCGTAGGATATGCCTTCCTACGAACACCCATCACTCCGCCGAAGCGGATAATCACTGCGCAGTATAAACGTCTAACATCACTCTGCCGAAGCAGATAAACATCACTCCGCCGAAGCGGATCACATCACTCTGGCGAAGCAGATAAATATCATAGCATTGCCAAATTAATAACGTTATCATCAATTCACAAACCAATATTATCGTCTAATCAATGTCGGCAAATCTCAACCACCCCTCTCTATTTCCAAAACTGATTTTTAATCCAAAATCATATATTTCTTTTACTTTAAAAAAATGTCTGATTTTTTTTACCAAAACCATTTTTCCACCCTCTTTTTAAACTACTGAATCCAATGAAAATAATTCCTAATTTCCTTTCGAAAACTATTGTAATCTCCCGAAAATCCATTTTTACTCACTCATTCTAAATCCTGCTTGATCCATATCGTTTTATAAATTCATACAGTTAAAATAATCACATGTTTCATCATGTATATTCATAGAAAATAGTTTGGTAAGAAGACAGTACACTCACCTGATTATCCGCTTCCGAAGACTTTAGCCACCTATTCTCTACCGGTACCCCGATGCCTGCGAACCTAATAGTGACGGGGCCTAAATTAATATTGTTATGTATAAAATAATACCCAATCATGAAATGCGAGCCCTAATTTCCATGATATTTTATTCCCCATATTTCATTATGAAATATTGCTATTCAACTAATGTTGTTCTGCTACCGTTTATTATATCAGATTTATTTATGTGAATGGTCCCACTACTTCCTATCACTATTTCAATTTAAACAATTAAATACATATATTAAAGAAGTTCAAAGTTCTACCTTTCCCGGATTTTCCAATGGCCGTGAAATTGGATTTTTTTATTTATGCTGAGGTGGTTCGTGCAAATTTCCCTTCTTTTTTTTTTTTCCCTTTTTTTTTTTCTCTTCTTCTTCCCTTTTTTCCTTTTCTGTTTTGCGTTACCGTTTCCTGCGTTTCTCCGTCACACTGCCGACAACAAGATCCCGCCGTCGAACACGCCTCGCCGTCCCACCAACCGGATACATGCACCGCAGGACAATCGAACCCATACACCACCACGTCCACCCCCCCATGCACACCCACACGGCACACACAGTAACACACACACACGCTACTTTCTCTCTCTAAATCTACCGCCGGCGACCTCTAACAACACACTTCGAAACACACACACACAATAGACCTACTCACCCGAAGAAGCACGACGCCACCGCCATTGACAATAGGGCAACGGCTAGCCCTCTTCTTCTCTCCACTCCGGCGACGATCAAGACACGCACACCACCACCACCGGTTAGAATACCCACTCACACCACAACGGTCAGCAACCACCACCCGCACAGCCGACCAACACCCAGCAATGATCACCTGTCGACGGACAGCCCATACCGTCGATCCATACTTTTCTCTCTCTCTACCAACTCCGGCGACCCACCCGTGGCCGGAGCAACGTACCCACGTACTCGTATCAATTGGACATGCACACGCACACCTTGAACACCCTTACACACAGACCCACATCCCTTGTCGTCGATCACCCTCCGTCGACCGACGACACCATCGATCCTCTGCCTCTCTTCCCCTGCTCTGTTTTTTTTTTCCCTCTTTATGGTTTTCGTCAATTTGTACAGTGCCTTTACCTATATATATGCATGAAAGAAGTGGTGTGAGCTCGATCCTTGCCCTGCCACGTCCGTCCCGTTTCTCTGATCGTGTGTAGGAAATGATCTCAGCCTCCGATCATGTTTAGGAATGATCCACTGCACATGCGTGTCTGTGTATGTATATATTAATCTTTTTTTTTTTTTTTTTCTAATTACATTATCCATCCCTTAATTTTATTTAGGTTCTTAGTTAGGCCCAAACTCTAATTTTAATCTTTTGCCAATCTCAAATTGACCCCTAAAGGTTTAATTTTGGATTTTAAATAATCCAATTCCACCCCGAATTTTCCCCGACTCTAGAATGAAATTATTAATGACGTACTTGCTAAGTCGGGGTCCTACAGTATAGAAAAAAATTATATTTAAGTATAAAGACTAAATTGTAAGGTCAAATAAAATCCCATAAATTTCTTCTATATCTTTGACTCCAAATATTCTCCACAAAAATAGCAATATCTAAATTCAAAATTCGCAAGTTTAATAATATGTATTTTAAAGATATCTTATAATGGTTACTTTTCAAATAATAAGTCATTAAATGACACCCCCAAGACCCTATATATCATATATGTTCAAAATAAATATTTTTCATTTAAAAAATTCATGGGAAATCTATTTTGGTTCTTAAAACATTTTTAAATCGAAATCCATCAAAATAGAAAGTATTAAGACACTTTAATTAAAAGAATATTTAATTAAATGAACCAAGTTAAATGGGATTATATAATAAGTCATGCATATTTGAATTACACTCAAATCTCCCAAATCCCTCTCTTGGAATCATAAAAAATAGATAGTTTTTTTTTTTTTTTTTTTTTTTTTTTTTTTTTTTTTTTTACCAAGAGATCAAATTAGTTAATTTGTTGACTGAACATGTTGGTTGACCAGATCCTGTTCCCAGTCGACCACCCAGTATCAAGGCTTAATGTAGCCATTGGTTTTAAACCCTGTTGTTCTACCGACCTGATCAGCGGCATCCCAAATTTCTTTCTTTCATCCACTGACTCATTTGGTTGACTGACCCTTCTCATTTACTTGACCGATTGGATCAGTGTGATCACTTCCTTACCCATTTCAGCTACTGTTTTAAAAAGTTGACCAATTGTTTTTCTCAGTTGACCAATTGGATCTGTAGGACTCCATTTTAACTCCCAAAACTCACTGTTTTAATAAGTCGACCAATTGTTTTTCTCGGTTGACCGAATTGATTCGAAAACACAATATTTTATACTTTAAAATGCATTTTTCAGTTAGGTCAATTATAAAAATCATTTCATATAAAGAGTACACAAAATATCTTATTTTAGGATCTTAATAATAAGAATATATCAGCTACACCAAGAGATCTGTTGCATGTTCCAGTCGGTCCAATAACAAGGGCAATGACTAAACGATTCAAAGAGGTACTTAATGGGCTAATTCAAGAGATTTGGACTGAGTTTACTATGGTGAAGCCTAAATTAGGCCCAAAAGACAACCCAAGCCTAATCTATCTCATTAAGTCAAGCGAATGGGATTAGCTGTGAGCTTGAATGGGCCTAGAGATGAGAGCCACGAATTGTCAGCACATTTATTTTATTAATTAGTCTTTTAATTTTATTTTAGTTCATTTATTGGTTGATTTATAAGGAATTAATGCCAAATAGTCTTTTATTTTTTAAACTAAGAGTAGTTAGGAAATGTGTTTCTTTCTTTGACTTTGTCTTCCACATTGTTAGGAATTATCTTAGATACGTGGCAACTAATTTTGTTAGAGTTATCTAGGGATCTTTTGGCTGTCTATATAAGAGGCATTGTAGCCTTGAGAAACATAACTTTGATATTTATTAATATAATTGACTGGATTTTTCTCTTTAAGTTCTTTAAAGAACTTTTCTGAACTTATAAAGATTTCTTGTGGCGTTCAACCTATATCTTTGATTCGTGATTCTTTATAATCAATGGGTTAAGATCGTTTTTTATACCTTTGGTTTGCGTTTCTTTCATAAATATTGGGTCAAGGTAATCTATCCAAACTTTCATATTTTATTTCGTTATAAATCTGAGTTTAGTTCGATCATTCGCGAAGAACCCCTAATTTGGTTCTAGATCTCACTAATCTTTGGTGAGGTTCGTATCGTTTGGTATCAGAGCAAGGTTCTAAATCAGGTTTCATATATCCTTTTCCTTTTCATTTGTTGAAATTTGTTCATTCCTAATTTTCTTTCTTGATCAAATTATATCTTCAAAACTGGTTTAAAAAAGTAATGTGTTTTTTTTTTTCGTTCTAATCAAATCCAGTTAGATTTTGATAAAAAAATGTGGTGCATCTTCACCACTAGTCAAATCTCATATTTTGTTAAGTTGCTGATTAAAAAAAAAAAAAAAACTAAAAAAAAAGAACATAAATAGAATTAAAAAAAAAATCCAGTAATTATATTGAGATTTAAATACTTCTTGTAGAGTTGGGATTGTCACGAGAAATTTCTGATTAAGGTTGGTTAAGTTCAATAAAGAACTAAAAGAGCGAAGTAAATAGTGAAAGAAGGCAAGAGACTGTGAGTTCATAAGAGGGTAAAAGACGAATTTGAGTGAAACACGAGTATGAGTGCCATCAATATTGAGGGAAACACGTGAGGGAGTGTTTGTGAGGTTTACTAACTTTGTATTTTAGGTTATTAAACATATCTCAAGAAACAAACAAGGGCTTGTCTGATGAATCACTGGAAATGATGGATGTTATAGACGTTAAACTTTTCTACAAGGCCTTGGAGAGAAAGTTTGAATGGTTGATGTCACACCCCACCCCGGACACCCGTTATCACAAGGCTGGTGTGTCGACAACATGATGCCACCTGACTAACTAAATGACCATAGAAACAATAAGAGACAAAATAATTCCTCTATACAACATATACATGACTTTATACTGCAGAGATACACCCGTTCCAATTACATAAGAACAATAGAAGAAATTTCATGAACCTCTCTCTAAGTTCACCTTTGCCTCATTGTTTCAAAATTTGCCTTCATAGGACTCCATTGCATGACTTGCATAACTATATCTAGCACCAGTAGAGGATTGACCGACTCCTAACTATTTCACCTGCGAGTGTATTGCCAGTAAAAATATTTTACAATAATAATAATTCATTTTTACTAACTCACCCCAAAAAAACCTGTTTGATTCATATCATTTATAAAATTGTACAATCTGAAATAAACACATTTTTTCATTATTATATATAAAAATAGTTTTGGCAAGAAGACAGTACACTCACCTGAATATCCGTTTTCGAAAGTTCCACCAATTCTCTGCTACTGATCCTTTGGAAATCGGGAACCTATTCGTGATAGGGCCTAAATTAATATTTTATGTAAAAATAACCTAACAATTAAATACAAGCCCTAATTTTCGTAATTTCCTATTCCCCGCATTTTATATTACTATTCAACGAGTATTGTTTCGTTACAGTTTACGATATCGAATTCATTCATGCGAATGGTCTCAATATTTATTATCATCATTTGACATTTCGGTGCTAGAAATTAATTTCACAATCACCCACGAGATAATTTAAACACAATTAAATGCATATATTAAAAGTGATAGGAATTTTACCTCTTTCGACTTTTCCGTCGGTCACAAAATTGGATTTTGAATTTTTGTTGGGTTGATTTGTGGAATTTCCCCATTTTTTTTTCTTTTTCTTTTTTTATTCCCGCTTCTTCTTCAGTTTCTGGTCTATGTCCGATTCACCGACCCTCTCTCTCTCTTCCGCCGGCCTGCACCGCCAGCTACGACCACTCTTTTTTCTTCTTCTATTTTTCGTTTGTGTTCCTGGTTCAGCCGCTGACACTACCACCGGCCCTTACTATTGGTGGCCCACCTCTCTCTCCTTTCTCTATTTCTGTTTCTGTTTCATCTCAGCCGAGCAGCGCCGACACAACACACACACACGATCGCCTACTTAAACTGAACGGAACACACACCCACAACCCATCAATGATAATGGCGAACGGTAACTTCCTGAACCACAACGATCGACCACTCCTCCGACCAATCTCTCTCTCTCTACACTCCATTCCAGCGACGACGGCAACCATACCCACCACTGAAACAAACACACACAAAACCAAACCCACTTACTGTCTCTCTCTAACTCACCGTCGGTGATCAAAACCCATTCCACCGGATCACCGAACAACACATACAAAATCATCGATGAACCACAACACACACAATCTACCCACGACAAAACCAATGAATGGCATACACGCACACAAACACGTTCAGAACACACACAGAGAGAGCAAAATGGGGACCCCAAGTATCAGACACACATACCTACTCACTGAACGGACGGCGACAAATGGCCGAACCCACACACAAACTATTGGAAAAAATGATAAAACAATTTTGTCTGTCCCAAGACATTTTATCAAACCAAAATAAAATAGAAATAATACAACGGATTTTAGCGTGGAAAACCCTCTTCAACTGAAGGTAAAAACCACGGGACCCGTAGACCACTTAAATCTTCCACACTATAACAAGTAATGAGATTACAAACCTCACACTTGGTGGATCACTCAAACAATACACAAAAATATTATCTTCAATTTGTGGGTAAAACTTCACAAATTGGCTCTCACAATGTCTTCCCACAAATTGGGTTTCTCTCTCTTTCTCTCTGTGATTTCGTTCTGCAGAGAATTGATTTTTCTATTTGGCTCACCTCCTTTATTTATAGAGGAGGATTTGATTAATTTGGTAGTCTGAACACATGCCAAATTGAGCATCGACTTCGGCTGCCGACTCCATTTTGTCCAAGTTTGGTAAGCTGTTTCTTTTTCTTCATTTTTCATTGGATTATCTTCTTTTCTTTTCTTTTGTTGCTTTTGTCTCCTTCTTTTTTTCTTCAACAATTCCCTTTGGCCTCAAATGGGTAGGTGAAAGGTAGGCCACCTTGTTGAAAAATCACCCCCAAATGGGAGTAATTTACCCAACAAATCTCCCCCTCACGACCAATTTGGGGTTGAAGCAGAGCCTGCAACTTCTTTGCAAACTTTGAGTTTTTCTCTAGGTAGAGATTTCGTTATCATGTCGGCTCCGTTATCATTGGTGTGGATTTTTTCAAGCTGCAGCAACTTGTTTTCTAACACATTACGAATCCAGTGATATCTCACGTCAATGTGTTTAGACTTAGAGTGAAAAATTGGGTTCTTGCTGAGGTGAATAGCACTCTGACTATCGCTGTGGAGTGCATACTTCTCTTGATTCTGATCCAACTCCTGTAGAAACTTCTTCATCCACAGGATTTTCTTACATCCTTCTGTGATTGCGATGTATTCTGTTTCTGTGGTGGATAAGGCAACACACTTTTGTAATCGTGATTACCACGAAACAGCTCCTCCTGCAAATGTTATCAAGTATCCGGATATGGATTTTCTCGAATCCATATAGCCATCCATATCTGCATCTGTATGTCCTTCTAATACATGCTTACCATTGTCGAAACATAAACAATGACTGGATGTCCCCCTGAGATACCTGAGTACCTATTTGATTGCTTCCCAATGTTCCTTTCCAGGATTTGAAAGGAAACGGCTCACTACACTGACTGCATGAGCGATGTCTGGTTTGGTACAAACCATGGCATACATCAAACTGCCAACCGCCGATGCATAAGACACCCTATCCATTTCTGATTTTTCGTCCTTACTTGAAGGACATTGTTTCGCATTAAGCTTGAAGTGACTTGCAAGTGGAGAACTAACAACTTTGGCTTTACTCATGTTGAATCTTTTAAGAACCTTTTCAACATAGCGTTCTTGAGATAGCCAAATTCTGTGATTCTGCCTGTTACGGGTAATCGTCATGCCAAGAATCTGTTTTTCTGCTCCTAAGTCTTTCATTGCAAAGGATTTGCTCAACTCTTTCTTCAACTTGTTAATTTTGGCGCTGTCATGGCCAACAATTAACATGTCATCAACATAGAGTAGAATAATGATAAAGTCACCATCAAAAAATTTCTTGATGAAGACGCAGTGATCCGCCGTTATTTGGTTGTACTAATTTTTCTCCATAAACGAGTCAAACTTTTTGTACCACTTCTTTGATGCCTGTTTCAGACCATACAAGCTTTTCTTCAGTCTGCACACTTGTTTCTCTTTTTCTTTGACTAGGAAACCTTCGGGCTGCTCCATGTAGATTTCCTCATCAAGATCTCCATGTAAAAATGCAGTTTTTACATCAAGTTGTTCAACCTCCAGATTAAGACTGGCTGCAAGGCCAAGAACAACTCGGATGAAAACATTTTCACCACGGGTGAAAATATTTCTTCAAAATCAATACCTTTTTTCTGTCCGAATCCTTTCACAACCAATCTTGCTTTGTAGCGTGGTTGTGAGCTATGTTCTTCATTTTTGATCCTGTACACCCACTTGTTCTTGAGAGTTTTTCTACCATATGGTAGTTTTACCAAATCAAATGTGTGGTTCTCATGTAAGGATTTTATCTCTTCTTACATAACTTTTAACCACTCACCCTTATGTTGATCTGCAACAACTTCTTCATACCTCTCAGGTTCTCCCCCTTTAGTAAGCATCATATACTCAAGAGAAGAATATCTGCGACTTGATTGTCGCTCTCAGGTAGATCTTCTCAGTTCTTGTTGGACTTGTTCCGGAATCGATTCTGGTTCCGAACTGCTAGCGGTGGAGTTGCATCATTAGGATCTGGTACCGCTCCCTCATCACCAGAATTTGTTGGTGAAGAGCTAAGTCTGAGATCTACTGGAAATTCATCTGGTTGTGACTTTTTTGGTTTCTCAAAGTCTCTAGCTATTTGATCTTCAAGAAATACCATGTCTTTACTTCTAACGATCCTTTTGCTGACAAGATCACAGAGTCTGTAGACGAACTCTTCATGGGTATATCCTACAAAGATGCATTTCTTTGCCTTTCCATTCAGCTTGGACCTCTCATATTTTGGAATGTGAACAAGCGCTCTGCAGCCAAACACTTTTAGGTATTTGTACGAAATGTCTTTCCCCGTCCAGACTCTTTCTGGTATATCATAGTTCAGTGGAACTGATGGATAAAGGTTGATTAAATCAACTGCTGTCCTCATTGCCTCTCCCCAAAAGGAGTTTGGTAGCTTTGCATCTGAGAGCATACATTTGACTTTTTTCCAAATGGTTCTGTTCATTCTCTCTGCAATACCGTTGTGTTGAGGTGTCTTTGGTACTGACTTTTCAAGCATGATGTCGAATTTCCTGCAGTACTCGTCGAATGGTCCATGGTATTCGCCTCCGTTGTCTACACGTACACACTTCAAATATCTGCTAGTTTTCCTCTCAACTTTTACATGAAATTGCCTGAAAATTTCTACTACTTGATCTTTGGTTTTCAAGGTAAAGGCCTACACTTTTCTAGAGTGGTTGTCAATAATTTTGTTGGTCCTAGGACATTTTTCCAAACCAAAATAGAACATAAATAACATAACGAATTTTAGCGTGAAAAACCCTCCTCAACTGAAGGTAAAATCCACGGGACCCGTAGGCCGCTTAAATCTTCCACTATAACAAATAATGGGATTACAAAACTCACACTTGGTGGATCACTCAAACAATACACAAAAATATTGTCTTCAATTTGTGGGTAAAACTTCACAAATTGGCTCTCACAATATCTTCCCACATATGGGGTTTCTCTCTCTTCCTCTTTGCGATTTCGTTCTGCAGAGGATTGATTTTTCTTTTTGGCTCACCTCCTCTATTTATAGAGGAGGATTTGATCAATTTGGCAGTCTGAACACATGCCAAATTGAGCACCGACTTCGGCTGCCGACTCCATTTTGTCCAAGTTTGGTAAGCTGTTTTTTTTTTTTTTTTTTTTTTTTTTTTTTTTTTTTTCTTCATTGGATTATCTTTTTCTCTTTTCTTTTGTTGCTTTTGTCTTCTTCCCTTTTTCTTCAACAATTCCCTTTGGCCTCAAATGGGTAGGTGGGAGGTAGGCCACCTTGTTGAAAAATTACCCCCAAATGGGAGTGATTTACCCAACACAAACCCACACCGAAACAAACGGAGGAATCACACACCCACTTACTGAAGACGACGACGATCACCCAAACACCCTCCGACGGATGAATGGCAAATGATTACATACACACATGTCGGAACTGTGACGAACCACCACTAGCGAACCATGACGACAAACCCACGCCGCTGGTGACACACCATGACGACAAACCCACGCCGCCTGCGACACACCACCGATCCTCTCTCTCCTCCTGTTCTCCTCTCTCTCTATTTCTAGATGCTTCTTCTGTTGGGTTGGGTATGTATGGTTGCATATACGTATATATGTGTATATATATATATTGAACAAGGGGAGCCCAAGTGGTTGGCTCCCCTCCTTTCATTTTTTTTCAATTAATAGCTTCTTGGAGAAGTTTGGGCTCAAATTACACTTAATCTCCCTCATTTTACTTAAGTCATAATTTAACCCAATTCCAATTTTACATGCGTTGAAAAAGACAATTTGACTCCTAAAAGTTTAAAATCAACCAATAAAAATCGCCAACTGCCCCGTTATTTTGAAATATTAGAAAAGAATACAACTAAAATTATTCGTATAATAAAAATAGGGGTGTCACAGTTGAACTCTCGATTTGATGAAGTACCTGAGCGACTAGACAAAGTTGAGTCTAGTTCACAAAGAGGGCAGCCACCTAGAGCTCCTAATATGCAACGAAGAGAGAAGAATCCGCCTAGGTATTTATATGAAGATGATTATAGGGATGACCTAGATGAAGAGGATCGCGTCTTTAATGCAAGCTTGGGCAGATTTGGGCTTGGATATCGGAATAGGGGAGATTGTTATGGGGAGAGGAATGATAACAACTTGGGAAGTATGAAGGTGAACATTCCATCTTTCCAAGGTAAAAACGATCCTGAAGCTTATTTGGAGTAGGAGAAGAAAATGGAGTTGGTGTTTGATTGTCACAACTACTTTGAGTTAAAGAAGGTGAAGTTAGCTTCCATAGAATTCATCGATTATGTTATTATATGTTGGGATCAACTTACCTTGGGTAGGAGGAGGAATGGTGAAAGACTTATCACAACATGGGAAGATATGAAAGCTACTATGAGAAAAAAGATTCATTCCAAGTCACTACTATAGAGACTTGTTCCAGAAATTGCAAAGTCTTACACAAGATTCTAAGAGTGTGAAATATTACTACAAAGAGATGGAGATAGCCATGATTCGAGCCAATGTGGAAGAGGACTGAGAAATAACTATGACTAGGTTTCTAATCGGGCTAAATCGTGACATTCCAAATGTGGTGGAGTTGCAGTATTATGTTGAGTTGAGTGACATGGTGTACATGACCATCAAAGTGGAGCAACAATTGAAACAAACGGGTTCCACACAAGTTGGGAAGAAATCGGGTTCTTCTTATTCTTGAAAACCAAATTGGAGTAAGAAGGATGAGAAGCCTAATGTTCAGCCTAAGGCTGAACCTTCCATAATTCACAATGTTGGAGAAACATTGAACCAAGGTAAAACCAATTCCCAATCTTCTAGAAATAGAGAAATTAAATGCTTTAAGTGTTTGGGAACATGTTATATTACATCTCAATGTCCAAACAAGAGAGTAATGATTATGAGGGATTATAGCGATATTGAGACTGAAGATTAGATGGATGATGATTTGATGCCACCTTTGGAAGATGCATGTGATGTTGAATACCCGGTTGATGGAGAGCTTCTGGTTGCAAGAAGAGCTCTTAGTACACAAGTAAAAAAAGATGAGACGATACAATGGGAGAACATATTTCATACTAGATTCCATGTCAATGATAAAGTATATAGCATGATTATTGATAGGGAGAGTTGTACAAATATGGCTAGCATTAGTTTAGTGAAGAAGTTGAATTTGCCAACTTTAAAACATCCTAGACCATACAAATTATAATGGTTGAATGATTGTGGAGAAATTAAATGAATAAGCAGGTGTTTGTATCATTCTGAATTAGAAGGTATAAAGATGAGGTCTTATGTGATGTAGTTCTAATGTATGCGGGATATATTCTGTTGGGAATACCATGATAATATAATTGGCAAGTAACTCATGATGGTTATACCAATTTTTGATCTTAAGATTTTGATGAACAATTAAGTGTTGATGTTTTGGTGGAACTAACGGTTTAATTGAGTGTTTTAGTTAATTAAGTTCTAGTGATAAAGATGCGATGACAAATTATGAATGGATGCTAAATGATGATGACAAAGATGATAAAGAATTAAGAGTTTGAAGAAATTAGGGAAAACAACTCAGGTGAATTTCAACTCTTAATATCCCAATTAGGAACACACACGACACAATTTTTTTTTATTTTTTATATGTGTTTTGATAAGTTGAAATTATTTGTTCCTTTATGTTATTGAAATGTAATATTTGGTGGAGCTAATTAAGAAAAGAAAATGGTTAAAGGGGCAAAAACTTAAATAAGAATGAGTTCAAAACGAGTGTAGAAAAGAGATACATCAAGCATAAGTCGACTGGTAGGTCGACCGGACAAAACATGTAAAACTCTTTGTATTTCTAAGTCAACAGATAGGTCGACCGGTGAAGAGAAATGAAATTATCTGAATCTCTAAGTAGACAGGTAGGTCGACCAGTGAAGATAAATTGAACTCTCTGAATCTCTAAGTCGACAGATAGGTCGACCGATGGATGCAACAACTTTGGCATGGTCACATCCTGAATCGAGCGGTCGACTGGTCGTTCGATTGAGGGCGCAGTTTCAAGATATTGAGGATTCCGAATTCATATCTAAAAGTAGCCGTTTTTTGTTGGAATTTGTGAGAGATTTTAGGTATTTTATAATATTTAAGATATACTTCATCTATTATTTAATTCCTATTGATTTGGTTCATTAAGTTTGATTATTTCTCAATTTGGTACATAAAATTGTTTCTATTCTATTTAATTGAAATTGAGAAATATTTGGAGGATTTAATTAAGAGATTTAAAAGCTATAATTAAATGAATTGAACCAAAATGAAGTAATGACATTAGGGGTCTAAGAGACCATTTAAGTATCATGATATATGAGAACTAGTTGTTAGAGAGCTGATTTAGTTCTCATATATATAGACCTGTATTTTTCATATATTATGAACAAATGAAAATTAAGATTAAGAGAGCTTAAAGAGTTGAGATCATATTAAGCTGTTATAAGATATATCATTCTAAGATTTTGTGAGAGCTATTCTAAGAGACGATCTTGAGAATTATTGGCTGTTAATCTTTGCTACTACTAGATCTGAAGTAACATCGCTCTATTTATTTTTTCTGTGGATTCTGGGTGATATCTTTTCAATTACTTTCTATTATGCATTGCTTGTTTAATTTTTGGAAATTGATCTTTAGAAATTGTTTATGATTTTTATTGAAGAAAATATTTTATAAACAATTTTTTGAATCTGATTACGTGCTCAATTATTTACTACCCATCTTTTGTTTAAAATTAGGTTTTCAATCTCACAATTTTCTATCATTAGATTTAGTATATTAATCGAGTTTTAATTTATCTGGAGTAGTAGAAGCTCCAAGTGAGATAATCTGCTTATTAATTTGTATTGGTGAGTGGTGTAACGGATTAAATATTGTTGGGGGTATTTAATCAAAGGGTAACTGATTTTCAATCTCTTCCTGTAAGGAAATTGAGGTAGTAATTCTTCTTAGATAGAATTGATTTTGAGTGAATTTTGTAAAGGTTCCATCCTTACTTGGAAAAATGATAGTTGGAGTGTTTTTGTGAGGTTTTGATTCTTGAGCCTAAGGTATAAAAGGATTTAGGTTGTGATTCTCCTTGTAATAGAATTAGGTTATTCTTGAGCCTGTAAAAAGTAGAGGTTATTCCTAAGTCTGTGATTTTTTTTTTGTAAAGGTTGATTCTGAACCTGCGAAAAGAATCATTATGAGGGTTTAGTTCCTACCTGTAAAGGAATCTTAAGTTTAGTGGGTGCGAATCTCCGTGGGACTCGTAGGACTAGATTAGCCAAGAGTAGTTTGGTGAACCAAGATATATCGGTGTGTACTGCATTACTTATTTCCTTGATTTTATCTTGTGTTATTTGGGTGTGCACCTAGAGCTTATTACATTTATCCGCTACTATAAAGATAATAATTAATTTTAATATGAGTGTAATAAGCTCTAAGTGTTATTGATTGAGATATGATTCATGTTCTTGAGCGTTAATGATTATTGTTGAAAAATGGAGCTGAAATTTTTATGAAATAAGTATGTATTATGAAGATAGTTTCATAAACTATCATTGAGAGATGTTTCATGTCTTAGTGCTTCGAAGATTATATTTTTCTCCCTAAAATGAATTAGTTTGTTTACACTTATATAGGGAGATTGCATATTAAGAATGGTGTTTTTAGTGTGGATTTTGACGAATTGAGTAGACTTGATATTTATCTATAATAATAATCAACATAGTGTTGATGTTTTGTGCCTAAAAGTTGATTTGTTAAAATGAGTTTTGATTTTTTAAAGTTGAATTTATAAGTTGATTGTGCTTTTAAAAGAGTTATATATATATATATATATATATATATATATATATATATATATATATATATATAAGATTTAATTATTTTAGGTTTACTCTTTCAAGTATATTATGTGTTTGCCTAAAGTAGAATTATTGGTTGTGTTCCCCCCTTCCTAAATTTTGTTTTTGAAGATGACGAAGGGGGAGAATTAGTTGATATTTTATTAAGGGGGAGTTTTAGTTAATGTTTTATTAAGAGGAGGTTTATTTTTAAATTTATGCTTTATTAATTATGTTTTATAATATCTTTATTATTATGCTTCAAAGAGTTATAAAACCTGTCCTTAGATTCAGGGGAAATGTGGTTATATTATTGTTTTGAAGAAAACATCAAAGCTAATTGTCATCATAAAAAAATGGGAGATTGTTGATCCTAAAATTTTGATGAACAATTAAGTGTTGATATTTTGGTGGAACTAACGGTTTAATTGAGTGTTTTAGTTAATTAAATTCCAGTGATAAAGATGCGATGACTAATTATGAATGGATGCTAAATGATGATGACAAAGATGATGACGAATTAAGAGTTTGAAGAAATTAGAGAAAACAACTCAAGTGAATTTCAACTCTTAATATCCCAATTAGTAACACAAACGACACAAATTTTTTTTATTGTTTATATATGTTTTGATAAGGTGAAATTATTTGCTCCTTTTTATTATTGAAAAGTAATATTTAGTGGCGTTAATTAAGAAAAGAAAATGGTTAAAGGGGCAAAAACGTAAATCAGAATGAGTTCAAAACGAGTGTAGAAAAGAGATCCAACAAGCATAAGTCGATTGTTAGGTCGATCGGACAAAACAAGTGAAAGTCTTTGTATCTCTAAGTCAACAGATAGGTTGATCGGTGAAGAGAAATGAAACTATCTGAATCTCTAAGTCGATAGGTAGGTCGACCGGTGAAGATAAATTGAACTCTCTGAATCTCTAAGTCGACAGATAGGTCGATCGATGGACGCAACAACTTTGGCTTGGCTACATTTTGAATCGACCGGTTGACTGGTTGGTCGATTGAGGGCGCAGTTTTAGGATATTAAGGATTCTGAATTCATATCCAAAAGTAGCCATTTTAAGTTGGGATTTGTGAGAGATTTTAGGAATTTTATAATATTTAAGATATGTTTCATCTATTATTTAATTCCTATTGATTTGATTTATTAAGTTTGATTGTTTCTCAATTTGGTATAGAATATTGTTTCTATTATATTTAATTGAGATTGCGAAATATTTGGGAGACTTAATTGAGAGATTTAAAAGCTATAATTAAATGAATTAAACCAAAATGAAGTCATAATGATATAAGGGGTCTAAGAGAGTATTTAAGTGTCATGATACATGGGAACTAGCCGTTCGAGAGCTGATTTATTTCTCATATATATAGACCTGCGTTTTTCATATATTATGAACAAGTGAAAATTAAGATTAAGAGAGATTAAAGAGTTGAGATCATATTGAGCTGTTATAAGATATATCATTTTGAGATTTTGTGAGAACTATTCTAAGAGACAATCTTGAGAATTATTGGCTATTAATCTTTGCTGCTACCGGATCTGAAGTAATATGGCTCTATTTATTTTTTCTGTGGATTCTGGATGAGATATTTTCAATTACTTTCTATTATGCATTGCTTGTTTAATTTTTGGAAATTGATCTTTAGAAATTGTTTTTGATTTTTATTGAAGAAAATATTTTATAAACAATTTCTTAAATCTGATTACGTTATCAATTATTTGCTACCCATCTTTTGTTTAAAATTAGATTTTCAATCTTACAAATTTTTATCACTAGATTTAGGATATTAATCGAGTTTTAATATATCTGGAGTGATAGAAGTTCCGAGTGAGATAATCTGCTTATCAATTTGTATTGGTGAGTAGTGTGACGGATTAAATACTGTTGGGAGTATTTAATCAAAGGGTAGCCGATTTTAGTCTCTTCCTATAAATAAATTGAGGTAGTAATTCTTCGTAGATAGAATTGATTTTGAGTGAATTTTGTAAATATTTCACCTTTACCTGAGAAAATGATAGTTGGAGTATTTTTGTGAGGTTTTGATTCTTGAATCTAAGGTATAAAAAGAATTAGGTTATGATTCTTCTTGTAGTAAAATTAGGTTATTCTTGTGCCTGTAAAAAGTAGAGGTTATTCCTAAGTCTGTGAAAATAAATTTGTAAAGGTTGATTCTGTACCTGCGAAAAGAATTATTGTGAGGGTTTGGATCCTACCTGTGAAGGAATCTTGAGTTTAGTGGGTGCGAATCTTCGTGGGGCTCGGAGAACTGGATTAGCCAAGAGTAGTTTGGTGAACCAGGATATATCAGTGTGTACTGCATTACTGATTTTCTTAATTTTATCTTGTGTTGTTTAGGTGTGCACCTAGAGCTTATTACACTTATCTGCTGCTATAAAGATAATAATTAATTTTAGGATAAAATTAATTATTTGATTTTTTAAGTGTTATTATTTCTCTGATAATTTTTTAATTACCTAATTCACATCCCCTCTTGGGTATTCCACTAGGCCAGGACCAATAAATACTCATTTGTACTTAATAAGAAGCCAATTACTCTTGTGCCAGTACTGCCAAGGCAAGTGTATGATGATTAAATGAGGTTAAAAAGAGAGAATGACAAGAAAAAGGAAAATGAGAGAAAAAAAGAAAGTGAGAGAAAGAAAATTAAGAAAGTGAGGGAAAAAAAGAAAGGAAACAAGTGAGTTTTTATGCAAGAGATAGTGAGATTAAAAAAACGCTATTTTCAAATCAATCTTTGATTGTAATTTTGTACAACGAGGTTTGTTTCACTACTAACGATCTTAACCCCTCTCTGCCTAGAGTTGTTGTTTTACTTTTACAAGATTTTTATGCCGTGTTTCCCGAAGAAGTGCCTAATGGTTTGCCACCAATAAGGGGAATTGAGTAATAAATTGATTTCATACCCAGAGCATCCATTCCGAATAGACCCGCATATAGGAGCAATCCTGAGAAAACAAAGGAGCTACGAAGGCAGATTAGTGAGCTTATGGAGAAAAGGTATGTACATGAAAGCATGAGTCCTTGTGCGGTTCCTGTATTGCTTGTACCTAAGAAAGATATTACGTGGAGAATGTGTGTGGATTATCGCGCCATCAACAGTATCAAGGTAAAGTACGACATACCATTCCTAGATTAGATGATATGCTTGATGAATTGTATGGTTCTTGTGTGTTTACTAAAATTGATCTTAAAAGTGGTTATCATCAAATTAGGATCAGGGAAGGTAATGAGTGAAAAATCGCATATAAAACAAAATATGGTTTATATGAATGGTTAATTATACCTTTTGGGTTAACCAGTGCACCTACTACGTTCATAAGATTAACTAACCATCTTTTGCGTGTTTTTATTGGAAAATTTGTGATTCTATACTTTGATGACATTTTAATTTACTGCAAAAACTTAGATGGACATGTTGAACATTTAAAATTTGTTTTAGATGTTTTGAGAAAAGAAAAGTTGTTTGCTAACTTCAAAAAGTGTATCTTTTGCACGAATAAACTTGTATTTCTTGATTTTGTTGTTAGTGCTAAGGGAATTGAGATAAATGAAGAAAATGTTAAGGCAATCAAGGAGTGGCCAAAACCTACAAGTGTGAGACAGGCGAGAAATTTCCATGGGTTGGCTAACTTTTATAGAAGGTTTATGAAAGATTTTAGTAGCTTAGCCGCACCTTTAACTGAAATTATCAAAAAGAATGTGAGTTTTAAGTGGGGTGATGAGCAAGAAAAGATATTTAATTTGATTAGGGAAAGATTGACTAATACACCTTTGCTTGCTTTACCTAAATTCATAAATTTTTTTGAGATTAAATGTGATACTTCAGGAATAGGTATTGGAGTTGTCCGAATGTAGGAAGGGCATCCCCTTGCCTACTTTAGTGAAAAAAACTAAGTGGGGTAGCTTTGAATTATCCTACATACGACAAAGAGATATATGCGTTGATTAGGGCATTGGAGACTTGACAACACTATCTTTGCGCAAAAGAATTTGTGATTCACATGGATCATGAATCTTTGAAACATTTGAAGGGTCAACAGAAGATGAACAAGCGACATGCCAAGTGGATAGAATTTATCAAAACGTTTCCTTATGTGATCAAGTATAAGCAAGGTAAGGAAAACATTGTGGCAGATGCATTATCTTGAAGGTATGCGTTACTTTCTACCTTAAATGCAAAATTGCTTGGTTTTGAATACATTAAGGAATTGTATGTTGATGATTCTGAGTTTGATAATGTATTAATGCATGTGAGAAAGTAGCATTTGGCAAGTTCTTTAGGCATAATGGGTTTTTGTTTAGAGAAAATAATTTGTGTGCGCCTAAATGTTCATTGCGTGACTTGCTTATTAGAGAAGCTCATTAGGGTGGTTTAATGGGGGCATTTTGACATATCTAAGACTTTAGATGTTTTGCATAAACATTTATTTTGGCCTCATATGAAACATGAAGTGTAAAGAATTTGTGAGAAGTGTATTGTTTGTAGGTAATCTAAGTCTACGGTTAAGTCTCATGGTTTGTATACTCCTTTGCCAATACCTAGTGAACCTTGGCTTGATATTTCTTTGAATTTTGTGTTAGGTTTACCTAGGTCAAAAAGAGGTCGCGATTCTATATATGTGGTTGTCGATAAGTTTTCTAAGATGACTCATTTTATTCCATGTCATAAAATCGATGATGCATCACATGTTGCTGATTTGTTCTTTAAGAAAATAATTAGGTTGCATGGAATGCCTAAGACTATTATTTCAGATAGATATGCTAAGTTCTTAAGTTATTTTTGGAAGACTTTGCGGGGTAAGCTTGGAACTAAACTTTTATTTTCTATTACTTGTCACCCATAAACTGATAGTCAAACTGAAGTAGTTAATATGACTTTATCTACTTTATTGCGTGCTATAATACAAAAGAATTTGAAAACATAGAAAGATTGTTTGCCACATGTAGAGTTTGCATATAATAGGAGTGTGTATTCAACAACTAAATTTTCACAGTTTGAAATTGTGTATGGTTTTAATCCATTGACTCCTTTACCTATGCATGAGCGCGTTAACTTAGATGAGAAAAATAAGGTTAATTTTGTTAAGCAGATCCACTAAGAGGGCTGACAAAACATTGAGAGGAGAACTGAGTAATATGTCAACCAAGCTAATGAGGGGCGCAAGAAGGTTGTATTTGAACCTAGTGATTGGGTTTGGTTGCATATGGGGAATGGACGGTTTCCCCAAACAAAGGCATTCTAAGCTACATCCAAAGGAAGATGACCATTTTCAAGTGATAGAACAGATTAATGACAATGCCTACAAGTTGGATCTTCAAGTTGAGTTTAATGTAAGTGCAACTTTTAATGTGACTTATTTATCTCCGTTTGATGTAAGTGAAGATTTGAGGACAAATCATTTTCAATAGGAAAGGAACGATGAGAATATATTAGCTGCACCAAGAGATCCGTTGCATATTCTAATTGGTCTAATAACAATGACAAGCGCTAAACGATTCAAAGAGGCACTTAATAAGATAATTCATGAGATTTGGATTGAGCTTACAATGATGATGCCTAAATTAGGCCTAAAAGACAACCAGGGCGTAATCCATCTCATCAACACAAGCGAATGGGATTAGCCGTGAACTTTAATGGACCTAGAGATGAGAGCCACAAATTTTTAGCCCATTTATTTTATTTATTAGTCTTTTAATTTTAATCTAGTTCATTTATTGGTTGATTTGTAAGACATTAATGCCAAGTAGTTTTTTCCTTTTTAAGCTAGGAGTAGTTAAGAAGTTTGTTTCTTTCTTTGACTTTATCTTACACATTGCTAGGAATTATCCTAGATATGTGGTAGTTTATTTTGATAGAGTTATCTAGAGATCTCTTGGCCGCCTATATAAGAGGCATTGTAGCCTTAAGAAACATAATTTTGATATTGATTAATATAATTGTGATGATTTTTCTCTTTAAGTTCTTTAGAGAACTTTTCTGAACTTATCAAGATTTTTTGTGGCGTTCAACCTCTATATATTTGATTTGTGATTCTTTATAATCATTGAGTCAAGATTGTTTCTTATACACTTGGTTCACATTTCCTTCTTAAACGTTGGGTCAAAGTAATCTATCCAAACTTTCGTATTTTTATTTTGTTATAAATCTGAGTTCAGTTCGATCATTCACGAAGAACCCCTAATTTGGTTCCGGGTCTCACTAATCCTTAGTCACTGCTTATTATGACACACATAGAATTAATTCATTTTAAGTGTCGTACGTGATTCTAATTCGGATTGCATTAAGAATATATAAGTAAAGAGTATTTTTCACCTATTTTTCTTTAGCGTCTTCAAAACTTTTCATATCTTCAATATGTCCATCTTGCACCATTTATATTTTCTTCAATGATTTATCTTCTTAATCAAATGCATGGAATCATAAATCTAAAAGATTTGATTTAACGATTAGTTCCACAAAAAATATCAATACTTATTTGCTCATCAAAATATTGGATTCAATACAAACCTACCACTTTTTCACACTTTTACACTTATATTTTTTCTTAGGTTTTGGAAGAACCTTTACAATCACTTAATTTTATTACCGGAAGAATCAAAACCTAGTTTTTTTCAAAGAAAAAGAATAACCTGAATTTTTTGCAAGACAAAGATCAAGCTCTAATATTTTTCACGGAAAAAAGATCAAAATCCTAGCTACCTTGACTAGACATCGTCCCAGACATGTCTAATCCGTTCAAACTCAAAAATACAAAAAAATTATAAGTCGTTTTCCCACAAGGGGCTTGTTCTACCTCAACACAAATATACTCAATTAATGGCCCGAATAATTATTATGTGATAGATACAATGTGAGGTAAATAAAACCTGATTAAATAATAAAGTAGATAGCACAAATTAAGCACGTAATCAAATAATCAAGCAAAAATCGTTTAAAAGATTTTCAATCTTTTAAGTTTAGAACGATTTTCTAAACAATCTTAAACCAAGTAATCAATATATATATATATATATATATATATATATATATATATATATATATATATATATATATATATATATATATATATACTTTAAAACATATTTCTCACTTAGGTCATTTATCAAAACCATTTCACATAAGGAGCACATAGAATATCTCATTTTAGGATGGGAAAAGTACGATTTAGACCCTCTAACTATTGATACATTTCTAGGTGGTCCCTCTAAATTTAAACGTTTCATTTTAAACCCTCTACGTATCATAATGTTTTAAATTCGTCCTTCCGTCAGAGATTCCGTTAAAACTAACAGAATCTCAGGGGCAAAATGGTCTTTTCACGTTTTTAAAATTTTTTAATCATTTTTAATTATTATTTTTTTTTTAATTTTTTTTTCTCTCTCTTCCTCCCCTTCCTCTCTCTCTCCCGCCACCTTCCTCTCCCTCCTTCCCTCTCCCCGCCACCTCCCTCTTACTCTTCCTCTCCTTCCCCTCTCTCCCTCCCACCCCACTCCACCCCACCCCCTGTTACGGGGGTGGGGTGGGGTGGGAGGGAGAGAGGAGAAGGGGAGGAAGAGGGAGAGGGAATGAGGGAGATGGAGGTGGTGGGAGAGAGGGAAAAAAAATTAATTAAAAATGATTAAAAAATTAAAAAAATGTGAAAATACCATTTTACCCCTGAGATTCTGTTAGTTTTAACGAAATCTCTGACGGAGGGACGAATTTGAAACGTTATAATACGTAGAGGGTTTAAAATGAACTGTTTAAATTTAGAGGGACCACTTAGAAATGTGTCAATAGTTAGAAGGTCTAAATCGTACTTTTTCCTTTTAGGATCTTACACTTATTACTTCTTATCAAGACATGCATAAGATTAATTCATTTTAAATGTCGTGCGTAATCCTAATTCAGGTTGCATTAAGAGTATATAAATAAAGAGTTGTTTTCACCTATTTTTTTTAGCATTTTCAAAACTCATCTTCATTATATCCATCTTGCACCTTTTATGTTTTCTTTAATGATTCTTCTTCTTAATCAAATACATGGAACTATAAATCCGAAACACTCAATAGAACCATTAGTTTCGGACCACAAAAAATATCAATACTTAATTTCTCATCGAAACCTTGGATTCAACAATGATATTAGAAAGACATAAGATCTTTATTTACCCAAAACTTCTATAAATTACAACCATTATGAATTTCGACATTACTTTCCTACAGATGGAGAGTACTTCAAATTACAGACTTGATAATACTTTTGGGACCATATCTCAATTCTCTTGTCATTTACCAAGTTCAAACTAAATAACACACTGAACATATGCACCAATGGTATCTCTTATTCATATAAGTCATGGTATAAACAACCTAGGAATTCTCTATTTTTCTTTCTCATGATAGGTCCATTATCGTTTGGATGGGATCCAGACTCTAACGTAATCATGAGGGGACATTAAAAATTCCTAGGTTGTTTATCTCCAAGTTTTGTTGATCCAAGAGATTCTTAGCGTATAGTTTCAGGCTATAAAATAAAGTAAGGTAAAGCAGTGCATAAACGTGTCTCTCCAATCCTATGTAGTGTCCTAAAAATTCTAGGTATTGGTGGTATTATATCCTAGGCTCACTATATGAGGTTTATGGTTTTTCTTCTAACGCATCCTAAAAATGCTTAGTTCCCAGATTATCAAACTTCCGGCGTACTCCTCAGAAGAACATCCATCCTTGGTTGGTTATCCGAGCAAGGCGAGTTTAGAGCAGGAAATAAACAAGAATATAACACATTAAATTAAAGAAGGAAAATAAACATGCTAATATACTTACGCAAAAATGGAAAGATTTTTATTTATTTATCTTTTTATTGTTGTTTTCATTATTATATATATATATATATATATATATATATTTTGTTAAGGGAAAATGCATTATTTTAACCAACAATATGAAACACAATTTTGGACTTGTATTTGATTTGAAAATATTTTAGACACCACTAGATTTGACCTTTTAAAGTCTTCCCGATGGAGTCGCCAGCTGACGTGCCTCAAATTTCTCTCTCAAATGACAACATCAATCGAGTGCCGGTATTATATTCAAAATCCCGTATTTTTAAAACAACTTATCCTTTTGAAAATACTTTTGGATAAGCTTTAGTTTTGAAAACATTTTAAGGAAAAAAAAAAACAAGTTCAAGGGCCTTTTTAGGCTTCGGTTTTGAACTAATTTTTTCTTGGGCCAAAATTTTATGAAAGATTTGGAGTCGCCACCTAACATTGATTTTGAAAGAATGTGTTAGGTCACCGGATTTTAAAGAAAATGAATAAAAGAAAAGAAAGATAATATTTTTTGAAAATGACCCAAATTTGACTTAAAATAGCATTAACAAGAGTATTCTTTAGGTTTGGGGTTCGGTTATACTCAGAGAAGAAGTTAGGCACCCCAAGACACCCGTTCAAAAGCGGTACATCAGTGTCAAAGTATTTCAAATTAATCAAGTCCAAGTTTTGTTTGATGTAGTTGGTTAACATGGTATTTTTTTCTTATTTTTTTAATTTATTATGACATATACATGAGGTAAGACTAACAAACGTGCAAGTAAAGAAATGAAATATTTGAAATAAAGCAACTAAAAAATGTAAAAATGTCCCATTTTTAAAATCACCTATTGATTATGGAAGAATCGACAAGTTTTGGTCCAGGAAGGAAAAGTTTTTTTTTTTCTTTCTATTTATTGTTATTTCTTTTTCATTTTGCTTTAAGTAATGATGGAAAACTAATGTATTTAGAGAATGAATGAAAAATTGAAAGCAAAAGACTTTCCATTTATTTTTGAGAAAAGTTTTCATTTAATGAGATGGAAAATTAAAGACTAAGAAAATATTTTTGTGATTTTTATGGGTGGAAAAAATTATTTAAGAAAATAAATATTCTTGGAAAATATTTTGGAGGAGAAAAAGGAATTTTATTTTTTTAAAATTATTAAAAAATAGTTAAAATTTTGGGAAACACTTTTAAGAAAACAATTTGAAAAGATTTTTTTTCTTAGTGAAACAAGATTTAAAAAAATAAATAATTAAATAAATAACTAATGGGAGAAAAAATCTTTTGAAAAATAACATTTTTAAGGAACCTTTTGTCTTCTTGTGTGGAAGACATTTTTTTAAGAGAAAAACACATTTTCGTAAAATATTTTTTTTTAAAAAATTTTAACTGAAAATATTTGAGGAAATATATTTTTTTAATGAAGGGATTTTTGGAAAATATATTGTCTTTTTGTGAAGAAAACCATTGTGAGAAGGAAGAAATATTTTTTTAGAAACTTTTGTCTTTTAGTGAAGAAGCCATTTATTGAGAAATGTTTTATCTTTTTTTGTTAAGAAAACATTTCTTACAGAAAGGAAATATATTTTAAAAAAACATTTTTTTTAAGAAAATCTTAGTTTTGAAAAGAAAACTAAATTTTAAGGAGAGAAAAATATTTTCATTTAAAAGAAGAAAAATGATTTTTAGAAAACACTTTATTTATTTTTATTTTTTTGGGAAGTTCTTTTAAGGTAAAGAAAAAAATAACAAGATTATTTTTGAAGTGTCATTTGTTTTTTTGGAAGAAAACAATGAGGCTGAAATTTTCTATTTTTAAATAAAATGAAGAAAACAAAATTTTGCCATGACAACCCTAACTAGAATCATTTTGGGGGAAGGATTTTTTCTTTGGTAAACTTTGCTTCTTTTTTTTTTTTGGTAAGCAAAGTAAGATGGTGAATATATATATAATGCATCAGTCCAAACCATAGCTAAACAAGGAAAAATGTTTTTGAAGGAGGCCGCACATATACCCTAAGGTGAGAGGGACTCCCTTTATTCTAACTTTGGCATAAGTAGGGCTTGATTGATATAAGCATAATATAAATACAATGCAGGTCCGAGGACTCAACTAAATTAAAAAATAAATAAAAATGTATCAAGTCAAAGTCTGTGACCTAATGCTGGTTCAAGGCCTAGACTAAAAATATTCAAAAATATAAAGTGTTAAAAATATTCAAAAATATAAAGTGCAGAAAGATGTAGAGCAGTAAATTAAATGTCAATAAAATAAATGCAAAAAAGTAAAATCCAGAAAGGCACAGAGTAGAAAAGTAAATGATAACAAAGTAAATGCAAAACAAATAAATTTGTTTTGTGCATTCTAGGAGAATGGCTTGTATTTTTTGTCAGGTTTTGACCTTTATTTATTTATTTTTCTTTGTTTTAATAAAAAATGTAAAAAGGTTAGGAGCTTTGAAAACTTAACTTGCCTTTTGGAAGGATGATTCTTCTTTGCCTTTGTTTGCTGTTTCTTTTTCTTTAATATCTTTTGTATAGAATCTAAGACTAAAATTTAATTCTTAGAGAATTTTTTTAGGGAAAGAAAGTGTTCTTGGTATGTAGAGAGAGAGAGAGAGAGTATACATGCAAGACAATAGAAATTAGCCAGTGAAAATAAAAAGAGGCTTCCACTATTTATAGAGGAGGAATTTGATGCTTTCCCCAGGGCGACGCCTTGGAGAGCACACGACCGTCCTTTTTCCAGCCCCATGTTACTCTAATGATGGGGCTTAGCCCCTATTTTATGAAATTTACACAATAACTCTTCATTTTTTTGGTATTGTGTGCTAAGTCTTCTAGATTTGACCTCTCCTAGTCATACCAATTTGGGTAATGGCTTTGGGCATTCTCACAGCTACTTTGGGCACTCCAGTTTGAGAATGCTATGCTCCGTTTTATTCCTGGAGGGTGCTCATTTAGTGTTTTATGTGATTTAAGCACTTTTCATCAATTACGCATGAGTTCTTTGATTTTTCTTGAAATTGAAATGATAAAAGTGAAATTAAACTATCAAAATTCATATTGGAAAGTTTAATTTTAAAAAATAAATTTTTTGGGTCGTCAATTTTATAAAACAGATGAAAAATACAATTTCTCGGGCTAAATATATAAAGTAGGCAGACTTGGTGAAGTTTCTTAAGATTAAAGGGTATAAAATAAAATTAGCTATATTCAAAGTAATATTCTATGAAAATATACTTTCAAATTAACCAATCTGGCCCCCAATTAACTTTTTCCTAATTGAATGAAATTGCCAATTTTTCGATTTTCTTCTTTTCAAAACATTAAATGAAATTTGAACACATGAATATAAGGCAAGAAATTTGTCCCTTTATAAGTGGCATAAAATTTATCCAAATTGGCACTTTAGACCCTATGTTTTTTCAAAATGCAAAAATGAGTGGGACAAAATGCATTGTCTACAGGATTCCTAAAGGAACAAAGGAGACTCTAACTAACAAAATCGGATCCAAGTAGATTGGGTACCATCTAGAAACTTTTTGAAGTGCTCCTTCAAGGGTAATCTAATAAACATATATGAGCAAGGACAAATTGTACCTAGGAAGTGATTGTTCTAGGCACATGATAGGGGATAAAGTAGAATTTAAATCTTTTACACCTAAAGATGAAGGTTATGTAACTTTTGGAGACTATGCCATGAGTAAGAAAATCAGTTTGACTAAGTTGGTGAGAATTTCTAAAACATGTGCTGATTTATATGTTCATTTGTTGTCTTAGAATTATAGTATGATAATCACATATGTTTATATATATATGTGTGCAATTTCTTTATGTTATGCTATAATAGATTCAGTAACCTTTATGTTTGAAATTATGTGAAATATGTTATGTGAATCGATTTTTTTGTATTATTCCATGACGTGTTCTCCATTGCATAAGCATATTAACAAAACCATTTGTATAATGTACTTATATTTATGATTTCTATCTTTCATACAAATATATTGGTTAAACTAATTTTCTAAAGAATGTATCTTGAAAAATATCATGATTTAATTGACATCTTTGCCTATGTTGGACATTGAGATCTTTCAAATGATTCAACATCTTTTGTCCTCTTATATGATGCATTTAGAACCCTGGGTTGGTAAATGTATTTTACTAGCATCATGTATCTAGTATGTGGTGATCTCAATTGTGCTTAATTTGATCTATTATGTTAACTTAATATATTTGTTAATAGTATATCTAATTAGCTATTTCGATATGTGAATATGATATCCTATTGTCAATCCATGTATAGAATCTATATCATGTATTGATATATAGGACTAAAGTTGTTTTAACTGATTCTAAATGTCATATATTATGCAGAATTGGTTAGTGATCATACATGATTTTGAGGATGTTTGATGTATATATTTACTTGATCTCTACTAATGATTTTCTTCCAAATATGTTTGAAAGAGTTTCAGGTTATAAGATGATCCACGGAGAAATATCTATTCATATCGAACTCGAAGTTTAAGTACTCCAGGATAAGAACGAGATTGATACAAAAAGATACTTGATTAGAATTAAATTTTCATTCAACTCAGTGGTAAAACCAATATCATTCATGCATGATTATATGCAAAAGTAATGTGAAATGATATTATCATTGAAAAATCATTTTCACAGAAATTGACTCACATCATTATGACTATCATAATTTGATTATATGCCTACATAGAATTCGATTGTTAATTAATATTGTTTTATTGGTTAAGATTGGTTATTTCTCGTATCACATGTTAATAAGAAATATTTGATAAAATCAGTATTTAGCATGATCTACTTTATTGAAATGATCACATGAATTTAAGCTTGCATGATTTGTATCACTTTATGAAATCATGTTAATTTATTTTTATACCATTTGAACAGTCAAATATACATGGTATATCAATCTGTGCTTAGAGTTTTAAGATAGATTTGTTAAACTTTGATACTTTTTCACTTGGATGTCTTTTTAGGCATTAAGTGTCTAGCTGTATGCATCTTAATATGAACTTAACATATATTCCATGTCTCCTGATTTTAAATGATTATTATTCTAGAAGGGATCTAAAATTTTATGATATAACATCTTTAATATGCAATTATCCATGTTTAAAGCATGCATCAGATTTATGTCAGTGTGTTCATAAATGATCTATATTATTATTGATATATACTTCATGTCCTAGTGCATTAATTTGCATAATTTTGATTCTATCTAAAGGAGAGTTATCAATGGGTTTCATACCATGAAATGAAGCATGTTAACTTATTTGAAGTTCTATGATTTCATGCTGTATTGAGATGATTTGATTATTATGATCTCTTGAATTTTCTCAAGATGGTCCATATAAATATTAATTTTAAAAATTGTTCTCTTCAGGATCTTTATTTTTTTATGCGATAAAGAGAGAGAAATTGTGATGATTTCATGCATTTCTTATGAAGTAAAGGGAGAGAATTAAATGCACATTTTCATGAACAAAGGGGGAGTAATTAAAATATTATGATTTACATTACATATTCTTGAAAATATTTCCCATTATGATTTTAAATGCGTAAAATAACCCATCCATATTCAGGGGGAGCGTGGTTACATATTTTGTTAATAAAATATCAAAGTTAATTGTCATAATAAAAAAGTGGGAGATTGTTGTCCTTAGATGTTTTGATGGACAATTGAACGTTGATATTTTTTTTGAACTAATGGTTTTATTAAGTAATTTCAGATAAAAGTTTCAAGAGCAACAATGAGAAAAATGATTTTCAGAAAATATTTGAGGATGATCAAGTTGGTTGCAATGAGGACATGGAAGATTTTTCAAGCATAAGAGTATTTTTTGTATTGCTAGATAAAAATAACTAACATTTATACATAATCTTAATGCAACCCGACCAGGAACACACACGATACTTAAAATATATTTAATAAAGTCGTAAATGAAAAAATTGTGTGTCTACATGTTTTTCCTAATTGCCTGATCTTGAAAATAATTTTAAACAATCAACACAATGATTTTTTGGCCTGAACGGACGACTAGGATATTGGTTGAATCCAAGATATGATTTCTTGTAAGATTTTAGCTAAACGATCGACCGAAGGGTCGAATGGTTGATTTTGAACCTAAAATGGTTGATCATCTGGTCATCTAAAGGTGTAAACGGTTGACTGACCGGTCAACCGACTGATATATTTCAACATGTTTAACTTTGAACATTTTTTTTTTGAGATCTTCAACCCAAAACTTATACTTTTGAACGTTATAAAGTTAGATTTTATGGGGTTTTAACTATATTTTATGAATATACTATATATTTTGAAGATTTTATTATTTAATCCATATATCATTTGATTCTATGAGATTTACCGGGAAAACTTCTTCCTATTTTTAAGGGTTTGAGTTAAAAAAAAAAAAAGGGATTAAATTGAGAGTTTTTAAATTCATATTTTTTTTTGGTCAAATATAGCTTTTATAAATCTATTTTATATATGGGGTCTATATGTACTAATTTTTAAAATATCTTTTGAAAATTAGTCGTTATAGGCATATTTTAAATTCTATATATATAGACCTGCGGGTTTGAACTAAAATGCCTCAAGAATATTATAAAAAATGATATAATTTCTGCATTTTAAAAAGAGAAATTATATATGATGCTGCAATATTTTTTAGAGCTATTTTGTGAAACATTGATCAAAGAAATGGTGATTCTTATGTGTACTGGGTCTGATTTCTACTTGCGATTTTTTGAAGAAATCCTGGTAAGATCTAATCTTATTTGTTTGTTCAAGATACTTCTCTTCATTTGATCAATGTCTTTTATTTGAGCTAGATATATTTTTGATTGAAATAATCGTTTTCATTAATGAATATCCTGAAAATCTTGTGAAACAATTCTATTATGAAAATCTTATTTCTTAAATCTCTCTGATTACTTTACGTGCTCAATGCTATGTGAATTACATGATATATATTTTTATTTGAGCTGATTGTAGTAATTGTTTGAAAAATCGTGTCAAATTTGAATATATTGCCTATCTCATGAAATTGATTAAATAATTTTTCTTTTTGATTATTTGGAAACATCTTATAAAATGACTTTTGCTTGAAAATTTGATTTACATAATGTATGTGCTTTAATCGAGTATAATCAGATTTGTATTCTCATACTTTTTCTATCACATAGTTTATTAAGAAATTGAGCATATATTGATTTGTGGTGGTAGAAGCTCCTATAAGAAGAAAAAGATCATTTTTTGTATTTGGTTGAGTTTGAGTGGATTAGACATATTGGGTCGGTGTTTAATTAGGTTAGGTTTGATTCTTAGCCTGACAAAAGAATTATGTTTGCTTCTCAGCTTGTAAAAGAATTAAGTTAGTTTTTAGTCTGTGAAAAAGATAAGATTTGTCTTTAACGTGGGAAAAAAAAATAGATTTGATTCTTAGTCTACAAAAGAATTAGGTTATTCTTAAATCTGGTAAAAGAAAAAGTGCAAAAGTTTGATTCTAAGCCTAGGAAAAGCATTATGTTAATCCCAAACCTGTGAAAAGCATTATAAGGATCAACTGGGAAAAGAGATCAAGTTTAATGGATTGCGAAAACCCTACGGGAGCTCAAGGGACTGATAAGAGTAGCTTACCGTACTAGGTTAAATCATTGTGTGTGATTTCTCTATCCTTGCTTGTTTGGTTGTGCATTTAGTTAAAAATATTTTAGCTATAACTTAAGATAATAACTAGTTAGGAAAATTAGTGATTTGTTTAATTGGTAAATTATTTGTTTAAATTTTTATAACTACCCAATTCACACTCTCTCTTGGGTAAACCTTTGGGCCAACACTATATTTTACCCTAGATAACAAAAATCCATATGAATCAAAGTTATGTTATAAGAGATACACATAGGACTTAATGTTAAGGAGCATTTTTACTTTTGTGAAAATAAATAATATCGAATGATATCATTTAATTTTCATTTCAATACATCTTTAATATAATAACACACACACACACACACACACACACTATATATATATATATATATATATATATATATATATATATATATATATATATATATATATATACAATACAAGAAAAAACAAGATGTAAATTAGCATTTAATGAGTTTTTCGGTGCATTTAAGACAACTGAGCGTGACAAGTGAACAGTGATGAGCTGTAATCCTTAACAACTCACACCAACTCTCTCCCTCAAGTTGGAGCATATATATCTCGGATACCCAACTTGCCAAGTGAGCTGTAGAAGCTTCTGCTACATACAACTTTTGTTAGTATGTTTACCAACTGGTTTTTGGACTTAACAAACAGGAATCAAATTATCTTGGCCTCAAGATTTTGTTTGATGATGTGCTAGTCTATATCTACGTGTTTGGTCCGATCATGCTGGATTGGATTATGAGAAATTTTAATTGTAGCCTTTTTATCACAGAATAGGTCCATTTCGCAGCCAGAAGCAAAGCCAATTTCAGTTAATAGTCTTCAAAGCCAAAGGAGTTCAAAAAGTCCCTTAGCCATCGCATGAAACTCGACTTCAGCACTTGATAATGGTACTACCTTTTGTTTCTTACTTCTCCATGTAACTAGGTTCCCTCCAACAAACGTGAAATAACCTGAGGTGAATTTTCTATCGGATATATTTCCTACCTAATAAGCATCAATGTAACCTTCCACCCATAGATAATTATTTTTTGTAAACATAAGTCATTTTCCAGGGGTAGGACTTTAAGTATCGGAGAATTCGAATCACCTCATCCATATGATCTTCACTTGGATAGTGCATGAATTGGTTTACTACAGTTACTGCATAGGCGATGTTAGGCCGTGTATGAGAGAGATAAATAAGTTTTTCAACTAATCTCTTGTATTTTCCTTTGTCTGTTGGTGCTTGATCTGGGTATTCTCCAAACTTATGATTTTAGATTATTGGTGTATTTGCAGGTTTACAATCCAGTAATCCAACTTCTGATAATAAATCTAGGATATATTTTCATTGGGAAATGAATATGCCTTGCTTTCGACCTAGAAATTTCAATTCTCAGAAAATATTTGAGTTTTCTTAGATTTTTCATCTCAAATTTTGTGGCCAATTGGTCTTGAAGTCTTGTTATTTCCTCTAGGTCATCTCCTGTAATGATCATATCTTCTATATAGACTATCAAAACTATTATATTACCTCGGCGATGCTTTAAGAATAATGTATGGTCTGAGTTGCTTTGTTGAAAATAATTTTTCCTCATTGCCGAGTTTAAGTGCCAACGACTAAACACCAAAACATTAAAGAATATATAAACGAAACAAAAATAAGCACACACACAAAAAAAATGAAGAACACTAATAAAAAAAAAGTACAACTAAAAATTACTCAAATAAAATGAAAATTTTAAGATCAACGATAAATGAATCTTGATTCTCCATAACTTCTTTGATTACCAAAGGTCATAAATTTACATGACTTCTTTGCACAGGAATTCGAGATGGGATTGGAATGACTATGGGAATGGTCATTCCATTCCTATATTTGGTACTTAGGATTAATTCTCAATCCCACTATTAAGGATTCTCTAATCTCACAAAATAATAGATTAATCAGTTCTAAGATAAACTTAGTATTAGTTAATCCCAATTACATGGGGTTAGGTTTTAATCATTCATCGACAAAAAAATGAGACCAAATACTAACCAAATATTTGAATTGGAATGAAATTTATTTAAATTAACTATGATATCATTTGAAAAGTTAATTAAACAAAAATTTTACCCTTTGATAACATTCCAATATCACATGTAATATCTTTCCGTTGCGTTTGGTACGCTAGAATGGAATGAAATGACAATAGAATTGGAATTAATATGGTAATAGAATGGAATGGTCATTATCATTCTTATGCTTGGTGATAAAAAGGATTACATGTAGTATTGGAATGACATAAAAGGGTAAAATAATGAAAATTATAATTTAATTAAAATTTTCAAATGGTATAATAGTTAATTTAATTAAATTTCATTCCAATTCGAATATTTGATTTGTATTTGGTCTCTTTTTTTGGTCGATAAATGGCTAAAACTTAATCTCATGTAATTGGATTAACCAACACCAAGTTTATCTTGGTATTGGTTAATCCTATGTTTCGTGGAATTAAGAAATCCTTGGTAATAGGAATGAGATTTAATCTCATGTACCAAATATAAAAATATAATGACCATTCCAATCCCATCTCGAATCCTATATACCAAACGCCACCTCCGTCACCAACCATAGGAATGGTAATGACCATTCCATTTTATTGCCATACTAATTCCAATACCATTGTTATTCTATTCCATTCAATTCCAGCATACCAAATGCAGCGTAAATATTTTTTGGTTTTGTGATCTTGTTTTTGCATCATACTAATTTGGAAGAGAGTGAATGAACGTACTGGCGCGTCCCATTTTTTCTGGAAATAGTAAAGTGTAAAGAGAAAGTATGGATTTTATAAAAAAAAATAAAAAAATACTTAGGCCATTTAAAAAAAATAATGACTCGTCATTTAGCATTGATTTTAATTAATGTGCTAGGTCATCGAATTTTTTTAGAAAAAATAATTTGAAAGACCTAAGTAAAATTGACTCCGAAGTCATGGTCAAACCAAAGATTCCTTAAAAAAGTTCGAGGATCAATTATGCTTGGAGAATATATTAGGCACCTGAAGACGCTCGTTCGAAAATGATACCTTATGTCCAATTAGTTTAAATTCAAATGTTTTATTTTATTTTGAAAATATTTTTCCATCTATTATGACATCTTTTTGGCATTTTCAAATAAAGGTGGAATAAAGTTTTGGTATTTTCAAAAAAATATTTATTTGGTCTGATCTTTTATCAAATATTAAGGTATTTGACAAGGTTGATCCCTAGAGGAGAGTTTAATGTGGTGAATCTTAATATTAAGCTAAGTCAACGATTTAATCTAGGTTGGTTTTAAGGAAAGAAAATATTTGAAAAGAAAAAGATTTTTCGGACCCTTTTTAAAAAAAATATTATCTTTTATTTTTTAGAAAGATCTTTTGTTTTTTGGAAAGAATGTTGGTTATGTTGGTTATTAGTTGTATTCGTTTAAAAATAAGAGCCAATAATTTGGGGATAAAGAACTTTTTGGTCCCTGAGAAATGTCTTCGGTGTCCAATTGGTCCTTAAAAAATACAATTCGACAATTTGACCCTTGACATTTCAAAATAGTGTCCAATTGGCCCTTCAAGCGAATTCCGTTAACAAAATTGGGAGAAAATGGATGGAAATAGCACGTGACAAGCACATAACTATTGTGGCCAATGGTACATGCGTCAATTCGCAATCAGGGGAAAAATTCGAAAGGTCCAAACTCATAGGGAGTAAAGTGCAATTAAGACTCTCTCCCTCTCTTTCTCATCTTCTTCCTCTGAACTCTCAAAAATCGAAATCCAAAACAAGATCCAAATCGAAATTCATCTTTTATCGTGATTGATTCAATAGTACAATTGCTCGACGCATTGGTAAAACAAGTCTATAACAAAGTTGACCTGATTCTCTCGGTCGAGGCGATCCGCGGACGTAAGGATCGAATCGGGTTAAAAAATGTCATCGTTTGAGACCTGGGTTGGAGTATGATCATGGTAGGTAGAGGGTCGAGGACGGAGTGAGAAATCTGACGGTGAAAAATCGACATCTGACGAGTAGACGACGAAATTGCTATAACAATTGACGAACCTGAAATCAAATCCTTTGAAGAAGTTTTGAGCTTTGAATCGTAGCTTTCACGATGATTCATCTTCTGTTCATGCTTATTTTCACCGAGATGGCCCTAATCATGGTCTTCGTCTTCAAGACGCCTCTCCTGTGGCTCGTGATAATTGGACTAGACCGGATCAAGAGAGAAAGAGGTCCAATTGTTGTCAAGATCGTCGGTTCCACCGTGTTCGTGGTAATGGCGTCAAGTGTGTACAATGCGATAAAGATCCAGAACCGTTTGATTGTCGATGGCGATATAAATCCGACGGATCAGGTTCTCTTCGCCAAACACGTCCTTGAAACTTCTCTCATGGGTAAAAACTTCTCAATTTTTTGTCCTGCTTGATCTGATTTGTGATATGTTTAAGCTTATTTCAGAAGAATGAGGTCTGAATTGTCCAAATGATGTTAAATTTTTGAATTTGTTCACAGATGTGAAGAGCTTTAATTTCAACGAACCAGAATAATTTGCTATTGTTAATTCTTCTAGAATGAGATAATTGCTAATTGCATTGAAATTCATATGCATATATACTCATCAGATAGCAATATGGCATTGAATTTTCGATAAAAATGTTTCAATTTCTGAGACACTATAAACTTCCAGTCGTCGCGACTTCTTCTTCTTCTGCTTCTGTTTCCATGTTTTTGTTGTTTAATTGGATGTTCAATTGTTCTGTTTCCATGTTTCTGTTTCGGCTGCTGCTTCTGTTTCCTATATTTCTGCTTCTGCTTCTGTTTCCTATATTTCAATTTCTGTTTTCGTTTCGCGTTCAATTTTGTTCATTTGCTACAGATGGCTTTGGAGACAGTGTTGGAGATGATAATTCTTTGGAGACGGGGGCGTTGTTGTGTCATTCGGTGGTGGTGTTGTGTTGTTTGGAACGATCAAATGGTTTCGATTGCGGTTTTAGATTTGAAAATCGAAACGTTTATAGTTTTGGCTTTGATTTTATATAAAATTTAGGGATAATGGGTAGGAGGTCCTATATTTAAGCTCTAATTGGTCAAAAGTCCTACATGTGGTAAAAACTTTTGATTTAATCCCATCTCTTTTAAAAACGCTGAATCCTTACTCATGTGATAATCACGCGTTAGTTACATGTAACTATTTTTTGTGTAATATCATTATATTAGTTACAGGTAACTAATATTTTTTTTTTCAGTTACATATTCCAATAATATGTAACTTTTTAGTTACATGTCAGTGATATGTAATTAAAAAGTTTAATATTTTTCAGTTACATGTTTTAATAATATGTAACTTTTTAGTTACATGTCTCTGATATGTAATTAAAAAGTTTGATATTTTTTCAATAACGTCATAAAATATTATACATATATATATATATATATATTGTAACATGTAACTAATATTATATAAACACATGTAACTAAAAATACTCAAATATGTGTAAAAAATAACAATTATGAAATTATAACTAACATTAGTTACATGTAACAGAATTCACTACAAAAATCGAATGTACTCACTAAAAGACTCCCTACAATCCTTACAATATCCCTACAATTCCTGCAATGTGGGACTAAAACACAAGTGAAATCTAACTTAAAGGATTAAATCAAAATTTAATAACACAAAAGGACTTTTCACCAATTAGATTTAAAAAAAATGACTTTTCACCAATTTTCCCTAAAATTTAAGGGTTCAGTTTAAAAAATTGACTTCTAAAAAACTGTCTATTTACAGTTTGATTTTGAGTTTCGTATATACCTAACATTTTTCTCAGATTTCAATTTATTTTCAAGATTTTTCACAGATTTCTGTTTTTTTCCCCCCAAGAGTGAGAAAACAAAAATCCCAAAGCTATTGTCGGTGTCTGGAAATCCATAATTGGCACTGCAATGTGATGGTGAAAGTAGTGTAATGATATCTCTCTTTCTTTGTAATAAAATGAAAAGTAGAAAGTGAAGTTTGTTGTACGGCTCTATTTGTGTTAACTTGGGGTGAATTTTGTTAATGTGGTGTCATTGTTATTTTTTCTTTTTTTTTTTGAATTACATTGTTGACCTATAAATTTTGGGATTAGTGTTATTTGGCTCACTTTATTTTTAATTTTTATTTTTTAATTGTTATTTTTATATTTATTATTAATAACATAATTATGACATTACGGTTTAATAACAATTCACTCGTCTACTGAATCGATGATCCGTAACCTAAAAGTTTTTTTGGTTCGATATCCAGTCTAGGTTTTAAAATATTGATTAAATATTTAAATACACACAAAAATAGGGATGTAATGAATTTCAAGATTCAAGTGGAAAAGACTTAATGAATGTGTTTGATGGGTATGTTTGATTTGTGGTTGGTGGTGATGGTGCTAATTAACTATTTCAGAAGATAGAGAGAGAGAGAGAGAGACAAATGAGAAAGTAGGAGGTAGGAGGAAGAGGAAGGGCGACAATGGTGGGATGAGGATGAGGATGAGGGTGGGGGTGGGAGATGATTGTAATTGTTCAAAAAATAGTTGTAAAAAGTATATTGTTAAAAAGGACTTAATTGTAACAAATTAAGAATAGGTTGGTGTGAAAGGCAAGGAAAATAGAAAAAAAAAAAAAAAAAAAAAAAAAAAAAAAAACAAACGTTTTGACCCCTAAAAGTTTAGATGACTTTTCAAATTAACCTTATTGAATAAAAAAATCAAAATACCCTTAATGAAACGTTGACCATTACTTTGACTTCATAGAACCTGACCCAATGGCCAATTGGACATTATTTTGAAATGTCAAGAGCCAAATTGTCGAATTACATTTCTTAGGAGTCAATTGGGTACTCAAGGTATTTTTCAAGGACCAAAAATGTCTTTATCCCAATAATTTGAAAATAATGTATAAACATGGTGGATTTTTTCATTTATTTTACCCAACATTCTTTCTAGGGGCATGCACTATTTAATCCTAAAATACAAAAGAAATTACCAAATACTCTCATCACTTTTTTTTTTGCACCAATAAGTCCTTTTGTCTTTTTATGACCAAAATACCCCTCACATGGATGTTGAATGTAACATCAAAATTATTATTATTATTATTTTTTTTTATGCTAGTTTTTTTTTACCAAAATACCCTTCATGTGAATGTTGAATGTAACATTCGGTGTTGAATGTAACATCAATTGTTTTTTTTTTTTTTAATGCTATTTTTTTCTGACCAAAATGCCCCTCATGTGGATGTTGAATGTAACATTTAACAAATGTGAGTGTTGAATGTAACATCAACCGTGTTTTTTTTTTTTTTTTTTTTTAATGTTATTTTTTTCTGACCAAAATGCCCCTCATGTGGATGTTGAATGTCCCTCATGTGGATGTTGAATGTAACATTCAACACCTGTGGATGTTGAATATAACATCAACTGTGGTTTTTTTTTTTTAATGTTATTTTTTTCTGACCAAAATGCCCCTAATGTGGATGTTGAATGCCCCTTATGTGGATGTTGAATGTAACATTCAACACCTATGGATGTTGAATGTAACATCAACTGTTTTTTTTTTTTAATGTTATTTTTTTCTAACCAAAATACCCTTCATGTGGATGTTGAATGTAACATTCAACACCTGTGGATGTTGAATGTAACATCAACTGTGTTTTTTTTTAATGTTATTTTTTTCTGACCAAAATGCCCCTCATGTGGATGTTGAATGTAACATTCAACACCTGTGGATGTTGAATGTAACATCAACTGTTTTTTTTTTAATGTTATTTTTTTCTAACCAAAATACCCCTCATGTGGATGTTGAATGTAACATCCATTATTCTCTTATTTTTGTATGCAGAGTAAAATACATATGATATTACATTGAACACCTGTAAATGTTGAATATAACATCAATTGTTCTCTTATTTTACATTACGTTTAATAACGATTTTATCCTAAAATTAAGATTTTTTTTTTTGAAACATATAAAAGTAACAAAAAGTGATAAAGTTTGGGGTAAAGCTGTAATTTATGGCGGCGGCGGCAGCGACCGGCGGCGGCAGGCGGCTGATAGAGGTGGTACACCAATTTGACAATCTTCCTTCTCAATGTGAAACTCATGGGAGGGTATTTCGGAAAACTCAATCCTCACCATTTTTTAAAATGGGATTAATTGGTACAAGGAAAGGTGTTGATGGGACTAATTGGTGCAAGAAAAACGTGTTGACGGGACTAATCGGTGCAAAGAAAAATCGATGGGTGTAGGTGGTAAATAATTTCTTTTTTTGAGATTAATAGGTAATTTTCCCTTCTTTCTATTGATTCTTTTAATTTTTGTTGATTTTTATTTTTTTTCATTGCATTATTAATTTGTGCTTAACTAATTGAGTTGTATTTAATATTAAATTAAGAGTTTTTTATTTTACAGTCCTTATCTAAGAGACAGTGTAAAAAAAAAATTCAAATAAAGAGTTAATTTAGCCTTTCAACCTTCATGTACAATAAATTTAATTTTTAGTTTTTGGCAACTAAGAAAGAATCATGAATAGACATATATGCCCCTAACAAAACCCCAGTAACCCCTCTGTCTCTCTAAACCCTAATCACTCCACCCGTTCACTCTCTCTAGCCCGCTCTCTCTCTCTCTCTCTCTCTCTCTCTCTCTCTCCTCTTTCTCGCACCTCCCGATCTGAACTCATCGTCCTCGATTTGAAGGCCACCACCGCAACTCCTCACTCTCCAAACACCCCTCCACCACCATTACACTCTTTCCTCCTCGTTTTCTTTCTCTAGATTTACCCCTACAGATCCACAAATCTAAGGATCGCTCATTTCCGTTGGCTCATTCCTTCATTTTCCTCTCATTTTCATCCGAGAGTCCTCACCAAAGCTTCTGCGGGCTCTTCCACACTGTTAGAGATGAAAGGGTGGGTTTACGGCGAGTACGGTGGCATCAAGGTGTTGAAATTCAGTTCTAATTTGCCGGTTCCGAAAGTGGAAGACGACCAGGTCTTGGTTAAGGTCGTCGCGGCTGCTTTGAACCCTATGGATTTCAAGAGGAGGATGGGCAAATTCAAGGCCACAGATTTTCCGTACGACGATTCATTACAGGAAGGTTCTTAGTCTCTTTAACGGCATGATTAGTGAACGTTTAGACAAACACAAATCGAACAAAAGCGAAACGAATGATGTTCTTGATGTCCTTTTGAACATCAGTAAAGACGATCCCAAAGACATCGACCGAACCCACATGGAGCACTTGTGTTTTTGTTACAGTCGGGTCTCCATCTTGAGACTTCTCATTTTCTTATATCTTTCTCTCTTTTTGCAGTAAAAGGAAAGTCACACCTGAAGGTCCCAGAGAGAGAGGGGTTTGTTTGTGAATATGGGAAGCTTGTTCAAGTTCAAGAATCAGAACAAACATTTTGGTCCATTACCCTATAATCCATTTTATTTGCTTTGACGAAGAAAAAAAGAAAAAAGAAATTACCTTGCCTACCGAGCAGTAATTTCAGTGAAGAAATTGCATCAACGTTAATACACACCCAATCCAAATAACAATAGATACGGTACGACCATATTAATATTAACACGCAAAAATCTCAAAAAATAAAAATACGTTAACGCTAATACACACAAGAAAATGCGTTAACTGTAATACTCCGAAAACTTGTGTTTTTGAAAATACTATTTTATATAAATTTAATATGTTTTAGATTATTTTGTAAATTTATGGTATAAATAATATTTGATAATTTTTTAGAGTTAAATGTTAATTTTAAATTAATTTTTAAAAATTTAGATAGTTAATTAAAATATATTTTTAAGAATTTTGAGAAATAATTAATTTTTTTATTTTTTTTATTTCAAGAGTATTTGTGTAAATAATATAAATAATAAATACATGTCTTTATCATATAATAAAGACACACAAACTTGTATAAAATTATAATGTATTGAGTTGATCATAATAATAATAATAATATTTAATTATGAAGAAAAATGCAACTCATAGATATTAGGGATTCTTCATATGATTTTGGGAGGGATTAGTCTTTATCATATATATATATATATATATATATATATATATTCACATGTAATAATTATCAAGGTGGTTTTTGGACAAGAAAAAGAGAAAGATGAAAAGGAAAAAATAGAATTTATATTGCGGCGATTCCGATTCGGATTTCAGTTTCGAATTTCAGGCAAAATTTCTAAATCTTTTAATATACGTATTTAATTTCTCCCTGTATGGTGTAGTTCATGCTACTACTGTAATAATTGTTATTTTTCATAAAATAATTATGAGTACGTATTATGTTAATTATGTGAGATACACGTTTATGTGTTTATTTGGGATTTGATTGTTATGTGTTTATTTTGGGATTAATTGGATACACATATTAGAAGGGTTTAAATTCTACTGAACGCTGACTCACAATCCTATAATTTTGATTGCAGGGTCGGTGGGAACGAAAACGGCGACAAGAATTTTATATAAAAATTTCTATTTGTAATAATTGTAATTAATATTTACCCTTGTAAAATTTACTCTATATAATAATAATAATATTATATCCATCAATTGGGTACATAATAATCGTCAAAATTACTTGATTAATTGTTATCACCAGGTAGTAATAAGAGATTTTGTGTTTTTAATTATTAGATTGTTATATAACCTAATAATTACCATTAGTTTATGGTATAATAATCTAATCCTCAATCTAATTTTCATAATTAACGATTATTCACGAATAATATTATTTTCAAATTAGTGTATTATGGATACCAACATATATTAGTATACCAATAATATACCATCTAATAATCCATATGTCCACACATCAATTATCTCATTATTTATCTTATTATGCCTGTAAACTAATGCTCCGGGTGGGAGCACACTGTCCGATAAATAATATACATAAGCGGGTTATTACATATGTAAAATTAATCGATAATTAGTCTCATTATTGTGAAACTTAACTCATAAGTACTAATCATAAATATGTCCATTTTTCATCATTATTGTTTTCATATTGTAAAATTTAAATTGGTAACTATAACTGTCGTCATACTTATAAAATTTCTCAGATTTATAATAGATATTCAGTTCTAGTGTTAAATTACAAATGAAGCATTTATATTCAATTATAATGCCACTGTTTCAATTATAAGCATTTATGTTCAATTATTGGAAATTATTTCATAAATTATAATGGAATTTATAATTGTATTTCAATTATATTTATATTTAATTCGTAATAATTGTATTTAATATATGCCTTTGTAAAATCGAGGCGATAATTCGATAATTATAATTATTGTCGTAACTGTAAAAATTGTCAAATTTTTATGAAATAAAATATTGGTCGCTCGATTTTAGTTTAAATTCTCCAAGGGGAGAAACCACGTGGCGGCTCCAAGAAAACCGCGTCGTTACATTAATGTTAACACGGACACACAAAAAGAACATGAAAATGCTTTGACGTTAACACAGAGAGACTCAAAAAATGTGCATTAACGGTAACGCACACGCAGCTCAAAAAGACAAAATATAACATACGGTAAGTTAATGTTAACGCAAACACACGGAGGACTAAAAAAATGAAGTTGTGTTAACATTAATGCACAGAACCCCCAAAAAACAAAATACGTTAACGCTAAAACACACAGCTCGATGGTAAAGATACGTTAACGTTAAAGCACATCCAACCCAAATACACAAACAACGTATATAGTATGATCATGTTAACATTAACATATAGAACTCCAAAAAATAAAGATACATTAATCCTAGCACACACAATCTAATGAGGAAGATGCGTTAACGTTAACATACAAAAAAAATATAAAAATACGTTAACGTTAATACAGAGATGCTAAAAATCTGCATTAACGTTAATGTACACTCAGTCCAAAAGATAAAATATCACATGCGGTGAGTTAACATTAACGCAAACAAACGGGGGGTCTGAAAAAAATAAAATTGTGCCAATGTTAACGCACAAAATTCTCAAAAAATAATATACGTTAACGTTAAAGCACAATATGGATATGAGATTCAAATTGTAATTGTAATACATGTAAGGTGTATTGCTTGAACATTTATGTTAATGTTAATATCATTCACCTCTAATATTTAAAACTTACGTTAACGTTTACGTATCATTTTAAAGTGGACCGAATTTTTTTTTTTATTACATCATTGTGTAGATATTTTTTTGTAGGTTATTTTGATATTTTTTCGGAATTTTTTTATTTCTTTTATGCTTGTGAGAAGAGATTTTGTAATGACGATATTTTTATTGTAAATATGAGAAGTTCATTATTTTTGTCTTATTGCACATAACAAAATGATAAAATCTATAAATATGAGTGAACAGTTGGGGGGTAATATTAGGGATCTTTTTCTATAAACTCTATGATGACTAAAAACATAAATAATTGAGTAAAATGTTTCTTTTTTAATTTTACTATTTTTGGAGGACTATATAATTACTTACCCTTAAATTAACTATTAATAATAACAAAAAAAAAACATGTTCCTTCAAGCATAGAGTATATCCTTCAAGCATGGAGTATATCCTAGTATATAATAAATTAAGAAATATTTTACATTTGAGATAATTTTTACCATTAGGTGGTTCGAGTCATTTTAAATCGTTGATTTTATATTTTGTTGAAAAAATTAAAAAAAAAAAACCCAACAAAATATTTTTTCATAATAAATGTATTTGAACTAACTATAGTATACTCAAAATTATTCTGTTGAATTAAAATTAGTGACTCGAGACACGAGGTATATACTAAAATGTAATAAATCATGACATATTTTACATTTGAGGTATTTTCTACCATTAGATGGTTAGAGACATTTTGAACCGTTGATTCTAGATATTATTGAGAAAATATATAACAAACTATCAACAACGTGTCTTTCATGATTAATATATTTGCACTAAGTATGGTGTTGGCCTAGTGAAATATCCAAGAGGGGGGTGAATTGGATAATTAAAAAATTATCAGAGAAAAAATACTTTAATAACTTAAATAATTAATTTTAATCATAAATTAATTATTATCTTTATATCATAGCGGAAATATAAAATCAACTAGGTGCACACCAAACAACAAAAATAAATAAAGTAAAGATTGCAGCACACCAGAAATTTATACTGGTTCACTAAGTTACTCTTGGCTAATCCAATCATCCGAGCCCCACGGAGCGTCGCACTCACTAAATTCAAAATTCCTTTAAATGTAGGAAATAAACCTTCACGAAGATTATTTTACAGGCTCATAATCAACCTTTACAATATATCATTTTTACAGGCTAAGAAATAATCTCTATTTTTTACGAGTTCAAGAATAATCTAATTCTTTTTAACACAAAGACAAAAGAATTAAAACTTCACAAACACTCCAAATATCTTTTTACCCGGTAAGGATTGAACTGTTACAAAATTCACACAAAATAATTCAATTCAGGAAGAATTACTACATCAATCTCTTTACAGGAAGAGACTGAAACCAACTACTCTTAGATTGAATATTCCCAATTGTATTTAATTTGCCACTCAACTTATCAATTAAAAATTGACAAGTGATTTTTCTCACTCGGAGTTTCTACCACCCTAGATAAATTAAAACTTAATTAATATCCCAAAATTAGTGATAGAAAAGTGAGATATTCAAAATTTGATTTTAAACAAAAATGGATAACACGTACTTGAGTACGTAATCAGATTAATTCAAGAAATTGCTTAAAAAATATTTTTCAATAAAAAATCAGAAAACAATTTCTAAAGATCAAATTCCAAAAATTAATCAAGCAATACTATATATAAAGTAATTTGGAAAGATCTCACTCAGAATTCACTGAAAAAATAATTAGAGCGATGTTACTACAGATTCAGTAGCAGCAATTATTCACAGCAAATGATTCTCAAGAATGTCTCTTAGAAAAGCTCTCACAAAAACTCAATATGATTTCTCTTAGAAAAACTCAATATGATCTCTTGATTTCTCTTAATATCTTTTAATGATATGAAAAACACAAGTCTATATAAATGGAATTGAAATCAACTCTTTAACGGCTAGTTCCCATTTGTCATGACACTTAATTGCTCTTTTAGACCCCTTATATCATTAATACTTCATTCTGGTTCAATTCACTTAATTATAGTTTTTAAATTTCTCAATTAAGTCTCACAAATATTTTTCAATTATAATTAAATAGAATAGAAACAATTATATACACAAAATTGAGAAATATTCAAACTTAATTAATCAAATCTATAGGGATAATATAATATGCGTTGCATATCTCAAATAATATTAAATCTCTACAATGTCCTATGAATCCTAACAAAAAAATGGCTAATAACGGCTACTTTCAGATTGAAATCCAGAATTCCATAATATCCTAAAACAGACACACAAGTCGACCGACCAAGATCAACAGTCGACCACTCGATTCAGGGTGTAATCAAGCTAAAGATTTTGTGCCCATCGGTCGACCTATCTGTCGACTTAGAGATTCATAGAGTTTCATTTCTCTTCACAGATCGGCCGCTCTATCGACTTATAGATACAGAGAGTTCATTTTTTAAGTACCAGTCGACCTACCTGTTGACTGAGAGATATAAAGAGTTTTCCTTCTTTGTTCGGTCGACTTACCTGTCGACTTATGGATGCTGGATCACTTTTTTAAACTCGTTTTTAATTCATTCTTATTGACGTTTTTGCCCCTTTAACTAATTTCTTTTCTTGGTTAGCTCCACTAAATACTTAAATTCAATTTTAATTAATTATGATTTTTTTTTTCAATTACACATAAGAGCAAATAATTTATCTAATTGGAATCCTACTAAAAATACATATATTTATAAAAATTATTTAAAAATCTTTTTGCGTCGTGTGTGATCTTAATTGGGATATTAAGAGTTGAAATTTAACATGAGTTATTTTTTCTAGATTATTCAAATTCTTCAACCTCTTAATTCTTCATCATTTTTATTATCATATCTTTATCATTTAGAACTAATAAACTGAAACACTTAATCAAACCATTAGTTTCACCAAGAAATATCAATATTTAATTGTCCATAAAAATCTTAGATCAACATATAGAATATTCAAAATTAATGTATTGAACTAAAATAATTGCCTTTAGGCACGAGGCATGTGTGTGTGTCAAAGATAAATATATTTGCAATTCTCTCTTTCATCATTTGATCCTTTCTTCTTAATACAATGTTTTTTGTACTGGGTTGTAACTGTCATTTTTAGGTTAATTAAATAGGCCAAATCCAAGATCTCGACGATTGAAAGTGGGCCTCTACTTGCGAAGACCTTACTCAAAACTGCAGTTCGTCATGAATTTACTTTCAATTTACATATTGCTTTCTCTCTCTAGCTCTTGCATTGGATGCTAGCCTTTCTTTTCTCCCTTTACAGTGGTGAGTTTTTCTTGTGCCTTTTCCTGGTAATTCGGCTGTCCTCTCATGGTGCCTTTTCCTGGTATTTCGGCTTCTCTTCTCCATTTACAGAGGGAATTTTCCTGCTGTCTTTTTTGATTTTATCAAACTTCTCTATGCCCTAGTTTTTTTTTCTTGTTTGTTCTTCTTCTTCTTCCTAAGTCTCTGCCATTTCATCTTTCACCCATATTCTCCATGATCGATTTCCAGCATCTAGATATCCACTTGGATGATGACCCTTCTATCCAAAGTGCCATCTCTGCCTACATACTAATAAGTAATTTACTTTTACCCAAACCCCTCAACAAGAAAGGTCTAGCCAATATCCTCAAGACCATCTGGAAAACCAGAAAATTGTTTAAGATTGAAACAGGTGGACCTAATCTCTTCATTATGGTCGGGATCGTATTCTCTCCCAGAGCCCGTGGATAGTTTCAAAGAAGTTGTTTGTTCTTCAACTCTAGAACTCAAGCCAAAAAAGCTGAAGAAACCGATTTTTCCCACAGCCCTTTCTAGATTCAGGCAAGCAACATCCTAATTCTAAAGAAAACAGAGACAAACATTAAAAAAATTGCCTGAGAGCAACTCCAACGGGATAGCCAAATTGCTCAACTGCCAAAATCGAGAAAAACAACTTCAATAGAATAGCCATTTGAATAGCCAAAATGACTAGAGCCCTGAACAACAGCTAAATTTAGCTAGGTTCTTTCAATAGCTAAAAGTAATTTAGCAGGGAAACATTACCGTTGGATTTCGCAGGTAGAAATTCTCTGTTTTCTTGAGCTGCGGTGGTCCGATTCTCTTTCCATCTCTGATTTCTTGTGCTGCGACAGTTCGACAAGTCCGATCAACCCCCACTTCTCCGTAGAAGCTCTCTCCTCGCTTGCTGCGTCGTCCTACTACTACTGCTTTTATCTTTACTGATAGAGTTTTTTGCTTAATTAGAATAGTGGGCGGCGGGCTTGGGTTTTTGAATAGTAAATTGATTTTTTGTTTAATTGGAATGGTGGACTTGAGTTTTTAATTAGTAAAATGTGTTTTGTTTAATTAGAATTGTGGGCTTGGATTTTTAATTAGTTAATGGGTAATAGGTTGGGTTGGGTTTAAATGGGTTTAATTAGTAAAATAATTAAAATAGGTTTTAAATAATAGGTTGGGTTGGGTTAGTTTGGGTTGGGTATTTGTAATTAAATGGATTAACATTTTTAATTAGATTAGTAGGGTTATGTTAGTTTCAAATTAGATTAGTAAATGGGTTGGGTACTTATAATTAAATAGGTCAGATTTTTAATTAGATTAGTAATAGTAATTTGAAATTTAGTTTTTTCTTTTAATTGGATTTTAATTTTCACTAATGCGATACTTGAAGAAAATATATAATTAAAGTCTAAATAAACAACAACAAATAATTAAAGTAGATGAAAATAGATTTGGCGGTAAAATTAATTTATTGGATGAAAATTTAGATGAAAAATTAAATAAAAATTAATAGATGAAAAATGGCTAGTATAAATGGTTAGTTCAGTTGGAATCCATTCTTGAATTTGGATAGCCAAATCACTATTCAACTAGTCATTTTTTTATTTAACTATCCAAAATGGCTAGTATCCCTTGGAGATGCTCTCAGTACTGGGAGAATTTTTAGAGAGAAATTCCCAAACACTCCAAGCTTCATCTACTTCCAGTGGTAAGATTCAAGGTAAACCTAGACCTCACCAAACCACTCATTAGGGGCTTATATATTGACAAAAAAAAGAATGCAAACTATTGGATTTCATTTCAATACGTGAGACTACCCGATTTCTGTTATCTCTGCAGGATTATTGGTCATGATAAAGAGACTTGCACAAATTTTGATCCAAACGAGACTACTCCTATGGGTTTTGGCCCCCATCTCAGAGCTCCATTAAATAAATCTCATAGTTTCAACTAGCTATGGTCAAGTGGGTTTCAGCGAGCAGAGTCCGAAAATCTCCCAAGCAATTATCGGGCAACAGCGGTGCGTGGACAACACCCAACACCAGCACAAATTCCTATGTTAGGTTCTATTTGCAACAACTTTACTGACTCATTGTGCTTTGGACCCACTAGCAGTGAGTGGAGACAAAATTCTTCTATCATTTTATTGCCTAATTCCTTGTGCTCTAGAACTACTAGTTATGAGTGGAGGCAAGTCTCAACCGATCCCATACTGCCTATTATGCCAAATCAACCTATTACCACTACCAATACCCAAGTGGAATCAACCAGCCCCCTCGAAAGTCCAAGCGAACACAATACCATTTATTACGTGGAAGAGCCTTATGAGGGTGAGGACCAAGCCCAACAAACCACACAAGACCTTAGCCCGTCTGACCCTAACCAAAACACACTGATAAAACCAAACTCTTTCTCAGTGCAACTACCAAGTTAGCTCAGTCCAATCTAAACCACCCTTCTGAGGCCCATTGAACTAACACTAGCCCATTTCCTTAACAACAACTTATCTTTAAAAAGAAGAGGAGAAATCCAAAGCCCATTGCTTAGACCCCCAAAGCTTTTGAAATCTTCTCCTGGAGATTTAGACAATACTCTCTTGGCTGCCTCCTCTTTTACTGCTACCCAAATCCCAAATAAAACCAACACTAGACCATGAAGACCTACCCGCCAAAGAAACTTGAACTTGAAATCCAGATTACCTTTCTCTATTGTCAAAATCCAAACCAGATCTCTTAATTAAACCTCAATTGTTGGCCTTATCTACCTGCTTTAAAACCATTTCTCTTATTGATAAGGAGACAGAAGATTATCTATCCAGATTCACAGAATCAGAAGGTGTTGGTATTAAGGCTTGTCTACCCCCTCAAATATGAAATTTATTGTGTGAAACTACCGGGGACTGAGGAGTCCCCTGACCCATCATGCTTCGAATGACCTAATCAAAGGCCACTCCCTTTCTATTTTATGCTTGCTCGAAACAAAATAAAAATCAGAGGCCATCGTTCGTACCAAAAAGTCCCTTAATTTTGATTATGTGAAATGTCTTAAGCCCGAAGGGATATCAGGAAGAGTTTCTATCTTGTAGCGAAGAGAGGTTAATTTAGTTTTCATGGAGCTGTCTCAAAATGTGGTGGATGTAAAAGCCCTTGACAATAAGGGATCCCTTATTTCCCGAATCTACTTTGTGTATGGAAACCCGGATTTCAGTCTTCGAAAAATTTAGTGGCAACAATTAGTTTCAAAAAGCGTGTCCATGTCTGAACCATGGATTTGTCTTGGCGACTTCAATGACATCTCGGACCAAAACGTATAAGAGGGCCTTCGAATCAAAAGTCCAAGCAAGATCCAAACCTTCATCGACTTTATCAATGGTTGTAATCTTATTGATTTGGAATCCAAGGGCTGCCATTTGACTTGGTCTAATCAGAGAACCGGTAGAGCTAATATCAGACAGTGTCTCAATAGAGCTCTTTCCAATGCCGACTGGAGACTAAAGTTTCCAAATGTGATAGTCTTTGCGCTCCCTCCTGTTGGCTCCGATCACAACCCTATTTTGGTTGACACTGAATTCTCATCGAAACTGAGCAGGAAACATTGTAAATTTAAAGTTTTTTGGTTGGATGAATCCTCTTGCATTGACACTATTCAAAATTCTTGGCTGCACCCTAGCCACGGGCCAACAATTCTCACAATGTTTTCCAAACTTGACAAAGTAACGACTGCCCTCAAGGATTGGCGACGTAAAACTTTTGGTAGCGCAAGAATCTATATTGATGCCCTAAAAAAAAACTCAGCCTACTTCAAAATGCCAATCATGCTCAATTCTCCCTACATGAAATTCAATTGGTAACAGACCAATTGTCAGGCCTATGGAGAAGATAATAGAAGTATTGGGGCATGTGTTCCCGAATCAAGTGGCTAATATGGGGTGGCAATAACTCCAAATTCTTCCATTCATCTACAATTCGAATGAGGCAATGAAATAAGATAGTTCTTCTTCAAGATAATGAAGGAGAATGTATTTCTGGAAAAGAAGGGCTTTACAACCACATCAATAGGTATTTCAAGAACTTGTTCCAAACAACCGGACCAAGGAATTTTGAGCCTATCTTGGACAAATTCTCACCTTTGATATCAGAAACCATAAATCGTGATTTGATGAAACCGATGACCATCGGAGAAGTAAAGATGGTAGCCTTTAGTTTGGGATCTATCAAAGCTCCGGGCCCAGATGGCTTTTTGGGACAATTCTTTCAAACTAATTGGGAGGCGGTAGGCCATGATATTTTCGAAGCAACTCTATGTTTTTTCCAAAATGGAATTATGCCAAGGAAGCTCAACAAGACTCACATTTCTCTAATTCCAAAAGTGAAGAACCGAAAGTCCATATTGCAATTCAGGCCAATCAGTTTATGCAATTTCGCCTACAAACTCATAACCAGAGTAATGGTTCTAAAACTGAAACACCACCTCGATTTCATTATCTCCCAAACTTAGAGTGCCTTCATCTCCAAACGAAAAATCCAGGATAATATACTTGTTGCTCAAGAAGCGTTCTCCTTCCTCAAAAGGCAATGTCGAGGAAAAAATCATTACCTTGCGCTCAAGCTGGAAATGAAGAAAGCATATGATCAAGTGGAATGGGATTTCTTGGAATCTCTCCTCATCAAGCTTGGATTTTGTAACGATTGGGTGACTCTTGTTATGATGTGTGTCTACGGTTGAGTATAATATATTAGTCAATGGCGATCTCCTCCTTGTTTTCCGTCCGCAAAGGGGCTTGCATCAAGGAGATCCATTTTCCCCTTATCTCTTCATCATCCTTGCCCAAGCACTTACTTCTCTTATCCACTCATTGTTGGAGCAAGGATCTTTGTCAGGCATCAAAATTAACCGTAACTATCCTACTTTCTCCCACTTATTTTTTGTGAATGATGCTTCATTTTTCTCTAAGACTAGGATCCCCAATTGCTTATCTCTATTAAATTCCCTCAATCTTTATTGCTTCGCTTTAGGAAAATCCATAAACCATAACAAATCGGGGGTCATGTTTTGCTCAAATACTCCAAGCAATCTAAAATCCTTGATTGCTTACCTCTTTCGCGTTCCCATCTTAGGAAAAATTGGCTCATATCTTGGCCTTCCGGCTGACTGGGGTAGATAAAAAAGACAAGTTTTGAGATCGTCTTCAGAATGCATCTCCACTAGAATAGAAGGGTGGAATGAAGGATTCCTAAATCAAGCGGGCAAAAAAGTTCTCATCAAATCAATCATCCATGCCTTACCTACTTATGCAATGTCGATATTTCTCTTTCCGATCATGATGTGCAAAGAGCTAAATTCAAAAACTGCAAAATTCTGGTGGGGAAAAAACAATGGGGAGTGAGGTATTCATTGGAGTAATTGGAGTTCTATGTCACTCTCAAAATCTCAATGCGGAATGGGTTTTAAGGATTTTCAAAGTTTCAACAAGGCTCTTTTAGTAAAGAAAGTGTGGCGTCACTTAAAAAATCCGGAAGCTTTGTGGACCAGGATCCTAAAAGGTTTCTATTTTCACAACTCTAGCTTTTGGAATGTAAGGAAAAAGGCTAGGGCATCTTGGAGTTGGTCAAGCATCCTTGAGGGCCTCAAAATCATAAAAAAATAACTCTCTTTGGTCCATTGGTAATGGTTTGGATGTTAGCATTTGGTATGATCGGTGGATCCCTGATATCCATTTTCCTATCCATTCCTTCTCCCTCACACCAATTCCCACTCCCATTCTCCATTAATCCGGGTGACAGACCTTATGAACTCTTCTAATGATTTTTGGAACATAAACCTTATTAGAAGTTGCTTTGACCGCTCCACCATCACCAAGATTATGTCTATACATCTCGGCATCGAAAACTCTTCGGGTACCTTGATATGGCCTCTTTCAAAATCCGGAACCCTCACAGTCAAATCAATGTACCACTTATCCCACTCCTTAACCCTCACCACTCGAACAAACCCTTCATCCTCCTACTCCCCTTCCCCAACGCTATGGAAGCTGATTTGAAAACTTTGAGTGCCCCCAAAGATAAAACATTTCTTGTGGAAAGTTTCCAACAATGCCTTTGCTTCGATTTCGAATCTTTGGAATAAATCCCTCAAGTCGTCTCGACTTTGTCCCATTTGTTTGGATAACCCTGAATTTCCAGAACATCTTTTTCTCTTATATAGATGGCTCCACCCCTGCTGGTCCGCGTCCCTCTTTAAAGACTCTATTAACTGATATTCTATCTTCAGGTTCGAAGAATGGATCCTCACCACCCTTGATTCTTTAAACCACTTAGATTATCAATCCTCTTTCGTATACGTCTTGTGATTTATTTGGATCAATTACAACTCGTTCGTCTTTAGAAACGAGCCCCCCCCCCCCCCCCCCCCCCCCAGAGGAGAAGTTCCACTTATGTTGGCCAAGAAAGCCGTCAATGAATTATTTTCCATTCCCCACTCCAAACCCGCCTTCTCGCAATCCACTTCGAATTAATCTACTTCTTGGTCTCCTCCTCCTAGATCATGGGTTAAATTCAACATGGATGGAGCTTTTTCAGCGAATTCTCATCAGGGAGCTTTTGGGGTAGTGGCTCGAGATCACAATGGGAATATTATTCTTTCTAGAGATGGGAAATTTTGTTGCTCCACAGCGTCCATGGCCAAGCCTGGGCCATTCGTATTGCAGTCATCACAACAATTGATTTTGGATTCTCAAGAGTGATTTTTGAGTCTGACTGCTTAGCGCTAATCTAAGATATCGATTGTGGGAAGGCCTTAGCTTGGGCGCATCGAGTTATTATTGAAGACATCATCTCCTACTCCTTGTCAAAAGAGTTTTTCAAGTTCGGGATAGTGAAAAGAAATAGTAACAAACTGGCGCACTACTTGGCCTCCAAGGCTATTAAAGGCTTAACGCTAAATTTTTAACGTTTCTTTGGATTCTTATTTCTCTAGTCTTTGCAATAGAGACCTTAGATCCCCTGGATAAGGGTTTTTGTACTTAAGCTTTTTTTATTTTTCCGGTCTTGTTTATTTTCTCTCTTAGAATCTAAAAATCTGGAAAAAAGAAAAAGAAAAAGAATTTATTTTGATGTGGACAACCAAAAATAATTATAGGACTAGACCAATATTGGACCTTGATAATTTTTAACAAGGACGGGCTTGCATTGAAAAGTAGGGCCCCAATACCAGAACAGGGTGGACTTGGGCTTGGAATAATTTTGTGATTTCCATTGTAAATCCAGGCTAATATATATATATATATATATATATATATATATCATTTTCTGTCCCTGTCGTTTTGCACAAAATTAGATACCTCCTCTGTTCTTTTGTAAATATCAGTCAACCCCCTATTATTTTTAGTTAATTACCACTTAATTCCCTGACAGATTAAAAAATAATATATATTTTTTTACTGTAATGACAAATGTACGCTTATTCATTTAAAAATAATTAAACCATTAAAAATTAAAATACACTAATTTACCTTTTGGAGAATGACTTTTTTGGCCCATAGTTTAGACACTAATTCAACAAGGTTCAAAATGTAAATTTCTAAACCTAAAAACCCAAGTCCTACAACCTTTCCCCTACCCCTGCAAGTGCAACCCACCTTGTTGAGGAAAAACTTATTCCTCTCTCTCTCCCAGCCATGGACAGATCCATGGAGGATTTGTGCTTGCGGCACAGATCCAAGGCTGTCTCTCGATGCGATTAAGATTCTCTCCATGTTTCCTCTCTATGAATTGGAGTGTGCTTTGTGGCTTAATCCGGAGCGAGTTTTCTATCTCGTCTTTCTCATGTTTGATTCATCGATCGATCAAGTTCGTCGTCGCCCGAACCAGATTGTTGGATCTCCATGCTCAAATCTGCAGCACTGACGGAATCTTCACCAGATCGTCGTGGAAGCGTTCATCGACTGGTTGTCCAATTTCAAGAAATGCAAGGTGGAAAGATTGTTGTCGACGGTGGAGCTCCTCTGTCGGATCCCGATGAGTGCGCAGCGTTCGCGTATTGGAGTTTTTTTTCCCTCCAGGCTCACTGTGTAATAATTCATAATCAATGAACCACTGCAAGTCTTTGTTTGATAATTTATCTACAATATAATTGAGTTTAGCGGCGTTTGCATATCATTTGGTTGTTTAAATGAATTGTTTAGCTCACCGCAATTATAGAAAAAATTTCTCTCACTACCCATGGATAATTTTTTGTTAATTTCAATCTCACTGAAATTATTATTGGCAGGGGGTGAAGGAGTTTTCATCAGATTTGCTCGGTGGTAGTAATGGTGATTGGCTCGCCAGAGTTGTTCTGCCAAGCGGAAAATTAAGGGAGAAGAATGAAAATATGACACTTATTCTAAAAAATGAGTAAAAAATAATGTTTTCAAAAAAATAGGGTTCTTGTGAATTTTTGAAAAAAAAAAAAATAATAATAATATTTTTTAGAAAATAAGAGGGCATTTAGGCCTTTTTACTCAAAAATATCAGTTAATGTGATTGACTAGTATTTGCAAAAGGACAAGAAAGATATCCGATTTAGTGCAAAACGAAGGGGGAGGTAAATGGTATAAAAACTCTATACCAGTTTACGCACATCGCAATTAATCATCTCACCGGACAATCTTAAGGTTGCACTCCCCTACATCGACTTAGTGCATTTCGGATTAAATTCAAGATTTAATTATTAAAATGCTCCCCAAGAGAGTTGAACTCAAGTTGACGAGGAAAGGGAGTACCTCCCTTTGTCAGTCGGATTAATACCTCTTGGGTAGCAGCTCTGGTTGGCTCATTAAATTCGTAAAAATTAAATAAATAAAGTTTTTTTCTTGCATTTATTTAGAGTTGTTTACGTAATAAATATTTTTAAAAAAACATTTATTGAAAGAATTCATGTTTTAACTTATTTACCGGATTGATGCATTTCGTTGTTGGGAAGGCCGGGATCAGATCATTTGTGCTTTTTTTTTTTTTTTTTTGCTAATTTTTTTTTTGATTCATGTGATCCTGACCTTCACAAGGCCGGGATCATTATTTTTTTATTTTTTTTTTTTTATGTGATCCCGTCCTTGTGAAAGGCGGGATCACACTTTACATGCAAATGACGACCATCGCCGTTTGCTTTGGCTGGTCGTCATTTGCTTTGGCCGGTCAAACGTGACCGGCCAAAGGCTGCAAAAGAAGGCAGCTAGATGGCAGCCTTCTTTTGCACTTGAAGAAGGTTGTCAGCCTTTTTTAAATTTTGAAGACTTGTCAGTATAATTTTTTACTATAAATCATACCAATTCTCACTACCGAGTTCACTCCTAAATCACAACTCTTGTGCTCCCTCTCTCATTTTCCTCATTTTTGTCATTTTTGTTCTTCATTTTTGATATTTTCTCTTTTGTTCATACTTCTTCTATTCAGATTTCTATTCTTCCATTCACAGGTTAGTATATTTTTAACATTTTTTTAATTTATTTGTTAATTTAATTAATATATTTTTTACCTGTTATTTGTTAGTTAGTTGGTTAGTTTCATTTGTTAATTTAACTGTTAAATTAAAAATTATACTTTGGCCCTTTTCACATGTTTAGGAAAATATAAAATAATATATTATTTTAAAAAAAATGTTAGTTAGTTAGTTTAATTTTTTAATCTAGCTATTTAATTAAAAAATATGCACTTTGACCCCTAAAAGTTTAACAATTAGAAAAATATAAATTTTTAATATATTATTTTAAAATAAATTATTATTTAGTTTGTTTGTTTTGTTAATTTAATTTGTTGGTTTAGTTGTTTAATTAGTTAGTTAATTAGTTTAATTTGTTAATTTAGTTGTTAAATTAAAAATTAAACTTTGTCCCCTTTCACATGTGTAGAAAAATATAAATCAACATATTATTTAAAAAAAAATCTATGTTAATTAGTTTAATTTTTTAATTTAGCTATTTAATTAAAAATATACACTTTGGCCTCTGAAATTTTGGCAATTAGAAAAATATAAAATTTTCAACCTATTGTTTTAAAATAAATTGTTAGTTAGATTCATTTTTGAATTTCGTTATTTAATTTAAAATATATTTATTTATTTTATTAATTTAGTTGTTAAATTAAAAATTACACTTTCGCCCCTTTCACATGTGTAACAAAATATAAATCAATATATTATTTAAAAAAATGCATGTTAGTTAGTTTAAATTTCTAATTTAGCTATTTAATTAAAAATATACACTTTGGCCCCTGAAATTTTTACAATTAGAAAAATATAAAATTTTTAACCTATTGTTTTAAAATAAATTGTTAGATAGTTTCATTTTTGAATTTCGTTATTTAATTTAAAATGTATTTGTTTAATTTGTTAATTTAGTTATTAAATTAAAAATTATACTTTAGCCCCTTTCACATGCGTAGGAAAATATAAATTAATATATTATTTTAAAAAATGTATGTTAGTATTTTTAAAGTTTCTATAGCTATTTAATTAAAATATACACTTTTGCCCCTAAAATTTCGACAATTAAAAAAATATAAAATTTTCAACCTATTGTTTTAAAATAAATTGTTATTTAGTTTCATTTTTTAATTTCATTATTTAATTTAAAACTTATTTGTTTAATTTGTTAATTTAGTTGTTAAATTAAAAATTACACTTTGGCTTATTTTCACATGTGTAGGAAAATATAAATCAATATATTATTTCAAAAAAATGTATGTTAGTTAGTTTAATTTTCTAATTTAGCTATTTAATTAAAAATATACACTTTTGCCTCTAAAATTTTGACAATTAGAAAAATATAAAATTTTCAACTTATTGTTTTACAATAAATTGTTAGTTAGTTTCATTTTTGAATTTCGTTATTTAATTTAAAATGTATTTGTTTAATTTGTTAATTTAGTTGTTAAATTAAAAATTACACTTTTGCCCCTTTCACATGTGTAAGAAAATATAAATCAATATATTATTTAAAAAAATGCATGTTAGTTAGTTTAAATTTTCTAATTTAGCTATTTAATTAAAAATATACACTTTGGCCCCTGAAATTTTGACAATTAGAAAAATATAAAATTTTCAACCTATTGTTTTAAAATAAATTGTTAGTTAGTTTTATTTTTGAATTTCGTTATTTAATTTAAAATGTATTTGTTTAATTTGTTAATTTAGTTATTAAATTAAAAATTATACTTTAGCCTCTTTCACATGCGTAGGAAAATATAAATCAATATATTATTTTAAAAAATGTATGTTAGTTAGTTTAATTTTATAATTTAGCTATTTAATTAAAAATATACACTTTGGCCCCTGAAATTTTGACAATTAGAAAAATATAAAATTTTCAACCTATTGTTTTAAAATAAATTGTTAGTTAGTTTCATTTTTGAATTTCGTTATTTAATTTAAAATGTATTTGTTTAATTTGTTAATTTAGTTGTTAAATTAAAAATTACACTTTTGCCCATTTCACATGTGTAGGAAAATATAAATCAATATATTATTTAAAAAAAATTATGTTAGTTAGTTTAATTTTCTAAGTTAGCTATTTAATTAAAAATATACACTTTGGCCCCTGAAATTTTGACAATTAGAAAAATATAAAATTTTCAACCTATTGTTTTAAAATAAATTGTTAGTTAGTTTGATTTTTTAATTTAGTTATTTAATTTAAAATATATTTGTTTAATTTGTTAATTTAATTGTTAAATTAAAAATTACACGCTGGCTTATTTTCACATGTGTAGGAAAATATAAATCAATATATTATTTCAAAAAAATGTATGTTAGTTAGTTTAATTTTCTAATTTAGCTATTTAATTAAAAATATACACTTTTGCCTCTAAAATTTTGACAATTAGAAAAATATTAAATTTTCAACATATTATTTTAAAATAAATTATTAGTTAGTGTCATTTTTGAATTTCGTTATTTAATTTAAAATGTATTTATTTAGTTTGTTAATTTAGTTGTTAAATTAAAAATTACACTTTTGCCTCTTTCACATGTGTAGGAAAATATAAATCAATATATTATTTAAAAAAATATAAGTTATTTAGTTTAATTTTCTAATTTAGCTATTTAATTAAAAATATACACTTTGGCTCCTGAAATTTTGACAATTAGAAAAATATAAAATTTTCAACCTATTGTTTTAAAATAAATTGTTAGTTAGTTTCATTTTTGAATTTCGTTATTTAATTTAAAATGTATTTTTTTAATTTGTTAATTTAGTTGTTAAATTAAAAATTACACTTTGTCCCTTTTCACATGTGTACGAAAATATAAATAAATATATTATTTAAAAAAATATATGTTAGTTAGTTTAATTTTATAATTTAGCTATTTAATTAAAAATATACACTTTGGCCCCTGAAATTTTGCCAATTAGAAAAATATAAAATTTTCAACCTATTGTTTTAAAATAAATTGTTAGTTAGTTTCATTTTTGAATTTCGTTATTTAGTTTAAAATGTATTTGTTTAATTTGTTAATTTAGTTGTTAAATTAAAAATTAGACTTTGGCCCCTTTCACATGTGTAGGAAAATATAAATCAATATGTTATTTAAAAAAATGTATGTTAGTTAGTTTAATTTTCTAATTTAGCTATTTAATTAAAAATATAAACTTTGGCCCCTGAAATTTTGACAATTAGAAAAATCTAAAAGTTTCAACCTATTGTTTTAAAATAAATTGTTAGTTAGTTTCATTTTTGAATTTCGTTATTTAATTTAAAATGTATTTGTTTAATTTGTTAATTTAGTTGTTAAATTAAAAATTATACTTTTACCCCTTTCACATGTGTAGGAAAATATAAATCAATATATTATTTAAAAAAATGTATGTTAGTTAGTTAGTTTAAACTTATATAAAATAATTTTTGGTTAGTTTATTAAACTCGTTATATTGGTAAGTAAAATGTTAAGATTGAAAATAAATTACTGAAATCCATAAAAAATTAAAACTATAAACATTGGAATATGACGTACAAATTGTACACTTTCATTCCTCAAATTAATTGAATCTATTTAGTTGATATTAACTTGACATGGAATTTATATTCGATTTAGAGTTAAAGTTAAAATAATTATTGAATAAATTCAGAATAAGTAAAATATTAAAGATTGAAAATAAATTACTCGAACCCATAAAAAATGAACACTATAAACCAACATACTTTTGTGATTGAGTTTTAGTTGACGATATTATTTTCTTGTTTTATTTTGTCTTATCAAATGATAGCCGCTTGAAATGGATCACGTTCGGTTGTTATTGTATTAGGGTGGTAGAATATTGGAAGGTACGGAGTTCGGAATTTGTTATAGTACATCAGTTGTAAAATCTTTGGTTGTCCGTAGGGGAACAACCTTAAATGAATTAATTGAGATGCTAAAACCATGTGTTCTTGAAGATGGGGTTACTGGAATTTTGAAACTAAAGTGTAGGATGCCGATGGCTCTTTTCGGGTCGAACTATAAATATACCTTGTTTTCTATCGAGGATGACTCAACATTAGATCAAGTGCTTGAGTTACCTTTTTATATACCCTCGCTTCTTGCTGTTGAAGTATATGTAGAGATAGAACGGGCATTTGATAATGGTCCAATTTTTTTTTCCCCAAGTGGTCATTTTACCAACTTAATGACCCAGAGTTTAAATCCGTACAGTACCCAATCTGACGAGCAATTTTTCGGCACCGTTCCCCAAGCAGTCCAGTTGATAGGTGTGAAAAACCTATCTATTTCTAATCGGAATTAGTTAGTTTTCGAATATGTTTATATAGTATTTTATTATGTTTTAATTAGTTTTCAGACTTTTTGTATAAATCAGGTGTGTGGGGAAAAAAGATAGGAAACTGGAGCTAAAACGATGAGATCTAACCAAAATGGTTCGAAGTTACGGTGGATAAACAAGCTTGAAGGCTAAAAGATGAAACAGGCCCACCGCTTAGGTGTCCAGACCACCGCTTAAGCGGTGAAGATGCTGAGAAGAGCAAAATATTACTGACGAACGATCGCCTAGGCGAAAATCTAGCAGAAGACGCAGAAAGGCTACTGATAGCCGCTCACCTAGGCGAAGTTTTCTTCGCCTAGACAGAAATCCAACAGAATGTTCTCCCAGTCCACCACCTACTTCACCGCCTAGGCGATCAGACCGAACCGATCTAACTTCGCCTAGGTGAATTTGCCTTGCACAGTCTTGAGATATTTTTAGATATTTTTTAAATATTTTGGCTATAAATACCCCATCTCCTCCCTCTTGGCCGGTGACTCTCTTGCCCCCATAGCTTTTTGAGCCGCTTAGGCTATATCTAAGGGTATATTTAGGGAATTTAGGTGTGGAGCTCACATCCTGAAGTGGAGAAGACGGTGAATTGATTGTAGAGCGTTCTTAGCGGTTTATCTTCGGACGAGGCTAAGTTCTTCGATTGTTTTTCCTTATTTCTTTATCTTAGGAGTATGTGAGCATGTTTAGCTCGTTATTTTATTGTATATGCGGCTAAAGCCTCGAGTTAAATATGGATTGTAGTAGGGATTAACACTATATTTATAAATACGTTGTTTGGATGATTTCGGTGTTTCGTTTGTGAGTGTTCTTCGTAGTTTGATTGTATTTATCGTATTGTTTGTTTATTACGTTTAGAATGGTAAATAGAGAATACAGGGTTTTGACAAACCCCGGATTCGGATTAGGGTAAACAAACGCCACGATTCTATAACCCCGGTCGGGGTTTGAATCGTGGACAATCGATGACGTGGGGCAAGACACACGCTACCTAGGGTCGTTAAGCCGTTGAGGAGGACCTCTTCGTTGACTCGAAGTTACGTTATATCCCTTGTCTTACACTCGGGAGAAGTGGCGAGGGAGTTTTAGAAAGGAGATTATTGATAGGGTAAATACAACGCGACGATCTAATAACCTGGGAGCAAGTTGGATTGTGTGCAATCAATAACGCTGGGCAAGATTCACGTGATCTTGGGTCGTTAAGACATCGAGGGGGACTTCTTCATTGACTTGAAATCATGTATTCCCCCATCTTACACTCGGAAGAGGTGGCGGTGGAGTTTATGTACCGAGATTATCAAATAGGTCGAACACCGTAAACGTGAGTAAATCGAGATCAAACACGTATTTGTAAACACGTTAATCCCTAGGTAATTCTTTACCCTAAAACATATTAGCATATTAGTGTAGTTAATTTAGGTTATATTAGTATTAGTTTAATTAATTAATTAATTAATTACATTTATTTTTCGCTTAGATAAATTTAGGTCACGACAAACGCGATATTCGATAGTAACGACACCAATCCCTGTGGATACGATCAAAAACTTGGTAGGGCATAAAATACGCCGCTACTTACACTCGCAAGTATACGAGGTCTAAGTTTTAGAATAGTGTGATCGTGAAAGATCGGGTTTACGTTGTTCGACCTATTTGACAATCTCGGTTTTAAAACTCCACCGCCACCTCTCCCGAGTGTAAGACGGGGGGATACATGACTTCCAGTCAATGAAGAAATCTCCCTCAATGTCTTAACGACCCTAGGTTACGTGAGTCTCACCCAGCATCAATGATTGCACACAATCCAACTCCCTCCCGGGTTATTGGATCGTCGCGTTGTATTTACCCTATCGACAATCTCTGTTCTAAAACTCCTTCGCCACCTCTCTCGAGTGTAAGACGAGGGATATAACACGATTTCGTGTCAATTCCGAAGTCCCCCTCATCGTCTTAATGACCCTAGGTCGCGCGAGTCTTGTCCCAATGTCATCGATTGTCCACGATTCATACCCCGACCGGGTTATAGAATCGTGGCGTTTGTTTACCCTAATCCGAATCCGGGGTTTGTCAAAACCCCATATTCTCCATTTACCATTCTAAGAATAATAAACAAACAATACGATAAATACAATCAAACTATGAAGAACAAACATAAATGCAACACCGAAATCATCCAAACAAACATATTTATAAATATACCGTTAATCCTTACTGCAATCCATATTTAACTCGTGGCCATAGCCGCATAAACATATAAATCATGCTAAACATTCTCACATGATCCTAAGATAAAGAAATAAGGAAAAACAATCGAAGAACTTAGCCTCATCCGAAGATAAACCGCTAAGAAAGCTCAATGATCGATTCACCGTATTCTCCACTTCGGGATGTGAGCTCCACCTCTAAAACTCCTAAATATACCCTTAGATATAGCCTAAGGGGCTCAAAAATCCATGGGGGCAAGAGAGTCACCGGCCAAGGGGGAGGATAGGGGGTATTTATAGCCAAAATATCTAAACAATATCTAAAAATATCTCAAGACTGTGTAGGGCAAATCCGCCTAGGCGGTGGATTCTTTGCCTAGGTGGAGTTAGGTTGGTTCGGTCTGATCGCCTAAGCGGTGAAGTAGGCGGTGGACTGGGAGAACATTCTGTTGGATTTTCGCCTAGGCGAAGAAAACTTCGCCTAGGTAAGGGCTGCCAGTAGCCCTTCTATTTCTTCTGCTGGATTTTCGCTTAGGCGATGGAATTTTTGCCTAGGCGGTCGTCTGTCAGTAACATTTTGCTCTTCTCAGCATCTTCACCACTTAGGTGGTGGTCTGGACGCCTAAGCGGTGGGCCTGTTTTATCTTTCAGCCTCCGAGCTTGTTTATCCACCGTAACTTCGAACTGCTTTGGTTCGATCTCATCATTTTAGCTCCAGTTTCCTACCTTTTTGCCCCACACACCTGATTTATACAAAAAGTATGAAAACTAATTAAAACATAATGAAGTACTATATAAACATATTAAAAAACTAACAAATTCGGATTGAAAATAGATAGATTTTTCATACTTATCACCAGTCTAATTACACCATCTCACCCCTTTACATTCTAGAACCATATCATTCCCACAATACTCCCATACTGCACCCCCAATTACTTGAGTCTAATTACACCGTCCCACTCTCCTATATTCTAGAGCAAGATCATTCTCATAGTATGATTGACCGTGCTCATGGCACCAGCTTTGCTATTTCACATCACCATTATTTGCCGAATAGTCCGCCACAAGATAATTATGGTGGTGACTTTGATACAATTGATAGTCATCACAATATGTCAGAAGAAGAGTTAGATGCGGATGTTGCGTTTCAGCCAGACGAAGATCTAGATGCTGAGCCTAGCGGGCAAAGGGGTCAAAATCAACAATTGGAGTTGGACAATGTAATTTCATTTTTCAATAACTTGGATTGGGGTGGCGACGATGACTTGGAAAAATATGAGCCGAAGTTGCGGAAGAATTTTTGGACACCGGAAATGGATGAATTTCGTACTGGTATGGCCTTTAAGGATAAGGAACACGTCCAGTAGGCCGTCAAATTTTACCACTTGAAGAAGAACAAAGAGTTTTATGTCTCGCAAACGAACAAGAAGCTCTGGTCGATTAATTGTTCGCATGGATGCGATTGGAGGTTGCGGGCGGGGAGGAAAAAAAGTCACGGTATGTTTGAGATTACGCAGTATGAGGGACATCACACATGTTTCTATAATCATACTACTGTAGATCATAAAAATTTGGATTCTGCACTCATTTCGAACCTAATACTTGGACAGGTCGAACATGATCCAGAATTGAAGATTGGCGTCATTGTGACTTACATGAAGGAGGCTCATGGATACACTGTCTCCTATTGAAAAGATTGGTTGGCTAGATCGAAAGCCATCGAGACCTTGTTCGGAGATTGGGATGAATCATATCGAAAGTTACCAAAGTTTATGGTCGCGTTGCAGCACTACAATTCGGGTACAATTGTCGAGTGAAGCACTGTGTCGACTGATATGCCTGGCTATAGGATGTTCGACATGGTATTTTGGTCATTCAAAGCTTCAGTTGACGGATGGCGTTATTGTCGCACTGTAATCACCATTGACGAGATCCATTTGTATGGTAAATATGAGGGAAAGATTTTAATCGCCATTGGAATGACGTCGTCCAACAAGTGCTACCCATTGGCTTTTGCCATCGTACCGACGGAGGACTACTGCTGTTGGCGATGATTCATCTACATGCTTAAGCGTCATATTGTCGGTGATCGTCCTGAGGTGACATTGATATCTGACAGACACGCTGGCATTATTAGTGCGGTTGACAGTATTTGGCTTAATCAACATAACAAGCCCCTTCGATATCATCGATTTTGTTTGCAGCACCTTTGTAGCAATTTCAACAAGATTGCTAAAAATCAGCATCTCAAAGATCTTGCTTGGAATGCAAGTGCTGCAACACAAATTCGAAAATACGATGCTATCATGGAAGAGATAAAAAAAATTGATGTTCAGGCGCATGCATGGTTGAGCAATCATCCACCTTACAAATGGACCAGGGCACATTATTTATCATGTTATGGTATTCGTTTGGAGAGAGTGCTCTGTTGCTTGTGGCAGTCATTTCATTGGCTAGTTGTAGTAGATCATATCTATTTCTGCGCAACAACATTCGATTATTCTCCAGGCGAATTCGTGTAATAGCATATTTAATCTCGGTTGTGTCATCAATTATACATCGTCGAGGCATCTGAAGACTTCGATGATGCGGAACTGGTGCATTAAGATTTCTCAAATAAGATACAAGGTTGTTAGACTCATTTACCCTCTATTCCCATTCTTAGCGTAGACCGATGCGATACTCTCTCGGGTTGATCTCTTGATTACTCCAGTAATCGTCATAATATGATTTTAAAACCCAACATCTTTGATGATCCCACAGTCCATGCCAACCCCAAACACCATATGAGTTCTCCTTACTTGAAAAACCATATGAACTTTCTTCACTTGAATTAATATGTGAAGACATTACGAAAATTATAGACTGAATAGTTTCTTTACAAATATTATACTGCAAATTAAGAGTTCACAAAAAAATTAGTTTTTTTAAAACATAATTAATGAAAAATGATGTTTTATAACTTATGTACACGAGCCTTAACTTAAAAAAAACTAACCCAACATCACCTATCAATTGAAAGAGAAAAAGTCAGTTGTTTGGTAGAAGTAGTGTTATTATGATTTAACGTAAAAATGATACATTAGATTTAAAAGGAGATACATAATTAAACTACAATTCACCAACGTGAAAACATTAAACATTACTCTTATCATCAGACATTTCAATATTTGATTGATATTGAGGATTCTTTGCGTATCTCATGTAAGTACGCGCTTTGGCGAACAAACCTTATTCAAGACGCTCACGTGCCGTCGTTTTAAGCTCATGTCGAAAAATTCGAATTTGCGTTCGATTATTTTCTTCGCGGTAGCGATGCAACGCCATTTGAAGATTATGCGGCGTGTCTATTGGCATTATTCTGGCCAATTGACGCACTATTGGAATATTATATTGCCTGCATCCGTCCACCATAACCTCTGATTGGTTGACACGATAAGTGTATTCTTTTCGCATCTTTGCAACCGACCGTGAAGAGTATGAGAATTCGTCTTCCAAAAGCCAGTTACGTCCCATTGAACGATACAAATCTCTCACCGTGTACGTTTTCAATCCTTTTCATTTTATTTGTTTTTAAATTAGTCAATAATTTAATTTTTTCAAACACATTAAAAAATAAACTAATTAAGTAACTAATATTTTTTTTTGTTGAAAATAATCTATTATAATTTCTATTTTAGTTTTTATTTTTGCACACGTGTAATTTATCAATTTTGAGGGGCCAAAGTGCATTTTAAAAATTAAACAACCAAATTAAAATTTTAAACTAATTCACTAAATAATATATTTTTTTTAAAAACAATATATTATAATTTATATTTCAATTTATATTTTTCTCATACATGTATAATTTACTCAAAGTTTTAGGGCCCAAAGTGCATAATTTTCAATTAAACAACTAAAATAATAAATTAAACTAACAAACTAACTAAGAAATTAAATAACTAAACTAACAAATTAAATTAACCAATGAATTAACAAATTAAATAAAATAAATAAACTAACTAATAAACAGATTAACTAAATAATTAAACAAGTACAAAATATAGTAATCAAATTAAGAAATAAATTAAACTTACTAACAATTTATTTTAAATTTATATTTTTGTAATTGTCAAAATTTCAGGGGCGAAAGTGTATATTTTTAATTAAATAGCTAAATTAAAAAATTAAACTAACATACATTTTTTTTAAAAATAATATATTGATTTATATTTTTCTACACATGTGAAAATGGGCCAAAATGTAATTTTTAATTTAACAACTAAATTAACAAATTAAACAAATATATTTTAAATTAAATAACTAAATTAAAAAATCAAACTAACTAACAATTTATTTTAAAATAATAGGTTGAAAATTTTATATTTTTCTAATTGTCAAAATTTCAAGGGCCAAAGTGTATATTTTCAATTAAATAACTAAATTAGAAAATTAAACTAACTAACATACATTTGTTTTAAATAATATATTAATTTATATTTTCCTATACATGTGAAAGTGAACAAAGTGTAATTTTTAATTTAACAACTAAATTAACAAATTAAACTAACTAACTAACTAACTAATTAACAAAACAAACAAACTAACTAATAAATTCGTTAAATAACAAATTAAAATTAAACTATCCTCTAATGTTTTTTAAAAAAAAAAAATTAACAAGTAAATTAATTAACTAACTAATTATTTTTTTAAACAATATATTATAGCGTGTAAAAAATAAGTAATCAATCAAACTAACAAACATGTAAATTAATCAAATTAACAAATAACAAGTAAAAAAATATACTAATCAAACTAATAAATAAATTAAACAAACAAAAAAAACTTACCTTTGTAGTATGAGGGATGAATTGTGAAATTGTAAATTTGTTAAATTTTGATGAAGAAAATTGTCCAAATAAATAATTAACACTCTGATTAAAATGAAGAAAAATTTTGAATGAAGAAGAAAATGAAGAAGAGGAAAACAATTTGATAGATAATGAGCAAGATTGAAATGGAATGGAGTATATTTATATACCCGAGTCCAGCTGCCTGCCTGCTAAAGAATCGGCCTTTTTCAAATTGGTTAAAAATTATACTGATATTGGCCAAAAAATCAGACTTCAAAAAATTAAATAAGGCTGAAGAAAATGCCTTATTTTGCAGCCTTTGGCCGGTCACGTTTGACCGGCCAAAGCAAATAGCGACCAGCCAAAGCAAACGGCGATGGTCGCCGTTTGCATGTAAAGTGTGATCCCGCCCTTGTGAAGGGCAGGATCACATAAATAAGAAGAATCCACTAAAAGTTTCTACCAATGAGGAAAACTCACTCACTAGGAAAAAGTAAAAAAATATAAAAGAAATAAGAATGATTGTCATTTTTATCTCTTGAAGTTCAATGATTTTTCTTTATTTTTTGTCTTACATGCATTTTTGGAAAGCATGATTAAGTCATATAAATACCAACATGAGTTGGTCGAAGCGGAAAGGTTTGGGCTCCTTAAGCAACCATTCCGGGATCGATCCATGGAGGTTGTGAATGGAAAGTGTTATGTTGGGAGAGGTCATCGCTTTTTGCACCTGACAGTATCTCGAGGGATTAGTCTTCGCCGACCGTGATGCAGGGGATATCTTGGGAAACCAAAATAAAAATAATTAAGTCATATAAATAGTAGAAACATGGGAATTATAAGTAGAGTATGATTTTTGTTAAGATTGACTAAAATTTTTAAAAATGTGACGTGTGTAGTTAAGCAAAAATTATTAAAAGATCTAGCAAAAATATAGAAAAAAAAAATACCAAATTATTATAATTAAACTACAGTAATGCTTGTGCATTTGAAGGAATTTTAACTCTTTAGAGGAAATAGGTATTTTAATACTTATGTTGATGATTTTTTTTAGATTTATTTATACTTTTTTTAAATATAAAAGTGATGATATTAAAAAATGTAAACATTTTATTCATGAAATCAAGAATCAATTCGATAGAAAACTAAAAAGAGCTAAAAGTGATAGGTCCATGTGAGTACTAACTAACCCATCTTTTGTTCAGCCTTTGAAAATAATTCATGAGACTATAAGCCATACTCACCTACATCAATTGGTGTGGCAGAAAGGAAAAGTCAGACTTTAATTGACTTTACAAATGACAGGATAATTGAATCGGGTGCTCCATTAAATCTTTCGGAGAACCAATTTTAATTGCATACCATGTTAAAAACAGGGTGAAAATTTAAAAAGAAAATAATGTTAAAGTTTTTAAGCTCAGAAAGGGGCACCAAACAAATTTTGGGACATTTTAGAGTTTGTTTGTTCAACTCTATTTGGTTAGTAGACCCAAAAATAACTTAAATTAGGTTAGAGCTACCACTTATATTTTTCTTGGATATTGAACAAATAATATAACTTATAGATTTTTATATTGAACATGGTGATGTTATTTTTTATGCAAAAAAATTCTTTTAATCTAAAATTAGTAGGGGCAAAGAAACTGAAAGAAATATTTTATATATTTATAGTTCTTCTACTCTTATTCTACAAGACAAAAATAATTTTGAAATTGAATTGAGTAAAACAAGAGTTGAAAAATATTTTGGCCTTGATTTTATATTTTTTATACTGATAAAAATCCAATTACTTTTCAACAAGTTTTATCTTCATCAGACAGAATTTTTAAAAAGAGTCCTTAAATAATGAGATGGTGTCACTAGTTTCTAACAAAATATAAAAATTAGTTGACTTATCATTCAATTTTACAATTATAGGGTTTAAATGGGTACTTAGAAAAGATTTTTTTTTTTTTAACCGGATGGATCCATATGTAAGTTTAAAGGTACACTTGTTTCGAAAGGTTTTAAACAAAATGTTTCGAATGGTTTTAAACAAAAAGAAGATATGGAATTCTTTGATACCTTTTCTTTGGTTACTAGAGTAACATTCATTTGGATTGTTTATTGCGCGTACTCAATTTACAATCTAGATATTCATCAAATGGATGTAACAACAACATTTTTAAATGGGGACCTAGTGAGAAAATTTATATGGACCAACCCGAAAATTGCGTTGAGTCCAGATAAGAAAGCAAACTGTGTAAATTAAATGAATCCCTTTATGATTTGAAACAAACTCTTAACCAGTGGCATGAAAAAAATTGATTCATGCATGATTGAAAATAGTTTTTAACTCTAATACCTTTGGTGCATCTATTATAGATCTTGAAAAAAAAATGTGTTTGTTAATATCTATGGTGATAATATTTTAATATTTGATTTTAATTTGCATGTGATAATTGAAACAAAAAACTTGTTTACTAGTCGTTTTCATATGAAAGATTTTGATGAGACTAGTTTTATTTTGAAAATAAAAATTAGAAAAACATGTGATGGTATTTTTCTTTATAAGTCGTATTTTATTGATAATTTTTTAAAAAATATATTATTTTCATAAGTGGTAGCATTTTGCTATTCCATTTGATTCTAGTGTATATTTATGTCCTATTGATACTTATTTTTATGTGATTAATCAAAAGAATATGCTAGCATGGTTGGTAGTTTATGATATGCAACTAATTGTACTAAATCTAATATTGTATATGCAGCTAGAGTACATAGCGTGTTTAGCAAACCAAGTAAAGAACATTGGTCTGGCGTTGAGCGAATTATGAAGTATTTATCTAGCACTAAAACTTATGATATGTTTTATAAAATTAAAATAATATTGAGGTTGTAAGACCTGATTTTTGCATGTGTATAAGTTTTAGTTGCATTTTAGAATACTTAGAAAAATAATGGGATAAATTGTGTCATTTAATATTTATTTTAAAATTTTAGGTGTCTAATATGTAGTTTAAAAATTTTATTTTTTTTATATGGTTTTAGGGTTTGGGAAAATAATTATAAATTGTCCTAGGGGTTAAATGTGTAATTAAAAACAAAATATCTATTCTCTAGATAAGGATGAATTTGATAAAGTGTAAAAAAAAAAAAAAATTAAATAAAAGGGAAAAAGGTTGGTGGCGGCTTGGATCCCAACACACACACGCACACACATATATATGTCACATTTAATTCATGTGATTGATTATGCGGATAGATATACATGTATATTTATGTAAAAAATATATATGTGAATTTGAGAAATATACTAGGTATAGAAATATCTAATTTGCAAAGAATACTATTTAAAATAAAAATTGTACATTTTAGTAAAACGATAATTTTTAGTATTTCGTTGACTAATAAAAATTTTAATAGTTGCTTAATATTTTTCTACAAATTAAATTATTAACGCGATTTTTTTTGTAATTATTACTACAATAATTTTCGTACAGTTAATATTAACATAGAAAATAAGATGTATTGTAATTTTGTATAATCAAAATTTGGAGAATAAAAAATGATGCATTTTAGGGCCACACATTGCATATTAGGTTTATTTTAAATAAATTATTAATTTAGGCTCTATCGCTGTTAGATTCACAGGCGATACCGCCCGCGTAGTCTTTTGACGACAGTATTTTTGTAGCTCGAAAATCGAGATGAGTGTACTGTCTTCTATGTAAATTGACAAAATATATTTTTGTATAAATTGTGAAAAAAAAATGTTTATTAAAATGGACGGTGTTATAACGTTTCGCGGATCAAATAGATTTTTAAATATAAAAAGTGATTTCTATTGATTGACTATGTCATAGTTGTCTTCTCGTCAGGAGGTTATGTCCTGCGAGATGTGGATTACCTGTCATGTAAGTCCTGTAGGGTGAATATTGTTATTATCTATCAGGCAAGTTCTACATAGTGGATATTGTTGTTACCTGTCAGGTAAGTCCTGCAGGGTGGATATATGTGGACCTATCAGGAGTGCAAATCCTGCAGGTGGTTGCTCCTACCATTGGGGATATTAAATGGCTTTGGCACTGATAGTCACTTTAGATGACACAGTTGTACAGGTTACGGTACCGTCGTAATTTCTGATCGTGAGGTGAAACGATCCTATGACTAGTAGGAAATATGAGTGCGGTATTTTATTATATAACGAAATGTTGGATTGGATAGATTTAAATATATTATCTTATTGCAATGATAACAGTGAAATTTTATTCTGGCTTGGTATGCGGTTATATTATATTATATTTAGAAAAGTGGTATTTGATAATTATGCTTGATCCACGAAATATTTTTATATTATAAAGACAATACACCGATAAAATATTTAGTCTCAAGTGCCACAGCTAGGAGTGGGTCCACTACTAGCACTAGGAAGAGTCAGGTGATAGGGTCGTTTTGGAAGGTTAGCTAGAAATGTTCAGCTTTCTTTTTATGGTTTTGTTGTGAATAATGAGACTCGTGTATTCTCAAAATTTGAAGTGAATATATATATCATATTTTTTTGGGAAAAAAAAAAATGTATAGCGGTACATGTGTATATATATGTATATTTGTTGATTAGTCAGGTGACGTCAAGTCGGTGTCACGTCCGACCTCGGTCGATGGGGGCCCGGGGAGGGGTGTGACAGAAGTACTCGAAGATTTCAATGATGCATACTGGAATACATTCTTAGGTTATTTTCCTTTTATCATTGGTTATGTTTTTATATTGGATGGTGGTGATGATACATGTTGGAAGTAAACAAACTATCATTACTAAATAATAGTAGAGGTTGAGTTTATATATAACTTTAGTTTCGGTAAGTGAGGAAATGAATTGGTTGAGAGATTTACTACATGAAGTCGAACTTGGGGAAAATCAATTGCACATGCATTAATACATTGTGAATCTATCACGATAATTTGGTGAGTTAAAAACTTTTATCATAACGAAATAAAACCTATATGGATAAAACACAATGTCGTAAGATTTTATTTGAGCAATGTAATTATTAACATAAATTATATGATCTTGTGAAATCTTACAATCTTACATACCACTAACAAAGGACTTGATTGGAGAAAGGGTTTGGAATACATCAAGTGGGATAGGGTTAAAATTTGTACATTCACGATTCACTTATGAGGATACCCAACTGACGGACCAGAGATTCTGAGAACTAAGTTAAAAGGGGAAAAACAAATCATAAGAAGACTTGAAAAAACACTAATCAATTTTGATTCATCCTTATGGTGTAAATGCATTTATCCAACAACGATTGGGGATGGAATTTCATGAACTCTTAGTAAAATTTGTATATCTTATGACTGGAGTATTATAGTTGCAGGAGTATATTTGACAAATACCACTTATATAAGTGGAAAGTAAAGCCGCTTCGTATGAAAATCAGGTTATTCTCGAAAACACTTACGAAAATTGGGATAACAAAAGGACGTAATATGTTGGATCATAAAACTCATGTCAACAAATAGAAAATCAAGTGTGAGCGGTAATACTTTATTTCCTTTGAAAAGGTCATAATATATATCATAGACCACTATTGACTCTATATTAGAGATTATTGTTTTATTAAATGAATGTTCAATGTAGAGCTCACCTTCATGATGCATGGTGGTCTATCTTGTCCGGATAATTATATTTTATTTTTAACTAGTGTATAATCCATGATTATAGGCAAGAATGTAAAAAAGATAACATTAAAATTAAAATATTAACTTTAATATTTAGGCAATGAAGCAAAAGATCAATGGATTTAACAACAAAAATATCATTAAAAAATATAAGTTCACCATTCAAAACAACAAACATCAAATCAATAATCAACAATTTAGTTATTAACATGTCTTCAAATGAACAGTACAATTCTACTATGATTATTCTAAAAATTTGGATTAAATTGAAAAATTTCCCTCCATTTATATAGTATTCCTAATTTCTAAATTTATGTTTTTAAATGAAAGCAACTATAATACCTTAAGAATACTTGTTCAAAATTAAATTTTTTTTTTACATAATTTATTTGTTTATACAACATTCTCAAATTCTCAAATGACAGACATAAAGTGAAGGAACATAGATAATGAAACAATATCAATAATTCAATTACCTCATAAAAATATCCCTTTCAGTGCAGAACGTTTTTACCCAAATCCTACAACAATTAATGAATGTAATGAAATATTAATGATAACATTCTTATAACCAAATAATAAAATAAATTACTAATTGAATCATCGTAGAATATGTGAGTTGAAATATTCACAACAAAATTTTTAGGTATAATGGTCGTTGTAAATAGAGAGTGAAAGAGAATGATTATAGCCAGGGCAAAATTTTTATTTATACTTTAACCGATTCTTATAGAAGGTTTGAGAGAGAGGAGAAATTTAATTATTATTTTGATAATTTTCGTATATTAATTAGTGAGAATTATTTCTAACTAGGGAGAATTAAAAATTTCTGCAATTATTTTTATAATTTTGGTATATTAATTGGGGGCACTATTATTTCCAATTTTCATATATTAGTTAATGAAAATTATTTCTAATTAAAAAATTATTTCTAATTGGGGAGAATTAGAATTTTCTATAATTATTTTTGTAATTTTCATATGTTAATTAGGTAGAATTAGAATTTAATATAAATTTGGTATGTTTATTAGTGGAAATCATTTCTAATTAGGAGGAATTAGAATTTCCTATAATTGTTTTATAATTTTTGCACGTTAATTAGGGAAAATTATTTCTAATTTGGGAGAATTATAAATTTCTATAACTTTCGTATGTTAATTAGGGGGGATTAATTCTAATTAGGGGAAATTAGAAATTTTTATAATTATTGTTTTAATTTCAGTGTATTAATTAAAAGAATTATTTTTAATTATGGAGAATTATTTCTAATTTGGAAGAATTATAATTTTTTTCTAATTTTCGTATATTAATTAGTGAGAAGGCCATGATCGTGGTAGATCTAAATCCTCTATTGCAAAAAATATGAATTGGTGGAGGGTGGGGATTGACCACAGAGAGAGAGAGAATAGAATAGCTGAACAATCAGCTCCATAGTGTCGATGATGCAATGATGATGGCGAAAAATAGAGAAATCAAAATCCAATTCCTTCGACGGCGGCGATGTGGGTGTACGAGGACGACCATGGGGATTAGATTTGCGGAGGGGGGACATCATGGAGATGGCTAGTAGACGACTTAACAAATGTGGAGTGAGTGAGAAAGAGAGGGGGTTGAATAGTGAGCGTGAAGGGGAAGTGTTACGGGCGGATTTGGGAGAGAGAGTGAGAGAGCCGGAGAGCTAGTTTCCAGTTGGAGAGAGAGAGAGAGAGAGAGAGAGAGAGAGAGGAAACAATTAAAAAATGAAAAATTGAAAAGAAAACCTTAATTAGGGGAAGTTGGGGTGAATAAGTGCCTAAAAAAATGATTCGGGAAATCCATGCATGAATTCATGTTGTGCTTGAAGGAAAGAAAACCTTTATATTAACTATATACAGAGGAAATTGTTTTCCTACATACTCCTCAAAATAAGTTATCAAAATTTATTAGGCAAAATATACTCTGTCCTGTTTTATTAAATAAATGTTAAAATGAGTTGGAGAATGTTGGTGCATTTTATAATTATAATTTGTTGTAATATATATTTTAGAATTTCATAAGTTATGGTGTTAAAGAGTCTCTCAATATCTTAGTTGATTAGTGCTCCATTAATAATGTGTTTTTTTTTTTTTTTTTTTAAATTTGGAGATTTTTGGTCTTTGGTAACATTTTGTCATTCATTTTGTATATTTAATCTTGTGTGTTTTAGGAGTCTAGGAATACGCCGTACAGGGCCTATGCATTATTTATAATTTCACGCATACTTATATTGAATTGGGCAAAAAAAGTTGTTTTCTTAGTGGAGTTCTGAATTATACGACTTGTGCAAAGTTTATGTGAACCACCGGCAAAGTCGGATTGTTGTATCTTGGAAGGGGACAAGTCAAAAAGAAAAATTGTTGTTACCAATTTTGAGGCATTACCAATGGCAAATGACTTGAATCTCTTTGAATGGTGAGATTTTCGTACCTCAGTTCAATATTAGTTTGTGTTTTTGTCAACTAAATTTCTATTTTCTCCAACAAATATATTATATATTTCTTGTTCCCAATAATCTTAGGTTCTATCTGGATGGATGGATGGATTTGAGATCAAATTTCATTAACAGAAAAATAAAGTTATATATTATCAAATGGGAATTTATAAGCAAATTTGGAGTAAAAAAAAATTAGGGGCATTCCGTGGCAAGTCCTTTAATTTGTTCTTAATTTTAAAAAAGTTCAAGAGGCGGAAATAACTCATGTTTTAGTCCTGCCTATTAAAAAAAGACGGAAGCCCAATACACGAGTCTGCACTTGCGTAGTTACATGTAACTATTTTGTACATAAATTTTTGTTAGATTTAAGAAATATTTCTGTATTTTGTAACAAGTAACTAATTTGTGTCTAAAAATTTGTTAGATGCAATAAAAATTACATAAAATACATATAATTATTTACATATAACTAAATTTACACAAATATATATAATTAATATTAAACTAATTTACATAGAAAATATTTGTTAAATGTTATAAATATTATACAAATATATATAATTTGTAACGTGTAACTAATATTACATAAGTACATATAATCAAAATCACATAGATATATATAATATATGTTAATTATTAAATTATAATTAATATTAGTTACATCTAACTAATATTCACTATAATATGAATTTACTCACTAAAATTCTTTCTACAATCTCTGCAATGCCTACACATGCGGGACTAAAACTTAAGCAAAATCCAACTTAAGAGATTAAATCAAAATTTATGTCTTAAATGAGATTTTTTTTTTTAAAATTAGGACTATTATTTGAGACTAATAGTAAAAAAAATTAATTTATGATTGAAATTATTAAATGAATTTCAAATAATTTTTATCACTAATTTATTTCAAACTCTTATTTGGATTGCTAAATGTATGGTTTTACATTCACTCAGATTTTATTGCGGATTTAAGTTACAATTTTTAGCTATGAATCAGTTCAATTCAAATCCTTCTATCCATCCTCAACCTCAGTTTGATTTAATTTTTCCTTTTTATTGCACAAAAATATAAAAAAACGATCTCTTTAGACAAATAATCCAAAGAGAAGGTCTGTACCGATCAATTTGTGAATTGGAAAGTTTTAATTCTATTATTTAATCTAATAATAATAAAGAGAAAATTAGCGAAAAAAACGTCAATATAATAGAAGAAAGTTAAGAGAAAAGGAGGGGTGGTTGATAGTCAATTCACCTCAACAAGTGGGTTAGCTGAGGAGCCCTGTATCAGGTAGGTGACGACATCAGCAGGAGGAGGTGGAGCTGAAAATCTCCATGATCTGTACAACTTCAGATGCTCCAAGTAACATAATGGAGAAGGGTGCATTTCCATCACATGAGGATCCATTGCTAGTACCTCCAGAGTGTCCGTGGACAACGTTACAGATTTCGCATTGCGGAGCTGTCGAAGCATATTGAAAAGATTGATCGGCATCCTTTGCTTCACAGCATCCGTATACGGTTCTTTAAAAATCGTATAAAGATCAATCTGTACAGTCACTAGACAGGGCAATTCCTCCATTGAACAGATCAATGAAACCTGCCCTTCGAAATTGAACGAAACAAGTCTCGGCGCACAAATCGCGATCCTCGACTCTGATGAGAAGATCGGATTGTACGATTGGAACAGAATTTCCAGATTCCTCAGTTTTGGAGCAGAAATAATCGAATCCGAAATGCAACAGCTGAGCAGAGTTAGGGTTTCTAAGCTTGGAAACCTCGAAAACGGCTCCGATCCGAAGCTGAAATCGTCGTTATCCCTCAATTGAAAGCGTTCGAGGCACAAGGTCTTCAGAGCTGGTAAAGAAAATTGCTTAGGTATAAGCATAACATCCAAAAAGTTCTTCAGCTTGAGTACATTTAGCGATTTAGAAGTGAAGAAACACTGCGGAAACTCAAAAGGCTTGGGGCGAAAGAACGACGCCATATCGATTTCTTCGACGTTGTTTTGAATCGCGTAAGATATACAATTACTCACAAAATCTGCATCGACCTGTTGATCGGATGAGAAAATACGAAATCTTGTGATACTGGTGTCGGCGCGGAGAGAGAGGAATTTGGAGATGAAGTTGATGAAGCTAGGCAGCTTGTGCTTATGACAAGGGAAGTAGTAGTAGTACATAGTCTCTGGATGCGTGCAAGGAAATTGAAATTTCTGGTAATCGAAATCGAGATTGAGGATTGAAGTCCAGAGGTACCTCCATCTCTTCGACAAAATGCTCAACTCAACTGCTTGTTTGATGTCAACGTATGAGAGGATATGGTGAAGAATCGGATCCGGCATAGTGCTGATTCTATCTTCATTCTCATTCAGTCGCCGGTGTATGACCGTCTTCGCTACTAGCGATCGGGAAGTGCGGTTCTTTTCAAACTTACCGGAACGCCGCATGACAGAAAAAATGGAAGATTTTTACTTCTGCCTCGAGAAATTAGAAGGGAAAAGTTGATTAGGATGATACAAGGTTTACTTATTCCTTCAATAGATCGCTAACGTGTTTACATGGTGAATAGAATACTACCAAGTCTTCACTTTAACATTTTTAATTTAGGTGACTGGATTTCCAATCCTTCTCGTTTACGTGAGTTACTACCTAAAGATACTTTTATTAAATAATATATATTTTATCAATCACAACTAATTAAATTTAAATATAACTGTGATAATTATGATTGTATACTTTCAATAATTTCATTGCTTAAATAAACAAACAAATAGGCTTACCCGCCGTTCATAAAAATAAAATACTCTAGGAAAACATTATGACACCAAATTTTTAATTTCGAGTTTATATTTTAAACTTCTCAATGCAAAAATATATTGATTTTAATTCTATCCTTTATACATGAGTAGATCATGATTTATTTATCATATAAATCAAAACAATGCACAATTTCGTCATTCATATAAACTTGAAATTGTCTTAAATAAAATAATATTATACCAAAAAAAAGGCAAATAAAAAAAAAAGTAATAAAATTACACCCACAAACTCAACCATGGTTGAGAAGAATCATAATTTGTTCTACCTATAAAACCCAATGCACACATCTGATCCAAACATCTCACCGGATTTGTCTCTCTTCCCCCTCCCTCTTCTCTCTCTCTAAAAAAAAATGTTGTTGGACCCTAATACAGGTGGTTTTATCCACGTGGGCCAGATCGTATAAAGCCCACTAATATCTAGTTATTTACACTCAAATGGGCCTAGATCATGAGCCCAATACGAGCAGGCCTAGACCATGAGTCCAATATGAGTAATCGTAAGTTAATGTAGGTTTAGCATCAATTATGTTGATGATTCAACCTTCCTTGCGGAGGTGGGTTGAGCTAATGGGCTGAACTAATGAGTTGAACTGATAACAAACTGATGAGTTGAAATGAGGAGAGTTGAACTCAATTAAGAAGGAGAGGTACATCAGCTCAGCTCAGCACATCAAACCCAGATCAAACCTAATGAAAAAATAGAGATATTCCACATGAACGTTGGGTCAATTACAATCATGGTGTCAGTTATGATCCTCCATATATATGCTAGGAACAGTTAAGATTTTTCACATTAATATTGAGAACACTTATGGAGAAATAAGTGAGAAATCAGGTACATTTACCTGTATATATATCATGCCATTCATCTCAAAGAGGACACAAGTTTTTTCTCTCTAAATACCTGTTCAACTTATTCTCACGCCAGATGGTATTTAGTCGATACCACACTGGTATCCCAAGTACTAATTCCAAGGGTTGCAGGTATTATACAGGTTGAAAAAAAGTTTATTGTTGACAAAATTGTTGACAAAATCGTGCAACATCAGTTAGCACCGTTTCTAGAGCCACAAATAAAAAGTTTACGATAATGCCACAACTGAGATCAGGTCACAAAATCGTCGACGACGTGCCAAACAACGACGTCTTAGCAAAGAGACAATGTGCCAAACAATGACATTTTGGCAAGAGACAATCCTACTATAGAAATCATTGCTCGCAATCTTTAGATTGGGGAGTTGTGAGCTTTGGTAGAACGGTTGACGGAAACTCAAGTGCAGCAGTCCAGGGAGCAAGAGGCAGATCAATACAATTTGCCTTATATTGAGAAGAACATGTCTCACTCCGGATTAGGATAAGGACTTACATGAGTAAGACAAGCCATGTGGAAGAATTAATAAACTCTAATAGAAGGGAGAACAATAAAATATGGGAAAAAGTCCACTATAAGGATGATCTGGAGGAGGCGCCCGGAATAACACAACCTCAATTTGTTCAAGCAATAATGAAGGAACCCTTTCCACAAAAGTTTTAACCCGGCTAAGCTAGATAAATATGAACGGAAAACGGACCCAATGGATCACATCAAGCATTTCAAGCATATGATGACTTTATATGAAGTAAGGGATTCCATTCTTTGTCAAGCATTCGCTACCATGCTACAAGGGTCGGCCTTGGATTGGTTCCACAAGTTGGCCCCACGATCAATCAGTTCATTCGCTAAACTAGGAAAGTAATTCATCACTTGTCAGAGGCTGAAGAAAGGAGCAGAATACTTGTTAACGTTGAGACAAGAGAAAGGATAAACAATCCGTCCAATTTGTGACAAGGTTCAACGATGTGCTGACCTGCATTGAAGGATGTGGAACTAAACTGATTGTGAATGCTTTCACTACAGGGTTGCAACTTGGGTATTTCTAAGATTCTCTTATAAAGCATTCATCTCTGGATGTGATAGAGCTGATGGAAAGAGCAAAGCCCTAGATAAAATTAGAGGATGTCAGGAGAGTTAAAGAAGAAAGATCTTCCAATAAAGAAGGCCAGTGCAAAGAGATGAAAGAAGATCATCCTAAGAAGCAGAAGGGCGAAAGTTATAAATATGTCAGATCAGAAAAATGAAGCTCTCAAAGAGAGCTTTAACCGGCTCTTCCAGGATTGAAGGTCTCCATTTCAAGGATCTTACATGAGATAAAGTTTTTAGATAATCTAACTAAGCCTCACAAGATCTGCACTCATCTGGATGGGAGGGGCAAAACGTAGTACTATAGCTTCCACCAGGATCATGTCCAAACCATGGACGAGTGTAAGCACTTAAAAATAGAAATCAAACTGTTGATAGAAAACGGAAGCTTAACCAATTACCTCGAGAATAATCCAAAGGAGGGGAGGAAAAAAGAAATAAAGTCTGCAAATAGTGATTGTGATAAGAGGAGAAAAGTGGACGAACTAAATCTGAAGCATGATGTTATAGACACTACATTTTGTCCCGCTTATTTAGTATTGAATCGAAAGTACAAGCACGGCAACCTATCTTATAGAAGACATAGAAGAGCAGTCGAATGAACCTGCAGGGTATCCCAACTAAAAGAAGACGTAGTTTCATTGAATGAATTCATCTTTCACCTAACAGAACTTCGACACAACTCTATCAGTCTCAGCAAATTCTCGTAGCCTCAGTTCAGATTTTGAGTCTGATTGAACCAACAACGATGCATCATCCTCCAGCTTCTGAGGCCCTAGCCTTACTATTGGAGAATCAATCCTTATTGGGCCTCAGCCACAAGTCATTCCGACTGTGACTAACCCAAATCCAAGCACGACCTCAACTAAACCAAATGCTAGCCCAGTTATACCAGAAATAAATGACTGATTCGAAATAGAGGTAAAAGAGAAATCTGAGAAGACCTCCCTACTGACTGAAAAGTTACTGCAGATGGAAAAAGAACTCCGAGAGGTAAAGAATGGAGAATCAAGAGTTAATGACTGGTATTTTGATTTATCCTCGATACCTCATGTAAAGTTTCCTGATAACTTTACCATGCCCATATTCACGAAGTACGATAGGTCAGGTGTCTAGATTGACACATTCAACGATACAAGAATGGAATAGGGGCGTATATCCATAATGAAGCAATAGCAGTTTAGCTTTTCCAGTAATCATTAGATGGGCCTGCCACTCATTGGTATTCATCAATAAAATATTTGAAGGTGAAGACATCCCTTGAAATATTTAAGATTTTCTATGAACAATACGGCTACAATGAAGAGATTTCGCTTGACAAAATCTATCTCCAAACATTGACTAGAAAAAATAGTGAAAACTTTCGAGAGTTCGCCGTCTGTTGGAGAAATAGAGCAGCACACGTAATACTACCAATGAAGGAATCTTAAATGGTCAAAATGTTTGTCTAGATCTAGTCTCACCTTTATTATGAGCCTCTTCCCAGCACGCTAAAAGGTTCATTTTCTGAGATAATACTCCAGAGAAAGTAAATTGAGGAATGCATTCGAACTGGTAGAATACAAAAACCAATTAATAATGAGGTAAAAAAGTCAACACTTCTGAGAAAAGAAAACCCTAAGGTATTAATGGTTGTCCAAGGACAAAAAAATAAGCAAAATATCCAAGCTTAATACAATTATCAACAGTCTAACCTACCAGGATACCAGGACCAGGCCTCGCAGAATCAAGATTTTTCTCGATTTTCACCATTTCAAATATTCGTATACAACCCCTACCCATACCTAACTCCCTATAAGGCTCCACCACCATCTACCCAACATCATTGAAATTCCAGACCCAACCGCTCACCTAAAAAACAATGACAATTAACCATTTTACCAAGACCACTCTCTCGAATCTTCGAAGAGTGGGTAAAGAACAAATTGCTTGTATCAATTCTCCAAAACCATCCAAATCCTAACAACCCAAAATTCAACCCTAATCAGTTTTGCGCATATTAATCCGAGGCAACTCGATACTACACTGACAATTATTACAACCTGAGGCACAAGAAAAAAGATCTCATACAAGCTAAGGTAATATGTTTCTCAAAGGAGAAGGAAGCAGCTCAACCAAATTTTCAACAAAACCCGCTACCAAAACATGACCACCCAGCCCCGATTGTCAACATGATTGGGCGAGACTAGAAAAATGATCTTAAAGACGATATTAGAATCCGAAAGACCGATCTGATGTCATCCGATATAGTTTGGGCAGAAGTAAGAAATTTGTCTAATACCTATTGGGTAGACTTTTCAATCACTCCCACTGGCTATAAAGTAATTTCAAAGAAATATCGAATAAAAAAAACAACAAAGAAAGTAAGAGCTAATCTTGAACTTGTTGGATTTAGCTCACCAGTGTTATGGATAAAGGGTTTAGTCTGCAGTATCCTAAGAGGAGAGAAAAGTAAAGTGTAGGATGTTGGAATAGCTGAATAAACTAGTAACCTTGGGGTTTAGTCTGCAGTATCCTAAGAGGAGAGAAAAGTAAAATGAAGGATGTTGGAATAGCTGAATAAACTAGTAACCATGGTAACTGGGGAACTCGCTCAATCATGGTGCACCAAGGACCTTGGTGATCAAAAAGTAGCAAGCTCTATCTCATATCTGACTATTTACCATATAGTTGAGATTATCCTATCCCTAGGCCCATTTTGTCTTTTGAAATTTTGTTTTGTATTGAAATAATAGTTATGCTAGAAACTGACATATTTAAAAATAAGATTTTATGTTTACTTTTCAGGTACCCAAATATTCTCGTATCTAATCCATACAATAATGAAAAACATCTTCTCGAATAGTACAATCTAGATAAGAAAATGAATTGGGAGTTAATGGAAATCGAAACAAAAGATGACCATATTCCCGAGAACAGCGAGGAAGTCCAAAGAGCCTTAGAATGATTCGAAGAACGACCCACTTTGAGCCGAGACGAGCCTAAAAATAGTAAATCAAGGAAACCAGAAAGAATCCAAAAGAAACCAAGGTCGGAAAGTCACCAAGAAAGAGACAACCTACTAGCCCTATTGAAAAAATACTAGGATATATTCACATGGCTTTACAAACAAGATAGTAGGGCTATTGACCAACATCACAATGCACAAGTTTCCTATCAAATGAAGAAATAAATAACACTACTACTACCAAATGGAGTGGACCCAAAAGTCGACTTCCTACTATTTGATATCCACATCAACTTGGGTAACATTGCAGGGTGTAGGATTTCATTATTTGTGGCTGGATTATGTGGACATAATCAAATCCTAGTCAATGAAAAAGATAGCATAAAAGTGCTTCCATATCGCCAATAGGCAAGGTCGGCTACAAAGTCTTGCATGTTGGACTAAAAGAACGTCTATTCATCCTATTAGCTGTTGACTATTTTACCAAAATTGGTGGAAACGATCTTGCTCGTGTGTCACCCAAAATACTGTGATGCAGTTCTTCAAGAAGAATATCCTATTGCATTTTGGAGTACCACAAGTCCTAATCAAGTCAATTGCCCAGAATCTCAAAGGCGGAATGATGTAATCCATATACACTTAGTTGAAAGTCGAGTACAAGAAATCCGCACCATACCGTCCTAAGATAAGTGGAGCAGTTGAAGTCACTAAAAATAACATCAAAAATATCTTCAGGAAGATAATCGAAAGTCATGAAGAATAGAATGCGATACTCCTATAGCTTATTATATGTTAGTTTGAACTTCAACAGGTGTAAGAGCCTAATTTTTGTATACGCATAATTTTAGCTGTATTTTAGAATATTTAGAAAATAACAGGGTAGATTATATCATTTTGTATTTGATTTAAAAATTTTAGGGGTCACTTAACAATTTTAAAAAAATATTAGTTTTAGATGTTGGGTTTAACTAATAACTTAAAGAGAATTAAGGAGGGGATTAAGGTAATTAACCATAAATATATAAATAATGCATAATGGGGGCAAGCTCATGATCCACCACCACCTTTGTATATATATGCATCCATACACACACATTACATGAGAGTCTTAAAAGAAGAAAAAAAAAAAGGTTGGTCGGCGGTGTGTCTCTCCGGCGTGGGTGTGCGCTCGGCCGGCGACTACAGGGGTGTGTGTGTGTGTGTTCTGATGGTCGACAGTGTGTGTGTGTATCACTGATCAGTCGACAATGATCATGCGTGTGTGTGTGTGTGTGGCGTCGCCGTTATCTCCGGTAGTGTAGGATCGTTGCCGTTCGTCGCCGTTATTCAGTTACAAGATCTGTTAGACCGCAGGTTTATCAGACCTAGTGTTTCTCCATGGGGATCCCCAGTGTTATTCGTAAAAGAAGAAGGATGACACGCTAAGGATGTGTATTGACTACAGACAGTTGAATAAGGTGACGATTCGTAATAAATACCTGTTGTCTAGAATAGATGATCTGTTCGACCAATTATAGAAGGCCAAGGTGTTTTACAAAATAGAACTTTGATCAGGATATCATCAGTTGAAAGTCATAGGCAGTGATGTGGCGAAAACGGTGTTCCGTACGAGGTATGGGCATTATGAATTCTTAGTTATGCCATTCGAGTTGACGAATACCCTTGCTGCCTTTATAGATTTGATGAATCGGATCTTCCAACCTTATCTAAATCAATTTATTATAGTGTTCATTGATGATATACTGATCTATTTCCAAAATAAAGAAGAACATGCAGAACATCTTAAGATTGTGTTGCAGACTTTGCGAGAGAAACAATTATATGCAAAATTCAGTAAATGTGAGTTTTGGTTGGATAGAGTTGTATTCTTTGGGAATGTTATCTCGGGGGATGGTATTCAGGTGGATCCAAAGAAAGTCGAAGTCGTCGTTCAATGGGAAATGACGAAAAGTGTGATCGAAATTTAAAGTTTTTTGGGATTGGCGGGTTATTATCGTTGATTTGTGCATGAATTTTCTGTTATAGCTGTCCCATTGGCTCGATTGACCCACAAGGAATCTAAATTCGAGTGGACTGACGAATGTGAGTAGAGTTTCCAAGAGCTGAAGAGTAGACTGATATCTGCGTCAATATTTTTCCTTCCGACTGAAGGCGGTGGCTTTGTAATCTACAATGATGCTTCACACCAAGGGTTAGGGTGTGTACTGATGCAACATGGGCACGTGATTGTATATGCCTTCCGACAATTAAAGAATCGTGAGCGTAATTACTTGATGCATGATTTGGAATTGAAGGCGATTGTGTTTGCCTTAAAGATTTGGAGGCATTACTTGTATGGCGAGACTTGTGAGATATACACCGACTACTAGAGTTTGAAATACTTGTTTACCCAGAAGGAACTAAATCTGAGGTAGAGACGTTGGATAGAATTGATCAAGGACTACGATTGTACTATTCACTATCATCCTAGAAAGGCGAATGTTGTAGTCGATGCGCTTAGTCGAAAATCGGCAGGTTCAGTTGCACATATTTAAGTTATTCATACTAATCTGTATGCCGAGTTGAGATCTTTTCGAGTCTAGTTGGCGGTTGGTCAGACGACAGTGTTGCTTGTGACCTTCACTTTGAAATCGACATTGATCGACCGTATTATAGAAGCGCAGAAGTCGGATGCCAATTGGAGAAGATCCAGAATGAAGTAAAAAATGGTCACAGAACTGACTATCGTGTCAAGGATAACGATGAAGCCTTGATGGTTGGAAATATACCGTGTGTGCCTGATGATGCCAATTTAAAGAAAGATATCTTGGAGAAAGCGCACAACTTAGCATACGCAATGCACCCAGGTAGTACCAAAATGTATCGAGATCTACGAAAATACTATAGGTAGAATGGAATGAAATAGAAAATTGCTGAATTGGTTGCCGGTGTCTCATTTGTCAGCAAGTCAAGATTGAGCACCAATGTCCAAGTAGATTATTGCAGCCACTACCTATTCCAGAGTAGAAATGGGAACACATGACAATGGATTTTGTTTCAGAATTACGCTACACCCAAAATGGACATAATTCTAGGTGGGTGATTATTGATAGGCTTACCAAATCTGCTCATCTTCTGGCTGTAAAGACAACGTACTCTCTTGATAAGTATGCCCAATTGTATATAGACGAGGTTGTTAGATTACATGGTACACCGGTTTTTATAGTGTCGGATAGAAATTCGAGATTTACTTCGAAATTTTGGCCGAGTCCTCAAGGTGCTCTAGGGACCAAACTGAAATTCAGTACCGCCTTTCATCCTCAGACTAACGGCCAATCAGAATGTACGATTCAGACGTTGAAGGTTATGTTAAGGGGTTGGGTTGTAGAATTTCCTGGTAGTTGGGATGATCATTTGACGTTGATGGAATTTACCTACAGTAACAGTTACTATTCGGCAATCGAGATTGCACCGTATGAAGCGTTGTATGACAAGAGATACAAGACTCTAGTCTTCTAGACTGAAGTGGGAGAAATTTTTTTACTGATGCTGGATATAACTCAAATGACAGTAGACAAAAGTAAAGGTGATTCCAGAAAAAAATGAAGATTGCTTAGAGTCGACAAAATAGTTATGCTAACAAACATAGGCAGGAGTTGGAATTTGAAGTGGGCGATCATGTATTTTTGTGTATATCCTCGTGGAAAGGCCTAACGAGATTCGGGAAGAAAGGAAAGTTAAGTCCGAGATATATCAGGCCATACAAGATTTTAGAACGGGTCGGCATGACAGTTTATCGACTTGCCTTACCGCCAAAATTGTCCAGATTACATAACGTTTTCCACGTGTCGATGCTTAGGAATTATGTGTCAGATCCTTCGCATGTGTTGACTTCTCAACCAATCGAATTGGAAGAGGATTTAACATACGTTGAGGAGTCAGTCCAGATTCTAAACCGTAAAGATCAAGTGTTGTGGATGAAAACGATTACGTTGGTAAAAGTGTAATGGCGCAGTCATTTCGTGGAGAAAGAGACATGAGAACGAGAAGATAAGATGAGAGATAAATATCCACATTTGTTCGGTCAAGGTAACTAAAATTTCGGGATGAAATTTCTTTTAGAGGGGAAGGGTTATAACACCCTAATTTTTGTATACGCATAATTTTAGTTGCATTTTAGAACATTTAGAAAATAACAGGGTAGATTGTGCCATTTTGTATTTGATTTAAAAAATTTAGGGGTCACTTGGCAATTTTAAAAAAATGTTAGTTTTAGATTTTGGGTTTAACTAATAACTTAAAGATAATTAAAGAAGGGGATCAATGTAATTAACCATAAATATATAAATAATGCATAATGGGGGCAAGCTCATGATCCACCACCACCTTTGTATATATATGCATCCATACACACACATTACATAAAAGTCTCAAAAGAAGAAGAAAAAAAAGAAGAAGAAGGTTGGTTGGGGGTGTGTTCCTCCGGCATGGGTGTGCACTCGACCTGCAACTGCAGGGGTGTGTATGTGTGTGTTCTGATCGTCGATAGTGTGTGTGTGTGTGTGTGTGTGTCGTTGATCAGTCGACGGTGATCGTGCATGTGTGTATGTGGCATCAACGTTCGCTCCAGTGGTGTGAGATCGTCGCCATCGTTTGGTGAGTGTGTGTGTGTGTAGCTGTGTGCTGCTCGTGTGTGTTGTTCAGCGTCGTCGTGTGTGTGTGTGTTTCTGTGGGTAAGTGTGGTCGGCCGTCGGTCGTCGGTCGATTGTGTGGGTGTGTATGGGTATCCGGCGACTATATGGATGTGTCGTCCGGCGTGTGTGCATGTGTGATCATCGCCGTTCTGTCGCCGGTAGGTGTCATCGATTGTGTGGGTGTATGTGTGTCATTCGGTTGTCGGTCATTTGGTCCTGTGGTATGTGTCTGTGTCACCGACTGTGACTGTGTATGTGTGTTCGTTCAGTTGGTTGTGTGGGTGTGTGTGTGTGTTCGGTTGTTCATCGCTGGTGTGTGTGTGTTTGGTGATCAGCGGTGAGAGTGTGTGTGTCGGTTGAAACCAAATAGAAACAGAAAAGAAAAAAAAAATACCCATAAAAATCAAATAAAGACCAAAAATCCAATTTTTTTTTTTAAAAAAATCATCTTCTCGGCTGGTGGACGATTCGGAACAGGTAAAATTTTAATTGGTCATTATTTTCGTTAAATTAAATTATTAGCATTAAAATTTTCACAATCGTGATAATAATTATTGTAACCGTTAATTTTTAAAAAAAATGTTGTACCGTAAATATTGACATGGGAAAATGAGAAAAATAACAATTTTGCATAATTAAATTTGGGAAATGGGAGGTTGTGCATTTTAGGGTCATGCATTGCATATTAGGGTTATTTTAAATAAAATATTAATTTAGGCCCTATCGTTGTTGGGTTCACAGGCGCCAGGTTCCCAATAGTTTCTGACGGTGATATTTTTGCAATGCGAAAAATGATGTGAGTGTACTATCTTCTCTGTAAATTTACAAATTTTATTTTCGTATAAATTGTGGAAAAAAATATTTATTAAAATTGGACGATTTTATGACTTATGTGGATCAAGTAGATTTTAAATGTAGAAGGTGATTTTTGTCCGACTATGCCATAGTTTTAATCCCGTCAGGAGGGTATATCTTGCGGGATGGTTTTGACCTGTTAGGAGGGCACGTCCTGCAGGTGGTTGATTATGTTATTGACTTGTCAAGAGTGTCGGTCCTACAAGTGGTTGATTATTATGACCAGTCAGAAGGGCATGTCTTGCAGGTGGTTGATGATATTATGACCTGTCAGGAGGATTAGTCATGCAAGTAGTTGTTGATATTATGATTTGTCAGGAGGATTAATCCTGTGGGTGGTTGTTGATATTATGACCTGTCAAGAGGATTAGTTCTGCAGGTGGTTGATTGATCGGTTAGGAGTGTAAATCCTGCGGGTGGTACCCCTACCATTAGGGATAATAAATGGTTCTGGCATTGATAGTCACGTTAGATGACCCAGTTGTACAGGTTACGGTACCGTTGTAACTCCCGATCGTGAGGTAAAAATGATCATATGGCTAGTAGGAGAGTAGTGTGGGGTATTTTATTTATGACGAGATATTTGGATTGGTTGATTTAAAATGTTTGGATTGGGTGTTTTAAATATATTAGTTTATTTCATTGGTGACAGGGAAACTGGATTTCCGTATGGTACGTGGTTATATTATATTATTTTTGAAACGTGGTGTTTAATACTTATGCTTGATCCATAAAAAAAATATTTTTATATTATGAAGACAGTACACTGATAAAATATTTGGTTTCATGTACCGCGGCTAAGAGTGGGTCCATTAGTGGCACTAGGTAGAGTCCGGAGGTAGTGTCATTTTGAAGGTGAGTTGGTCGGATGTGCACCGTGGAAGGTTCTGTTTCTTTTGTGGTTTCGTTATGAATATTTGGAATAAGTATATTCCCAAATTTTGTAATCGGAAAAAAAAAAATATATATTTTGGAAAAAAAATTCATAGTGGTGTACGTATGTATGTATGTATGTATGTATTTGGTTAATTGGTCAGGAAATGTCATGCCGACGTCACGCCCGGCCTTGAGTAATGGGTGCGTGGGGTAGGGTGTGACATAACAGGAGCCATAATCACTTATGAATGAAACGGAATCAGAAATCACAGCTGAGGTAGTACTTAAGAAAGATCTCCCATGCCAAGACGAAGCTAAGGGAAAGTTTACACCATATTGGGAAGGATCATTCATTGTCAAGAAAGTGTTAGGACATGGGGCCTTAATACTTCAAGAGATGGATGGAGAAGAGTTTCTGAAGCCCATAAATTCTGATGCGGTCAAAAAGTTCTACCCATGAAAAAAAAACAAAAAATATAAACCCAGACTTACGATCAAAAGGAAGTGAGGAAAAAAAAGTATAAAATTGTATGACCTGAGGACGTGGTGAAAACCCCAAAGGGCACTACGGGCAAGAAAGTAGGGATCGTAGCAAGATACAAAACCACCGACCCAGTAAAAACCTGAAAGGGCGTTGGGGTGCAACAAATGTGGTAGCCGGCCTTAGTAAAAACCTGAAAGGGCGCTAAAGGAAAAAATGACAAACATATAAATAAAAATAAAGAGATAGTGGATTTTAGCCATTTTGTCCTTTATCCATAGAGTTTGGGTTCATCCAAAGTTCTCCATACTACGATTGGGTCGAAAATCGAGGAATTTGACTGGTGATTCTGTCTACTTCAAAATTCGAAAGAAGAAAGGTCAAAATTTGCTAGAAATCTTGAAGCCTCGATAAGTGACCGAGTCTAAGATTGTACTCCTAAGGAAGAAAGTATTTCTAAACATAGAAAATATACTTGATTATGTAAGCTTTATTTAGTAACTATACCCTCTGATTGTTTATATGTTATGTTTCTTTCATGACTAACATTTCAATACAGATAACTAGAAAGGATAAACAATATAAGAGCAAAGGGATGAAGCAAGAGAAAACCTAGCATATCACCCTTAAAGTAATTTTGTTCCAAGGATGTTCGACGTCATCAATGGACACATGGTAAAAAACACATCAAATTCCCATGATACCACTATTAAAACAACAAAACATCAAAGCCCAAAAGCCCTATTAAATCCTATCCTGCAACCAAACTTCATCAAGAGGCCGTAGACCCAAAAAAACCATCGTGCACCGTAGAAGACTTGGATTTTGATATACACAAACGATTTCGAGGAAAGATTGGTACACTTCAAAGTTACGTCCAGGATGGAGCTTTTGACAAAATAAGAAGACCGTAGATAAATGAAGAGTCACCAACTGTCAAAGGGAGAAGCCATCATACACTGTTCAGGCGACAAGACCAAGGAACGGAGATGGGGTTTTTTTTTTTTTTTTTCCTTCTAATTGTAATTTGGCTGTAAAAAATGCAGGAAATAGAAACAAGCTATTTAATTACTAACATTTAAAGCTCAAAACACTTGAAGCAAATGACCAAATGGAAAGAATGAGGTTCACCATTCATATTCCAACAATTGATCTACAAGCCTCAACATTACCGATAAAATCATTCTATCAATTTTGTCTAAAACTTAATAAAAGATTGAATAGCCTGAGTGTTAAATATACTTGATATTTATATGGAAACAAATTATTTTTAATGATTGGAGTGTTTCCAATTATCTAATGGTAAAAAATGTCTCAAATATAAAATATGTCATGATTTATAGAATAGACATAAACACTATGTGCTTTAATGCATAAAATTTAATTTATTAACAATTTTAGTTGCTACATATTGATCAATTAAAATTTTGTAAAATCATTAAAACCTAAAATAATTGACCTACATTAAATAATCAATACCTACGTGTACCTATGTGTTAACCATCGCGCATTGACGAAATTTATGAAGGTAACAGGAAAGTGGTAGTCAACAAGAAAGAAATGGGTAGGTCGGGGTAGAAAGAAACTAAATTTGAGAGAGAGGCGTGAAAGCTATGCAAACTATATTTCTCAAAAATTTAAAATGTTTCTTTTAATTTTAGGCTTTAGATGTAATATAAGGGTTAAAAATGTATTTTAAAATCTTTTAATTTTGAACTCTAGATATCTAATTCAAGAATTTAAAATGTCACACATATAAAAAAATGTCCTGATTTCTAGAATAAATTAGCGTATAACTCATGCCCAAAGTCACGATTTAAAGAGAAAAAAAAAACGTTATATGAAATAAGGAAAAAACACCAAGAGGACCCAAAAAATGTCATCAAATTACTGGCTAAACCCTCTAATTAAATAACAAACCAAGAAATTCAAGATCACAAATTACATGCACAACATAGTCCCAAAATTCTGATTCGTACATTTTCTATTGACAGATTTTTCCTCACTAAATTTGCTGCAGTGAAGATTTTATAAGAGGGATAGTAAGTTTCTATATTCAACAAAATATTTAATTAAAATCAAAATAACTATTGTTGTACGCATTTTTTTTTTCACAATCTAATTATATATTTAGATTCGTCTAAATAAGATCTTCAAAACGATATCAAATTCGTTATTTTTTTTTATTTGTGTCAGTTTTCACATTCGTGTTATATTCAACATAGTACTTCCAGAATTTTTAGTTTCTATTATATTAGATATTATATTCAACAATCATGGGCACACAGAATGTAGTGATGTTATATATAATATTAACATTACAGTTAATGTTATATATTACATCCAAATGCATCCCAATTTAGAACTCCAAAAAAATATTATAATCAATCATCGAATATTACATTCAACATTGGTTTCACACGAACTATAAGATGTTATATGTAACATTTATATGAAATAGGATTTAACACAGACAATATTACATTCCACTTGCAAAGAACGAGGGGGTTATAAGCAGATGTGATTCGATCATTATAGTGTTGTTTCAATTGGATTAGATGTGGCATTCAACATGCAAACATTACTGTTACATGAATGTTACATTACCATGGTGTAAAACATGCAAATATAAATGGAAATACAGTAATGTCACATGTAACATTGTTGTTACATGAATGTTACATGGAACACGGTGTAATTACTAAATATTACATGTAACATTTACACTCATTAAGATAAACAACTCTAAAAAATATGATTAATATATCATTTTAAAGAGAATTAATCGCACATAATTGTTGTGTAAAAATTTTACTATTTCACGTTTGAATTAAGATCAAAACAAGCATTTTCATTCCACCTAAAACTAGTCTTATGTTACCTAATTTAGTTCCTCATAGAGGAAAAATGATTACATGGTATTTATAAAGCGACACATTAATCAGGGAAATTTTGGTCACAGAGATGCCATAAGGAATGCTCAGTTCACATAAAAAAGCTACGGGTTTAATCAGTAATTTTGATATCTTTTTGGGATTGGTTGGTAAGCACCCATGAAACAATCCTAAGTTTGTTTGTTTGTTTGTTTTTTTAATGGATTCATGCATGGATTATGTGATAATAAAAATATAAGGGAACAATATAAAAGTATAATTCATGCACGTATGTATTCGAGATAAAAATAAAATAAAATTCCAAAAAATGTAGTTTAATTGAAAAACATAAAAAAAAAAAAAAAAAAAAAAAAAATACAATATGAGAAGTAGATGAAAATATTTTTACAGGTATTTTTTGTTGTCCATGACAATACAAACACTAAAAAAGGAGTATGATCCTTATTCATCACTTGTAAAAAAAATAAACACAAAACAATAGATACTTTTAGAAAAAAATATTATGATATAAATCAAATAAAATATAAAATCGAACCCTTTAATATCATAAAATAGATATAACATAAATACTTAATGTTTTATATTTTAATATAATATATATTATTACTTAAATAAATTAATTATTTTTGGAGGTTTATAAGTTATGGAGCTAAAAGGTCTCACATTATCTTAATGAGTTAGTACTCCATTATGGTGTCATTTCATTTTCTTGTAACTTTCAAGACTTTTAGAATTTTGTAACATATTTTATTTATTTGTGTGTATTTAATCTTCCGTGTTTTGGGAGCCTATAAATAAGTTCTTCCACAAGCTTTGTGATTCATTTATATTTTCATATATATATATATACTTTATCTTGGGCAAAGAAAGGTATTTTCTTGGTGGAGTTTTGGGTTCTACTACTAATGCAAAGTTAGTGTGAGCCAAACGGCTAAAACAGGTTGTTGTATCTAGAGGGGACAAGTCAAATATAAATTATGTTGCACCGGTCTCAAGACGTTGCCAACTGCAGAGAGATTAAATCTCCTTAAAGAGAACGAGATTTCTGTACCTCAGTCCGCTATTAGTTTGTATTTTTCTCCAACAATTTTAAGGAGATTCAAAATGGAGCCAATAATCGAGAAAGTAAACAAAAGTGTCGTAGATCTCAACAAGCCATTTCGCTTCAGGGGAGTCTATTTCAAAAGATGGAAAGGTAATTTACTTTTTTTTATCTAAGTCTATTCAAAGTTGCTTATGTTCTTTCCAAGAAGAATCTCATCAAAGTTTCTACCAACAACATGATTGATGAGGAAAAGTACATTCATCAGGAGAAGTTAGAAAAATATGAAAGAGATGAGTATAATTGTCGTTTTTATCTCTTGAATTGTCTTGCGGATCAATTTTATAATTATTATGCTACTACTTACAAAACTGCAAAGAAATTTTGGAAAGTGTTGCAAAGAAAATATGATAGTGAAGAAGCATGTGCAAAGAAATATGTTGCAAGTCGATTTTTTCAATTTCAAATTGTGGATAGTAAATTTGTAGTGGAGGAATCTCAAGATTTTCAAATGATCGTAACAGAAATGAGATCTGAAGGCATTAAGATTGGAGATAATCTTATTGTGGCCGGAATAATTGATATATTGCTACCGTCATGGAGAGAGTTTAAAAAATCAATGTATCACAAGCAAAAGGAGACTTCACTAGAGATGTTAATCACAAAAATCCGTGTGGAAGAGGAAGCCCAAGGTCAAGATGCTCTTATGACACATGAAGACAATGATGATTGCATCACAAAGGTAAATTTTATTTCTTCAAATAATAATTTGTCCAAAATTTATCCTCCTAGAAATAGTCATTTGAAGCCAAAGAAGAAACATACGAAACACTTTACTAAATCTCATAATAAGAGTAACATGAACTTGAACCAAGTACCTTCTTCACAAAATTAATTTGTTGGTTGTTTTGTCTATGGCAAAAGTGGGCATATTGCTCAAGTTTTCAAATTTTAAAAACGTCAGTCTATTCTATAGGCTAACGTTATCGTGGAGCCACTTGTGGCAATGATTACAGACATGAATATGGTTCAATATGTAGAAGGGTGGTAGGTAAACTCTGGTGCTAATAGACATATTTGCTACGATAAAAATTAATTTAAAAAATATACTCAATTTGAAGAAGAAAAAACAATGATGCTTGGTGATTCTAGTAAAACCAAGATACTTGAGAGAGATGAGGTTGACCTTAAATTTACTTCTAGACATGTGCTTACCTTAAAAGATGTTTTATATACTCCGTCCATAAGGAAAAATTTAATGTTAAGTTTCTTACTCAATAAAGCTGACTTCAAACAGATTATGGAGTCTGATCAATATGTTATCACAAAAAAAGGGGATATTTGTGCACAAATGATATGCTTGTGATAATATGTTTAAACTAAAGATTGAGAATAATAAAATTTTAGTGAGTTTTATTTATATGTTGTCTTCTATGAATTTTTGGTATGCACGACTTTGTTATATTAATAGTAGATATGTGGGAATTATGAATAGTCTTGCATTATTGCCAAGACTGACAATTTTTTTTGAAAAATGTGAAGTGTGTAGTCAAACAAAAATTACTAAAAGACCTCATAAAAATATAGAAAGAGATATTGAATTGTTAGAGTTAATTGAATTTGAAAGAATTTTAACTTGTGAAGGAAATAGATATTTTACCACTTTTATTGATGATTTTTCAAGAGTTACTTATGTTTACTTAAAAAATAAAAGTGATACTTTTAAAAAATTTAAAGATTTTCTTTACGAAATTGAAAATCAATTTGGTAGAAAAATAAAGAGAATTAGAAGTGATAGAGACCGAGAATATGTGAATAATTATTACTCATTTTTTTCTGTCTTTAGGAATAATTCATGAGATTACTCCGCCATATTCATCCGCATCAAATGGTGTGACGGAAATAAAAAAATCAAATTTTAATTGATTTAACAAATGTCATGTTAATTGATCTTGGTGCTCCCCAAAATCTTTGGGGGTGAGGTACTTTTTACTGCATGTCATGTTATAAATAGGGTGCCACATAAAAAAACTAAAATTACTTCTTTTGACTTGTGGAAGGGGCATAAACCAAACTTGGAATATTTTAGAGTTTTGGGTTGTTTAGCCTTTGTTAGGTTAACTGGCCTTAAAAGACCTAAATTAGGTGTTAGAGCTACACTTGTGTTTTTCTTGGATAAGCAATAAATAATACAACCTATAAATTTTTGGATATTGAAAATAATATTTTCATTGAATCTGGTGATGTTATTTTTCATGAATAAACATTTCCTTTTAAATCTAAAGATAGTGGGGGTAAAGTAATTGAAAAAAATATTTTTTTCTAATTCTAGTTCTTCTACTCCTATTTTACAAAACAAAAATAATTTTGAAATTGAGTTAAGAAGGAGTAAAAGAGCTAGAGTTGAAAAAGATTTTGGTCCTTATTTTTACGTTTTTAATACTAAGAAAAATTCAACTACTTTTCAACAAATTTTATCATCACCAAACACAATTTTTTTGGAAAGAGGCTATAAATGGTGAGATCAAGTCGCTAATTTCTAACAAAAATTGAAAACAATTGGTTGATTTACCACCGGGTTTTAAAACTATAAGATGTAAATGGGTTCTTAGGGAAAAATTTAAACTTGATGGTTCCATGATAAGTTTAAAGCTAGATTTGTTGATAAAATTTTTAAGAAAAAAAAAGAATTGTATTTCTTTGATACTTTTTCTCCAGTTACCAGAGTTACATCCATTAGATTGTTAATTGCTAATGTTATAATTTTTAATTTAGAAATTGATCAAATGGATGTAAAAACTACATTTTTAAATGAAGTTCTATATGAAGAAATTTATATGGATTAACCTGAAGGTTTTATTGAGTCTAGACAAGAAAACAAAGTGTGTAAATTGAATAAATCCCAGTATGATTTAAAACAAGTTCCTAAACAATAGCATGCAAAGTTTGATTCCTACATGATCGAAAATGATTTTAAGCCTAATGAGTGTGATAAGTTCATCTATTATAAATCTTAGAATAATTCACATGTTTTGGTTAGTCTCTATGTAGATGATCTTTTAATACATGGCTCTAATTTAGATGTGATAGTAGAAACAAAAAATATGCTTAGTAGCTATTTTGATATGAAAGATCTTGGTGAGGCTAATTTTATTTTGGAAATAAAAATTACAAAAACATGTGATGGTATTTATCTTGATTAATCGCATTACATTGTGAAAATTTTGAAAAAAATATAATTTTTATAACTATAAGCACGTTGCTACTCCTTTCGATTCTAGCGTACACTTATTTCCTGTTGAAAATGATTTTGATGTGATTAATCAAAAGCCGCAGTCAGAGTTGTCAACAGGAATATGCTAGTATGATTGGTATCTTGGGATATGCGACTGATTGCACTAGACCTGACATTGCATATGCAGTTGGAGTACTCAACATGTTTACCAACAAACTAGGTAAAAAAACATTGGTGTGCCATTGAATGGATACTAAAATATTTATCCGACACTAAAAATTATGGTTTGTTTTATCAAAAATATCTTGCGGTACTTGAAGGTTTTAGTGATACAGACTAGAATACATTGTCAAGTAATTCTCTTTCTACCACTGGTTATACTTTTACATTAGGTGGTGGTGCTATATGTTGGAAGTAAAAAAAAAAACTATCATTGCTAATTTGATAATAGAGGCTGAACTCATAGCTCTAGTTTCTACAATTGAGTAAGCGAATTGGTTAAAAGATTTATTACATGAAGTTCCACTTTGGGAAAAACTAATTCTATCTATTTTAATACATTGTGATAACACTACTACAATTGGTAGAGTACAAAACCGTTATTATAATGGAAAATCCAGACCTATAAGGAGAAAGTACAGTATTGTAAGATCTTATATGAGTAATGGTGTTGTTAATGTGGATTATATTAAATCTTGAGATAATCTTGTAGATTCACTAACAAAGGCTTTGACTAAAGAAAAGGTTCGGAATACATCGAGGAGGATGAGGTTAAAGCCTATACTTTAGTAAGTTACTTATGAGGATACCCAACCTAGGGACCAAAGATCTTGAGAACCAGGTTCAATGGGAAAAACGAATCATAAGAAAACTAGAAAAATGCACTATTTTTTTTATCCATCCTTATAGTGTAAGTGCATTTGTCTTGTGATGATTGGAGGGTTGAGTTTTATGACTCTTAATGAAATCTGTATCTCTTATGAGTGAGGTATCGTAATTACAAGAGTACCCTTGATAGATATCACCTATATAAGTGTGAAAGTAAGGTCGCTTTCTATGAAAATTAGGTTATTCTAAAAAACACTTATGAAAACTGGGATAGCATAAGGTCGTAATGTGCTGGTTAATAAAACTCATGTTAACACCCGGAAAATCATACATGGACAATGATACTTTATTTCCCTTAAGAAGTTATAGTTCAAGTTTGAGACTACTATTGACTCTGGAGTAGAGATTGTTATATCACTAAGTGAATGTTCAATGCAGAGCATACGTTCATTATATATGTTGATCCATCTTTGCCCGATAATTTTATTTTATGTTAAAATGAGTGGGGGGAATGTTGTTACATTTTAATATAATATATATTATCAATTAAATAAATGAATTATTTTTGGAGTTTTATAAGTTATGGAGGTAAAAGGTCTCCTACTATCTTAGTGAGTTAGTGCTCAATTATGATGTCATTTTATTTTCTTGTAACTTTCAAGACTTTTATAATTTTGTAACATTTTTCATTTATTTGTGTGCATTTAATCTTGTGTGTTTTGGAAACCTATAAATAGTTCCTTCTACAAGCTTTGTGATTCATTCATATTTTCATACATATATATACTTTATATTGGGCAAAGAAAGATGTTCTCTTGGTGAAGTTTTAGGTTCTACTACTTGTGCAAAGTTAGTGTGAACCAAACGATTAAGTCGGGCTGTTGTATCCTGGAGGGGATAAGTCAAATATAAATTCTGCTACATCGATCACAAGGAGAACGAGATTTTCGCATCTCAGTTCAATATTAGTTTGTATTTTTCTCAATTTATTTGTATTTTTCTCCAACACTTAATGTGAAATCCAATAAAAGAAGATAAATTTGAATCAAGCAAACTATACATAGAAAAGTGAACCACAAATCAAACACTGAATATTTATTTAAAAAATAAAAGATAATAAAATGTGCCAAATTTAAAACCACAAAAGAACATTTCATTTAGATGACCATCATCACAAAATATTATAGATGAAGTCAATTGATAGTTGTTTAAATACAAAGAACTCAACTCCAAAATATAAGAAAGGTACATTATTATCGTTTGCATCAGTATTCAATGTGGCATTGAGATTATTTGTATGTTATCGTACTAAAGAACTTTTTTATTTCAATTAACTATGATAATATTAATTTTAGTTAGGTTTAGATTAAAAAAAAAAAAAACTCCAAAAACAATTAAATAGGATATAAGTTGGTAAATAATGGCACACAACAATTACACCCCTAAAGATTATATAGACTATTTTAAAATTAAAAAAAAAAAGAATTATGTAAACCTCAAAATACTGGAACTGATAAATTCTTTAAACATAATTAAAGTAACAAACAAATCTTGCACCACATATTGTTAAGATAATATAGTTATTCAATCAAATCGCGATAAATATGCCTAGTCTTTACCTCCAAATAAATAAAAAGACATGGTATCTTATTGAAAGATATTTTCCATGACAATCCCACTTTTGAGATTAACTTATTTAGTAATACAAGGTTTTCACTCCTACAAATAAAATAATAAAAAAATTATCATATGATAAATTAAACTTCTAAAATTAAAAATTAGAGAATGAAAGTTCTCATGTAACTCCCAATTTAAAAGCATAAATTGGACGAAGCACAATTAATTGAAAAGCACCTGAGAACAACACAATTTCTTGAGAATAATACAATTTCTCGAGAATAATACAATTTCTCAATATGTTGCTAAGAAATTACCCAATTGTGTCACTCTTGGGTGAATCTCTCACTCATTCTCCCAAAAACAAAATTAAATAATCTATCACCAACTCTATTAAAATCAACAAATAATTAATTACAATCTCTATTCCAATTTGTCTTCAATTTGGTACAATTGAACATTTTTGTCAATAAATTGGACGAAATAAATTACTTTGGATATTTTTTTATTTCTCGCGTTCCTCTCACTTTTTGCAGTTATAAGATGCTATTTTTCTTTCCAAACCTGTTCTTGTGCTCACACATCTCATAATTATTGAGAATGAAAAATTAGAATTTTTACCCACATATTTTAATAAAAATTTAATTACAATTCTTAAATTCTTATAAATCTTGTATTATATTTTAAGGAATAAAATTTTTTGTTCTCAATAATATTGAGATGTATTAGTGAAAAAATAGATTTGGGACAAAAACGGCTTCTTATAGCTGCAAAAAGAGAGATGAAGACGGAAAATTATGAAAATAACCGCAAATTGATGGAATTCATCAATTTTTCATAATAAAAATTTTGGTTAGACCAAATTGAAGATGAATTACAATAGAAGATGTTGGCTTAGTGAGCTACTCAAGAGGGGGGGTGAATTAGGTAGTATTAAAATTTAATCCAAATTTATAATATTTCAAAAAATCAAACAATTAATTTTATCCTAAAATTAATTATTATCTTTATAGTAGAGGATATGTGTTATCAACTAGGTGCACACCCAAACAACAAAATATAAGCAATATAAATAATGCAAGAACCAGAAATTTATAGTGGTTCACCAAGCTACTCTTAGCTAATCCAATCTCCCGAACTCCACGGAGAGTCGCACCCACTAAACTCAAGATTCCTTTAAAGGTACGAACCAAACCCTCATAATGATTCTTTTCGTAGACTCAGAATCAACCTTTACAATTCTTTTTCACAGGCTGAGGAATAACCTTATTTTTTTCACGGCTAAAGAATAACCTTATCTTTTTCACAGATAGGGATGTGCATCCAACTCGTCAGACCCGACCCACCCAATCAATCTGTTCGACCTACGCCAAATTGGTCGGGTAATGAAGATAAGAGAGAGAGTCGGGTTGCTTGACCCACCCGGTAATTCGATCCGCAGGTCGGTTGACGGGTTTACTCCAAACCTATCCGAGTAAACTCGATCCGACCGGTTAATCCCTTAAATAAGTTTTGTCCCTAAGGTTTTCATATTTCATTTAGTAGTCGACCGCTTCGTTCTTGATCTCTCTTCAGTCTTCTTCCTCTTCAATATCTCTTCTCCAAATGCTAATGGATTGAATCCTTCCCATTCGAATCAATCGATTGTTGTTCTTCTTTCTTATTCACTCTCCAATCTTCTTCCTCTTCAATTATTCTTCTTCTCCGACGATTCTTCTCCTACAATTCTTCTTCAATCAATGGAGCCGGTGTATGTGGACAGCGACTGATGATATTACAAGCATACAACGATGACGATTGACAACTTAAGGTGTGTTTTTGTTTTTGTTCTATTCAATATATGAATATTTCTGTTTTTGATTTTGTTTTCGCCGTTGTGTGTTTTTATTTTCTATAGATTTGTGAATTTGCTTCTATTTTGTTAATTCTATTTATCTGATTGTTGGTTCTGCAAATTTGTTTGTTCTATACTTCTATTCAATGTCTTTGATCTTCCTCCGAAAATCAGTAAATCCTCATCTCATTCTCAACCTTAGTTTTCTGACTAACTCCAACCGAACCCAAAAGCCATCCGACAACGTCGGTTGTTTGATAGTATCAGTCGGTAGGCGGTTCAAGAATATTTGACCCGATGACCTTCGGGTCGGGTGTTGGCTTAGCCCAAAAACAGCCCTACCCGACCTGTGCACACCCCTATTCACAGGCTAAAGATTAACATAATCTTTTCACAGGTTAAGGATTAACCTAATTCTATTACAGAGAGAATCATGACCTAATTCTTTTCATACCTTAGGCTTAAGAATTAAACCTCACAATCACTCAAAGTATTATTTTCCTAGGTAATGATGGAACCCTTACAATTCACTTACAATTGATCATAATCAGGAAGAATTAGACCTAAGCTCTTTTCAAGGGAAAATAGTAACCTAACATTTTTGTACTCTAGGTAAATATCAAACATCAATCTCTTTACACGAAGAGATTGAAACCCAAAGCCACCACTGATTAGTTATTCTCAATAATATCTAATTCGCACACAACTCACCAATTACAGAATTGATAAGCTTTTTCCTACTTAGAGATTCTACCACCCTAGATGAATTAATACTCAATAATTACCCAATACTAGCGATAGAAATAAAGTGAAGAAACAAAATCTGATTATAATAAAGAATGCGGGTAGCACAATTAAACACGTAATCAGATTAACACACAAATCATTTTTAAAAGATTTTTATGCTTTTAAAGTTCAAAAACGATTTCTCAAAAAGATCAATTAAACAAGAAAATAATAATAATAAAATACTTAATTAAAGAATAAGTTTGGAATGATCTCATTAGGAAAACACCGAATAGATTGCACGTAGTATCGCAAGACAGAATGATAACTCTTAGAAAAGTTTAGGAACTGAATAGTTCTTGATATTGTGTGTATTGTAATCATGTTATGTAAAATCCGTAGGACTACATATAGGGAATTAAAACAAGTTTTCCAACGGCGAGTTTTCAAATAATAAGTATCTAAAAAACACTTATAGACCCCATATATCATTATGACTTCATCCTGGTATAATTAACTCAATAATATCTTTTAGAATATTCAATTAAGTCCCTCAAATATTTTCTCAAACTCAATTAGATAAAAGATAAAGAATTACATGTACCAAATTGAGAGATATCAAAAACACTTGAACCATACCTATAGGGATATTCAACTAGGAGTATCATATCTTAAATATATTCATATCCCTAAGATCTCTCAATCAAGTAAACAAATAACGGCTAATTTTTGAATAAATCCCAAAATTCCACAAAACCTGAAACTGGCCATCGATTGACCAACCAATACCCATTGGTCGACCGCCCAATTCAGGACGTAGCCCAAGCCAAAATTCCTCGCCCATAAGTCGACCGCTACTTATCCATCTATTGACCGAACAATTCAGAGACATTCACAGGTCGACTTACCTGTCGACCGTAAGATCTAGAGACTTCAGCTAATTTCCATAGGTTGACTTATCTTTTAACTGACCATTGCTAGAACATCTTTCCTTAATTAATTTTCATTCAATTTCTTCAACGTTTTCGTCCCTTTAACCGATTTTTTTTTCTCGGTTAGCTTCACTAAATCCTTAAATTCAATTTTAATCAATTATCTTTCTTAAAACAATGTTTCTTTTTCAATTTCATATAAGAGAAAATATGTTAGCTAATTAGGATCCTATTAAGAACACATATAATCATAAAAATATTTTGTGTCGTGTGTGATCCTAATCGGGATACATTAAGAGTAAAAATTTAATCTGAGTTATTTTCCCTAGGTTCTTCAATTTCTTCGCTCTCTTAACGTCCATCATCTTTATCAGTCTCTTCAGCATTCATTTTCTTCATGATAATATCTTCAATGGAACTTATAAACTAAAACACTCAATAAATCCATTAGTTCCACAAAAAATATCAACATTTAATTGTCCATCAAAATCTTAGAATCAACAGAAGGGACTAAATGAGTTACCTCTAAAAACCCCATGGTCCATTTAAAAATCTACCCAAACATAAAGGAGAGAAATTAACAAAGTATCACTATACTAATGATATTTCAATTGACTTTGTTAATAAAATTTACAATTGGACCAGATGGAAACAAAAATAAAACTTGAGGGACTAAATGTACAACTCTGTACACTTTAAGAATCACAAAAACACTCACCCTGAAACTTTAAGGACCAAAAATGTAATTTTTCCTTAAATATATATTAACTATTACTTTGAATTTCTATATTTTACATAATTCATACTAAAGTCAAATACTGTCTATTCACAAATTTAACTAAAATTATATATATATATATATATATTATTGTAATTAATATTAAAATGATCGGGTCAGATCAAGGCAATCCTAAAAATAAAAACTTAAGTCTTAGCCCGATCTTAAAAATAAAAATCTAGGCCCAATCCAAATTCTAAAATATTAACAAGGTCTAAAATTCAAGGTCCTAGTCCAACTTCTAGGCCTCAGGCCTACAAAATGAACAATTTTCTGAGTGCCCTAAATGGACCTATACCCCCTAAACACCATGAATAATCTTTGTTTTTTGGTAATAGTCAATTAAGATCAGTTAACGTAACCCAAGAGGTATTATCCCGGTTAGTAAGGGAAGATATCTCATTTTCTTATCAAATAATGTTTGATTCTCCTGGGGACCACTCCATGATTTAAATTTTGAATCTAATTCAAAATGTACCAGGTCGATATGGGGGAGTGTGCCCTTAAGATCACCCAGTGACATAGTTAGTCGAAGTGTGCGGAAACTAGCCCGAACTCACCTTACCGTCAAACCAAAAAACTAATATTAGTTACGTTATGCCCGACCATAAGAATTCTTAAATTTGACCGATTATGATCATACGTAGGGGTGTGCGATGGTCGGGTTGGGGCAGTTTGGGCTAAAATTGCAGACCAAACCTTTACTATGCGGTTTGGACTACTTTGAACAGTGGACCGCCTAATAGTATGCGGTTTGAGACTTGTTTCGGTTTGGGTTAATAAATATTGCTAAAACAAATCATTATATTACTAAAACTTGCAAAAAAATTATCATAAAATTACAGTAATAGAAAAATAGAAAAATAAATTACAAACGTAAAAGAAAAAATAAATTACAAACGTAAAACATAAAATCTAAGAATGCAAACTCACTATTGTAATCTAACTAATAATTAACTAAACAACTAAATATTGATACTAAAAAAAAAAAATGAAATATAAAGACAAACTTAACCACGTGGTCCACGTCATCAACAAATTGTAATAGTGTTTGATTGTCCGCTTGTTGAACTTAAAGTCGATTGATCTAGAACTTATCATAAATTAAATCAAATAATTAGTAAATCTCATCTCAACATTATGAACAATAAAAAATTGAATTATATAAAAAAAGACTTAAAGAATACAAACCTGATTCGATATCTTTCTTAAATTCCTCGACCTCATCTTTGGTATTGCGAAAAGATATTGACAATGAAGATAACAACCAATTTTGTACACAAAGAAGATGCTCAACCAATTGGGGGGACAATGAACTAAGAAATTGATCCAGTTTTCGTCCCCAAGTACTAAACACAGACTTTGACACCACAATCGACATAGGAACAAGTAATACATCACGAGCAACCAAAACCAATACTTTATATCTATTACAATTAACCTTCTACCAATCCAAATAATCATTTTTTTTTATCCTTAGTTCTTTCAGGTAGTTTGTTTAAATACTTTTCTATCTCAGACTTGCTCTCCATATCCATTTTTCCTTCCATAAAACTCTCAAATTGAGAAGCAATTTAACTTATGTGTATTTTCACCCATAATATCTAAGTCCATAATTGGCGTAGATGTTGCATCCCCACTCCCACTCCCATTTGGGCCACTTCTACCCCTAGTTTCAACATGCGTACTCATTGACTCCATAGAAGAATAGCCTTCATAAAATCAATTTATAGCAAGCTTCACATTGTCAATCAATAAATTTTCAATCTCAACTATATACATTTCCGAAAAACAAAATTAGAGATATGAAAGTTTCTTTTTGGATCCAACAAAACTACCACATACAAAATAACATTAATCTTGTCCCTATTTCTCCAGTACTTGTCAAATTTTGATTTCATATTCATCGCCATTTTAGCCACCCCATTATCTTGATTTAAGATTAAGCGATCAATTGCGCTTCGAATTATACACATCTCATCGAAAAACAAGTTTGAAGTAACATACAAAGTACCAGAGAAATATTTTGTTGCCTCATAAAATAATTTCAAAAATTTAACAAACGCACGACATCTTACACAATCTTCATCATTCGAAGGATATCTAGTTATATCACTCATATATTTTTCAAGAAAATAAGCACGAAATTTAGGATCTTCATCATCTAATCTTTCAAATGCCTTTTCAAACTTCCCAACAGACTCTAATATTTTATCAGTGGAATTCCACCTAGTTGGCACATCAAGACACAAAAGACTCGTAGACTCAATTTTTAACATATTGAAGCATTTCAAGAAAGATTGGAGTTGACTAGGCGAAAATTTTACATATCTTACTGCTCCACGAACCCTTTGAATAGAATCATCTAATTATTTTAACCCTTCCAACACTATCAAATTTAAGATGTGAATACAACATCTCATATGTAAAAGCTCGTGACCTAAAACTGTACATTTTCAATTTTTTGTCACCTTTTGTAAAAATTTAATGGTAAGATTATTTGAACTAGCATTATTCACTATTAAAGGCGCCGCTTTGAAATGGAGAAGAGTGAGTGTGAAATGAAAGCGGTGAACAAATAAACTAGGGTTTTCAAGAGGAGTGTCTGATCGAATCAGGTGTACCCACGATTCATAGAGCCTTACCCATTTTTGAACCAGACATATCAGGTTTCACACATTCAGGACCTCTACTGAGTTGACTCAGCGGGTTGCGGGTGGGTTCGAGCCTTTTTGCATGAGTTTGGGGCGGGTCAACAGGTTTTTTTAACACCCCTAATCAGATGGGGCATTAAATAGAAATGTGAAAGTTCAGGATGCAAGGTGCTAAAATTGAAACATTATAATATGGTGTCATAAAGTGTATATTTTAAGGGTGTAAAGCGTAATTGTTTCTTAATAAAGTTAAACGATAGGAAAAAGTACATTTTAAACCCTCTATCTATTGACACATTTCTAAGTAGTCCTTATAAGTTTGCACATTTCATTTTAAACCCTCTACGTATCAACAAGTTTTTAAAAGACATTTCTGTTAGAAATTCCGTCTAAACTAACAGAATTTAGAAAGCAAAATCATTTATATTTTTTTTCATTTTTTTAATCATTTTTGCCTTTACTTTTTCTTTTTGGTTTTTCTTCTTCACTTTTGTCTCTCTCTCGCTCAACTTTCTCTCTCTTCTTCCTTTCTTCACTCTCTCTCTCTCCCACTTAGCTCTGTCTCTCTCTTCCTCTCTCCTTTCTTCTCCCCTTCCAAAGCACCCCTTGTTACGACAGTGGTTCACCCCTGTAACACAGGGGGTGACCCCCTCGTAATAGGGGGTGTTTCAGTCCTCCTATAACACAAGGGGTGAAACACCCCGTGTTACGGGTGGACATGAAAAAAACAATGGCAAGAAAACTAGTGTAGAAGGATTAGAGTACAACGTTGGAAGATTAAGAAGAAAGCGTGTAAGAGATGAAGTTCCTTGTATTGTATGTATCTTCACTTCACCTGGGTTTGTGAAGAGGTTCAGCCACCACCTACCTTTTCTCCCTTCTCCAACAACTTTTTTTTAATGTAACAATCAATTCATTTATCTGTTATCCCTGTTAATTACTCTCTCTCTCTTTCTCTCTCTAACACTAATTTTCTTGAAGACAAGAACTCTTACTGTCTCACATGCTTTCCTCAAATATGTATTGGAAAGGTGGTAATGCGTGGAGGTTTAAGAGAAGAAAACAAACCCTTTTGCATTTTCCACTATTTTTCTTCTCTCTCTCTCTCTCTCTCTCTCTCTTTACCTGTAAGCGTTGCTAAATATTGCTAATCATAGTTAATAGCGGAATACAAAAAGAGACGACGAAGCTTACGGAGAGAGATTATTAACTGTATCAATGGGTAACCAGAAACCATCTTCGTGACTCTCACCCACCCCATTCTCTCTCTCTCTCTCTCAAAAAACCACATCTCTCTCTCTCTCTAAGTGTATAAAACTTTGGAAATTATGGTAATGGGAAAGGCGAGATTAGCAATGTTTGAACACCCCCTGTAACATAGGGGGTGTTCACCCCACCACCTGTTGTTATAGGGGGTGAAACACCCCCGTTATGGGGGCACCCAGGGGTGTACTTTGGGGGAGAGGGAGGGAGGAAGAGAGAGAGAGTTGAGCAAGAGAGAGAGAAAGAGAGGGAAGGAGGAAGAGAGAGAGATAGTTAAGGAGGAGAGAGAGAAGTGAAGAAAGAAAAAGAAAAGGAAAAAAGAGAAAATGATTAAAAATAGGAAAAAATATAAAATTACTATTTTGCCCCTTTATTTTGTTATTTAAGACGAAATTTCTGGCAAAAATATCATTTAAAAATGTAATGATATATAGAGAGTTTAAAATGAAACGTACAAATTTAGAATGATTACTTAAAAACATATTAATAGTTAGAAGATTTAAAATGTATTTTTTCTTAAATGATAATGCACCACCACCAATGGCAAGATTTAATGGACAGAAAACCTCGTGACCCAAGACCTCAAATTGGATAAAATATAGGCAGCGATTCTCAGCCGTATATCCCAACCACAATTCTCCAACAGATTCTCAGCCATTAGATCATCACCACAGTGGGCCCACCAAACTACAAGCATAATAACTAGAATTCCAAGTCAGTCTCTGACACTACCTCTGACACGTCTCATCCCTTGAGAAGCCGGAAGCGCCGCCGCCTTTTGCGACGTTGTAGTCTCGTAACAGGGAGCGTCTAGAAAGTATTTCGACAGGTAAATCCGTTGTAGAAGCTTCTTCCTTTGGTTTCTCGTACCTCCGTGGCTTTTGATGATGTCTACTGGTACCGTGAAGTGGTTCAGTAGCCAAAAGGGGTTCGGATTCATTACTCCGGACGACGGCGGCGAAGATCTATTCGTCCACCAGACGGAGATCCGTTCAGAAGGGTTTCGGACTCTCCGGGAGGGTCAGCGGGTGGAGTTCCAGGTTGAATCCGGAGAAGATGGCCGTCAAAAAGCCATCGAGGTGGTGGGTATTGCCAGCTCTAACCGTTCCGACCGAGGACGTGCTCGAGCAACCAGTCGTCGGGGTGGAACGGGTGGACATTATGGTGGCGAGAGGGGTGGTGGTGGTTATGGAATTGGGAGGGATGGTAGTGGTGGGGAAGGAGGTGGAGGTGGAGGTGGGGTGGAGTGCTATAGTTGTGGGCGGATTGGTCATTTAGCAAGGGATTGTTACAGAAGAGGTGCTGGTGGTGGTGGTAGGAGTAGAGGCTTCCGAGGTGGTGGTCGTGGCCGCGGACGCAGCCTACAAGGATCTAGTGGTGGCCGCGGCGGTGGCGGGGCATGTTATAATTGTGGGGAAGAAGGGCATTTTGCAAGGGATTGCACCGTTGACCTATTATGAAAATTGTTGGGTATTTCTGTCTATTTGGTGATTCGGTGCAATTTTTAGCAGCTGTTGCGTTTTTTTAATTTGGGTATTGAGATTTGGTTTTCTGATTTTTTTTAACCATTGATGACCTTAATTTTACATATTTGAGGAAACCAAATGAAAATTGTATTTGACTACATATTTTAAGATTTGCTCCCCTTGGTAACTTGTTAAAACGGTAATACGGTAAAAATTTCAAATCATACATCAAATATTTGGCATTTATAGCACTAATTTCACAATGAAAAATAATGTTTGTTTAATATTTCTTTTCACATGACTCTTCTTTTTTTAAAGAAAAGAAAAAACATAACCCAATAAATAATCGAAATAATTTCGAAAACTGTACAGTTCCAAGGCTTTACAAGAAATTTAAACACTGGACTGTGGCTTTCCAGAGAAAAATTTCCAATGTGAAAGTAATTAGATTTTTAAAAAGAATAAACAATATAGTGTGGGTGGAGTGGGGATGTCTAACCATGGAGGTTACCTTCTGTGTACAGGTAAAATTTGTTAGGGAGAATATATTGTCGAATGACCAATTTATCTTTGTCACCTCGTGAAGTTGTTAAACAGCAATAATAACAAGAAGATTCCTTCATCGGAGAATCCACGTGGCGCAGACAGCCTCGAGATCCTACCTCGATGTAAATTTAGTATTTTTTTTTTATTTTTTTTTGGTTTTGTTAAAGGCAGCTAACCGCGACTTCTAAAATGGGAAAGGAACACACGATGCTCTAAATTTTAATCTATTTACCAATGAAGATCCATCGTAAAAAGTAGGTCAAATATTTCAGAGATTAGGGATGGAAAAAAAAAAAAAATCAAACCGGCCTGAGAAAAACAGAACTAAATGTTTGATTTTGAAACTGATTAAATAATTTGGTTGCGATTTTGATTTTGAAATTAACAACCGAAACGATTTTGGTTTTGACATAATAACCGCAAAACCGATATTTTAGATATATTTTTATACCATATGTTGGTGTCGAAAATTAGCTAACACATTCAGTTAGTCTAGTCAAGAGACATGTGAATTTTCTATACTGAGGTGGGGTTGGAGAATCCCTAAATCTAGTCCATTTGAGTCAACGGTGTTTAGAAGTGATGAAGTTTGAGGTCGGTATCCATCCAATCCGAGCTGAGCTCCAAGTGTATACTTGCACAAGGACCTATCAAGGTTTTGCCTCGTGAAGCCCTTCCGATGTAAGAGTAAACACTCGGGGGGATAGACAATATATATGCTTTAAGATAGTGTTTGAGCATTACCTTTAGGGCATCGAATACCTTACCTTTTATAGGCGAGGAAGGTGATTAGCTCCGCAAAATTAGGGGGCCTAAGTTCAGTTAATTACTATAACTCGGCTCGTAACCAATGTGCGGGCACATGGAGATATTAAGCTCTTAGGCTTGGGCTTTTTAGCCCATTAGAAAAAGTCTGTGGGCCAACCCAACATGAATAGGGAGAACCGGCCTAACCCACGTCATCGAGATAAGCATCTTCTGTCTTCAGAAGTGATGATGAGTCGTTCAAACCGTGCCCGGATTTTCGAGCTGAGTAGGGGATGGCCGCCAAGGGGATGAATGAGTATAAGACGGCCGACCAAGGGATGGTCGAGCAGGGGATCACCAACCAAGGGATGTCTAACCAGGAGATCAATAGAAAAGAGATGGGAACTCTTAAGGTCGGGATGTCTTCCTTTGACTCTTTAAGTGGTGGACCAAGCAGACGTCAATTAAAGACTCTTGCCCGATAGACGATCTTCGTCGTTGATCTCCCATGCTTAGAAGGGCCCTTCAGGTGTTTCCTTTCTCGAAATACCGCCCAGAGTCAGCCCAGGAGCTGAGCTCGCGCGTCTTGAGTTTGACATGGTATATTTAGCTCGGCAAGGACCATGGTCGCTGCTCGGATTTGGGTCGTTCAGGGCTCAGTTTGAACCCCTATCCGATCAAGGCACCAAAGGCCCTCTCAATGGTAAAACCGACCAGGGACACTCGGAGTGACGGCTCAGCAATTTCGTCAAATGCCGGTCAGGGTCTTCATCCGCATGTAGGTAGCGGGTGATTTGGTGGTGACCAAATTTGCCCTCATCAACATACATACTCTCACTTTTTTATATATATTTATAGTTTAACCCCTAATATATATATATATATGTGTGTGTGTGTGTGTGTGTGTATGTTTTATTTACAATTTAATCACTTATATATGTATTACTGTGACAACTATTTATCGTTGTATTTTAATTATGATTAAAAACATTTTATTGTAACAATTAATAGTTTTTTGGTTTCATTTTATTTCTTGGAATTTATGTTTTATATTTTAGTAATGCTTTTGTTTATATATAAAAAACAACGGTCCACAATTTTGCGTTTTTGATTTTTTTTTTTTAAATTTTTATAAAATTGAAAAATCTTAAATAGTTTCACGGTTTTGTATAAATTTAAATAGTTTAGTTTTAAAACCTTTTTAAAAAAACTGGCGGTTTTGGTTTAGTATATGTCTAACAGTTTTGGTTTTGATTTTATATGAAACTTAATCGAAACCGAACCATTGACGTCCCAATTAGAGATGATTCAGCATGCCCATGACAAGGCCAAGAAAGTGATAAATACCAACGCTTTTATTAATGACTAGCATAGGTCACGCGTTGCACATGTCCATCAGAAATACTATATTAATTTATTTATTTTTAATTTCGTATGACATATTATATAAATGCATCAAATGCATAAAAAAATAACAATAAATACATATTTCATTTTTTGATTTTTATTTTATTATTATTTTCAATTTATGATCGCTAATTTTTTATATTAGATTTTTCTATTTTTGGGTATTTTATTTTCATTTTGTTGTTCTTTTTATGTTTAGTCTACATTAATTATTCAATATATTTCTCTGTTGTTTATTTTATATGTTTTATTTTTATTTTTGATGAGGGTATTTTCGGTACCTCTGAGTCAGCACTTGAGACCCAGCCACGTGTCCGCCGTTTTAGTGACGGAGACACATTTCGAAATTCACAAACGTCACACTGGAGCATACGCCAAACACGTCTCCTCCCTGGAACCTCATTTGCATCCAGGAAGGGGCGAGGAGCCCCGTAGGGACGTGCCGCTCTGAATTTTGCGTCGTGCCCTGAGCAGTCAGTTTCAGGGACTCAACCGTTTACCTCGACCGGCTCCTCCTTTCACCTTGTTTCTTCGCCAGGACTCCACGGATCTTCGTTCTCCTCTACCAACTCACCACAGCAAGCCTGACAAAGGCTAGCAGGCTTTGCCAAATGGGCCCAAAAGCCCAAGTCCAACGATTATCTCCTAAACGCTCCGGATTATCGGCTAAACGCAATGTTTTGACTAATTAATCGTGTTTAGGCCTGACTAATCATCTCCAACGCCTATATATATTGGGGGCTATGTAAGCCCGAGGTACGTAGGAATACACTTAGATTACGTGCAAGTTTATTTATTTACTTATCGCATTACTGTACATTTTCTCTCTGAGCACTGATTACCACGCCAGAGAGGCTTCACCGGGACAAATCCCAGTCTGAACCTTCTGCAGGTACACTCCCTAAGGAGCAGGACTCTGGACATAGCAGGTCAGTTCCTCCAGGACCTAGCATATCTTACCCGAAGGATTTCCAACCGACGACTCCACCTCAATAGGAGGACCCACCCATCATCCGACTGGACCATACTCGAGGTGTGTATCAGTTTTATGCACCAACAGTTTGGCGCCGTCTGTGGGAACCGAACAAAAAGCCTTCTCCCGATCACTGCTATCTTCTCAGTTGAGATTAGGTGATCACAAGGTCCAGTTAAATAGACACAAAATAGAATAACCAGAAGACATGTCAAAAAATCCAAGCGCGTACCCCTCAGCTCCCACCAACGAGGATAACTGCCCCCTTCATGGTCAGGATGGACCGTCCACTTTACAACCTGGGATTTCAGGACAGACCTCAGGAGCTGTGGAGGCATCTCGGGTTGATCTCCTTGAATGCCAAATACAAGAGTTCAAGTTAAGTATACAACTCCTCCTCGCGCGCTTGCCACCACCCCCTATTAAGGGTGGACCAGCTCGCAACGCTCGAGGAGTCGCCTCAAGACCGTGATATTTTCATGGACACTCCGAATGGGCAGGAGCCCGAGGGCCACCTTCCGCCTCACAACCCTGAGTTTGCCGGACAGGAGAGGGCCCCTCTACAATGCCGAGATCTCTACCTCCTCTGCCACGCAAATTTGTGCCAAGGGATATGTCGGTGTCCTTGTACGCCGAGGATTCATTCCTAGCGTATTGACTACTCGCAAGTGTACAAGGTCAAGGTTTTAGTATAGTGTGATCGTTAAGATCGTGTATCGTATCCATAGGGATTGGTGTTCGTTACTATCGAGTACCGTATTTATCATGACCTAACTTTATCTAGGTTAAAAACAATGTATAAAATTTATATTAAACTAAACTAATTAACTAAATTATCTATACTAATATAATGAAATGTTTTAGGGAAAATAATTGTGTAGGGATTAACTCGGTTTACAAATACACGTTCGATCTCGATTGACTTACGTTTACGGTGTTTGACCTATTTGACAATCTCGGTATCTAAAACTCCTCTGCCACCTCTCCCGAGTGTAAGAAGAATGATATAACGTGACTTCGTGTCAATGAAGAAGTCACCATCAACGTCTTAACGACCCTAGGTCATGTGAGTCTCGCCCCAACATCATTGATTGCACAAAATCCAACTCCCGACCAGGTCATTGGATCGTTGCGTTGTATTTACCCTATCGACAATCTCAGTTCTAAAACTCCACCGCCATCTCTCCCAAGTGTAATACGGGGGAATACATGACTTCGAGTCAATGAAGAAGTCCTCCTCAACGTCTTAACGAACTTAGATCACGTGAGTCTCGCCCCAATGTCATCGATTGGCATTATGTTTACATTAGTCCGAATCCGAGGTTTGTCAAACCCCGTATTCTTGATATATCGATCTAAGCATAATAAACATAATAATACATTAAACACAATCAAACTACGAAGAACAAACATAAACGCAACACCGAAATCATCCGAATCACATATTTATAAATATAGTGTTAATCCCTATTCAATCCATGTTTAACTATGGCCATAACCGCATTTACAAATAAAGCACAAGCTAAACATGCTCACAAAATCCTAAGTTAAAGAAATAAGGGAATAAACCGAAGAACTTAACCTCGTCTGAAGATTTATCGTTAAGAACCGTTCAACGATCGCTTCACCATCTTCCTCCACCTCGGGATGTGAGCTCCACCTCTAAAACTCCTCTATATATCTTATACTAAGCCCTAAAGGGGCTCTAGTGGACGGAGAATGCAAGAGGAGAGGAGAGGAGTGGATATTTATAGGCAAAATATCTCAAAAATATCTCAAAAATATCTAATAAATGTCCTAAGCTGTGCAGAGGTCACCACCTAGGCGGTGAGTAGGTCGGTTGGTTGATCGCCGCGGTGGTAAAGACAACGGTGGATTAGGATGACATTCTGCAGTTTCACCGCCTAGGCAGTGAGTGTCCAGTAAGAATAGGTCTTTCTTTGTATTTTCACCGCTGTGGCAGAGGTCTAGATGCCGCGGCAGTGGGCTTCTTTCAGAATATTGCAGCCTTGCTCATTTTTCCACCATTCTTCGACCATTTTTAATTTAATCTCATCGTTTTCGCTCCAGTTTCCTATCTTTTTGCCCCAGACGCCTGATTTATACAAAAAGTATAAAAACTAATTAAAACATAATAAAATAAATATAAAAACTACTTTAAAACTAACAAAATCAGTTTGAAAATATGTAGGTAGATCACACCTATCAGTCCCCTAATGGTCGTGCTCTTCATCGGCATGCCAATTCCAATCATAGAGGTTGGTGTGATCATGAGGTTGACTCCTACTCACCTCCCTCCCATTATCCTGCAGCCCGGGCTGCGGACCATCGAATCCAAGGAGTGCCTCGGGCAGGAGGGGTTATGGAGCATCGCTTGGCTAACATGGAAGCCCGTCTCCAGGAGGTGCAAGGAGGCCGAGTAGGACTGGGTGTAATTTTGGAGGTGAATTCTCTTTTTGAGGATAAGGTTTTGGAAGAAGTAGCATCGAGGCACTTTACCCAACTCCAGATGAGTTCGTATGATAGGACTTCAGATCTCGTTGACCACTTTTCTATGTTCTAGTCTCATATGGACATGCAAGTGACCTCTGTAGTTTTGCGATGTAGAGCCTTTCTCATTACCCTTATAGGTGCTGCAAGATCATGGTTCTAAGATTTGAGGCCAACGTCCATCTCCACCTTCAGAGAACTCGAGAAGTTGTTCCTGCACGCGGACCCACACCATTCTCTTGTAAGACAAAAGAGGAGGAAGTTCCACCCTGAACGCCAGAAAGTCATCGAACAAGAAATGCAGAAATTGATCAAGTCTCGTGTCGTGGAAAAGATGTTCCAGAAATTGACTTTAAGGACCTCAACAAGGCCTACCCCAAAGACTTTTTTCCTCTACCGAGGATTGATCTTATCATTGATGCCACAGAGGGTCACGAGCTCCTTAGCTTTCTGGAAGCATATGCCGGCTACAATTAGATCTCCATGTTCCCCCTTAACAAGAGCAAAATGTCCTTCACTACAGGCAGAGAGACATACTACTACAAGGTGATGCCTTTCGGCCTGCGCAAAGCCAGAGCCACCTACCAAAGGTTGGTCAACAAGATGTTCAAGGAGGAGATTAGCAAGACCATGGAGGTTTACATTGATGATATGATGGTGAAAATATTGCGAGCTCCTAATCACCTGGCGCACCTGTAAGACCTCAATCATAACACGTACGTCATTTTAGTTGCATTTTAGAGTAATTGAAAAAATTCGGGGGAATTTGACTCAATTATAAAAAAAAAAATCAAATTAAAAATTTAGGGGTCAAATTGAAAATTTAGAAAAAATATTCTATCCAAAATTGGCATTTAACTTTTTAATTGAAACTTAAAAAGGGGTGAAATTGCAATTTTAGAACTTTTAAAAAGTTGATATTGAACTAAAAAGAGGATTTTAAGAATTAGGGGGAGAAAAGAATAAATAAAATAAAAATATTTCTTTATTTTATAAACATATATGTGTGTGTATATATATATATATATATGTTCATGCATGTAGTGATCATTAAAAATCTCAAAAGAAGAAGAGAAAATTGTCTAGAAAATTCTAGAGAGAGAGGTTTGGTTCGACGAACGGCAAGGAGCTGTCGGCGGTGAGCATTCTGTGGCCATGGTTGTTGCTGTTATGCGCGTGCGTGATCGTGTGGGTATCGTTGTAAGTTCCAGGGGAGAATGAAGGTGGTTTGGCCGATAGGGTGGTTCGTCGACGGCATGGCGGTGCACCTTCTTAGCATTGCCGGTGAGCGAGAGTTGGACTCGGTTGTCCAGTTCTTCGTCGATCACTATCTAATCGTCGACGATCGTCAATTTGGTGAGTATTTGTGTGTATTTTCTCAGATCATTTTGGTAGGTGGATGTGCTCTGTTTTTCTGTTTTGTGCCACCAGTATGTGTGTATGTGTTACTGCTACTATTGCTGTGTGTGTTTCTGTTGGTTGTGTGTGGACCTGTTCATCCGTGTGAGCTCTATGTAGATGTGTGTGTGTACTGCTCTGTTTAGCCAGTACATGTAGGTGACCGTGAGTGTGTGTGTGAATGTGTGTGTTTTGATTTTTACCATGCATGTAGGTGTGTGATCTGCATGTGTGTGTAATTGTGTTGTGTGGGAGTGTTGTCGACGGAGGCGGTGGTGTGGGTATTGTTGCGTGTCGTCACCGGTGAGAGGGACGTGAGCATGTAGTGGTCAGTCGACAATCGGACTGAACCAGAAACACAAAAATAAAACAGAAAAATGAAAGAAAAAAAAAAAGAAAAATTTTGCACAAACAACCCCAATAAAATCAAACCATCCATCTCGCGACCCGAGAACGATTCGGAATGGGTAACGTTTTTCTTTAAGTTAGTTTAGTTTATTGATAGGTGTGATCTACCTACGTATTTCCAAACCGAATTAAGTTGGTTTTCGAGCGTTTATATGGTATTTTATTATGTTTTAATTAGTTTTCATACTTTTTGTATAAATTAGGTATGTGGAGAAAAAATATAGGAAACTGGAGCAAAAACGATAAGATCGAACCGAAGGCGAGTCGAAGTTACGGTGGATAAACAAGCAAGGAGGCAAAAATATGAAGGAAGCCCACCGCTTAGGCAGTGAAGATGCTGAGAATGACAAAAGGCTACTGACAGCCCACCGCCTAGGCATTAATTTCCTCCTCCTAGGTGGAAACCCCAGTAGAAACATTTTCAAGTCCACCGCCTACTTCTTCTCCTAGGCGGTCACCAAACCTGCAAAGCCGGTACAGGTGTTGTAACTTTAAGGCTATTTTGGACTACTATGAGATCCGATTTTGGAAACACACAAAACATATAAGTTGTATATCTTTTTCTTATCTTTCTATAGGTTTTTGAATCACCTCAATCGGAGTTCGGATGAAGAAATTATAGTAAAAACAAAATTACAAACCTGTAGTAACTTCGCCGAGGCAAAGTTCCGGCAGAAAGTTAACCGACCTAACTTCTTCTAGGCGAAGTTTTCTTTGCCTAGGCTAAAATCCAGCAGCACAACCTTGATATTTATTAGATATTTTGAGATCTTTTGCTTATAAATACCCCTCTCCTCCCCCTCTTCGGCTTTTCTTACATTTTTTAGTCCCTTAGGCTATATCTAAGGGTATATTTAGGAGTTTTAGAGGTGGAGCTCATATCCCAAAGTGGAGAAGACGGTGAATCGATCGTTGAGCGTTCTTAGCGGTTTATCTTCGGACGAGGCTAAGTTCTTCGATTGTTTTACCTTATTTCTTTATATTAGGATCATGTGAGCATGTTTAGCTCGTTATTTCATTGTATATGCGGCTATGGCCATGAGTTAAATATGGATTGTAGTAGGGATTAACATATAATTTATAAATACGTTATTTGGATGATTTCGGTGTTGCGTTTGTGTTTGTTCTTCGTAGTTTGATTGTGTTTATCGTATTGTTTGTTTATTATGTTTGGTTTGATAAATGGAGAATACGGAGTTTTGACAAACCCCGAATTCGGATTAGGGTAAACAAACGCCACGATTCTATAACCCGGTCGGGGTTAGAATCGTGAACAATCAATGACGCTGGGCGAGACTCACGTGACCTAGGGTCGTTAAGACGTTAAGAGGGACTTCTTCGTTGACTCGAAGTCATGTATTCCCCTGTCTTACACTCGGGAGAGGTGGCGGTGGAGTTTATGTACCAAGGTTATCAAATAGGTCGAACAACGTAAACGTGAGTAAATCGAAATCGAACATGTATTTGTAAACACGTTAATCCCTAGGCAATATTTCACCCTAAAACATATTAGCATATTAGTGTAATTAATTTAGGTTATATTAATATTAGTTTAATTAATTAAATACATTTGTTTTCCGCTTAGATAAAATTAGGTCACGACAAATGCGGTATTCGATAGTAACGACACCAATCCCTGTGGATACGATAACCCGATCTTAATAATAGCACTATACTAAAACTTAGACCTCGTATACTTGCAAGTGTAAGTAGCAGCGTATTTTACGAACTACCAAGTTTTTGGCACCGTTGCCGAGGATTGTTTTGTTGTTATTGTCGGAGAAACGCGGTAACGGCTCAGGACTTAAGTTTTAGATGGGAGAAATAAGTGTATCATATTCTAGTCCCGTTACCGACGTACAAGTTTTTGGCGCCGTTGCCGGGGATTGGTCGTTAGGCGAATTCAGTTTTCCGCGATTGCCACCAAGTTTTTGGTAATGGATGCCGGGAATTGATTTGTTGTTATTGTCGATATTGTGTGTAAATGACCTAATTTTACTTTAGGCATTTCTTTGGATATAAATTTTGTTTGTAGTTTTGTTTTTATTTCTCATGCAGGGTACTTGGCGATATTAGATCGACGGGTATTGATGCATCTTTTTTGACGGGATTCCAAATCGTTTTATGTTGATTGGCCAAGCACATAAGTCAGTGAGGCATTTCGTTGAGAGATTGAGTCATCCAAAAGCAAAACCTCGCCAATCTTGAGGGCGTTCTAAAAATGTCGGGCTGAGGACATTAAACCATGCACTTCTTGGGAGACAACCCAAGGTCAAATAAGTTAAATCCGTCACATTCGACTTGAATAGGAGGCGAGATCATCTCGCCTCCCAGGTAAGTATTCTAAACACCCTTCGTCAGTATGCTTTAATTCCATATATTGAAGAATGATAATTGGGTTCGCTGAGGATACTGTCCACTTTGAGTTTGACGGTGATGTGTAGTATGTAGTATTTTTTAGTTTATGTGTTATTGTTTTTCCGTATTGCATATGTGTTTAGGTTAGAATATGTTTATGTTTTTGTGTTGTTGTTTTCATGCTGAGTTTTGTGTTCATCTGGGTCGTCACCCAATGATGAAAATTACCCCTGGTTGTTTTCGAAGTCAAGGGTAATACCCATGCATGTGTGATTCTGTATGCTTGATTATGCTTTTTGGTAAAAATTATTGTAGATCCTAATTTGCATGGGCACATAGACTCAATGTATTTTTATTTAATTGATTTGAAGACGATTATCGATTAACCCAATTCATGACACATTAAGGATTCTAGAACTTGATTGAGGGGAAGCTTGAGGCGAAATCCTAGGCGAGATAGTTCAGGAGACGTGATTTAGGCAGTCGTTTTGTCACTTGAGCCTTTTTAAGCCTACCTTGTTAAATGTTTAACCCTCGTTACCCTGTTGAATCCTAAATGCAACTTCAATTCAGAACACATAAACTAATACCATGGCCAGTGGATCTTTTTCCAAACCTAAATTGCTGAATTTAAAGACACATTATAGTGAATCAAGTTAGCAATTGTAAATGCTACTTGATGTGAGCGGTTGGGTTTAGGGCGAACTTCTAATTGGTTCGGTATTTGAGTACTCACTTGTTGTTTTTCATTTGTATTTCACACACCCCTTCAATTGTAACATTCAAATAAATTTGGGGGTGTGTTCGTTGGATAAAAAAAAAAAAAAAAAGTCAAATGTAAATACGTTTTTATTTTCGTTTTTTTTACAAGTGAGTACGTCGGTTTTAATTGCATGTTCAAGATTGTTTCCAATCTTTCTATGAGAATTCGAGAGTGAATGTGCCAAGCGTTGAGCCTTGGGTAACGTTAAGTTAATAACGTTAACCCATTTTCTATTCCAAATTACCCTTGGCCAAATATACCAAAATCGAACCAAGTCTAAATGATCTTCATGAACTACTAAACTTACATTAGTGGAGAGTGGACCCCAATCCATCTTATGGTAATCTTTAACTCATAAATTTCGTTGGGGGATAATCCAATCTGATCGTTGTATAGCCATATTATTGAGTCTCGCACTAACACGTTTACAGGATCTAGAATAGCGTTCACCATTATTGCATGTCAAAATTCTAGAACATTACATGCTGTGTGTTACCGCTTGAACTCGAAATAATTGGCGGTTGTTGAGGAAAAAATAAATAGGCCGTTAGAAGAAGTCAAAACTCGCATGTTGTTATGTTTAGATTGTTTTTAGGTTGTTTGTTATTTAATTCAGGTTGTTTTTTTTTTCATTTTAGTGTGTGTGTTTGGCTCAAGGACTAGCCAAATTTCAAGTTTGGGGGTATTTGATAGGTGTGATCTACCTACGTATTTCCAAACCGAATTAAGTTGGTTTTCAAGCGTTTATATAGTATTTTATTATGTTTTAATTAGTTTGCATATTTTTTGTATAAATTAGGTGTGTGGAGCAAAAAGATAAGAAACTAGAGCAAAAACGATGAGATTGAACTGAAGGCGAGTCGAAGTTACGGTGGATAAATAAGTAAGGAGGCAAAAATATGAAAGAAGCCACCGCCTAGGCATCCAGACCTCCGCCTAGGCAGTGAAGATACTGAGAATGACAAAAGGCTACTGACAGCCCACCACCTAGGCAGGAAATTCCTCCTCCTAGGTGGAAACCCCAGTAGAAACATTTCCATGTCCACCGCCTACTTCTTCGCCTAGGTCGTCACCAAACCTGCAAAGCCGGTACAGGTGCTATAACTTCACGACTATTTTGGACTATGATAAAATTCGATTTTGGAAACACTCAAAACATGGAAGTTGTATATATTTTTCTTAGATTTTCATAGGTTTTTGAATCACCTTAATCAGAGTTCGGATGAAGAAGTTACATTCAAAACAAAATTGCAAACCTGCAGTAACTTTGCTGAGGCGAAGTTCCGGCAGAAAGTTAACCGACCTCACTTCGCCTAGGCGAAAATTTGACAGCACAGCCTTGATATTTATTAGCTATTTTGAGATCTTTTACCTATAAATACCCCTCTCCTCCCCCTTCTCCGGCTTCTCTTGCATTTTTAGCCCCTTAGGCTATATCTAAGGGTATATTTAGGAGTTTTAGAGGTGGAGCTCACATCCCGAAGTGGAAAAGACGGCGAATTGATCGTTGAGCATTCTTAGCGGTTTATCTTCGGACGAGGCTAAGTTCTTTGATTGTTTTTCCTTATTTCTTTATATTAGGATCATGTGAGCATGTTTAGCTCGTTATTTAATTGTATATGCGGCTATGGCCACGAGTTAAATATGGATTGTAGTAGGGATTAACATATAATTTATAAATACGTTGTTTGGATGATTTCGGTGTTGCGTTTATGTTTGTTCTTCGTAGTTTGATTGTGCTTATCGTATTGTTTGTTTATTATGCTTGGATTGATAAATGGAGAATACGGGGTATTGACAAATCCCGAATTCGGATTAGGGTAAACAAACGCCACGATTCTATAACCTGGTTGGGGTTAGTTAGAATCGTGAACAATCGATGACGTTGGGCCAAGACTCATGTGACCTAGGGTCGCTAAGACGTTGAGGGGGACTTCTTCGTTGACATGAAGTCGAGTTATATCCCCTGTATTACACTCGGGAGAGGTGGCGAGGGAGTTTACGAACGGAGATTGTCGATAGGGTAAATACAACGCATGATCCAATAACCCGGGAGGGAGGTGGATTGTGTGCAATCAATGACGTTGGGCGAGACTCACGTGACCTAGGGTCATTAAGACGTTGAAGGGGACTTCTTCGTTGACTCAAAGTCATGTATTCCCCTGTCTTACACTTGAGAGAGGTGGCGGTGGAGTTTACGTACCGAGGTTATCAAATAGGTCGAACAACATAAACGTGAGTAAATCGGAATCGAACACATATTTGTAAACACGTTAATCCCTAGGAGATTCTTCACCCTAAAACATATTATCATATTAGTGTAATTAATTTAGGTTATATTAGTATTAGTTTAATTAATTAAATGCATTTGTTTTTCGCCTAGATAAAATTAGGTCACGACAAACGCGGTATTCGATAGTAACGATACCAATCCCTGTGGATACGATAACCCGATCTTAACGATCACACTATACTAAAACTTAGACCTCGTATACTTGTGAGTGTAAGTAGCGGAGTATTTTACGCACTACCATTTATTAAATTAAATTCTAGCATCAAAATTTTGTAACCGGAATAATAAATTTGGGACCGTTCACATGAATAAATTTTATGCAGTAATTAGTAACATCGAAATTAACCAAATAACAATTTTCATAAATAAAATGTGGGGACGGGTAAATAATGAAACTTAGGGCCTGGATTGCATGATTAGGTGATTTTATATAAAATATTAATTTAGGCCCTGTCACTGTTAGGTTCGTAGGCACCGGAGTATCGGTATAGTATAGTCGATAAAGGCTTTTGGGAGCGGATCACCAGGTGAGTGTACTGCCTTCTAGTAAATCTATTTATATATATATATATATATATATATATATATATATATATATGTGTGTGTGTGTGTGTGTGTGTGTGTGTGTGTGTGTGTGTGTGTGTGGTGAAAAAATGTGTTTACTTAAAATTGGATGAATTTTCTAAGTAGATACAGCTGCTAGGAGTCGGTCCCCTACTGGCACTAGGTAGAGTCTGGTGATACTATAGTGAGGGAGTATTTTGGGAGGTGCTGGTTGAGGCGAACCTATGAGAGGTTCATGGTTGTTTTATCTTTGTTCTTATATTAATTTTGTAGGGACGGGTGTGTCCCTAATTAGAGAGTGTATATATATATATATATATATATATATATATATATATATATATATATATATATATATATGGTCTGTTTTGGTGATTGTGTATTTATGTATGCACTTGTCGTTTCCTAGTTGTTTTGGCGTGCATGTGATGTCATGTTGACGTCATGCCAGCCCCAGGGTGATGGGTGTCCGGGGTGGGGTGTGACAAATTTTGGTATCAGAGCCTAGGTTATAGGTTCTGTAGACTTTCCAGTTGTTGCGTTTGTAGAAGACCATGAGATAGGAAGACGTGTTAGTCGTCTAGTCAGTAGGGGACATGAGATAGGGTATCGATAGGTGAGTTTGGCACGTGAGTGATAGTTATGTCATTACATGAGTTAGTACATTAGCATCATGTATGGTTGGTTGTCTTATTAGCAATTAGTAGGTGTGACGAATTTGTGATATGGTCAGTTGGTGGATTCGAGTGGTGTTGTGTTGTTGGTAGTGGTAATGGGTGGATTGGAATGGTGGGGGTTGTAGTAGTTGGGAATGTTAGACTATAACCGATAAACAATTATATGGATATTACTTGACGTTGGGATCCCCTATTAGTAGCACCTAATAATTAGTTGTTAAAATAATAGATAGTGTAGCAGAACACACCTTAAGTTGAATTCTTAAACGATATCTAAACTAGGGGAATCTTGTAATGGTATTGAAATGAGAGTTTGTATTAGTTGGAATTAGGGATGTGAGAAAACTGTGGCAATGTTAGAAAATATTTAATTTGGAGTACGTTCTAGGTTGACGGGCAGGCAAAAATAAGTATGTAGAACTAGTAAATATAACAAACTTACTAATGAATGATATGTAGAAGATAGTCGAGAAATTGTGAGTCTGTGATGATAGTAAGTGTGTATAACTATAGTCCGTGTCGTGTGAGTTGTCGGTGGATTGTTTCAAAAATAAGTTACCTTTTGAATCTTAGAAGAAGTAAAGTTTGTGTGGTGGGAAATGTAATCATTACCCCAGTGATAGGTGTGAAAAACCTATCTATTTCCAATTCGAATTTGTTAGTTTTCGAGTACGTTTATAATTATTTTTATTATGTTTTAATTAGTTTTCATACTTTTTGTATAAATTAGGTGTGTGAGGCAAAAAGATAGGAAACTGGAGCTAAAACGATGAGATCGAACCAAAGCGGCTCGAAGTTATGGTGGATAAACAAGCTCGGAGGCTAAAAGATGAAACATGCCCACCGCTTAGGCGTCTAGACCACCGCCTAAGCGGAGAAGAAGCTGAGAAAGAGCAAAATGTTACTGACGGACGACCGCCTAGGCAAAAATTCTATTGCCTAGGCGAAAATCCAGCAGAAGACGAAGATGGGCTACTGACAGCCGCTCACCTAGGCAAAGTTTTCTTCGCCTAGGCAAAAATCCAACAGAATGTTCTCCCAGTCCACCACCTAGGCGATCAGACCGAACCGACCTAACTCCGCCTAGGCGAAGAATTCACCGCCTAGGCGGATTTGCCCTGCACAGTCTTGAGATATTTTAGATAGTTTTGAGATATTTTTGCTATAAATATCCCCTCTCCTCTCCCTTGGCCGGTGACTCTCTTGCCCCCATGGATTTTTGAGCCCCTTAGGCTATATCTAAGGGTATATTTAGGAATTTTAGTAGTGGAGCTCACATCCCGAAGTGGAGAAGACGGCGAATCAATCGTAGAGCGTTCTTAGCGGTTTATCTTCAGACAAGGCTAAGTTTTTCGATTGTTTTTCCTTATTTCTTTATCTTAGGATCATGTGAGCATGTTTAGCTCGTTACTTCATTGTAAATGCGGCCATGGCCATAGTTAAACATGGATTGTAGTAGGGATTAACATATAATTTATAAATACGTTGTTTGTATGATTTCGGTGTTGCATTTATGTTTGTCCTTCGTAGTTTGATTGTGTTTATTGTATTGTTTGTTTATTATGCTTGGATTGATAAATGGAGAATACGGGATTTTGACAAACCCCGGATTCGGATTAAGGTAAACAAACGCCACGATTCTATAACCCGGTCGGGGTTTGAATCGTGGACAATCGATGACGTGGGGCAAGACACACGCTACCTAGGGTCGTTAAGACGTTGAGGTGGACTTCTTCGTTGACTCGAAGTTGCATTATATCCCTCGTATTACACTCGGGAGAGGTGGGGAGAGAGTTTTAGAACGGAGATTGTCGATAGGATAAATACAACGCGACGATCCAATAACCCGGGAGGGAGTTGGATTGTGTGCAATCAATGACGCTGGGCAAGACTCACGTGACCTAGGGTCGTTAAGACGTTGAGGGAGACTTCTTCGTTGACTCGAAGTCCTGTATTCCCCTGTCTTATACTCGGGAGAGGTGGCGGTGGAGTTTACTTACCGAGATTGTCAAATAGGTCGAACACCGTAAACGTGAGTAAATTGAGATCGAACATGTATTTGTAAACACATTAATCCTTAGGCAATTTTTTACCCTAAAACATATTAGAATATTAGTGTAGTTAATTTAGGTTATATTAGTATTAGTTTAATTAATTAAATACATTTGTTTTTCCGCCTAGATAAAATTAGGTCACGACAAACGCGGTATTCGATAGTAACGACACCAATCCCTGTGGATATGATAACCCGATCTTTTACGATCACACTATACTAAAACTTAGACCTCGTATACTTGCGAGTGTAAGTAGCGGCGTAATTTACGCCCTACCACCCAGTCAATTTGATTTTTGGTCCAGGAGGTCAGAAGTTGTTAAAGAAATGATATCAAGGATACCTCACACAGGTGATGGGCACCAGTCAAAACAATGTTCAGATGACAGATACTTCAGTAATGAGGGATTGTCCCGATGTATGTTCCAGCAGAATTGTCAGGGTTGCCAGTAAACAGTATCGAGTTACTTCTAGGACCTGTTTTTATATAAATTCCACCCTATCATAGGGCGCATACCGAGTTGACAAAATTGGAAGATCTGTTAACCAGCGATTATAGTAGACCTGGTGTTTCTCTCTATAAAAATCCGGTGTTATTTGAAAAGAAAAATGGAGACATGTTGAGAATGAGTGTTGGTAACCGACAATGGAAATAAGGAGGCGATTCGGGTAAAATTATTATAACCATCGTGTAAAATTGATGATTTGTTCGATCAGCTACGGAAGACCAGGGTGTTTTTTCAAATAGATTTTCGATTAGTATAGCACCAATTGGAGGTCAGATATAGTGACGTAGCGGGTTATTATCATTAGTTGGTGCAGGGATTCTCTATTATAGCTGTCCCGTTGACCCGATTGACCCGCAAAAAAAAATCTAAAATTGAGAAGACTGATAAAGGTGACCGTCATTACCCGATGCATGAATTGGAGTTGGCGGCGATTGTGTTTGCCCTGAAGATTTAGAGGTATTATTTGTATGGCGAAACGTGTGAAATATATACCAATCATCAGAGTTTAAAATACTTGTTTATTCAGAAGGAGTTAAATTGGAGGCAAAGGCGTTGGATAAAGTTGATTAAAGATTACGATTGCACCATCCACTATCATCTAGGGAAAGCTAATGTTGTAGCGGATGCGTTGAGTCAGAAATCGGCAGGTTCGATCGCACACATTCGAGTAGTTCGTACTAATCTATATGCCGAGTTGAGATCGTTGCAACTTCAGTTAGCAGTTGGTCAGACGGCCACATTGCCTGCGAATTTGACATTGAGGCCGACGTTGATTGATAGTATTATTGAAGCTCAGAAGTCGGACATTCAATTAAGAAAGATTCGGGATGAAATAAAAAATGGTCACAGAACTGATTATCAGATTAGGGATAAAAATAATGCGTTGATGATTGGAAGTAAGTTGTGTGTGCCTAACGACGTCAATTTGAAGAAGGATATTTTGGAAGAAACGCATAGCTCAGCGTACGCGATGCATCCAGGCAATACTAAGATGTACCGAGATTTGCGTAAATATTATTGGTGGATCGTAATAAAACGGGAAATCACTAAATTTGTTGCCAGATGTCTTGTTTGTCAGCAAGCAAAGATTAAGCATCAGTGTCCAAGTGGGTTGCTGCAACCTCTACCTATTCCAAAGTGGAAGAGGGAGCAAATCACGATGGATTTTGTTTCGGGATTATCCCGTACTCAAAAGGGGCATAATTCCATTTGGGTAATTGTTGATAGGCTTACCAAGACCGCTCATTTTCTAACTATAAAGATGACGTATTCTCTTGAAAAGTATGCTCAACTGTATATCGATGAGATTGTCAGGTTGCATGGTACACCGGTTTCTATAGTGTCGGATAAAGATCCAACATTTACTTCGAAGTTTTGGTTGAGTCTCCAAACTGCTTTAGGTACCAAACTGAACTTAATACCGCTTTCCATCTGCAAACAGACGGTCAATCAGAGCGTACAATTCAGACATTAGAGGATATGCTGAGGGGATGTGTTCTAGAATTTCCTAGTAGGTGGGATGATCATTTGCCGTTGATGGAGTTTACCTACAACAACAGCTACCATTCAGTAATCGAGATGGCCTCGTATGAAGCATTATATGATAGGAGATGTAGAACCCCAGTCTGTTGGACTGAGGTGGGTGAACGAAAATTGTTGACGTCAGACGTAGCCTAGATGACAGCAGACAAAGTGAAGGTGATTCGAAAAAAATTAAAAATTACTCAGAGTCGACAAAAGAGTTATGCAAACAAGCGCCGGTGGGAGTTGGAGTTCGAAGTGGGGATCATGTGTTCTTGCGTATTTCTCCGTGGAAAGGCATAATAAGGTTTGGGAAGAAACAAAAGTTGAGCCAAGGTACATCGGACCATATGAAATTCTAGATCAGGTTGGCACGACAGCGTATAAACTTGCGTTACCACTAGAGTTGTCTCGACTACACGACGTTTTTCATGTATCGATGTTCTGGAAATATGTGCTAGACCATTCTCATGTGTTGACTTCGCAGCCGATCGAGTTGGAAACAAATTTAACCTACGTTGATGAATCAGTCAAAATCCTAAGCCGTAAGAACCAAGTGTTGCGAACGAAAACAATTCCTTTAGTCAAAGTGTTGTGGCGCAGTTATGCAGTGGAAGAAGCGATGTGGGAGCGAGAAGACGAGATGAAGAACAAATCCCCACATTTGTTCGATTAAGTAATAAAATTTTGGGACGAAATTTCTTTTAGGATGAAAAAGTTGTAAGACCTCAATCTTAGCACTTACGTCATTTTAGTTGTATTTTAGAGTAATTAGGAAAACTCAGGGGAATTTGAGTCAATTAAAAAAAATCAAATTAAAAGTTTAGGGGTTAAATTAAAAATTTAGAAAAAGCATTCTATCCAAAATTGGCATTTAACTTTTTAATTGAAACTTAAAAGAAGTCAAATTGCAATTTTACAACTTTTAAAAAGTTGATATTGGACTAAAAAGAGGATTTTAAGAATTAGGGAGAGAAAAGAGTAAATAAAACAAAAAGATTTCTTTATTTTATAAGCATATATATATATATATATATATATATATATATATATATATATATATATATATATATATATATATATATATATATATCTGTTCATGCATGTAGTGATCATTAAAAATCTCAAAAGAAGAAAAGAAAATCGTCCGAAAAATTCTGGAGAGAGAGGTTCGGTTCGACGAACGGCAAGGAGTTGTCGGCGGTGAGCGTTTGGTGGTCGTGGTCATTGCTGTTACGCGTGTGCGTTATCGTGTGGGTATCGTTGTCAGTTCCAGGGAAGAATGAAGGTGGTTTGGCCGGTAGGGTGGTTTGTCGACGGCGTGGCTGTGCGCGTTCTTAACATCGCCAGTGAGCGAGAGTTGGGTTCAGTTGTCCAGTTCTTCGTCGATCACTGTCCAATGGTCGATGATCATTGATTTGGTGAGTATTTGTGTGTATTTTCTCTAATCATTTTGGTAGGTGGGTGTGCTCTGTTTTTCTGTTTTGTGCCAACAGTGCGTGTGTGTGTGTGTTGCTGCTACTGTTGCTGTGCGTGTTTCCATTGGTTGTGTGTGGACCTGTTCATCCGTGTGAGCTCTATGCAGACGTGTGTATGTTCCACTCTACTTAGCCGGTGCATGTGGGTGACCGTGAGTGTATGTGTGAATGTGTGTGTTCTGATTTTTACCGTGCATGTGTGTGTGTGATCTGTATGTGTGTGTGATCGTGTTGTGTAGGAGTGGTGTCGACGGCGGTGGTGGTGTGGGTATTGTTGCGTGTCGCTACCGGTGAGAAGGACGTGAGGGTGTGGTGGTCGATGGACGATCGGATTGAACCAAAAACACAAAAATAGAACAGAAAAAGGAAAAGAAAAAAAAAGAAGAAAATTTTGCACAAAAAACCCCAATAAAATCCAACTATCCATCTCGCAACCCGAGAACGATTCGGAATGGGTAATGTTTTTCTTTAAGTTAGTTTAGTTTATTAAATTAAATTCTAGTATCAAAATTTTGTAACCGGAATAATAAATTTGGGACCGTTCACATAAATAAATTTTATACAGTAATTAGTAACAGAGCGAAATTAACCGAATAACAATTTTAATAAATAAAATGTGGGGACGGGGAAATAACGAAACTTAGGGCCTGCATTGCTTGATTAGGTGATTTTATATAAAATATTAATTTAGCCCTTGTCACTGTTAGGTTTGCAAGCACCGAAGTATCGGTAGAGTATAGTCGATAAAGGCTTTTGGGAGCGGATCACTAGGTGAGTGTACTGTCTTCTAGTAAATCTATTCTTATATATATATGGTGAAAAAATGTGTTTACTTAAAATTGAATGAATTTTCTAACTTACATGGATCAAGCAGTATTTTGGGTATTTTTGAAATTGTGGTTTTCATTGTTTTTCTTAAGAGGTGGAAATTGTTTGTGGATAGAGACTTTTGTTATTGAGGTGGGAATTGATTATGGCAGAGTTGTTGTTGTTAAGGTGGAAATGGGTGTTGGATATTCACCTGTTTGGCATAGTCCAGCAGAGCAGTGTTTCACCTGCTTGGTATAATCTAGCCGAGCGTTGTTCACCTGCTTGGCATAGTCCAGCAAAACATTGTTATGTCCCACTAGGAAGGCATATCCTACGGGTGGTACGGTACCGGTACAACTTCTAATCGTGAGGTTAAAAGGATTACATGGCTAGCTGGGGCGTGGTGTGATGTGATGAGGTGTGATGTGGGGTGGTGTGATGTGATGTGATGTGGTGTGGTGTGATGTGGGGTGGTGTGATGTTATGTGGTATGGTGTGATATGATGTGATGTGGTGTGGTGTTTTGTCGTATGAGGTAAATGAGATGAGTACATTTATACATATTATTCGATATTGGATTGGTATATTTATTTATGTTGGCATATCTATTGTTTTGATTTCATTTTACTAGATGGTTAGTTATAATATTCTGGTTGATTTCCACTGCTCAGTTGGGATGTGATATGTATATATATATACGTTGATTTCGTGGTGACAAGAATAAAGAAAAAAAAAAGAGTTTTTCTTGTGGTATGAGATATTTAAATTATGAGATTATTATAGTATTGATTGATATGTGATATTTATATGTTTTATGCTTGATCCATCTAAAATATATTTATTAAGAAGACAGTACACTTGCAGGTATAGCAGCTAAGAGTTAGTCCCCTCCTGGCACTAGGTAGAGTTCGGCAATGCGGTAGTAAGGGAGTATTTTGGGAGGTGTTGGTTGAGACGAACCTATGAGAGGTTCATGGTTGTTTTATCTTTGTTGTTATATTAATTTTGTAGGGACGGGTGTGTCCCTAATTAGAGAGTGTATATATATATATATATATATATATATATATATGGTCTATTTTGGTGACTGTGTATTTATGTATGCACTTGTCATTTCCTAGTTGTCTTGGCGTGCAGGTGATGTCATGTCGATGTCACGCCGGCCCCAGGGTGATAGTGTCCGAGGTGGGGTGTGACAGCACCTCCAGAAATATTTTGACACGTTGAGAACCCACTAGATGAAGCTTAACCCCACTAAGTGTATCTTCGGCGTCTCTGCAGGGAAGTTCCTTAGTTATATGATCTCTCAGAGCGGAATTGATGCCAACCCTAACCAAATCACAGCTATATTTGGCATGTCCTTGTCCCGCTCAAAAAAGGAGATCCAAATACTGACCGGCAGGCTTGTAGCCCTGAACCAGTTCATCTCTAAGTCTTCAGAGCGGTGTTTACCCTTTTTTAAGGTGCTTCGTGGGAACAAAGACTTTAATTGGACAAGTGAGTGTGAAGCTACATTTTGTGATCTAAAACGTTACCTCTCCTCAGATCCCTTACTCAGCACTCCCAAGGTGGGGAATGAGTTGTTCTTATACATTTCTGCTTCCTCAACCGCGGTAAGCGCAGTCCTGGTAAGAGAGAAAAATGGTGTTTAGAACCCGGTGTACTACTCCTCTTGGATGCTGAGACTAGATACTCGAAATTCAAAAAAGTTGGCCTATGCTATGCTGATCACCTCCAGAAAACTCTGGCAATATTTCCAGGCGTACACAATTATGGTTTTGACAGACCAACCCCTGAAGAAGATCCTGCATTCTCCTGATGGCTCAGGAAGGCTGATGAAGTACAGTTTTGAGTTAGGACAATTCCATATTGAATATCAGCCAAGAACGGCTATCAAAGGCCAAGTCCTCGCCGATTTCATCGCCGAACTCACCTTCCCGAAAGAGCAGGATCCGGAAGTAAACCATCAGAAGCCTCCGTCTCCGGGAGACTCGGGGGCCTCCTCTAATCCATGCGACTTCGACCCGACAGCATGGCAGCTCTTCACAAACAGATCATCTAATGTAAGCAGCTGTGGGGCATGAATGATTATGGTAGCCCCTGATAAAGAAGTTGTGGAATACGCTCTCCGACCCGAGTTTAGGGTTACGAACAATTAAGCTGAGTACGAAGCCTTGCTCGCTGGTCTCCGCTTGGCGAGAGAATTCAATGTGCAAACTTTCATGGTCTTTTGTGACTCGTAACTCATGGACAACCAGGTAAACGATGGCTACATGGCAAAGGATCTGAGTATGTTGGCATACAAGGAAAGGGTCTAAAATCCCGCGCGAAGAGAATAGGCACGCTGACACCCTGGTAAATCTAGTCTCGGCAGTCAAGTGGACTCTGAAGAGGAGCATCCATGTGGAGTACCTTGATACCCCAAGCATTGCAGCCTCAGATCATGTGGCCACTATCTGTGAATTCACTGCTTAGTCAACTTGGATGGACTCAATCAAGTAGTACCTGGAGCGAGGTACCCTCCCAGGAGACCAGACAGAGGCTAGAAGGGTATGCTACCAGGGAGTAAGGTACACTCTCATTAACGAAGTTCTTTACCGAAAGTAATTCTCAGGCCCCTATTCCAAATGTCTCCGTCCTTAAGAAGCCAAGTATGTCTTAAGCGAAACTCACGAGGATTGTACGGCAACCACTTGGGGGTAGGTCCCTCGCTGAAAAACTACTCCGCCAAGAATATTTTTGGCCCAAAATGCATGAGGATGCCATGGAATTCGTTAAGAAATGCGATAAGTGTCAGAAATTTTCCCCGCACCCTCACGCTCCTCCCACTGTGCTGGTTCTGATGACAAGTTCATAGCCCTTTGCTCAGTGTGGCATTGACCTGCTCGGGCCCTTCTCCCAAAGGACCAGGCAGAGGAAGTTCCTGATTGTCGCCATTGATGATTTTACAAAGTGGGTCGAGGCTGAGCCCCTAGCGTAAATCACCAAGGAAAAAATCTGTGACTTTGCATGGAAGAGCGTAGTGTGCCGGTTTGGGGTCCCAGGAGAAATTATGTTTAACATTAGTACCTCGTTCGACAACTCTCTCTTTATCACCTTCTGTGCAGACCTGGGGATCAGGACGAACTTTGCCTCCCCTGGCCACCCTCAATCAAATGGCCAAGTGGAGGTTAAAAATAGGACCCTCTTACACAGGTTAAAAATAAGACTCGATAAGTCCAAAGGATGGTGGGTGGAAGACATCTACCCTATCATTTGGGCGTACCGCACCACTCCAAGAACTTCAACTGGAGAAACATCTTTTGCGATGGTCTTCGACACCGAGGCCGTCATCCCAACGGAAATGAGCGTGCAGACTCTCCAAACTATCGAGGCCTTTGATCAAATCAAGAATAATGCGGCGTTATCGCTGAGCCTTGACCTCCTCGAAGAGCGAAGGAAACAGGCTCAGATTCAGCAAGCTGCCTACCACCAGAGGGTAGCGAGATACTACGACCGATGAGTCCGCCCTCGCACCTTTGACATCGGTAACCTTGTTCTCAAAAAAGTCACTTTGACCACCAAAGAACAAGGCGCCGGGAAGCTAGCCCCCACTTGGGAAAGTCCATATAGGGTCACCAGGATTACACATCCAAGCAACTATAATCTTGAAATAGAGGACGGTGTGCCAATCAGGCACCTGTGGAATGTCTATCATCTGAAACGCTAATTTTGTGGGGGAAAGATTACCCTTTGTAAATAATTTTTTCTTTGTACGGTGTAATAGTTTTTGCTTAACCAAATAAAGAAGATGTTGTATACAATGTGCCTTGTGCTCTTCCAAGTAAACGACATCCTGGCCCACAGGATCCCGTGTGATTCTTCCTAAATGGCCTCCTAACACTCAACGTTATGGAGGACTCTCCACAAGACTCATCCCGGCGCTTAGCGTCGAGAGTGATAACCAGACCCTCTCCGGAGGTCAATAGTCCGTACTCGAGGAAAGACTAAGGTCATCCACTAAGGGCGGGGCATTGATCAAGTTTGAGGGCCTGCAGCTAAGTACCTCTCCCCACCAGTCGATGATAAGTCCGACGTTTTAAAAGAGAAGGTGCTCCTATATGGGCTAAAAATGAGATAACCTAAAAAGGTTCAGGAATGAACCTAACTAAGGAGAACTCGCCTATGACCGACCACGAGAAACCAACTATCGTATTGAATCTCTATGGACTAAGAAGACCAGGCACCCTAGGAAACCATCCTCCTAAGTCCACGACATGATTTTCTCACGATCAAATCGTGTCCCGAACTAGAGGTAGTGGTCCAAAGCCCTGGACAAAGACTTCAAGGCCCCGGACAAAGACGAGTAAGTCTTAAAGTTTTTGTTCAGAGAAGTTTTTTTTTACAACTTTCCAAAATTTTACAACTCTAGAAACCATGCCAGGCTGAGAATGACGTGGCAAAAATGTCAGGAAGAAGAACAGACTTGCAGAAGTACACAAAAAATAATTTACATTCATATGTTTAGAAGATGTACAAGAAGGGGTCATCAGCCCATTACAAAAAGAGGGGATCGTCCACCCAATGCAAGTCGACAAAAAGAATAAGTAAAAAGTCTACAAAAACTCAAGTGCTGGGGAAGCAACGGCCCAGAGATTAGTCATCCCCGCCCTCAAAATGAGAAATGTCCAGGAAGGAAGAAGAAATGCCAAGTTCACCCTTTTTAGGGGCCCCCTCAATAGTCCCATCCCCTTCAGCATCTTTCTACCCAACACCTTCGTGCTCGACATCCTCCTCTAGCTTAGAGAACTCCATCTCTACATGGACAGGAGAGACGTCAGGGTGCAAGCGGTGGATGGCCTTTATTGTGGCATTGTTTCCAGCCTCCAAGAAGTCGCTGGCCATATTCTCCTAAAGCTCTTCATACCTGAGGCCCTCCTTCCATTGTTCCACTACCTCTGATTTGCCTTTCTCCCTGGCCTGGGCAGCGATGGCCTGAGACTTCTGCTCCTGGTCTTTAGCACGTCGCCTGTATGAGGCTAACTTGGCCTCAAGTTTATTAATCCGCGAATTGATATTTTGTTAATCAGTCTAGAGTCCAAGATTCTATGAGTCCAAGATTCTATGTCCGAAGAGTGGATAGATCAGTGCGGAGTTTGGCTTACACCTCGTCACTTTTTTTTAGAGAGGCTCTTTAAGAGTCTACCTCGGCAAGACTTTCGCCTTCGGAGAAGATCTGGTCTACCAGTTAGTGATACCGAAGGGCATCCTATCGAGAGAAGCAAGTTGGGTAGATGAGAACATGTTCGAGAAACTCAAGATGATAGGTATTGAGAAAGACTGAAGCATTTACCCCCGTTAGGTCTCTGTAGACGTCTCTGGCAAGTCGCTCAAGACTAGTACTGGCGATTTTTTTCATATCCGCCGGAAGGGTCACCTGGGCCAGGAACCCCAGTGCGAGCACTAGGTTGTCCAGTAGGCGATTGTTGAACTCCACCCCTGTATTACTAACGTCGTCGAAATCGGGACGAGCCTCAAGAAGGATAGGAACAACTAGTGCTAGCCTTAAGAGACGTTTGCCCTGTTGTGTGCCTTGTTTGGTCGACTCCCAGGTAGGGCCATTGCCTCTCTCCTACGGACTCGCCCTGGTGTCCGACCCTCGTGCGCTAGGACAGGACTCTCTAGTCTTCGTCCTAGTGCGGGTTAGAGGCTGGGAAAGTGGAGCACCACCCTGAGAGGATTGCCTTTGCTCAACACTGGGGCTCTCTGTGGCCCCAGCCTTTCTCTTAGCAGCAATCTTCCTCAGCAAAGCAACGTTGTCCATACCTGCCAAGAAATCACGGCTCAGAATATCGAACATTAGGCATGAAAAATGAACGATCAAGAAAAATTCTTACTGTTCTCAAGCTTCAACGGGAAATTAGTAGGGGGCAGAGATGGAGCTCGGTAGAAGTAGATATCATATAGAGTCGAGCTCAGCAACTCATTTACTTGGTTGAAGGGTGTCCTCAGGATCCTCTCTCTGTGCAGCGATCTCAGGACGCAACTCCTATGTCATGTGCAACTTCTTACCCAGTTTTTTGCAAAAAAAATAAGAACCCAATAAGCACAAAGTGCCTAGAGCACCGTTCCCTCAGTCACCCCCAAGATTTTCTTACCAGTTTATCCCCAATGTCACTAAATGGGATTCAGGTGGTCCTGCTCGTCAGGGCCAAACTCCCAGCCGTCACTACCAATGTAAAAGTACCTTGGCTTCCACTTTGGCACGCGGGCTTCCATGTCAGTTAGGAATGCCAACTTGGAAGACACGTAGCATAGTTTAGCACACGACGGTAGAGACTTGGTAGAGAAGAGAGCACGAAAAAATTCCAGGCTATGTTCAACCCCCACCGCCTTGAAGATAATGTACGCCGCTATCACTATCTTTGTACTGACCGAAGCCAGTTGTAAGGGACACAAACTAAGCTCCTCGTAGACCGCTCGAACCCAGCGGTAAATGGGAAAGCAAAGTCCGGTGGTTAGCTGGTGGAGGAATACGGTAATGAAGCCCGGGGGTGGCTGGTGTGCCCTTTGGTCAACATAAGGCATTCTCGTCATGATAGAATCTGGGAAGGTGTATAGGCTATGAGCTTTCACTAGGTCCTTCCCATTTACGTTGGATTGAAGATCCCAAATGAGACTTTGGGCGAAAATAACGGAGTGCAAAATCTCGGGTCCTGGACCGTAGATGGCATTTACGTTGGATTGAAGATCCCAAAGGAGACTCTGGGCGGGAATAACGGAGGGCAAAATCTCAGGTCCTGGACCGCAGACGGCCACGGCACCAGGGGAATTGCTTGGAGGAACACTGTCTGTGTTACGCAATCCTCCTCCTCCAGAATATTGACAAAAATAGGCTCCCGAGAGGAGCCTTATCTTCTGCACTTGTCAGGGTAACCAATCACGGACACCAGGTCAGCCAGTGAGGATTTTCCCCTAGGCGATGGTGCCTGAGCCTCTAGAGAAGAAGAAGAAGAAGACGAGTTTAGGGAGCCTGTGCGTCGTCCAACATCCTTGACAGGGGAGGAGGCTCGCGCTCCTACATAATGGAGCCTGAACTGCTCCCTGAGCTACTCTCAGAGGAGGAAGAATATTCAGAACTAGAAATGTGAGAAAGCATTTCAAAAATAAAAATATCGTGTGAAGAAACTTCTTAGAAAGCAAGCGCCCAAAGAACTCGAATACATTTAAATAAGGTTTTCTCCCTATTTATAAGAAAATCGGCCCTGGATTGACGGGGGCATCGATAGACGTACCTGGCGCGCATACACACCAGCTGGCCCCTTTTAGGGCCAGCAAGCATTGGTCCCTTTAGGGCTAGCACCACACTGGCCCCAATAAGGCTAGCCCGTCCTACGGTATACTCACGGGTGACTCGACTCCTCGTACGTTTAGCGCGCGCTCTTCCTCTCGGGCTCGCCTCAATTTTCTCAGTGGTGATGGCTAGTCCATGCTCAGGGTTTGTTCACAGTGAACGTGTGTCACCCTGAAAATCGAAAAAAAAATTGGGGCCGCCCTGTCGTGCTACCTGACCCCGGGCTCCAGCTATATAGACGCCTATTTCAAATTAACTCCTCAAAAATTTTAATCATAAGAAAAGTGACGCCCTGGAAATCAAAAAAAAAATTAGGACCACCCTGCCATGCTACCTAACCCCAGACTCCGGCCGTATGGGAGCCTATTTCAGATTAGCTCCTCAAAAATTCTAGTCGTAGGAAAAGCAACGCCCTAGAAATCGAAGAATTTGGGATCGCCCTACCATGCTACTTGACTCCGGACCCTGACCGTATGGAGGCCTATTTCAAATAAGCTCCACAAGGGAAAACTAACTCTTGGAAAAATGTCGATCAGAGGTATTTCTCACATTTCGAAGTCTCCAGGGTGCCTGTTCCAACAAGAAATTGATATCACTGACCATCTCACTTCCCTCGCCACACAGGGCTAGAGGGCAACTGATGAGGGTATTTTTGGGCACCTCTGAGTCAGCACTTGGGACCCAGCCACATGTCCGTTGTTGTAGTGACAATGATGTATTCCGAAATTCACAAACGGCATACTGGAGCATACGCTGACCACGGCTCTTCCCTGGAACCTCATTTACTTTTAGGGAAGGGCGATGAGGCCCACAGGGACGTGCCACTCTGAGCCTTGCGCTGTGCCATAGGCGGTTAGTTTCAGGGACTCAACCGTTCACCTCGACTGGCTTTTTCTTTCACCTTATTTCTTCGCTATGACTCCACGAATCTCCGCTCTCCTCTACCAACTCACCGTCGTAGGCCTGACAAAGGCCTGCAGGTTTCGCCAAATAGGCCCAAAAGTCCAAGCCTAACGATTATCTCCTAAACGCCTCGGATTATCGGTTAAACGCAGGGTTTTGACCAATTTTAGGCCCGACTAATCATCTTCAACGCCTATATATATCGTCGGCTATGTAAGCTCGAGGTACGTGGGAATACACTTAGATTACAAGCAAGTTCATTTGTTTACTTACCGCATTACTGTACCTTTTCTTTCTGAGCACTAATTACCACGCCGGAGGAGCTTCACCGAGATAAATTTCGATCTGAGCCTTCTGCATGTACACTCCCTAAGGAGCAGGAATTTGGACATAGTAGGTTAGTCCTTCCAGGACCCAGCGCATCTTACTCGAAGGATCTCCAATCGACGACTCCACCTCAGCAAGAAGAACCACCCGTCATCCAACTGGACCATACCCGAGGTGTGTACCATTTTTATGCACCAACTTTTAATGTTTTGTTTCTGTTTTCTATTATAGACTATCAACGAATATGAAATGAAAATATAGAATATGAAGAAATAAAATGTAATTACAATTAAATTTTAAGGGAGAAATCTATTTTTAACATGTAATTTGCAAGACGATCACTTATTTCCAAATATATTAATACTAAAATATTAAGAAGTAAATACTAATTAATGTTGGACTAAATTTCATTATGTGAAAACCATCACACTAACAGGAACATTCATATTGAATCATCAAGAATAAAAATATTGAATTTGGGGAAGCGTACTTGAATCCATAATAAGAAAATTGAAATATCTGAGTCTGAGGCTTTATAATCTTCCAGATCTACACTTGTTTTCTGTCTAAATTTCTCTCTGACAATGGGAATCAGAAGAATAGAAAAACGTTGTGTGATCTGGGGACCATGACCCCTATTTATAAATAATCGTGTATGTTCGTAAACAGTCGCGTCTGTTCGTAAACAATCACGTCTGTTCGTATTTTCGTATTTTTTATTTTAACCTATCATAAAAATAGAAATTACGCTTATCTCTATACATTAATGCCCACACTTTATAATACATTAATTAAGGTCCCAAAACTTAAATTGATCACTTTAATTGGCCTAATTTTATTTGATAGCCTATAATTCATATTTATTTAATATATAAGCCCATATATTTGTTTTTACTCCAACAATCTCCCACATGGGCTATATATGTAACTTTATAAACGTGAATTATACTTTATGAGCTCATGAGTTTTGCTATCAAAACTTTATGTATTGGTATCAAAACTTTATGTATTGTAACAATTTTGTCCATTAACTGCACCAATACAAAACCAAAGCGATTGTCGTTACATATTTCGTAACTAGACCCATCAATGATTACATATATCAATGCAACTAATGACAAAGATTAAATGTGGATGTGTAGCATGGAAATTTCATGCAACGTGATCTTAACATGCCTATTTCCAACTAGTCCTCTTTAAACCTTAGTGAGATCAAACCATACAAAAGATCAAATCATATAAAATCAGAGTGAATGAAAACTGAATACTTTACTGCAATAAATAACCATAAAATCCATAACAAAAATATCTATAGATAAAAGCATCTAAAATATAAACTCTCACTAAAACGACATATTCTGAAGAAAAGTCACACCCATATGAGTAGTGTGCACACAAAAGACCTTGGGTGGTAATCCCTTACTCAGCAGATCCGCAATCATGGAGTTTGTCCCAATGTGATCTATAGATATAAGTCTACTCTAAACTCTTTCTTTCACAACTAGAAATTTGATTTCTATAAACTTTGACTTCGTAGAACTCCTGTTGTTATTGGAATACAATACAGCTGATTTATTGTCACAAAATAACTTAAGTGGTCTTTTAATGCCATCCAGAATACGTAGTCCCGTGATAAAATTTTGTAACCATATTCCATGATTGGACGTCTCATAACAAGTTACAAACTCAGCTGCCATGGTGGAAAAAAACTATAATAGACTGTTTAACACTCTTCCAAGATATAATAGCACCTCCAGCAAGTAAGTAGATATAGCCTGAAGTAGATTTCATGCTATCTCAACATCCAGCAAAATCGGAGTCAGAATATCCGATGATCTCTAACTGATCTGACTTCCGATGAGTGAGCATATAGTCTTTTGTTCTCTGTAAGTACCTCATGACTCGCTTGGTTGCTATCCAGTGATCCTTTCCAGGATTGCTTAAGTATCTGCCCAACATGCCAATAATGTACGCAATATCCGGACGCGTATATACTTGAGCATACATCAAACTTCCTACTTGAGCATACATCAGACTTTCTACTGCTGACGCATAAGGAATTTTTTACATCTCTTGAATCTCAAAATTATTCTTGGGGCATTGACTGAGACTAAATTTGTCTCCCTTAGCCACAGCGGTGTCACCTGGTTTGCAATCATGCATGTCAAATCTTTTAAGAACTTTCTCGATATAGCTCTTTTGTGATAAACCAAGCGTACCCCGAGAGTGATCCCGATGTATCTGTATACCCGACACAAAAGAAGCGTTACCAAGATCTTTAATTTCAAATTTCTTTGACAGAATCTCTTGATTTCGTGCAACATGCCTATATCATTGATGGCAAGCAATATGTCATCAACATACAAAACCAAGTAAATATGCTTACTCCCACTAAACTTATGGTACATACAATTATCAACCAAATTCATCTCAAAACCAAATGAGATGATAACTTGATGAAACTTGTAATACCATTGATGAGAAACTTACTGAAGCCCATAGATGAATTTCTTTAACTTGCAAACCATCTTCTTTGCATCTCCCGACACAAAGTTTTCTAGTTGCACCATATAGATTGTTTCATCAATGTCACTATTGAGAAATGCAGTCTTAATATCCATCTGATGAAGCTCAAGGTCAAAGTGCGCCATAAGAGCCATTATTATCCTAAAAGAGTCTTTCGACGAAACCAGAGAGAAAGTCTCTTAATAATCGATGTCTTTTTTCTGTGTAAAGCCTTTAGCGACAAGACGGACTTTGTATCTCTCCACATCACTTTTAGAATTCCTCTTGGTTTTAAATATCAATTTAGAACTAATGGGCTTCACACCTTCAGGCAATGAGACAATATCCCAAATGTTATTGTCCTTCCTGGACTTTATCTTCTCATTCATAGCATCAATCCACTTTTGAGATTCAGAACTTTTCATGACTTGACGGAAGTTGATTGGATCATCTTTCACCGCACCAATTTTTTTTTTTTAATTTTAAGAAGGGATATTATGTAAATAAATAAATTAATTAATTAATAAATGATTGAGATTTGTTTCCTTCGTATAGAAGGAAACAAATCAACCACATATATATTATATATATGAAAGTGATGACATGTGTATCTATGCAAATTATATAATAAGAAAAATGAATCAAAACTAATTCATGGATATAAAGGGAGAAAGATATGGATGATCAGGAAAAAGGAAATTATATATGTTAATATAGAAGGAAAGCTGAAATATTTGAATGATTTTGAGCGAGGAAAAAAATATCCATTTCGGTTTAGATTCTGCCTTCAGATTTCAGGTAGAATTTCTAACTCTTTTAATACATGTATTTAATTTTTCTATTGTGTTATTTATGTTATTATTGTGCAGTTTTAGCTGTTAAATCTTGATAAAATAATTATGATTATATGAAAATTACATGGAAACCATACCAAGGTGTTTATTTGTTGTATTGATTAAATGCATGTATTAGAGTGGTTAGAGTTCTACTAAGAGTTGACTCACAACCCCACAATTTTGATTGTAAGACCGATGCTCACGAAATGCCGACAAAAATTTCAACTGAATTTCTAATTAATTTATAATAGTTGAATTTATTATTTACTAGTGTAAAAAAATTGAATCAATTAATTCGATACTTGTGATTGTCGCCATTGTTTATAAAATTTCTCGAACTAATTCGTAATAAATTATTGGTTATTCGGCTATATTTAAATTGTAGTTATTATATTTATTAGTTACTGTTGTAAAATCGACAACTAAAATTATCATCGTTGTCATAAAATTTACCAGATTTTACAGAATAAAAATTTGGTCAATTGGAATTAGTATTAATTCTCTATAGGAGAAGCCAAGTGGTAGTCCTGAGAAATCGGGTTGTTACAGTTGGTATCAGAGCGAAATTATTAATAATTCTAATTTATTTATAAATGGTAAAATATTTTGGGTTGAATTCTCTATAGGAAAAATCGCATGGTGGTCTTGGGAAATCGGGTCGTTACAGGTGATATCAGAGCAGGTTTGCAACCGCTTTAGGCTTGAGTTATGGTACTCAATACTCGTAATGAAAGAAGTAACACCTAAAAAACAAATACACCATTTTCTGAGCTCCATTTTCCACTGTTCAAACCTTTAAATTAGTGAGATTTTGAATTGCACTGGAGAATGACGGTTGAAATCATCTAAAGAAGGCGAAAAAGTTGTCGCACTGCTCTCAGAAATTTTACATTCCTTTTCCTACTTCTTACTCTATAACTCAATAGTCAAAATTCAAATCGTCAGCAAAACCAAGAATATTAAATACAAAACATCTACTTGTTTCCACACAACGTTTATATACTGAAGTATAAAGGAAAAAAAAAATAGCGAGAGAGCAATTGTAAACCTTAGTAGAATAGCAGTGGATATTATTGTTCTTCTTCAGAAATAAACTGTAAACCTTTTCATCCAATAAAGAATAATTTGTCTCTATTAAATGGTCACCGTGTTCATTTTGTCGCAAATGTTAACGATTTATGCAATCTTACCGAGTGACGCGAACCTACTTTTGTGTGACTTAACCTGTTTTATGTGGGCTAATGTTCTATTCTCAAAGGTTTCAGATTTTGTAAAAGTTTGTTTTGAGTCACCCACGTTTGGTAGTTTTTTGTTTTTGCATGTGGCACTTAATTGCCACCTTTTTTTTTTTTTCGTACTCAATGTAAAAAGCTGATTTAGTATTGTCTTTAGAAATTACTTTGTGATAGGTTAAATGTCTTGCTCCGTTATGTGTAATATTGTTATTTTGGTGGCCGTGTAGCCAATTATGGTTATAGGAGTAGTTTGTTTCACATGTATTTGTAGAACTGCCTCGGTACTGTTTGGATTAGACCTATATATAGTAAATAAACTATATAGCGTGTTCATAAGTCATCTTAGTGTAGCTCAATTGATAAGCTCGCTTGAGTGAAAGCAAATTAACTCCTGTTAACTGGAAAATAAATAATGGCGAAAGAAGACCAATATGAAAATTGAAGCTCCTCTCAAGTAATTGTCGCATAATCTATTCTGATGAGACAATTTATTTTCATTTCCCATTGGCTATCTAATTAAATATTACCCGAATCCAATTTTCAGCACAACCAAAAAAAAAAAAAACATGCTTTGGTTGCTTTGTCTCTATCAATGGACTAATTATGGTAAGATATATTAAGCCTACATGAATACAAGATGTACTATAGTACTTATACATATGTGCAAGGATTGGGGTTTGATCCATATTTGCATGCATTGACGTCTCCCTTATGTTTTCGGTGGTTTGACAATTGCACCTATGTGGTGTTACCATTACTTTGTTTGGGTCCCTACAGGTTCAAATTGAACATATTAACATTTAGGTGCCATTTGATTTATACAACTTATCAATAATAAATTAAATAAGTTTTGGTGAGTGTCGTGTTAGTCGTGGACCATAGGAATTATCGTTGAAGTGGAAATATTAACTTAAAGGTGTTTATTGTCTTCTATATAAATTGTCAAATTACATTTTCGCATTAAATTTGAAAAAAAAAATTGTTGATGAAATGGACGGTTCTACAATGATTAATGGATCAAGTAGAATTTTAAAGGTGGAAAACGATTTTTATCATTCTGCTATGCCTTAGTTTTTTCTCATTAAGAGGGCATGTCCTGTGAGATGCGGATATGTTGTTACCTGTTAGGTGAGACCTGTAGGGTGGATTATGTTGTTATTTGTCAAGCGAGACCTGCAGGGTGAATATGTTGTTACCTGTCAGGCGAGACCTGCAGGGTGAATATGTTATTACCTATCAGGTAAGACCTACAATGTGGATATATGTTGACCTGTAAGGAGTGCAAATCTTGTAGGTGGTTGTCCCTATTATTGGGGATATTGAATGGCCCTGACACTATTGGTCACCTTAAATGGCACAGTTATACAGGTCACAGTACTGTCGTAACTCTCAATCATGAGGTGACATGATCCTATGACTAGTAGGAAAATATGTGTGCAGTATTTTATTACATATCAAAATGATTTGATTGGTGGATTTCAATGCATTACTTTATTGCGATAGTAGCAGTGAAATTTTATTTTGGATTAGTGTGCGGTTATAATTATATCACATTTTGAAAGATGATATTTGATAAATATACTTGATCTATAAATTTTTTTTATATTATGAAGACTGTATGTGTATTGTCTTCTATGTAAATTGTCAAATTATATTTTCGTACTAAAATATAGAAAAAAAAAAAAAAAGAGTTTATTAAAATAGATTATTTTATAATGTTACGTGGATCAAGTAGATTTTTAAATATGAAAAGTGATTTCTATTATCCAACTATGCCATAGTTGTATTCTCGTCAGGAAGGCATGTCCTGTAAGATATGGATTACCTGTCAGGTCAGACCTACAGGGTGGATATGTGTTGTTACCTGTCAGGCAAGTCATGTAGGGTGGATATATGTTGTTACCTGTTAGGCAAGTCCTGTAGGGTGGATATATTGACCTGTCAGGAATGCAAATCATGCGGGTGGCTGCACCTACCATTGGGGATGTTGAATGGCCCTCACACTGATAGCCATCTTAGATGGCACAGTCGTACAGGTTACAGTACCGTCGTAACTCTCGATCATGAGGTAAATGATCCCTTGGCTGGCAAGAAAGTATGTTATTTTATTTGAGACAAGTTGGTTGACCAGTTGATTTAAATTCGGTTGTTCTGTTACGGTGATATTTTTGTTGGGATTTGAATACTGTCAGTATGGCTATATTTTATTAGAAAATGAATTTTGATAAAAATACTTGATCCATAAAATACTTTTATACTACGAAGACAGTACACCCATAAAAATAACTTAAATTTATATTGGTCCACTACTAGGAATTAGTAGAGTCGGAGTGTAGCAAATTGTTAAAACTTTTGATAGACTTGATGTAGTATTTTCATATACATGTTATACATGAGTATTGAACTTTGAGATGGAATATCCTCTATGTGGTTTGAAACATAATAATGTGATTTGGGAAGTATTTGTTTTAGATAGTTTGAGATGTATTTAGGTGTTTGAAACATATTTGGGTGGTTAAGACATAGTTACGCGTTGCTGACATGTTTACGTGTTTCCAAATACTTATGTGCTTTGAGATATATTTATATGATTGAAACGCATTTGAGTATTTCGAGACATATTTATGTGGTTGTCACGTATTTGTGTGATTAAGACGTATTTACGCGGTTTAAAGTGTATTTACGTGTCTGAAATATATTTATGTTTTTCGAGATATATTTATACAGTTAAGACGTATTCATGTGTTGGGACGTATCTCATAAAATCCGTTATTTGAAGTTTGGATTGTGTTGATATTTATGAGAAGTTTACGGGATTATTGAAATTTTAATGTGGATATTGGGATGGATTATTTTTAGTCTCACGAGTCAGTCCACATGGAGTTTGGGCTATCTGTTGCTTATGATATTGGTTGCGAATTTGTTGGTTGAAATGCTGGGTGGAAATTGAAAAATGTTGGTTATGGGACATGGCAGTAGACTTGAAAGGCCAAGTCAAGTGAAAAAAAATCATTGAGGTCGTAGACCTATTGGAATTGAGATAGACCCAATCCAGTGAGAGTACCATGATATTTTAAAGATATATTGTTATTTATTGCTATTTTTATCAGAGTAGTGCAGTGAAAGTATTTAGAAACATAGGATTCTTTGGCAATTGATTACCTATGTTAGGTGTTACCGACCAAAGTGCACCCTATCTGTAGGTTGTTGGATATAATACGGGCCACCGCGAATTTCGATGTTGTAATGTTGGAATGGATTTTGTTGGTTATGAATTACGGGTGACTTTTGGTTATGGGACCCTATATAGAGAACCATTATTCTAGAATCGAGTGTGACTAACATGACCGTGTTATGCAAATATGAATTATTATTGGGTTGCACGAAATTTTGAGGACGAAATTTATTTAAGGGGGTAGATTGTAATACCCCGAAAATTTATGTTCTTAAAAATATTACTTTATATAAAAGTTTAATATTTTTGAAATTGTTTTGTAATTTATGGTATAAATAATATTTGATAATTTTTTGGAGTTAAATATTTATTTTAAATTAATTTTAGAAGTTTTGGGACTAATGTGTTATCCAAAATATATTTTTAAGAGTTTTAAAATATAATTAATATTTTTTTATTTTAAGAGGAGATATTATGTAAATAAATAAATTAATTAATTAATAAGTGATTGAGATTTGTTTCCTTCGTATAGAAGGAAACAAATCAACCACATATATATTATATATATGAAAGTGATGACACGTGTATCTATGCAAATGATATAATAAGAAAAATGAATAAAACTAATTCATGGATATAAAATGAGCGGGATATGGATGATCAGTAAAAAAGAAATTATATATGTTAATATAGAAGGAAAACTGACATATTTGAATGATTTTGAGCGAGGAAAAAAAATATCGATTTCGGTTTAGATTCTGGCTTTAGATTTCAGGTAGAATTCTAATTCTTTTAATACATGTATTTAATTTTTCTATTGTGTGATTTATGTTGTTACTGTTGTGGAATTTTAGTTGTTAAATCTTGATAAAATAATTATGATTATGTGGAAATTACATGGAAACCATGTCAAGGTGTTTATTTGTTGTATTGATTAAATGCATGTAGTAGAGGAGTTGGAGTTTTATTGAGCGTTGGCTCACAACCCCACAATTTTGATTGCAGGGTTGATGCTCACGAAATGGCCACAAGAATTTCAGCTAAATTTCTAATTAATTTGTAATAGTTGAATTTATTATTTACCGGTGTAAAAAAAATGAATCAATCAAATCAATATTTGTGATTGTCGCTATTGTTTGTAAAATTTCTCGAACTAATTCCGAATAAATTATTGATTATTCGATTGTATTTAAATTGTAGTGATTATATTTATTAGTTACCGTTATAAAATCGACAACTAAAATTATCACCATTGTTATAAAATTTACCAGATTTTACAGAATGAAAATTCAATCAATCGGAATTAGTATTAATTCCCTATAGGAGAAGCCAAGTGGCGGCCCTGGGAAACTAGGTCGTTACAGTCGGTATCAGAGAGAAATTATTAATAATTCTAATTTATTTATAAATAGTAAAATATTTGGGGTTGAATTCACTATAGGAGAAATCTCGTGACGGTCTTGAGAAACTGGATCGTTACAATTGGTACACTGCTTCTTCTTATGTCTCGCAGCTCCACAGAAAAAACAACCATCAATATTATTTTCTTTGTGTTGTTTCTTTTGATACGGAGCCTCTGCAGTTTTTGTATCCTTATTTCTTTTCTTTCTTTTTTTTTTTGGAAGTACCAGCCAAATGAGCACTTTCTATCTTTTCTTGCTTCAACCTTTCCTTTTCTTGCACATAATGTGAGATGAGCTCAATAAGAGACCAAGTATCTTTTCGGCAGTTGTAGCTCACCTTAAATTGACTGAATTGTGTGGGAAGAGATATCAGAACCAAATGCACCATCAAATCTTCAGAGAGATCGAGCTTATGTGCTCTTAACTTTGAAGCGAGATCAGACATTTCCATAATGTACTCCATAATGTTCCCATTACCTTTATATTTCATTGAGATGAGATTTGTCAAAAGTGTACTTGTTTCAGCCTTTTCATTCTTAGCAAATCTGTTCTTAATTTCTTCCAAAAACTCTTTGGCTGTCTCTATCGTTTTCAATATTATGACCCTGAATGCTTCTGGAATGACCTTCTTAATGATCACCAAATACATGCGATTTGACTTCTCCCACATTTCTATGTCCCTCTTTTCATCAGATGGACTTTTATCAGTAATAGGTGCAGGAGAAGGAACCCTTAACGCAAGGTCCAAATCTATGACACCAAGAACTATTTGGAGGTTCTCGTGCCATGACTTAAAATTTGTGCCATTTAGCATAGGAATAGAATTAATGGTGGCAGTAATGTTAGAAGCAGAACTAATAACTGAATCAGAGAACAATAAACAAACAAAACAAACTCACATAAGCCTCAAAACAAAAATAAATTCAAATAAACGCAAACCCCATTTCAAGATATTTGGCACTCTATTAATATTTTATCTTTGGATAAAAATATTAACTTGTAAGTGATATCTTGATATAGTAATCAAACACTGATAATAAGAACATATCGAACAATAAATCTTCCTTTGGGCTGATTTATTATTCATATGTAAAACCAAATAATTATCACATATTTATTACCACAAGTATGTATGCAATTCTGTTAAATATTAATTTTCTTTTGGGACAATTAATATTCACATAAGGTACATGTACATAATTCTTTTATATTTCAAAATAAATTAAGTTTCACAAGAGATGTCACTTTGGTGACATGTTATTTCAATTAATTAATCTCAAAATATATATATTTAAACACCAATATTTGAATTTAAAATTGCATAAATACACTGTAACTTCAACATATTTATATATAAATACTAACAGCTTTAATCAACCAATTAGCCTTGCCTGAGCGGGTGTTGTTATGCCATCGGATGTCTAGGGTTCGAATCCCAGTAGACTAATCTCAAGAATCGACACAATAAGGTACCAAATAAACCAACGCAGCGGTTCAATCATAAAGTGCAAATTAATAAATATTAAGAATCGACACATCATTTCATTACATAAACGAAACGACGTCATTTTACATTGTCTTCCTCCATTGTCAAGAACCTGAATCAGAACTAGAGAAGAACAGAGACTAAAATTTGAAATTCTATATTTTCTATAACTTTGAAAAATCATATAAATTCAACCACAAGTCCAAATTTCATGAAATTTATATCATTGGATTCGTAATGAAATGTAGAATTTTTCTATATAAAAATTTTCCAGAAATATTAAACTTTTTCAAAAAAAATATTTTCGGCCCTAATATGAAAAAATCTCTTCCGAACTTATTCTCAATAATTCAACATAAAATAGCTCTGATATCACATGTTGGACTAAATTTTATTATATGAAAATTATCACACAAATAGGAACATTCATATTAAATCATCAAGAATAAAAATGCTGAATTTGCATAAGCGTACCTGAATCCATAATAAGAAAGTTGAAATATCCGAGTCTGAGTCTTTATAATCTTCCAGATCTACATTTGTTTTATGTCTAAATTTTTCTATGACAAAGGGGATCAGAAGAATAGAAAAACGTTGTGTGATTTGGGGACCATGACCCCTATTTATAAACAATCGTGTCTGTTCGTAAACAGTCACATCTGTTTGTAAACAGTCGCATCTGTTCGTAAACAATCATGTCTATTTGTATTTTCGTATTTTCTATTTTAACCCATCATAAAAATAGAAATTACGTTTGTCTCTACACATTAATACCCAAACTTTATAATACATTAATTAAGGTCCTAAAACTTAAATTGATCACTTTAATTGGTCTAATTTTATTTGATAGCCTATAATTCACATTTATTTAATATATAATCCCATATATTTGTTTTTACTCTAACAATTAATACTAAAATATAAGAAGTAAATGCCAATTATGCTCAAATTTTAAGAGTAAAAGTAATAATTTATTCAATTTAAAAATTGATGTGCTTAATTATAATGCCAATTGAAGACGTTCCTTTCTTTCAACTTGGAAATTGATAGAAGAATATAATATAAATTACAAAAATAAAAAGTATAATTATTTTGTTATAATTATGACTACTAACAGATAAGATCAATCAATCATCTATATAATAAATTAGCTCACTTATAAAGAGGGTTGTCAAATCAAGAGACAAACATCAAAGACATTGGTAGCCGTCGGATCAAAATTCTCATTTGAAAATATGTGCTACAGTGCTAAAGACATTTTTTGGAGGGAAGTATTTTAGACCCTTGGATCTCATATCCAAGGGTCTAGATTGCACCATCAATGAGAGACATTTCTGACCTTAGGATTGCTTCTTATCCAACGGTAGATGTCAAATATAATTTTGAAACACTCTCTCTCATTTCACTGCTGTCTCACTTTCTTCATTCTCTCTCTCTCTATCGTCTGCTCTCTCACTTCTCTGCCCTCTCCCTCTCCCTCTCCATTCCCAAGCCCTACACCATCGCCTCGCCTAGCCGTCTCGCGAACTCGATCTTCGCCGTTCATCCACCAATGCCATTGTCATCGCTCACCGTCGTTGCTCTCTCTCTCTCACACACGACTCGAAGCTACGGATCTCATGACGTGTTGATTTCACTGTTCTCGATCTTGCGACGGTCGGATCTGGGTGGCGATGGCCGGCGATGGTCGGATCTGGACGGCAGGTTTGAGGTACATGTTGATTGGCAAATTTGGACGAATCAATTTCTCTCTCCTTCCCTCGCGACGACGATAGCATCTCCAGCTTCTTGAACACGTCCACTTCTTCTCCTCCCAATCTCGACAAGTTTTTACGGTGACATCCCTTTCTCTCTTAGGGCTTCATTTTCTTGCTTTCGTTTAATCGTGTTTTCCCATGGCTGTCGTCACTGCTCTCACCAACGCCATCGAACTTGCCACTTCCAGCGCAGTAGCCGTCGTCGTTGATTGGCTGGATCACGATGGCGATGGCAGCTGATGGCCGGATCTGGATGGCGTTGGCCAGCGGTTGGTTCAAGCTTCTCTCTCTCTTCTTTCAATTTACAAGATGTAGAGATCGATTTTAGTGGAATTGCTTAGTGTGTGTGCATCAATTCATTATTGAATGTTTAATGTTTTTTTTTTCGTGTTTCATCATATTTGATCTCTTCTTCTTTCTATAAAATCAACAAATGAAAATTGCTTCTTGGTGTGTGTAAATATCAATTGTGAATTGTAGAATTCAGTTAATGTTTGTGTAAGTATCAATTCTGACACATATTTGTGTGTTTGTGTTGTCGAACAACAGAGGCTGAAAGAGTAGAGCAAGGGAGGTATCCATGGAGGGAAGTAGATGAGGGACTCATCAGATGAGTCCACTGCAAGTAGGAGGAAATGGGGATGAAAATTAAAGGTAATGTTTTTTTTAAGGAAAATGTGAATCAACCTTTTCTTTTCTTTTTAATAGTGAAAAAAAAAAAAAAAAAAAATCTGATCTGACTATGGACTATATTAACTGAATTCAAAAGATTATGAACTAAATTAAATGAACTCAAAATATTTGTGGAAGAGAATAATTTGAAAAAATGTTTAACCTATGAAAAACTAACATTGTTTTTCCATTCCCTACATTTAATAATTTGTTCACTCTAAAATTCATGCTCAATTTTGCTGAAATTTCAGGATTATATATATATATATATATATATATATATATATATATATATATATATATATATATATATATATATCACTGACGATCTTCTGCACTTTTTTAGGCATTTAGTTGTTTAAATGTGTTGTCGTTGACAACTATCGAGCTAAACGATCTAGAGTCATCTAGCTAAGGTAATATTGCCTATTTTTGTTTCTTTCTCTATTGTTTGTTTATTTCTGATTGCCTGGTGGATAGTTATATATATAGCACATTTATTTTGTAAACTATTATTGCCTGTTGGATAGTTCTAATAATTCTGGTGCATAATTCTCCTATATGTGCTTCAATTTAGAGTGGAAGATTCATTTGAATTTGTTGTTCTGTTGGAATTGTGGAATGGTGGTATGATTGGTTTAGTGTTGGTGTTGTTAGATAATCTCCATGTTAAATGCAATGCTTTTTAGGTTTCTCTTACTTTTTGCAGTTCAAACTTCTCTTTACTAAAGTGTTTTTACTTGAATTTTGCCATAGAAATACCTTAATCTCTTTCTGTCCCTTAGATCTCCCTTAGACCTGAATCATTATCTCTTTCTCAGATCTCTTGCTGTCAAGAATTTCACATAAATGCAATGCTTTTTATGTTTGCTGTTGATTTCGACCGATGTTTCAAATTGTTACCTTCTTAGTGTTTTAATCTAAAGAAGATTTTCAAGCTGAATATGGTTGAAATTAGACACCTTTTAACTATTACATAAATGCAATGCTTTTTATGTTTGCAAACTCCAAGGTTTTAATCACCAATTTTGTTTGGGATTCTAGCATGTGAACTTCATCGACCTGATTCTTTTTTACCCATTCTTCTACATTCCTGCATAAAACTCAATTTTCATGCACTTAGCATAATAGAAAAGAGAGAAAAATGTACTAACTGAAATTCATAAAAATTTAAAAAAAAAAAAGGTTCACAATGTTGATATCAAATAATGTTGATTTGATCCATCTCCCACCATTTTGAATCTACTTTTATTATTTTGATTGTGTTTATGAATCGATTAAATTTAGTTTTTTTTTTTTTCCTTTGATTTTGTTTGATTAGTGTTTTTGGTGTAGAAATTTTATTGCATTTGCTTACAATATGATTTGAATATGATTTGCAAGTCATCCATGGATATCGAAAGCCAATCGTGAGAAGATTTGCAGCTCGATGGACTGCCAAAAGCTTACACTCGAGACCTGTACTCACGCCCGCCGCTGTGATTTTGCACAATGTTCAATGAGGTTGATGCTTAAATCCTTGAATATTGTGTATTCAGGAAAAAAAAAAAAAAAACATATTTGTATTAGTTCTCAAATTTCTGTTTTTGTTCTTAATTGTTTGTTTTTGTTCCAATTACTGAGAATAGACCAAAAACATTCTTAATTTTTCCTAGAGGATCAAGTTGGAGCTTGGGCTGTCTCAAGAGGATCACGTTGGGGTTGTCAATCCTCAAACACTCACCCAATTTCAGCAACAGATGGGGCAAAGCGGTATGAAGACAATAGAGAGAGAAAAGCTTCTCTTTCTGCGATGAATCAAATTTGTGAATCGAATATTCATTTTTCTTTTTCCTTCGGCCAAAAAAGGTACAAAAACATAGTGGAATATCTGTGTTTATGATTCAATAACTATTTTTTATTGTAGTTTTATGGATATGAAAAGATTGTACTTTTTGTGTTTCGTGTTTTGATTTTATGAGGCTGCTGAGTGAAAATCTGATTGTAAAGAAAAATAATGGAGTTTGTTAACATATTATCGTTTTTCTCCATATTGTATGTATCAATTTCACACCTCCATGAACCACCAGGCCTCTGTTGATTTCACATCCAAAACCAAACAGCCACCACCATTTCCGAAATTCTCAATTCTCCAACTTCTGATTTCTGATTTTTTTGTTGGTTCAAATTGATTTTTTTTGTGTGTATTCATTATAATATTTTTTTTATTTCCAGCTTCTCTTGCCGCCACATGTGTTTCTATTCCTTTTAAGTTTTGTTCTATTCCACCAGTTTTTTTTAACATTGTTGATTTGTTCTGTTCGTTTTTAATTACCGTATTCCATTTATATTTTGTTCCTCTTTTTGTCTGTTTGGATTGAAGATGAGACACAATGTAAGCTATTATCGATTTCTTTGGGTTCTTTTATTATATAATAATGTGGATTTTTTTTTCCTCATTGTGATTTTTATTTTGCAGTGAAGTGGGATGGAAATTCTATGGTTGAAGATAAAGAGTTCTATGCTTGGAGTATGAGTTGGATGGGGTAATTGCAGCAACACTTGATTTCTATTTATACATAGTGAATTTTGTTTCTTTTTGCTCCTTGCTCCTTGGTTTTGGTAGTGTGAAAATTGCTAAAACTGAATTTGTTGTTATAGAAATAGCGCATGGGGACCTTCATAATTTTTGTTTTCTTTTGATAATTTTGTTGTTATTAGTTTGTCGATTATCATATATTAATCATCTTCGGAGTTTGAGAGCAATTGAAGGTACTCCAATTGTACTTTTAAATTTTTATTTTCACTCTTAATTTGTTTGTTTTGTGTACATTAGTTTTGATAATTGCAGGTTTACTTTCTTTTCTAATCTCTAATATTTTTTAAGCTCTATTTTTTGTTCAAATTCATTGTGTATGTCGGTAACATAGGATGAAGGTAATATTTGTTAGCAATTTTCTTTTTTTCTTTTTTTCCCCTGTCGAGACCTTGAATTTTGTCTTGTCCTCTAAAAGATTGAATTATGGTTTGTTTGTATGATTTTTTCATAGGATTCATTGGGAGTAGGTGTTTGTGTATTGATTCGTCTAAACTTTTGCCTCTAAATGTTGTTTTTTATTCTACTTTGAAGCAGTTAGGAACTCTAAAATTCACAGTGCCTTATCATGTCTATTTGATTGTTCGAATCAAATATACCTAATGAGTTTCCATATATTTTTAGTTTTGTTTCATAGTTTGTGTAAGACTTTGCCATAAAAATGATTTTAAATAACTATATTCTTGATTTTTGTGTTAACCTCTAAACTTGACTTTTGTCACATACAGGGTTCTGTTTTTGAGTCATCCAACATAGGATCAAGAACTCTGCCTGAGATCTCTTTGGCCATTGGTCATCCCTATCCTACCAAGGAATCTTCAATTTCTTCCCCAAATGAAAATAAGGGAGTTAATATTAACAGATCTCATGAGGTTCTTGGGAAATCCAGTACAGATGGGACAACTTCAGATGCTGGCAAGAGTGGAGGCCTCTTTGAAAAATTGAAGAAGATTCCACTGGTAAGTAGTGGTCATGAAGTCTTCAGCAATATATACACTAAACACTTCATGTTTTTTTTGTTTTTTTTTTTTGGATATGTTCATGCCAATGCACTTCATGCGTTTATCTGATTTTTCCATTTTTTTTTTTTTTTTTCTGTAAATAAATGTTTTGTTTATGTTCATCCCTCTGTTTTCTAGAATGGGCATGAGCTTTTTTAGGTTTAACATTTTCTTTACACCCGTGCCTTTAGGTAACCCTAGTATTAAAAATGATATATTGAGGATTAATATGAAAATATTAAGAAGTTAAAATAAATATATATTTTAGAGTAATATACAAATACTAAAAGTAAAGGAAAAAAAATATAAAATATGAGTAAGAGTGACGCACCTGAACTTGCTAGACCTCCATAATGATGCCTTGTTTATCAGAAGGGATCATAACCTTCACGGACCTGAACTTGCTAGACCTCCTACACCCCCATAATGATGCCTTGTTTATCAAATTAAGGGTTACAAATTAGCTACAGGTAGCTCGGCGCATGTACAATTTCTAATTGTATACCTCCCAGCTCAGCTTTGCAAAACAAGACTTGACGACTAGACCAAAACCCTAAATCAAATTCAATAAAATGAAAGTTTATCCCATCCAACAAATAATACTACTAATGCACGTCGAGGTTTTAAATCACGGTATCGGGTTACGTAACGGTAACAGTCGCGATGTAACAATATCGGGAATATCAGCTTATCCGTAACGAAAATCAGTCGTAACGATCATGAATTTTTTAAAATCACAAAAAATCCTCAAAAATTCAATAATAATAATTGTTTTACTTATTTAACCCTTAATAAATATATTCTAATAGATATTATGACATTTAATTACATATACAACACAACAAAAATATGAAAAAACCGAAAAAACCGTTATACACAACAATCTTAAAAAAATAAGATGATGCCTACAATATTTAGGAAAAATATATTACACAAATATAATAAAAGAGTAAATTGTACTTGTACATCATATTATAACATTTAATTGATGGGAGGGGCCTGAAAAAAGGCTGAATTCCAGCTATTGTCTGCTAAATGAGAGGGGTCTACTGGGGAAGGCTGAAAAGACAACTTGTATCGGCGTAACGGCCTGCAACGGCTGTTACACCTCCCCGTAACGGGATGTAACACCTTTACGGGCCCGTAATGGGAACGGCCCGTTACGGTGTGAATCAGCTCAAGCACAAAGTATCAGTACGTGACCGTAACGATACCTTAATTTTCTGGTACGTAACGGCCAATAATTATAAAGTAGGTACAGGTTGCAAGCAAGGTCCGAAAATTGTAGTCATGGGTGTAAGGTCACCATTCAATGCTATTTTTTGGGGAGAAATTGGATTGTAGACATGGCCTCCACATTCCATCAGAGAGTTCACTTTTCCACTCCCTATGGTGCTGTTGAAATAATAGGAGATTAGGCAACATCAAGAAGTGTTACAACTTGATTAAAGAGGAAGAGTTCAAGCAAAAGGAAAAAACTTTGGAACAGGCTGTCCATAAATAGAAATTAAAGAAACACAGCTCGAGGTGGATGATGTTGCACTGGAGCCTGAAGAAAGTGTTTGAAGAACTGCAGATCGAAAATGGCAATAAGCTAACCCGCCCACTACTTCCGATTGAAGAAAGTTATACCCATAAGAAAGAAAAATGTTAATCGGGATGCTGAGAGAAAACATAGGTGTATTTGCATGGAAGCCATTTGGGACGCCTGGGCATGTCTAGCTTATCACAAGCTACATATGCATGCATCCACTAATCAAGCCGATAAAGCCTAAGAGAAGAGGGCAATCGACCGAATATGCACAGGCCATTTGCGAAGAGGTAGAAAAGAAACTAGAAAAAGAGGACATAGTTGGAGGTGCAATTCACGGAGTGGCTTTGGAAAATCATAGTGGTACAAAAAAAGGAGAAAATTCAATATATGTGTAGCCTTCACGTGATTGAACTCGGCATGCCTAAAGTACTATTTTTGGCTTCCAAACATAGATCAAGTGGTGAACGCCACAACTAGAAATAAAATGATGAGCTATTTGGATGCGTTCAAGGGGTATATTGGGATCCCTTGGATCCGGACTACGAACAAAAGATCATATTCTACTTGCCAAAAGGAGTGTTTTGTTACAAGGTAATGCACTTTGGGTTAACGAATATTGGGGTAACATACCAAAAACTGGTTAATGGGATGTTCGAAGCTCAATTTGGCAAAACTCTGCAGATATACATTGATGATATGTTAGTAAAAACTTAGCACAAGGAAGTTCACCTGTAACACCTTGGAGAAACCTTCCACATCCGAAGAACCTATGAAATTAAGTTGAATATAAGCGATCTTCAATGTGAAAAGATTTCACTTATTGCCATCAGAGAATACGACAAAATGGTAATGCAATGAAGGGTTCCTTCAGTGTCATCTAGAGGAAGTTTATTAGACGTTTGGTCAAAAAGGGGGGAAATCCAATGCTGATCAGACTAGGAAAACAAAAAAGATATGCCGCCACCTCAGAACAAGAAAGAAGTAAAAAAGGTTAGCAGGAAGACTTGTTTATCTTAATCAATTTATAATAAAAGTATAGGAGAGGAGCCTATCGTTCTTCAATCTGTTAAGAAAAATAAAAAACATCAGTGGATTAAAGAATGTCAAAAATCTTTTGATGAGCTCAAAATCTACCTAGCATCACTGCCATTATTGTCAAAAAACAATTCTTGGAGAAACTTTTCTTCTTCGTTGAGCATCGTGGTCATCCGAGAAAATCAATCAAATACATTCCGGCGTGAGAATAAGTTAATCAGGAATTGAGCAATGTTATAATAGAATGTCAATGTAACCCGTAGATTATTGTATTTATAGAGTAAAATTCATGACTAACTCCCCTCAATTTGGGGAGAAAAATATCTCCTGAATATCATAAGAGAATAATATCTCCTGAATTTAGGAAAATAATATATTCCCGATTTGGGAAAACAATTCAAATTGAATATGGTTGACCATTTATTATGGACTGTAGTGTCTTGGCCTAAATTGATAGTTATTTATTCATCATATTCGTACCTTATATAATACGGGTTATACCCATTTAAACTCATTTTGGCATTGACCCGTAGGGTCTTAATGTACGGATTTGTCCTATGACATGCTTTTTATATTTGATTTTAGAAGCATCAAATGCTTCACTCATAGCCAGCAAGTACGCATTTTCTCTCTTATATCGAAGTATTGATTAGTTCATGCATAACTAATGAGTATATATTCTCTCAATTTTACTGTGTGCATGTGTATGAAGAAAGAAAATTGAATGACTTTTTTCAATATTAAATATTTTCGAGAAATAATTGGAGGTAGCTATTTTAAGAAATAAAATCAAATGGGTCGAGGTCCATCTAATTTTTTTTTATTTTTTATTTTTTTGACAAAACACTATTTATGAATACAATTTTGATAAAAACCCATAAAATAAAATCTAACTTCCAAAATTACCTTGAAAAAAATAAAGAAATTAATTAACGCATTATTATAAATATAAACATCTAAATTGAAAATGTAAACCCATACTCTCTTACTCTTTAGCTCTTTATTTCTCTATCCCTCTTTCCCTCTACTTCGGTTCCAATACCATCACCGACCACCACTTCGCACCGCCACCACCAACCACTACCAATCCCTTGCACCACTATATCCATTGTGCCATCATCAACTCCATATCTACCGCGCCATCATCACCCACCGCGACTCCACATCTCCTGGAAGTCGTCGCTTTCTCTCTTTCTCTCTCTCTCGAAAACACAACCACCACAACCCAACATGGTGGTGGCTAGTTACGATCTAGCCGTAGTGCGCTAGATCTAGTTTCAGTTGTTTTTTTAAATAGATCTGGTTTATTTTGTTTTCTTGATTTGTTTAAAAAAATCCTTCATGTTTTTTTGCTAGGGCATTTACCACTTACTACTCCTGCCATTTTTCCTAAAACCATAAAATTTTTCTATCATTTAGAAAATATCGGTCACGCTCTTATAATTTTTGGTCAAACACTATTTAGTTTCCCTATAGATTAAAAATTACTAAAAATTTTATTTAATGAAAATTTTACCCTTACGAATTAAAAAATAATAATAATAATAATTTAAAATTAAAATACATCGATATCTCTTTATTTTTTGTTATATTCTTCTTTATCTTCTTACACTAACATCCCTACTTTCAAAAAAAAAAATCACCCATTCTTACCCTCACCCTATCGAAACATCCTCTGCCCTACCCTAACGGCTTCTTTATTCTTCCTATTTGTTTTTTTATTTCTTCATCCTCTTCTTTTTCCTCTTCTCTGTCTCTCTCTATCTCCCCAATCCATACCACATCTATTTTCTTGTATAGATCCAACACAGATCTAGAGAGAAATATAAAGAGATAGAGAGAAGAACAAAAAACGAATAAGAAGAAGAAGAAAAATGGCGGGGCAAGGGGTGGGGGCGGTGGCAGTGGGTAGGTGGGGTGGGGGATAAATGTAGTTGTTAAGAAATAGGAGTAAAAAATAATTTTTAGGGGAGGTAAGTAGTAAATACCCCTATTTAAATTTTCAAATATGTTTTGGTCTATGTCAAAATAATTTTTTGTATTTTTTGTGGTATTTTTAATTATACAATTTTTATATTTGTTGATTATTTTTTTTGGCAGTAGTGGTGGAGATGATCATATTGAATTTTATTGTTGTAGAAACGGTGATATTAAATATTTATTGTGGTAGCGGCGGTGATATTGAATATATATTGTGGTGATGGGAGTGATAGTGAATACTTACTATGATAGTACTGGTGATAACGAATATTCGTTGTTGTGGTGGTGGAGTTGTTGTTGTGGTGGTAGTGGTGATAACGAATATTTGTTGTGATGCTGGGGGTGACAGGAATGTTTTTTGTGGTAGTGATGGTGGTGATAGTACGTAATTGTTGGTGGCGACGGTGGTAGTAAATATTTGTTGTGGTGGCGGTGATAGTGTCAGTGAATGTGTTGAAAATTTGCAATGATTTTTTGCTGCAGTGGTGAATGGTTGTTGTGGGTATAATGGTGTTAGGTGATAGTCATAGTAGTGGTAGGGAATTTGATGCAATTATGAGTGTGTTCGGTGGCGGCAGCAATGGTATTGAATAGTTGTTGTGGTTATGGCAGGATAGTAAATGTATGTTGTGATGTTTAGTGTTTATTATTCAAAAGATTAGTACAGGAGCATTTTTATTATAGAAAATAATACATTTTCGGAATTGGGGTTTTCATATATATATATATATAACTTCTATATGTACACACTTCATTACTAAATACACCCCAATTGAACAGAATAAGTTAAAATTATTTTAACATTTTTTACCATTTTTAAAATAATTTTATTGTTACCCATAAATTTTTATAAATATACACTAATCCTCCGTCTCCCCTAACCTTTTCTTCCCTCCCTACTTCTTTCTCCCTCCAAATCTTCTCCAGCAATGTTGCTGATGCCCGTGGCCTCGCTGGCGATGATGTCGTCTCTCTCAATTTCTCTATCTCTCTCCCCAAGGCTCTCCATCCCCCCACCCACTCTACCCGTCATCCCCCTAATCCCTCTGCCCCACTATCCTCCCACCCCTCCGTCGTTCGCACCTCCATGAAGGATCCAACTATTAAAATCACAAGATTAATTGAACATAATATAAAAAAATTAAGTCATGTTTAATATCATGTTCCTCTAAATTGGATTTATCCGTATTAGCATTAAAACAAAGATAACATGAATTATTGAATTGCATTTAATTAGATTATCTCTTTCGGTTCTTTAGTCTCAAGCTATTAGTTCTTAAGGCGTGATTTGATAAGGCTCTTCCAAGAGTGTCTAGAATCGATTAGGAACCAGCAACAGAGAATGATTATCATAGGAGCAACACAAGTGTAATGCCTCTAACTATTTCCGCAAAGAAAACTCAAAAGAAAAGTAATCTTAGAATTTCTAAGAATCTTATTCTAATCCCAATAAGTTAAGGTAGTTCTTATTCTAATCTAGGTGGTAGTAATATTCAAATCAGTAATGCAAATATGGAAATAAAATAGAAAATCTCAGACATAAAAGGGATGGTGGCCAAAATATATATAATATGTTCAGGGTTTAAAACCTAGGACCTTTCTTTTTCATTATTAATGAATTGCATTTAATTAGATTATCTCTTCTGGTTCTTTAGCCTTAAGCTGGTAGTTCCCGAAGCGTGATTTGAGAATGTTTTTCTAAGAGTAGGGGTTAGTGGCTAAAATTTATATAATATGTCCGTGGTTGAAAACCCGGGACCTTTTTTTCCTTTATTTTCGCACTTTGGCCTCCAAACTTCTAAAGTTGAGCATTACTACCCACTCCTCTTTAAGGGCTTTTCTAATTTCAATTATCCATTATGTGTGACCAAATTAGGTTCATACCAAAGGTTAGATGGTGAAAATAATCAATTATTCAATTAAAATTACGGGTGGTCATGGGTCGGGCCGGGCCGTGCTCGGGCGGGGCTTAGACTAGGGTATTACATAAAATTATTAGGCCCGAGCCTGGCCTGGACCGGCCCTATAGTCGAGCCTTAATTTCATGCCCAAACCCGGCTTTATAAAAAAAACCTAAACCCAAAGCCCGGCCCTATACAAAAAACCTAAGCCCTACAAAAATAAGCCATAAAAATAAGCCTAAAGCCCTGAAAAAACCTAAGCCCAAAGTCCTAAAAAAAAAAAAAATCTAAGTCCAAAGCCCTATGGTTGAATGTGTGTGTGTGTGTGTGTGTGTGTGTGTGTGTGTGTGTGTATAATTTTTTTTTAATTATTCTTTGAGATGGGCAGGGTCGGGCCGAGCCTAAAATATTTTGGCCTTACCCAAACCCAGCCCTAAAATTGATCGGGCCCTAACACCTAGGTCCTTCACAAGTACTTGAGGATAGATTTCATAGTCTTTTAATGTTCTAAACTTGTGCTTGCCTAATAGCTGTTAATCAATCCAACAACATAATGATATTAGGCCTGGAACATAGCATTGTGTACTTGAGACTTCCAATTGCCAAAACATATGGAATCCTACTCATCGTGATCTTTTCTTCTGAAGAATGAGAACTCATCTGCTTAGAGAGATGAATTCTATGTTGGACTGGTAACCCTTCTTGGAATTGTCCATATTGAATCACTCCAACACTTTATCTATATATGTATTTGGATTGGAATAAACCCCATATCACATGTGGTGTAACAGGCACAGACTTGGTTAGAACTTTACTACATAAATAATATACGGTCATAAAAGCATATCCCCAAAATGAAATTAGTAAATCAATACCATTATCATCGATCTAACCATATCTAATAGGGTCAAATTTCTCCTTTTTGATACCCAATTTAATTGTGGAAGAGCGGGAGGAGTCAAATGGGAAAGTATACCATTAAATTTGAGATAGTCCGTGGGTAAGTATTTTCTATTTCAATCAAATTAGAATGCCTTAATACTCTTTCCATTTTTATTTCTCTACTTTATTTCTGAATTCTTTGAACATTTGAAAAAAAATTAGATTTGTGTTTCATAAAATACACAAAACCATACCTAAAGTAGTTGTTAGTAAAAGTTATGAAGTATTAAAATTTACCTCAAGCTAAGAAGTTCATGGGTTCACACACGTTAGTAAGTATCAGATTCAATATATCAACAGCCCTTTTCACAATGTCCAACAAATGGTGACTTGGTCATGACCATGAGACAAGATTCATAAATTGGTAATGGCTCCAAGCCAGATGGGCCCAAGAGCCCTTTTTTAACCATCTTGTTATTTTTTTCTTTACTAATATGGCATAGTCTGAGATACCACAAGTAAGTTGGATTTTCCTTTATCAATCTTTTCTTTGTTATACAATTGTTATATTGTTAATTTCACCACACAAATTTAAATAATAAAGATTATTATAATATATGCAAAATCCAACCAACTTTTAATGGAAATAAATAATACGTTATTATTTTAAAAACAAGCGAATAATCATCCATTATTAAATAAGGGATAGAAATAATATTTCTTAAAACTTTAGACATAAATAAAAATGTGGCCTCAATTAAGTGAAGGTCTCCTACAACTAATGCAACAACTCGTAATCTATTTCTCACGCATAGCGAGATGTTTTATTTGCTCAGTCTTCTGCTTTCTTTAAGATCCTGTGAACAAGCACCGGAGTCTAGTGGAATTAGAGTTTAACTTAGTAAAACAAACCTCATATACATATATTAATAAACAAAATCGATGTAACTCTTTTTCCTTGGATAATTGTTGCGTGGTAGGTTAATGTCAAATTCACTACATTTGGGTGACAAAAAACTAATAAAAGGATTTGATTAGTAATAGTTAGAAACTTCGACAGCTCAATTTGACCAAATAAAATATCACAAACTATTTCTGTCGTTACCTCCTAACTTTAGTGGCCGATGGTGTAATTTTATACATATATATCTTGAGGCCAGGGGGTGTGTCTTCCCATCAATCATGGTTGTGGCTTCCCCGAGTCCAAACCTCTAGATGACACAGGAACCCATGTGTACCTTATCTACACTTTGTTAAAAGATTGCATGACCCCCGTCATCAAGATTTTGTTCTCTTTTCGGTAGCTCACAACATGAATCACTACAAAAAAAAAAAATCACAATTTTCTCCTCTGTTTGTTACTAAGGTATGGGATGTTAATTTAGTTTTGTTTTGTTTTGTTTTTTTTGTTTTTTTTTTTTTTCTTTTTGTTTAAAATTGTAATACAATTACAAGCTGTCCAATGGCATTGTTGATAGATCCAAGGAAGAAAAAAGTAAAGCAAACAAAATGAGAAAATAGGCATTTCTGAAAAGGGCTAAAACCTTTTCCAGCTTCAATTGGCTTTAGAAGGAGAGGATATCAAGATTGATTGCTTTCCTCTTTAACTTTATTTTTCCCCATGTTATATCTACGTGATCTTTTTCAGTGTATTGACTTGGCTTTATGCCTTTATCCAATCCCGAAGAAAGCCAAAAGAAGCCCACTAAGCCGAGTTGTTTACCATTTAATTATATTTAAAAAAAAAAATACTGAAAACGATTTAATTTAAACTTATTTACCAAACTAATTCTACCCGGAGATCAGATCCACAGATAGTTAAACCCGGGGTTCAGAACCCCGGGTATAATAAAACTCCGTCATATACCCGGTGTTTCGAACACCGGGTATACGATGATTTTTTTTTAATTTTTTTTTTTAAAACCTTATATCCGGGGATGTGATCCCCGGGTATACAAAGGACCTGGGGATCACATCCCCGGGTCCTAATTCAAAAAAATAAAATAAAAAAATAACCAGGAACGGGCAAAAATGCCCGTTCCCGAGGACATCCGTTGCAGCAGCAGTAGCGGCTGTCAGCTGACGGTCAAACGAAATGACCATTCAGCACAGTGAACGGTCATTTCGTTTCACCATTCGGAATATATGATTTTTGGACCCGAGGATCAAATCCCCGGGTCCAAATCCCCTATATAAACCACTGCCATTTCGGTGCGGTACCTGTGTTGCAGCTAACGTTCCTCTATTTCCTCAAGCTGCTCCTCAGTTATGGACTTTTGATGCCTACCATCCAGGTAGTATTGGTGATGTCGGACCTTCTACAGCGTACAACATAGGTGCTGATACCGGACCATCTAGTATGTACGGCATGGATGATGATATTGGACCGTCAGACGTGTACCAAATGCATGACCCTTATTCGCATTACGCATCGCATCTAGGTACACAACCGTCATACTCATTCGTCACTCCGAAGATGGACGAAATTCCTTCGACTTCAGGCTTGACTCCTCCAATGGCATTCATCCAAGCCACAAGGTTGCAAAGACAAGTGTCACCGATGGCGTGGTTCGGGGACGAGGTCGATGCCACTCCGGGGATGATGCAACAGTCGTCCACGGACTTTGGACATGTTACACAAGTTTATGAGGAGACTGAGGAACCTCCTACTGTTCAACGTTGAGGGCGGATGAACATCCGAAGTAGGGGGTACGGTACATAATTTGTTATATAGTTGATAGTTTAGCTATAGGAATGTAAATACATTTTTTTTTGTAACGTTTTTGTAGATTTAGAGAGTTGTTAATCTACCATATATATTACTTGGCAAATGGACAAAGCATTTAAATGGGAGATCGAGCAACAAATTCTTAGGCATCAAGTGGTTGAATATTCAACCACTTGCCACTCTGTATACTTTCTAACAATTTCTTGTTCGATATCCCATTTCAATGTTTTATCCATTTAAGAAGCAACATACAAGGTAGATTAACAGTTTTCGATGGAAATACAAGTACGATTAATTATTAAAAAAACAAAAACTACATAAATTATAAACATGTTTAAAGGTGCTCGTTAAAAAACTCATAATAAAGACAATACATAAGAAATACAGTATATAACATCAGGAAAATAGTGACAAGAAAACACTTAAAAAAATAATTGAACTGCAAAAAATTATTTATTCTTCATTGGACATGTATCCCTCAAACAAATATTCATTATTATTTATGACGTTATGGTATTCATTTAGGGAGAGTGCTCTGTTTCTTGCGGCATCCATTTCAATGGCTAATTGTAGTAGATAATATTTATTCCTGCGCAACAACATTCAATTATTCTCTAGGCGAATTCGTGTAATAGCATCTTCCATCTCGGTTGTGTCATTAATTATACATCGTCTAGGCATCTGAAGACTTCGACGATGAGGAACTAGTGCATTAAGATTTATCAAACAAGATATAAGGTTGTTAGACTCGTTCACCCTGTATTCTCATTCTTGGCGTAGACCGACACGAAACTCTATCGGGTTGGTGTCTTGATCAGTCCAGTAGTTATCATAATATGGTTGTAGAACCCAACATTTTTTATGATCCCACAGTCCAGGCCAACTCCAAACACCATATGAATTCTCCTCACTTGAAAAACCAAACGAGTTTTCTTCACTTGAATTAATATGTGAAGATATCACGAAAATTATGAACTGAACAGTTTCTTTACAAATATTATACTGCACATTACGAGTTTACATGAAAATTAGTTTTTTTAAAAACATAATTACTGAAAAATGATGTTTCATAAACCCTAACCCAACACCACCTATCAATTGAAAGAGAAAAAGTTAGTCGTTTGGTAGAAGTAGCGTTATTATAATTTAACGTAGAAACGATACATTATACTACAAAGGAAATACATAGTTAAACTGCAATTCACCAACGCGAAAACATTAAACATTACTCTCATCATCAGACATTTCAATATCTTATTGATATTGAGGATTCTTTGCGCATCTCATGTAAGTACGCGCTTCGGCAAACAAACTTTATTCGAAATGCTCACACGCCGTCGTTTCAAGCTCGTGTCAAAAAATTTGAATTCCCATTCAATTATTTTCGTCGCAGTAGCAATGTAATGTCATCTGAAGGTTATGCGGCATGTCTATTGACATTGTTCTAGCCAATTGACACACTATTGGAATATTATATTGTCTGGATCCGTTCACCATAACCTTTGACTGGTTCACACGATAACTGTATTTCTACCGCATCCTTGAAACTCACCGTGAAGAGTAATGAACTCTTAGATCTAAAGAGTATGAGAATTCATCTTTCAAAAGCCAGTAACATCCCATTGAACAATACAGATCTCTCACCGTGTACATTTTTCGATCCTTATAATTTTAATTTAATTAACTTTAACTTTGAATGGAATATAAATTTGACATCAAGTTAATATCAATTCCATAAATTCAATTAATTTGATTTTAATTGAAAGACTAAAATATATTTTTTTTTTAAATACTAAAATATTTTTTTCAAACATATTAAAAAAATAAAGTAACAAAAAAAATAAAAAATTAAACTAATTAACTAACCAACTATCTAACAAATTAAACTAATTAACTAATTAATTAACTAATTTATATTCTAATATTTTTTATGATGTTTTTAAAAAAATAACTAAATTAACAAATAAACTAACTAAATAATAAAAGTAACTAACTAATAAATTCAATAATTAAATGAGTACAAAACATACTTATCAAATCAAACTAATAAATAAATTAAACATAACAAATAAAAATAAATTTACCTTTAGTAGGAAGAAAAAATTCTAAAGTGAAGTTGTAAAAAAATCTTGATGAATTACTCCCGTAAAAAGAATTGTTACTGACTTAGTGAAGAAGATGAAAGAAATTAAATAAATTTGGTAACGAAGTAAAAGAACTCAGTCGACAAAGGATGAGCAAACAATTGAATTGACAGTGGTTTATATAGGGGATTTGATCCCTGGGTCCAAAAATCATAAATTCCGAACGGTCAAACGAAATGATCGTTCACTATGCTGAACGGTCAGTTTGTTTGACCGTCAGTTGCTGCTGCTGCAGTGGCTATCCTCGGGAACAGGCATTTTTGCCCGTTCCCAGTTATTTTATTTTATTTTTGAATTAGGACCCAGGGATGTGATCCCCCGGTCCTTTGTATACACAGAGATCACATCCCCGGGTATAAGGTTTTAAAAAGTAATTAAAAAAATCATCGTATACCCGGTGTTCGAAACACCGGGTATACGACGGAGTTTTCTTATACCCGGGGTTCCGAACCCCAGGTTTAACTACCCGGGGATCCAATCCCCAAGTATAATTAGTTTGGTAAATAAGTTTAAATTAAATCGTTTTCAGTTTTTTTTTTTTTTTAAATATAATTAAATGGTAAACAACTCTTTCATTTTCCACTACTTGTCGATGTTGTACTTCACATTAGGCATCGGCAATGGGTAGGAACAGGGCCAGCCCGGCCCCCAAAAATGTAAAGCCTAGTCTAGCTGAGCCCTCGGCCGGGGCCGGTCATAAGGCGAAGTTGGTTTGGTCCAGTCCAATTAATATTTAGAAAAGTTATGACTTCCCATTACCCAACATCCATATCATGTTGGACAATACCGTCAAATACAGAATCCCATCTTTCGTAGACGGATGTTGTGGATATAACCAAATCCTAGTTGATGAAGAAGACGAGCATAAAACTGTCTGCACAACGCCATGGGGCCTATTCCACTATAGGGTAATGCCCTTCGGACTCAAGAATGCTGGAGCAACTTACCAAAGGGCCATGGCGACGCTCTTTCACGAAATGATCCATAAAGAAATGGAAGTATACGTAGATGACATGATCGTAAAATTTAAAGAGGGTAAAGATCACCTAGAACATTTAAAGAATGTGTTTGATCGTCTCCGAAAGATCCAACTAAAGCTAAATCCAGCTAAGTGCGTAGTCGGAGTAATATTTGGGAAACTTCTAGGCTTCATGGTAAATCACCATGGTATCAAAATTGAGCTCGCAAAGACCAAAGCCATAATCGAGAAGCCAACCCTAAAAACCAAAAAGGAGATCTAAGGTTTTATTGGGAGGGTAAACTTCATAGCTCGATTCATTTCCCAACTGACAGCAATGTGAGAACCAATATGCAAGCTGTTAAGAAAAGAGTCCAGTGGAAAATGGAACGAGCAATGCCAGACAACCTTAGACAAAATCAAAACCTACCTGATGAATCCTCCAATTCTAGTGCCACCTCAACAAAGATGTCCCCTGCTGCTATACCTCACCGTCCTCGAAACTTCTATAGGGGCAATGTCGGGCAAGAATGATAACTCAAGACAAAAAGAGCAGGCAATCTATTATGTCGGCAAGAGGTTCACCCATTATAAAGAAAAGTACTCAGTACTAGAAAAGACCTGTTATGTGTTGGCTCGGACTACTCAAAGGCTGCATCACTACCTATTGTGCTTCACTACTCACCTGATTACCCGAATGGATCCATTGAAGTACATATTCGAGAAGCCCGTACTCGCTGGAAGAAATTCCAAATGGAAAATGTTGCTCATCGAATTTGACATTGTGTACTTAACCCAAAAGGCAATTAAAAGGCAGGTAATCGTTGATCAACTTGCTGACAATCCGACAATCGATAATGAATCGTTAGAGACAGAATTCCCTGACACGTCTGTAGTACTCCTAATGTCTAATGAAAATTAAAGGACATGAGAGATGTACTTTGATGGAGCCAGCAACACGAAAGAAGATAGAATTGGAAATTTCTCCAATGGGGCAACACTTCCCAGTCGCTGCCAACTTGAAGTTCGCAAATACAAACAACACCGCCGAATACGAAGCATGCATCTTGAGACTTGAAATGGCAAACAATATGAAGATAAAAGAACTAATGGTATACGAAGATCTAGTTCGAACATGTACTAAGGATGTAAAACGACTTCACTAATGTTCTTGCAACTTTATCATTCATGATTTTAGTAATTAAGGAAAGAAACAAAGAAATCCTTATAACCATCCAAATACGTCATCAACTAGCCTATTATAATTTGATTGAAACAAAGCTAGAAATGAAACCCTGGTACACGGATATCCAGAGGTTTCTAAAAAATCAAGAGTACCCCCAAAATAGCTGATAACCTAAGTCGAAGAACTTTGCGAAGACTGGCTTGTTAGTTTTTCCTCAATGGGGAAACATTGTATAAAATATCACCAGGCATAGGCCTGTTGCGATGTGTGGGCTCTAGAAAGGTAATACATTTAATGAAAGCAGTATACAATGGACTTTGTGGGTTTTACATGAGTGGGTTCATGCTGGCCAAGAAAATCCTTCGAACTGGTCACTTCTGGCTAACAATAGAAAGTGATTGCATAGATTTCATACGAAAATGTCATAAATACCAAGTACATGGACATTAAACCCACTAATCACCATCAGGGCTATATTGTTTGGCAGCTCCATAACCTTTTTTGATGTGGGAAATGGATGCTATTAGTCCAATTAAACAAACAACGCCAAGTAGACGTCGTTTCATCTCGGTAGCTATTGACTAATTCACCAAATGGGTGGAAGCAATCTCGCTCACCCATGTCACCCAAAAAAACTGTGACTCGATTTGTTAAAGAAAACATCTTGTCGCGTTATGGAGTAGCGCAAGTCCTGATAACAGACAATGCTTAGAAACTCAAAGAAGGAATGATGAAAACCCTTTTGTGCCCAATTTAAAATCAAGCACAAGAACTCTGCGCCCTGTCAGTCCAAGATGAATAGAGCAGTAGAAGGTGCAAATAAAAACATCAAGAAAATTATGAGAAAAATGATCGATAATCCCAAGGAATGGGATAAAATTCTCTCATTTGCTTTGATGGCATACTGAACATCAATCTAGACAACAACAAGAACCACTTCTTACTCCCTAGTATATGGGACAGAAGCTGTGATCCCGGCAGAAATAGAGATCCCATCTGTAAGAATCCTGATGGAGGCCAAAATGGATGAAATGGAATGGGTGCAACAAAGGCTCACCAATTGTGCTTAATAGATGAAAAGAGGCTTACTGACATTTGTCACGAGAAGTGTTATCGTCAAAGAATAGCTAGGGCCTACAACAAGAAGGTTCGCCCACGAGTTTACAGACCAGGTAAAATAGTACTAAATAAAATTTTCCCATTCTAAGATGTTGCCAAAAGGAAGTTTGCACCAAACTAGAAGGTTCATTTGTCATCAAGAAAATCTTGGATCATGGAACCCTAATACTACAAGAGATGGATGGAGAATAGTTCTCATAACCTATCAATTCTGATACGATTAAGAAATACTACCCGTGAAAAATATAATATAAACCCAGACTCATCACCGAAAGGTAGTGAGGGTAAAAAAAATGTGCGACCCGAGGTCATGGAAAAAATCCGAAACGGCACTGCGGGCAAGAACGTAAGGATCGTAGCAAGATACAAACCCACTAATCTAGTGATAACTTGAAAGGGTGTTGAGGTTCAAACAATGTGGAAGTTGGCCTTAGTGAAAACCCGAAAGTGCGCTGAGGCAAAAATGGCATACATAAATAAAATAAAATAAAAAAATGATCAATTTCGTATTGCCTAAAGAGTTTTAGTTCTGGGGAAAGTTGAGTAACCAAGGAGTTCAACTAGTGATTCGAAATACTTCGATCGTTAAAGGAAGAAAGATCAAAATCTGTTAGAAATCTGTAAGTTTTCGATAAATGACCAAATTAAAGTTTGTATTTCCCAAGGGAAGTGACTTAAAAAATTGAAATATCCATTTCAAACTTAAAGCATCAGTTTAAATAATTATAATTTCTGATTTTTCATATAATGTTTTTCCCATATAACTCACACTTAAATACACATAAGGCAAAGAACAGGCGACAAGAGCCAAGGAAAAAAACAGTATAAACCCCAGACAAAACGTCTTGTCATCCCAAAGGACCCTATCACCAAAATGAAATAAAGAAATTCCTAGACAATACTGGTAACCATTCATTCAACCGATTCTCGGAAAAAAATCCACAATGTTTTTGTAAAGATTGTTTCTCCGCAACAAGTTTTGATGGGAAGCGGGGAACAAAGGAATCCTCGTTTTCACCCAGTAAATTTAGCCATTAAACTTTGGAAGAATTCTATATGTCGTGATAGATTATACATAAAAAAGGAAAGGTACAAGAGTGCATAAGTTTCTAAGGACAACAAAATGACAACAAAATCATTTCCAAGTTGTCAGCAAATAATCGAATCAAGTGCCAAATAAAGGAAGATGAGAATGATGGAAATTTCTTTCTATCTAACTTTTTTTCTGTTTTGAATACAGGAGAGAAAATATGACTCCTACAACAAAATAGAATCCACGCATTAATCGAAAGAAGAGGAAGGGGTAACCGACCCTAGTACACCCATTAATATGGATTGATATCCTGCATTCATAAGCTATTCACCCCTGGTAGAGAAATCAGGGGCAATCCCATCAAAAGTCAACTTCACAACTTCGTTCCCCATTCTCCAGCATACGTTGGGGCATGTTTTATCCTAATAAAGTTTCATGACTTTCACTAAGAAACACATGGCACATCCTTGCTACAAATCTTAGAAAGACTGGTCCGAACTACGTTTCGACCTGGTTCTTGGTGAAAATCAAGATACATAGGCAACCCATACGAGTTTGGTCGTCCAGTTAAAAGAAAATTATTGTTGCACGAACTACGTTTCAAACTGATCCCTAACCTAAGAATCAAGACACATAGGCAACCCATGTGGGTTCAGTCGTCCAAATACAACAAAATCATTGTTTTGGAGACGAACTATGTCTCGACCCAATTCCTGACCAAAAATCAGGATGTGCAGGCAACCCATGCTGGTTGGGCCATCAAATGAAACAAATCGTCAATGCACAAAAAAACTGCATGAACAGCCCATGCAGGTTTGGTCACGTCACAATCGAAATGACGCAACAATGACAAACCGAAGCCCACTTCACGAAAAGTCAACATCCTCAAAAGAAATATCATTTCATTTTTCATCACCCCCGATCACAAGTCGGGGCATACTACAATAAGGTCGACTTCTCCGAGAGAAGTCTCCCTTCATTTTTAATCACCCCCGACATGAGTCGGTGCTCACTTCACCAAGTTCGACTTCCTGAAAAGTCCACCTTCATTGACTACCTATCCCTGCATGAGCCTAGGCATAAGTCACAAGATTCATCGTATATCATCATCGCCACCCCCAGCTTTGTGTTGGGGCACATTTTAGCTAATAGCCACAGTCATGGACTGGGGCACATTTCAAATGTCATCATAACTCTTTTTAATCTCCTCGTCATAAGTGATTCCGCTACATTGGTAATCCCTTTTAAATTCTCCGTTTGGTGACTTCGACAAATCAGTAATTCCGCTAGCTTTGTTTCTCAATAGCCAAATTTTCTAGCCAAATTAGTATTAAACTGGGCACACCTCAACCTCAAGCTTTCGAGTAGTCCGTCATTTGGGCCCTGGGTCTCGAGTCAGGTTATGTAGACTCTACTAGCTTGGATCAAGTCGACCCTAAATTGGGCTTCGGTCTCGAGCTGAGTCTAGAAAAAAAAAAATCCAAAGCAGAATGTACTGGCTCGAATCAAGCCAGCCCTAATTGGGCTCGGGCCTCGCTTCGTCCATTGGGCTTTGGGAGGGCATCGGTCCCAGGTTGTTTGGAGAGCCATACTTCACATCATAACAATCTTGTAATTTTGTTCTGCCAAAAAAAAATGTCATGTGAGTGTATAATTGGGAGGTCATATGTTACTATACGAAATTCCAAGTTGATTGAAAATTATTTTTTAAACTATGATTTTAATTTTTATTTTTTTTAAAGAGTTTGAACTCTAGAGGGATAAACTAGATATCTAGTTGGATTATGATTTCAGATTTCTAAACTGTTGCTGGCAAAGACATCCAACTAGGTGACAATGAGGTAATTCCAGTTCATTACATTATCACTCACATTTATAGTAAAATGACATATTTGAAAGGTTGAGTTCATGTCATGCTTTTATTCTCTGCAGCTGATGTTAACACTACCACCGCCGATTTCCGCATTGTCACTTTCAATAAAATAGCTCTTTCCACACATATTTTGGGTTTTTATAAGAATTTTTTTTGTTTAGACCTCATTAAAAAACGAACATTTTTTTTTATTTAGGCCTCCTTAAAAAAGGAACAAATTTTTTTATTTATATTGTAAGGGACATATATATATATATATATATAATAAATCAGCTCATTTACATTCACAGTCGTCCGATGTCTCTGGATATTCGTAACCGTTGGATGTCTTTTGATATATACAACATCTATATACAACATATCTATATAATATATCTATCTATAATAATATACAATATTCAACACTTACCATCAATCATACTTTTTAACACTTACCATCGTCTACAGTGTCCTGTCTTTGCCTGCCTTTGCATTTACTTCATGGACTCTTCCTCCCTGAACCACCGCTGCTAGAGAAATTAGGTTCGTCTCTCTCTCTTCCTCCCTCGAGCTCCCTCTCCACTTCCGACAATAGCCATCACCGTCCACTCCCTCTCAGCCTCCTCCGCCATCCCCTCGCCACCGCCACTGCCACCTCCGCTCCATTTCGCCGCGATGTCATCGCCTCTCCATCCACGCCGTCATCCTTCCTCGTGATTTCTTCTTTCTCCCTCGCGACGACTTCTCCCTTCCTCCAAACGACGACGGTGGCTTAACTCTCGACTCCTCCAATCGCTCACGGTCCTCGCTCCCGATGTCGCAGATTCCCTGGTAAGCCTCTTTTTCTCTCTCTCAACCACCACGATTCACAGCTCTTGATTCGATTTTGCAGTAGTTCAAACTAAAAATCTTTGTTTTGAAATTCATTGGTTTGAATTTGATTTTTTTTTAAGGGTTTCTGAAATTAGGGTCTCTTTCTCTCTTGATTTTGGGTTTCGAAACCCTTAAAATTGAAGCTTTCTCTCTATCTCGGTCGTGCTGCCTGTAAGAAATCACCACCATCGTCGCAATCAGGTCACCTTCATCAATGGCATACGCTCCTATCTTGCAGAAAATTCCAGGTTCGTCTTTCTCTCTCGCCTTCTCCGTCTCTGCTTTTCGTTTTTCAGTTTGTTCGATTTTCAAAACCCTCACTCGATTTGAATTGATCTGAGTTGGGACACCGATTGTGGCGTTGATCTGAGTAGGGACACTGATGGTGGCGTTGGTTTCAAAAACCCTCATTTGATTGGGTACCTCCGCCTCCCGCCTCGCACTCTCGACGACCGTCAATCACCGCAAATCGATTTTTTTCTCCCTCTCGCACCAACATTCCGATTTCCCTCAGCAAACGCCGCTGCTTTCAGGTACGATCTCTCTCTTCTCTCTCACTCTCCTTTCACACGTTCCAAGTACACTTATATTTGGTGTTTTTGTTCCCAGATTTCGCCTTTTGTTTAGGGAAGAATTGGGAATGGCATTATGTCTCGCATATTCACTATTATATATCTTGACTGAAATTTTCTCTTTGATTTTTTCGATTTCAGATCTGAAACGGGTTTTGATACTTGGACGGCGACCCCTGGAACTGAAGCAATGTCGTTTCCTAATTATCAGACTCCTTTTCATGGTGAAATCCATTTCTCTTTGATGGCGTTTGTTTAATGTTCATTTAGATGGCGTTTGTTTAGTGTTTCAATTCTCAGAAAACTTGGAACAGGAATTTCATCTGTTTGATAATGGGACTCTTTGGTTTGTTTAGTGTTTCTGTTTTTGCTTCTGTTCTAGAAAACATTTAGAACAACCTAAAAATATTTTTGGTTCCCAAAAATTCTGTTTCTGTTCCCAGATTTCAGGAACAAAAGCGCTAAACAAAAACGCGCCTTTTGCTTCTTTTTTGATGGCATTTGTTTAATGTTCATTTAGATGGCGTTTGTTTAGTGTTTCAGTTCTCAGAAAACTTGGAACAGGAATTTCATATGTTTGATAATGGGACTCTTTGGTTTGTTTAGGCCCCGTTTGGTAACCATTTCCATCCCATTCTATTCCCAGATTTTTGGGAATTCTGTTTGGGAATAGCGTTTGGTAATTTTTGTTTCCGTTTCCATTTCATTCCCATTTGAGAATTGTGCCCACTTTTTTCTTAAGAAATGAGAAACAAAAAAAAGTTGTTTCTCATTATTCCCATTCCATTCCCAAAACCCATGATCACTATTCACCTACCGGCCGGCCACCGTCCGCCGCCGGCCACCGTCCGCCGCCGCCGCCGCCGGTCATCTCCGGCGACCGTCGCCGGTCACCGTCCGCCGCCGGCGGCGGTCACCGTCCGGCGACCGTCGCCGGTCACCGTCCGGCCGGAATTTTTCCGGCCACTTCCGTCAGTCGCCGGCGACGGCGCCACCGCCGTCCGGTCATCGCCGGCGGGGGCACCGCCGTCTCCGACGCCGGAGAACCGTCGCCGGCCGGCCAGCGACGGCGGCCGCGGGAGCACCGCCGCCGGCCGGCCAAAACTGAAAAGAGAAAAAAAAAAAAAAAAAAAAAAAAAGATTTTAGGATAAAATCGTTACCAAACACAATTCCCTTCCCAAAACAAAAAAAAAATTATCGTTACCAAACGCAATTCTACTCCCAAAAAGAAAACAAAATTCCCATCCCATCCCATCCCATTCCCATCCCACTGCTGGAATTGAAACAGAAACGGTTACCAAACGCCACCTTAGTGTTTCTGTTTCTGCTTCTGTTCTAGAAAACATTTAGAACAACCTAAAAAAATTTTTGGTTCCCAAAAATTCTGTTTCTGTTCCCAGATTTCAAGAACAAAAGTGCTGAACAAAAACGCGCCTTTTTCTTCCTTTTTGCTTATAATATTGTGTATTTTTTACCTGCCAATTTATAGTTTCTCTAGAACAAAGTATGCTAGAATTGAAACTAATATTATCACCCCTGAGACCACCAATCCCTGCAAATAGGATGCATTGTTATTGACTGGTCATGGTACTGAATGTGGCATTTGTTTAGTGTTTCTGTTCCCAGATTACTGTTTATGTTCCCAAAACACTTGGAACTGAAACAGAAATCTGGGAAGAATTCGCATATGTTCCCAGTTTCTGAAAATCTAGGAGTCGAACATGAAGATATTTTTTTTGTTCCCATATCTCTGTTTCTATTCCCATATCTAGACACTGTAATTTCTCCCTCTCTCTTTGGATTTTGGGTTTGATTGTCTCTGTTTTTCTATTTCGAAACCCTTAATGATGACGGTGCACAGGTGGTCGTCGGTGTTCGGCGAGGACGGTGAAGTTCGCCGATGGTCGTATTTGGATGGTCGTCAGCCGCCCAAAGCTTCATAGGTACTCTCCTCTCTGTATATATGTATCTGAAAATTAGATAACCAATGACACGTCTTGCTCATTAGAACTAATAGGGAGTATTGACTTCTTTCCAAGTAATTCCACTGCAGGGTGGTATTAAATGCAGGAGATAACAAGTGTTTGTTGAATATTAATGGTTATCCTTTGGTAGAAGGTCAGTGATGCTTAATTAACACTAATTTTGCCCAATCTAAGAATATTAATGGTTATCCTTATTTCCAAAGATATTTATTCTCACCAAATCTCACTTTCATGTCTCTCATTTTTTACAGATTAGACTTAATGGAAAAATTGCTTCTCTTTTGGATTTGTCAGGTTAGTGTACAATACATAGCTGTAACTTGCGAGATTTTTATATATAATTAATATATCTTCTTTTCGGTGTAGTTTGTCCATTTTCGTTCAAGTTTTTGAGCTTTATTGAAATCAAACTTTACTTTATAGTTAGACTGTGGAATTATCAAGGCCAAATTTCACTAATTGCTTTATATAAAACCTTTAATTAAAGATTAATATAGGTGGAAAAAATTGTGTTTGTTCTTCTGGATAAAAACAGTTTTAATACTTTCATTGGTTTGCTACCTTTTAGGTGTCCATTGTTATTTCAATGTTAAACCAAGGTGAGGTTTGTTTTAGATCCACAGATTACTTTTGCGTTTTTATTCCCATGTCCTCATTTTCCAATTGGAAACCATTCAATTTGCATTTCCCTTGCCTATTTCCTGTACAATGAACATTGAACAAACTATTCTCACAGTTTGCTTTACTGATTGATTTAGGTCAAGAACTAAAAAAAAAAATGTTGTTCTTCTCTTTATAATTAGAAATTAAAAATGATTTTATCACATATTTAACTTGAATATGAAAGGGAGACACCACCACCGCTAATACATTTTTTTTTGGGAAAATATGCGTTAGTAAGTTTTCAGCATTCACAAATCAAATCCCTAAGTTTTCCAGTTAGGGATTTGATTCCGGTTCTGTTTGCGTTCTTGTTTCTGTTTTGTTCATGTTCCTGTTTCTGTTATGTTCCTGTTCTGTTCCTGTTTCTGTTTCTGTTTCTGCTCCTGTTCTGTTCATTTTTAAATTATGTTTGCGTCTGATAATCAATTTGATGATTAGTAGTGTACTTTGTCATATGTGTGTTGATCTCAACCACAATCTTTGCAATTTATAGTTGGATTGATATGATATGAGTTTGAATTGTGTTGTTCTGTTGGAATTGTGGCGTCATGCCCGTGTTCAATTCCTGCGGCATCTTTTGGGAGAAATTTTCAGATTTGATCTGAAAATTCTAATTCCCAAATTTTCAGATTTGCGTGAGGAATAATGTTATAATTTTGATTCGGTGAGCAATATTGTCGGTGGGAACATAAATTATGGTTGGTCTCTCTCTTGGTCAGCAGTCGTCGAAGGTAATTAAGGTTGGTCTCTCTCTCTTGGTCTTGCCCTCTTCATCCATTAATTGTAGCTTACAGGTACACTTTTCTTTCAGTTCTCAAATTCACATCTCTCTCGCTCTTACTCATCAGAATCGCATGTCTCACCACCACCCATATTTCGAAACACTCTCAGATTTAATTTTTAACCCTCAAATCCATATTTTGTAACCTGACTCACTCTACTGTATGTATATCATCATGCGAATGGGTATGAAATGATAAGTGTGTATGTTTCTGTTTCTATTTGGTTTTTAGTTAGGTTATTGGTATATTGAAGGATTGTTTGGTATTATTTTTCATCAAATGGTTGTGTAATTAGATCGGTTGATTTGAACGCAGGGGAGTTTGATCGGAGTGGGATCATCACCAGAAAATGCAAAAAGGTAAATCCTCTCATTCTTTTTTCGCAAACGTCTTTATCTTCCAATTCATTGTATCTTTTACTCCCTCTTTATCTCCCTACGCAAACCACAGTGTGTATATCATCATGCGAATGGGTATGAAATGATTAGTGTGTATGTTTTTGTTTCTATTTGGTTTTTAATTAGGTTATTGGTATATTGAAGGATTGTTTGATATTATTTTTCATCAAATGGTTGTGTAATTAGATCGGTTGATTTGAACGCAGGGGAGTTTGATCGGAGTGGGATCATCACTAGAAAATGCAAGAAGGTAAATCTTCTCATTCTTTTTTCACAAACGTCTTTATCTTCCAATTCATTGTATCTTTTACTCCCTCTTTATCTCCCTTCGCAAACCACATCCGAATCACACCAGCCATCACGCGATGCCAGCCCACCAGCACCATGACATTAGTAGTGAAACCACCACCATTGATGCAATCATGGACAGTCGTACCCTAATGAAGCCGCGCTTCCCTTATCCGTGTATGAATTCTATTTTTAAATTTAATTTGTTTTAAGTTTTAGATTTAAGATTTCAATTTTGTTTAAGTTATGGATTAAAATTTGGATTTCAATTATGTCCATAAAAATTTAGATTTTGATAATGTAGGATGTTGGATTTCTCGAAATATCTATCTATTCTCAAAATATCTATTTTTGTTCTCAAGAAACTTCAAGAACCCATGATTGTTCCTAGGTTTTTGGAATGAAAACAGGAATATGAGAACAGTGTTTTTGTCCCAAAAAAAGAGGAGATATCGATATAGAGATGACGATTGTTTAGTGTTTCTTTACCAAAGAAATTAAGACTAGAAATTGAAAAGTATTATGATTTCTACTGATTTCATATTCAGTCTGTGAACTGTTTGAATTAATGTTAAATATTTTATTTACATCATGCGAATGGGTATGAAATGATTAGTGTGTATGTTTTTGTTTCTATTTGGTTTTTAGTTAGGTTATTGGTATATTGAATGATTGTTTGGTATTATTTTTCATCAAATGGTTGTGTAATTAGATCGGTTGACTTGAACGCAGGGTGTTTGATCGGAGTGGGATCATCATCAGAAAATGCAAGAAGGTATATCGGGAGCAATAAGTATTTCTATATTTTGTTCCCAATTTTTTGATGAGTCACGGATTAAGTATTTAGAAATTTTTGTTGCATTTGTAATACGCATTATTAAATATTTTTTACACCCGTGCCTTTAGGCACGGGTTATACGCTAGTATATATATATATATATATTGCAAATGACATAGAAGAGATATATTCAAAATAATAGATAAGAACAAGGCCCGCGCCATCATGGAGGTGCAAGCGTCACACACCAAAAAGGAGCTTCAGAGGTTTTTGAAGCTAGAAGAAATGTTGGATTCTGACCTACAACAAGCCCATGTATATATACATTGTAAGTGACTTAGAAGAGATACAACAACAACAACAACTAAGCCTTTATCCTACTTACGTAGGATCGGCTATATGAATCCATTTACGTTATAGTGATCAATCAAGGGTCACCCCCTCCGTCAAGTTTAATGGCATCGAATCATTTATAATAGTCTCGTCCAACGTCTTCTTAAGTCTACCTCTCTCTCTAGTAGCCCCCTGCACTTGAACTAAATTACATTTCTCATTAGTGTTTCTATAGATCTTCTGAACAACTTTTTCTAATTTTATCTTCGATGGGTGTTATTCCTAAATTCTCTCTAATAGTTTCATTCTTAATTTTATCCATTCTCGTCTTCTCACTCATCCATCGCAATATCCTCATTTTGTCACCCTAATTTTCTAAACATGATTCATTTTTACCACCTAACATTTTGAACCATATAGAAGCGCTAGTCTTATAGCAATTTTATAGAATTTTTCCTTTATGTTTCAACGGAATCCTACGATCACAATTCGCCCCAACTGCACTTCTCCATTTTAACCAACCTGCCTTAACTCTATGCATAATATCTTCCTTGATTTCACAATTACTCTGAATTATTGAATCTAAATATCTAAAATTATCAACATTTGGCACTTCCTCATCTCCAATTTTGACCGCACCACCGTCTCTTCGTGTATTACTAAAATTGCAATGCATGTATTCCGTCTTACTTCTGTTAACCTTCAAACCTTTAAACTCTAAAGTTTCGCTTCATCTTTCTAATTTAGTATTAAGACTTATTCTACTTTCGTCAACTAATACTATGTCATCCGCAAATAACATACTCCAAGGTACTCCATCTTAAACATGTTTTGTGAGCTCATCCATCACTAAAACGAAGAGATAAGAACTTAAAAATAATATTTGATGTAAGTCTATATTAATAGAAAATGCACAAATATCTGTTGAGTTCAGAGACGACAAAAATATGAAAATAGAGAATATGCGAAAGCGAAGAAAATGGCAAATACAAAAGTGACACAAGATATAACGTGGTTCGACACAACTTGTCTATTCCACGGGCGAAGAATAACAAATGGTTTCACTAATATGAAAAAAAATTACACAAAATGAGACAAGTTCTTGAACTTAAAAACTAACAATAAAATCTCTCCAAAAATCTCTCTCAACAAATATATTTTCTTTGAGTATGGACACACAAAATTCCAATTTGGAATTTCCAATACACCTCCACTGAGATGCTCTTTACATCTTGAGAGATCTACTTTACTCCCCTGCTCATGGCCTCTATTTATAAAGGAGACCTAAGGCACAAATTTAGTCTGAACAAAATTCTCAGAACCTTCAAGAGTTCGATCGCGACCTTCTATTGCCTTCTCCATTCTTCAAAAGTTGTTGTCTTCTTCTTCCTTCCTTCAACAAAAATGGTCTCCGGTTGAAACTCTTCATATTATCAAAAGAAACAACAATTCTTTTATAAAAGAAAAATGGCCCCCACAGGTTTGAGAAGAAATCCAAAATCCTGCACATGTGGTAGATGGTGGATCGTGACAAACGTTTTTTCCTTTTGTCAAAACAACATAGCCCACCTATTGAAATTTGAGCCAAAAAACCAATAGTATCATCTCCTTCTGTTCGAACATTAGTAACTATACTTTCATATCTATCCTTAATTATCTCGATGTACATATTGGATACATGTTTCTTTTCTAGCACTCACTACAAAACTTCTCTGAGTACCCGATTATAAGCCTTTTTCAGGGAAAAAAAAAACATGTGGTTCCAAAAACTGATCAAGTTTCAGCAGTTCATATCAACCCTAATTTCTCTTTAAAAAAACATATTTAGAGATAGAAAAATGAATTGCAGAAGCACTGCACTACATCAGAATTAGTTTTGATTTTCATGCGGCGAGCCTACTAATTAAATAAATTTTTAAAATTCTCAGCCCCAACAATTTTAACTTTCATAAAATATTTGATATTAAGAAGTAACATTACATTTGAATTAATACACGCTACTTTTGGATTTGGCTTGGTGGAGCAGTCAAAGCTCCCAAAGACCAGGTTAGGTATGTTGCCAATGGGAATGGATTTGGGTTAATACATAATAATGATATAAATCCATGCATAAGTATCCAAAATGGCTTTCACGATGCATGACATTTTAGATCATAATTCATGTGGGCAGCCTCTTGTCCTGCCCCACTCCCCTCTCTTTTCATGATAAAACTTTGAATACTAATTTATATGTATCTCTCTATCAATCTCTCTCTATATATGTCTATATTATGGGAGGGTAGATTATACGAATATTGATTTAGTTTTATTTTTTTTTATAAGACGTGTATTGGTTAACTTATGCGTCCCTCAATTAATCACCATACCAAACAATCTTAAAGGTACACTCTCTCACATCTCTAATGCATTTATGATTAAATTCAATATATAATTCATGGAGTGTTCTCCATGAAAATCGAAACCGTTAATAAAGAAATATGACATTTTTAATACTCACATCTCTGGGGTGATTTAGTTTCTAATATCGATGAAGAATTTTAATAATTGAATGTATTCATTGAGCTAACTAGATATGTGTCTCTTGGGTGATTTAGTTTCTAATATCAATGAAGAATTTTAATAATTGAATGTATTCGATGAGCTAACTAGATATGTATTATATGCACCTGACGTGTATGTCTACTAAAATGTTGTAATATTTAAGCGGACTTACGATGTTAAGGAAATAGTTGATTAAAATTTGATAATATTTAATAGAGAATGTTTAGAAAAAGCTATTGATTTGACAGGAAATTAAAATGTCACCAAAAAAATATATATATATATATATATATATGAAGAAAACTGGAGATACTACAACAACAACAAAGCCTTTATCCCACTAATGTAGGGTCGACTACATAAATTCATTTACGCCATAGAGATCGATCAAGGGTCATTCCCTCTGTCAGATTTAATGTCACACCCCACCTCGGGGCCCCGACGCCCAAGGCCAAGCGTGACGTCGACTTGATATTACCCGATCATCCAATAAAAATATATTTTTATAAACCTGTACCACTGTAGATTTTTTTTCTTTTCCAAAAATATACTTACAATCTCAAAACCTTAAAATACATGTCCCAAAATATCCATAACAAAAAAAAAAAAATGGAACATTTCATGGTTCACACCAGTCTCGACAAACTTCCAAAAATGACACCACCTTCTGACTCTACCTAGTGTCAGTAGTGTACCCGTCCCTAGTTGCGGCACCTGAGACCAAATATTTTATCGGTGTACTGTCTTCATAATATAAAAATAATTTATGGATCAAGCATAATTATCAAATACCACTTTTCGAGCATAATATAAATATAACCACACCAGAGTTGAAATAACATTCCACAACTATTATTGCAATAAGATAATGTATTTAAATCAAACAATCAAATTATTCTAATATATAATAAAATACTGCACACATATTTTCCTACTAGCCATAGGATCATTTCACCTCATGATCGGGAGTTACGATAGTACCGTAACCTGTACAACTGTGCCATTTAAGATGGTCATCAGCATTAGGGTCATTTCATATCTCCAATGGTAGAAGCAACCTTCATGCAGGACTTGCCTAACAGGTAACAACATATATCCACATCTCGTAGGACATATCCTCCTGACGAAAAGACAACTATGGCATAATTGGATAATAAAAATCACTTTTCACCTTTAAAAACTTACTCGATCTACATAAGTTATAAAATTATCCGTTTTAATAATTTTTTATTTTTATTTTTTTATAATTTATACCCAAAAATATAATTTGTTAATTTACATAGAAAACAGTATACTCACCTCGATTTTTGGCTACTAAAAATACTATCGTTCGAATGCTACGCGGTCAACTTCGCTTGTGAACCTAACAACCAAAGGGTCTAAACTAAAAATTTATTGAAAATAAATCTAATGTGCAATGCGTGACCCTAAAATGCATCATTTCCTATTCCCAAATTTTCTAATTATGTGAAATTATTTAATGCCTAATTTCTTAAGTTAATATTAACTATACGAAAATTATTATAGCAACGATTACGAAAATTTTCTTGTTAATAATTTAATCTGCAAAAAAATATTAATCAACTGTTAAAAATTTTATAAGTTAAAGAAATACTAAAAATTGTCATTTTGATAAAATTTATAATTTTTATTTTAAATTGTACTCTTCGCAAATTTGATATATCTATATCTACTATATTTCTCGAACCTACATATATATACTCCCATAATTCAAACGTGAGATGTATTTTATTTTAACAATATATATAATGAAGGAAAAATACATGAGGAAGTCGGAAGTTCTCTATTCGTCCTTTTTTTTCTGTTTTTTTTTTTTTTTTTTTGTTGTTGTTGAAATCCATGGAGCGTGTATATGTTTATATGCAAACATATATAATATATATCTATACATATGAAGACTATCTTGATCGTCATCTATTTTTTTTTCTTCTTTTTTTGGTGTTTGATCATGACACGTGTAGTGTCTTTTACCCACATTTTTTTTTTTATTTTATCCCTTTTTTTTTTAACTTATATATATATATATATATATATAGTCAAAGGATTTTCCACCGCCATTTTTTGTAAAAAAAAAAAAAAAATTATTTACGCTAATCACCCTCTTGCAATAAAGAAAATATTTATTATATCCCAAAATTTCTTAACGTCATATTTTAAATGACTTAATAGTCCCCTAAATTAACATATAAATCCCTAGAATTTTTAAATTCAACCTTTTAAATATCCAAGTAACCCCTAAAATTTTTAAACTAAATATTAAATAGCACAATGCACCTCATTATTTTTTCTAAATGTTCTAAAATGCAACTAGAATATGCGTGCACAAGAACTAGGCTTTACATTTAATGTCGCCAGATCATTTCTAATAGTCTCGTCCAACGTCTTCTTAGATTTATCTCTCCCTCTAGTAGTCCCCTAAATTTGAACTAAATCACATTTTCTCATTGGTACTTTTATGGGTCTTCTATGCACATGGCCAAACCATCATAAATGATTTTTTTTTAATTTTCTCTTCGATGAGTGTTATTCATATTCTCTCTAATAGTTTTATTCTTAAATTTATCCATTCTCGTCTTCCCACTCATCCACAGTAGCATCCCCGTTTCTGTTACCCCAATTTTCTAGATATGATTCATTTTTACCGCCCAACATTCTGAACTATAAAGAAACACTGGTCTTAGAGCAATTTTGTAGAATTTTCCTTTAAATTTCAACGGAATCCTACAATCACAAATTACCCCTAATTGCACTTCTCCACTTTAACCAACGTGCCTTGATTTTATGCGAAATATCCTCCTTGATTTCGTCATTGCTCTGAATTATTGAACCTAAATATCTAAAATGATCAACCTTCCGTACCTTCTCGTCTCTAATTTTTGTCGCATCACCATCTCTTCGAATATTACTAAAATTGCAATGCATGTATTCCGTCTTACTTCTGTTAACCTTCAAACCTTTAGATTCTAATGCTTCTCTCCATCTTTCTAACTTATATTAAGATCTGTTTTACTTTCGTCCATTAATACAATGTCATCCGCAAACAACATACTCCAAGATACTCCATCTTGAATATGTTTTGTGAGCTCATCCATCACTAGAACAAAAAGGTAAGGACTTAAATATGATCTTTAATGTAAGCCTATATTAATAGAAAATGCACAAGTATCGTCTCCTCTTGTCCAAACACTAGTAACTATACCTTGATACATATCTTTAATTACTTCAATGTACGCATTGGATATATGTTTCTTTTCTAACACCACAAAACTTCTTTGGGTACCCTATCTTAAGCCTTTTCCAAATCCACAAATACCATATATAAATCTTTCTTCTTTTCTCTATATTTTTTCATTAATCTCCTAAGTAAATAGATAGTTTTAGTGGTTGATCGGCTGGGCATAAATCCAAATTAGTTCTCTTCTATCCTTATTTCATGTCTTATTCTATATTCTATCACTCTCTCCTAAAGTTTCATAGTATGACTCATAAATTGTATGTCCCGATAGTTCATGCAACTTTGAACATCCCATTTATTTTTATAGATGGGCACTAAGATACTCATCCTCTAGTCGTCAAGCTTTCTCTTAGTCTTCAAAATGTCATTGAAAAGTCTGGTCAACCACTCTATCCCAATATCTCTTAAACTTTTTCACACCTCTATGGGGATTTCGTCTGACCCTACTGCTTTTTCAATTCGCATCTTCCTTAGTGTTATTCTAATTTTTGAAACCCTAATTCTTCTATGAAACCTATAAATCTTATATGAAGATAAACTAGGCAATTCTAGACTAGATTCTCCGACGTCATTCTCATTAAATAAATTATAAAAATAATTTCTTTATCGTTCCATAATCTCCTCATCTTTCACCAGTATCTTTTCATCAGTGTCTTTGATGCATCTGACATTTCCAATATCTCTAGTCTTTCGTTCATGTCGCCTAACAAGTTTAAATATATCTCTATCTCCCTCTTTTATATCTAACTTTTGATAAAAATTATCATACGTCCTAAATTTTAATTCCTTAATTACTTTTCTCGCCTCTATTTTTGCGTATTTATACTTCTCCAAACTCTGTTGACTTCAATATTTTTGTCATTCTTTATAAGTTATTTTTTTGTCCCGAACGGCTTTTTAGACCTCCTCATTCCACCACCAACTTTCTTTATATCGTAGTCCTCCTCTACAAACTCTTAAAATTTCTCTTCCTATCTCTCTAATACGACTCGCCATATCAATCCACATTTTGTTCACATTTTCATGTCTCTTCCATAACTCATCATTGCTAATTTTATTCTTAAACAACTCCATCTTTTCACATCTTAGATCTCTCCAACGTATTCTTGCATGCTCACTTATCTTAGACTTCCGTTTTCACCCGTGAAACTTGAGATTAGTTACCATTAGTCTATATTTGGTAGCAATACTGTCTCCGAGTATGACTTTACAGTCCTTACATATTAAACAATCATTCACCCTAATAAGGACAAAATCTATTTGGCTATTTCTCTGATCACTCTTAAATGTGATATGAAGAAAAAGTGGAGATATTTTACTAAATATGAGTCAACTTCACACCCAACTAAAACAAAGGGAGTTACACGTCTTTAAAAAAACATGATCACCACACAAGTTACAAAAACCCTTGCAAGAAAAAATGTAAAGATAGAAAAGTAAATAAATAAAAAGAAAAAAAATCCACTCTCTTTACACACTTCCATATGTATCTTAGTTATTGTTGATTTTCTTCACTAGAAAAGTAGTGGAATTCCACTAAGCCTTGTGAGGAGGGCATTGATAGCACTTAGCGAAGAGACCAAAAGTATCAATTTGATGGATGAAGTTAAGCATGCTTGCCCATCCTCCAAATCCAAAACCAACAACAAATACCCATCCCACCACAAATATATTCATGGAGTATAAGCCTGCCCACCCTCCTAGGAATGATGGAGGTCTCTCTACTGCATTCTGTAAAATTTAGAAATAAAAAAAAAAAAAATATTATAACGGTAATAATACTACATATACTCACAAAAGGCACATAAAAGATTGTGCACATTCAGATTGTGGTTAAAGGAAAATCTAAGGATTAACATTTGGATCATAATGTTTGGAGTGTAGTGTTTTGATACTGGGCGAGTTTTTGGCCTTGTGTATTTGGAGTTTTTCAGTGTTTTGGTTTTTGGAGTCGAGCGGAGGTGTGCTTATACTTGGCAAGACCCCCTTTTGTGTTGTTTTAGCTTGGCTCCATCTGTGTATGTAATAGGCTTAACGTGTTTTGTAATATATGTATGTGGGGTCTTGCATGCTACATATCAAGTCTTGGCGTGTAATAAAGGAGATTCTTCCCCTTTTTTTTTAATATGCAAAAGTTTGCTCACCCAAAAAAAAAAAAAATTGGATCGTAACGTTCAAAAATTTTAAGGACTTAATTGAGAAAATTAAAAGATAAAGAACCAATTTGAACCTATCCTTAAACCTTAGGGGTGACATGTGGAAGGAGATTATCAGAAAGATGATGTTCTAACTTCTAACCTCTCTAGCGGAAGCAGAAGCAAAAGTGATCATGTGTGCCATCGCCGGAATTATGTAGACCGTGAAGCTGACCAGGAGAGATCCAACGGTGGAGTTGATGGGTCCGAAGAAGGGAAAAATAATCGCGAGAAACCATATGGGAATGATCACCGGTAGCCTCACCAGAGCCCGCTTGAACAAACTCTTTGTTTCATGAACTCCGACGAACTTCTCCCACACGAAGTACAACGGCGTGCATGCAAATCCAAAAGTAATAAACTGCGCAAAAAATATATAAATAAAAAACTAGAATTCATATCTGACTAATTTCATTAAATTGTATAGAAGTATTATTTTGATTAGTCCAATATAAAAAATATATATATTTGTCTCTGATACTATTGACAAACTTTTATTATTTATTAGAGATTTAGGAGGCATTTAGTTAGTATTTCTGCTATTTTTTCGCAAAAACTTAGAACATTAACAAAAAAAAAACACTATAAAATTATGTTTCTATTTTGTTACTAGATTTTTAAGGGAAAAAATCATGGGATCAAAACAGGAACATATTTTCCCGTTTTTTAATTTGTCATTTATTTTCCAAAAAAAAAAGAGGAATGAAAACAAAAATACTAAGATGACGTTTATTTATGTTTTTTCCTTTAAAATTTTGAAAATCCAAAATCTGAAAAATAAAAGAAATATCTATGTTTTGTTCCCAAATTTTTAGAAAATATTTCTGTGAACCAGAAATAATTATTCTGTGTTTTCTATTTCCGTCCAACACGTCGCTTCTTTAGACATAATGTGATTTCTTTTTTTTATGTTGTACGTTAAATATTTATAGTAGAATTCCACTATTGCTTGCATATTGATTAGTTGCTAGGTTTCTATTATAAATATTCTATTGGTTACCAAAAAAGAGGAGATATATTATATTTGACATGATATATATACTGATGATGAGTGGTGTGGTGGATAAACCTGATGGATGAGCATGAGTATGACGGCAGTGTCTCTATAACCAGTTCTTGGAAGCAATGCAAAGGCATTGGCATGGTTGAGAAGCAAGTCTCCAAATGCCCAATACACAGCACTTGCTGATGGTAGGGTTAGGGTTAAAACATAGAGTGTTGCCACCAAGTATATTAGCTTGAATTTCTGTGGCTTCCACATTGCATGCATTATTTCCCTGTTCAAAAATAGAAAAGACATATAAAGAAATTTAATCAAATGGGAAAAATCATATGTATTATTGTAATCAATTAACATTCAGAAAGGGTATAATTGTAATTTCAAAAATCTCATAAAAATAATGTAATATTTAACATGTGGAGCAATGGAGATTGAGACGGTCCGAATTATGGTTCAAGGATAAAAGTGTGACGTATACTTAAACTCCAAATCTAATTTTAACCTAAAAAGTTCTAACCAAAGCATTATAATAATAAGTTAAAAAATAGATATTGAGTAAATAAATATTGTACAGTATTATCCATTTTTATATCTATATCTATAAAATTGTGAATAAAATATGAATATTACTTAGAGTATGTATTTGAGCTAAAGATTAATTATTTAGGTTTTTTTTCATTTTTATCTATTTTTTGAAGTAATTAATAATTTCTTAATAATTTATTCCCCAAAGATCGGTAGGCCGCTTGAAATTGCCTTTTTCTCTTTTCCTCTTTTTCCCTTTTTCTTAAAGAGTGCAATATCGTGATAAAAACTTAACACCAATAAAGTTCTCTTTTGACATAAAGAAATAGGAAAAAATGAAAAAGCAGGTACCAATTTTTCCAGGAAACATGTTCCCATTCCTCATAAAGGAGTTTCCACCAATAATACATCCACTTTGTTATGTATGCATTCAGGTATGCAAAAACTGCATGTGCATATATATATATATATATATAATCTTAATTTAATCATTAATTTTGAATATGCTATAATTAATTTAATTATGAAAAAATATTTTATTAAAAGTTTATTATTCACTTATTAAACATCTCAGGAAAATATAAATCATAGATAGTAAAAAATATATATGTTGATTTACATATCTATAAATATTCTTGAAAAATCATTTTTTAATTTAGTTGAGAATTGATTTCCGCGCATTAATTGGCCAGTCTCTTTTGATAATTTTATTGATTGTTAAGTCTACATCCCTCACTGTATAAAAAAAATTTCAATGACATCCACAAATAAATATTCCTATCTTCTAAAGCACAAAATTAATTATTTTTCAAAGAAATAAATCTAAAATTATTTAATTAAATCATATTCCTTTTTTCTCTCTCCACACCTAGGTTTTGTTTTCCCAACCCTACAATATTTTATTTTATTTTTTGCATTCATTTATTAATTTTATAGTTTATTGATTGGTTCAATAAAATTGAGTATCATAAAGTTTTTGCTAGTATCCATGTAACTGTCTTCTTGAATTAGAGCAACTAGTGTATATATATAATAATACTAAATAAAAACTACGCAAAAGATTTTTTTTTTCGTTTTTAATTATGGTTCGAGTCTCTTGAAGAGCATTTTAGAAATTAAATCTTAAATGTACTAAGCCAGTGTGGAGGACTACATCCCTAAGTTTATTTAAAGAAATGATTAGTTAAGGTGCGCGTAAAATGACCCAAACAAACAGATTGTAAAATCCAGAAAAAAAAAATAGTAAATAAAAACTCACACTGTCACAGCATGGCCACCGAAGGTGTAAAGAATGTTTGTAGCTCCAGTAAAGTAGAGAACCAACGTGGTGGGTCCCGAGTGCTTCACTCCCTCAATCTAATTAACCAAAATAAAATAGCAGTATTATTATTTTGTGGAAACAATACAAAATATAACTTTATATATTCACATATAAAAATAAAAAAGATAAAAATAAATGTTACCTGTCCATGGGTGAGGGAAGCGATGGTGAGATACCATGAGGTGTAAGTAGTCATTATAAGGCCTAAAAATGACCAAATTCTGTAGTTGTGGAAGGAGGGTATGAATACTGTGGTGGCACAACATGCTCCAAATATGTATGTCCATGTTCTCTTGTCAAGATTATCATTTACGTAGTATATGTTGCTGCATGCATCATTCCAACCATCATTTCTATTCTTAATTTTTCATAAGTACAAATAATATACATATATTATGCTGTATTTTAATAAAAACTAATTTTATATAATTTAAAATATAATTAATTAATTATTTCAGATTATCTAATTTATATTAGAAATGGGGTGAGATCTATAAAGTAATTCAGGTCATCAATCTAAATAAGTGTGGAGGTCAAAAAAATCCTCTTCCAACCATTTCTACCAAAAAAATATATAATAAAAATATATTTTCAATTAAATATTTGAGATTACTCCACGATTCTTCTAATAGATCTCTATCATTCTTTAGCCAAAAAGTAATATACAGATTCCACGTCATGCGGATTTATAATATAAATATGTGTGTTTTTATAAATGAAAATAAAAGTTATAACCAACTAACATTTACTAACCCCATAGAGTTGAGTTTGTGGGGTTACCTCGCACAAGCAATTAACTGGATGACGGATCCAAACAGAAGAAAAGTACAGTTGAAAAAAAGGCCGATATTTCTCCAATGCTTTCCCAGTAGCCCATCAAGAACTTCAAACCACTGCAAATTCATTAATAATATAATCAATTATATGGGGGGTTTTTTTTTTAATAAAAATATAATGAATGATTGAATTTTAATTAATTACCTGAATAACATGGTTCCTAAAATCAACTTTTTCTCTTTCCTTTCTAGTCCTGTACTCTACGTAAAGTATACTGATAAGGTAAGCAGTCCAGCTTCCCATCAGCCCGTAGAACAGTTGGAATATAATTCCAGACACCATCCCAAGTTGTGAAAATGAATACGGCAGTGTCAGCAACACTTGTGCAACCTTAAAAAAAGGAAAAATAATAATTTCCAGTTATTACATTTATTAATCTTAATCAAGAATTTAATATATTCTCGGTTGCATCCTTATATTTTTTAACTTCATCACATTGTTCCATGAAGTTGGTGGATCTCGGCAAAAAATTGGCGAGAAAAAAGAAAACGAAACAGAAATGTGGAATTTCGAGAACGAATACGATGAAATTAAGACAGTAGGGGTAAAATGTGTAATTAAGTGCATGCCTGATTGGAAGCACAGCTAAACCATGCGTCATAAACCGATCCGCCGTGCCAGAAAAAGTTCGATAATTTGCTGTTTCTGGCCTTGGAATCGGCTTCTTCCCTCTCCATCTCCACATAATTTCCAGCAATGACGGTTTCCACCTTCTCAGAGGCCATTAATCACTGTTATGGACAGTTTTTGAAGAAGAAGGAGGAGGAGGAAGAAGGTTTCCTAATTCTCTCTTTCAATTTTGCTATGATGCCTTCTCTTATAACTTGCAGGCTTTGCTTCTTTATAAGTATTAATTTTGAGCAATGATTGAGTTACCCTTTGGGGGATACCTTTTGGATGCTCTCTGAGGTCAAAACGGTCAATGAAATTTAACCTCTTTATACGGACCATAATCAACCACAATTTCTCACAACAGTTTGATCTTATTTTATCAAATGTTTATTAAATTAAAATAAGTGTGTCACTTAAAAAATAATATAGCCTAAAAATTATTTAAAATTTTAAATCATGTATAATTCACTTATTTTTTAACAATTCCCACCTAAAATCGTCAAACATTTATTAACTCAAAACTTGTAAGCTAACTGTTATCTAATGTGTTTCTCCAATGAAACTTGTGTTAAAAAAAAACATTCCCCCAATCATTTGTACAAAAAAAAAAAAAAAAAAATCAAACATTTATCTATTATAATCACCGCCACAAATACTATAAAATCTCAAAAATTATATACAAACAATTATAAATAGAGAAATACTAAATTTAGAAAAAAAAAAATTATGGAGCGATAATATTTTAGCAAAATAAAGTTATAACAATTATTTTAGAGACAAAAAAAAAATTTAAAAATTATTTTTTTTAAAGTTAAAAGTATTAAAAAATTAAATAATTAATATATTCAGCACTTGATAAATTCAATATTTATAATTTAACCACTTGTAAGTTTTTATCACTTAATTTTTAGCATTATTAAACTAGCCTTTTTTTTTTTTTTTTAAAGTATTTAAAAAAAATATATAATTTTATTACTTAAAATGAAAGAAGCCTTGTTCTTTAATTTTTTTTTGGTTTCCCAGAATATCTTCGCACCACAGTCGACGGAGACTAATCCCTCGAGGTACTGTCGGGCGTCAGAAGTGGAACACCTCTTCCCACAGAGCACTTTTTATTCACAACCCCCCATTAATCTTGTTCTTTAATGATATCAACACTTATCCCTCTTTTTCTGAGATTAAATTTCACCTTTAAATTAATAAGAAAAAAAATCTTATTAATTATAGGGAAATTAATTACAGAGCGTCGTTTTCATACAATTTTTTCAATTAAATATAGTCTTGTAGGTAGCTATAACAAAAGAGTATAGTTGATTATAACTAAAATTAGTAAAGAATATTTTAATTATAAATTTTTTAATTACAAAATGGGTGATAATAGTGGTTGCCACGGGTACTGACGACACACAACAACAATCGACAGTAAATGGCAGAAATAGACAGATTCCAACTATTGGCCCAAAAATATATTTAAGAGTGGAGGTAAATTGGATAGTTATAAAAATTTAAGTAATAAATTTAAACACAAATAACCAATTTTCCTAAATTAATTATTATTTTTTTACGTAACGGAAATGTGTTTATCTAGATACATACCCAAACAATCAGTAAAATAATAAAGCAACACACGAGAATTTATGTTAGTTCGACAAATTAGTCTTATCTTTTATTATTCTCAATGGTCATGTTCCAAAATCTGAAGTAGTTGCTCACAAACTCATACACATCATTTCCAACAATATTCCAATTCTTTTTAAAGAAAATAACCTGCTATCTATCAGGAACCGAAGATTTAAGGTATGCACTGGTTTCTAAGTTATCCCAGACTTCATCCTTGGAGGGAAGAGTTAATAGTTATGAGAAGATTATGATTAAGGCTGTTAATTTTAGGACACTCATCCTAAATCACAAGCTCATTTTTACCCTCCATATCATCTGTGAAACCATTTTTAAAATAGTTCCGGATATGATTTTTTATTTCCACGGGTTCTTTAATCCAAAGATAGTATCCATAGGGTAGAAATTTTGCTTCTCCTTCTTTGAAGAGTCATACAATGAAAAAACTTATTATTATTGTTACTAAGTTTAAACCACTGTATTCCAGACTTCTGGGATCAAAAAAAAATCTCTTGTTTAAGAAGGAGAAGGTAGTCTTTTCTTAGTCCCTTCTCAAGATTTTCAAGATAGCCCATATTTCTCCTACCCTGCGCATTTTGTATACCACTAAGACGGGCTAAAATTTCTCTTTTCCTCTTAAAAATATTACCAAACGAATCCTTCTTCCAATTTTAAGTTCTTCAGTTAAATTTTTCCGCGCGGTGGTTAGGTTACTGTTATCTTTACCCCAGTTATTAGAAATAAATTGATTAAAACTATGATGTGTTAGCCACAATGCTTTGAATCTAAAGTGTTTCAATTTAGCTATTCTATTTGTTCATCCTAAGATTTTGATGGACAATTAAATATTGATATTTTTGGTAGAACTAACGGAATTGTGAGTGTTTCAGTTTAAAGAGTTTTAGATAATATCATGAAGTAATTATGGACAATACAGATACAATAATATCAAGAAGAAATTGTGAATGATGCAGAAACGACAACATTATGAAGAAATTGTGAAGGATGCAGAGATAGACATTAAGAGATTGAAGATTCCGAAGAATCTAGGGGCAAAAAACTTAAGTTAATTTTTTACTCTTAATGTATCCTGATTAGGATCACACACGACACGAAAAATGAATTTATGATTTTATGTGTTTTTATTAGGATCCTAAATAGTTAAACATATTTGCTCTTATGTGAAATTGAAGAAGAAATATATACTTAAGTTAAATTAGTGATTAAGTTTAAGTGTTAGTTAAGATAACCGATAAAAAAAATCGGTTAAAGGGGTAAAAACGTCGAAGAATAGAGTCAAAATTAATTAAGGAAAAAGTTATCTAGCATTGTTCAGTCGACCTACCTGAGAGGATCAGTCAACCGATGGGTGTAGGTTGGAATATGTTGAAGTCTCTGAATCGATCGATCGACTTATGGTGTAGGATCGGTCAACCTATGGCCAATGGATGAACTCTCTGAATTGTTCGGTCGACTTGTGGTGGAGGATCGGTCGACCTCTGGCCAATGGGTGAACTCTCTAAATAGTTAGGTCGACAGACCAAAGAGTAGCGGTCGACCTATTGTGGCTAAAAATTGGCTTGGGCTACAATCTGAATCGAGTAGTCGACCTATGGTGTTTGGTCGGTCAACCGATGGTTCGGTTTCATGTTTGGACGATTTCATGAATTTGATCCTTAACTAGCCGTTTGTTGCTTACTTGATTGAAATATTCTAAGGATCTGAACTTAATTGAGATATGATCTATCTATTCTACTATCCCTATTACTATCCCTATTAATTTGGTCTATTTAATGAAATGCTCTTTTAATTAAAGTGATTTAATATTTTCTATTTTGATGAATTTCGATTTAAAAAATGTTTAAGGACCAAAATGAGATTTTTCAAGAATATTTTTAAATGAAAAAGATCTATTTTAAACATATATGATGTATGGGGTCTTGGGGTGTCATTTATTGACATAGTATTTGAAAAATAGTTGTTATAAGATATCTTTGAAATTCTTATATTTAAACTTGCGAATTTTGATTTTAAATATTACTATTTCGGTGGAGAATATTTTGCGAGAGATTTAATGGATTTTATTTTTACCTTACGATTTAGTCCATATACTTAAATATAATTCTTTCTATACTTTCATTGATTAATATCAAATTATTTTGGGGACTAAATTAAAAGTTTTAGAAGTTATATTGTTGGTCAAATATAGCCGTTATAAATCTATATGATATATGAGATTCATATATGTCATTGATTGACATAACATTCGAAAACTAGCCGTTGAATGTCTAGTTTGAGGGCTATTAAAATAGACCTGCGGGATTGTATTACATATATTAAGAACAATCAATTCCTGAGCTATTCTGAGAGTTATCATTCTGATATTATACTAAGAGATTATCTTAAAATTATTCTGTTCTTGAAATTCTTGACTTAAAGCGTTATTTGAGTAGCGTCACCGATCTAAGTTGTCTTGCGATACTACGTGCAATCTATTCGGTATTTTCCTGGTGAGATCGTTCCAAACTTATTCTTTAATTGAGTATTTTATTATTACTACTTGCTTGGTGAATTGATTTTCGTTTTTTTTTTTTTTTTTTCGGAGAAATCATTTTTTAACTTTAAAAGTATAAAAATCTTTTAAAACGAATTCTGTGTAAATTTGATTATGTGCTAAATTGTGTGCTACCAGTTTTCTTTAAAATCATATTTTGAATTTTTCACTTTATTTCTATCATTAGTTTGGGGACACTAATTGAATTCAAATTAATCTGGGGTGGTAGAAGGTCCGAGTGGAAAAAAACTTATCAATTTTGTAATTGGTAAGTTGTGTACGGATTAGATACTATTGAGAGTATTTAATCAGGGGTAACTAGTTTCAATCTCTTCTGGTAAAGAGATTGAGGTTTGATCTTTACCTAAAATACAAAAAGATTATGTTACTCTTTTCCCGTTAAAAGAAATAGGGGTAATTCTTCCTGACTAGAATTATTTTGAGTAAATTGTAACGGTTCAATCTTTACTGGTGAAAATGATACTTGGAGTAATTATGAGGTTTAATTCTTGAACCTAAGATATAAAACGAATTAAATTTGATCCTTAGCCTGTGAAATTATTAGGTAAGTCTTGAGCCTAGAAAAATATAAGGTTATTCCTAAGTCTGTGAAAAAGGATTGTAAAGATTATTCCTAAATCTGGGAAAAGGAAATTGTAAAGGTTGATTTTGAGCCTGTGAAAAGAATCATTGTGTAAATGTTTGGTTCCTACCTGTTTAAAGGAATCTTAGTGGTTTAGTGGGTGCGAGTCTCCGTGGGGCTCGGAGGATTGGATTAGTCAAGAGTAGTTTGGTGAATCAATATAATTTTTTGTGTGCTGTGATTTTATTTTATTTATTTTCAGTTGTTTAGGTGTGCACCTAATTTATTTAACATTTATCCGCTACTATAAAGATAATAATTAATTTATGATAAAATTAATTATTTGAATTTTCAAGTGTTATTATTTGAATATTTTATAATTACCCAATTTACCTCCCTTCTTAGGTAGATCACTGGGCCAACACTACTCATACCAAGCAAATGAAGTAAAATAGGGGAGTGATTTGAGGACGTGTGCAGAAGATCTTCAATGACAGCCTTAGGGAACTTACTGAACCACTCATCATTGGCCAATGCTCGATTGAGTCTTTTACCAATAATCGAAAACAAACCACATGAATTGAATGCAAGTTTCTATTATTTTCTTTTAGAATTTCTGAAAAATGAATAATACGCACATACACAACAAAAGAAATAAATGCTAATTTGCGGTACTCTTCAAACATTGTTACTCTCTTAATCATGAAGTCAAATGAAAGAAACAAAGGCACTTCAATTTTTCTGGTTACACAAGCGAAGAGAAAGAGAGCTGTAATAATAGAATTCAATGTAAAATTAACAAACTAACAACTTTTCATTATTGATCTCTCCTAAAAATATGTTTTGACTGAAACAAAGGATAATACAATCAGTTTTTGTTGGACGTTCATTTAAAGAGGATTGAAAAATAACTAATTTATAATGGTGGATAATTTACTAGTGTATGTATCCATAGGGGATAAAACAATCAAAACCTCTAAATTATTTGTAGGTCTTGTTTTATCTTACATTGTTTCATTATTTTTTAGACTTAATTTATAATCTTTTTAAATATTATAATGACTGTAATTTAAAAAATAAAATAAAAAAATTAGTGTTATGAAGCAAACAATTGTCACACCATTATTGAACCACCATTGCTGCCATATTCATCATCTGTCAAAAATTTCATTTAAATACATCACAACTGTTCAGTGATTTAGTTGAAATTAACTAGATGTTTTTATTTATAATAAAGTATAATATTAAAAAGTACTATAAATTAAGTTAAAAAATAATTATAAAAAAATTGCAAAGCTAATGTGAATTTAGGATTCTTGAATGAATCGCTCAATTTTAAAATTGGGGAAAAAAAAATGAAAAGGTTCATCTTCTATAGATTTCTAAAGATCACTTTTTTCCAATGAAATTTCACTAATTTCAAAAGGTTTGTCCAAGAGCAACCCCCCTACACCGAATGTGAAGGTCTATAGATATGTAGTCCTCTCTTTAGTTGCTTTTTCATCTTTCTTTTTCATGTATTGGTGGGCCTGGCAGCTAAGTGATAGGCCTGACCTCGCATGATCGCACGAGCGGGTGCCCCACCACGAGTACTCTTTGACAAAGAGGTCATCTCTATTCTAATCATTTAAAAAAAAAAAAAAAACATTCAGCTACTGCGAAGCTCCTGCTGTGCCAAGAGTCCAAGAAAGATTAGACCATTTCTATTGTATGCAGTCTTCTTTTTTTTTTTTTTTTTTTTTTTTTTCAAGAGACTGTTTCCACGACTCGAATCCGTGACGTCCGCGACAATTTCTACCGTTGTGTCAAGACTCCTCTCCTCTAATCATTGATAGATACATTATATAAAAAAGAGAAATATAATTTTATAAAGGGAAAATTAAACTTTCATGAGGTGGATGTCCGTGTAGATCTCGAAATTTATCAAATTATATATCTATTCAGTTTTTAAAATTTTATATTATTTATCACGTGACCTTCTAATGAGAATATTTTCGTCATTTTATCACTTCAATAAATTTAAGATATTTTTATTTTTTTTTAACAACAGTTCGTCTAAATTTATTAACAAGGTTTTCATTTTTGTGAGATGAAACAAATACAGAATTTGAGGGGCCAAATATACGATTTGGTAAAACTCAAGGTTGGTCACTCATCTCATACTTAGGAGCAAAAATTGTAATTTTCGTTTTTATAAAGGGAAAATAAAAAAGTATTGGAGGAGGAGGTTTTCAGTTTTCAGTTCTATAAAAGAAAATTTTAAAATTACACTAGAATCTTTATACTTTGACTTTATTTTAAATGAGTCCTTACACTTTCTTTTTCTCAATTACGCCCCTTAAGTTTTAAATTCATGCCAATGTGGGCTACAGTCAATTTTAATGTTGTTCCAAACACGTGCTCTTTTTGTCAAATTGCTCATCGAAAACAGAACAAAAAATCTTCATTGGTTCACTTATAAAAGTAAATGGTTTATCTAGAATAACTGAAAACAATCATGATCTTCTGTGAATTTTGGTTACAATAGCTGTAATTTATATTTAAAAAAAGAATATAAGTGGTATTTAGGTTGGGTACGGTAATTGAAAGAGGAATTTCACTTCGAAAAAAAAATTAATAATTTTTTTTTAAATCTCTTATTTGGGTACTTCGAAAAGAAATTTGTATAATCTATTAAATTTGTAAAATGAAATTTCAAAGAAGAAAAATGAGATTTCAATTCGCTTCGAAAGAGGAAGTATTTCTAAATCCCTACAAAAAACGAATTTTATTGCGCCCAATAAGTATAATTAAATGTATAAAGAGGAATAAAATAAAATAATATAGTACTAAAATTATATTATTATTGAAACAGTTATAAGAATAGTATAATTGAAGTAGATATAAAAATAGTAAAATTAAAACAGTTCTATTAAAATTATACCATTAAAATAGGTATAAAAATTATATTATTAGATATATTTTTACATTTTTATTATAAAAATTTAAAGAATTTTAAAATTTTACATATAAATATATTTATTTAAAATCGTGAAATTAGACAATCAAATTATTTATCTAAAATATTTATGTAAAAAAAAATTATAAATAATGGGATTTAAATCTAATACAACTTGGGAGGGAGGAGAGGAACCGAAGATGGAAGTAATGATTAATTAGAAGTGGCTTAGTGCTAAATATGATTAGTACCACACGTGTGCCAACTGGCATCACAAAAGGAGATCTCTCAAAAAGAGAGCCTTTGCCCCCCCGCCCCCCCCCCCCCCCCCCCCCCCCCCTTATTTATTGTAATTTAATTCAAGCATTTGGAACAAACCAATGTGTTATTTATATATGTAAAGGCTTCACTTTCGATGTTCTTAATGATGGAAGCGGCTCCCCCTAATGATGGTTTCCTAATCATGTTAGAAGGGGACAAATCGCCGACCAGTTCCGGTTTAAATGGAAGATTCAAGTGTTAAAATTAGGATTAATATCATATCCATAAGAGAAAAGAAAATAAAAGAATTGATAGGTATGATTCTCAGCCTATAAAATAATTAGGTTAGTCTTTTAGTCTGGTAAAAATATAAATAGATTTAATTCTTAACCTGCAAAAGAAGATTTTTCCTGAGCTTAATAAAAAAAAAATTTAAGGGTTTAATTCTGAGCCTACTATTAGGTTATTCCTAAACCTATAAAAAGGATTGTAAAGATTTGGTTCCTACTTGGGAAATAAATCAAGGTTAGTGAATTGCAAAATCCCCGCGGGAGCAAGGGTAGATTGCCAAATTAGGATAAATCGGTATGTTCAAATTTTCTATCTCTGCTTGTTTGGTTGTGCATTTAGATAAACACATTTTTCCTACAACTCAAGATAAAAACCGGTTAGGAAACGTTGTGATTTGTTTGTTTTGGTAAATTATTTATTTAAATTTTTATAACTACCCAATTCACCCCCTTTTGGATAGATCTTTGAGCCAAAAATTAGTGTCAGAACTGGTTTGGGTTCATTAGGCTTTACATCACCCTAGCTAATACAATCACATGAACATATTAGCTGAGGAACAATCTATGCACCGTCATCTACTGTTTGTAGGTGATAATTATGTTTTCTGGAAGGCCATAATGACTGCGTTCTTAGAGGCTACTAACTATTGTGCATGGTTAGTAATTAAAAATGGTTCTTATGTTCCTACTGTTAATGGTGGTTCTAAGAGAGGATAATGATAGGATGATTTAAAAAAGTTATCGATTAATACTCAAGCTATTAATTGTTTATTCTATAGATTAGATATAAATGAATATAACAGGATATAAGGTTGCATGACAAAACAGATGTGAGATACTTTACAAATCACATCCGAGGGAGCAAACCAAGTGAAAAAATCCAAAATTAGTATGCTAGTCCATCTTTGATCTTTTCAGAATAGGCAATACGGAGTCAGTGCAGGATATGTATAAAAGGTTCACCAATATATGCAATAGCCTTGATGCACTTGGAAAGCGATACTCCATGTAGAAGAAAATACGAAAAAAGATTGAAATCATTAACCAAAGCATAGGAACCCAAAGTGACAGCAATCGAAGAAGTTAAGGATCTCACAAAATATATAATTGGTGAACTAATTGATAATCTAATGACCCATGAGCTAGTCATTCATGGATATGAAAGAGAAGCTAGCACTAGCAAACAAGAGTCCTTGGCACTAAAATTTTAAAGAGTTCAGGAGGAGGAGGAGGAGGAGGAGGATGATGATGATGATGATGATGATGATGATGATGATGATGATAGCGATTATAGAAGGCTCGATAGTGAACAAGAAAGTGATGTGGCTCTTATAACTAAAAATTTCAGGAGAATGACTCGACGAATATTTCGTGGAAGAAATAACTTTAATATGTATAATATTTGAATATTTTAACTATCATAAAACCTGGCATTTTCAAGTCGATTGTCCTGAGCCAAAGAAGGAGAAAAAAATAAAGTAAAAAAAAAGAAAGTGAAAAAGGGAAAGAAGAAATCCATGAAAGATACATGAGATGATTCAAAATCAAACAATTCCCAAAAATCCAATAGTGACAATTCATCAATACTTGTCATAATGGCCATTGGAGATAAGATACATAAATGTTATAGTACTTGTCCTTTGAATTTTGATGAATTATTTGACATGTGTCTAGAATTATTAAATGATTATAACGCACAATGCTCAAAGATAAATGTCATACAAAGTATTGTGGATACATTAAACAAGTAAGTTGAAAATTTGGAAGCCAAAAATATTTCCCTCAAAAATTAGATTTCAAAAATTGTTTCATCGGATTTTGAAAAAAAAAAATGAGATAAAATCCAAGATTAAGGGTTTGAATTCTATTATTCTCGAGTTTACAAATGGTGAGAATAATTTAAATATGTTTTTGGGAAGTTCGAGAGGTGTTTTTAACATAGCAGGAATTGGTTTTCAGAAAAATATTAAAAAGAGGTGTCAAAATTCTTCTCTGAAACTAAGAAGCATGCTAAATGTTTTAACTGTAATGTTATGGGGCATACTATAGAAGTTGTTGCATAAATTTTCTAAAGACAAACAGGGTATAGATTTCTAAAGGAACGAGAATTGGCCCCGCTAACAAAATCAGACTCACTTAGATTAGGTATCACTTAGGAACTGTTTAAGGTGCTCCTTGCAAATCAATCTGAAAGCATCATTAAACAATGAAAAATGATTCCTAGACAGTGGTTGTTCTCGACACATGATGTGATATAAAACAAAATTTGTGTCTTTGACACCTAAAGACGGAGGTTATGTGACTTTTGGAGACGACGTCAAAAGTCAAATCGTCGGTATAAGTAATATTGGTAATGGCTCTACTACTATTGAATACGTTTTATTGGTTAATGGTTTTAAACATAATTTGCTCAATAGAATGAACGCGCCCTGATTTTTCAGAGAAAACCAAAAAAATATAGATATATACTTTATATATGCTTGGCGCTGGTAAAATGAGAAGGGTTTTAAAAACGTCGATTTTCTCATTAAAATATACTTAAGCCTGTTTTAGAAAAAGGAGTCGCCACCTAGCATTGGGTTTAAATGATGTGCTAGGTCACCATATTTTCTTTTTTGAAAATAATTTAAAAAAATGGCTTAAGTAAAATTTGACTCCAAAAATAATATGGTCTAACCAGAGATTCGTTTAAAGAGTTCGGGGGTCAGTTACGCTCGGGGAAGGTGTCAAGCACCCCAAGACGCCCGTCCAAAAACGGTACCTTATCCGATTAAGTCCAATTAAAATTTAAATCCGAATGTTTTTATTTTCTTTTTAAATCCTCCTTGTATACACATATACACAGACACACACATTGAGGGAAGTGATCTCCCTTCTAAACCTAGACCGTTCTGATGGAAGGCTGGAAATTTTCCACCTCATCTTGTTAACACATTATATTTAATATGAGTTAAATAAAACACCCGCACACACGCATCGAGGGGAGTAATTCCCTTCTAAATTTAAGCCATTCAAATTGAAGGTTGAGAATTTTTCACCTCGTATTGTTAGCACATTATATTTAATACAAATTAAATAAAACACCCGCACACACGCATCGAGGGGAGTAATTCCCTTCTAAATTTATGCCGTTCAAATTGAAGGTTGGGAATTTTCCACCTCGTATTGTTAGTACATTATATTTAATACAAATTAAATAAAACACCTGCACACACGCATCGAGTGGAGTAATTCCCTTCTAAATTTATGCCGTTCAAATTGAAGGTTGAGAATTTTACACCTCATATTGTTAGTACATTATATTTAATACAAATTAAATAAAACACCCGCACACACGCATCGAGGGGAGTAATTCCCTTCTAAATTTATGCCGTTCAAATTGAAGGTTGGGAATTTTCCACCTCGTATTGTTAGTACATTATATTTAATACAAATTAAATAAAACACCCGCACACACGCATCGAGGGGAGTAATTCTCTTCTAAATTTAAGCCGTTCAAATTGAAGGTTGGGAATTTTCCACCTCGTATTGTTAGTACATTATATTTAATACAAATTAAATAAAACACCCGCACACACGCATCGAGGGGAGTCATTCCCTTCTAAATTTATGCTGTTCAAATTAAAGGTTGGGAACTTTCCACCTCGTATTGTTAGTACATTATATTTAATACAAATTAAATAAAACACCCGCACACACGCATCGAGGTGAGTAATTCCCTTCTAAATTTATGCCGTTCAAATTGAAGGTTGAGAATTTTCCACCTCGTATTGTTAGTACATTATATTTAATACAAATTAAATAAAACACCCGCACACACGCATCGAGGGGAGTAATTCCCTTCTAAATTTATACCATTCAAATTGAAGGTTGGGAATTTTCCACCTCATATTGTTAGTACATTATATTTAATACAAATTAAATAAAACACCCGTACACACGCATCGAGGGAGTAATTCCCTTCTAAATTTATGCCGTTCAAATTGAAGGTTGGAAATTTCCCACCTCATATTGTTAGTACATTATATTTAATACAAATTAAATAAAACACCCGCACACACGCATCGAGGGGAGTAATTCCCTTCTAAATTTATACCATTCAAATTGAAGGTTGGGAATTTTCCACCTCATATTGTTAGTACATTATATTTAATACAAATTAAATAAAACACCCGCACACACGCATCGAGGGGAGTAATTCCCTTCTAAATTTATGCCGTTCAAATTGAAGGTTGGGAATTTTCCACCTCATATTGTTAGTACATTATATTTAATACAAATTAAATAAAACACCCGCACACACGCATCGAGGGGAGTAATTCCCTTCTAAATTTAAGCCGTTCAAATTGAAGGTTGGGAATTTTCCACCTCGTATTGTTAGTACATTATATTTAATACAAATTAAATAAAACATCCGCACACACGCATTGAGGGGAGTAATTCCCTTCTAAATTTATGCCGTTCAAATTGAAGGTTGGGAATTTTCCACCTCGTATTGTTAGTACATTATATTTAATACAAATTAAATAAAACACCTGCACACACGCATCGAGGGGAGTAATTCCCTTCTAAATTTATGCCGTTCAAATTGAAGGTTGAGAATTTTTCACCTCGTATTGTTAGCACATTATATTTAATACAAATTAAATAAAACACCCGCACACACGCATCGAGGGGAGTAATTCCCTTCTAAATTTTAGCCATTCAAATTGAAGGTTCGGAATTTTCCACCTCGTATTGTTAGCACATTATATTTAATACAAATTAAATAAAACACCCGCACACACGCATCGAGAGGAGTAATTCCCTTCTAAATTTATACCATTCAAATTGAAGGTTGGGAATTTTCCACCTCATATTGTTAGTACATTATATTTAATACAAATTAAATAAAACACCCGCACACACGCATCGAGGGGAGTAATTCTCTTCTAAATTTAAACCGTTCAAATTGAAGGTTGGGAATTTTCCACCTCGTATTGTTAGTACATTATATTTAATACAAATTAAATAAAACACCCGCACACACGCATCGAGGGGAGTAATTCCCTTCTAAATTTAAGCCGTTCAAATTGAAGGTTGGGAATTTTTCACCTCGTATTGTTAGTACATTATATTTAATACAAATTAAATAAAACACCCGCACACACGCATCGAGGGGAGTAATTCCCTTCTAAATTTATGCCGTTCAAATTGAAGGTTGGGAATTTTCCACCTCCTATTGTTAGTACATTATATTTAATACAAATTAAATAAAACACCCGCACACACGCATCGAGGGGAGTAATTCCCTTCTAAATTTAAGCCGTTCAAATTGAAGGTTGGGAATTTTCCACCTCGTATTGTTAGTACATTATATTTAATACAAATTAAATAAAACACTCGCACACACGCATCGAGGGGAGTAATTCCCTTCTAAATTTATGCCGTTTAAATTGAAGGTTGGGAATTTTCCACCTCGTATTGTTAGTACATTATATTTAATACAAATTAAATAAAACACCCGCACACACGCATCGAGGGGAGTAATTCCCTTCTAAATTTATGCCGTTCAAATTGAAGGTTGGGAATTTTCCACCTCGTATTGTTAGTACATTATATTTAATACAAATTAAATAAAACACCTGCACACACGCATCGAGGGGAGTAATTCCCTTCTAAATTTATGCCGTTCAAATTGAAGGTTGAGAATTTTACACCTCATATTGTTAGTACATTATATTTAATACAAATTAAATAAAACACCCGCACACACGCATCGAGGGGAGTAATTCCCTTCTAAATTTATGCCGTTCAAATTGAAGGTTGGGAATTTTCCACCTCATATTGTTAGTACATTATATTTAATACAAATTAAATAAAACACCCGCACACACGCATCGAGGGGAGTAATTCCCTTCTAAATTTATGCCGTTCAAATTGAAGGTTGGGAATTTTCCACCTCGTATTGTTAGTACATTATATTTAATACAAATTAAATAAAACACCCGCACACACGCATCGAGGGGAGTAATTCCCTTCTAAATTTATGTCGTTCAAATTGAAGGTTGGGAATTTTCCACCTCGTATTGTTAGTACATTATATTTAATACAAATTAAATAAAACACCCGCACACACGCATCGAGGGAGTAATTCCCTTCTAAATTTATGCCGTTCAAATTGAAGGTTGGGAATTTTCCACCTCATATTGTTAGTACATTATATTTAATACAAATTAAATAAAACACCCGCACACACGCATCGAGGGGAGTAATTCCCTTCTAAATTTATACCATTCAAATTGAAGGTTGGGAATTTTCCACCTCATATTGTTAGTACATTATATTTAATACAAATTAAATAAAACACCCACACACACGCATCGAGGGGAGTAATTCCCTTCTAAATTTATGCCGTTCAAATTGAAGGTTGGGAATTTTCCACCTCATATTGTTAGTACATTATATTTAATACAAATTAAATAAAACACCCGCACACACGCATCGAGGGGAGTAATTCCCTTCTAAATTTAAGCCGTTCAAATTGAAGGTTGGGAATTTTCCACCTCATATTGTTAGTACATTATATTTAATACAAATTAAATAAAACATCCGCACACACGCATTGAGGGGAGTAATTCCCTTCTAAATTTATGCCGTTCAAATTGAAGGTTGGGAATTTTCCACCTCGTATTGTTAGTACATTATATTTAATACAAATTAAATAAAACACCTGCACACACGCATCGAGGGGAGTAATTCCCTTCTAAATTTATGCCGTTCAAATTGAAGGTTGGGAATTTTCCACCTCATATTGTTAGTACATTATATTTAATACAAATTAAATAAAACACCTGCACACACGCATCGAGGGGAGTAATTCCCTTCTAAATTTAAGCCGTTCAAATTGAAGGTTGGGAATTTTCCACCTCGTATTGTTAGTACATTATATTTAATACAAATTAAATAAAACACCCGCATACACGCATCGAGGGGAGTAATTCCCTTCTAAATTTATGCCGTTCAAATTGAAGGTTGGGAATTTTCCACCTCGTATTGTTAGTACATTATATTTAATACAAATTAAATAAAACACCCGCACACACGCATCGAGGGGAGTAATTCCCTTCTAAATTTATGCCGTTCAAATTGAAGGTTGGGAATTTTCCACCTCGTATTGTTAGTACATTATATTTAATACAAATTAAATAAAACATCCGCACACACGCATCGAGGTGAGTAATTCCCTTCTAAATTTATGCCGTTCAAATTGAAGGTTGAGAATTTTCCACCTCATATTGTTAATACATTATATTTAATACAAATTAAATAAACACTCGCACACACGCATCGAGGGGAGTAATTCCCTTCTAAATTTAAGCCATTCAAATTGAAGATTGGGAATTTTCCACCTCGTATTATTTACTCAAAAAATAAAAATAAATAAAAAATAAATAAAAAATAAAAAATAAAAAGAAAATAAAAAGTAATAAATAAATAAATAATAAAGGAAGAAGAAAAAAAAAATCTAATTTACAAAAAAAAAAAAATTAGTATAATAACAACTTAAAAAAATAAGAGTAAGATTTACAACAGATCAAAATTTACCACCTTCTTGGAGATTTTTCTTCTTCAAAATTACAATAAAATGAAAATAATATTATTTTCTTTAAAATTTTTCTCCAGATTTCCCCTCTCCCTTACAAAAATTCCTCTCAAAAAATTTCTTCCCCCAAAAATTCCCTTCCCTTCTCCAAAACATCCTTCATCTATTTATAGGAAAAAAATGTGAACTTGCCGACAAAAAAAGAGTAGGAAAAATAATAAAAAAAAAAGGGTGGGTGCACCGAAATTCGGTGCACCCACCAGCTTTTAGGTGCACCGAATTCGGTGCACCCAAAAGCAAGGGGGAACACCCCCCTGCTGGCCGCACATGCGGCCAGACTACTGGTCGCTGGTGCGGTCAGCACAATGGTCGCACCAGCGACCTTTTTGCAGCCCCCCCCGCGTTCGATCCAGGCCTCTCTCGTTCTCGTCTGTTTCTTATCCATTTTGTTCCAAATTAACGCGTTTTTATTCCACTTCGAAAAATCTACAAAACCAAAAAAAAAAAAAAAAAAATCAATTACTAATATTTAATTTACTTAAGAGATTAATAAAACTTAATTTAGCAGTAGTAAACCGCATAAATACGGTACAATCAAAATAAAATAAATAAAATAAAAAAAGGTAACTATAAAATAAAGTATATTTTTTTTGCGAGGCGGTCAAAAATGTCGTGTCTACAGCTGCCCCTCTTTGTCATGCAAGTTCACTTGCTTGACAAAGATAAAAGACCACGTCATTTTGATCGTCCCATTTTTATTTTATTTATTTTTTAGTTTATTTTCTAATAATAGAACAAATAAAATAAAATGACTCATGACGAACAAGCGTACGTTTAGAGTAATAAAAGAAGACTCATGACGAACAAGTGTCCATTTAGAAAAATAAGAGAATGACTCATGACGATGTTCATGATAAACAAATGTCCGTTTAGAGGATTGTTTAGAGTAATAAAAAAATGACTCATGTCAATACTCATGACGAACACGTGTCTGTTTAGAGGATTGTTTAGAGTAAAAAAAAAATGACTCCTGACGATACTCATGACGAACACGTGTCCATTTAGAGGATTGTTTAGAGTAAAAAAAAATGACTCCTGACGATACTCATGACGAACACGTGTCCGTTTAGAGTAAAAAAAAAAATGACTCCTGTCAATACTCATGACGAACACGTGTCTGTTTAGAGAATTGTTTAGAGTAAAAAAAAAATGACTCCTGACGATACTCATGACGAACACGTGTCTGTTTAGAGGATCGTTTAGAATAATAAAAAATGACTCATGACGATACTCATGACAAACGCGTGTCTGTTTAGAGGATCGTTTAGAGTAATAAAAAAATGACTCATGACGATACTCATGACGAACACGTGTCCGTTTAGAGGATCGCTTAGAGTAATAAAAATTATTAATGCCCCAGCCTTCTTGGTCAGGGGCTTAAAGAAAGTTCAAGAGTATAAAATATGCCCCAACTTGTGACTAAGCCAGAATAAGAGAGCAAAGATATAAATGTGCCCCAGCCGAACTCTCAGATGACCGAACATTTATAGATTGCCTGCGTACCTTAGTATTATGCCGAAGATCAAGTTTGGCGTAGTTCACTTTTCGCCCTTTTCAGGGCAAAACGCATACCTGGACGCTCATTTAGAGCTTTGGAACTTTCAGCAATAAAAAGTTTCTAATTTGAACTGGAAGGTAAGAAATCTTTGTGAGAGAGAAATCCATGCTTCCATGTCCTTTGAAAAGCCTGTAATTGAACAAAAACACATGTAACACGAAAATTTAGTTTGAAAAACTTGTCACTCTTTACGACTCGCAATTCCGTCCAACCGGAAGGTAAGAAGACTTTGTGAGAGAGAAATCCATGCTTCCATGTCCTTTGAAAACCCTGTAATTGAACAAAAAACACATGTAACACGAAAATTTAGTTTGAAAAACTTGTCACTCTTTACGACTCGCAATTCCGTCCCCCCTTTTCCGTCGCAATCCCTCATTTGATGGCGCTTAACTTTCTCGGGTCACGGGACAGTATCGGGAGATTTTTCCGTCTCGTCCTTCCGTCAATCTTAGAGATGTACTTTCTGGAGGTTTTCTCCGGGTTGTTGGCAGGGTCTGGTTTTTTTTTTTTTTTTGGACAACATCCCTATCAGCCTTTATTTCTCTGCACCCGCCGATTCTCATTTTCTCTTTTCTACTAGGCATCCTCAGTGCTTAGGAGAATCACATACTCCTGCTTGCTTTGTATTTTTCAAATCCTGCAAAACTGATTTAACCAAATATGGGAAAAACGTGTAAAACCTTACCCCAAACAGGTATCTTTATCACCAGATATGTTGACTACGAGATTTCAAGCCGGATTGTCTGACAAGTATGATTTCAATGCAAATTTGAGCCATATTCGATGTTCTTTTTCACAGATTCCAACTCTTGCTCAAATCGATCAAGTTCCGAACACAGAAAAGTCTTACGGTCAATGGAAGTCACCCGTAGTGGGAATTCCAAAAATGCCCCTAGGAGTGATCTAACTGTTCTTCTTCCACTTTTTTTTTTTTTTTTTTTTTTACAACACGGTCTCTACATTTTTCTCATAGCGCCCTTTCGAGTTTTCACCATGTTCGAGCTGTATTTTTTCTTTTTTTCTTTTTTTTTTGGAAGCAACAGATAATCACAAATTGAAATAAACTTATTTAGAAAATAAGGACATTTATTAGGCAAAGTATTTCTTTACAGAATCCGAGTTTAGGGGCTCGGGAAATACATCACCATCCATTTCCTGGAGAATCAACGCTCCACCGCTCAAAGCCTTATGAACAACAAAAGGACCTTCCCAATTTGGCGCGAACTTACCCTTAGCTTCATCTTGGAAAGGAAAGATTTTCTTCAATACTAACTCACCGACCTTAAAGACTCTAAGGTATACCCGTTTATCATGAGCTCTAGTAATCCTCTGTCTGTAACACTGTCCGTGGCATATCGCTGTCAGCCGCTTTTCATCGATTAAACAAAGTTGGTCCAACCGTTGTTGTACCCATTCAGTTTCATCAAGCTCGGCCTCTATGAGCACTCGTAGAGATGGAATTTCCACCTCGGCTGGTATCACCGCTTCTGTGCCATAAACCAGAGAATAGGGGGTTGCCCCTGTCGAGGTCTGAACCGAGGTTCGGTAAGCCATCAAAGCATATGGCAGCATATCATCCAACTCTTTATAATTGTCAATCATCTTCCGGAGAATTTCTTTATATTTTTGTTGGCGGCTTCCACTGCTCCATTCATTTTTGGACGGTAAGGCGCTGAGTTTTTGTGCTCGATCTTAAACTGCTGACATATTTTCTGTATCTCTGAACCCTTCAGGTTTTTAGCATTGTCCGTTATCAATATTTGCGGCAAACCGTATCTTGACACAATATTTTCTTTGATGAATCGAGCTACTATTTTTTGAGTCACTCGGGTTAAGGAAACAGCTTCTACCCACTTGGAAAAATAATCAATTGCCACCAAGATAAAGCGATGACCACTCGGCGCCTTAGGGGTAACTTCTCCAATCACGTCCATACTCCACATTGAGAAGGGCCATGGGGCCGCCAAGCAATGAAGGTGCGAAGGTGGGACATGGATTTGATCACCATGAATCTGACACTTATGGCATCTTCGAACAAACTGCACGCAGTCGCTTTCCATCGTTAGCCAAAAATGACCGATCCTCAGGATCTTCTTGGCAAGCATGAAGCCGCTCATGTGAGGTCCACATATGCCACCATAGACCTCTTTCATCAACTGGATGGCCTCTTCGACTCCAACACATCTCAACAGGCCCATGTCAGGGGAGCATTTGTACAGTGTCTCCCCGCTTAGGAAGAATTGGCCTGCTAACCTCCGGAGGGTTTTTCGATCAACATTTGATGCCCCTTCCGGATACTCCTGATTTTTCAGAAAGTTCTTTATGTCATGGTACCACGGGTCTTTGGCTAGCTCAGATTCAAGCTGGCAGCAGTGGGCCGGTCGGCGTTGAACTCGGATCACCACCGAAATGATATCACCATCCTCTCGAGTGATAGATATCATAGATGCCAAGGTAGCTAAGGCATCGGCGAAGTCAATTTTTAGCCTCGGTATGCTTTCAAATTCTATTATTGTAAATTGCTCGCACAACTCCAGGAGGTGATTGTTATAGGCTATCAAGGTCGGATCTCTCGTGGCATATTTATCCGTCACCTGATTGATTATCAGCTCAGAATCTCCGAACACTAGTAATTCTTTGATTTTCATATCGACAACCAGCTGGAGTCCCAGAATACAAGCTTCGTACTCAGCTCGATTATTTGTGCTCTGGAACTTCAACTTGGAAGCCACTGGATAATGCTGTTTGCCCGGAGAAACCAGAACGGCTCCGATTCCAGCCCCTCGAGAGTTCACTGCTCCATCAAAATACATTTTCCAGACTGTTTCCTCATTTTCTTCATCCACCGCATGAATCGACTCGTTAGGGAATAGCGTCTCAAGAGGCTGGTTATCCGTTTGAGCTGGACAACTAGCCAACTGATTTGCTATCGCCTGACCCTTCACTGACTTTTGGGTCTTGTAGATGATATCGAACTCCGTCAGCAGCATCTGCCATTTTGCAACTTTTCCTGACAGAATCGGCTTCTCGAAGATGTATTTTAAGGGATCCATCCTGGCTATCAAGTAGGTAGTCAGTGGGAGCATATAATGGCGCAGTCTTTGAGCGGACCAAGCCAATGCACAACAAGTCCTCTCCAGCAAGGTATAATTTTCCTCATACTTCGTGAAGCGCTTGCTGAGGTAGTAGATGGCTTGCTCCTTCTTTCCAGATTTATCGAGTTGCCCAAGAATAGCTCCCATGGAGGAGTCGAGAACTGACAAATATAGTAATAACGGAACCTTCTCCCGAGGCGGCACTAGAACGGGAGGGTTCGTTAGATAGACTTTAATTTTCTCCAAGGTATTCTGGCAATCTGCATTCCATCGCCCGTCACTTTCTTTTCGAAGTAGCTTGAAGATTGGCTCACAAGTGGCAGTGAGTTGGAAGATGAATCGGGCTATGAAATTTAATCGCCCCAGAAAACCTCGGATTTCTTTCTCATTTCTCGGTGGCGGCATCTCACAAATGGCCTTCATCTTTGCAGGATCAATCTTGATTCCATGGCGATTTACCATGAAACCAAGAAGTTTTTCGGAAGCCACCCCAAACGCGCATTTTGCTGGATTGAGCTTGAGCTGGTACTTTCGAAGTCTGTCGAACACCTTTTTCAAATGGCAGAGATGATCCTCGTTCTCCTGTGATTTAACGATCATGTCATCTACATATACCTCCATCTCCTTGTGCATCATATCATGAAAGAGGGTCGTCATTGCTCTTTGGTATGTTGCCCCGGCGTTTTTGAGACCGAAAGGCATTGCCCTATAGCAAAAGACTCCCCATGGTGTAGTGAAGGCTGTCTTTTCTCGATCTTTCTCATCCATCAGAATCTGATTATAGCCAGAGAACCCATCGGCGAAAGAATAGAGCTTTCGCCCCGCAGTATTGTCGATGATGATGTGAATGTTTGGCAGTGGAAAATCATCTTTTGAACTCGCCCGGTTGAGATCACGATAGTCCACGCAGACTCTGATTTTTCCTGAGGACTTTGGCACGGGAACGACATTTGAGAGCCATTCACTGTAGTTACAGACTTCAATAATTCGGGCATTGAATTGCTTCACGATCTCCTCCTTGACCTCGAGGCTGACAGCAGGCCTCAGTTTCCTCAACTTTTGTTTGACTGGTACACTCCCCGGCTTTAGCGGCAGCTTATGGGCCACGATACTCTTGTCCAGTCCTACCATGTCATCGTAGGACCAGGCAAAGATATCTTGGTAAGAAATTAAGAGCGTTGTCAACTCTTTCTTTTCCAGAGTCATGAGGGCTGATCCAATCTTTACTTCCTTCAACTCTTCCGAGGTCCCCAAGTTTATCAATTCGGTCTCATCATTACTGGGAATCGGCTTGTTCTCGAACTCCGTGAAAGCTTTTCGGATCTCACCATCGTCTGGCTGGCAAGAGTCATCTTCTGCTTCCACTCCCATCGGGTTATGGTCTGGTTCTGCATTGAAATCATACTTATCGCACTCTGGCTCAGTTATATCGCATGCATCATACACTGGTGTTTTAGACATCCTGAAAGCATAAAATTTAAATATTTAAACCATATGTCGGATAAAATAGAATTGCATTCATTAAATATAAAAAATCATTACAAAGCAAAATTCCTTTCCATCTAGACGGCAAGGTGGATGGAGGGATGACCAACAGAAAATCTCCCTAAGTTTACCGAAACGCCTGGCAAATTGGGAGAGAACAAGAATCCCAATTCTGCAGCCTTTCTTTTCCCTTGGTTCGAATACCAGACCCATGACTTGGCCCTGCCTCGTCTCTCATGATTACATTCACAGCTTCCTTGATCATTACTTTCTCAGGGTGCAACTTGAATCCTGCAATCTCCTTCCCTTTGTTGAGGGTTTCTGTTGGATAGGGGAAAGTGACCTGGATATGCGGAATTTTCATTGGCTGGTTGTCTGGGGATCCATCCCTCTTCTTCCGGAAGAACTTCGCCCTGTCTGCTTTTGTCGGCTCGTATCCCAATCCGAATCTCCCCTTCTTCTCCTTGACTTCTATCGGTTCTGTAATTCCGTCTAGATTCTTGCCCAAACCTTTCCCGAGAATGCAACCCCGAGACTTTATTTCTTTAGCAACGAAGGCCACAGTGTTAGACAGTGATGGTGTCATCTCGTGTCCTCATTCCTTCACAAAGGTAGCATTCGCAACGTCGAACACGTGATAGGAAGCTTCAATCTTCTCCTTCTCCTTTCCGTCATCTGTTAACGGGACATGCCAACTTATCGCTTGATGGAAAAGTATGATATCTGAATCAGCCCTGATCACGTACAGTGTGTCATTAATGATAAACTTGATCTTCTGATGTAGAGATGAAGGCACTGCCCCAGCGTTATGGATCCATGGCCTCCCCAACAACAGGTTGTACGAAGCAGGTATGTCGAGCACTTAGAACTTCACATTGAACTGTATTGGACCAATTTCAATTGGCAAGTCAATTTCTCCAACACTATCTCTCTTAGCCCCATCGAATGCTCGGATAACCGTCTTAGACGATCGAACCTGTGATAGATCTATCCCCATTTCTTCCAGGGTCGACAAATGACAGATATTTAGTGCCGATCCATTGTCAATCAGCACCCGAGCTATGAACATTCTATGGCTTTCGACCGTGATATTCAAAGGCTTGTTGTGACCTATTCCATCATCGTCCATCTCATCATCTGTGAAAGTGATGGTGTTAGATCCTAGGACCTGCTCGACCAGAGTGACAAACTTCTCCAGAGAGATCGTGCTAGGCAAGTGGGCTTCATTTAGGACTTTCAGCAGTGCATGTCTATGTACTTCTGAGGATAGGAGTAGTGAGAGCATCGAGATTTGCGCGGGTGCTTTGCTGAGTTGCTCCACTATCTTGTATTCTGAATTCTTCATTGCCTTTAGGAAGTCGTGAGCCTCCAGTTCTGACACTGGCTTTTTCAGGGCCCCTCTTGGTTCCCTTACAGGAATCTTGATCAAATCCTGTGGCGTATACACTCTTCCAGACCGAGTGATTTCACTGGTTTCTCCTGCTGAGATTGACAATTCTTCTCCTTCTCCTATTTTAGCGACGATCTCATAATTCCACGGAACCTTATTGAGATTTTCCACCGTCTTTTGGATTGGGAAAGACAAAACTAGAGATTTTTCCAGTTTTTGGGCTACCCTTTCTAGATGTAATTCGAACCCTCCGTAGAGAACCTCCGGGTGTAAATAAACACCACCGATATCGATCACATCAACTTCTTCTTCGACCTCCTCTGTGAAAATTAGATTGACGCCACTTCCTGAGGAGGCGTGTTCAGGCAACGGATTTTGCTGACAATTTAGCGTACCGGCCTCAGGTTTTTTAAGAAATGTGATGGCTCCGGTCCGTATAAACTCCCGGATTTTGTCTTTTAGCTGAAAGCATTGCTCAGTCGCATGTCCTCTGGTTCCCGAGTGGTATTCACAGAAAGCATTTGAAGAAGCTGCTTTACTCCCAGGTTTAACTTCGTAGAATGGAAAGGGCGTCAGCATCCCCTGCTTCAAACAATTCCGGTACAACTCGGTGATCGAGACCGGAAGGTCTTGTAGCTCTCTGTTGTCGTTCTAGAAATTTCCCCCAGTAGCATGAGGTAGAAGGTCTTGGTGGTATTGGGTTCCTGACCTTGGAGTGTGGTTAGGAATTTGAGGTGGGGTGTTCGGGCGTGGTTGATAGGTATGGTAAGAGGGTATTGGGTAGGCTTGAGGGTAATATTGGGGAATGTGGTTTTGATAAGGGGGAGGTACATTTTGGTAATAGCAGGGGCGGCTTTGGGAATAGGGTTGGTTTTGAGGATAATTTTGGTTTTGGCAATTTTGAGGAGGGTAGTTGTGATATTGGTTGTTCTGGTTCGGGTAGTTCTGGGGACAAGAAGTTTGGGGGTAGTTCTGGTAATGGGTTTGCCGAGGGGAAACGACAACAGCTACTTCATTTTCTTTCATCTTTGGCGGGGCTGACCTTTTCGTCAGATTGGATTGGGCCCCTTCAATTTTTCCGCTCCTTATTCCTTCTTCCGTCACCTCGGCCTGTTTGATCACATCGCCGAAAGAAACCACTGCTATGCTTGAGAGATCTCGATAGAACGGCGGTGACTGAATTGACTTGAATATCTCTAACTGAGCCTCCTCACTCAGCTTAGGGACAACTTTGGCAGCCTCCTCCCTCCAACGAGCAGTATACCTCCGGAAACTTTCGTCTTTACTTTTCAGTATCTGGTAGAGGGTATTGCGGTCTGGCGCGGCATCCCTATTGTACACATATTGCTCACAGAAGGCTTCTACCAGATCTTCAAATGTTTTAATCTGTGATAGCTCCAAGGTTATGTACCAGTTGAGAGCCGGTCCTTTCAACGATCTCCGAAACATCTTTAGGCAAAGGTCTTCGTTCTGAGCATGAATTCCTAACTCCTCTTTGTAAATACTGACATGCCATTCTGGAGGGCCAGTGCCATCATATTTTGTGAACTCTGGAACCACGAAATTTTCCGGGTACACAATCCCGGGTGGTGCTGACAACTCCTTGTACGTCGCTTTCCTGGATGGCTTCTCCTTTTGCCATTCTTCCATAGTTTTTTCCAATTTCTCCATTTTCAGAAGCCAAGCCGGTGGAGGGCCATTCTCTTCTTTGTTTTCAGTTTCAATGGCCGGGGCCGGTTGGCTATCATTTGAATTGTTCGGTGGAGCAACGACCCTCTCCGGGTGAATGAGGATCTGCGGGGCGGCGGGGGCTGAGCCCTCTGGCGAGGCCTGATAGACATGCCCCTGGATGGGATATGTCGGAGCTCCATAGGCGAAAGGATGAGGGCCCATCTGAGGTCCATAGTAGACCGGTACTGCAAAGTTTGGGCCGACGTGGTTCGGATTCGGCCCTGAGTTCTCCATCCCGATACTTGCAGGGTTTCCATTTGGGGATTCAGTCACAAGAGTCCCGTTGGACGGAGGAATAGGCACCTCCTGAGGTCGACTAAGTTCGTTGATCCTTTCCATCAACCTGTCAATAGTTTCCTGCATCTGAGCTATCTGGGTCGTTCGGGGAGATTCGGGATTGCTTTCTGATGTCATCCTGGAATGAGTCTGTACTCGACTGCGTGTAAAGATCAGACTTCGAAAGGGGGGAACTGGATTTGCTTTTCTGGGACCAATTTTCGTTGTCTTGTCTTTTTCTTTTTCACCTACAAAAAAAAAATCATTTTTTTAGTTCACGTGGGTCTTAGGTGGCCTTAAAGCCCTTTCTAATTCGAAGATTTCAATTTCGATAACGACTAATTAAAACCAATTTTTTTTTTTTTTTTTTTTTTTTTTTTTTTTTTTTTTTAGGACTTCCCCAGACGTCATAAATCCATCAAGTACAAAAAAAAAAAAAACCCTTTCTCGTCTTGTATCATAGAATCATGAGGGGATAATATGGATACAAGACAGTTTTATTTTTATCAAAGGATTTACAACGATATAAGGGCCTAAGAGGAAATAAGAAAAAAAAAATATATATATATATATATAAAAATAAAAATAAATGATATAAAAAAAAATAAAAAAATAAAAAAAATCACAACTTATTTATTGAATTGAGGGAAAAAATAAAATAAAATTTAACATTCGGACTTTAGATTAATTGGACTTATTCAGACATATTGGGCTCGACCCTCAGCCATTCCCCAGTGGAGTCGCCAGCTGAACGTGCCCCGATTTTCCAGAGAAAACAAAAAAAATATAGATATATACTTTATATATGCTTGGCGCTGGTAAAATGAGAAGGGTTTTAAAAACGTCGATTTTCTCATTAAAATATACTTAAGCCTGTTTTAGAAAAAGGAGTCGCCACCTAGCATTGGGTTTAAATAATGTGCTAGGTCACCATATTTTTCTTTTTTGAAAATAATTTAAAAAAATGGCTTAAGTAAAATTTGACTCCAAAAATAATATGGTCTAACCAGAGATTCGTTAAAAGAGTTCGGGGGTCAGTTACGCTCGGGGAAGGTGTCAAGCACCCCAAGACGCCCGTCCAAAGACGGTACCTTATCCGATTAAGTCCAATTAAAATTTAAATCCGAATGTTTTTATTTTATTTTTAAATCCTCCTTGTATACACATATACACAGACACACACATTGACGGAAGTGATCTCCCTTCTAAACCTAGACAGTTCTGATAGAAGGCTGGGAATTTTTCACCTCATCTTGTTAACACATTATATTTAATATGAGTTAAATAAAACACCCGCACACACGCATCGAGAGGAGTAATTCCCTTCTAAATTTAAGCCGTTCAAATTGAAGGTTGGGAATTTTTCACCTCGTATTGTTAGCACATTATATTTAATACAAATTAAATAAAACACCCGCACACACGCATCGAGGGGAGTAATTCCTTTCTAAATTTTAGCCATTCAAATTGAAGGTTGGGAATTTTCCACCTCGTATTGTTAGCACATTATATTTAATACAAATTAAATAAAACACCCGCACACACGCATCGAGGGGAGTAATTCCCTTCTAAATTTATGTCATTCAAATTGAAGGTTGGGAATTTTTCACCTCATATTGTTAGTACATTATATTTAATACAAATTAAATAAAACACCCACACACACGCATCGAGGGGAGTAATTCCCTTCTAAATTTATGCCGTTCAAATTGAAAGTTTGGAATTTTCCACCTCCTTTTGTTAGTACATTATATTTAATACAAATTAAATAAAACACCCGCACACACGCATCGAGGGGAGTAATTCCCTTCTAAATTTAAGCCGTTCAAATTGAAGGTTGGGAATTTTCCACCTCGTATTGTTAGTACATTATATTTAATACAAATTAAATAAAACACCCGCACACACGCATTGAGGGGAGTAATTCCCTTCTAAATTTATGCCGTTCAAATTGAAGGTTGAGAATTTTCCACCTCGTATTGTTAGTACATTATATTTAATACAAATTAAATAAAACACCTGCACACACGCATCGAGGGGAGTAATTCCCTTCTAAATTTATGCCGTTCAAATTGAAGGTTGAGAATTTTTCACCTCATATTGTTAGTACATTATATTTAATACAAATTAAATAAAACACCCGCACACACGCATCGAGAGGAGTAATTCCCTTCTAAATTTAAGCCGTTCAAATTGAAGGTTGGGAATTTTCCACCTCGTATTGTTAGTACATTATATTTAATACAAATTAAATAAAACACCCGCACACACGCATCGAGGGGAGTAATTCCCTTCTAAATTTATGCCGTTCAAATTGAAGGTTGGGAATTTTCCACCTCGTATTGTTAGTACATTATATTTAATACAAATTAAATAAAACACCCGCACACACGCATCGAGGGGAGTAATTCCCTTCTAAATTTATGCCGTTCAAATTGAAGGTTGGGAATTTTCCACCTCGTATTGTTAGTACATTATATTTAATACAAATTAAATAAAACACCCGCACACACGCATCGAGGGGAGTAATTCCCTTCTAAATTTATGCCGTTCAAATTGAAGGTTGGGAATTTTCCACCTCGTATTGTTAGTACATTATATTTAATACAAATTAAATAAAACACCCGCACACACGCATCGAGGGGAGTAATTCCCTTCTAAATTTATGTCGTTCAAATTGAAGGTTGGGAATTTTCCACCTCGTATTGTTAGTACATTATATTTAATACAAATTAAATAAAACACCCGCACACACGCATCGAGGGGAGTAATTCCCTTCTAAATTTAAGCCGTTCAAATTGAAGGTTGGGAATTTTCCACCTCATATTGTTAGTACATTATATTTAATACAAATTAAATAAAACACCCGCACACACGCATCGAGGGGAGTAATTCCCTTCTAAATTTATGCCGTTCAAATTGAAGGTTGGGAATTTTCCACCTCGTATTGTTAGTACATTATATTTAATACAAATTAAATTAAACACCCGCACACACGCATCGAGGGGAGTAATTCCCTTCTAAATTTATGCCGTTCAAATTGAAGGTTGGGAATTTTCCACCTCATATTGTTAGTACATTATATTTAATACAAATTAAATAAACACCCGCACACACGCATCGAGGGGAGTAATTCCCTTCTAAATTTAAGCCGTTCAAATTGAAGGTTGGGAATTTTCCACCTCGTATTATTTACTCAAAAAATAAAAATAAATAAAAAATAAATAAAAAATAAAAAGAAAATAAAAAGTAATAAATAAATAAATAATAAAGGAAGAAGAAAAAAAAAATCTAATTTACAAAAAAAAAAAAAAATTAGTATAATAACAACTTAAAAAAATAAGAGTAAGATTTACAACAGATAAAAATTTACCACCTTCTTGGAGATTTTTCTTCTTCAAAATTACAATAAAATGAAAATAATATTATTTTCTTCAAAATTTTTCTCCAGATTTCCCCTCTCCCTTACAAAAATTCCTCTCAAAAAATTTCTTTCCCCTAAAAATTCTCCTCCCTTTTCCAAAACATCATTCATCTATTTATAGGAAAAAAATGTGAACTTGCCGATAAAAAAAGAGTAGGAAAAATAATAAAAAAAGAGGTGGGTGCACCGAAATTCGGTGCACCCACCAGTTTTTGGGTGCACCGAATTCGGTGCACCCAAAAGCAGGGGGGAACACCCCCCCTGCTGGCCGCACATGCGGCCAGACCACTGGTCGCACCAACGACCAGTGGCTGGTCGCTGGTGCGGCCAGCACAATGGTCGCACCAGCGACCTTTTTGCAGCCCCCCCCCCGCGTTCGGTCCAGGCCTCTCTCGTTCTCGTCTGTTTCTTGTCCATTTTGTTTCGAATTAACGCGTTTTTATTCCACTTCGAAAAATCTACAAAACCAAAAAAAAAAAAAAAAAATCAATTACTAATATTTAATTTACTTAAGAGATTAATAAAACTTAATTTAGCAGTATTAAACCGCATAAATACGGTACAATCAAAACAAAATAAATAAAATAAAAAAAGGTAACTATAAAATAAAGTATAATTTTTTTGCGAGACGGTCAAAAATGCCGTGTCTACATAGAACTAATATTGAAAGAAGAAGAAAAAAACATGCTTCTTCTAGCTAAAATCATTTGCAAACGGGTTTTTTTCTCTCAAATGCGGCTTCTCAAATAGGTTTCCCTCTAAGAATTGACTCCTAGATGGGTTTCTCTCTGAAAGTTGACTCCTACAAGAGTTCCTCTTTTCCAATTTTGGCTCCTTGAATTATAAGAATGAGAGCTATATTTATAGGAAAAAGTAGGGAATGAAAAAACACTCAAAAACCCTGAAAACTCCTAATTGGCCAGCTACCCTAGTTCTTGTTTGGCAAGGAACCTTTTTTTTTTTTATCGCGAGGGGCACACATTGCACGAGCCCCCTACTTGCTACCCAAGCTATCCATGTGGACAACTGTCTGCATGACAGTTGTCCACACGAACCACATATTTATTTAATTTTTTTTAGGTTTTCGCACATTTTTTTTGTGGGCCCCACCTCTCTCTCTCTCTCTCTCTCTCTCTCTCTCGTTTATGTTTCTTTTCTCTTTATCATTTTTTTTCCTATTTATTTATTTTGTTTTGTTTTTATTTTTTATTTTTTATTTTTATTTTTATTTTTCATTGTTTTCCGCTTTTTCTTCTTCTTTTTCTATGTTTATTTTTACTTTTATTTTTCATTTTTATTTTCTCCTATTTTCGTTTTGATTTTTCATCTCAAAATAAATAAAAATAATCAACATAAAAGAAAATAGGGATAAAAAAAAAAAACATAAGACTACATTAAACTTTTTTTAGATGAACGGTCAAAATGTCGTGTCCACACAGCGATATGTAAAAAATTTAAAACGCAATTTAATATTCAATTCCTTAAGTTGGATATAACCGTATTAACATTAAAATAAAAAATACAGACAATATCAATGCTCTTCTAATATAAATTATACTTCCTCTAGTGCTTCAACCTCAAAACTGGTAATTTCCGAGACATGATCTAAGAAGGCTTTTCAGAGAATGTCTCAACACGAATAATACAGCTACAAGAGTCTTATTCTCTTAGAAGTGACACAGATGTCTCACATTTAACAATATTCACACAAAGAACCTCAAAAATAAGAGTGCTCCTAGGAATTCTACGATCAGATCTAATCCTAAGAATCTAAGATAGCTAAAGAAATAGGATATTAAATGTGATTTAATTTTTATTTTTTATATTCCATTGCGTAAATTTTATGATTTTAATATCTGATCCTTTTATTTTTTTGAGTTAGAAATATATTTCTTTCCATTCTAAATTCGAGTTAATCACTAAGAAATTGTCCTCGAATAAAGACTGGAAGGATTGATACTTCTTCAATAAGGGGAACTAGGATTTCCATACCGGTTGCAAGGGTTCCCCGATTCCTCAGAGCTGGGGTTAACCGAGTAACCCTAATCTTTCCAATTGCTTATTACTTCCTAATTTTATAGTCAACTCATGAAATATTAATAGCTTCCTTTATTTTTGCAGTTACTGAAGCTAGGGTGAACCACCGGCCTACCATTTTCTTTGATGAGTGCAACAATCTAGCTCTTTTGCAGCAAGAGGGACATCGGAGTCACAAGTACCTTCTTTGCAAATATATTCAATTGTACTTTGCCCATTCTTTTAAGGTGTCTCCAAGCAACCGACGGTGTAGGCATCAAACTTGGCTTTGGCAGGCATTAACTGGTACATCGAACAAGCATGCCGAGAAAGAGAAAGTATCTTGGCAAATTGTTTCCCCTCAGAGGAAAATTTTGTACTGACAGATAGAGTAATTTCAATAGAGGACATCGAATACCCCTAAAATTCCCTTACTATAGCATTTATGGTCTGCATAGTTTATTCTCATTCAGATTCGGAATTCGTATCGACATATGTTGTTTACTCCTTTTGAATTTTATCTTTCTTACTGGGATTAGTGATTATCTATTAAATCCTCGGGGAAAATGAAGATGAAGATTTCCGAAATAGTTGCAGCAGTAAAAGAGAGGAATTAGAAAAATCCAAAAAGCCTCCTCAAAAGAAGCCAAGAATGGGAGAGGCCAAAGAAGTGATGATAATGAACTAGGTCGGGGAAGAACTGAAGAAAGACCCTCATCCTTCCCCTATCGAGGTCCTTAGTTCTGATAATAGCTAAAAAGTTACTTTCGAGGAGCCTATCCTTCCACATATCACGAATTCAACTTCGGAACATTTGGAGACTCCAGCTCAAAGTACAAACTCCGAACATAGCATAGATTCCAGAATTGGTGCTTCCAGGGTAAGAGTTTTTGGTGACTCCTCCTTTCTCAAGGGTTCTTGCCCTTGGAACTGCCTAAAAAATTTTGCCTTCAGTGCAAACTTTATTTCTGAGTTGATTTCAACAGCTCAAGTCGGTTAAAAATGTCTTATGTCCTTAGCTAGGCTTTTTGGCCCCTATCCCTTTAATTAATTCGTGTGTTTGCGTTGAATTAAATAAACAGTTATGAACGAGACGAGTCTCAAGCTGGGTTGTCAAATCCATTAATTACCACAACCGACCATCGTAATTACCACTTGCATCCTTTAAATACTCTTTCTTAAACTAGTCGGCATCATCTTTCTTTCCTCCATCCATTCCCACCATGAGAACGTGTTTTTTAATCCCAAATCAGTGACAAAGGCAAGAATGGACAAACTCTTCCTCCGTCTTCGTGCAGTTCATATTTCTCAAGGAAGAGCACATTTTGAAAGTCTAAAGGAGGCTTTTGATATGCTCAATGTCAACCGCAATCTGTCATCATACGAGTGCTAATGATGCAGGAAAATCGCAAATGGGCAGATACATTCATCCGTTGGAAATGCAGGAAAATCGCAAATGGGCAGATACTGCCAAGGAGGCCTTCGTAAAGAATCTGAACAAACAAGTTATTCGTTTCTCGTAAGCGTTCCTGGAAAGCATGTGTCAACACGCATGGGATTGGATCAAGCCTCCTACAAAACCAATCCAAATCCAACTTGAAAAAGTTGACCCCAGTTTAAGTGTTAAAATAACGTCGTATGAAAACACGTGATCACAGTTAGTCACCTGTAGCTTAGGCATGTAACTACGTAAATTGACGTTATAACAACGAATTACATATCATAAAGCTTTAATCAAATGAAGAATAGAACAAAACTTCCATATATATGTATATATACATATAAATATTCAGTTTCAATTTAAACCAATAATGGAACAAAACTTCCATACATACGTGGCCCTAATTAAACCAAGAACAGAATAGAAGCTAACTCAACAATTTGGACAACCAGATCTCCAGCAACTGCTATTCGTAATTGTCATCCACAAACCATTAGACTACAGATTGACAAGCACAGATCGAATCAATAAACAGTGCGAATAATTAATGTCAAACCATTCCTACTGCAGGATGTTGCATGTAAGAACTCTTATCGTCTAAAGCTGTTTATAGAAAAGAATATATGCCTGGTCATGCAACACCTTGCTGTTTCCGATGGCAGTCACAGACGCATCATCAAATCGTAACCACTGGCCATTAGGACGGCGTGCATCAGCTGTATAATGTCCTTTTGAGGCTTCCCTCCCATGGTGAGTTATTGTTGAAACGAGTTCATACCTACGACCCTGCCCATAACAAAATTGAAGAAGATTTTAGAAACTTGTGATATTTATGTCCCTAAAAAATTGGGATTATTACATTTTAGTCCCCAGGTGGCATTTGTTTAGTGTCTGTTCCCAGATTTCTGTTTTTGTTGACAGGAACTTGGAACAGAGAATTCTGAGAGCTATTTTGTTCTGTTCTCAGAAATTTGTTCTAATTATCTTCGTGCTCCCATATTTTTCTGTTACCAGTTTTTATAGAACAGAAACAGAAATCAAGGAGTAAAAACCCTAAATAAAGAGGATGGGATTTCCATACAATTGACCTCTTTTCCCAAGATATCTTACAAAGTACCAAAAACACCCTTTAAGAGTTATTCTATATGTACACCCCTTTTTGCTAAATACACCCCATTCTAAATATTTTTCGATTATTTTAAAATTACTTTTTTACCCCTTTTAATATATTTTTTTAGTTTTACTTCACCCCTAATTGTCAACTTCCAAAACCGAGTTGGCAAAAAGACAAAATTAACCTTGGAGCTATTAAGTTACAGCACAAGCATTTAAATTAAAGGGCAGCCTTATACACAATCTTACATCTTGCATACAAAGAGGTGGTTTTCCAATATTTGCATCCGAGACCTCCATGTTACAATGGAAACATCTTACCATTGTACCCAAGGCTCACCCTCATTTAAATAAAAATAGAGATAAATTTTCCTTTTTCAAATTTATTTCTTTTTTATTTTCCTTTTTTCTTTTTTTTCTATGTTTCTGCAGCTTACTTCCACTTTGGCTCTCCACCCCCAACCACCAGAACCCTTCCCACCACCCACATCACCTATAACTCTATGTCCCATACAGCTCAAGCCACTGCCGAACACCAAAACAGTCTCCGAAACCACCACCAAAGTATCGGAAATAACTATATCAACTTAAAAACAACCGCAACCACTACTAGCCACACCGAAACCAACTCCAAAACCATCAATCTTCTTCACATCCTCACTCAACTTCTTAAGAAGAAAAAACAAGAATAGAAAACCATAGACAAAGAAACAAATTTCAACACAAAACAACAAATCCAGTAAATCCAATCCATATCCAAACATATCTAAGTGAAATTCAACCCTAACCCCAAATTTCAGAAATTGAATTCAAGAAGGCAACTTTCGGTGCAACAGGGTGGATTTTTGGGTCGGAAACAGCAGGGGGGGTTGCAGCAGGAGAAGGAGGCTACAAGAAGGGGGCTAAGACAGAGAATGGGGGAATGAAGCAGAGAAAATGGCTGCGGAGGTGGTGCTAGGTATATGGTGAGGCTGATTTCACATAAAGAAAAGTTCACTGGAAAAAAACAAAGCTTAACTACATTTTTGTACCCTTTAAGATAGTTAAGTTAATTTCTCTTTGTACCTTATTTCTTTATTTTGACCTTGCCAAAGGATAGGACTCGAAGTTCATATACACTTTTTTTTTTTGTTACATCAGCAATTTCTGACCAGTGACGGCTTCATGGTCCCCAAATCTAAAATGATAGGGATTCCCATGGCATTAGTAATATCACAGGGTGTCCTTGACTAAGTGCAAAATGACGTGGCATCATGGGTGTTGTTGGCAATGGCAGTAACCCTACATACGAAGCATTTGACAGAGGTGTTGTGCAAAAAAAAACTCTCTCCAGTGTAGTTAACATGGCATGAGGCCTACTATCTTCCCTTATGACTTGATTCGAGGTTTATTATAGGAATTCAAAAATGATGATTTGCAACTTTATTTAGATTTAATGTTGATTATTGCACGTAGGGAAGATGGGACTTCAAATGGAGACAAATGGCATAGAGGCTCACTAGTCAGCCGCAAAAACAAATTCAACACCAGACCAGTAAAGCAAGACTGGAACGGGAAGCTTAACCCTCGATCATCCCTTCCTAGACACACAATGACGACAATTACCATACACACATTCTTTTCAGAACTTATTTGAGACTTTTAACCACATTAATTAATGCAATATTGCGCATGGCCATTTTTGACAAATTATCAAAATACTCGCATTTAATTTCTTATCATGACAAGTTTTTTCCTTTTCTATTTTTCTATTTCTTAATGGTAATGTGAAGAGGGATCATTAACAAAATCTAGCACAAAAATAGAGATATGGATATACAGAAGTGTGCAGCGTAATTCACGAACAAAGAGGAATGAGTGCTTCTGTTTCCACCTTTTCTTCCCAATTTCACAGTGATAGTCGGGCAGAAAAGGTTTGAATTGAACGTGAACGAAATTACCTCATTAGTTGGAGAAACAAGCAATTCCCGGCTAACCACCAGTTCAAGAGGAAAACGAACTGGTTTATGCAGTTTGGTGCTGCCGTGGGTTCCATAGCCAAAACGCATCAGGTGCAATATCATTATCTTAGGCAGTTTCTGTATGTTAACAGTTTTTCTGGCAGCTGCAACTCCAGCCTGATATATAACGAAATTGATAAGCACTTGATGCTCAGCAGAAAATGAACGCCACATGATAAGAATATATGCTTTAGCAGAAGTTAAACCAACATTAACAAGGTGAGACAGTAAGTCTCTCTCCAAAGGTAATTAGCATGAAACAACATAATTTAACATGACAAGGAAGGTGAATCCATTTGCAACTAGGATCCAATGGGAACAGCTAAGAGCCTGTTTGGTTACTATTTTATTTTTTAACAAGCCAATTAATGAATGCTATAATTTAATGTTTGGTTAAGAATTAAAAGCGCTAGAATTAGCAAACTAACCATTTTCATTCTAGTTCAGATGCTATTTCCTCGTGTAATTGGAGTAAGAAATAGCTTAAAAATTTAACTAAATTAACACAATTATGTATTTCTTTGTTGAAACAAACAATATGTAAAATAATTGTGTTATCTTAGGTAAATTAATGCATCAAATAAGATAATTAAAAAATTAGGATAACTTAGACAACCAAGCAGGACGTACACAATTGCCCTTCTAACCGAAAGTTAAGTACAAGTTCAGATTTTTGATATAATTCATCTCTCCAGATAAGCAAGTGAGGTCATAGAAAGAGAGGAGCATATTAGGTAACTCCAACCACACAATAATATCGTTACCTTCCCAGCTGTTGATGTCCTATACTCCTCCAGTGTCTCTGGTGCAGAAAATAAACTTAGGGCGTCTTCAATATTAAAAACACCTCCATGGGAAATATCAAGATGAAGCAAGAGAAATGGTTGAATGGTAGCAGAGGGTTTATTTCCTGTTACACAAAGTGCAAAAAGTTTCAACAAAATTAATAAAAAGTAAATATATATGACATCAATTAGAAAGAAGAAACATAGTAGTTAAAAAAATGGAACGTGATGCAACAAGAATCAACAGTACATCAGCTTTCTTAATTCTTAGGTTCAAATTTTTTAGCTCTTTGCAGATTAGGACCACTAAAATACGAAGTTGGCAAAGCATAACGCAGATCACTCCCAAGAAATTATCCAACAAGAAACTTACATATTTGAACACATATATTCAAAACAAAAGAAAGTAAGAAATCTAGCCATATTCAATTACATGTGTTTAAAGTAAAAGAAAATATATATCAATTTTTAATTATATATGCTTGTTTACATTTTTTAAGTATAAACTTCATGAAAGTATTCACTGAGTAAATACGGTATTGAATAACTAACTCGCGTAAATCTGAATTAGTCTCAGAACTCATAAGTTACGCACAACTCAATGATTTTTTACGTTTTAACAATTTATTAAGAACACCCATCATATATCATCTTGCAAGCAGAGACTAGCAACACATTAGGAAGCAGTTACAAATAATAATAAGAAAATTTGTACCTACAAGGTCACAACCTTCCCAATAGGAACTCTGTAACTTACTTTCATCATTCTATCCCATCAATAAAATGGCCAACCCAATCACTTAATAAAGGTAAGAACGCATAACATACTTGCTATGATTTTATTCAGAAAGGAAAAAAAATACCTCTGGTTTAGCCGTAAGTATCAAATATAAACATCTAATGGAATGTTCAAAATGCAATTTTGACATGATGCAAAAAAAACATATGATTACATCAATAATTGACATGTCAACATAAAATTAAACTAGGTCGAACAAGCAAGATTCGCATTCTGCTGTTTCCAAATAATGGGGAAAGAAGAAAAAGAGGAAAAGGAATTATAAAGTAGCCACAGCAAAAAACATTTTCAAGTTTTCTAATTGTCTATCCAAGTTTTCTTAGGCCTCCCAAATGTGCTGTATCAATTGACATTTGAAAGTAATAAGTGAAATCTGAACAAGTGGCCAACATTGAGAAATTCCGTGAAGATGATATTACACCGACTCACACCGGAGGGGAAGGACCCAAAAGAAATGAAAAAGGAAGAACAATTATGGAGAATTCTTGCCAGGCATGGAGATCGAGAATAATTTGCATCATACACAACAACAGAAGTGAAAAAGGAAGAACAATTATGGAGAATTCTTGCCAGGCATGGTGATCGAGAATAATTTGCATCATACACAACAACAGAATGTTAACAATAAAGGCTTACCTCTAGCCTTCACAACACTTTTCAATTGTCCGCCAAAAATTGCACTAAGTGAGGATGGAATGAATTCTTGTGTTCTCGTAACTGCTGATTTGTTCTTGCGGCCAACAGTCTCCCACTCATCATCTTCCACAGAGGAAACAAGAGAGAACTTTTCTCCATTTGAGTTTGACAACTGCCCCTCCTGCTTTAGCAATTCACGATGCATTTGATCCATGATGAAACATAGAAACTCCTGAGCATCTTCTTGTCTAAAAGGATAAATCTAATGAATTTCTTGGGGGACAATCAAACATATATTTATACACACAACTATATCAACAAATAAAAAGATCTGGACAATCATTGACTACCAATCATATTCAACAGCCAAATGCTTATAGTTACTACGTGTTAAACCCTTTTTCCCCAGGCATCATACTAATCTCAAGACTCGAGCAACTCAAGAAGACAACAAGTGCACCATGCCAGTTTTTTCAAGTATATTAACTACAAAATGTTATATGCATGCTTCTGTAATGTTGTTTTGGAGTGATATATCCTCAACAAGGAAAAGAACCACATTTAAACTGACATAATTTTGAGGTTTGATGCCTTGAACAATAGCCTAATAAAAATTGTGACATTAGTGAGGATGGATAAACTCTACTAGGAAGGATGTACCAACTATCTACCTTGGTACATCCACCTCTATGATTCTTTCTAACCCATGATTTGGTGGGTCTCTCATACGGAAGTGCATTATCCCACCAGAATTCAGATATCATTGCAGTGGATGCACCAACTACTTTGAGATTTTCTGTCTACTACAGTTTCCCAAGGGGAAACTAATTAAAAAGAGATGGAAATTATTAATATCATTATTTCACAAGGGGAAACTATTTAAAAAGAGATGGAAATTATTAATATCATTATTCCCAATAGTTAAATATGAAAAACACAAGAGAAATTGTTAGAACTGATTATCCAAGGGATTCAAAAGAAGAAATAGAGCAAAACAAGCAAGAAAAAAAGAACCACAAAAAATGAAAGAGGAAAACAGACCTGGGTCTGCCTGAGATAGCACTAGGTATATCGGGAGTGAAATTTTTCAGCACACCACCAAACATGGCAGGACTGAAAGGCAGACCAATTTCAATAACTGTTCCCTCTTTCTTGATTGAGCTTGTACCATCGGGCATATCAAAGTAAGTAATGAACTCAGCAAACGCAGCTAGTGTTGGATTGCCAACCTATAATATATAGGATAGGTAAAAACACTAGTAAACTATATGGAATAAGGGCCAACACATGTACCTTAGTTCAGTGATCCATAGCATAAAATGGAAATTAAACAGCAATGAAAGAGCAGACCTTAGGGATAGAACGGCTTCTCAATCCCTGCACAAGCTCAACAAACGGAGAACATGACAAAAGAGCCTGCAAGCTTGCATTTAGAAAGCATAAATTTCCTGAGTTGATTAAGCCACGAGGCTGTAAGTCCCCAGCAGCAATTACAGGCCCATCAGATGCCTTCCATGCATCCTCTACTGAATGTGCTGAAACTGACGCAAGACTAATAGACCCATTTATATTTCCTTCCCTTGAGCTCACAACATCTTGGTCTTGTGGTACCAAATTAGGAGATCGTGACCCATTTATATTTCCTTCCCTTGAGCTCACAACATCTTGGTCTTGTGGTACCAAATTAGGAGATCGTGTTGGAGGTTCACTTTCGGATGTGTGTAAAGAAAGATGATCGATACAATCCTCTATTTTCAATTCTTTATTGCCATTACTAAGAGAAGAGCAATGCGAAAAAGCAATATCTTCATTCTCTTTTAACCCTCCTGCCAATAGATCATCTGCTGTTTTTACAACACATTTATCGACCTTCCCAATAGTAGTCGCGTCAGAACCTATTAATCCTTTTGAAGAATCGAATTCTCGGCTAGATTCCCCAGCAAAACTTCCAAAAGTCAATCCAGTAACAATATTTACAGAAGGAACCAGTGGTTCCTTCCTTTTCACAGGATTTTCAAGATTTTCAGATGGCTGGCCCAACCATGATTTGGTTTCGTCTTCAGTAAATGAACCAAATAATAGAACCTGGATGAGTCCATCCCCCCAAAAAAAGTAGAATACAACCAATCAGAAACAAATAATTGAAAAGAAAAGAGATCTACACAATGAAACATTCATTGACATCAAAAGAATGAGAAGGAGAGACATGCATATTAATTAGTTGTATATTGGTAAGTTTGAATTTCTTCTGAATGAGGGTCCCACTTTCTGTAAAGGCAAATCAGTTTGTGATGGAACTTCCAATAGATCATTTTCTAGTCATAGAGTTACTCTAATTAGTAAGCACAAAAATAGACATCTATATCATTAGCAAAAACCAAACTCAAAATAGTGGCACGACATTTTACCAATGCACAAGCTTCATGCTTGAACTTTGTTTCTCCTTTGTTTTCTATGTCCGGTGTTAAATAAGAACAATACCAAAAATCACTCTACAACGAATTGAACTCTGAAAAGATTTAGTTCCAAATAATTAGTCAGCTACATGAACGTAATTCACAGATATGATCTATCTAGGCTCATATGTCTTCTATTCACAAGATCTCGTTTTTCAAATACCACCTTAAATTTAATTTTGTTTTCCTCTTTTCCTTGGACTACCATCCCTAGACATCTATATCATTAGCAAAAACCAAAATCAAAATAGTGGCACGACATTTTCCCAGTGCACATGCTTCATGCTTGAACTTTGTTTCTCCTTTGTTTTCTATGTCCGGTGTTAAATAAGAACACTACCTAAAATCACTCTAGAACGAATTGAACTCTGAAAAGATTTAGTTCCAAATAACAAGTTAGCCACATGAACGTAATTCACAGATATGATCTATCTAGGTTCATATGCCTTCTATTAACAAAATCTCTTTTTTAAATACCACCTTACGTTTAATTTTGTTTTCCCCTTTTCCTTGGACTACCATCCCCAGAATTAATGTCAATGTTGATTGTGCCACTATATCCAGGACCTTGCAAAGGATAGGCGGCATGGTCCTTGGACAATGATCCTTCATTCTTTTAGGAATCAGTGACATCATAAGCATGCCTAAATTACTCCTTCAAGATGTACTTGGAAACCAGAAGACTTCCCTAGAAGTCTCACATTCCAGTTCTACACATTTTTTTGGACAAAGGAACCACTGAGGTGGGATACCATCAAGTTCTCAAAATGAGAGAACATCACTGGATAACAAGTAAAAAAGACTGAAGCTATAGCAATTCGATATTAAATGCCTTAAATTGGAAGACTGTAGAAACTGTGTCTAACAATTGAGCCTTAAATGTTTAAAGACAAAGGAAGGTGTGATCATGAATGTGTTCTCTAAGATTAATCAAACAAATATAGAAATGAAGGTTCAGCAAACTAGTATTGGAACAAGTAACAACACATTGAGGCTTAATGCATATAAAAAAATTCTATAACAAAAGTTAGACCCACGTGACGTGGCAAGATTAAAACATAGTAAGTACTTCTAACCCCTTTTTGTCCGAATCAAACTTTAAACAAAATAATAAATCATTTCAGTTTTCTTTCTACCTCAATTGCAAAACAGGCATTACTATATATTGTCCCAAATCTGTAGAAAAGGATTGTGACAGAGCAGCAAAGATAAATCACAGTTTAGCCGGTTTTAGCATCAGGTATAAATTAGACAGACAGTGAGCAAAAAAAACAGATAACAGCAGTACACAGTCCCAAAATATTGTTTGGGAAAAAAAATAAACAAACAAAAAGAGACAAGTATAAACAGAAGTTTAATGACTGTAAAAATAGCCATGAAAGGAAAAAAAAAAAAAAAAAAGATCTCTTCTACTATCAGTAACCTTGCAACTCCTTACATTTATAACTACATCATGTTACAAAATAAAAGGACTATACAACCTATCTTCTCTATCCTCGCACGCCAATAACTGCAATGCTACCAAAAGGTCTATGTTCTTTCAAGTTTATTATCAATTAACTTTTCCATTTTGAACTCCTCACTATCCGTGGTGGATCCAGAAGGAGAAACTATAACATAATTTTCTGTTAAAGACCTAAAAAGGAAAAAAGAAAAGAAAAAAAAGTACTCCATTCTATATCTGAAATTCATCATTCATCAGACATTACAACTTACACAAGTACATCTATCTATTAGTTCAACTTCAAGTAATATAATTCTAGACCTTTTTTCACCTGAAACCTAGGCTCAAGAAGGCAATTCATAATCTAATTAAACCAGCACTCCAAGAAAATCCAACATTAGCAGCAGATTGGACCCCCATAATCTATTTCAACTTCAGGAGTCACAGTCAATGAAATTGTTTACTGCTACTTAAATGTAGGGATGACAATGGGTAGGGCCAGGTTGGTTTTAACATAAACACGTACCCGACCCTTGGTCAGATTGAAAATGCCTGAGCCTACCCAACCCGAACAAATAATATATTTACCCACCCGGACAGGTTTGCAAAACCAACCTAAACACCGGACCCAACCCAAAACAAATTAACCCTTAGAAATCATATTTATTGGACTATAATATAGATGAAGCGAAAAAGGGAATTTGAAAAAATAAAGATAAAATAAATAAAAAATGTTCAAAAATCATGAGCAAATGATCAAAGGATTTGACACTCAGAAAAAATGCAGAGGTCTCTCTCATTGGGACCTGGCCCAATGTATTTTATGTAGATTCGCTCTCAGAAATTGGACAGTTAATTTGCCCAAGAAAGGAAAATACAAATTGGGTTGTGAAAACCCATGTGTTTGAGGCTTTGAGCTCCATTCAAACTCATAATCAAATATCACACACACACACATATATATATTTTATATAAGTCAATGCACACAGAAGAGAATGGAGAAATTAGCACAATGTATAAGAAACAGATCATTGTGTTCAAGCTTTACGCGTTTTCCTCTTCCTTAAATGACTTAATACATGAAATGTAATTATCTCAACCAAAACTAATAAAAACTAATATTTATTGTTGAGTTAGTGAGTAATAAGAGAGCTAATGGTAGTGGACCAAGTTATAAGAATTATAGAGTAGTGGTCGCTAAATGCAATAAAGAAATATGATAATGGTGTCTTTAGGAGTTGCTGGAGTTACATATGTACGCATGTAGTATAGAAGTGGAATTGAGAAGTGGGGTTGAGTGAAGAGTTTGTGAGTGGAGTTGAGAAACAATTCCCTTATAGTCTGTTGAGAAGTAAACAATTCAAAAATCACGAACAACCCACACTCGGTAAGTATAAATTTTCATATTTCCCAATTTCATACCAGACTATTTATTAAATAAATAGCAAAAAATAAAAAAGGCGCATGAAAAACACGTTTGCAGTATCTAACACAAAAGAATACGGTAAGGGAAAAAATACCAACCTTAGAATTACTCATTCTGTGCAGAGTCTTGAAGTCTTCACCTAAAGGTGGTATTTTGCTTATGAAAGAGATGAGAAAGGCTTATGAGAACAAAACCAAAGACTAGGGTTTGTTGGTGATGCTGTCTAATTGAACAGAGAGCATAGAAAGAACAGGAGTCGATAGAAGACATGAAAGGAGAGGCAGAGATGGAGTAGAACATTTAATAGAAGGGCACAGATGAAGCGGTCCGGTTGTCGAACAGAGCATTGACCGCATACAGAGACAATTTGTAGACAGAAACAACCTAGAATCCTTGTGAGAAATAGATTGGGAGATACGATGTGCTATAAGTTTTGGTTTTGGCTTTCTCTTTGATTTGGGTGTGATTGCGGTGGTTTTTCCGAGTCGTCTAGGCTAGATCCTCCACTTTTGCGTCAAAATTCAACGGAGAAAAGAGAGGAGATCAGTTCTACGCCTTCTCAGGTTTAGGGTTGCGAGCTTCGGCAACAGGGAATGTTGCGGCTCCGAGGTTAAGTGGAGACTGGAGGGGTTGAAAGTAATTAAGGATAGAAACCCTTACTTATTTTTATCAAAGGAATTTCATTATTTGGTCCTCTCTCTTGCAGAGAGGGTGTATTGAAAAAATGCTTTAGAGTTAGTTTCTGTAATCTTTTTAGAGTTAGTCCTTGATTATTGTCCCTTATTTGTGTTGTATTTATAATTTATGTCATTTTGTATTATTCTATAAAATATACTAAAAAAATGAATATTTACATTTTTATTTTTATTATTTTTTAGATATTTAATATATATTTATCTTAATTGTGTTGTTGTGAATGTTCACACTCAACAAAACGCATCGAATATATACATTCATTAAATATAAAAAATACAACTATATGAACATTCACGAAAATACATTGATATGAACATTCACAGTAAAAAATAATAATGAAACATTCATAAAAAAACAAGCCAATCAAACAAAAAAATAAAACCTAACCACATGAATATTCACAAAACAATGAACATTCAAAAAAAAAATACAAAATCTAACCATATGAATATTCACAAAACAATAAACATTTAAAAAAACAAATGCAAAACCTAACTACATGTATATTCACAAAACAATGAACATTCAATAATGAACAAGCGCAATATCAAAAATCGCAACATAAAAATAAACAATGAACATTTAGCAAAAAAACAAAAACCGAACTAGTTATTGATGAATTATTGCCGCATCGATCGATGGGCGGCCATGGTAGTGGTTCCACCGCCCGTCAATCCTCAGATCGAGCACCGGAAGGCCAAAATCAGCAAAAAAATAATATGGACAAACAAATCGGAACAAGGCTGAGAAAACAAAACAAATCGCAAAAAATAAACAAAAATCGCAAAACAAACAAATCAACAAAACAACGGCGATGGCCGTTTATCGTCATCAGAGCACGACAACAATGGTCGTTTATCGTCATCATCTTCGCAAATCGAAGCATGGTGGCGATGGCCGTTTATCGTCTTCGGCGGTGATCAAACGCTCCAACAGAGACGGCGACGGCATCGAGCTTCGTCTGTTCATCGTCAATCGACCACTACTGTTCATCTTCTTCACAAATCGAAGCACGACGGCGGCTTGGCGAGCTTCGTCCGTTTATCGTTCCAGTCAGATCTGCCAAAATTCTGTGAATCATGTGGCGGCGACGACTTGGCAAGGAAGGAGTTCTTCGCAAATCGGAGCACGGCGGCGGCTTGGCGAGTTTCGCCGTTCATCATTCCAGTCAAATCTGCTCACTCCTCCAACAGAGACGGAGGTAGGCAGCAATCGTTCGTCTGGCAAAAGCGATGGTCATCGTTTAGCAGGAGCTGTGGTGGTTGGCGGCAACCGTTCGGCGGTGGCGGCGGTCATCACCTGTTCATCGTTCGGCGCTCATCGTCTGGCAATATTGAGAGAGGGGATGGCGATAGAGAGCATTTGAGGGAGAGAAGAGTGCTGATGAAAATTAGGATTTTGTGAAAATGAGAGAGGTTATGTATTTATATATAGGGGTATAAATGTCCTTTCAATTTTTTATTTTTTTAGCAAGGACTTTTCTCTAACAATCTTTTGAAAAGGGTTTAAAAAATAATATTTTTCAAAAAAATGGTTAGATGAGAAGAGATAAACTTAAAAAAGGCCTAAACAATAAAAAAAACTATTTTACCAACTAGTGGGTATGCACGTGCGTTGCACGTAGAATGCTATAATATTATTATTGTATAAATAAATATATATGTAGTTATTATATATTTGGCAAATATATGGTTATGGGTGCTAAGTCATTGTGTATGATTTGGAGGTGCAAAAGTTTTTTTATTGTTAGGATGCCATTTATTTATGCGAATTTGGTAAATCAAAAATTTATTTTCACATTTAGTTAGAATGAGAAATTTAATTTCACATAAAGGCTTGGCCCGTAACAGTTGGTATATAAGCAACGATATAATCCGTTGTTTGACCACGTTGATGAAAACCATGTTGACGAAAGATTGTCTCGACTCGCTTGAACAAAGCATTTGCCGTATTGAATCCAAGGTCGCAATGAAGAGTTAATTATTTGTCACTATTTGGAATTTAACGCGACTGTCACTAAACTTGTATCAAAGGATTGCAATGTCAAAAAAAATTTTATCCTACTCTCCACCAGCTAGTAGAACCAACAGTTTTTTCGTGGTGACACTCCATAAATCGCCTTTCAGCAACAGCAATTACAGCATTAATAGAGACAAGACTATTGCACTGTGAAAATACAACATATTCGCATGAACTTTCATATCAATCACTCACATAGTCTTTATGTACTTGAGGAGCATATGAAAGTCAATGATTAGACCCCAAAACGACTTGCATTGAGTGTAATCAAAACTATGGTATAGCTATCAATGAAATCATCAGTTAATGCTTACAAGAAACAACATTTTTATGAATCAAGTTGTCTCAAAGCTCAATGGATTACCAGAAAAAGTGATTCGTTATACAAAATCTGAAACACATTAGACAGGTGAACCAAACAGAGAGAAAATTTAGGGGAGAGAGAAGAAAATAATGCGAAGTAACGAATCATGGAGTATATAAGGTAAAAGCAAAAATTCGAAAACTGACAAATTATTAAAAGCTTAATTAGGTGACAAATTAAAAGGTTAATTAGGTGTTGAAAACTCATTGAAAAGGCTGCAATTAAAGCACAATAAAAATGAGAGAGAGAGAGAGAAGAAATAAAGATTATGTTACCTTCGAAAAGTGAGATTAGAAAAGGGCTAAAAGACGGAGCCAAAAAAGTGCCGAGGAAAATAAAGTATCGCAGTAGTAGGAAACGCAAAATCTCTAACAAAGATAAGAGCAAGAGATTTCACACAGATGTGGAGATAAGAGTCTACTATGAGAGAGAGAGAGAGAGAGAGAGACACACACACAAAGTAGATTGTGTGTGTGAAAGAAAGAGATAGAGGGAGAGAGAGGTTAGATTGCGGACCTCGTAATGATGAACATGACAGCAATGTCAATGGAATCTGACACCTTGGTGAGGAATGTAGCTACAGATCCGCCGGATTAGTCGTCATTTCACCATCGACTTTGCGGTCGGAGACTAAGAGTTGTTCTTGTTTATTGCGAGTCGCTTGTATGAGATTCAATTACGTAGCGAGAGAGAATGGAAAAGTGAAGCAGGAAAAAATAGATTAGTTATTAATAAATTAAATATTTTTGTACTTTAGGGGAGAATTTGTCAAGAGAATCTTTTTCACATTCAACAATAAGAAGAATAAATAATTGTAAAGCATCATATGCAAAGAATAGGAAAATGAGTGCAACTTTGGATCATCAAAGGTCCTAGAATATTTAAATGGAAGTTGTAGTAGTTGTGTATGATATGTAAATATAATAATTATTACATCAAAAGTAGGTGTTCAGTTTGTTTTAATGGTGGGGTTGTCTTCAAGACTTGTATGACTGGATGTAGTTGGTTCAAATTTACGTACATCATGCGCAATCAATTTTGCTGTGAAGCGTTCTTTGTCATTCATCTGGTTAATCCTTACGAGGAAGATGTAACTTTCACCAAAGCGATGTATCATCCCTTTGTAGAACTTGTTGTATAGTCCCTCCTGGAAGTGAGTTATATATGGATTAGTAATATTAATATTAATGATATAGCAAAGGTAAATGTTTTGTTGTGGTCGCTTACCTTTTTATGTTCTTCAATGTATTATGATATTGGACAACCGATCAACTTTTTTGTTGCATCAAATAAAGTGACTAATATTTTCTTGTTCATCACTAACAGTAAGCTTCATCATGTACCTGTTTGTTAAAATGCATTTATGTTTTTTAAACGTTGAATTTTTCGACTTATGATAAAGTTAATATGTTGGTTTCTTATATTATAACCAATTATTATTACCTTGGACAGTATTCTGCATTTCGTACGGAGCATTTGGTGCATTCAGCAGAGCCATCTTCCATATTTACTTTTCTGTTGCATCTCTTGCAAGAATTGTACTACATTTGGTCCATATTATCAATGTTGAATATTGTTACTTTGAAGTAACAAAGTGACTTCTGTCATTATTAACGGTTTAGTTATTTGTTTGACGCTTGGGTGTTGATGTGTAATAGATACGACAGATAGTAATAGTATAATAATAATGAAAGTAATCAGCTATATTTAGTAATTATGTTAATTAAAGTGAATCATTGAAATATATATGTACCTGGAATTCAGTCAATGGGTGCGTTATGATATCAGTGATGTTGGTTTCTTCAGTATTGTCGATTTTTTTCTGCCACATTTTCTTTTGCGTTTCATTCTTATCTATTGTCTCAGTAGTCCTACATATGAAGTTCAAAAATTATTTTATATGTGTGTTAATAAGTGTTAAATTCATTAAATTATTATAAAAATTTATGATATAGAAGCAAAAAAAAAAAAAATAGTATGTAAAGTGTGGTATATACCATGATTTTGAAATGTCAAATCTCGATGTTTTTGGATTAATCTGAACAGTTGTGACCGATAATGTGGACAATGATAGTACACCTGAATATTATATTGATAAATTAGATTAAATTGAATGATTTTTTTCCCTACTTCTATCGATGGTTAGATGAGAGATACATTACCTCCATATGTTGACACTTTCGCTTGTGATAATGCAACTATAGGTCTATCTTCTTTCATTTGGTGCAGCATATCACCTTCATTTGTAGCTAGATCTCCCCATATGTGTGGTATGTGTATGTGTATGTAAATTGTTTGTGTTGCATTACTCTTCATCTAGTAAGGATATAACGCGTCGCTTCATAGTTCCTCCAATTGATTTGTAGATTGTAGAAATGCTTTCGACATCCATTACTATACCAAGTACATCTATGTTATAAAAAAAAAAAATAGTTAATTCATTTAGCAAGTGAAATATAGTAAGTAAACAATATTTTTTCTTATTTACCCAATGTTTCTACGGTATCTTCAATGTTATCAATCAAAGTGAAATTATATTGCATCACATTCAATGAGATTTCTTCTGTCGCATCTATTACGCATGTAATATTTGTTAATGTAATCTTAAAGTCATGGTGTGATGTGATATACCTTGGATTTGCTGGTTTCACTAATCCATTTGATTTGTAGTATGTATCCTTTCTCAACAATGAGTTTTCAAACTTATCAACTGCATCATTGAATAGGACGGCTTTTATTATTGTACCCTGTACTTGTGTTATTAAATGTCACTGTTTTCTTTCGAACAAAAATATATAGGGATGTTTGAGTATTGTTTTCTTGAAGTGTTAAATGTATTCACTATTTAGTAAAATAAAATTGAGTTAAATAACTTACATGTTTGTCCATGAGTATTAGTTTACGCATGTTACCCGTCTCTCTTGAAGTTGAGTAAGTTTCTTCAGTACTAGTTCTTAGGACAATAACTTTTAACGTCCACTCTTTCTCATATGGGCGAAGATCATTGATTGGTATGTATGGTCCGTTATGGTGTTTCGAAATGTCTCTTGTTATGCCCATGTTTGCGTAATAGTAATAATTAAATGTCAATGTCAAGATAAACTCATTTTCTGCAGAACATATATTAAGAAATGATGAGATACTTTCCAAAGCATTTTTACTCAAAATTCCTACAATAATAGAAGACTACTTTATAAACTTTTAAACTCGCAAACTATTTACTCAACTTCACTTATTTTGGACATCAAAATAAGTATATTAAAAACATAATTAGAGCACTTATTTTGGATACAATTTAATTCATATATAGAAGCCACATCTTGATTATACAACAATATATCTTCTTCAGTTTAAAAAATATAGCAAAACTAGACAACATATTGGGGAGGTCAGAACAAATCTTAATTAAAAATGATGGGGAAAACAACAATTCAGTTTAAAATTGTGTTAAAAAAATTAAATAAGTAGAGGGAAAAACCTTACTATTAAATTTCTCATAGGCAAATACTGAAACACATAATGTGAAGTGCAATAGATATGTCATTTAGCTCTTGCAATGAATAAAGTAAAATGCACAAGAAAGTATAATTAAAAAAAAAAAAAATTATGTGGGAATTTTGTCAAACAACTTCAAGAAGCATTGCATTTATAATTTGTGAAACTATATGAAGCCTATGAGGGCATTTGTTGAGTGTAATAAGTAAAAGTAAATAAATAGTAGAAGACTTATAAACAGTTAAAACGTGTACCTGAAGTTGAGTTCAACTCTTTCGCGACAACTTTGCTACCATTATCCTTTTTAGAAGCTGAAGAAGATCCATTCTTCCTTTTGTATGTAGCAATTATTTCGTCATTACTATTATGTTGATGTTGAGGTGTTGTACGGGTCTTTTCTTGGTTGTTATTTGCAGAAATCATTCCTTACGCAAGAGATACAATATATAGTGTCATTTTCAAATTTTATCTTATATATATATATATATATATATATATATATATATATATATATATATATAAGTAGTAGATATATAAATATAAATATATTTGCAATTATCATTATATAATTAAATAATTTTATGGTTATGCAAAATGGTATGAATGTTTAATATAAAGTTTTTGGAAAATGAAGGTGAATATCGATATAAGTCTTTTTTAGTGTCATATCCTATAGAATCTTCTTTCATATCATTTTTGTGCATTGAGACGAAATCTTCTTAAGAAAGCAGGTTTGAACACAGTTCAATGATATAATATTGTTGACTTCAAATGTTGTATCGATACAGTAAAATTATATATTATAAAACAAGTTTTTTATGCGTTTATCGTTTACTTTTATATGATTCAGGCAATTTGCCAAACAAATCCAGGGCTTTAAAGAGTTTCATGCATGGATGATTGTTCAAAGCATAAACACTAACTGTGACAAAGAAAAATGTGGAGAAATGGATACCTTACAAGCAGAGACACATTTCAACTCACATATGGTAAAATTGGAAATGCATATATCCCTTTCCAAGTTTATACAAACACAATTTGAAGCAATAAAGTAACATTTGCACACACAGATAGAGAATTGGGTTTCAACGATTTCGTTTATACTTACATCAATATTCACCTTCATTTTCCTATATTTTTTATATTAATTTTAAAATTAATTTCATTCATGGTTACGCTTTATATTATTGGAATGGAATGTAGTACTGAAGTTGTGTCACTTGATTCGATATTTGTAGAAGTTGTTGCAACAATTGGGCCTTCTTTCAAAGGTTGTTTCCAATTATGGGGTTTGGTAGTAAATTGTTTTTTTTTCCAAACCGATGTGCATGCACTTTTTCTTTGCAGTCGATGTTTTAGCCCTTGCATTTGATGAGGCGCCCATCTTTGTTTTATCTAGAAATTTAGTTAATTTAGATTAATATCAGATAAGTCGATAATTGTTTGATTAAGCATTGACTAAATAAACAAAGCTTGTGTAATTTCATGTATTAGTTCATCCTTTGTTATCTTAAACTTTCATGTGTGCTTCTGACTTTCTAGTATTTATTAATCAACAAGAAAGCATAAAAATAGGAAGGAAGGATGTTGATTTCCTTTTGTTGTTTCATTTCTTCTTAGAAGTGGAAAGCAACACAGTTGTTGCTTTTGAATTCACACTGCTTATGTTACATTTACTACTATGAATGACATACGGGAAGAACTACTTATATTTTGGCTTAACCTCTATTAATCGACTAATTGGTGTGTAATTAATCAGACATGATGCTTTAATGTTGGAACATTTAGACTAATATATTTAGCAGTCATTTATTCAAACATATGGTCTGCATTTGCTGTAAGTTTAATTTAATAGATCTTTTTTAGAACTTTTTTTTTATATTGAGAACCAAGTTTCCCCATTGCAGCAACCAGGCAACCCAAAAACTGAGGGAAACACATAAGAATGCTGAAAATCAATACTCAAGTTAGCAGAGGCATTTATTCGAACATGTGGTTCTCATTTGTTTTAAATTTGATATCTTGAATCCCCTTAATTTACTTTCATGTTTCTTTGTTTGCTCTAAGTTTCTGGAAATTCAATCTCAAAAGAAGAAGTGTAGAAGAAAGAATAAATATTTTTAGATTTTTGTTGGCAGGAAACAAAAAAAGTAAGAAGAGAAAATCACCAAGTTAACCAGATAATTGTAGTAGTGATAATTTGTGACTGATGAAAGATTGTTGTTAGAAAACATATGCTGAAGCGTGATAACAGCAGCTTAGTAGTATCCTATTCCAAAATCGATGGTCACTTCAATGAACTGAATTGATTAAGAAATGGTTGAAGTAAATTTTAATACACAAAAACTTAGATGAAAGAGTAAAGTGGTGGTAGGAAGTTGGCATGTGTCCTATATATACCGCACTATATGGAGGATTGGTATGAAGTGGAAGCGATTCAAGAGGTCGTGTCGTGTGAATGGCGTCCATTGATAATGTTTCATTGAAATTTGTCAGACTGGTACTGCAATTCAGGGTAGGTGCCGCGACGATTATTCGAGCGTTGTTGGTGGTTTGCGGTGTGATGGATGGTGATATGTTGAGGCGCTGTTTGGGTCGTCTTGCAAGAGGCATGAATGTTGAAATACTATTCGATTTGTGGGTGTCATTAGCCTATGCGTATGGGAGTAGTTGGGTTAGTGGGGTTTAAGGAGTTTAGAGCATTTGTGTTATTTGGGGTATTTCTTTGATTTGTGAAGGACATTAACAGTATATCAAATTGTTTCTGAACACAATCTTTCTTTCTTTTTTAATTGAAATTAACCCAATTTTTTTAGACACAAACTGTGTTCGTAACACTATATAATTCAACTCACAACACCGAAAATGAACTACTGAATATTTTTTTTTAAATCGTTAAAATAAAATAAAAAAATGCACGTATTTAATCTCAAACCGTTTTTAATTTCAAGTTGCTTTTTCATATTTTATTTCTTCTTATTCTCCATCCAAATCCAACATCATTTGTAGGTTAATTTTCTGAAGAACGAATGCATATAAATTTGTCGTTACTCTCATTTGCATTAACACACTCATATAATATGGTTGATAATCATTTTTCCAATTGTTATTTGATACGATAATGAAACCTTTTTGTGTTTCCTGTAATAGGAATGAAAATGCTACACAATCTTGTTATTGAAAATCTCAGGGATAAAAAAAAATTAAATCAATCAAATCTTAGCTCCCACAAATATTATGAACACAACAAAAGATGTACAAAGTGACAAACGAAACAGCCAGCTAACAATTTTCTATAGGGTTATCTGAGCATTAAGAAAACAATGTAGGAGGTTCAAGTATCATAATTAGAAAAATAAGTTGCAATGCTAATATTGGCTTAGACAGAATCATGGTTATGTTTAGATTTATTTTAGTCTCTTTCATTTTTGTGGTGTAATGAAGTGTCTGTGATTGATAAGTGGCTTCTGTTGGGGAAAAAAACATTAGTCTGAGCATTTAATCTCGACTTTCGGTGGTTCTGACTTGGTTGTTGTTGTTGGGAGTGAATGGGTAGTCGTATTCGTAGCCAAACTCCTTCAAGAACCGTTATTTGTCTGACCCTATTTCCATGATTGATGGAATGAAACTACATACGACTTTGGTGCTATTGAAGTCTCTTATTTTGGTGCTTCTATCTATTGAAATCTTTTTAGTTTAAAATATCTCCGTTAACTCCTTCAAGTGATGGCTGGAACAAAGATATGTTGGGCTAGACAATTCAGATGGTCAGAAAGCCCTCTCCACCATAATCATGTTCAGTCCACGGTTTTACTTGAACAACGTGAGTAGGCAGTTGATACCCTACAAATGATGCGTCGAGTCCATATTTTGACAAGGTAATTGTGATCACTACCATATGGCAAGTAGTTTGTATGGGAAGAAGGCCTTCTACTTAGACGCGTTCCATCTCTTACCTGTGGAGTAATTATCATCGTATATTGCTTGCACCACAGTTACGAATGCCAAAACAACTATTGAGATTACCCAAAATCCTATCCACCCTCTAAATGATGACAAAAATTGTGCCTAGAAATCATCACCAGTCGCTAATATTAAAACTTCTCTATAATCAAACACGATCATGATCGCATCTTTCATGACTTTGCAAGAAAATTAGTATATGCCCGGCAAATTTATTGATGATGGAATTGGTATTAAGATTTAATCAATCCACAACATTCTAGAATCAGATACAACATAGAAAACATTGCTTCTATTACACACAATTACCCTCTCATGGAAAGCCCTTTTTTCTTTATTTTTTTCCCTCATCAAGGCATTTTATTAAGTCAAAACATGGAAGAAGTAACTAAACGGAAATAGGAGGGTTCTTAGACGCTGAGTAATTTAAGAGAGTTTGCCTTCTCTTGCAGGCTATCAAGAAGGCTATCAAAGCTCTTCTTGAAGGAATCCACTCCTTCGAGTTCAAGTTGAGCGCCCACGTAACTCCATTTAATCCCCAACTTCTCCAGTGCGCTGTATATGCCTTATACTTCTGATATATTTGAGTCTATTGTCCTTCCGACAGTTCCATGGTCGGTAAAGGCTTCTAGAGCTTGATTAGGCATGGTTGACACCTAAAACAAAAGATCCAAGAAAAAAAAATCATTTTAATTCTTTATAAATATGCATATGTATGCGTATCATTTGGGATCAACAAAGAAGAGCAAAAGGAAAACTCACGGTGTCAGGTCCAATAAGAGGAGCGACATACAAAGTATCGGGATACGTTGGGTTTTTCACCCTGGTGGAGGTCCACAATAGCCTCTGCTTCTTGGCACCTTTCTTCACCAAAGCCTGTCATCTCGGACGAGAGAATTTCTTCTGGTAGAGCTTGTAAGCAAGTGTTGCCTGACCATTTGCAGCCTATAACAACAACCAAAAAAAAGTGTGATGTTCAATAACACAATAATACAAATCAATTAATAGGAGGATGATTTTGGCCTACCTTTCCACGAAGGTCGAGAGCCTCTGGGGTTCCAGTCCTCTTGAGCATGTTGCTAATAGACAATACAGTAGATCAACTTCTGGCCTGTCTACAGGAGCTAAGATTGCTAATAACGGGCACACAGGAAAAAGGACATCCTTCAATACATATGCTTAATAAGGAAGAATATGTGTTGGTAGAAGCGTAGAACAATATAGATTTGCAACCAATATAGATATTTAAGGTACAAATTGAGCTGCAGCAGCTGAAATTTTGCAGCCAAGGAATAATTGAACGATACCATAAATATACATTATATCAGCCTCAATTGCAGCCAATGAGCAATAGAACAACAACAAAAATTTTTAGGTAACAAAGCGTAGAACAACCACTAAGAAATGATCATTATTATGTCAACATCAAAGAAAGTGATTGAAATAGGAATTGCTACAACATTGGCGTTTGAATCGAAAAGCATTTTTGCCGATATTTTGGTTCTTTGTTATACAATAGTCCTAAATTCCAATTTTGTAGAAGGATTATCAGTATTAGTAGCCAAAGCAAAGTAAGTTTTCTTGTGTTTCTTAGACTATTTTTATTTTTCAAAAAATGCACAGTATTGTAGATATGGATCCCAACCTACACAATAGACATGGTTCTCTTATTAAACATATCACCAAAATCATCTACAAATGGAGAGATTCCATTTTCGAACCAATAACCAGCTTTTTACCCATCTGTGTGCATAATGTAGTTTAATATAATTAGCTTTGAGATAAAGAGATTGATTAAATTTGGATGTCAAATATATATTTTGAATGTATAAATTCTACATTTGGAATTAAAATATATAAATATAAACTGAAGAAGTTCATGAAATAAATTTAATCATGGATGCTACACAAATTAGAAATGTATTGTTGAGGTATGTGATGCCTCTTCAATGTTTGAATAGCCCTCGTATATGTGATGAAGTCTTGTTACACACAACGAATAAATAAATAAGTTAATTATTAGGGTTTTTATTTATTGGGGTTAATTAGTATTTAGTAATTGAAAAATAATTAATAATTTTATGGTGTCCTGTAACTACGCAGTGAGTATAAACATTTATTGTGTTATGTTACCTCAGATTTTTCTATTATATAGGAAATCTGCAATAAGCTTTATGCCACGTCGGTTGCATGGAAGAATAGGAGTGTCATGTTCATGATAGACTTGCAACTACAGTATGCATAGTAAGTTAGTCAGTTATGGAGATGAGTTGATTGATTTGGTCATTGTGTTTAATAGAAACTCACCGGTCGATCTTTGAGCTGGTTGCAAGTATTTTGTTTTTTTTCTTTCAACGTTGCCGACATGTGTGCTCTATGTATGCCTCCTTTAGTAAATTGACAAGCATGAATTTGTATTATGTCTTTATTTTGAAGGCCGCTCTTGTCAATTATTTTTTGGAGGGATAGGAGTAGACGTATTAAAAAGGGGGTTGTCAATTGAGTAGTAGCGGTTGCACCATTGTTAGCGTACGTATTGCCTTTAGTAGAAATATCAGTCATCGAAATAAATAGAAGTTCATGTTCCTCATCACTCCTGATTTCATATATTTTTTTGGTTAATGTTGCGATGTTTTTGTCCTCCATTGCAAATGTACGTCAATTTGGATTTGTCTTTCAATGACAATACGAACATGAAGATTGTCATTGAGAATATGTAAAAGAATGGAGAAGAATAAGAATAGGGGAAAAGAATACCCAATTTAGTTGTCTTTATATGATGATGTAATTTAACACTCACTAACAAAATATATAATATATATAATATAAAGACAAAAGAGAGAGGATCTTTTAAAGGTTTATTTAGCAATAGGCAATCGACACTGCTAGATACACTACAAGTTTGGCAAGGTGCACAATTAGATACCAATGAAAGAAGAATAGCAATATAAGTTAGGAATTCAAGCATGCATTCTAACTCCTTTGTTCGCTGAAGTTTCTGGGAATAGCATTCAACTTTAATGTTTGAACATTTAGACTAATATATGTAGCAGTCATTTCTTCAAACATATGGTGTGCATTGTCTGTAAGTTTAGTTTAATAAATCTTTTTTGGAACTTTTTTTTATATTGAGAACCAATTTTCCCCATTGCAACAACAATGCGGCCCAAAAATCGAGGGAAAAGAATAAGAATGGTGAAAATCAATACTCAAGTTAGTAGAGGCATTTATTCGAACACATGGTGCTCATTTGTTTTAGGTTTGATAATTGTAATTTGATATCTTGAATCCCCTTAAATTACTTTTAGTTTTCTCTATTTGCTCTAAGTTTCTGGAAATTCAATCTCAAAACAAGAATCAAAACAAGAAGTGTAGAAGAAAGAATAAATATTTTAAGTTTTTGTTGGCAGAAAATAAAAAAAATAAGAAGAGAAAATCACCAACTTAACCAGATAATTGTAGTAGTGATAACTTGCGACTGATGAAAGATCGTTGTTAGAAAACACATACCGAAGCGTGATAACACCAAGGCAGTCGTATCTTATTCCAAAATCAGTGGTCACTTAATGAATTGTACGATATGGAGGATTAATATGAAGTGGAAACGATTCAAGGAGGTCGTGTCTTGTGATTGGCTTCCATTCATAATGTTTCATTCAAATATGTCAATCTGGTGCTGCGATTCAGGGGAGGTGTTGCAACAGTTATGCGAGGGTCGTTGGTGGTTTGCGGTGTGACGGATGGTGGTTTGCTTCTTCTTTGGCAACTTGTAAATTACGAAATGAACTGATACTTTAAAATGCTATGTGTTCAAATTGAAACCATAAGGACCAATATGAGATTCATATTAAACTTCAGGGCTGGAAAGTGCAAAAAATACTCTATAAATGTCAAGATAATATAAATATTTGGATATATTTTTTTTTTAAAAATAAAGGGTAATGGAAATATACATGAATCATAAAGGTTGCCGGCGGAAAGGGTAATGGATAACATAAAGGATGTTGGAAATATACATGAATCATAAAACATGCCGGCGGAAAGGGTAATGGGTGATGGATTTTAAAATTTACCTTCTTTATCCAGTGATGTGAGGCGACCGTTTAGAGATTAATTTGTTTTGAGCTATCATTCCAAATCAAAAGTTATGAACTACTGGCAAGAGAAGTGTGTGAGGTTACTTATTCTAACTTTTAGTAAACGAAATTTCCATGTTCATTTATAACATTGTTAGTAACCATCTGAGTAATAAATTAAAACAAATAAAGTCACATTCCCTGAAAGAAGGTAAAAGAGAAAAATAAGGATGCTGCTATGAACTTTGAAGTTACTACTGATGTAAATAAATTACTTGAGTTTTAAAAATGTCATTGGAATCTTTTGAGGTTTGTCTATGGTGTATGTGTGGTAGCCCCAAAAAAGAAGTAAGCGATCCATAAATACATAAATGTACAACTGTAAATTATTAGGTTGTGTTTGGATGACTGATATCATTATAATAAGGGGACTATAAAATTTAAAATTTCTCGATTGCCTATTGCTAAATAAAACTTGAGAAAAAAAAAATCCTTACCAAAAATAAGATTTTTTAAACGCCCATAGGCACCGTATTGTCGTGTTCCAACGGTAACTATATTTTTTGGGAGGCACAACAATATTTGAGAAGTGCAAAATGAAGTGATACTTTATCCTATCTGAAACGCTTGTGAGTTTTTTTGTTTTTTAATGATCATAATTATTTTTTACTTGTCCAATTTGTGATTTGTTTTTTATCAATTGCATGTTTTTTTTAGATCCTACTTCTTTGCAATGGTAAAACTGTAGAATGAAAGCAATGGCAGGTTCAGAAACTTGATAAGGTGGCATTAAAATTTTAGCTCTTCAAGGTTTATTGGTTTTTTTTTTTGAGTCAAACGGGACTTACTTGAAATTATAAGAGTTTAATTGATTTTGTTTTTTGTTTCTCTCTTTTGAGGATGCTTGATGTTCAACCTACTAAGGTGGCATTTGTTTAGTGTGCTTGATGTTCAACCTACTAAGGTGGCATTTGTTTAGTGTTTTTGTTCTCAGGTTTCCTAGTTTTTTGTTTTCAAGTTCTTCATTACATTACATGGAACAAAAACAGAGAATTTATTATGTTCCCACAAAATTGTTCTAAAATATGGTGAATTTTCAAAGATGACCATGAATTTCAAAATACATTTTTTTTAAGATAGAACAAAATAAACATGTTTTAATTTAGAAAAACATAAACAACAGTGGATATATAAACCACCAACGCAGAGTTCACCAACACAATGACAGTTGTTATGGCTTGAACTGTCGGTTTACTCCCACAAGACAACATCCCCAGCCGAATCTCAATAACGTTAACCATCGAAAACATTAAAAAAAAAAAAAAAAAAAAAAAGACAACCCACTAAGCCGATGGCGGAGGCAAGCATTCCAAGGCGAAGAACATTAGTATTGATGTGTCAATAGTTATGTATATAGTGCTTCCTCTAAACAACAAATTTGAAGCGAAAAATGGTACAATAAATTACACCTCCTATTATGAGCGTTGTTTTACTATAAGCTATTTCTCAGTAATTATTGTTGGCAAATAAAAACAACAATCAGATGATATCAACATATTCTCAATGTATTACATTTTGAAGCTATTTTTTGAGATTTTGAAGCTACTTCTTGATTGACCTTCATGGATAGTGAGCTCTCCTTGATATCTTTAGGTTTGAAAATATTGCTAGAATGAGACAATGAACAAGAATTTCAAATAAAGGAAAACGTATCAACTATTTGAGCTGTTTATACCTGCAACAATATGCTTGAGTTGAGTCTATAAAAATCCAAGAAGATTGCAAATCATTTAAATCAAATTGAAACGGAGGATATTAAACTTGATCTCAGGTCTACGTTGTGCGAGAGTTCATGAGGAGGACGATGCATGACATTTTTTAACTCCAATTTTTCAACCTCCAATAGATTAGCCATTCTTTAACTGAATGGAACACTTAGCATTTTCTCATAATATATGAAAGACATATATGATCAAGTTGTCAAAATGTTCTTAGAGGACTTGATTACAGAAGAAGTTGGGAGGTGCCTGGTTACAAACATGATATAGGTTGGGCAAGTCTTGTTCACAATACTGCAGAATTTACAATATTTTATTATCACTGTTAGTAATCATCTGAGCAATAAAACAAATAAGTCACATTCCATTAAATAAGGTAAAAGGGAAAAATAAGTATACTACTATGAATTTTGAAGTTACTACTGATGCAAATAAATTACTTGAGTTTTAAAAATGTCATTGGAATCTTTTGAGGTTTGTCTATGGTGTATGTGTGGTAGCCCCAAACAAAAAGGTAAGAGGTGGAAGCGGCTCAAACACAAATAACACATTCTCCCACAAATATTGTTTCAGTTGAAATAATGAAATTTTGTTGCCCTTCACAAATTTGATAATTAAGAGAGATCTGACATAATTTTGAGAGCACACTATTAGACATATTCCACAAGCATAATGGCGTGTTTGGCATCCCAAAATAATACAGAAAAATTCATTACCAGCTACAAGTGCACCTTCACATGGAGTCACATAGAGAAGGAGAAAACGAAGAAAAAAAAAACATATGGATATATAGTATATTCAACCACACATTATAAGCATAACTGCTATAAATGTGGCCAATTTATCTATAGATTTGTGTGAATACTTTCAAGAACCTCGTTAGTCATTCTGTCAAAGAATAGAACACCCTGCACATTCATGAGTTATATTTAGAGCGAAAAAGTAAAAATGGAAGGGATCCAACTTGGTAATTAAAAAAAAAAAAAAAAAACTATTGGTGAAGGCAATCATAAATCAGTGAAGAAAAACCTCCAATTCCTTGTTCACCGGCTGGCCAAACGCATCTGACAAAAGAACATCCAAGGAAAAATTCGTCCGAGACGTCCGACAAGACGCCTACATTTCCAAAAACACAAGAATAAGACGCATCTCTACTACACACATCATAATGTTTTATTTTAAATTTTGAGAATAATTCAAAACTATAATTCCATATTAAATATTGAGAAAATGCAACTGAAGATTGAATTATGAAAGAAGCACAAAAATTAAAACTTTAATAAATAAAACATTAAGTTTAGAACAAAAACAGAAAAATAACAGTTTTCGGGTTCAGGGTCTTCTTGTTCTTTTATTTCTGTTTCTATTCCATGTTTTCTGGGAACAAAAACATAAACTAATCTTAACATTCATTATTAGCCTTTGTTGATTAAACTGTTTTCATTAACCAATAGAAATAATCACTGAGGTGGTATTTGCTTAGTGTTTGTATTACTAAAACATATAAAATTTAGAAACAAAAAAAAACTGTCTCCTCCAAAAAAAAAATGTTTTCGGACAGCAGAACAAAAAATGGGTGTTTTTTGTTCACGTATTTCTTCTTTCATTCCAAGTTTTGTGGGAACCAAAACCAAATTTTGTGGCAACCAAAACCAAATTCTGGGAACTCAAATGCAAAAAGAATACCAATTACATTTAACAATAAGAAGAATTTTCAAGTATTAACAATTTTTTTTTTTTTTTTTTTTTGATCAAGTAGAATCTACAAAAACAATATAGTTCATAATTGATGTAAAACATATTAACCTTAGAAATCTTGGGCAGTCCAGTTCTGATCTCATCAGCAACAGATCGACCAAGATAAACCTGCATAACTGTATTCATTCCAAGAAAAAATCTGGGAAAAACATACAGATTAATGAATGCCCTTATGGCCCCCCAAAGAGCTGCACTTGCAATGTAGTTTGCCTATTCCCCTATTCACCTCTTACCTCTTCCAAAAGAATATTGCAATTAAAGCGCAAGTGGAGTAATATTCTAATATACAACTGATAGGCTATGAAAGGAAGTGGTTAAACTGAGAATTTAAATTCCAATGCGCTCTTCAAGATGGCCCCTTTCACCAAAATGGCTCGACTTTCAAACGGAAACCATTAATAAGCAAGTGCAAGTTATTATGCAAGGTCATTTCCTAGATAATACAATATCAATTGTCAGAGATTTAAGCAACCAAGAAACGTTATTATAGAATAAGATATACAAATTTATTATATATTTGAGGGCAATTTCGTACTTGGGACATTATTCGGGCAATTTCACATCTAATCCGATGGGATAAACCTAACGGTTTTTAACTATCTACCAAAATTGTGAGTGCATTATTGAACTGTCAGAATACGTCATCCTTTAAATGCTTTTCTTTGTTTGAAAGAACATATTAGGTGAGAAGACTGCAAATCAATACTACCTAATAAAATTACTTTAATGGGTTAATTGTCTTTTAACCCCCTTGCACTTTACTCTTGTTTCATTTTAACTCATCTACTTTTAAACGTACAAATTACCCCCTTTTACTTTTAATCGAAGGATAAAATAAATTAATTGGTCTTGATTTTTTAATTTAAACTTAATTTCTAAGGCGTTCTATTGATGAAAAATAATGTATTAGGTTGACACCGTTCTGATTTATAATATAAGTAGATGCCTCGAGTTAAAACCTGTAAATAGCTGGATTTGTAATGGAGTTAGTCTTGGTTGTTGAAAATCCACGCGGTAAAAATTTTGTAGTTCACCCTTCCAATTTGGAGATGTCTAGATTTTCTGCAAATATGTAAGGTTGATTTTAGTCAGAGAAACCTAGAAACATATTTAGAGAAAAATTCAAGGTATTCATTAAAAAAATAAAAAATAAAAAAATTAGGCTCAGTTTGCACTTAAAAAAACCCTTTAAATTTTCTTTTTTTGTTTTTAAAAAAAACAAAAAATAGTTATTTTTTATTTTTTTTATTCTTGTAGTTTAGGAGATAGACGAAGAAAGATATTTCCTCCTAATTTTTTTCAACTATTTATAATTTATTTTTGGAATTAAGAGTTCGCTTAAAATTTTCCTTCATTAGAATCGACACATTCCATTATTGCTTTATTAGAATCGACACATTCCATTATTGCTTTAAAAGCAGCAGCTTGTTCCTCATTTAATTGATTTTTTGCCACCAAATCTTCAATGGGTATCTGGACAGACAATTCATCAATAATTTCTCTACTAATAACCACGTCTTCATGTATGGAGGATTCTACAATTGGGGGAAGATCATAGTCTTGTATGTTCTTTCCCATGCTCTCTAAAGATAGTTGGATACTTTTTAAAGTTTTTGTAACTCTTGTATCGAATTGAAGTTCATTTGGGTATAAGAAGTCTTCTGACATTGATTTGAAGTGTGTATTCCACAATGTCTTGATGTCACAAGGCTGACAATGAACTAATGTAATTGCAAAAAGGCGGCAAAGAGGTAGTGGCATATGGAAAGTTGCCACCTCATGTAGGCACTAAAAAACGTAGCCATCCAATTTAAGAAGTCCCCGTTGTTGAGCAAATTCTTTGAACGTTCGATATTGGACACCATTTTGGCATAAAATTTGTTCAAAAGAAGTTGGCCCTCTAACATGATTAAGAAGAAGTCTCAGGTAGTAGCGCTCGCCTTCAGATAGATTAGCACCGTTCACTCGACCAATAACTTGTTTGTTTTTTCTTTTAGTCCAACATTTGCCTTGTCTATCCCATACATAATGCTCAAGAAATTCCTTATAAAGGTAGTTTCTTGCTTCTTTATCAATGCGGCACGTATTAAAGAATTCAGTAAGTATTGTCTTACACAACATCTCTGAACTAACCAAATAGTAAAGGTTTTGATTTTCTGAATAGGCTACACATTGCTTATTTGGTAGGTGGACCTGAAGGTTCATTACAGGAGGGAAAATTTCGCTCAAGTCAAACTCAAATATTCTCCATATAGCTTCCTATGCAAATACCCGCCTTTCATCTTGGTAATTTTGTATCTCATCAACAATTTGTTGCCGTCATTGGTGGTAATATGAACAGAAATTTTGCCATGGCCTTTATATATGTACTTGTAAAGATACTTAACAGCTGTAATTCCACGGCATACCTCAACATTGATATGAGAATTATATCTCCTTCGAAGGTAAGGATTGTACGGCACAACCCAACAATTATCCAAATTCGCACTGTGGACTAAAACTTGTTTGTTATCATTCCTTCTTCGATATATTGGGTAAAAATCTTTTGCTTGAGTAGTTTTGTCACAAAATACATGAGGATAATGGTTTTTGCACCTACCAGAGCGCATACATGGGTTGTTTTTATTTGAAACTCCACATGGACCATGCATCATATGCTTTACCACCTTTCGAAACAAGTCAAAATCCTCACTCTCATAAGGTATTTCAACACACACAAACCTATCGTACTATGTTGGATTCAAAATTTTGTCTTCATTTTTCAAGATAATAAGTATATGAGCATGTGGAAGTCCTCTTTTCTGGAACTCAATTACATATACATAAGCAACAACTTTTCCAAAGATATTTCTTTTAAAGAGCTGGTTTTTCAAATCATGCAATTTTGATCTAAAGATTCTTGAAGTTAAATCGGGTCGGTCTTGTGGTATCTAACCAACATTCAACTCATCTTGTATCTTTTTCCACTCTGGGTTGCAAGTAATAGTAATAAATACATCCGACTTTCCAAAATGTTGGACCAACAACATAGCATCAAGATATCTCCGGCGCATATCTCTTGGCCCCCCCACAAAAGATACAGGTAATACAATTCGTTTTCCAATCATGCTTGCTTTATTTTCTCCAGCCAATACACTATCAACAATCCCTTGGTACAAATCAGCTCGTATTCATTTTTGTTGGTTTCAATAATAGTCAAGTCTTGTGGTCTCAAGCCTTATGTACATATCAACAACAAATTGTTGTAATAGTCTACCCGATAGCAGTAGGATAGATGGGTCGTTGACTCTAATTTGCAATTTGTAAGAATAATGTTGTTGACATGATACCTTCTTCCTTTCGGAAAATGTGACATCTACAAAAGAGATATGAAATTAAGTTTTACCATGGGATAATGTACTAAAATGTATTAAAGTAATTAATATTTTTCAGTAATCGAATGAAATTTGTTATTGTGTTAAAATACAAAAATATATAATTGCACTTTTACATTGGCTCACTACTATATCATATATTTTATATATCTCGTCATGCTAAGAAACTTTCTATTATGTTCTGTCAATGTACTTACCCAAATGAGCTTAATCTAACTGCTATTAAAATTAAATCAAAAGAAGTTGCATGCTGGTAAAATTTATACGATCCTATTATCTATTATTAGTTATCAGTATGTACTACATAATATGATACATTATGAAAGTCATAGTAGCTAGGAAGAAAAGATGGAATATTATATATGACAAGTGTTATATATTACATGACATAAGGGCTAAGAATCATATAAATTTGAGCATCATGCAAATTTTTTTCCTTAATCTCCAATCGTCTTTTGTGGAACATGGAATATTATATATGACAAGTGTTATATATTATATAACATAAGGGCTAAGAATCATATAAATTTGAGCATGCAAATTATTTTGTGGAACATCAATCGCTGTAAAGATGTAACCATTTTTCTTTTTTCTTTTATTAATTACTTTCTTTTAGAATCTTTTTATTTCTTGTAAATTAAACATTGAAAAATGTATCTAAAGGATGAAGAAATCATGAAATTTTACATAATCAAAAACACTTTTGATTCTCTATGTCGTAAAAGATTATTTTTTATTTTAAGTAGAAGTTTTTTTTTTTTGTTCATTTATTTTTTCTCTCACAAAAAGTACCAAAAAAAGCATAATAAAATGGTTCATTTGCTTTTAGTTGAAAAGTGCATAACCTTACAGTTAAAAGCTTGGAAGATAGATACAAAGTCGTACCTTGTTGTTCATTGCTGAAAATTTCTTTCGCAGATTTGTACATTTGAATACGTCTATCTCCAGGTGCGGGAACAGAATGCTCAATATTAGACCCAAAATTATTTTTCATAATATTTTGATGCCATCCACATTATCCTTTTGGAAATAATAAAGGATATTGGAGTGGGTTGTAGCATCCATAATAGTGTTTGATCCGATGTCTCTTATCAGAATGTGCATGGACAACAATATCTCTTTCATACGGTGCGCTTTCATTATTGCCTTCTATCCAAATTCCTGCTTCTTGATCAGTTGATGGGGAATTATAAACTCTTTGATCAAGTCTAACATCAGTGCATATATTAATTCCATACGATTCCAATGGGCAATTTTGAAGGCAACGCAACACTTGAGCATATGGATTTTCATGAAGTACATGCATTAGCTTCAAAACAACATCCTTATTTAGATGTGCATTTTTCAACACGCGTAGTTGATTGTGTAATTCATTGTCAGTGTATAGAAATACATTTGGAAGTAGCATGGGCTGGTTTCTGATGGAATCAAGGACAAAAGATCATGGTATATTTGTCCTTGTGTGCAGAATGTGTAGACACCTCTTCAAGAACTGGTTAGGTCTTTATCCAACTTTACACCAAAAGACGTGAAAGAAAAAATACTATTGTTGGCACGAATGTTTATCCGAAAGTCTAGAGCTTCTTCATTTGAGGAAGTAAATAAATAACGCAAAGTTTCTGACACATCTGTACTTAGTAGTACAACTTTGCCACGGTAGCAACATAAACTGGGAGGTTCATATTGAAATTTCTTGGCATTACAAATTTTGCAAGGGCTAATGTTGGTAACCGTAGAGTCCGGATCATTGAGAGTTTCATTACAAGAGAAACGATATGTAAGTATAGTCAAATAACGGTTGCAAAAAATCACGCCAACGTTTTTTTTTTTTTTTTTTTTTTTTTAATATTTTGAATGTGTAGTAATACTTGAAACTAGTAAGAAATGTTGTAGAACATGGGTTACCAGATACGCGTGGCTGCTTAACAGTAGATGAAGATGCTTCCTCAGAATTGGCGATACACGAAGAAGGTGATTGTTCAGAAGTTGTTATCCTTTTGCGCGAGACATGGTCTATATATTTTATGCGTTCCTCAACCCTTAGTCTGGCATACCAATTTCTCTTGCACATTTGGCGTCTCGACATTGCAATTCCTATAACCAGTTTAAAAATATAATGCATATATATAGTTCATATAACGCCAAAGAGAAATATAGTCCTATTTAGTAAGTGAACAAAATTAATTACGTTGAAGTGTGAATTAACCACAAATTGATAACACGTAAACCTAATTACCGTAAGCGTGCTACTTCCTAAATGTTGACCAAATTTTCAAATTTCGCCCATGGCCTTTGATTTCTTAGGCCAGGCCATGTAGACAATGAAAAGTGAGTCATTTTGTACGCGTCCAAACAGAATGAAGAGAAGATGATCTTGTCCCTTCTAAATGAAGCTTCAGTTATTTAATTTATTTTTAATTTGTTAATATTCATTAAGATGCGTGTGGTTCCGGCTCAAATGTTTCGTAAGGTTATTAGTATCACCAAATCACATTGGGAACTTGGGCTCACTGGTATGTATTGGATGGCATGGATTACTAAGCATGTTTAGCAGTTATGCATCCTCGATTTTTCGGGAAGAAATTAACCCTTGTTTTATATAACTTCAGCAGTGTTTGTGAGAGAGGATGAAAGAATTTCAGATTTGAACTTTCTTTTTGGCAATAAAATTTAAAAGGTTAATGTACTACATAACGTACTACAAAAACAAAAGCAGGGAAAATAGATTATTGTATTGAACCATAGGCGTGGACATTTTGTAGAACATCTGCCGTGCAATTGAACCAAAGTTTGAAACATGGAAACAGATAAAGGATGGTAAAAGGTAATGTATGATAAACATGAATCTTAAAGCATGCCGGTGGAAAGGGTAATAGGCGATGGAGTTTGAAATTTACCTTCTTTTTTTTTTTTTTTTTTTTCCGGAGATATGAGCCGAACGAATTTTACGTCATATTCTAACGCAGTTTTCTTCAAGTGGGTTTGTCGGAGGCAGGGGAGGTGCTACTAGGCACTTTGTCGAGTTGCTGCTGCGCAATTGAAGTTAAATTTGGAGCATGTAATGTGAAGATGAAGGGTGTTGGAAATGTTAATGTAGATGAATGATATAGCATGCCGATGGAAAGGGTAATGGATGAAGTAGATTTGAAACTTACTTTGTTTTTCCCTTGATCTGAGGCGAAGTAGATAAAATCTGACCAACGCTGTTTTCTTCAATCGGGTTTGTGAGAGGCAATGGAGGTGCCGCAACATGTGAGGGTTTCTTCGCATCGGCGTTGGCGGTTGGGGGTGTGACGTATGGCAGTTTGCGTCAGGCTTGAAAAAGCCATGAATGTTGGAATAGCACTGTCTGATCGGAAGAGGTGTGGCAAAGGGCATAATGGGTTGTTCAAATTGTTCCAAAACACAATCGTTTTTAAGTTGAAGTAGATGGAAAACTGTACTTTTTAATCCGTCAAGTAGGGGGTGAGTATTTAAATGGACCATAAAGTTTTCCAAATAACATATTTGGTCCTTTAAGTTGTAATTTCGTTTCAATTAAAATCAAATCCACACTTTTATTAGGAGTTGTTTACCATTTAATTATATTTAAAAAAAAAATACTAAAAACGATTGAGTTTAAACTTATTTACCAAACTAATTCTACCTGAGGATCAGATCCCCGGGTAGTTAAACCCGGGGTTCGGAATCCTGGGTATGAGAAAACTCCGTCGCATACCCGGTGTTTCAAACACTGGGTATACGATGATTTTTTTTTTAAAAAAAAAAATTAAACCTTATACCCGGGGATATGATCCCTGGGTATACAAAGGACCCGAGGATCACATCCCCAGGTCCTAATTCAAAAACAAAAAACTAGGAACAAGCAAAAATGCTTGTTCTCGAGGACAGTCAAATGAAATGACCATTCAGCACAGTGAACGGTCATTTCATTTGACCATTCAAAATTTATGATTTTTGGACCTGGGGATCAAATCCCCAGGTCCAAATCCCATATATACCCCACTACCATTTTTTTTACCGATTGTCTGCTCCTCTTTTGTCGACTAAGTTTTTTTACTTCGCTACCAAATTTATTTCCTCTTTTGATAATTTATTTCATCTTCTTCACTAAGTCAGTAACAATTCTTTTTACGGGAGTTATTCATCAAGAATTTTTTACAACTTCACTTCAGAATTTCTTCTTCCTACTAAAGGTAAGTTTATTTTTATTTGTTTTGTTTAATTTATTTATTAGTTTGATTTGATTAGTATATTTTATACTTGTTTAATTATTTAATTTATTAGTTAGTTACTTTTATTACGTAGTTAGTTTATACGTTAATTTAGTTATTTTTTAAAAAACATCATAAAAAATATTAGAATATAAATTAGTTAATTAGTTTAATTTGTTAGATAGTTGGTTAGTTAATTAGTTTATTTTTTATTTTATTTTTTGTTAGTTACCTTATTTTTTCAATGTGTTTGAAAAAATTATTTTATTATATTTGTAAAAATATATTTTAATCTTTCAATTAAAATCAAATGAATTGAATTTATGGAATTGATATTAACTTGATGTCGAATTTATATTCCATTCAAAGTTAAAGTTAATTAAATTAAAATTGAAAAATGTACACGGTGAGAGATCTGTATCATTCAATAGGACATCACTGGCTTTTGGAAGGACATCACTGGCTTTTGGAAGATGAATTCTCATACTCTTTAGATACAAGAGTCTCGTTACTCTTCACAGTGGATTTCAAGGATGCGGGAGGGATACAGTTATCGTGTGAACCAGTCAGAGGTTATGGTAGACAGATGCAGGCAATATAATATTCTACTAGTGTGTCAATTGGCTAGAACAATGTCAATAGACACACCGCATAACCTTCAGATGGTATTGTATCGCTACCGCGAAGAAAATAATCAAATGCAAATTCGAATTTTTTGACACGAGCATGAAACGACAGCGCGTGAGCGTCTCGAACAAGGTTTGTTTGTCGAAGCGCGTACTTACATAAGATGGGCAAAGAATCATCAATATCAGTCAGATATTGAAATGTCTGATAATGAGAGTAATGCTTATTAGTCCAGTCTGCACTGTAGTATCCTCACCGAGTAGTATTGTGCAACTGTTAATCCCAAATACATGGCTCAGGAATCTATTGCTGATAACCAAACTGTTGTAGATCGCGCAAGGGATACGTGTACTCGACAATGTCGTAGCAGATGAAGGGCAACTTTGTCATCCATATTTATTCCCTATCTCTAGTATATGGAGGTAAAATCGATAGGGGATAGGGCATCTAAAGAATCTGTCCAAAAAATATATAAATAAAAAAAATAAAAATTTCAACGTTAATAAATAACTAACCTCGTCATTTTGCAACCGATCTAATTAATCACGATAGACGATCAAAACGTGCATTAGGTGGTTTTCCAAATAGAATTCAAGGGTCCACTTGTACAACAAGAAAATAACCATAAGTTTAACTAAATATGAATGACAATTTCCATTACATGATAATGAAATAAAAAACAAAATATTAATTACTTACCAGGCACCTCTCGGAGCCGCTAGGAACAAAAAACCCTCCAAAACCAACTCTCTGTATGCTTGATCATACTCGGGGATAGGGACAACTTCCAGTCGAAGTCTCGGCAACCACTCCCAAGCCCAACACTCCAACAAAAATAGACACCCAATTATGTCTCTCGTCATGTCTTTCGCCGCCTTGCATAGCTCGATGTACAAGACTGCTAATGTCACACTACCCGAGGTATACTTGACGAAAGGTGTCAAGTCGCGAAGCAATGGGAGGTAGGCTACCTTGATATTGTTATACGATTTATCAGGCATCAACATCGTTCCAAGTAGAATCAAGCAATACGCCCATGCATAGTAATGCGTGACCTCTTCGTCAGCATCCTCAGGAACTTGGTTGAAGGTTGCCTTTAGCCAATTGAGCTTCAAACCACCGTTCCTTATGGCACTGTCCGGTGGTGCCATGCCGAGGAGATCATGGTAAAGTCCCTGCCAACTCTCTAGCGGCCACGTATCCTCAGGGCTAACAAGACGGCCACGTCCTGTAGCGTGATCGTCATATCTCCAACTGGTAAACAGAAAGTGTGCATCTCCAAACGCCATCTCTCTACTAACGCGGTTATCAGGCACCTATCAAACCGCTTCGGCCATAGCCTGTAAGGACCTTACAAACCGGTCGATTCTATCAACTGTATGACTTGAGCATGGGTGTCTTTTCTCCATCGCCTCACATCTAATCCAGCACAGTCGAGCACACCATTATCCTGAAACATTAATTAAGACATAGTAAATGACATAAAAATTAAAAAAAACAAAAAAAACAAAAAAAAAATAATAATAATGTAATAACTTAAATATTTACCATTCCTGTCCAGACTAATGTAGACCTATTGTCACGACTCGTCCCGAAATCCCGACATCCCAGGAAGGCGTGACGACATCATGACATCACCGAAAACAACGAACCAACCATCTGTTATACGACAATATGCATATATATATAAATAAACCATTATCTATATGAAGTTATATATATTTCTGTTATGGGAACACACTCGTTCCCCAAATATACTAACAGCAAAAATATAATACCATGAAACCCCTCACAGGTTCGACTCAGAAAATTCATCTCAACCCTCCACACGACTCCATCGTAGGACCCTACCTAGCGCCTGTAGAGAACCGACTCCTAGCTGCTTCACCTGCGAGTGTACTACCTTCTTAGTAAAAATATTTTTAATAATAAAATTCATTTTACAACATCTAAATGGATCAAGCGTAAGTATATAAATAAAACATAACTCGTAAAATCTTCGATATAAAAGCAGGGAAAATAAAGTGGTATAATTAAGTTCCATTCAACTCCAACTAATATAAAAATCATACTAATCACCATGATAATAAATATCAAATCAGCCAATATACGTAAAACACCACATCTCAAACACATATCTCAAATACACTTTTTAAGCACACCACTCAAACACACACACTAACTAGCCCTAGTGATCGTTTTAACCCCACAATCGGGAGTTTGCAATGGTACCGTAGCATCCGTAGGATATGCCTTCCTACGAACACCCATCACTCCGCCGAAGTGGATAATCACTGCGCAGTATAAACGTCTAACATCACTCTGCCGAAGCAGATAAATATCACTCCGCCGAAGCGGATAAATACTATGGCATCGTCAAAGCAATAACATCGTCAAATCAATATCATCACTCTGCCGCAGCAGATAAATATTATAGCATCATCAAATCAATAATATTGTCAAATTACGAGTCAATAGCATCGTCTAATCAACAACATCATCAAATTAATAACACCATCATCAAATCACAATGTAATGATATCGTCTAATCAATATCGTCAGATCACACATCCACCTCTCTTTTCCAAAACTGACTTTTTATTCGCAAATTATATTTCTCAATTTCTTTTAAAAGGAAACGTCTGATTTTTACCAAAATCACCTTTCCACTCTTTATTTTTAGAAAACCAGACATGTTTAGAAAAATAGATATTTTCCACTCTCTTTTAAAACTACCAAATCAAATGAAAAACTATTTTCACCTTCCTTTCGAAAACCATCGTAATCTCACGAAAATCTATTTTACCAACTCACTCAAAACCTGCTTAATCTACAAAATTTTAAAAGTATCTAATGTAAATACAACCATTTTCTATCATATATAGGTATAAAAATAGTTTGGCAAAAAGACAGTACACTCACCTCATGATCCGCTCCCCAAAAGCTTTATTGATTACTCTCTACCGAAACTCCGATGCTTGCGAACCTAATAGTAATAGAGTCTAAATTAATATAGTATTTAAAATAACCTAATTATACGAATTCAGGTCCTAATTTTTCATAATTTTCCCATTCCCCCCATTTTATTACGAAAAATTATTATTCGGTTAATTTCGCTCCGTTAATTTTACTGTACTAGTTTATTAAAATTAGTGATTATAAAAATATTATTACGAATAAAAATATTATTACGATCACGACAATTACTATTACGAATGAAAAAAAATCTTAATGCTCAACAATTTAATTTAATCGATAGTAATATCCGATGAAAATGTACCTGTTCCGAATCGTTCACAGGCCACGAGATGGATTTTGAATTTTATTAGGGTTATTTTTGTAATTTCTTTTTTTTTTCTTCTTTTCTTCTTTCTTTTCTTTTTCTGTTCTGTTTCGGTTTGGAGCACCCGCCGCACCACCTCAACGCCGGCCGAGCTCTCACTCCTCCCGCCGATCTTCACCGTCAACGTTCATGCATACGCACACACAACGCCGAATACATCCCATACCCACACATGCGCAATCGCTGGAGGAACGACGACGAACCCACCAATGGCGGCAACCGAACCCGTCACCGCCAATCCTCTCTCTCTCCTCTCTCCTTGCCAACTCCGGCAACCACCACCCATATAGCTCACCGACGATCACCCAACTCACATGCACATTGAACCAGAACACACACACACACCCCTGTAACCGAAACACACCGCTCGCCGGAGAACCCTCCACCGTCAGCGATCCCGAACAGCAACCATACATACCCTTACATCTGAACACAACAACTATGATTACACCCTCTCACACCCACAATCGCCAGCTGATCAGAACAAAATCCCCTCCTACCGGCGATCACGAACACCCGACGACCTCCTTCTGATCCTCCCGCTCTCTCTCTAGATTTTCTGAAATTTCTTCAGATTTCCTCCCTTTTAAGATTTTCATTCATGATGTTCGTGCATGGATATTTATATGCATGAAATAAGTGGATGAATGTTTGATCTAATCTTGCCACATCGCCGGCCTCACTCTTCTCTCTGTTTCGGTTCACAGTTCGGCCGGCAAACACACACATACACATGTATATGTTATATATGTGTTTAAAAAAAATATTTTATTTTATTACTCTTTTCTCCCCCTAAATTCTTTACATCCTTATTTAAGCCTAAAGTACCATTTACAATTTCCTTAAATCGCAATTTGAACCCTTAAAATTTTTAGTTTAGAATTTAAGTGACAATTTGAATCCCAAAGTTTAGAATAAATATTTCTAAATTTCAATTGACCCAAAAACTTTTAATTAGGTTTTCAATTAACTCCATTTTTACCCCGTAATTTTCTAAATGCTCTAAAATGAAGATAAAATGACATATGTGGGAAATCAGGGTCTTATACCTATGCTAGTCTTACAAGTGCAGAATTGAAGTATCTATCGGGTCAGGCTCAGTCATAACTGAAATTTTTTGGACTTGGATTGAGATTTATTAGTACCAAATTAAAATTTAATCACATTTACAAACTAAATATAACATCCATTACAAATAAATGTGTGTGACAAGTGCATGAAATTTATGTTACATAAAAGTTCCTATATGAAACAAATAAAGTAGCAAAAACATTCATTACTAATAAATGTGTGCGACAAGTGCATAAAATTTATGATACATAAAAGTTGGTATATGAAATAAATAAACTATCATAAACATCCATTACAATGAATCGACAAGATCAATTGGGTGTATGGCCAGGTTGGGATGGACACGTCCGCCTATCATATCCAGTTTAGGAACACAAACCACACCGATTTGTCATTGTTCTTCGCGATTGATCCATCTCGTTTTGAACGCGAGTAGATGTCGAGCGACCACGCTGCAACACTTAAAGTCTATTATGGTCTAGAATTAGGTTCGACAAATTTGTTTGTGGCCAGTAGTTCTTGTGAATAATCGATCAAAAAGATGACTCTCATACCATAAATTGATTCACCACTGTGTACTCAGCGGCAATATACCGGAACGCATACTACCACTATACTCAGTGGCCGCAAGCATATGGGAGCACGGATATCGCCATAGTTTATACTTCCCACATGTGCAATCAGGGTTATCCCTTAATGTGACTTGGTGAACGATCAGACCCCTCGTAAGAGTCTTTTTAGTTTTCACATGATAGAATGCATTCGCTTTAAAAAAAAATATATTTAATTAAATTATGTGTGCCAACAATTATATGTAACCTAAAAAAAAATAACGCCAATAATTTACCGATCAAATATCTGAATCTCATATGTTTTGAACTTGGCTTGAGATTTTTGTATTTTTTTCAACGACGTGTTTAACGTATATGTGACCTTCAGCTGAGTCCTTTACAAATTCTTGTTGACCAATATTGAAGTATTTAACTATCTTGTAAAAAGTAATCTTCACGGATGCAGGAATTGGAACGTTTCTTGCACCCTTCAAGCAGTTGTTAAATACTTCAGTGTAATTGGTCGTCATTACTCCCTAACACTTGTCATCGGTGTGTGCCCTGGTCCATTTGTAGGCTTCAATACTATCCAACCACCTATGTGCCTCAACATCAATTTGTTTTATCTCTTGCATGATTGCATTATATTTTCGAATTTGGTTCGCAGCACCCACATTCCAAGCAAGATCTTTCAGATGCTGGTTTCTAGCGATTGTGTTGAAATTGTTGCAAAGGTGCCGCAAACAAAATCGGTGATATTGGACGGGCTCATTCAGTTGATTAAGCCACATGTTGTCAATCGCACTAAGAATGACCGCGTGTCTGTCAGATATCAATCTCACCTCAGGACGATCTTTGACAATATGACGTTTTAGCATGTAGATGAACCATCGCCAGCAACGATAGTCCTCTTTCGGTATGACGACAAAAGCCAAAGGATAGCATTTGTTGGATGGCATCATTCCAATGGCGATTAAGATCTTCTCCTCGTATTTACTATACAAGTGAATGCCGTCAATCGTGACAATAGGCCGACAATAACGTCATCCGTCAACTGAAGGTTTGAATACCCAAAACACCATGTCAGACCTCACGTAACTAGGCATATCAATCGGAATAGTGCTCCACTCGACAATCGTACCCGGATTGTAGTGCTGTAATGCGAACATAAATTTTGGCAACTTCCGATATGATTCATCCCAATTTTCGAACACGGTCTCGATGACTTTAGATCTAGCCAACCAAGCTTTTCGATAGGAGATGGTGAATCCCTGAGAATCTTTCACGTAAGCCATGATAACACTCATATTTAATTACGGATCTTGTTCGACTTGTGCAATTATTAAGTTCGAAATCAAACCATGATCCAATTTTTTATGATCTAAGGCCGTATGATTATAGAAACATGTGTGTTGGCCCTCGTACTGCGTAATCTAAAACATATTGTGTCTTTCTTTGATAATTGTCAACAACCTCCAACCGCATCCATACAGGCATTTTACCACCCAAATCTTCCTAGTTAATTGCACCACACCATACTCTTTGTTTTTCATGATGTGGTAATATTTCACGGCGTGCTGGACATATTTCTTGTCCTTAAAGACCATACCAATACGAAATTCGTCCATCTCCGGTGTCCAGAATTTTTTCCGCAACTTCGGCTCATATTTCGCCATGTCATCGTCATCACCCTACTCCAAGTTATTGAAAAATGGAATAACCTTATCCAACTCAAATTGCTGACTCTGACTCCCTTGCCCGCTAGGCCCAACATCTAGATCTTCGTCCCCATTCTTATTATCCTCCTTTAGCTCCAACGCAATATCCACATCTAACTCTTCTTCTGACACACCGTGACTATCAACTGTATCAAACTCACCACCATAATTACTTGTGTTGTATTGCGGTGGACTACTTGGCGAAAAATGGTGATGTGGAAGAACGGATCTAGTGTCATGATCACCGTCAATCATACTATGCGAATGCTCTTGTTCTGGAATGTAGGGGGTGAGACGGTGTAATTAGACTCAACTAATTAGGGGTGCGACATGGGAATACTCTGGGAATGATATTGTTCTGGAATGTATGGGGGTCGAACAATGTAATTAGACTGAACTGTTTGGGGGTAAGACATGGGAATATTATACCCGAAAAATGTATAATCCTATTTGGTATTGTACGGATTAAAACTCTGAGTCATTAAGTGGGTAAAATGACCAGTTTGGGGGAAAACATTCGGACTATGATCAAATGCTCCGTCTACTTCTACATACACCTCAACAGTAAGAAACGGGGGTATGTTAAGAGGTAACTCAAGCACTTGATTTAATGATAAGTCGTCCCCGATAGAAGACAAAGTATATTTAAAATTCCCCCCTAAAAGAGTCATCAGCATCCTACACTTTAATTTCAAATTTTCAGTAGCCTCATCCTCAAGAATATACAGTTTTAACATCTCAATTAATTCATTCAAGGTTGTTCCCCTACAAACAACCAAAGATTTTACAGATGATACACTGTAAGAAACCCTAAACTAGGTACCTTCCAATATTCTACCACCCCAATACAATAACAACCAAACATGATCAATTTCAAACGTCTATCATTTCACAAGCCAAAACAAAGCAAGAAAATATTATCATCAACCAAAACTCAATCGCAAAAATATGTTCATATACCAATTGTTTATAGTGTTCATTTTTTATATTCCATGTCAAGTTAACATTTTTTATAATTCATTTCCAATCCTTAACATTTTACTGATTTTTAATTTATTCAATAATTATTTTAACTTTAACTCTGAAAGACTAAAATATATTTATTTAAAAATAATAAAATATTTTTTCCAAACATATTAAAAAATTAAACATTTTTTAATTAAACAACTAAATTAAAGTGGAAGATTTTTAATTAAATATTTTTTAATTAAACAACTAAATTAAAAAATTAAACTAACTAAATAACAATTTTTTTTTTAAAAAAAATAATATATTAATTTATATTTTCACACACATGTGTAATTTGCTCAAATTTTGAGGGACCAAAGTGCAAAATTTGTAATTACACATTTTTTAGTTAAACAAGTACATTAAAAAATTAAACTAATTAACAATATTTTTAAAACAATATATTAATTTATATTTTTCCACACGTGTAATTTGCTAAAATTTTGAGGGGCCAAAGTGCAATTTTTATAGTTTGACAACTTGAAAAAATATAAATTAAAATAGAAATTTTAATATATTGTTTTAAAATAAATTGTTAGTTAATTTGAGTTTAATTTTTTAACAAATTAAACTCGTTATATATACTTGTATCGATCAGGTATTTGATGAAGTTAAAAATTTGTATCGACTAGGTATTTGTAACAAATTAAACTCATTATATATACTTAACAAATTAAATTTATATTTTGAAAATATTATTTTATATAAGTTTAATATTTTATATTTTTCTAATTTGTCAAACTTTTAGGGGCCAAAATGTATATTTTTTAATTAAACAACTAAATTTAAAAATTAAACTAACTAACTAATAATATATTAAATTTTATATTTTGATTTATATTTTTTCAATTTGTAAAACTTTAAGGAGTTAAAGTATTAAATATTTTTTTTTATTAAACAACTAAATTCAAAAATCAAACTAACTAATTAACAATTTTAACTAAATTCATAAATTAAACTAGCTAACAATTTATTTTTAAAAAAAAATATATTAAAATTTATATTTTTGTAATTGTCAAATTTTGAGGGGTCAAAGTACATATTTTTTAATTAAATAACTAAATTCAAAAATTAAACTAACCAACTTACAATTTTTTAAAATAATATATTAATTTTTATTTTCCTACACATGTAAAAGGGGCCAAAGTGCAATTTTTAATTTAACAACTAAACTAATCAACTAATTAACAAATTAAACAACTAAACCAACAAATTAAATTAACTAAGTAACCAATAAATTAAACAAGTAAACTAACTAACAAAACAAACAAACTGATTAACAAATTAAATAAGTAAAAAACATACTAATTGTGGGATTATGATTTATATTCTATTTTTTTTTTTTTTTGATGTTTTACAAAATAACTAAATTAACAACTAAACTAAGTAATTTACTAACTAATTTACAATAGATAATATAAATTTTATAGAACATTAAATTTACTAACTAATTAATATGTGATAATTGTAAAATAATATATGAAAATTAAATTTAATAGTTTATAACCATGAGATATAACACATTGGTAAGACATATAGGACTAAAAAAATTACCATCCCTATTTGTTCTACTAAACCTTAGTTGCTCTTTGAAACATGATAATTAGGACATATAAACTAATTAATTTCAAATAATTAATTTATATAATTACTTTATATGTTGCAACACACCAAATATAAGAATTAATTGATTAACTAACAATTTTATTATTATTTTTTTGATGTTTTAAAAAATAACTAAAAAAACAACTAAACTAATTAATTAACTAACTAACTAATTTTTTTATTTAAAAATTTTATAATTTATATTCTAATATTTTTTATGATGTTTTTAAAAAAATAACTAAATTAACATCTAAACTAACTACATAATAAAAGTAACTAACTAATAAATTAAATAATTAAAAAACTACAAAACATACTAATCAAATTAAATTAACAAATAAATTAAACAAAACAAACAAAAATAGACTTACCTTTAGTAGGAGAAAAAAATTCTGAAGTGAAGTTGTAGAAAATCCTTGGTGAACAACCCCGTAAAAAGAAAAAAAAAAATTGGCAGCTAAGTGAGGAAGGAAGAAATGAATGAAGAAGAGTTTCACAATCGATAAAAAAAAAACGCCTAAGTAAGGAAGAAAGAAAGGAAGAAATGAAGGAAGAAAGATGATCAGTTGTTTCTTTCACAATCGGTAAAAAAAAAAATGACAATGGAGTTTATATACAATTTGGACCCAGGGATTTGATCCTGGGTCCAAAACTCATAAATTCCGAACGATCAAACAAAATGACCATTCACTGTGCTGAATGGTCATTTCATTTGACCGTCAGCTGATTGCCACTAGTGCTGCAGCGGTTGTCCTCGGGAACGGGTATTTTTGTCCGTTCCCAGTTATTATTATTTTTTGAATTAGGACCCGGAGATGTGATCCCCGAGTCCTTTGTATACCCGGGGATCACATCGCCGGTATAGGATTTAAAAAAAAAAACTAAAAATCGTCGTATACCCGATGTTCGAAACACCGAGTATACGACGGAGTTTTCTCATACCCGGGGTTCCAAACCCCGGGTTTAACTACCCAGGGATCAAATCCTTGGGTAGAATTAGTTTGGTAAATAAGTTTAAATTCAATCATTTTTCAGTATTTTTAAAAAATATATATAATTAAATGGTAAACAACCATATAATATACTCAACATAAGCTCCACTCCAACAGGTGCATAGACCAAGTCCCTTTTCTCTCTCCCTCTCTCTCACATTTGTTCAAAGCAACAAGTTCAGGGGCGCCATCTACGTGTTATATTCAACCAATCTCATGTTGAATATAATACAAAATCGTGTTATATTCCAATTTTTTCATTCAAATTGATAATTCTATCTCTACATTTATATGCATTCTCTTATCTTTCTTCATATCCATTCATATTCAATTTGGGAACGATTTCTCAATTTTTTATAGAAACAACGAAAAAGAAAAAAAAAAAAAAAAAAAAAAACGAAATCAAGAGACGAACGAAATTCTCCAATCACTGCAACGATTTGGTGAATCGTTTGAATTTCGATCCATGGCTTCAATCTCTAGCTTTTGTTCATTCTCGTCAACACTAAAAGCTTGATCCATTCACCAAATCAAATGAAGAAACACGATAAATGAAAACATGAAGAAGCGACCCCAAAACCCTAGATCAGTCCCCGAAAAAAAAAAAACATACCACCACCACCAAATCCAATCCCAATCCTAGGTCTTCAATTCGCCACCAATTGAATCAATTCATCAATTCACTATTTGCATCGATTCATTGATTCATCGTCACGGTCACCAATGAAATCGAAGAGACGACGGTGACTAAGGCTATGGAGATGAAATCGAAGCGACAAACGGCGACAAGCGACATAGAAGAGAGGACGATAGAGGCAAATGGATTAGGGGCGTGGCTTCAAGCGAGACAATGCTGTCGATGGTGAGGCTCAATTTCCAGGTGATGATGGAGGAAGAAATGGTAATCAGGGGAGGAGAACAAAGTAAAGTTTTCAACACTGCTTCAGGCGGTGGAAGGGGTAATGAAAAGAAAGGGTAAAATCGTCAATTCAAAACATTAAGAACTATTTGGTGCAAACTAACGCTTTTTATAGCGCTATTAGGTGGAAAAAAAATTGTGAGACCATCTTGTAGATTTAGTGATTTAACTATACTATTTGGCATTTTGCCCAATTTTTGTTTCTTTATTATTCTAATTTTTTATTTCTTTATTATCTTACTATTTTTCTTTTTAGCATGAGTCCACCCTCTCCCCCCTCATCTCTTCCATACTCCCATATCCGTGTCCTTTGTCTCTTGGTTCCACTATATGTCTTTCTCTCTTCACTCTATCTCTCTCTTTTACCAGAAAAAGAAAAAATTCTCTTACAGCCCCCCAAACCTCATTTTTTCATTTTTTAAAATAAAAATTGATGATGTTAAAAACTAATCATCAAATATGCTCCTTAAGATTAGGAATTTGAATTTCCCTAAACTGCAATTTTTGCAAAATAATACATTGTGTGTGAGTATGCCGGTGTTGCACCTCCTATGTAAAAATTAGGATGGGTTTGGTTGTGGGTGGTTTCACTAGAAATCAAAACCAAAACTGTTAAGTATGTACCAAACCCAAAAGCAAACCATAAGTTGTCGATTTTTTAGAAGTCAATTTTTAAACTGAACTATTTAAGTTTATATAAAAATCAAAACCGCAAATCCGTTAAGATTTTTTATATATTTATTAATTTTATCTAGGAATGCAAGTTCGTAAAAATGTTAAAAAAAATAACTCAGATATAAATCATAAATTCCAAACAAAATCAAAACTAAACCACAAAATTATTAATTGTTATAGTAAACATCCTAAACATAATCAAAGTACAACTCATGAAGTTCACATGTAATATAGAACGAACAAACAAAACGAAAATAAAAAAAGAAAGGTAAAAGTGTAAATAAATACATATATCTTACAATATATACACAAAAGTTTAAATTAAAAAAGGTGAAATATATTTTATAAAAAATAGATCTAAAATAATGGTTACGCGGTTCGATTTCATGGTTACGATTCCAAGATCAAAACCAAAATCGAAACCAAAATCACATTGGTTTCCAATTCAATACCAAAATCGTAACCGTTGGTTTCAAAATCTGGTTAACACCTACAGTTAGTCCGATCAGGGTCCAGGTAAAAGTCTTTTTTGCTGAGGTGGCAGTCTAGTGTACGGTGATCTGTGCCTAGTGAACGATCAATGGTGAAATCCTTGTTGTCCAAGCTTGTACATCATAAAGACCCGCTAGGGTATACCCATCGAAGTCCGTCCGGCGTGAGAGTAAGAGCTTGAAAGAAAGGAGTATGATATTGATTAAGTGAAATTTCTTATCATACTTGGAGCGTTTACTATCCATTGTTTATAGGTGAGGAGTCAAATTATTTCGAAGCCATTAGGATCTTGAACACGGTCAATTAGCATAATCTGCTATGTGCCACCAGCATTACGGATTTTGTCATGACACTGTTCCTCAATATTCCTAATTAATTTTGATAAAAAAAATCAAATAATTAAAAATCCTTTCGGATTTATATGTTATCGACATTTTTTCCAAGAAGATCTAAAATAATATATCATTAATATTACTACAATCAAATATTCTGTAAAACATAACAAATAATTTATTTTGTTTTAATTACAAACATGGCTCTGATACCACTTAAAGGAAACAAATATCAAAATCACAAGATTTACATAGCGAAATACAAAAAAAAAAAAAAAAAAAAAATCACATTTAGTACATGTTCATTACAGTCGGATCTATCCACATCAACCTAAAACAAAATAAAATAATAATAAAATAAATCATATTTTATCTAATAACTCTTCCGATGCTTCAGTATCAAAGCTAACAGTTACAGAGGTGTGATTTGGGTAGGCTCTTCCAAGAGCAGTTGGATCTGATCTCGTCTCGGCAAGATAAAAAAGTTATCCTAGACACAAATATCTTGCCTATAATAGTATCTACACAGGAATCACTATACATACAATGTTCTTGAGATATCTAATAATCTAATTCTAGACTCAAGATTCTACGGTACTTTTGTTTTGATTCGATGTGATAGTAAGAATCAAAACTTTAATATCAAAAGAAATAAGGATTCAATGGGAAAATAAAGCTCAAATAAGGTTATAGAAACCCTGCCTGCGAAATATTGAGATGGACGAGTTCACATGGTGGCAAGGGCAGTCATGATGGCTTCCCCTCAAGTAAGTATTGCGCAGGATTCAAAACTCTAGACCCTCTTCTTTCTTTTTATTTGAACTTTGACCCTTGAACTTTTAAAGAATTACCATTACTACTTATTCATTTTAGGGCAAATTTTAATTTATACCCTTTAAGTATCGACACATTTTTATATGGTCCAGTAATTGTAGTGTTTCAATTTAAACTCTTCAAGTATGAATATGGTTTTAAAAAGTTATTGTGTTAAATTTTCCATCCAAATTGGATGAAATTAGGGATAAAATTGTAATTTATATTTTATTATATTTTATTTGTTTATTATTTATTTTTTTCTTTATTTTCTTTTTCTCTTTTCTTTTTTACTTCTGCTTCGTTGTTGTTCTTTAGCTGGATAGAGTGAGAGAGGTAAGATAGAGCGACGACGGAATGGAGAAACCATCACCATGCTTCTTTTTCTTCCCCATCTCCATTCTCATTTCCCTGATCTCTTTCACCATATCCATCTTCATCTTCTCTATTTTCGGAAACCACGATTTACATTCCATTCCTCCATCTCTTAAACCCTCTATAATCTATAGGGTTATACCATGATTTTGAACCCAATGTTTGGAATTTTCACCCACATTTCACCATCATCATCGATTTCATCATATTTACGATGATCGTAAATTGAATATCTATGGAGCTTCAATTTTTAATTCGATTTATGACTTGGAAGGTACGAAATTTTGATTTCTCGAGGGGCACAATCATTATCATGATCAAGATCAGTATCAGGAATTGTAGATTCATAAATCTTCTTGAATTTCTTTGATTTAAGATCAAGAGGCAATGGATTCCCATTTATTTAATTTTTCACTTGAAATCTAGCATCTAAGTAAGACAAATGTCCATTTGAAGCTCTGGAAACAAAATTAGGGTTATATCTTTAAACAATCTCATATTAGCGGTACGATTTTTTCGCTAAATATTCCTGTTGAACCTAATGTTCTAATGACCAATTAAACACTGATATTTTATGAAATTAATGGTTTTATTGAGTGATTTCAGATAAAAAGTTCCATATGTTGAAATAAGAAAAAAAATGAGTTAAAAAATTAATCGTTGAAGAATTTATAGAGCGATCATTGAAGACTCAAAAGAATTCAAGATGGGTGCAAAATGAAGATAATGAAGATTTTCAAGAGTATTGAAAACATTAAAAAAATAACTCATTACTTTTATACTCTTAATGCAATCAGAATTAGAATTACGCACGACATTTTAAAATGAATACACTTATATGCAACATGGTTAGAAGTAATAAGTTTAAGATTCTAAAATGGTTTTTATAAAGTGTTAAATTATAAAAAAATAAAAAAAATTGGTAAAATGTTTAAGTTAAAAAATAGTTTTAACACATAAAATAATGAGTTTTCTAGTTAATTCGGTCAACTGACGAAATGAGACAGTTGACTAATAAAAACAGTGGCTTAAGAGAGTTAAAAGGGTGAACCTACTGACTAATTTGATTAAAAGACAAGTTAGGTCGGTTGACTAACGAAACCAATAGCTAAAACGAAAAAGTAAGGGAAAGTCCACTAGGAAAATCAGTCAACCGACGGGGAGGTCGGTCAACTGACCGCAGTCTATGTAGCGGTCAAAAAATTGATCGTTGCAAGGACGGTTGATTGACAATGGGTCGGTCAACCGACAGAGTCAGACAGTTAACATTTGACTGTTTCAATTTTTTATCCAAATCACATTGTTTTGAACGATTTTAAAAGATATTTTTAAGGGTTTTGGATATTTTAATATTATGTACCATATATTACTAATATCCTATCTATTTAGTCCATAGATATTAAATTATTCTTTAAATTGAATTGATAAAACTACTTCCTATCTTTAAGTATTTTGAATTTGAAAAGTTTTGCGGACCAAATTGAGATTTTCTAAAAGTATTTTAAAAAGGAATATATATATATTGATAGTATATGATATATGGGATCTTAAAGAGACATTTTAGGTTTTGTAATTTGAAAACTAGCCGTTATCGGCCTAGTTAAAATTCTATATATAGAGACTTACGTTTTTCAAATGAATCAACCAAGAACAATCAGTCTTTACTATTAAAAGAGAATGATTTACATTGCAAAATTTATAAGAGAGTATTATCGAAACAGTTCTTGATCGAAGCGCGAAAAGGTTTTCATCACCGGGTTTTGTTCTTCACTGAGCTATCGTAATTGTTTTCAAAAAATTCGATGAGATCTTTCCAAGTTAATTGAAATATTTTCTTGTATTATTTATTTGATTACTTGAATTAAGTGTTTTAAAAAAATCGTTTTCAAATCTAATATCTTGAAAATCTTTTAAAACGATTTTTATTTAAATCTGATTATTTAAAATTTATGCTTTAAATTGATTAAATCAGATTTGTGCCTCACATAGATTCTATCACATAGTTTTTGGGACATTAATTGAGTATAATTATTTTGAGATTGTAGAAGCTCTTGTGAGAAGAAATTTGTGAATTTTTTATATTTGCGAGTTTGAGCGGATTAGACATATTTGTAACGATGTCTAATCAAGGTAATTATGGTTCAATAATTAGCTTGAGAAAAATATTAGGGGTTGATGTTTAGCTTGAGAAAAGAATGAGGGTTTGATCGTTATCTTATGAAAAAGATTAGGTTAATCTTTAGACTTTTAAAAGATTAGGTTTTGATTCTTCTTATAATGGAATTAGGGTTAGATAAGATTTTTTCTAAGCCTGAGGGAAGGATAAATGTAATAGTGTAAGAGTGTAAAAGGTTGATTCTGAGCCTACGGAAAGAATCAGGAATATAAGAGTTTGGTTTCTGCCTGAAAAATGAATCAAGAGTTAATGGATTGTGAAATCCCTGTGGAACTTGGGGGACTAAACGTAGGTAAGAGTAGCTTGTCGAACTAGAATAAATTGTTGTGTGCTACATTGTTATATTTCTATTATTTGGGTGTGTACTTAGTTAAATACATTTACACTGCTTAATAATCAATTAGGGAAATTGGTAACTTGTGTTTAATTTAATTGTTGATTTTTTTTTTGCACTACCTAATTCACCCATCTCTTGGTTAGATTTTTGGACCAACAATTGGTATGAGAGTTAGTTTTAACTCAATTAGCTTAAATCCTAACTAAAAACGATCACATAAAGTGCATTGAGGAAAATATTGTATGTGAATCTTTCGCTTGCCCTAATATTGTATGTGAACCTCTTGTTTGTACTAATAATGTATGTGAAACTCCTGCATGTCTTAATGTTTTGAATGAATCTCCTACGTGTTCTAATAATCAAGAATCTATCAGTGAAATAATAAAGATAGTGATAATGAGGATACTGATAAGGCTATTGAGACGTTAATTGCTATTACATATATTTTTTAAGAAGAAAAATTGAAACTTGGGCAGAAAATTACTGTTCTTGAAAATAAAAAGTTTATCACCACTAAATCTTTTAAAAAGAATAATTTAGACAAATATTTTAAAACTGCTGAATTTTTAAATGCTCTACCTGAAATTGACAAGTTACTTGAGAGAGTTGCTTCTCTTGAAGAAGAAAATGTGCTTTTAAAAATTAACATTTCAAACTATCAGCAGGATGATTTTAAAATGAGGAATATTAAAACTTTAAACGAAACTTTAAGTATCGAATTGAAAAATGCAAGATGTAAACTTGATAGAGCTCGTTTAAAAATTCATTCTATTGAAACTTATTGACGGATTTTTTAGAATAATCATGAATTTATGTATAAGATGATTTTTTATCTTTAGGTGAATGTCAATTCATTGGAATGCTCACTCGAAAAAAGCTTAACGAGACACTGAACAAATTCAAGAATGATGAGAAAACAAAAGCTATTAAAAAACCAGTAGTTCCTAAGACAGTTCCTCAATATCAGTATCAATATCATTCTCTTATATGGAAAATTGATTATTCTAAGAAACCTGCAAATAATGTTAGATGTTTTTATTGTGGAAAGTTTGATCATTTTAAAAAATGATGTTACCCATTGCATGGTTATCCAATTGGATCTAAAAATAACTGGATACTTAGAAAATAAAACTTTTATGCAGGTATGAATGGTAGATTTGTCAAACCTAGAACGACAAATGAAAATTATATGCAATGGAGGAATCTTAGATTTACTGAACCAAAGAGGATGAATCAATATGATTTTTAGTATCATGCATTTCATGTGATATTAAAGTTATTTAATTAAATTCTTAGTTTAGGCCCAGTTATTTTTAGATTTATAGGTGATGCCGACTACGTCAATATTACGACAGTAGTATAATAACAATGCAAATATTAAAATAAATATACTGTCTTCTATATAAATTATCAAATTATATGTAATTATGTTATATTTATTTATATAGCATTTGTTATATTTAATAAATATTTTATTACACATAACTGCATCTTTATTGCGCGTGGATTGGGTCCTTTTCTTGTTTTACTCGTACCAAACCCACTTTATTTTTTGACTAAAGTTTCAATTCACGAGAATTCATCATAAAAAGTCATTGGATTATTAATTCAATCCTTTTCTTGTTTTACTCGTACCAAACCCACTTTATTTTTTTAATTTTTTCCTTGGATGGTGCTCAAAACATCCGTGTCTTAGAGGCTTAAGATTCATGATCACAGATGTTTGATTGCCGTGACAGGTCACATGCCAATCTCCAAAATTACTCCCGCCGGCCCAAGCAATTCGGATGCCGAAACTCCCCTTCTCGACGACGTTGTCGGCGGCGTCGTTGACTACCAGGGGCGCCCGGTCAAACGGACGAAATCCGGCGGTTGGAGATCCGCAGCTTTCATCATAGGTATCGGCCACTCCCAATTCTTCGAACCCCCAAAAGATAGACTGAATCATCATTGAATTATAGTGATTGGGTCTCTGTTTTTCTCTGTCCAATATTTTGAGATTCAGGTGTTGAAGTAGCTGAGAGGATCGCATACTATGGAATAGGTTCTAACCTCATAAGCTATCTCACCGGACCTCTGGGCCAGTCCACGGCCACAGCGGCTGAAAATGTGAATGTGTGGAGCGGTACGGCGTCACTTCTGCCACTTCTTGGTGCTTTTGTTGCTGACTCATATCTTGGCCGCTATCGTACCATCATCATTGCTTCTGTTCTTTATATTCTGGTTAGTTCGCTTTCCATTTCGTTTCCTGCTTATATCTGTCTGAAAACTTTTAGCTACAATCTTTCATCTGCAAAATCATAGCTAATTGGCTTCAAGCACCGGTGAACCCTTATAGGGGGGAAAAACTTTAGAGACGAATTTGTTGGGACAACAATTGATCCAGGATTAGTGAGGCGCAATAAACATGAATTGAAACAATACGCAAGATCAATCACAATACAAAGGTTTACGTGGTTAACCCCAATTGGGTTATTGCTGCGACTGAACTATCTTTTATCAGAGAGAAATTATATTTAAAGCATCTCCAAGCCTCTTGCTAAACATTCAAGTTCAGGTATTTTAGATAAAATTGGCTAGCTATTTTTCGTTCCACCTTTATTGCTAGCTAGATCGATTGAGTCAAATGAGACTAGCTACATTAAATAAAACCAAAAATAATTATATTTTTCTTGATATAAAAAGCATGATTGCAGTGCACATTCTAAAGCATGCTCAACAAATTATGAAATAAAATTAAAAGAATATGGTTGGAGAAACATAATTAGCTTTAAAAATAAGGAAAAATACCGGGAGGACCCAAAAATATCATCAAATTACCGGTTAAACCTACTAATTAGATAATAAACCAAGAAATCCCAAGTTACATATTATTTGCACAACGCAGTCCCAAAAATCTAATCTGTACACTTTCCATTGATAGATTTGCCCTTACAGTATATGCGGCGATAATGTTTCCTTAATAAGAATTGAAAATTTCCATATTCAACAAAATCATTTTATTAAAATGAAAATAACTATTATTGTACATTTTTTTTTTTACAATTTAATTATATATTCAGATTCGTCTAAATAAGATTTTCAAAACAATATCCAGTTCACTATTTTTTTCCATTAGTTTTTAGTTTTCACATTCATGTTACATGTAACATGATATTTCCAGAATTTTTGAATGTTACATATAATAAGGTGTAGTTATCAACTTTTTTTGGGGGGGGGGGATTGATATTGGGTTGGTTTTAATGTAACATGCAACATTGATGTTACATGTAATATTAATGATACAAAATTCATCATAACCTTTTTAAATGTTACATGTAACATTCGTGTGCATCATGTTAAATATGTCTAAAAAATGTGATTAACTAGTTTCAGTTTTTACATTCATGTTACATGTAACATGATATTTTCAGTATATGCGGCAATAAAATTTCTTTAATAAGGATTGAGAGTTTCTATATTTAACAAAATCATTTTATTAAAATGAAAATAACTATTATTGTACACATTTTTTTTACAATTTAATTATATATTAAGATTCGTCTAAACAAGATCTTTAAAACAATATCCAATTCACTATTTTTTTTTCATTAATTTCAGTTTTCACATTCATATTACATGTAACATGATATTTTCAGAATTTTGAATGTTACATGTAACAAGGTATAGTTATCAACTTTTTTTTTTGGGGGGGGGGGGGGTTGATGTTGTGCTGGTTTTAATGTTACATGCAACATTGATGTTACATGTAGCATTAATGATACAAAATTCATTATAATCTTTTTGAATGTTACATGTAACATTCGTGTACATCATGTTAATATGTCCAAAAAATATGATTAACTAGTTTCAGTTTTCACATTCATGTTACATGTAACATGATATTTTCAGAATTTTTGAATGTTATATGTAACAAGGTGTAGGTACCAACTTTTTTTGGGGGGTTTGATGTTGAGTTGGTTTTAATGTTACATGTAACATTAACATTAATGATACGAAATGCATCATAACCTTTTTGAATGTTACATGTAATATTCGTGTGCATCATGTTAATATGTCCAAAAAATATGATTAACTAGTTTCAGTTTTCACATTCATGTTACATGTAATATGATATTTTCCAGAATTTTTGAATGTTACATGTAACAAGGTGTAGGTACCAACTTCTTTTGGGGGGTTTGATGTTGGGTTGGTTTTAATGTTACATGCAACATTGATGTTACATGTAACATTAACATTAATGATAAGAAATTCATCATAACTTTTTTGAATGTTACATGTAACATTTGTGTACATCATGTTAAACATGTCCAAAAAATGTGATTAACATCTCATTTGAAAGAGAATAAAATGAATATTTTTGTTTTACAAATTTTTTTTTTACATGGAAATCTGAGGAAAAAACGAAGCAAATTGTGCACATGAATATTAGTATTGTTTACCAAATTTAGCTCCGCTATATAAGGAGTCTACACTGCCGCATATAATGTAAGGGGTATTTCCGTCACAAAAATAGTAAAAGGACTACTAGGTGCACATGAATATTAGTGGGTTTATTTGGTAGTTTTGGCCGCAATTTGGGATCATTCAGTCAGCGCCCCTTAAAAATAATGTACGAAAACTGCCGAGCTTCCACGTTCAGGCTTTACAAAAATTAGCGGTCCTCTATGGCCCCTGCTATGAAGTTGATCAGCAGGCTTGGGCCTTGTGTATGGATCAGGCTCCAGACATCCAGAGTTGACATAAATTTAAAGAGTATGCGATAGTCTCCTAATCAATGCCAGGAGATATTTGATAGAACACAGAGAACTAACCGAGACTATGGTGAATTTGAGAGCAAAATGGAAAGGAAATGAGTTTGAATTCACTAATACAATGAAGGAAAATAAATGATAACAGAAACAGTAAATCAGTTCTAGGATTTCAAAAGCCTAGTCTCTCCCATTCAATTCCCAAATTTTAGATCCCTTCTCTCCTACCTTCTACTGCTATTTATATTGAAAACTTGAACACTCCCAACAAACTCAACAACTCAAAACAGACTCTAACAACTTAAATGGACTCTAACCGACTCAAACAACTCAACAACCAAAAGAAAATAGAAACTTCTATGCTATCCAACTCAGTGGTCTATCAATACCGGCCCCTTAGACTCTCACCTTGTCCTCAAGGTGATCATATGTTAATTGAATGTTCAACCCCAATCCCCTTTAGCGTACTCGATTTTGTGTCTCTTCTTATCCGCATGATCCTCCATTCATTTCGGAGAAATATTCAAATGACCTTTGAATTCTTTCGAGACGTGGGCCTTAGTTTCAGGTTGAATGTCAACTTCATGTTGCATTGTTAATGACCCACGTTCTTGTTTTATTTCTTCACCTCCTACTTCTTCAATCAAACAAGAATCATCTAATAGTAGTAAATTAAGATGTTGATTCTTAAACACGTGGCCAGGAGAGTATTTCTCATCACATCTGAAGCACAAACCCTTTTTGCGGCGATGAAAAATTTGGTGTCGGTGTAAACATTTTCGTCGTTCTGTTTTTGTGCAACCAAAAATTCCTCCGACCTATTCGTCGTCTGTTCTGGTTCTGTGCGAGTGGTTGTCGTTGATGTAGGTGGTGCGACTCCGTTCAACGCTTGTGTCGTCGTGTGAATGGTTGTCGCTGGCGATGGAGATGCGTAGTTGTTCCGTTCGCAGGTCTGTTCATCGTCTTAGCGAAATTCGTCGAATATGTAGGGCTCGAATAGGTTGTACCCGACCTAGAACCCGATGATTTGCTCCATGATCCATTGGATTCTAATCCGACCCGCGTGGATTGTAACACCTTGTTCTTATCTTCGATCAAACGTGTAGCCTCCATCATTTCCATCAAATTGTTGGGTTTGAGTAATCGCACCTCAGCTCTGATCGAAGCCTTCAAACCATTGAGGTATGTGCTCTCCAAGATTTGATTAGATAGCCCCTTCAATGGTGACGCCAAAACTTCGAAGCTCTCCTGATAGTCCTCAACAATGGTTACTTGACGTATGGCCATAAACTTTTCGCACAGAGACCCTTCCATACTTGATCGAAATTGATGCAGGAAAGCCAACTTGAAATCATTCCAGGTATGAAATCTAAGCTTATCTTCCACATATTGGTACCATGCTAGGGCTTTCCCTTCCATGCTCAAGGCCACCGCTTCTAATCTCTCGTCATCGTTCGTCTAATTAAACGCTAAATACCTTTCTGTCCTAAAAACCCACCCATCATGATCCATTCCTGTGAAAATCGGTAGTTCCAATCTTCGAAACGACCTATTCCCAAACATTTCCGTCGTAACTCCTCCTCCCATAGTCTGTGACTCCATCATCTGTGATTGTTTCTGTTTCTCCTCCATTCGTGATGAAGAACACGAGTCATCCCTACATAGCATCAGCTCTAACTTCTCCATCATAATAGCCATTGATTTCTCTAAACCACCGATTTTCTGAACTACAGTACGCATAGCATTAATTGTCTTCCCCAATCCAGCAATTTTCTGAGCTTCAATATCCATTCTCTCCTCCAATGCCTCAACCTTCTTTTGTGCCATTTTCTCCAGAATTGTTACTACTCTTGATACCAATTGATAGAACACAGAGAACTAACCGAGACTATGGTGAATTTGAGAACAAAATGGAAAGGAAATGAGCTTGAATTCACTAATACAACGAAGGAAAATACAAATGAAAACAGAAAAAGTAAATCGGTTCTAGGATTTCGAGAGCCTAGTCTCTCCCTCTAGGATTTCGAGAACCTAGTCTCTCCCATTCAATTCCCAAATTTCAGATCCCTTCTCTTCTACCTTCTACTGCTATTTATACTGAAAACTTGAACACTCCCAACAAACTCAACAACTCAAAACAGACTCCAACAACTTAACTAGACTCTAGCCGACTAATACAACTCAACAACCAAAAGAAAATAGAAATTTCTATGCTATCCAACTCAGTGGTCTATCAATATTTTGGACAATTATATTAATTTTTAGTTTAAAACCCAGCTAGCCACGGTTTAGCAGATAAATTTTGGTGGGAACCAACCTTATATCTGTACTATATTATTCATGCAAAGCATCTCCAGAAGTTACCTTTGGTATTACACAATTTTTGTAGACGGAGAGTTCTTTTTTTTCTTTTTTTCTTTTGAAGCTATGCATGGAATTCCTTCCAAGTGTCTTAGACAATTGAGTTATATTCTAGGAAGAGATGGACCTTGGACTCCGTAAGCCTTGAATTCTCTCCACCTCTTCCTAGTTTCTTTCCAACTTCCTCAAACAACAAAATTAAGAAAAAGAAAGAAAGAAACAACTAGAAGTAGATTCCAATGCACGCATATCAAACATACCTAATTTTCTTCAAGTTTATTGAAGTAATGTTCATGTTGGTTCCTACCTGGACTATATGGTGTCAAGCGGAGTAACTTCTTTGTCTTATATGATCATCTGGGCACTCTCATGGGAAACACTTACCCTTATTGCAATCCACGGTTTGCATGAGTGATTTGTCTTGGACAGAAGAATGTGTAACCCCAAACTTGCACGAAAGATTTGAGAGAGAGAGATTCTCCAAAACCTTTACTCTAGTAGCATGTTAGGAACATTTGGTGCCAAGTGGAGCAACTCATTTGGTTTATATACTGGTATGGGAATTTTCTAGTTTGCAAGAGTGATTTGACTATGAGGATAATAATGTGCAACCTCTGGCTTGCATGAGTGATTTAAATGAGAGAGAGAGAAGAGACTTCTCAGAACCTGGACGTTTATACCTTGTTAGCAGGTTCCAACCTTTGGCTTATATAATGCTCCACACACGCTCTCCCTCGTACCAAGGGTTGCATATAAGAGTGAGTATTAGAATGCTATTCCACATCAGCTGCCTGAGTGTGCCTGGACCATTTCATAAGCCAAAGGATTGCCTGAGAGTGCCCAGTTCATGTTGACAAATATATAATGGGATTTTATTCTTTATTATTGTGGGTGATTTTGTTTCCTTTTTTAGAACATTATTTGAGCTATAAATTCCAGGGAGAGTTACCTCAATAATATAAAAAAATACTTTGTCCTATTGCCAATATTTGACTGGGAATTTTTTGAGTACATATATGGAGTTCACTGAGTATTACTCTGTCATGGTCTGGCACAAATCAAGAATTTGATGATTAAGGAGGCTTAATGACAGGAAAAACCATCCAACTTTATGGCACCCCGACCCCCAGCCCCATGCCCTTTCTTCATGCCCTCATCCTCCTTAGAAGGGATAATAAATAGGGAAAAATGGTCAAAGAGAAAGAGAGCTATAATTTCAGATGGATGATGGAGATTTGACTTGATATGTTGTTCCGTAGCTTCAGATTCTTGAATCTGTTAATCTTTTTATCAATCTAAAGATAATTAGACATATTTTTTATTGAAATCAATGACAGGGACTTGGCTTGTTGACTCTCTCAGCTGTGCTTCCTTTCAGCCATTCTTCCTGCGAAAATGCTATCAATATCATGTCATGTTCTTCTCCTAAGCTCCAAGCTATCCTCTTCTTCTTCTCACTTTATCTAGTGGCATTTGCCCAAGGGGGACACAAACCCTGTGTTCAGGCTTTTGGCGCTGACCAGTTTGATGCACAAGACCCGAAGGAGCGCAAATCCAAAAGCTCATTTTTCAACTGGTGGTATTTTTGTATGTGCGGAGGTACATTGATAGCATTACTTGCTTTAAACTATATTCAAGACAACCTAAGTTGGGGTCTTGGGTTTGGAGTACCTTGTGTACTAATGGTCCTTGGGCTTGTTGTGTTCTTGCTTGGGACTATTACATATAGGTTCAACATTAGAAATGATGAGAAAATCCCGTTCATAAGAATTGGTCAGGTGTTTGTTAAAGCAATTAGGAATCGGAAAACCACTGCTACAGCAAAATCTATTGAAGAGGAAGCTCAAGGAATTCTGCCTCCCCACGGTTCTAAACAATTCAAGTAAGATAGAAACTTTTGCATATCATATCTTCTTGGCATATGCATAGAATGTTTGACAAGTAATGAAAAGCGTTTTCAAAACATTTAGGGTCTGTGTGGTTTAGGTTTTGAGAGAACTCTCTCTGTCTTTGAACAAAAAACTCACCTACTCTTCTTTTCACAATTGAACTCAAAAAAAAAAAAAAAAAAAAAAAAAAACAGAAGAAGAAAGAAGAAAATTTGCAAAACAATTTCCCCCATACTGAATTTATCTCATTACTATTTTATGTATTATAATGTCATTATTCTAAAAAAAATTATATCAACTTTTTGCTCTCTTCTCTCTCTCTCTCATATATGTGTGTCTCTTTTCGCTTTCTTCTCTCTCTCTCACACACACACACATTCATTTTCGATCTATCATATCCATATCAACACACTAAATTCACTCAATCCGATCATATCACCAAAGATTATATTTTCATCAACTCTTTTTAACCAAACCAAACAATTTTTCATAAATCTGGTTTCAAAATTTTCGAAAATTGTTTCCAACTTGTAAACTAAACAAACCCTTAGATGCGAAGGGGAATCTGGTGCTGTAGCATTACTTGCTAAATTGATCTTCTTTTAGTTTCTGTTTCCAATTGCTTTTTTTCCCTTTCTTGAGAATCCCCTCCAAAAAAATCTGCAGCACAGGGCTCATTTAATTTGGGTCACAGTTAGTTTTGGTAACATCAAACTAGTTTAAGGACAAGGTTTGACGTGCTGTGTGAAATTTTTTCCATGTGCACTATCATGTCATCTTGAATTGCCCCAACTTACAGAATTATTGTCTTAGAAATATAACTACATTGGAATAACCACATGCATAATGTAGTCTCTGTTCAACAGTGACATGGCTTCACTTATCATTCTCTTTCAAGTGGAATTTTGTGTCACAGGCAGTGGCGGACCTAGGGGTGGCGATGCCCCACCCCACCCCACCCAAAATAAATAAATGTGTGTGTATATATATATATAAACATGCCCCAAAAATTATATATATATTATATATAAGTATTTAAAATATAAACATATTCTCCCCCTTGAACTTCAAATTTTTATATCCTGTATATTATATTTGGCCCCTAATCTTGGAATCCCGCATCCGCCGCTGGTCACAGGTTTCTTGACAAAGCGTTGCTTGCACCTGATGGTTCAAAGGAAAATGAGAATGTTTGTTGCAGTAACGAGGTTGAAGAGGCAAAGGCGGTTTTGCGACTGATTCCAATATGGGCGACATGTTTAGCATATGCCATTGTTTTTGCACAGACATCCACACTGTTTACAAAACAAGGGGTCACCATGGAGCGATCTATCGGTTCGGGTTTTGAAGTACCTGCTGCTTCACTGCAATCTTTCATCAGCCTTTCCATTGTTGTCTTCATCCCCATCTATGACCGTGTTTTGGTTCCTATTGCTAGAGCCATAACAAGAAAACCCTCGGGCATAACAATGCTCCAAAGAATTGGAACTGGAATATTTTTATCCCTTCTTTCAATGGTGATTGCAGCTCTAGTTGAAAGGAAACGGCTTGAAACCGCTCTAGAATACGGTCTGATAGACGCGCCGAATGTGACGGTTCCAATGAGCGTTTGGTGGCTGTTGCCTCAGTATTTACTGTTTGGAATTGCTGATGTATTCACAATGGTTGGGCTGCAGGAGTTTTTCTATGATCAGGTGCCAAGCGAATTGAGAAGTATTGGTCTTTCCATTTATCTCAGTATCTTTGGCATAGGGAGCTTCTTGAGCAGTTTTCTGATCTCTGTTATTGAGAAGGCAACAGGTGGAAATGGGCGAGACAGTTGGTTTTCAAACAACTTGAATCGTGCACATCTCGATTACTTCTATTGGCTTCTTGCTATAATAAGTGCAGTGGCTTTCGTTTCTTTTATTTATTTTGCTAAATTTTATATCTATAATAATACTAGTATTTGAAGCATGCATCTCAATACATCTGCTGTTAACTATTAACTGTATAAGGGAAAATTGTTACTTTAGGTAAGTGATATGTATATCAGTGATGATGATGTCAAAGTATTCTACCTTTTTTTTTTTTTTTTCGTTGTGTCTGGATCAACTTACGCGTATCTCGACTAATTACCTCACCGGGCTATTTTAAAGATGTGTTTCCTCCACATCAATTTGGTGCATTTAAGACTAAATTCAAAATTTAACTTATGTAGTGCTCCCGAGGAGAGTTGAATTATGGTTGAAAAGGAAAAGGGATATCTCCTCCTACCACCGGACTAACATCACTTGGGTGAAGTATTCGACTTTGTTGGTGAAACAAGGACGAAAATTTGGCAGTCTGTGTATGCAATTGGCTTTGACTTTACTCCTTGTAAAGTTCATAGTTGACTCATATTTTTTTTTTTTTCGTTTTCGTTTTATGACATTTAAAATGACGCAAGTAGAACTATGATAGTTATACATTTGTTTTCTTCTTGTAATTCTTTTCTTTGTGGTTTCCTAGGTTAGGTTTATGTTCTCCATCAGTAAGTACGGTTCTCTGATAGAGCCTATTATATTTTTGGGATACAGCTTACCTAGCAGGGCGGTCAAGATTCCTAAAAGGAAGTACTTGAAAGGAAAAAGAAAAAAAAAAACGATTCACTAGAGTTAGAGAGATCGAATTGCACGGTACTTACAACTTGCATATTTCTCTGATTAAATTCTTACTAATTAGATATAACTATGATATGTGGGTAGACGTGATTCATAGTTAGTGGAGATATCGTAAAGAATTGTTATTTATAAAGGGCAAAATTGAATTTGTTCTAATTTTAATTGATTTATTAATTATTAAATTAATTATTTAGCTAATTCTTTCCAATGTCCATCTTTTGAATAGTTTTTGAAAAAGTAATGGATAGTAATGTTAAGTTGTTTAGAAGTTCAAGGGACTAATGTACAATAAAAGGAAATAGGGAGTCAAGGGTTTACCCTAGACTACCTTATGAAAGGGAGACACCTCAGATGTGGCCACCCCACCCAATGGGATGACCAAAATTCGTATATCTCGCTCATTTCTTCTCTTGTGTTATCGATTTGATTCTTACTACCAAAGAAAATTAAATTGATTTTACCTTAGATTTATTGATTTAGAATATGATTCTTAGATAATAAGTAGGCACAATTCAAATGAAATTCTTCGTGTAGATAATATTAAAGGCATGACACTTGTGCCATTATTTGGAGTTCTACACTCGTGTGAGATCTGATCTTACAACTCTAAGAAGAGCCTACATAAATAATGCATAGGGAACTATTGTATGAGGCTGAAGCACCAGAAAATATATAAAGATTAAATGCGATTTATATTTTATGTTTTATTTATTGTTTCATATTATCGCAGACTGATTCAGGCTTAGAAAACTAATTGTAAAAAAAATAATTATTAAAACCTTTTATATTCCTCGGTGTTCACATAGATCTAGTTTTCTTCAAATTGTTTAGTAGTCTCATATGTGAATATAACAAAATAATAGTTATCAATTACTTTTTAAGGAAGTCCAAATTAGATTTGGAAGATCTGATCTCTAGGATTTAACAAAAATAATAAATTATTACAAAATTTGGATTTCAATTAAGATCTTTATCGTATTGGAAAATTATTTTTGAGTATGATGAATCACGTTTTTAGGTTTAGGCCATGAAGAACAGGATTTATTTTCTATCAAAAAAGATTTAATATTAATAATAATTTAAAAATTGAAAATGAAAATTTGTTGGACGAAGGTGGAACGCGGTGACAGAACGCCGCGTGTTGCAGCTCCTTTGGACAGCCCTGCAGCCGCGGAAACAATGGTGTTCATTGGTCGAGTGAATAGTGTTGTATTGTTCGCGTGAAACAGTGAACCTTAACAAGTCGTTTACCGTGGCCTGTGGACAATAGGCCACTGAAATTAATAGGCAACAACCTAATTAGGCAGCGCTGCTGCTCAAGACTGCGAACGAGTACAATGAACGAACTACCCAATAAAAAAAAAAAAAAAAATTGGTGAAAGGTCTCATCCCATAAAATCATCACTTTGCGGGGTCTTCTAACAGTAATTTTTTAACACATGAAATGATCCTTAAATAGTGATTTTTTAAATCTTGACACCTCTCAATAAGATTCCCTAAAAAAAATTGGTTTGTAGGGTTGGTTCCTTGTGGCAATGGATTAAGAAAACTTGGGATTTCCCCTTTTTCTTACTATGTGTCTGGTACGCCGGAATGGAATATAATGAAATAGAATGACAATAATATTATAATGACTATAGTAATGGTGAATGGTCATTACTATTCTTATATTTGATGATAAAAAGAATTAAGTGTGATATTAGAATGGCTATTCACATTCCAATATACCATTCACATTCTAATGTTTGATTAGTATTGAGAATAAATCAAGAATGAAACACATTTGTACAATAAAAAGTCTCCACTTAAAAAATATATAATTTTTTTGAATAAAAAATATTCGAACATAAACTAAATGAAATTCCAAATAAGAGGTGTATATATATATATATATATAAAAGAGAGAGAGAAGAAGAAGAAGAAGAAGAGAGAAGGGGTAAACAAGGGTGGGGGCCGATGGGGGGTGGGCAATGGTGTTATCGACGGGGTGGGGGTGCTGGTATTGGTAAAGGGTTGGGGGTTTGTTAGAGAGAGAGAGATAAAGTCGTGCTGGTTGCCGAGGCCAGATTCTTGCTGGAGAACATGGTGTAAGGAGAAAAAACAAGAGGGGAGAAAAGTGCAAAAAAATAAATAAAATAAGGGATATATTTGTTGGAAATTCAAAGGGTAAAATAATAATTTAATTAAATTTAATTAAAATTCATTCTCTAAAATATTTGGTTGGTTGTCTTTTTTTTGCCAACGAATGATTAAAACCTAATCTCATGTAACTAGAATTAATTAATGATGCACCTCGGATTTCGCTCGCGAATGACAACACCAACCGAGTACCGGTGTTATATTCGGAATCCTGTTTATCTTTGAAAACAACTAATCCTTTTGAAAATGCTTTTGAATAAGCTTTTATTTTGAGAACGCTTTAAGAAAACAAGAAGTTCAAGGGTTTTTTTAGGCGTCGATTTTGAACTAATTTTATTTGGGCTGAAATTTTTGGAGTTGCCACCTAGCATTGGTTTTGAAATGATATGCTTAGTCAACGGATTTAAAAAGAAAAAAGAAATAAAATAAAGAAAGAATCTTTTCTGAAATGGGCCAAACTTTGACTCGAAATGGTCTTCACCAAAGTATGTGTCTAAGTATTTCAAATTAAACTAAGTCCATTTTTTTGTTTGATTTGGTTGGTTTATATGATATTTTTTTCCATATTTTTAATTTATTATGACATGTACATGAATAAGGCTAATAAGCACGTAAATAAATAAGTAAAACATGTAAAATAAAACAAGTAGTAACATACAAAAATGTCCCATTTCTAAATTATCTATCGATTATGGAATAATCAGCAAGTTTGGTCGGGGGCAGGGGGGGAGAGGAAGGTTTTTCTTCTTTTTTTCATTTTTTTTTCTCGATTTTAGTTAAGTTATGATGACAAAACTTATTTATTAAAAAAGAATGAAAAATTTAAAGTAAAAACTTTTCATTTATTTTTTGAGAGAATTTTTTTTTTATTTGAGAAAAGGAAAATTAAATACTAAGAAAAAATATTTTTGTTATTTTTTATTGGTGGAGAAAAATGACTTAAAAACTATTTAAAAATACATTTCTGTTTTTGGAAAAATATTTTAAGAAGAAAAAGGAATTTTTATTCATGAAAAAAATGATTAAGAAAAAAAAATTATAAGAAAATATTTTTGAATTTTGATTTTTTTTTAAAATGAATAACAAGAGTTTTGAAAATAATTTGAGTAGAAAAAGAGTTTTTGTTTAGAGAGCCAAACATGTTTTTAAAACAATGGGAGCAAAGAAACATATTTTTGGAATTCTTTTGTCTTCTCGTGAAGAAGAAATTTCAAGAGAAAAAATATTTTATAAAAGAAAAAGAAGTTTTAGTTTGTGAAAAAGGATACACATTTTTTATAAAAAATTAAAAATTAAAAAAATTAAAAGAAACTATTTTTTTTAGTAAAAAAAATATTTTTAGATTTTTTTTTGTCTTATTGTGAAGAAGACATTTTTGAGAGGAAAATATTTTTCAAACCTCTTAGTTTTGAGAAGAAAATACATTTTTGAAAGAAAAAACATTTTTTTTGGAAAAAATAACATTTTTATGTAAAGATTCATTTTTAAGGAGAGAAATCATTTCTTATTTTATTTACAAAAGGGAAAATCATTTTTGTTAATTTATTATATGGGCTTGGCCCACGTGATCCATTAGGGTAAAACCCTAACCCCCACTTCCCTTATAAATATGTGCATATATCATTGTATTCTTGTATCTCTTTCTTATATATCAATACAAGATTTATTCTTCCACTTCTCAATCATCTTAACATAGTATCAAGAGCAAGTTTTTTTTTAACATGTTCTCCCTAAAATTTTCGTAACCCTAAAGCTTCCGTCACTATCTTCTTTATTCTCCCGAGACTTTCGTCGCTACTGTAGGCTTCATCCCCGTTCCAGAATCAACAACCACCACACATCGCCGTCTTGGATTTTGGGCTCTACCGTCTCAGCCAGGGCTCCAAATCCAACCCACAATATACCATCAGAACCGTCTCGACAAAAAGATTCTAATGAAGCAACGAACAACCCAATCCGACCATCCACGTTTCCATACACATGGCTTCATTGTCTCTAGCCTAGATCTGCGCACCGTCGCATATCGTTTCAACATATCCATTCTTATGTCAACCTTAAAAGTCCAATCAGCTGCCACCTCAGCGCCCAATCATTTGACACATCATTACCATGTCAGCTGTTGACCGCCATGTCAGTGCCAGTCAGCCATTGATCTGCCATATCACCGATTTTCTCTAAGGTAATTTTCTTTGACCGGTTCAGGCATTTTTAGACTTGTTTTTTGCAAAATTGGACCACTTCCTGGGGTTTTTCGATGTTCTGATTCTGTTTTCTACCTTCGTTTTGTAATTTAAGGCTTACAAAATATACTTCCTTTTATAATTTTGTGGTCTCTACACCGGTTTACCTCGTTCTTTGCGCCTACGGCTGAATTGGACTTACCTCAGGTTATCATTACGGTTCTGGATGAACCTAATTATGTTATGTGGGCTTAAGAAATGTCTAGTTTCCTCCACGAACGAAAATTGTGGCGTTTCGTGACTAAAGATATTACTGAACCCAAGAAGAAGGATGACGAAGATGTTGCCAAATACATTGACCGTTTAGAGGACTGGGATAGCAAAAATCACCAGATTCTCACATGGTTCCATGCCTCCATTATCCCAGAGATCAAACTTCAATTTGGTACACTCCAAACAGCTAAAGAAGCTTGAGATCTTCTCCGGCATCGCTATACCAGGGTAGGCATCTCAAATTGATATTGTCTTCTTTCTACCCTTCATAGCATGCGCCAAGAACCTGGGCAAACTGTCAACAATTTTTTATCTCAAATGACTGACGTGTGGAACTAGTTGGTTCTCACTAAGCCAACCTGGGAATGCACAAAAGATGTTGATATTCATAGAAAGTACCGATCTGAGACACGTATTATGCAATTCCTAATGGGCTTAAGAGAGGAATTTGAGCCTATACAAGCTTCAATCCTACACTGGGGCACGATACCTTCCCTAGACGACATCCTTTCTGATTTACTTAGTGAGAAAACATGTCTTACCACATTACAAGGATCTCATACAAATGTTGCCTTTACAACACTAGTTGCTCTTGCCACACCAATTGGCAAGGCCAACCCATGCCAGAATCCCTTATACTGCAGGTATTGTCATTCACAAGGGCATAAATTACTTAAATGTCTTTCTCGCCTGTGTAAAGTCTGTAGAGAACCGGACCACTATCTTGCGTATTACCCTAAACTTCTATCTGGAAATCAATTAAATGAGAACCAATATCGCTCTCGAGGCTCTCGCAATCGGTCTTATTCCAAGCCAAAGAATGTTGCTGCTATAGCCACTGATGCTACACCAACTTCATCCAGCTCTCCACCTAATTTGCCAAGGCTCTAACTAAAATTGGTAACAATATAGTCTGTCAACTACACCAGCTACATCCCGATGGTATTTTAATTTTGCCGGTTGCAATCACATGATTTCTGATGCCTCTATTTTTTTCTCTAAAATCTGTGATGAGCATACACCTACTATTCACACTACCAATGAATCAAATATGTTGTTCAACCATACTAGACATGTTGACAGTTCTCATTTGTCTCTCCCTAACACATATTTGGTCCATAATCTTACACTTAACCTTATATCTGTTGGACAATATGTGATATTGGACTTGACTTGCATTTTTCTTCTACTGGTTGTCGTGTGCAAGACCCTCAAACAAGAAAACTCCTTGGAACCAGCCGTAAAGTTGGACGCCTCTTTGAGCTCACTCACCTCCAAGTCTCATCCTCACCATCACCAAACCAATCAACCGCATCCATCCCAACACTCTCACCCGTGGAATTGTGGCACTCTCAGTTAGGTGATACTTCATCCAACCGTTTATGTTTTCTTATTTCTAGTGATCAGTTAGGTTCATTTTAGCATAAGTCTTTTCATTGTATTCATTGTCAACTTACAAAACAATCAACTTTGCCTTTTAATAAAAGTCAGTCTATTTTCCTTACACCTTTTGATTTAGTACATTATGATATTTAGGGGTCTTCTCCTCATGCATCAATGGGTGGTGCTCGCTATTTTGTTATATTTGTGGATGACTATTCTCGTTATACTTGATTGTTTCTTATGAAAAACAGATCTGAGCTCTTTCAAATATATTCTGATTAGGGTTGGCAATTCGTGTCAACAGGTCGTGTTTGGTGTCATGACATGATAACACGAAACACGAAAAGACGAAACACGAACACGACACGATAAGGTATAATGTCAGGTTACCTAAACACGAACACACGAATACGACACAAAAATTATCGAGTCGACACGACACAACACGATAATTTTTCATGATACATGATAACACGAAATCTATCAGGTAAATACGACACGATACGACACAATAACAGGTCAAAATAAACACCTGTTCTACCCATTACACATTAAAGACCTATTAACACATTGAAAAATAAATAAAAATAATTATACAACTTAAATAAAAACAAGACAAGCAACCAAAAAAAATCTACCAATAAAAATATACAATGGAACAAAACAAACATTCATATAAACAACCAACAAATAGGATATTGGATAATTTGAGGGTGTAAAAATTGGGGTAATATGTGTAAATATTTTTTAGTATATTTTTATTTTATAATAATTTATTAAATTATCGTGTGACCTATTAGATCTCAAGTTATCGTATAACCTGGACACTCGATAATTATTATTGTGTCACTCGTGTCGCCTATCGGGTTACCAGGTAAATCCGATAACTTGATCTGTTTCTTATCGTGCTTATCGAATCAAACCCGATAATAACCCGTTAACTAATAAGCTAAACCCAAACCGAATAATTTTGTGCCGGTCTCGTGTCGTGCTATCATGTAAATATCCATTTTTCCAACCTTGATTCTGATTTTTCTTCTATGGTTCAAATTCAATTATCTCAGAATATCAAAGTTTTTCGTTTAGATAATGCAATTGAATACAAAGACCGTGTTTTTCTAAGCGTACTTCACAAAAATAGCACGCTCCTCCGCCGCTTATGCCCTAGAACATCTCAACAAAATAGATGAGCCGAACGCAAACATAGACATATTCTTGACACCGTTTGTGCTCTACTCATTTCGTCATCATTCCTGAACATTTTTGGGGTGATGTTGCCTTAACCGCAGTGTACACAATCAACCGTGTCTCTTCTGATACAACGTAGAAAATTAGTCCCCATTCGAGTGCCTTTTCGGTAAACTGACTGATTACTCTGAACTTAGAGTCTTTGGTTGCGTTTTTTTGTTCTTCTCAAACCACATGAACACAATAAACTGCAACCAAGGGCTCACCTGTGTTGTTTTATTGGATATGATATTGAATATAAGGGGTATCGGTGCTGGGATCCTATTTCTAAAACTTTTCGTATCTCTCGTCATGTTATTTTTTGGGAACATCAAATGTTCTTTTCCTTATGATCATTTGACATGTCAACCATCACTAACTTCAAATGTTTTACTGATCTATCTATTGAGTTATTTCCTAAGAATTCAATTTCAGGTACTGTTGAGTCCACCTTAGAATCACCAACCGATATCACCTCTTCCGTTCCGGAACCACCAGCTGACCTCACCCATTTGACTCAATCGATCGTGCTCGAGGATATTCCTTTGTTTGATAAGTCAACATCAACCCCATCTTAGAGCCATCATCCAGCTCACTCCCACAGATCTACCAGGGTAACTCATCGCCCTTCTTATCTTGCTGATTATCATTGTTTTTTCACTATACTTCATCTGCATGAGCCTCAATCCTATAAGGAGGCTAGTACTAATCCTATTTGGTAGAAAACAATGGACGAAGAACTTCAGGCCCTAGCCAAAACTCATACTTGAGATATTATTGATCTGCCCCTGGAAAAACTCTTATTGGGTGCAAATGGGTATTTAAGATCAAGACGCTTTATGATGGCTCTATTGAACGATATAAAGCCCAACTTGTTGCCAAGGCTGTTGACTATGAAGAGACATTTATTCCAGTGGCGAGGCTCACATCTATCCGTACACTTATTAGCGTTGCCACCATTTGAAGATGGACTCTCTTTCAAATGGATGTCAAAAATGCATTTTTCAATTGCGATCGTCTTGAGGAAGTCTATATGAATACCCCTCCCAGTCTGGATGCCCTTCGAAATAAAGTTTGTCACCTTCGTTGTGCCCTATATGGTTTGAAACAAACTCCACGTGCCTGGTTTGCCAAATTCAGCACTACCATTCATCAGTTTGGGTTTACACCTAGTGCTCATGATTCAGCTCTGTTTATTTGCCATACTGCCAAATGTATTATCCTTTTTTTTACTGTACGTAAATGATATGGTTATTACTGAATATGATCTACGTTGTATTTCTAAACTCAAAAAATTTCTCAGTGGCCAATTCGAGATGAAAAATCTTGGCGTGCTCACCTATTTTCTTGACCTCGAAGTCTCATCTATTTTTGATGGATATTTTCTCTCTCAGACCAAATATGCCTTGGATCTCCTTTCCAAGGTTGGGATCACTAACTCAACCACTGCCACTACTCCTCTCGAGCCGAACGTCAAACTTACCCCCACTCAATGGTTCAGCTCTTTAGGATACCACTCTATATTGCCAACTGGTTGGAAGTCTTGTATATCTTACTGTTATTCGCCCTGACATTGCCTATGCCGTTCATCAGGTCAGCCAGTTCTTATCCGCTCCTCGGACCACCCATTACTCGGTTGTTCTTCGCATTATTCGGTATGTTAAGGGTATTTTATTTCATGGACTTTATTTCTCAACTCAATCTGCTCTCGTCTTACAAGTTTATTCTAATGCCGGTTGGGCTGGAGACCCACCGACAGACGTTCAACCACTAGTTACTATTTCGTTTTAGGCAATTCTCTCATTTCTTGGCGTAGTAAGAAATAAAATATGGTTGCTCGCTCCAGTACTGAAGCTGAATATCGTGCCATAACTAATGTAACTTAAGAAATTCTCTAGCTTTGATGGCTACTCGCTGACATGGGCATCTCTTCTTCTGTTGTCACTACCCTATACTGTGACAACATGAGTTCTATTCAGATCGCTCACAATGATGTCTTTCACGAGCATACAAAACATATAGAGACTGATTGCCACTTCATCTATCATCATATTCTCTAGAATACGGTTCATCTACAATCCGTCAATCCAGCCTATCAGACAACATACATTTTCACTAAGGCTCATCCACCCGGACGTTTTCACTCTCTGATTTCTAAACTCAAGTTCGCCTCCCACTTACCGCTTTGAATTTGAGGGGAGATATTAATATATTATATGGGCTTGGCCCAGGTGGCCTATTAAGACAAAACCCTAACCTCCACTTCCCTCATAAATATGCGTATATATCATTGTATTCTTGTATCTTTTTCTTATATATCAATACATGATTTATTCTCCCACTTCTCAATCATCTTAATAATTTTTTAAAAATATTTTTAGTTTTTGAGATGAAAGAAAATTTAAGTTTTATTTAAAGAAATATTTTAGAAAAAAATATTTTTTGGAAAACACTTTATTTTTATGGAAAAAACTTTTATGCTATAAAAACAAGAACATTTTTTTTTTTTGAAGTTTTATGGTTTTAAAAGAAGACGATGAGACTTGATTTTCCTATTTTTAAAGAAAAAAAAGTTTTTATATATTTTTTTGGCATAACAACCTTAACTAAAACCATTGGGGAAAGAATTTCTCTATACCCTTATTTAATGTGTCTCACAAATTGAGAAGCCTAAAAACATGGTATGGAAAATCCTCTCTTATGATTTTCTAGCTTAGGTAAACTTTTTTTTTTTTTTAATTATTATTATTCTTTTTCATTTTTCAATTTGGATATGTAAGAAAATAAGAAATGATAAAAATATATATATATATATATATATATATATATATATATATATAATGCCAGTCCAAACTACGGCTACGAAAGCAGAAATGTTTCTTAAGAAGACCGCTCTTATCCCAGAAGGAATAGATGATCTCCATGTATTCTACATTCTAGCTAGGTAGGACTTTACTGATATAAGTATATATAGGTATAATGCTAGTCCAAAGACTCGACTTAGTGTCAGTCCAAGGTCTCACCTTAGTATATTATATAATATATATGTAAAATGCTAGTCCAAGGTCATGACTAAAAAAAGAAAAATGTAGAAATTTAAAGCGCGGAATGATGCAGAGCGGTAAAGTAAATGACAGAAAAATAAAATGCAGTAAGCGCAGAGCGATAATATAAATGTCAAAAAAGTAAATGCAAAAAAATAAAACGCGAAAAGGCATGAAGCGGAAAAGAAAATGACAGTAAACGTAAATGCAAGAAAATAAATTTGTTTTGTGTGTTCTCGGATAACGACTTGTATTTTTGTCGGGTTTTGACCTCTTTTGTTTTTATTTTTCTTTGTTTGTCTTTGTTTTGATAAGAAAATAACAAGTTTAAGTTGTTTTGAGAACTTACCTTTCTTTTTGGAATGATGGTTCTTTTTCTCCTTTGTTTGCTTCTTCTTTCTTTTTCTTTCCTTTTGTCTTTTTTGAACTTTTTTTTTTTTTTTTTTGTAGAGAATCATAGACATGTAAAATTAAAATTTAAATTTGAGAAATGTTTCTAGAGATAGAAAGACTTTTTGGCATGTAGAGGGAGAAGTATATAAGCAAGGAAAGTGAATTGGCAAGTGCGAATGAAAATAAGCTAACCCTATATATAAGGGTCACCATATGCGCATTCCCCAGGGTGCACACCCTGGGAAGGGCACAGATGTCCTTGTGACAACCCTTTGTTACATCAAATGATTGGAGGCTACCACTATTTCATAAAAATTACTCAATAGTCTTCTTACATATGGTATGGAGTGTAAAGTTGGCGAGATTTTACCCTTCTTAGTCATAACATTTCGAAAAATGGTTTTGGGCACTCCCTAGGTCTTGGCACACTCTGATTTTGGAATCCAAGGCTTTGTCTTATTCCTGGGAGGTGCACATTAAGTGTTTCTTTTTATTTGAGCATTTTTTGTCAATTGCATGTGATTTTTTTTTTCTTGAAATTGAAATGGAAAAAGTGAAATTAAACTATCCAAATTAATATTGGAAAATTTAATTTAAAAAAATAAAATATTTTTGTCAGTCAATTTGACAAAACGGACGAAAATACAGTTTTTGCGCTAAAATAAAAAGTTGTTGAAATTAATGAAATTTCTTTAAATTAAGGGGTGAAAAACGAAATTAACTATATCCAAAGTAATATTTGATGAAAATACACTTTTAATTTAATCAATTTAATCCACAACTAACATTTAAAAAATTTAATTTTAGCCCGAAACTTTATTTCTTTGGCAAATTTAATCAAATTGTCAATTTTTTGGATTGTTTTTTTCTCAAAACATTAAATAAAATTTGAATACATGAATCTAAGGCAAAACTTTATCCCTTTAAACGTGGTTTAAAGTTTGTCTAAATTTTCGATTTAGATTCGACACCATTACAAATGCAAAACGAGTGGGACAAAATGCAGTGTCTACAACTGCCCCTCTTTGTCATGTGATTTTACTCGTGATGAAAAAATAAAAGACACGCACCATTTTGTTCCGCTGGAAATCTAAAAGGAAAATAATCAAACCTGGATCATATTAGGTCGATTTCTCTTTTTTCTTTTTAACAGGGAAGGAAATGAAAATGGGGTTTCCAAGGCACCTTCGAAATAAAAGTGAAAAGTTCCAATTACTAATTAGGAAATAAAACAATAAACAAAATGGTGCCGAGTAAGACCAGTCATCGATGTTGAGAAAAACTAAAGCGAACGACGTTAGATGTCTATAGCATCACCGTTGAGTAAAACTAAAGTGAATGGCGCTAGATGTCAACAACATCACCATTAAGGAAAACTAAAACAAATGATTACGTCACAGCGTAGGGGTGCAGGATGATGGAGCACCAACATCTCCTAGGTTTTGACCAAACCAGACCAATACTTTTCCTACATGTCTCAGATAAGCTATGAATCATATTAGATGTAGTTCTAACAAATTTGGTTGCTAAGCAAAAAAGCCAATGGAGTTACTGACTTGTCAGAGTCACCAAACGAGGAAATTAAATGTGGCCACCGTCTTGACGAGGTTACCTAAATAAGAAAATTAAAATGGGTCACCAATGTATCAAGGTCACCTATGACGAGAAAATTAAAAGGGGTGTAATATTCTTTGTAGTAGCAGTCCTTATAAAATATTAACGTAGAGGGGTAACCTATGACAAGGAAATTAAAAGGGGTCACTGACGTATCAGGGTCACCTAAGATGCATAAATTAAAAGCGGCCACCAACGTAGCGGGGTCACCTATGACACGGAAATACCGACGTATCGGGGTCACCTATAACACAAAAATTAAAAGCGATTACCGACGTATCAGGGTCACCCATGACAAGGAACTTAAAAGGGGTCATCGATGTAGTGGGGTCACTTATGTTACTGAAATTAAAAGGGGTTATCGATGTATTGGGGTCACCTATGACACAAAAATTAAAAGGGGTTACCTATGACATGGAACTTCAAAGGGGTTACCGGTGTAGCAGGGTCACTGTAGGCAAAGTTTCGGGTCAATCTCGAAATTTCTAAAGTTAAAGGGGGACTGAGATGACATTATTAAAGGTTGATTTTCATTAAATCATTTTTAATATGAATAAAAATTAGATACTACCCTTCAACTGTAGCAAATTTCACTAATTCACCTATGTTACCTACTTTGACCCCTGAAATATTTACTATTACCGGTTTCATTTATTTAACACCAAAAATATCCATAAATCAAAGCCAAATACCTTAATAAATACAAGAAAATTGCAATTACAAGTCCAAGTTACTCAAAGTAACTAAGGATTAGGACTCAGTTCAAAATCAACCAAACCGAAGTCATCATGACATCCAATCAATGCCCATCAAATCAAGGTCCTATCAAGAATTTAATGACTTATTAATGATAATTAAATGCCTAAGAAATTTCCTAGATGTTTCCTACAAATATCTAAGGAAATGAACCTAGTTACTTAAGAAGTAACTAACAGTTATCGAAACTAAACCGATCCAGTTCGCCACCTAGCATACATTTAATAAAGACATTAAATGTCCATCCCATAAAGAATTAAATGCTTGGGATGACATGGATGGACCACATTCAAAGCACCAAGATATTTTGAGCAAAATATCTTAGGAAAAACTAAAACACTTGAAATGTGACTACCCATTACAAGGCAAATCAAACCGATTCAATCCAATTTGAATTGATTCAATGCCCATCACATCAAGTGTCATTGTCAAGCATTAATTTTCAAATGACTTTAAGACTAGATTCAAAGAACCTCCAAAACATTAATGGTAATTAAATCGAAATAGTGCAATTAACAATTACTTGGCCACCAAAGCAAGCCGAAAAGGTCATATCAAGCCATAAATGATCCCATGTGCAACCAATCATATCCAAGGATTGGTAATGATGATTGATGGTTGCCAATCATTGCATTTAGATATTTAAAGATTTGGTAATCATTATCAAATGCATAAAAAAATATAAAAATATTTCATTTTCATATATTGTCATTGAGTTGTCGCTGATTAGTTAGTATAATATTTGTTGCTTTCATTTACATATCAAAATGCATAAAAAGTGAAAAACTTTAAAAAGAGAATTATTTTGTCAAGTAAACCGAAGAAAATAACTTGGATCTTGTTTAAAAGTGAATATTTATTTATATTGAGGTACCGTTTTTGGATAGGTGTCTTGGGGTGCTTAAAACCTTCCCCGAGCAAAATCGACCCCCAAACTTAAAGAAAATCTCTGGTACAAGACATTTACAAGTTAAAACACAGGCCATTTAAAAAAAATAAATAAATTAAAATTCCCGGTGACCTAGCACACCATTTAACCCATGCTAGGTGGCGACTCCGTTTTCAAGATAAATCCCAGCCCAAAGAAGTTTTTAAAACCGACGCCTAAAAAAGCCCTTTAAAACTATTTTTAAAAATGAACGGATTTGGAGGAATTAAAGAGGGAGGAATAAAAACTTGTTTTATTCTTCTTCTTCTTCTTCCTAAGCTCTACTTCCTCTGCTTTCAACAAAATCCGTGGTGCGTCAACTGGCGACTCCGTTGAGGACTATGAAGGGTAAAACCTAGTTGGAGTCTAAATTTATATTCACAGTTAAATGAAAATCCAAGAAATATGTCTTTGATTTTTCAAACATAAAACAATTCCCTAAAAATAATAATAATAAACATCACTTTCAATATGTTTATATACTAGCATGAATCTATTTATTGTCTTTACATTATTGTCATTTATATTACTTTCTTTCCAAATCTGTATTTAATTTACAATGTTTAAGTTTCTGCATTTAATTTCTGTATACTCTCTCCAACGTAGGAGCACTACTTTCGCATTGCATATCATTGATAAAAAAACCCAAGTTGTAACTCTCTTAGGGATAGAGAGGCCGGCAGTAGAGGCATAAGTCGTGCGATGTGATTACGTCGACCTAAGCTCTGAAACCCTTGGGATAGAAAGATGAGTTAGTAGAAGCAAGGTCGAATGGGTTTCTCCCCCGAGAATCGGCTACAAAACTCACCTCGCTCAGACCACTAACCAATGATGGATGTTTCCTTGGGGAAGACGCTAGAGGTTTGAAAATCTGGGAACCAAAGCTTTCTAGGATGCGCTAGAAGAAAATCCATAACCACATATAGTGAGCCTAGGATAGAGGATATCCAAAACATTATCTTGGAGAGAGATTTTGTTTTTTATCTTTTGTACAGTTATCCATGTAATTATTATACTAGGTAGACAAAATAAAATTTCTAGGACAAATAGGGGCATAATAATCAGTGTAAGAATTCTCGTTCTATCCCACGCATTGCTAGCTTGCTCAACATCGAAAAATATTTTCAAAATCAAAATACGGAGCAAGCTGCAGGAATGAACAAGAATCCTTATTCCACTTTATACAATGAACCCTCAAATACAAACATCAAATCATTAATTGCCCCTTTTATCCTGATAATGCACTTAAAACTTACTCTAATAAAATCACAAATACATTTGCCTTTGAATAAATAAAACCCCACCTTGATAAGTAAAAAATAATGGCCTTTGCCAAACAAAGTTGTCTGAAGTTCGTCTGTTAATACAACGTGAAATAATCTACTTCGATCTTGAAAAAACACGCCAAGCTTACCAAGACATAAGAAAGTGTCATCACATACTCGAATTGAGACTATGTGATCCAATAGTAAACATACCCTGGGTCACATTTCCCTAGGAGATACATGTCATGTCCTAAGCATAATGTCATTTTTCTCATAAAGCCTATATAGTAGGAATTATGGACCATTAAGAAGACATTTTGTTTAGGTTCAAAATGTCTTAAGCAATTCAAAACTTGTCTTGATAAGAAGCCACCTAGGGTTTACCGGTCTGATTGTCAAAATAGACTTACCCTCGAAAAGACATCATGAATTTGTAAGTGTTTTAGACTCTTCTCCAAGTCCTAGAAATGATGATCCATCTTTTTAGGAATAAAAAACAGAGAGCCAATCCTGTTATTAAGGCCTAGGAGCAATGATCCTTTGTTTGAGAAAGGAAAAAGAAAAACAATCCTGTCAATAAATCCTAGGAGAAATGATCTATGTTTTAAGGAAGGAAACGTACAATGTTGTCATTAGGTTCTAAAGACAATGATCTATTTTTCGAGGAAGGAAGAGATAAATCTGTCATTTAATTCTAGGGGCGATGATCTATTTTGAGGAATAAAATTCTATCATAAAGACATAAGAGCAAAAAATTGACATTTTGAGGATAAAGGGTCAATTGTGCTATAATCCTAGAGGACTATAGCTTTTAAGTTTAGGTGAATCCAAAAATTTTGAGTTACCCTTGGTCCTACGAAACCAAGTCCAAGCTGAAGATTGTCCAGAACAAGCCTCAAAGTTACAGTCTCACTCTTTCGAGAAAAGAGAAAAGAAGACCATATCTATCTTTGCCTTTCCTTTAACTTCTTAAGTCATTTCTAATGAATTAGGTATCATCATGTACACTTGTGCACTAGATCTATGTATCACTAAACGCGGGCTTATTTTATCTAAGGTCGACTCAAGTCTTTATAGTCTAACTTTCATAAATCAATTTGCTTGTCGTAATTCACACACCGCGAATTATCAAAAATAATGATAACATAATTTCAATAATAAATTAAACCATCATCCAAAGGAAAATGTTAAAAGAAAAGTCTTGTCTCAACCAGACGATGGTAATATATTGACAAAAATCTGAGAACATTTGAAAACCTAAGAGCCTTGATGTGGAATCGTTACATATGTTCCAATCTGGAGAATATCCGAGGAACCACAAAAGATTATAGATGACCTCATCAATCAAAATAAAAAGAGAAAACATCTTAAAGATTCATGATGTGAAGGATGATAGATAAAGTCCAAGAGCCTGACGCCGCCAGCGAAAAGTTCTTGAAAGGTTAGGCAGATGAACAAAGGAAGACGAACTATTATAGCCTAGGATTTTACCAGAAATAATAAATTCGGAAGCGTATAGAAACCTACTTAAAATGAGAGTAGTATAAACCTTGTAAGATTAAAGACAATCAAGATTGGAAGAAGACAATGAGACTTCACCAAGATAGTAGCTGATAATGGAAGTAGCTGGGATAAGAGAAATCAACGATGACCTCGAGACTGACTCAAGCTACCATAATTCTCTAAAAATGTAAAAATACTGAAAGTACATGTTAAGAGAAAAAAAAAACAATAAAATCAAGACCGGTCTCAAAATTTTTTTAAACATTGAGTGGTCACGTGAAAGCAATTAAGTGAATCACGCTCTCTATACAATCCGAGTATTAAGTCGTAGGGGTGTCTCAACACCTAGTGACTTGGGCCAACTGGACCGAGATCACTATCCAAAGCTCGTTGCACGAATTATATAGGAAGTACGAGTCCTTACTTTCTAGAGTGAAGAAATAAGAAAAAGAGGAAAGAAAAATATAAATAACTCTCTCAACACTATCAGGATAAAACAACATTGGTTAGTCATCATTAAATAACACTTGTTTCTCGATCACTTATTTTCTCCCTCATTTGAGTCATCTCAAGAAGGCCCATTCTGTTCACCTTTAGTTCAAGACAAAATAAGTGAATCAGAGTCGTCGAAGGAATCTCGTGTAATATACAGGGCCTAAGTAATCTCGATAACAATCTTAGAAAATATCAATTATCAGAACTTGATGGAATTGAACTAGATAACCTCGTTAACTAATAACTATGGATATTTGGTTTAAATTACTATTGAACTTATCTTCGTCATAATTTAGACTGATCCGATGCAAAGATCACGACAATCATTGAGATGATTGAACATTTGAATATAGTTACCTGAGTATATTCTAGTTAAAATAATCTCGCATAAATGTGAAAAGAAAATATACATGGCGCATAGGTTAGTGCCTAAAACATTAGAAATGAACTTGGGAAAGTAGAGGAGAAAGAAAGAAAAATCCTTGTTCAAATAAGCAAAAGGTACCTAGTGCAAACATTATAGGAAAAAACTAGCAAATCTAGATAAATGATGCATTTCCTAGGAAAGCATTCTAGATTTGGGCATCATAAAATCATACAATACATAAGTCAGTACCAAAATACTACACAAGCATTATGCCTCACGTCTCACTTAGGCATGAATAACCTTCATACACATGAGGAAAATTAGGCATCATACTTCAAACAAGAACTTTTGACATCCAGCATATCATTTTGCATCAATAGGCCATCATGAACATAACACTTGCACCCATACACTCTATTTGGAAGCTCTAGTAGGCTAGCAGGCAATCTTTGAACATGTAATCTGGTCAAGTTCCCTTGCCAGTCACCATACCATAGTCTGTCTTTAATAATGGGTTCAACCAACTCAGAAGTTAGATAAGAAGTCAACCTCACAAAAGGTGTATCTTGATAATAGACCTTACTCATTTTGAGAAGCGTCGGGGTATAGTGGAGTGTCATTAGGAAGTTGGCCTCACCAGGATCTAATACGGTTGTAACAACCCAATTTTCTAGAGCCACCACGCGGTTTCTCCCTCTTGGAGAATGGATCCAAACACAAACCACTCCACTACCATGCTTCTGCTGTGCTACTCTGATAAAATAATAATAGTATATTTTTTTAATTTAAAATTTTAGCTTTTATACAAAACCGTCTATTTTGTAACAAGATTACAAAAAATATTTCAACCACTCACTCCCAACAACTGTCTTGACAACCTCCAAAATAAAACTCACTATCTTATCTGACTTTACCTAGCACCGGTAATGGACCCGTCTCTAGTTGCGGTACCTGAGACCAAATATTTTATCGATGTATTATCTTCATAATATAAAAATAATTTATGGATTAAGCTAATTATCAAATACCATTTTTCGAACATAATATAAATATAACTGCACCTTGAGTCAAAATAACATTCCACAACTATCATTGCAATAAGATAATGTATTTAAACCAACCAATTAATTTATTCTGATATATAATAAAATACTGCACACATATTTTTCTACTAACCATAGAATCGTATCACCTCACAATCGGGAGTTATGACGGTACCGTAACCTATACAACTGTACCATCTAAGGTGGCTATCAGTGCCAAGGCCATTTAAAATCTCCAATGGTAGGAGCAACCACCCTGCAAGACTTGCCTAACAGGTAACAACATATATCTACCATGCAGGATTTGTCTGACAGGTAACAACATATATCCACCATGCAAACTTGCCTGACAAGTGACAGGTAATAACATATATCTACCTTACAGGACTTGTCTGACAAGTAATAACATATATCCACATCTCGCAGGACATGCCCTCCTGACGAGAAGACAACTATGATATAATCGGATAATAAAAATCACTTTCTACATTTAAGAATTTATTTGATCCGCATAAGTTATAAAACTTTTCATTTTAATAAATATTTTCTTTTCATAATTTATACAAAAATATAATTTGTTAATTTATATAGAAGACAATACACTCATCTCGATTTTTATGCTACTAAATATGCTACTGTCGTAAGGCAGTCGTGGTCGGCGTCGCCTGTGAACCTAACAACTAAGGGCCTAAACTAAGAATTTATTTAAAATAAAACTAACATGCAATGAGTGATCCTAAAATGCAACGTTTCCCAATTTAAAAATTTTTGATAATACGAAATTTATTAAAATTAAGCGGTTTATTTTTCTCAATTCAATATTAATTTCACAACTAAAATATTATAGTTACACTCATAAAATTTATCTATAGAACAAATTAACTAACTATAAACTATAAATCTAATCAATGAAATACTAAAAATTATCATTTTAATAAAAATTTAGAATTTCTACTACAAATTAAAATTTCATCATTTAAATATTTTCATTAAAATTATAGATTCAAAATATCTAGGTGGGCTATTGTAGCTTTGACCTATCCTAAATGAAAAAGGGGGTAGTAGTTCGAGGAATATTTTTTTATGCGTATGCCAGTATATTGACTGGAGAGTTCGGTTGTATGAGACACCGGTTCAACGAAAATGTCCAATAAAGTTAGGATAATATAATTATTTTAAATCAAAAGTGCAAATTAGATGTTGAATTATATGTTTAATAAGGATTGGTGGCTCCTAAATTAAAAATTTTAGCATGTTTTTAGACTCGGTTGATCAGATACTCGAAATTTTTGGAATTAGAATTCTGAAAGCATAAGTGTGGTCGCTGTATTGTAATCTAAATAATAAATTGTTATCAATGCAAAGCAAATTGCTGTAGTTTAAATAGTTCGCGAAGGAAACTTAATTGGAATAATAATAATAATAATAATAATAATAATAATAATAATAATAATAATAATAATAATAATAATAATAATAATAATAATAATAATAATAATAATTTAATTGATATGATGCAAACATGGAAAGTTGGGCAGTTAATCCCAGGTAATATTTTTTCTTTTGAGAAAGCGGTATAGAGGAGCGGTAGCATTAGGAGTTGATGGTTATTGGAATATTCGAGACGAATTTTCATACTTCTTAAGGTGTCTAAGTGGAAGTTGATACCTTGTTTCAATTGTGGATTATCAGTTTATCAGAAAATACAAATTCAGGTGTTGGAAGTTATGTTGAAGGATTTTGTCGAGAAAGTTCCTGGAAATGAGAATGATTTTTGCTGACGACTAGGGCGGCATCGTATAAAGTGCTATATGAAGAAAATTCGGGAGTTCAGTCAAATAGTTAGAATTGAGATGGGAGAACGAGAAATTTTGAGGCTTAGAAATAACCAGACATGGCTACATTAGTATGGAAAATGAGAAGTTATTGAGATTTCAAGGGGAAGGATGATTTGAATTATCCTTGAGATATAATATTTTACGGTCAGTAACTATTGACTTTTGGGATGTATCGAATTTTAGTAGTTCGGACGTATCTATGTACTTCGATCCATATTCATAGGGGGATATATGTTTGAAGCATGCTTAGACAGATTTAAAACGTAATTGAAACACGTGACCTTGTCCGAGACTTAATTAAATATGGATATATGGAGGAAATTCTTATGGATGACCCGTTTGACGTATTTTGGAATGTATTGATGTGGTTTGGTGATGTAGTTGTATTTTGAGTAATATGTATGTAGTTTTAGCATATTGCGAAGAAAAAAAAAAAAAGACAAATGTTGGTTATGAAAAATTATTAAGGTCATAGATCTAGTCGGAGTGAGATAGACCCAACCCACTGAGCTTACCATAATAGTTTAAGGATGTATTGTATTTATATTGTTGTTGATTGTTATTTTATCAGAGTGGCGCAGCGGAAGCGGTTAAAAATATGAGATTTCTTGACGGTTGGTTTTCTGTGTTAAGCGATATCGATGAAAAGTACACCCTATTTGCTGGATATTGGATATAATGTTGGTCACTACAAATGAAAATATCGCGATGTATGTAGAAATGTTTGGTCGGGAATAGTCGATTACAAATTTAGGGGGGACGATCGGTTATGGGACCCTACGTAGAAACCAACTATTCTTGAATGAAGTATGTATAATGTAACCTTGTAGTGCACGTTTAACGTATTATTGATTTATCTAAGATTTTAATTCTTGCGTAAAATTTCGGGACGAAATTTCTTTTAGGGGAGAAGAGTTGTAAGACCCCGACCTTGGGTATATGTCTAATTTAAAATTTTATTTAAAATTACTTCGAAAATAACAGAGTTGATGGTGGTAATTATGAATTTGAGGGGATAAATTGCAAATTTTCATAAACATTAAAAAACTTCAGAATGGGTTTAATTTCTATCCTAACTAAAACTGTGGGAGCGGATTTCGAAATTTAATTTGTGATATAAAAGTTTAGGGGGTCAAAGTATAAATCTTCAAAGTATTAACATAAAAATATTAAACTTAATAAAAATGAGGGGGGGTTTAATGTAAATTAGATATATATATATATATATGTCAGATCGGAAAAGGATCGTGAAGAAGAGAGAGAGAAGGAACGGGAAAGAGAGAGGAGAGTCGAAGAGAAGGAAGAAAGAGGTCAGGTCAGCAGTTTGGTTTGTCAGTAGGGGGTGCCACTGTTGTGTGTGTGTGTCCCTGTTTTTCTGTTTTCGTCGGGGGGATGAGGTATGGGCCGTGTGTGTTGTTGCTGCTTATGGTGGTGATGATGATTGTGTGGGTGTAGGTGTGGGTGTTATATGTGCTCTGTTTTTCAGTTCAGTTGTGTATGTGTGTGTGTTGTCGGTCCAGTGGTATATGGGTATCGTCGACGGTGGTGACGATGGCGTGAGTGTTCCAACGGTATGCGTGCGTGTTGATTTGGCCGTCGTTTGGTAAGTGTGTGTGTGTGTCTGTGTTTGTGTGTGTCCGACAGCATGTGTGTGTGTGTGTGTGTGTGTGTCGTTAGTGGGTGAGGTTGTCGGCTGGTAAGTTAGAGAGAGAGAATAGTGTGTGTAACTGTGTGTATTGTGTTTGTTGCGGTGTGGGTGGTTTGATCATTGAAGAGGGTCGGCCGGTGAAGGTGGGGAGAAGTGAGATTGGTGGTCGGCGGCTGGTCCCTAAACCGAAGCAGACGCAAAAACGAGGAAGAAGAAAAGAAAACAGAGAAAGGAGAAAAAGAAAAGAAAGGGAAAAAGAAAGGAAAATGGAGAAATTTTACAAACCACCCCACGACAAAATATAAATCCAATCTCGCGACCGATGAAAAATTCGAGGAAGGTAGAATTTTGCATTTCTTTTATAAATACATTTAATTGTCTCAATATCAAATACATATTATCATTATCGTTGAAATTAGCGTTATGTGTTCGCATGAATAAAGTTTATTTAGTAAACTGTAACGAAGCGATACTAGTTGAATAGTTATATTTCGTAATAAAATATGGGAAATAGGAAATTAAGGAGATTAGGATTTCATGGCATGATTAGTTTGTTTTTATACAAAAATATTAATTTAGGCATTGTCACCGTTAGGTTCGCAGGCACCAGAGTTCGGATAAGAGATAGTCGGTTAAAGTTTACGAAAACGGATATCGAGGTGAGGGTGTGACAATTTTTCTTTCTTTCATTCATTTATATATATATATATATATATATATATTACTAAAATAAAATATATATCACATTTAACTTATGGGATTATCTATACGGACATGTATATATGTATATTTATATATCAAAAATGTATATGTGGGTTCGAGAAGTATAGTGGGTATAGATATATCAAGCTTGTAAAGAATACAATTTAAAATAAAAGTTATAAATTTTATCAAAACGATAATTTTTAGTATTTCGTTGACGAATAATATTTTTAATTGTCGATTAATATTTTTCTGTAGCCTAAATTATTAATAGGAAGAAATTGTAATCGTTGTTATAGTAATTTTTGTACAGTTAATATTAACTTAAAAAATTCGGCGTTAAATAATTTCGTATAATCAAAAAATTTGGGAATGAAAAATAGTGCATTTTAGGGTCATGCATTGCATATTAGATTTATTTTAAATAAATTCTTAATTTATGTCCTTTGATTGTTAGGTTCACAGGCGACTCCGACCACGAGTACTTTAACAATAGTATTTTTAGTAGCGCAAAAATTAAGGTGAGTGTACTATCTTCTATGTAAATTGTCAAATTATATTTTCATACTAAAATGTGAAAAAAAAAAAAAAAAAATTGATTAAAATGGACTATTTTATAACGTTATGCCGAGCAAGTAAATTTTTAAATATGAAAAATGGTTTTTTATTATCCGACTATGCTATAGTGTGATCCCGACAGGAGGGCATGTCATGCGGGATGTTGTTGGTCCTAACAGGAGGGCATATATTGTAGGACGTTATATTCTGACCTGACAGGATGACAAGTCCTGCAGGTAGTTGATATATGTTGTTGTTGTTGTTGATGATAATGATGATGATTATCATCGTGATATGGTGGTTTATACCACGTGTTGGCTCCTACCATTAGAGAAATTAAATGCCTCTGACACTTATGAAAACCTTAGATTGCACAGTACTACAGGTTACGGTACAGTCGTAACTCTCGATCGTAAGGTGAAATGATCCTATGGTTAGTAGGAAAATATATATGTGGTATTTTATTATATATCAAAATAATTTGATTGGTTAATTTAAATACATTATTTTATTGCAATGATAGCTATGGAATTTTATTTCGATTCAGTGTGTGGTTATCTATTATATTTTGAAAAATAGTATTTGATAATTATACTTGATTCATATAAATTGTTTTTATATTATGAGATAGTACATCGATAAAATATTTTATCTCAGGTACAACAGCTAGAGACGGGTCCACTACTGGCATTAGGTAGAGTCAGAAAGTGGTGTTGTTTTTGGAGGACTGGCTGGGCGGGTGTGAATTGTGAAAGATTCAGTTTTTATAGTTTTGTTATGGATATTTAGGACATGTGTATTTCTGGATTTTGAGATTGGTAAATATATTTTTGGAAGAAAAAAAATCTACAGTAGTACATGTTTATATAAATATATTTTTGTTGGTTGGTCGGTTAATATCAAATCGACGTCACGCTCGGCCTCGAGTATTGGGGGCCCGGGGTGGAGGCTAGGTGTGACACCACATCAAGAGCCGGTGCCTTTCAAAATTTTTGGAGATTTACGGGAGCTTAACGAGGTGGAAATCGGTGTTCAATCGGCAGAAGGATGGTTGGGATGTATAGCTAAGGTGAAAAAATCATGCCAGAAGTCTTTTTTTTCCTCTTTTATTTGGTGTATATATATATATATATATATGTACCTTGGGAAATTATGCCTAGAGTTTCAGCCAGTGAAAGTGTGACAAATATAGTTTTCTTTGGCCTTTAAATTTCTGAATTATACATTATTTTTGCTCAAAGGGAAAAGGGTAACTCCTATAGCAATTTTAAATTCATATTATTTTTGTCAATTGTATCTAAATGTTTTTGGATTTAATTTGTAATTTTATAGTTAATAGTAACCAAAAAAATTACTTACTGTAATTAAAATTATTAAATTAAATTTCAATTATAATGATAAACAGTGATGACATATGACAAAGATAGTAAACACAGATAACGATTAATAATGGTGGTATAATAGTACTGTCGACAATTTATTTTGTAAATAATAATTTTTAGTTATAATTAACTAAAATATCAAAAACAATATAGAGATTTTTATTGTTTAAACATTATTTAAGAGTTAACGCAGGAAAAAAAAATTAAACAAACATTTTCGTTGATAAAAAAAGGCTAATCTGTACAATCAATTTAGTTTTTTTATCCTTGACAGTTACAAAAAAGAATGGAATGGACGTCCATACCCCCGAATGGTTTATGGATGCTTGAAATGGAAATGGCTCAATCTTTCCATTTTGTACCATTTATTTCTCTCTCCTCAAACGCCTCACAAACACATTTATCTCACGCAGGGTTTCATCAAAGTGGATCCAATGTCTCACTACCATATATCGGATATTGAACGGTGACAACAATGATTATAGTTAGCAACAGTTATGGCCGAAACGACAACCGAATCTGGTGGAACGACGATCTGGTGGACTGTTATGTTCCCCACAAACATAGTCGATGATAGTTATGGCAGAATGACAATCAGATCTGGTCAATTAGTCGAACGACGATCGAACCTAGTAGAAGACCTCCATTGAATGACGATTTTATCTAATCCGAAGACCTCCAGCCGCACTGATGAAACGCCCAACTGATGAAATGCCACCAGAAAAACACCAATCGCCACTGCCTCCCCTATGTTTAGTTCGATGAAACAAACAAATACGATCATCTACTAAAACAAGCATTGTTGTTGAAGAAGAATCAGACGCGGTCTGATATGGGTGAGGGTTCACTTGTATTGAAGGCTAAGGGGACTATTAATTACATTTTCTCTTTTTTTCCTGTCTTAATTTTATTTCACATTTTCCCCCTGAACATTTACTACCATTCAAATAGTAGTTTGAATATTCACGCTGGTAATCGCTATTAAATTTGGCTCTATTTATTATTTTGAAATAGTATGAACATTCACATCAGTTCACAAGAGTATAAATGTTCACACTGATAACTCTATTAAATCTAGTGCATTATGAGTTTCTATTTCACAATTTTGTGAACATTCACAACATTGAAATGTTGTTAAAGATATCTTACTTATGTGAATATTATTTGATTTTGTAAATATTGACAATGTGAACATATACAATACTAGTATCGGTGTGAACGACCACAACACTATTTGTATTAATGTGGTTTTTCACATGATTTTGAAAACAATTACTTGTAAAACAATATATGTGAATGTGTTGACACACATGCGAACATTTACTCTGTTGTGTTTTGAACATTTAGAAATCTATATTTTTTTTTCAAAAAATTTATAATATGCATATCAAAATGAAAGAGTATGAGTTGTACATTAAAATGATATATTTTTAGTGTTTTTGACATCGCAAATGTTTACATTTTTTATTTATATGATTAATAAACTTTCTATTTTTATTTATACAATTGTAGATGTAAATTAGGGGAACTCACTTGGCAGAGAACAATGATTATTTTCTGAAAAAATTTTAAGGACCGAAAAATTAATTTTGGCGGTTGAGAATCTTTTTAAGGTTGTGTTTGGGTAAAGGATTTGGGGGAGAGATTTGATTTGGGTAAGGGATTTCAAAATTTCTTTTAGATAAATACCTTATTTGGGTATTAAGTAAGAAGAATTTGTAAAATATCTTCAAGTGTCAAATAGTGATAAAAGAAAGGATTTAAAAATTCTTTTGAAATGGAAGTTACTTACAAAATCCATCGAGATGAGGTATTTGCAATTTCTTCCTCAACGCTCTTCGCTCTTTGCTCCTGACCATTTTCGTCGCCGTCTTCTTCTTCTTCTTCATTGAAGCCGCCTCGCCAAAAGAGTGAGAACACTATAGCTGGAGGTGTCAAGTTCCATGCCTCGCCGGAGAGTGAAATCAACAACCGAAATCGTCCCAATTTCACCGAAATCGAAATCAACTAGTGAAATCATCAATCGTAGTCGATTGTCTGGGGTTCTTCGTCGTCTAACTGCTGTCTTCTTTGTCGATCATTCTTTCGTCCAACTGATTAGGGTCCGTCGATTGTTCGTTCGTCCAACTGATTAAGGTTCGTCGATTGTTCGTTGTCGATCGTTCGTCCAGCTGATTACGGTTCGTTGATCATTCTTCATCGTCGATTGTTCGTCCAGCTGATTAGGGTTTGTTGATCATTCTAAATTTTGATGTTGATTTGAATTTGTAATTTTTTGTGGATTTTAATGGTAGGAAGTATGAATTTTTTGGGTATGTTGTGCATTTTGCGGTGATTCTCATAAATTTGTAGTGTATTTCGAGATTGATTCTTATTAATAATTATGAATATATTTTTGTGATGTTTACAAATATTTTATCTATTCAAATAATAGAATTATAAAATTTAAACGATCAAATTATTCAATTAAAATAGTTATCTAAATAAGAGATTTGTAAATGTAGAAATTTCAAAATTTAAGATTTTAAAATTCTCTTATAGCAAAAGGCAAGTTTCTTACTAAATAATATTTTTTTCCAATTGTATTGTCCACCTGGCCATCAATTGAGTGAAAATCACTCTTGCATCCAGCGAGTGAGAAAATACTGCATCCCACTCTTTTGCTTTAGCTTTTCTAATCTTCGACTAATTTACACTTTGTACCCCTGAAATATATACCAAGTTTAATATTTGCAAGATATAAACAATTTACAATGGATACGAACATATTTCAAGCTCGTGTAGGGCATTTTTTATCCAAAAAAAAATCATAGATTTTGTGAAAAAAAATGTCCAAAAACCTATGATTTCCAGTTTGAAATGTTGAATCAAACAAAATATAAATCTTCGAAGAATAATATGATAAAATTTAGGAAAAATTGCCGTTTAGGCCCATAATAACTTATTGTTCACCGTTTAAATTTATTCGCTTTTTCTTACACCGAAAATTCCCATCTCCGACTATTTCTTGCACCAATACAAGATTACCGAAATGTCCTCCCGTGATTCATGCAAGCATCGCTTTGCGATTTCTTCTTCCTTCCGTTCGATTGATTTTTAGATATCTTCGTCTTTGATCAATTGGCAAACGTCTTCTTTCTGTTCGCCGATCGCTTGTCGTCTTCGTCATCATCGCCGATCACTCGTCGTCTTCGATCGCTCGTCGTCTTCGTCGTGATCACAGAAACGAAGAAGCAAAGTGGAAAAATGTGAGTCTGTGTTAGTGAGAGAAATTGGAAATCACATTCATGTTACATGTAATATCTATTGAAAATATTTTTTAAAATTTTAGCAATATTAAACAGTGTTATATTCAACATCACATTTGGATGTCACATGTAAGATTTACGCATAATACGATTCAATAGAGATGTTACATATAACATTCACATAAAAATATATTTTGCATGTAGATGTTACATGTAACATCTATTAAAAATATTTTTTTTTGAATTTTGGTAATATTAGACAGTGTTACATTCAACATTGTCTTTGGATGTTACATGTAACATTCATGCATAATATGATCCATACGTTCAAAAAATATGATTAGCATATCGTAAGAAAAATGATATTTTATTGATTAATAAAAAAAATATTAATTTTACAATATCATGAATTACGAAAAAAAATCAATGTGTTTTGATATTAACATTAAAAGTTACATATGAGGGGTATTTTGATTAAAAAAAAAAGAGTTGCTGGTGCAAAAAAAATAAAATGGGCTTGATTGGTAATTTTTTTCGCATTTTGAGAGTTGCTAGTGCATGCCCCACCCTAAAATTTAAACATTCGAAGTAAAAAGTGTAATTTAATAACTTTTATTTATTTATTTATTATTTATCCAAGAGGTGTTCCTCCAAGAATTAAATATTAAATTCAATCATAAATGCACCAAGCCGATTTAAGAGAGTGCGTCCTTAAGATCACCTAGTAAGGTGATCAGTTAAGATGCGCGTAAATTTGGTCGGATACACCTTACCATATAAAAAAAAATATCAAAAAAAGAAATTATTGATTATTTATTTCACATATTTCTCCTTTTATTTAATTATTTTAATTTAGCAAAAATCAAGCAGCCAGCAACAGATGAGTAAGGCCACGGTCGTTGGAGGTTTCCCCCCATTAGTGGACAGGATCAACCTTCATCCATCCCTCCTTTTTAGGACCTTGCATTACATACAAGAATCATGACAGTTATACATAGTGTTCTTTACCAAATAAATATGTTTTTTAAAAAAAATCGTGAAAAAGAGCCAATTTGAACTTATTTATCAAATTTGAGTGAGTCGGGTTTGGCGATTTTTTAAAAATTATTCACTCGTCCGTTTTTAGTATTATAAAAAGTATTATGAAGTGTTTTGAATGTAATTTACGCAAAAAAATAAAAAATTTAAAATACTGATAGATCACCGTTAATTAACTCAAAATTGTCGAAAACATTAAAAATTCATTTGGGCCATTTTGTGATTAATCGTATTTTATGTTATTTTATTTTGTTTATTTCTGAGGGTTAAACCCAGGGTTGGGTACCCCGGGTTATATAGAGCCCGGGGTACCCAACCCTGGGTTTAACCCTCAGAAAAAAAAAAAAAAAAAAAAAAAAAAAAAAAAAAAAAAAAAAAAAAAAAACCCTTGTATACCCGGGGTTGTAAACCCCGGGTATACGGAACCTCTTTTTTCTTTATCCGGGATTGGAAACCCCGGGTTCCAATATCCGGGGATCGCATCCTGACTTGGGTTTGATAAATAAGTTCAAATCGGTTTGTTTTCAGTAAATTTTTTTAAAAATATATTTAGTTGGTAAAGAACTCGTTATACAGAGAGAGTACATTCACAATGCAATGGAGAGAAAATTTGAATGAAGGAATGAAATGAATGATGCCCATTTTCAACCCCACGTGTTCTTCAATCCCCATGTTTTTTGATTCACACATTCATCCCCTCTCCTCCTCGATTTAGCTTTTTAGGGTTTTGAGAAAAATAAAAATAAAAAATAAAGCCGAGACCTTTACACATATATACATGTATCTTCCATATATATAGTGGCTTAGTTGTATTAGTTCGACTAGTAGAGGGTAGAGGGAGATGTCTTATTTCATTATCAATCATGGTTTTACTCTTTTACGAAATATTTCAAGAATTAAATCTTGAATATTGATATAGATTTGTATTTTTAAGATTATCTTAAAAATTGATTAGTCAAAATACATATAAATTGGTCCGAATAAGACGATAGCCTAAAATCGAAAAAAAGAATATGGTGGTGGGCTATATCAGATTGGTGTTCAGAGAGAGAGAGAGAGAATCTATAAAGAGCATCTGATCTGATATGTTAATGGGTTTGATGGGATTGCTCTTAATCTGCTCCTCTGCCATTCAACGGTCTTCGCTTCCTCCTTCGTTGGAGGCTGTGACACTCAACTCTTCTTCCAAGGTTTCTAGAGAGAGAAAATCAGGTTTCTAGAGAGAGTGAGAGAGAGAGAAGAATAATTTAATGCAGTAATCTGGAGAAATGTTGGCTTATGTTGGGGGAGGAGAAGGAGCTGCAGCAACTAATATGGAGAAGGATTTCGATTCAAAGCTTAGGATTCAAAATCAGAGCAATTCATCGCATTCACAGAGATCCAAGAGCTATGCATTTAGGGCACCGCAAGAGAATTTTACCATCCAAGACTTCGAATTGGGGAAGATCTATGGCGTTGGTTCTTATTCAAAGGTCTGTTTTGTTTTATTGTACTCTACTATTTTTGAATTAGTTCAGACTGTTCTTGACTTGCTTATAGATTGAAGAACATGTTTGCTTTGTTTATGATACTGGGTTGAAGTTGATTTTTTTAATTTTCCTTACTTTAATTTATTTTTAATCTTAAGATTTCTAAGGCTACAATTCCAGAATACCAAACACTACCTTAAGAGTTTACAAAAACCAGCAGAGTTCATGTTTTGAGGGGGAAAAAATCCCCATTGATGAAAAGTTGAAGATGTGGAATTTAGAAATTTTGGGTTAGGCTTTGTTTGAAAAGGTTATAGGGGAAGAATAGAAAATATTTTTATTGTATTGGTATATACAATAGAGCTATACACACTTGATTATATAGGTGAAACAATAGATTGAAAAAGGCAAATAATGCCCTAATTAATAGGAGAATAAATGGAATAAGAAAAAAGGAAAAAATAAATATTTCAAACACTCCCCTCAAGCTGTGGCGAAGATATTGATGAGCCCTAACTTGACAATGACTGGCTGAAGAAGAGATGGTCTAATTAATTTGGTGAACATGTCAATTGCGTGCTCGGACAATGAGACGAAGGTAGGAGTAAGTAATGAATCAGGATCGGAATTTCTCCGTGTGAAATGGATATCAACTTCAATATGTTTGGTTCTCTCATGCAGGACTGAATCAGAAGATAATATTATAACAGATTTGTTATTACAGAATAACGTGGATGAGTCTGTTCCAAGGAATCCTAATTCAGTCAAGAGAGAGCATAACCAAAGAAGTTCATGCGTTCCTTGAGCCATAGAACAGTAATCGGCTTCGGCGGAAGATCAGGAGACAACTGCTTGCTTTTTGTTTTTCTATGAGATGAGGTGTTTGCCTCAAAAGGTGCACTACGTAGAAGTAGATCGTTTGTTATCAAATAGATCTTGCATAATCGGCATTTATAAAGCAGGAGACTGTTTCCTATGACTGGGCAACATAGAAGTTACCAAGACCAGGACACCTCTTAAGATATGAGAGGAAGTGATAAACTGCATCCAATTGAGATGTACGAGGTGTATGCATAAATTGGCTCACAATGCTCACGACATAGGTAAGATCCGACCTTGTATTAGTCAAGTAGATGAGGCCACCCAGAAGCCGATGATATACAAATGGCTCCAGTAGTAATTCCCCCGATTTTGTTGACAACTTAAGGTCTGGGTCCATTGGAGTAGAGGCAGGTCTGCATCCAAGCATGCCCGTAGCCTGAAGGAGGTCAAGAGCATATTTTCGTTGGGATAAGAATATACCCTGACGTGATCAAGCAACCACAATACCAATGAAGTATTGGAGATGAGCCAAATCCTTGATGTTGAAGGACTTTCTAAGGTCATTTTTTACAGTCCATGTTTTGTGTGTCATCTCCTGTAATGATGATATCATCCATATAAACAGAGATGATAATGCACTGAGTCTTAAGTCTGAAGATGATGATGAATGACGTATGTGTGATTGGAATGGCACTTGGTAAATCCTATAGTTACGATGACATCACTGAATTGGCCGAACCATACCTGTGAGGACTCTTTAAGTCCATAAAGAGATTTTCAATGGCGACAAACTTTCCCGGAATACGCCCTTTGAGCCCTAAAACCTGGTGGAGGGTATATGTAGATAGTTTCAGACAGATCGCCATTGAAGAACGCATTCTTGACATCCAGTTGATGAAGAAGCCAAGAGTGAGAGGCAGCTGAGGAGACAAAAAGTCAAACATTCGTTAGCTTAGCAACAAGGACAAATGTAGCACCGAAGTCTTTACCCGGTATTTGTGTGAATCCTTTGGCGACAACGCATACCTTTTAGCGGTCAATGGAACCATCAACTCGATACTTCACACTGAACACCCACTTACAGCCAATCGGCTGCTCACCAGCCAACAAATCAACCCATTCCCACGTCTTATGCTGCTGAAGGGTATCCATTTCTGTTTTCATAACATCTATCCATTTGGATCTTAGAAGGCATCATCACCTGAGCAAGGAAGGGAGATTGAGTCAACCTGTCCAAGGAAGGATTGTATTGATCCGAGAGATCCTAAAAAGACAAATACTTAGCAATCAGATGATTAGTACAACTGGAAAAAAGATAACGGGAAGGGGGTGACGGTCTCTGGTGGCAGAGGATCATGGACGGAGAAAGTAGACCTGTAATGAGGGCAGGGGAAAAATCAGGTGGCATAGGTTTACTAGAGGATGATATGTTGTTGGGTGGAGATATGTCAAAAAGAGGCATAGGGCGCGGAAGCGCAGGTGCATCCTCTGTGGATGACACATATATGTCTGTGGAAGGAGAATGGCTGGAAAATAGGGCACAAATTCGAGGAATGTGATGTCCATGGAGTGGTACATGGGATGAGTAACAGGATCATAGCACGTATATCCTTTAGACATGGAAGAATACACTAGAAAAACACACCAGATAGTCTTATCATCTAGTTTGTTGCGGGGGAAGGGGGGATATGATTTTGAAAAAGCAGGTGCACCCAAATACACAAGGTAAGATGGGAAAGATAGGACTATCAGGCTGAAGTATGTATAGGGGTGCCTTGCCGTAAAGGACTCGACTGGGGGTATGATTTTTAAGGTAGGCGGTAGTACGAACTGCCATATGCCAGAAAGATTTGGGACATGCATACCACATAAGAGGCATTGAACGACAACTATAATGTGACAGTTCTTACGTTTCGCCACACCATTTTGTTCAGGAGTATAGGGACAAGTAAGCTGTTGAAGAAAATTTTGAATATAACTCTTTAACATTATCAGAATTGATGTTGTAGACAACAATGTTATATTATGTTTTAATCATTTGAAGAAAATGGGTAAAGTGAGAAAATACCTCAGATTTTTTCTTCATTAAGTAAACCAACGTGCACTGACTATAATCCTCGATCAAGGTGACATAGTAACTGTGTTGTGAAATGGTCGTGATAGAGGAATGCCCCAATACGTCTGAATGAATGAGATCAAAGGCCTACGATGCTCTGTTCATGCGAGGAATATAAGAGGTGCAAGTATATTTAGATAATTCACAAATCACACAATGAAACTAAAAGTCCTTACAGACTTTATTTAAGACATGGAAATAACCAACATAAATATTGAAATTCGCACATACTAAACGAGCATGCCACAAGTCTAGATTTTTAAAAGAACACAGAGATGGGTCAAAGTAGGTAAGACGGATGCTTGCATACTAGAATGAGGCACACTGGGAATAGGTGGAGTGTTGAAGTAGTAGAGTCCGTTGTGCTAATATCCCCTGCTAAAAATTCTCTTTGAAGTCAGGTCCTGCAAGAGATGACGATCAGGTAAGAAAATGAGTGTACAATATAGATTCTTGGCAAGATGACTAACAAACAAGATATTATAGGCAAAGTTAGGAACATAATAGATAGAATGAAGGCTAATTTTTGAAGATAATTTGGCATCTCCCTGACAGTGGATGAGAATAGGAGTTCCATCGGCAATACACACAGATTGATTAACAGAAGTACAAAGGAAGTAAATGTGGAAAGTTTACCAATTATGTGATTGTTCGCCCTGGAATCCAGAATCCAAGTTGGGTTAGACTTACCATGAAGCGCGGTAAGAGTATCGGTGGCAAGAGCAATCGTGGGACCTGAAGATGATGTCAAGTCTTAATGCAACTGGAGCTGAGCTATTTGGGCCTGAAGTTGAGTGTAAATGGGGTGAACATGAGTGGGTTCTGATGGGGTAGGCGCCACGTCAGCTATTAGGTCGGTTTGAGGAGCATTTTTAATCCAATGATTCCGAGAGTGTTGTGGCCGTAATTCGGTGTGGAGCTCAAAGCAATGGTCAATAAGGTGACCTGGTTTACGACAATTCTAATAGATAGGAGTTCGTGGTCCTGTTGAACGAGTGCTAGGGAAAGTGCTGAAGGCCATTTGTTTTGGGGAGGTATGGGCGGGCTTAGATGGAAGGAGGAGTCGGTGTCATGCATCCCCATTGATAGTCGCAAAATGCGTCGTATAAATTGGGCATTGGAGATGTATTTAAAATTTGAGTTCGGAGATTCTCAAACTCAAAGTTTAAACCCATCAAGAAATGATAAGTTTGACGGCGATCTTGTCGCTTGACCTCAATAATGGCATCATTGGGGAAATCACTTAGGGGTTCGCAAAGTAAATCCGCAAAGGACAAGCACAAGGATAGTTGAGAGGCATGTAAGATCTCACAATAAAGCTCGAAGATCCGAAATTCGTTATGGGCATGGGCGTATATCTTCGTTTGGGATCAGCATTTGCGATTTGTAACTCAATTCCCCTGATCCATTCGATCTTGCGTTTCCTACCTAGGTAGAGATGAAATGAGCGAGACCAGGCATGAAACTTTGTCCCATTCAACAACACACTAGTAATATGATGAGCCAGGGCATTAGATTCACGAGACATATCTGGGCGAGTAACTAATTGAATATCTCCTTACTTTTCGGTAGCTATGAGTCTCAAAAACATAGAATATTGGAAAAACTCGACGGAGACAACCAAAGAACTACTAAGAGGCCAAGAACAATACAACTGAGGTAACCGGATACACGATTACCTCGACAAGAGACAAAATAGAGATATGGTTGTCTAATACGTCCGGGACAATGGTGAAAGTTGCGACCTACAGACGCTAGTCAGAAACGTGCGTTGTGCTGCTTTTTCTGGTCAAAAACATGCTGAGAAGGCATTGGTGGTTGCGCTGGAGCAGTGCCGAGGGCTAGAGTTAGCGCACGGCTTTTGATGGTGGAGCCTGGTGGCAGCAATTCAAGCACAAGCAGAGAGCATAGAGCACAGTTAGGAGCAGCGCAGGTGGAGGAGATCTGTGATTCACGTAAAAGTGGTGCTGTTTCGCGGTGGTTGAGGCAAAGTAGATCTGAGTTGGCTAGGGCTTACGTGAAGCTGAGCTAGTTTTTTCCCTCTTTTTTCTTTTTATCTTTTTTCGTTTAGGCTCTTATACCAAAAAGGATATAGAGGAAAAAGAAAATATTTTTATTGTATTGGTAATATAAAATAGAACTCTATGCTCTACATTATGTAGGCGAAACAACACAACAATAACAACAACAACAACTAAGCTTTTGTCCCACTTAAGTAAGGTCAGCTACATGAATTCATTTACGTCATAATGAACGATCAAGGGTTATCTCCTCAGTCAAGTTCTCCTTCTAGTAGTCCCCTGCACTTGAAGTAAATTGCATTTTCTCACTGGTGCTTCTATGGGTCTTTTATGCACATGTCCAAACCACCGTAAACGATTTTCTTTCATCTTCTCTTCAATGGGTGCAGTTTCTAAATTTTTTCTAATAGTTTCAGAGAGAATTTAGGAAAAAGGTGAAACAATAGAACAAAAAAGGAAAATAATGTCCTAATTAATACAGTTGATGAAAATGAGGTGTGAGCTATTTGGTAATTTTGTCAAAATACAGTTGATGAAAAGTCGAAGTAAGCAATAAAAATTTGGTGAGTATGTGTACAGAATCACTAGGGGGTTGTTTGGTTAACAATCTCAATACGTATTCTTTGTTTTCGAAAACAAAAAACTAAACTGCTTTACTTTACTTCCTAAGTCCAAAATTATTTTATAAAACAAATTTTTACAATTCTCAACCGAGCTCATTGCAATTTTCCAACCTTATATTTGTATTACTTTAAAGATATATATATATATATTTTTCTCTCCTCACATTTTTTTTTTCGTTTTTTCTCTTCCCATCGATTTCTCTCTTTATCACATACACACATCATTTAATCAATTACATCAATAATCTCTTTGTGAGATCCCACATTACTAGTAATAGAAAAAATAGTCTGATATATGAATTACCACGTGGGCTATTACTTATAACTTGGTTTAAGCATTTTGAGTCATGTGGACCCGGCCCAAAAGTTACTAAACTGGTAGGTCGCATGGAGTGTTACAAAATGGTATTAGATCCAACTCTGGCCCAGAAACGGCTTCATGGTGGCGTTGATAGAGGAGTAGCGGCTCCGAAGAGGGGTAGATACTTTGTGTCCGCTTATGGGCTGCCATCGAGGACCGTGATGCAATTCTTTGATGCTCCAACGTTCCTGCTTTTCTCCATTTTTCTTTTAATGTTTTTCTCTATTAACTCTTCTTGCTGGACATTTGTTTAATATCTTAATGTAACCAGGTTGTCCGAGCAAAGAAGAAAGATACAGGAATTGTATATGCCTTAAAGATCATGGACAAAAAATTCATCACCAAAGAAAATAAAACAGCCTATGTGAAGTTAGAGCGCGTAGTACTTGATCAACTAGATCACCCTGGCATTGTGCGGCTCTTTTTTACATTTCAAGATACATTTTCTCTGTGTAGGTATTCTTGGTGCAAAAATTTAAAGAACTCAAAAATCATGTTGGAGAGTGTTTTCTATCTTTTTTTTGGATTTTATGTTTTTGCTTATTGCTTAAAATTTGATTTGTCTTTTGATATTTGTGATTTTATTTTGTTTTTTTGCAGACATGGCGCTCGAGTCATGTGAAGGCGGAGAACTTTTTGATCAAATCACAAGGGTGAGTAAATTGAAAATAATCATTTTAAATCCTTTTTTTTTTTTTTTTTATTTAGTTTCTTATCAATAAACGGGAAGTTTAGGTCTAAACAGTGTTGTAAAAGGCGCGGATGCAAGACAGGCCGTTTTAACATGTCTGAGGCGGGGCGTAGGCTCCGAGGCGTGGGCCATAAGCCCCATGAAATATAATTTTTTTTTATATTTTTAAGATATATAAGAATTGAAAAATACCAAAAAATAATAATAGTAAAAAAATATAAGACAACAAAAGAAAAATAATGGACAACATATATAAAAAAACTTATGCTAAGTTTTTAACAAAGGAAAACAATAAAAAAAATTATAGGATAATGGACTGTAAATAAGCAAAGATGCAAGTTGAATTCTCGCTACAAATAGATTTTTAATCGGCCAATAAGATAATAAGGGAAGACAAACACTTTTAACTATATTTTAAGGTTATTTTCTAATAGTAACTTGAGTTATGTTAAATAATGACCATAGTTAAAACCATAAATTAACTTAATTTTAATTAACAAAAAATGAAAAAGCACATACCTGGGCTTAGCCCAATTTTTACGCCCAGGGCTTTGCCAAAAAAGTCTGGGGCGTATGCCTCATAGCCCAGGGGCATTTCTACTACGCTTTGCGTTTGGGCTCGCCAAAAAAACATTCGTTATTCTCTTCTTGGTAACACATTGCCCTTTTAGGAGTTTTCTCGCAATGTTTTGTGTAGTAATGACAATTAATCTATGTTTCTTTCTTCTGTCGTAGTCTTTCCAAATTGACTTAGGTTTAATATTTTGCAGTGTTGTAAAAGGCACGGGCACAAGGCAAGGCATTTTATCCTATGCCGGGCAGGGCATTTTAACCTGTCTTGGCGGGGCGCAAGCCCTGAGGCTTGGGGCATAAGTTCCATCAAACATGAATTTTTAATATTGAAAAATACCTACAATTATTAGAAAATGAATAGTAAGAAAAACTATAAGACAACATATATAAAACATTTATGCTAAGTTGCTAACAAAGTAAAACAATGGAAACTCTCATAGGATAATGGAATGTAAATAAGCAAAAATGCAATTTCAATTCTCGTCAGAAATAAATCTCCCAATTGGGAGATAAGAAAAGCAGAAAACTTTTGACTATATTTTAAGATTTTTTTCTAATGGTAACATGAGTTATGTTAAATGCTAATATTAGTTAAAATATTAAAATGGCTTAATTTTAATTCATTGAAATAAAAAAATGCCAAAGCACATCGGGCTTACGCCCCAGGATCCAACCCAATTTTTGCACCCCAGGCTCCACCCCAAAGTCTAGAGTGTTTGCCTTTGGGGTCGCACATAAAACGCTTTTTGCAACACTGATATTTTGAAAAAAAATTAGGCTATTTATGGTGAACCTTTGTCAGTGCAGAAAGGCCGTCTGTCAGAGGACAATGCTTGTTTCTATGCAGCTGAAGTTGTGGATGCTCTTGAATACATACATAGTATGGGACTAATACACAGGGATATTAAGGTATCTCATAGCGTTCGGTACTTCTGAATTGAAGCCGTGGAATTGAAATTAGAAATGAAACCAAACGCTGTCTTGTTTCCTTTTCATATTAATAAATACTGAATGATTTATTTTTTTTTGCCTTTATGAATTTTCAGCCAGAGAACCTGCTACTTACTGCTGAAGGACATATCAAAATTGCTGACTTTGGAAGTGTGAAGCCGATTCAGGACAGCCAAATAACTGTTCTGCCAAACGCAGCCTCAGGTAAATTTAATCTTGCTATAACGTCTAATAAATGTATATTACGATCATGAATTAGATTCCGAATGGTTGCATTTATTTTTATATCCAGATGATAAAGCTTGTACGTTTGTGGGAACGGCTGCTTATGTTCCTCCTGAAGTTTTAAATTCTTCTCCTGCTACTTTTGGGTAAGGGATCCTAGTTGTTTGGAGCTATCCTAAAATTCTTTAGGGCCTGTTTGGTTTACAAGTCAAAAACCATTTTCGGGGAAATTTGAAAACATTTTTTTAAAACATTTCTGAAATTGTGAAAACTTGTTTGGTTTAGCCATTTTTTTTTTTAAATAGAAACTTTACTAATAATGTATTAAAAAATCTTGGAGCATTATGGTGGATGTTGGAATGTAATATGTTTGTAGGATGACTTATATTGTTCTACTCTGAAAATATCTAAAACAGAAATGACCTCTGGGCACTTGGCTGCACCTTGTACCAGATGCTTTCAGGATCTTCTCCCTTCAAAGATGCAAGTGAATGGCTCATTTTTCAAAGGATTATTGCCAGAGATATCAGATTTCCTAATTATATTTCCAAAGAAGCTAGAGATCTCATTGATCAATTATTGGTAAGATCTACTTTCAGTCTTCCACCTTCATTATTCGTTTTAAGCGGTTTCAATATAAGACCAAATATACTCTTGAATCCCACATCGATGTTGGGCCCTTTACCCGATATTCGTTCGCAGTGATTTGTTAAAGGTCCACCCTGTGCGTGAGGGGGCTTGTTGACTCCCACATCACATGTGTTACCTGATCTTGAGCCATATATGAAATATAGGTCAATTCTCGACTTACAAGGCGTCTTTTGAAAGTGAGTTAGACCCATTGAGTTTTCTAAATATACTAGTATAAGGGTGTGTTTGGTGAAGGATTTGATTTTGATAAAGAGTTCATAAATTCAAATTCTTTGTTTGGTTAAAAAAAAAAAAATTGCAAATTATGTGGCAATTTCAAAATGAGATTAACGAGGGGTAAAATGACATCTCCAAATATTTCCTAAAGAGGTTTTTTTTTTTTAGTAAATCCTTCCGAATGAGCTATAACTCTCCATCTTGAGGTGAATTTTTTTTTTATTTGAAAAAAATATATAACCCAATCATCAAATTTCCAAATAATTGGATTTTAAAATTCAAAATTTCAAACTTTTCTTGTTTCTACAAATTTATCAAATACCTTATCCAAACACATTCTACAAAACAAATTTCTTCTTCAAAAATCTGACCCAAATGCACCCCAAGTGTAGTCCTTTCGACTTGTAGACTAATTTGGTAAGCGGTATTGATGGAAGATTTTGTATGAGTTGAATCTACTTGAGTCCGTCAATATCCGTTTGTAGTGGTTTGTCAAACAATCCACCCTGCGTGTGAGGGAGTTTGTTGAATCCCACATCGATGTTGGACCCTTCCCCCGATATCTATTTGCAGTGGTTTGTCAAAGTCCACCCTACGCATGAGGAGCGTCTTGAATCTCACATCGCTTGTGTTTACAAGACGTCTTTTGAGAGTGAGTTAAGCTCATTGGATTTCTACAGAATGCTTCAATTTTTTCTTTTAGATAAAATCAAATAGTCATCAAACCCGTAATACGAAAAAAAAAAAAAATCTTTAAGCACTCGGCCAAGTATTCCCAAAATTAACCAGAATTACTTTAAGCACATCCATTTTCTTCATGATCAATTCTATTCTTGATGGAAGATTCTAATAAGTGAAACGATGATGCAGGATCTCGATCCAACAAGAAGACCGGGTGCGGGACCTGGCGGTTATGATTCATTGAAGAAACATCCTTTCTTTAAGGGAATTAACTGGAATAATCTGAGGGCACAGACCCCTCCAAGACTTGTTTTGGAACCAACGGTTGACTACATGTTTTTCCTTTGTATCCCCAACCTGAAATCTCACTTGCATTTCTCTCTTCTTTTACGTGGGGAAGGGGGGGAGTCTGAGTGTAATCTCAATGTGCCCCCTAATATTTCAAAATTTTTCAGTATTACCCCCACAAAGTTTGATTTTGTCTCTAATCGGTTCCAATTGACAAATTTCGACAATCATAAATGCCATAGCAACAACACGTTAATTTTTTTTTCCCTTCTAAATTTTCTCTCGCTTGTGCTTCATGCGTTGCTAGTTTGGCAATTGAAATAGTCAGAATATGTCAATTGGACTGGTGGAGACAGAAAATAAAACTTCAGACGGTACATTGCAAAAATTAAAACATCAAGGAATGCATTGAGACCGCAATCAAACTTCAAGGATGCAAGGTGCAATTAACCCTTTTTTTTTTTTTTTGTCTGAAATACTTACCCCAAACTAATCAATTACACGCCCGTTTTTATCAATTATCAGGTTGAATCGTGTGGGGATGATAATCATGATTCTTCATGGAATCCGACGCATGTGGGGGATGTTTTTGCGGGTTCAAATGATGGAAATGGTGGGGCTCCCTCATCTTCTCAGCCATCTGCTGGCAGTATTACGAGGCTTGCTTCGATGGATTCGTTCGATTCGAAATGGTAAAACTTAAAAAATGTATTATTTTCCGCTTCAATTGCTTTTATCAGTGTTGGGAGTCAGAAAGTGCTCTGGCGCAGCGCCATCGGTAGTTTGGCATAGCGTCCCCGCCTACTCGCGCATAATGGAGAGTTGCCTACCGCTTGGGTTGAGTGGACCTTGGACATAGATTATTTTTGAAAAACTCTTTTTTTATGTTATTAATGACACATAATGACACAATTAATTAATGTTACAAAACTATATTATAGATAGGCAGCTCAAATGTCATTTGAAAGACAATAAGAGAGAAGAAGTCTGACAAGCAAAAAAAGCAATAAGCAATATACTTTTACAACAAACAAAAGACTAACCTAAACTAGTTCACGGTCACACGGTCAGTCCAGTCTATGTGACTTAGCTCTCTCTCTCTCCCTTACAAGAGTTGACCGTTGTTTCCTCTCCCTTTCTCAAACTCTCTCTGCCCGTTCTGTGTAATGCCCTTCAATTACTAAAATGCCTCTTCTGACCCCCAACATTTTGGCGACTACGGTGGGAGGGTATTCACAGAAAAGAATAGTACCTAGTAAGAAGAAAGGGACCAACGCAAGCCAACTTTAAAGTCTGGAAAAGGAGAGTTCCGAATATCAGAGCAGTTCCATGCCATGTGAGCAAGAGCTTCCAAATCTCGTGGGCAACAAACAAATGCCTACAGCACCCTTAAACTTGACCAGAGTTGCTAACTTTGTTGCCTCTGTTTAGCAAGAGAACATAGCTTTGATACAAGCATTATCTGTCATTCAAGCTAGTCACTTGATTCCCAGACCAACCCCGGTGGGTGGTAATCCCGGCAAAGCACTAGGGAACACAAACTCTGATGCTCCGATCAACCATGTCACTGAGCCGTTGCTACAACAGAAAGTTTGTAGGCCTGTTGACGATCAACCATCATTACCGCAAGTACAACCATCAGTTGTGCATCCACCTGCTCCGGCAAGTGCTAGATTCTCCATGCTGGAGAAAGTAAAGGCTCTTTTCTAGATGTCCTCGTTTTTAACGAGTGACTTTGATTTCTGACCGAAGTACTCGGAAACTATTTACCGTGAGCCCTATTCAGTCGATTTCAAGCCTAAAAAATTCCACCTCTACGATAGAAAGTCTAGAAATCCCAAGTAAGCACGTTAATCACTTTGTTGATGCATTGGGAATACATGGTAGTGATCCTAACTATTAAAGGGTATTTGTGTCTTTTTTATATTAATTAGGGTTTCTTGTATGGTTTAGGGTTTACTGTGTGGTTTCCTAAATTCTATTATAAATAGAAGGAGAGGCTAACACAATGGTAAGCCTTCTCATTTTTTTTCTTCATATTCTCTTGTTACTTTAACATGGTATCAAGAGTAGGTTATGGGACATTAATCTCATAGATCTGTTCAACCATTTTTTATCTTCTTCTTTCCCTCTTTCAATTTCCCTCACCATCTGTACGGAGAAAAAAAAGGTTTCAGAAACCCTAGCAGCTGTCGATCAAAAACCCAACCCTAGCGGCCGTTGATCAGTTGTTGATCAGAAACCCTAACCACGCCTCCATCGTCGTCGCAAAGCCCCATCGACGCCTAGCCGCTGTCAAAACCCTAGCTGCCATCGCAAATCCCTGTCGACGCGTTCCCCATCGTCGACGTCAAGATCCACACCTCTATCACCTTTGCAATCCAATTCCAACACTATCCTGCTGTCACCATCCAGTGCGACACTTTCCCCACTGTCGTCGTCCAGATCCGAGCTTCCTCCAACTTTGCAGTCCACAACCGACCATCGCCGGTAGTCCTCTAACCTCGCAACATCTATTCCGCTGTTGATTGCCCAGATTTACGACTCAAAGGCTTCGCCACCGCCTCTGTCCAGATCCGATGACGCTCCCTCTTTGGCCAGACATTTGTGAGTCTACTGTTGTTATGCTTTTAGTGTTCTTCATTTAAGTTTTGAACTTGTTTGTGGTGTTGGTTTGTTTTCCCTGCCCAAGTTGTTGTTATTTGTTAATTGTTCTATTAGCGGGCACTAATGTTGACGGCCACCCCCCAACCGTTAAAAACCTGCAAGTTAAACAGGACCAATTATTTAAATTGGTCTAAGGTTGTGAAAATAGCCCTTACCGAACAAGGGAAACACTGTCATCTCACGGAATCCACCTCGGCAGAAGATAATAAAAAGTATAAGAAATGGATTCAAGCTGATGCGCAGATTGTAGCATCGCTGTGGAATTTGATGGAGCCTCAAGTTGCTGATCTTTGTACTCATCTAGATACGTGCAAAAAGATATGAGAGTATCTTCGTTTGTTGTATTCCATTAATCTCACCAGGATGTATGATTTATCGATCGAGTACTTCCAACTTCAGCTAGGCACGCAATCCATTACAGATTATTTTGCCACATTCAACGGCCTTTATGAGGAGTTAATACTATTCTACCCATGACTATCGATCTGAAAGAAATGCAAAAACAACGTGAGCAGATGGCTGTCGTAAAGTTCTTACCTGGATTACACCCAGAATTTGAACCGGTCCGATCTCAGATCCTTTCCAGTGCTATTCTTCCCACTATCACTGAAATGTATTCTCGCGTCTTGCGTAGCACTACCAAGGACAATGTTTCTAGCTCGAGGTCGTCTGCGTCATCTGAGCATTCAGCGCTTGTTACTCAGATTTCTATACGAGATCGTAGTGATCAACTCAGTGATGGTCGTGGTGGTTCCTCTCGTGGTGGCCGTGGTGGGGGCCCTTGGGGTGGACGTAGTGGTCGTGGTCGTGGCTCACATCGTCAGTGCTCCTTTTGTGGAAAAGAGAATCATACTGAAGAAACATGTTGGGATTTAGTTGGCTGTCCACCCAAATTCGCCAATGCAGTGACATCTAATCCAAATAATCCTACTATTCCAAAATCTCAAACGGCCGAGAACATCTCTGATGAGAAATATGCTCAATTCCTTCAGTATAAGGCATCCCAACAGACATCTTTCCCAATTGTTTTTTTTAGCTCAAAGAGGTACTTCTACTGCTTGTCTTTCAATTCGCCACTCCTCTCCCACACCCTGGGTCATAGATTCTGTTGCCACTGATCAGATGTCAGGTACTTCTTCCTTATTTACACATATTCAGTCATCTTCTTCGTTGTCTCCTGTTACAGTTGCTGATGGTTCCACTATCCTTATCCGTAGCATTGGCACAGTGGAACCCTCACCCTCCTTATCTCTATCCTCTATCTTGTATATTCTTTCGTTTTCTTTTAATTTGATATCAGTCAGTAAACTTACTAAACATCTTAATTGTTTTGTCTCATTTTTTCCTGATTCTGTAATTCTCTAATATTTGAGAACGCGAAAGACGATTGGCACAAGGCGCGAGGAAAATGACCTTTATTACTTTGATGATCATGACGAGAGTCCTGCTATCCCACCTACTGTCTGCCCTACTGTTGCATCCGCTCATCAGATCCATTGTCGCCTCGGTCATCCCTGCCTTGGCAACCTCAAGTTATTTGTTCCTAATTTAAGTTATTTGTCTTCATTAGAGTGTGAATATTGTTAATTGGGTAAGTATTATCATATTTCATATGCTTCCCCAGCTCTTGTTCGAGCATCAAGTCCTTTTAGTTTAGTTCATTCAGATGTTTGGGGTCCTTTTTGGGTTACTTCTACATTAGGTTTTCATTATTTTGTCATATTTGTGGATGATTTTTCTAGAGTTACTTGACTTTATTTAATGAAAGATCGTTTAAAATTATTTTTTATTTTTCGTGTATTTTGTGCTGAAATTTAAACTCAATTTAATGTACCAGTGCGTATTCTTCGAAGTGGTAACGCTCAAGAATATTTTTCTGAACCATTTCATTTATGTCACACTCTGGTTTCTTGTATCAGTCTTTTTGTCCTCACACACCGCAGTAAAATGGAGTTGCTGAGCGTAAGAATGGACATCTCCTAAAAGTGGCCTGTACTCTTTGAGATGAACATTCCCAAACATTTTTGGGGTGATGCGGTTCTTACATCTTGCTTCTTAATCAACAAGATGCCGTCTTCTACCCTAAATGGCAAGGTTCCCCATTCTATTCTTTTTCCTCATTCACCCTTGTTTAGTTTACCCCTCGAATATTTGAGTGTGTTTGTCTTGTGCATCAGTTGACTCCTGACAGGGATAAACTAGATCTCTGTGCTTTAAAATGTGTTTTCCTTCGCTGTTCTCGCACACAAAAGGGTTATCGTTGTTATAGTCCATCATTACGTTGCTCATTTGTGTGTGTAAATGTTACATTCTTTAAGTCTACCCTTTATTTTTCTACCCCATTCTCTCGAGATGATCTGGATGTTACACTTCATTTGCCAAGTGTACCAAACCCTACACTATCTTCCCCTACTCCAGATCCAATCTCGCCTAATCGTCCTTCAGCTCTTTTTGCAGGTATACTCTCGTCGTCAAAAGATTGCCTTCGTTATCGCACCCATCGATTCTGTGTCCTCAGATTCTTCTCCAACTAACCCATTTATGTCTAACCTGGACATGCCCATTGCCATCCGGAAGAGTAAGCATACCTATACTAACCATCTTATTTCCGACTTTGTCTCGGATACACACCTATTTCCTTCATACTCATCTTTTGTTGCTTCTCTGTCCTCTGTTTCTATTTCTAAGTTTGTTTCAGAGGCCCTCACTCACCCTGGTTGGGCAAAAGCAATGGAAGAAGAAATACTTGCCTTATATCGGAATGACACTTGGGATCTCGTCTCACTTCCGCCTGACAAAACAATAGTTGAATGTAAATGGGTATACACTGTCAAAGTTCATCCGGATGGCACCATTGATCGACTCAAGGCTCGCTTAGTTACCAAAGGCTATACTCAGGTATACAGTCTTGATTACTATGAGACTTTTTCTCTCATTACTAAGCTTGCTTCTGTTCGCTTGTTCAACTCTCTGGCTACGACTTTTTGTTGGCCATTACATCAGTTCGATATCAAGATTGTTTTCTTAAATGACGATCTGACTGAGGAAGTATATATGAAGCAACCTCCTAGGTTTGTTTCTCAGGAGGAATCTGATTTTGTATGTCACTTGAATAAATCTATTTATGGCCTCAAGTAGTCTCCTAAAACATGGTTTGAAAGATTTAGTGAAGTGGTCACTGAATTTGGCCTTTGGCGTTGTGGAGTAGATCATTTTGTCTTCAATATGCATAGTAAAGTCGGGAGAATATTGTTGCTTATGTATATGGATAATATCGTGATTACCGTGGATGACCATGGTAGTATTCAAGAACTCAAAAAGTTTTTGCATAGTAAGTTTCAAACCAAAGATTCGGGTTACCTAAAGTATTTATTGGGGATTGAAGTTGCTCGATCAAGTCAAAGCATTTACCTGTCTCAGAGAAAATATGTCTTTGACCTATTGGGCGGAACATGAATGCTAAGAGTTAAACCGATTGACTCATCTATGGATCCAAATACCAAACTGTTGTCAGATCAGGGTATACCGCTGACAGATTCATCGCAATATAGACAGTTAGTTGGGAAGTTGAACTACTTGACAATTATCAGGCCAAATATCTCATTTGATATTAGTGTTATCAGTTAGATCTTGGATCGTCCAATGACTTGTTACTGGGATGCAGTGATCCGTATTCTCTGATATTTGAAAAGTGCTCCTAGTTACGGTTTGCTATATCAAAATTTTGGTCATACTCAAATAAAGGGCTACACAGATGCAGATTGGGTCGGATCACCCTTGGATAGAAAGTCTACTACAGGGTATTGTGTGTTTGTTGGTGGTAACCATGTCTCTTGGAAGAGCAAAAAGAAGATGGTAGTGACGCAGTCAAGTGCAGAATCGGAATACTGGGCAATGACCCATACCACTTGTGAGTTAACTTGGTTGAAACATTTATTGGAAGAACTTGGATTTGAACACTCTTCACCAATGGACCTGGTATGTGATAATCAAGCAGCACTTCACATTACATCTAACCCAGTCTTCCATGAGAGAACAAAACACATTGAAATTGATTGTCACTTTATTCGAGAAGAATTGTTGCAGAAGCAGATTTTGACGAAATATGTAAATTCAGTTAATCAGTTAACTGATATATTTACTAAACCGTTGGGCGGTTCAAGGATAAAGTACATTTGTAATAAATTAGGAGCATACAATATATGTGCTCCAGCTTGAGGGGAAGGGTTAAAGGGTATTTGTGTTTTTCCCGTATTACTTAGGGTTTCTTGTATGATTTATTGTTTGTTGTATGGTTTCCTAAATTTTATTATAAATAGAGGAAAAGACTAACACAATGGTTAAACATTCTCAATTTTTTTCATATTCTTTTGTTACTTTAACACTAACATCAGACTAAAAGAATTCTCAAATTCATTGTCGGTTGGATCCATCTTATCAAGGGAAGACCTAATTGCTTGCTTTTATGCCAAATTCTTCCAAGCCGAGCAAGAGCTCACATCATTTACTGTTACCAAAGAAACCCTAAGGTTGGACGAAGATGTTGTCTCATACCTTTCCTGTTTCCGCGATTTGGCATTGGAATGTCGCGAGTCCATCGATTAAAGCCTCTTAGTGTGTGTGTGCATCAAAGGCATGCTGAGAGAATACAAAATACATCTCATCAATCTCAAACTTCCGATGTTCAAATGCCTTGCCGATGTCGCCTAAAAACTCAATGAGATAGTTCAAGTACCTCAGCCACGACCGGCAAATAATTTCTGGAAGAACTCTATCGGTTACAAGGCTGTCATGGTTACGGTTGTGCAATTGAGACGATGGGCATACCAGCCCGCAAGCGGCAGTAACCAACGCCAACGGGACGAACCACTTGAGTTCCCCTGTGGTGTGGCTGAAGTTGACGAGCTATTGGCTAATGGTATCAAGTATGCAGAAATTACATTGCCACCGGTAGATAGAGTACCAATGCGTGAGGAGCAAGTTTGGGGGAAGTATTACTCCTTCCATCGCAGCGTAACACACAATACAAAAGATTGTCAGACTCTTTGACAAATATTCAACAAGCGTCTTCAAAATGGAGACATTCAGTTGAAGGACCGACCCAATGTTAATGAACAACCATTCCCCCAACATGATTACCTTCTGACCGTGCATGTGGTGCCTTTCCGTGACGAAGACATGAAGTAGAATAATAAATGTCAATTGGAGAAAAGATTTATTTAATTCAGGAAAAAACATTTGTTATCCAAACTTAGCGTTGTCAGGTGTTGCCCAAATCCAGTATCGGCACCGCCACACATTCATCATCGCTCTGCTGAGTGAGGGCTAAAATGAAATACTTTTGAAGTTGCACCTAACCTTAACATTATTAGGTATGGCCTAGATTTAGTATTGGCACCATCGCATGTTCGTCGCCACTCTGCCGACTGGGGGCCAAAATGAAAAGGCTTTGAAGTTACATCCAACATTAGCACTGCTAGGTGCTGCCGCAAGATCATCATCACTGCTTTGCTAACCGGGGGGCAAATCAAAAAGCTCAGAGTTTGCCCACACCCGAGAAAGAGTTGGGTTCTACTAAATAAATCACTTCGTTGATCCTTTACGAAAAAGAATCATGGCGACCAAATATAAAGAAGACAAATATAAAGTCATACGACCACCGGATAGCGGGCTAGCAATACAAGTGACAGAGAAAAGCGAAAGGTATGTACTTCCCTAACAGGCTATGCAGTCATACAAGCCTTGGGGGTCAAATGTAGGTGGTATCAAAAAGAAAGTGATCAATAAGGTAATTTCCATATTCAGTGTCCTAATTAAGGAAGGTGAAAAAAAGGTAAATACCTTTTTAATGCCTTAATTCAGGGAAAGAAATGATTACGGTGGCGCATCATCCCGGGTATCTGCATGAACCACAACACAATTGTCGCCGATGCTAACGTCCACAACAACGACGGTGGCGACAACGACAACCCTGCCAGCGACGGCTGTCTGTAGCCCTACCGAAAATGGTGTCGAGTACCCTTGCCGATGATAGCCTTGCCAACAATGGCTTTAGCAGCTTCGCTGGCAATCTCTCCAATGTCAACACCGGGGCTACTTGCATACCTGCCAGCACCGAAGTTCCACCATTGCTGCTATCCACTAGTTCTTCCGGCGTCTTCACCGGTACAAGTACCAAAACATTAGCCAACGCCATGCCAGAATGTCCCTAACGCCTCCGTTGTAATCGTTATCGCCACAACAATTTACTTTCATTAAGTTAAACAATCTTTAAGATTGATTAGTTCAGAAGCAGTACGAAGTCCAATCCGTATGCAAGTCACTAACGGTCATCGTTCTCATACCACAAATTCAAGGAGTCGTGTGAGAGAAAATTACCACACGTGCTCTCTAAGCCGTATAAAGTTCAATCGGTACGCAAGACAGTACCACTCGTGTGCCCCTTAGAGAGCTGGGTCGTCGTGGTAAAGACGGCGATATTGGAATTCTAGGGAGATTGTGGAATGGAGGATGGCCACGGGGACGTGCCGACCATGTGCTCCCGCGTGGGGAGAGTTGCCTACCGGTTGGGTTGACTAGACCCCGGACATAGGCTATATTTGAACCACTTTAACTATGTTATTAATGACAATGACGTAAGTAATTAAAGTTACAAAACTATATTACAAATAGACAGCTCAAATGTCATTTGAAAGACAAGGGAGAAGAAGCTTGACTAGCAGAAAAAGCAATAAGCAATATACTTTTACAACAAACAAAGGCCTAGCCTAAACTAGTACGAGGTCGCACAATCAGTCCAACGATTGTGTGGCTTAGCGCTCTCTCTCTCTCCCTTAGACGAGTTGATTGTTGTTTTTTCTGCCTTTCTCATATTCTCTTGGTCCATTATGTGTAACGCCCTCTAATTACTAAAATACCCTTCAACCCTTTTTCGACCGTCAACATTAGCATTCAAGTACCGGTATTAAAAAATAGGGAAAAATACATTTTAACATCTCTAGGTATTGACACATTTCTAAATGGTCCCTCTCCGTTTGAACGTTTCATTTTAAACCCTCTAGGTATAAACATGTTTTTATTTGGTTCTTCCGTCAGAAATTTCATCCAAACTAACTGAATTTTGAGAGCAAAATTGTCATTTTATATTTTTTCATTTTTTAATCATTTTTTATTATTTTTTCTTTTTCTTTTCTTTTTTCTTCTTTCACTTCTCTCCTGCACTCTCTCCCGCTCAACTCTCTCTCTCTTCCTCCCTCCCTCTCTCTCTCTCTCAACTCCCTCCCTCCTTCCCTATCGCAACCAAAACAGGGGTGCTCACCCCGGGGTGTTTTCACCACCTTCAACTGGGGTGTTACACCCCCTGTTAAGGTGTGAAAACTTCAGCATCTTGTGTTTGCAAATGCAAACCTTTGAGAAAAGTATAAAACTTTAAGGGTTAAAAGTGTAACTAAAAATTTCTTAAGAGTTTTAGAACTTACAAATTGAAGTTGCCTGTAGTTTGTCTAGCTGAAGAAGGTGAAGGAATAGTAGCTTCTCTCTCTCTCTTCTGCCTTTCTCTCTCTACATACCAAACAAATTCCCACTCATGAAAACTAATCATCATGAAACACCATCTGGGTGCACTCCAAAAAAGAAAAATCAAATCCATCCCATAAATTTACCTCTATGAACACAACCCACCTCTCATCATCCAAAACCCCCTTCTTCAACCTCCCATAGCCATGAAACACCCTTCTTTCTTCTTCACACCATTCTCAATTCTCATCTTCCTCGCGGGAATTTCAGTCGTCTTCTCCACCACCGCTTCGTCCTCTAGTTTACCCCTCCAAGTACTCTCTCTGAAATCCTCTCTCAAGGACCCCCTCAACACGTTCCATGACTGGGAGGACCCAAATCCGGGCTTTTCTAAACCTGGGTTGGCTCCCGTTTGGTGCTCGTGGTCAGGCGTCAAATGTGATCGGAAGAACTACCAAATCACGGGGCTGGATCTGTCTAAAAGGAATCTCTCCGGCGAAGTTCCGGCAGATATACGGTACCTGGTGAGGCTGCACCACTTGAATTTGAGTGAGAATGCGTTTGAGGGGCCGCTGCCGCCAGCGCTTTTTGAATTGCCGAATCTCAGAAGTCTTGACGTTAATCATAACAACTTCGGTGTTTTCACAGGGGGTGAACACCCCTGTTACAGGGGTGTTTTCACCCCCATTAACAGTGTAACACCCCCTTTTTAGGGGGGTGAAACACCCCATGCAACATACCCCGTTTTGCATGGGGGTGTTTCACCCCCTAACAGAGGGTGAAACACCCCCTGTTTTCACCGGGGTGTTCACCCCCCTGTTTTACAGGGGTGTTTTATAGGGAGGGAGGGAGAGAAAGTTGAGCGGGAGACAGGGGAGGAAGAGAAAGAGATTAAGGAAAAAAAGAAAAAAGAAAATAAAAAAAAAGGAGAAAATTATTAAAAAATTTAAAAAGTGTAAAAATACTATTTTGCCCCTCTATTCTGTTAGATTTAATGGATTTTTTTATAGAATGACCATTTAAAAATATTTTTATAGAGGGTTTAAAATGAAACGTTCAAACGGAGAGGGACTATTTAGAAATGTGTCAATACCTAGAAGGTTTAAAATATATTTTTTCCTAAAAAATATTATAAATAAAGAAATTGAAAATTCATTATGGCGCATAGAAACAGCGCGAGAAAAACTAAAGTGATGCGGTTCTTTACAAACAAGTCGGAGATCAACAACTGCATGACTTAGCGCTCTCTCTTTCCTTTTGGCTACTTCTCAAACTTTCTAGATCCATTCAAGTGTAACACCCTCCATTTGCTAAAATACCCCTCACTTGCTAACCCTCAACAATCAGTTTTCTAAGTTAGAACCGACATTAGCTTGCTTGTATCTTTGCATGTGGGGCATTTTGGTCCCGAAGTTTCAATTGCTTGTTTGGTTGGAAATATTCTCGATGAAGTTAAAAAAAATGCCAATTTGAAATGTCAAGGAGCAACTTGTTAAGAAGTGTAAATGGTTTGGTTTTGGTACCAATGGAAAACCAAACCGAACACAAATGGGGCAAATGGTTCGGTTTGGTTTGTTGCATAATTTTAAGAAATCCGAACTAAACCAGCCGAAAAATCGATTCGGTTTGATTTTGGTTTTCGAGTTGGGCAAATAATTTGGGTTTGTTTAATCTTTTTGGGGTGCCAATAGTTTTCGATTTATAGGTTGGGCCAAGTTTTTTTTTAATTAAAATAATATTTTTTAAAAAGAAAATGGATTTTTTAAGGACAGTGGTGATTATGAAGTCGTGAAATGAAGGTTAGGAAAATCAGTTTGTGGAATGACTGAATAATAAAAAATGAATAAGGGTACGGTTGGGCTTGGAAATTTGGGCCTGTTTAGTTTAGGGAGGAAAAAAATTAGAATCGGTTCGATTCAGTTCAAACGGAACCAAAATTGAATCGGTTCGGTTCAATTCAGTTCGATTTAATCGGTTTTTCTTACAGCCCTATTGTTACTTGTTAGACTAGAAATATGCGGACGCAAAATGCCAATGCATGATACTTGTTGCAAATGTTTATATATTTTTTTTTCCTGTTCTTAGAGAACTTGGAGGACAAAAAAAAAAAAAAAAAAGGGAAAAATAACATTTGTTGTTCTGTTCCCATTATTTTGTTATGAAAATTTGGGAAAAAGATTAAAAACATTTTTTTCTGTTTTCAAATTTTTTTTGGGGGCAAAAACATTAACCAAGTTCCAGCCTAACTTCCCGAGCCAAAACATCTGAAAAATCAACAAAGTTTATTTTGCGATTTTGCAAACAAAGCATCAATATCATGCATTTCATACTTTTTATTTACTTATGAATATTATTATTCAGCTAACGTTTCTTTTTTTCATTTACAGGCAGCAATTTCTGGAGGCTGGTGAACACGTCGTTATGATATCCATGGTGAAGAAAATACAGAAACTAACAAACAAGAAAGTACAGCTTATACTCACAAACAAGCCAAAGCTAATTTATGTGGATCCTGCAAAGCTTGTTGTAAAAGGCGATATAATTTGGTCCGACAATCCGCATGACCTTAGCGTCCAAGTCGTCAGCCCTTCACATTTCAAGATCTGTACGGTAAGTCTCACGTTTTCCCTAATTTCTTTTGTGCCGTGCTGCATTTAAAATTCAGTTAATCTTAAATTTCCTCCGGTAATTGCAGTATTTGGTAAAACCAGTTGATTTCGGATTACTCTGGAAATTAAAGAAATATTCAAATCGTTTATAACTAATGGTTTTGATTTTAATTTAGATGCTCTTTTATGCTGTTTGGTGTTTAGGGCGGGACGTCACTTGGTGCTGAATTAACATGTTGCCTTTTTTGTTTTATAACGAAATTGTAAATTTAATAAAAACATTCGTAAATGAAGTGATATATACAATTAATATACATTTAAGAGGAGACAGATTTTTACAGGATAATTTGGACAACCAAACAGACCCTAGTTTTTTTTTTTTGTTTGTTTGTTTTGAACCATCGTATTTTATCGGTTTTCTTTGCTATATGATGATGCTCTTTGATAAACAACTTGAAATGATTTTGGGGTTCATTGTATTTCTGGATGATGCAGTCGAAGAAAGTTTTGTCGTTCGAGGATTCGAAGCCAAGAGCGTTGCAGTGGAAGAAGGCAATCGAGGCCCTTCAAAACCGGTGATTTTTTCTTCTTTTTTTAGTTTTTTTTTTGTTTTCTTTTTTGGGGTTTTGACAATGATATTATTATTCTTTCAATGTAACAATATATATATATAGATTGTAGAGGAACACCTAATTTTCCCTTTTCCCTGGAAACCCATTACTTGTAGAATGTTGTGGTAAATCTTTTCAGTGGAAGTACAAGTAGTAAATTTTTGGTTGGAACTTGGAAGGAATGGAAAAGAGTTGTTTGGTAAGGTTGTTCATGGGTTGGTTCGGGTTACGCTCTATATAAACAATTACAGGATTGTCTAAGGTTCGAGGCCGAACCAACTTGTTCTTTGCGTCCTACTTCCCAATCTAAAATCTCCCGTTATTAAAGAAATTAAGGTCCAAGCACGGTCCTATTTTTTTGTCTTCCTATAAATAGAAAAATAATCACCTCCATACTAAAATACATTGATCTCTATTAATTAAAATTTGTCCAATAAAAAATTAATAAACAAAAACAATGTCCACAAGTTAATTAAACCTAAATTATACAATATCTATTATTAAGCTAATTATATTATTATGTACACAAACAAAATTGGGCCGTGACCTCAGGATTTGGCCGACGTCGTCCAAATCTTGGTCGGCACTTCACAATAGGCCATAGCGAGTGTGTGTGTGTGAAAGAGAGAGAGAGAGAGAGATCCCGTGTGGCGGAGCTGTGGGTGGAGGCGATGGTGGCCGAAGCTGTTGGTGGAGGTGGTGGTGGTCACTGTTGTTAGTGGTGATCATTGTTGTTGGTTGTTTCGGCGTGATTTCATGACATGATTGTGGCGCAACGGTGGCATAATGATGGTGGTGGCATCCTCCATGAGAATGAGAAAAGGGAAGAGTGGACGACCGTTAAATGAGACAAAAAATAGAAGAACAAATGGGTAAAGTTTCTTCAAAGGGTATTATTGGGCGAGGTGGGGTTTTTGTAAAAGACTATTTATGAAATGAATTTTGTTTAATTGAGGTTGCGCCTATAGGTTCAATTTAATTAATAAGTTAGAAGTGGTGTTACCACTAAAAAATATTAATGCTAAATGATCCTACAAATTGATGGGCTTAAAATTCAAGACCCAAACAAAAATAGATGACATTTAACAATTGAGAGAGTTCAAATGGAAACTTAAAAAAATATGGGTTTTTATTTTTCTCCCTATTTTTTTTTTATACAAACGGTGGAGAGAGATATTTTTAAACACTAGATCTCTCACTAAGCTAAAAACATTGGTTGATCTCGCTATTGATCTAATAGCAGTGGCTTCCTATAGGTTGTGGATGATGAATTCAATATTTTGATAAATTGAAGAACAACTTTGGCGGCATTAAGAGCAGCAAGAGGCCCAAAGGTATACATTGTGTTATTCCCTGTTTGGGCACCAGCCAAATTTGATAACGCGCGTATCACAATCACCGAATGTCCGTTTGATAAGCCTGTCTGCCACCCAAACAAGTCCATACAAAAATTTTAGGCAACTCCCATTTCAGCATTTTAATATTTTTCAGAGGTTTTTACACTTTGTACCTTTGAAGTTTTGGAAAAATTTCACTTTAATCTCTGTACTTTCAATTTGAATACATTAAATCTTAAAATATCCAAATCGTGTCAAGTCAATCATTCCGTCATTATTTATGATGAAATTCACCCATAAGGGTGATTTTGTGTTTGACACGTGGTTGTTTTCCGTTATAATTGACTTGACATGATTTTAATATTGCAGAGTTTAATATGTTCAAATTGAAAGGATATGGGTTAAAATTAAATTTCTTTGAAACTTCAGGGGCACAAAGTGCAAAAATCTCCATTTCTCAAAGGGAGGAGGAGTGGGTTAAAACTTGAACACTGATTTTTATGGAGTCAAACCAAGTTATTAGGGTTTGAATTTGAAAATTTACTTAAATTATGATTAATTGCTTTTTACCCCCCTTGTATTTTTTATTTTATTTTTCATTTTGTCCATGTACTTACTTTACCCTCTCTACTTATAATAAATTAGAAGACCAATTTAATTCAACGGAATATGTTAAAAATTAGTAAAAATAAATATCCCATCAAAAATTTCTATGAAATAGACAAAACTACTACTTATTTTAATTTTTGTTTTATTTTGTATTTTAAAAAAAAAAATGAAAGAGAGAAAGTGTTAGTTTTTCCTTTATTATCATTAAATATTGAATTTAAATTTAAAAAATAAAAATAATTAAATTATTTTATATTTATTTTTATAATAAAATGTGAATTTTTCTCTTTATTTTATAGTAAAAAGGGGTGATGTGTAAGTTATTAAAGTAGAGTAGTTGAAATGAAACAACACTAAAATACAAGGGGTAAAAGGTAATTAACCCCTATTAATTACACGATCAGTCCCTGAAGTGTGCGATGGCCATTTTCATACTTGACGTTTTGATTTTTTTCATTCAAGTCCTTGAAATTATGAATTTGTTTCAATTTCGTATCCGATACTAACACCTGTTTAATCATCTGACAGGAATTGACACTTTGGCCCTCCCTAAATCAACCATGTGTTAATTTTCCTCACATAATTAAACAAATAATAGCCTTAACAAAAAGAAATTGGACCGATTTAAGAATTTGATTGAAAAAATTAGAACATTGCACCCCTATGGAGACCAAATTACACTTTGCACTTCTGCGGTAATTTTTAAGATTTAAAAATTTAAAATTAAAAGATTTTAAGATTAATTTTCTAAGTCCGTCGCTCAAAGATAAACCAAAGAAAATATTAAGGCCTTGTTTGGTTTGTTAAAAAAAATAAGGGTCAGAAAAAAGGAACTTGCCATGAGAACAGCAGCACTTTCCATGTCATGTGAAGAAACCTTGAAGGTTTGAAAGAGAAATTCCCTGTAAGCAGCATTATCCACAAATATATTTGCAGTTGAGCCCCTGAGACCAATTACTACTTCTGGCTTCTTTGGAAGGCAAGTACTTGAATTTACACATTGCTCTAATTTCATCCCCTAAAAAAGATTTATAATAAATTAATTATTAATAAATTAAAACATCACTCTTTTTAAAAAAAAAAAAATAATAATAGTAATTACGGAGGATGAGAACACCTCCAACGGGTTATGCAGTCCTCAATCCAAATCCATCAACTACTAATCTGCCTAACCAAATTCAAAAAAATCAACTCCAATACAAGTGCCATTTAAAAGGCAATTTGCCTTTCAAATGTAAGATATTTGAAAGTTTGGAGAAAGTTGCCTAAATAAATGTTTATTGTTGGGTTTATCTCACATAAGATGGGATGTAGAAGGAGCTGGTGGTTAAGTTGTAAGTACGAGAGAAAACCTTATCTTATTAGCTAGTTTTTGAGATTGAGAAAGACTCAAGACCACCCTCTATTAATATCAGAGTTTAGGTCAAAATAACTCTGATCCAATAGTCACAAAGGGAGAGATTGGTTGAGAGTTAGTCGACCAAAGATTCAATGTGTGAAGGGGAGATTGATGGGTTTATCTCACATCGGATATAGAAGAGACTAGTGTATAAGTTATAAGTATGAGGGAAAGTCTTACCTCGTGAGCTAACTTTTGAATTTGAGAGAAGTACAAGACCACTCTATACTATTTGGATTGGAGTGTAAATATGTTTTTAAGTAGGCAAAATATTATTCATAGATTAATTTTCCTAATTTAAATGCCTATTGTGGTTGGAGTTGGTGTGAGTACCTGTAAGGAAGAAGCCAAATGAAGCCAATGTGAGGTTGTGTTGAACCAAAGCAAGCGTTGGGGAGTGTTTGGTTGTCCTGAATTGGAGAAAAATTGTTCCGTGCAGTATCCAATTTTTCCCAGCAGATTAATCCCTTGACCTTCTCCTTTTGGCTCATCATTGAACTCCCCAATTTCCAATTCAGCAACATCATTCTCTACCAATGATCCATTGGGTTTCTGCCCAACAATTCTCAAATTAAAAATTTTTATAATAATTTTTTCAAATTTTCAAAATTATTGCAGTATATAAAAATTAAAAAATTACAGTAAATGACTTTCATGTCGTGCGATAAATTTTGATTTTTGACAGATTTATTAAATGCTTCAGAAAGTTATTGTAGCAAATGGGTTGAGTGAATACTGAACAGCGGGTAACAAAATTTGGGCCAATGGCAATTTTTTTTTATTTTTAAAAATTTTCCTATTTTCTCGTGTGAAAATAAATAAAAATAAAATAAAACAGCACAGTTTTGAGCATTTTTATTTTTTTAGGATGTTATTATATAGTCCTCATTCTTTTCTTATTTTTATTTATTTTTATCCTATTGTGCCCTTTTATTTTTGGGAAAAATTTGAAAGAAAAAAAATTACTTTTATCATTAAAATTAAAATGGACCACTACTTGTAAATCTATATTAAAAAAACACCACCTATATATTAAGTATTTAAGATAAACTTAGATACATATTCTCTCACTACATCAACAACATAATAATAAATGAGGATGACGTAAATATTGTTATCCAGCAATAATATTAATAGTAACATAATGAATAGACAAATGCAAATGTTATTGTACAGTAACAATGTCTACAACAACATAATGAATGGAAAATGCAAATATTACTGTACAATAAATAATTATAGTATACCAATTAGATTTTTTTTTTTAAAATTTAAATGTCTACGTAATATTAGAATGGATTAGTAATGGCCTTTCCAAGAAGAAAAATAAAACGCAACTTAATGAGGGTAAATCAAAAATCAAGGAAAGTAGATGTGGCAACTTACGAGCCAGTCCCATAGTCCGGTTTGAGCAAATGCAGTGGGAACAGTGACGTCTCCAATGGAGAGGGAACTATAGGTGTTCCTAGCTATCCCAAAATGAATAATTCCCTCCATCTCAAACACATCCACCATTTGCTGCGTTGCTGCTGCTGCATTCACCTATAATTATAATTATAGAATAAATGTTTGATTTATACACTAATTATTCTCAAATAATCGATATGAGATAAGAATTTAACATCCGTCTTTAAATACAATCTTGATTTATACTGATGATTTAACTGCGAGAAAAGTATAATCTCCCATTTGCATCGATAATTTAACTACGAGAGATCGAAAGAAATTCTCAAAATCTTGATCTTAACATCATGTTAAGAAGTTCCAATTTAAAACTATATGGTATCAAGTGAAATAACTCTTTTAACTTAAAAAGTATAATATATAAGACAAGAAGCTAACACTTAAATACAATTTTTTCTTTGGAAAATAAATAAATAACTATACTCAATCTCCTCATGCTTTGTGTTTTACTTTATTATTCTTATAATTTAAAATAGACATTTTTACCCAGTACGAATAGAATCTACGAAAACACTGATATATCCTTTAAATAAAGAATATACTGTTCAAGCGACTTTCGATTTATATAATTTACATATTCACGTTAAAAAATAAATATTAAAGTGTGCCAAATTTTATTTGGAATTAATTTTAACATTTTTTTAGTATATATAATACTATTAGTCTAATTCCAAATAAAAATAAAAATCATGATTGATGAGTAAAAGTAAAGTAGGTGAAAATGAATATAAATAGAATACCATTCCAACCCCACACCTCACATAGATCACTTTCTTCCCAAGGACCGTCCCCACTCTGTATCTTCTCCCTGCAAAAATAATGAATTCATTTATATTTTATATATACGATAAAAATTTATTTTAGGATAAATTGTCTTTTACCGTTTTCTATTTTTTTTAATTATCACTTTATTCTTTTCATTTTAAAAAATTATAGTTTACCTACTTGAACCTTCCGTTTAAATTAATAGAATATGTTTAAAAATTATAGAATTAAACGTTTCATCTAATTTATTGATAAAATAGATGAAATTGTCATTTTATTTTAATTTTTTAAAAATATTATAATAAAAGGACAATTTCGTCTATTCTATCTCAAAAATTAGATGAAAATTTTAACTGCACATTTTGAGAAAAAAATAATTTTTCACTTTCTTCAAAAAAAAAAAAATAGAGTGTAATTTTTTAAAATTGGGAGAGTAAAGTGATAATTACAGACAATTTACCCCTATTTTCAATTTCACCAGCTGTAGAGTTTCTTGGAAGTTGCAATTGCTAAATCAGTGTGTAAATATTTTTTAAAAATCCTAATAACCACCCGCAGAAAATTACACCTTTTACCCTCAAATTATAGTTCTAATGGCATTTTGAGTTTTAGTATTTTAATTTCATCGTATTGCTCCCCGAAATTTCATTTCTATTTTTTAGCCATCACTGCTGACTTTTTAGTTTTTACTGGTTAAGACGGAGGAACTAGGTGGGGTCTTAGGGATATTATTATAAAAAAAAATAAAAATATATATAAAAAAAATAAAAAATTAGAAGATTATTTATGTATTTTAATTTTTAATTATTTTGAAATAGTTAAAAAGTAAAATTGTCATTATAATAAAAAATTTAGTAACTTTTTATCTATAACTAAACTAAGTATAATTTGACTGAAAATGATAAAAAAATTTATGAATATTTGTAAAATAACATTACAAGTATCTAATTAACGACAAACAGTCAGGTATAATCCCGCCAAACATATGAGTGGCATACATGCCCTAAATTTGGTGTAAAAATACCTAAATGCCATTCATCTCAGTATGCGACTTTAGTGAACAGATATATGTGTGTGTATATAGAGAGAGAGACCTGATAAATCGAGGTAAGGGTGTTCAGGGTGAGGCTTGAAGGCAGCAGTATCAAAAAATGCATCTTCTTCTAGTGTGAAGACTGTGATGAGACCAAGATATGGGCCTTCCCTGTTGATTATTTCCACCATTTTTCTCCTTCCAGTTCCAGTTCCAGCTCCAGTTGGGAGAGATGAAGAAGCAGCAGCAGCAAACGCGATTATTATGAAGCAGATTAAGGCCAAACACGGTCTTACTACTTGCTTTGAAGCCATGTATATGATTGTGGTCCTTTTTTCATTCATGGAGTAGCTATAGTACTAGCTGTTTATATCCAAAAAAGTATTCCAATTTTGTAATATATATTTAATTCATCGGTATAAATATAATGCCATGTGTTGTAAAAACGTTTTTCAAGTGATTTTTCCTATTAAGTACTTGGGCTGTACGTCACCTGTCCCCACTAATTTTACTTCTTTTTTTTTTTTTTTTTTTAAATAAAATGGAATCTGGCTAAAGAATTTTTTTTCTACAAAATTAAAATTTTATTAAAAAATAAGGGTGTTAACGATGCATAGTGATTGGGGTATTTCTACAGTCCACCAGACCTACACTAACCACAACCCAGCAAGTGGCACGGAAGACGGTCGTGGATTGTTCGATGTCCACCTCACCCGCTAACTAGATCCCTTGGGGGCACCCAAAGGGCCCATGTCCTACGCTGAAGATCGTTCAGTGACCTCGGTGGTCTCCACGACAGCCAACCCCCTTACAGGGACTGGGTCCACCAACTTCCTTTTGTCGTTCACCGCCCAGCGACCTAGGTTGGGGCTCGCCATCAAGACTATCGGTCGGTCTACGACCAACGACCACCGAGAAGACTCTCTAGGCCCCAAGATGTGGGTTGGGCTTTGTCTCATGTTCGTCTGGGCCAATCCATGTGCTCCTTCTGATAGCCGAAGGACAAGACCCGATGGCCTAAATCACGCCACACGCCTCCTCATGGGCCACAGACCGATTATCATAATTGACCACCTTAGGGCGCTAATTCTGCGAATCTAATCAGTTTTCTCTCTTATAAATACCAGAGTATTTAATGTCCAAGGTAAGGGCTCATGTACTTGTCTTTTCCCTTGAGTTCTTACTCTCACTTTGGAAGGACTACGGTGGGCCCACCTCATCGGTTCCTTGTGCATGTACGAGCTTGAATTTGAGGATATTAAACTGTTAACTATTGACCGCGGACTGCCCAGTGAACACCAATCTCCGAGGACTCTCCACCTAGATGTTGGTTGGACAGTGGGGGTGTTAACCAATTTTAACACCAACAATTTGGTACCGTCTATGGGAACACTACTATAAGCCTTCCTTCGATAATCCATCTCTGATCATCTAGGACTTGATGATCACAAGGTCTGGTCAGATAATTAGGCGTAGAAATCAAACTCCAACTGTGAATAGTTCTCAGAACAATCAATCTTTTAAAAGAATAATAAAAATGTCTAAGGTCCCCAGATCGAACGGATGGGCTTCGGCCACTGAGGACCAAGCTCCCCCTACCGGCCAGAAATGCCTACTGACCTTGCTATTTGGCGCTTTCGTGGGACAGACCTTAGGGAGCCGCGGGGGCCTCACACATTGACATCCTGGAACGCAAGCTAGGATAGTTCTACGGGTGTATACAAGTTCTCCTCGCCTCTACCGCCGACTCCGTGGTTAGGGCACCGACTCTCCAGATTGCAGGGCATAAGAGGCGAGCACAACACTCTGGGGATAGGGTGATCTTCTCCAATGGGCACCCCCTAGGGACAACCCACAACTCCCCGACCATGAGTCAAAGGAGCAGTAGAAGGGTCTCCCGATCGCGTTTAGGTCCCTTTCCCCTCCGCAGAGAATAAACAGTACCAGGAATCGATCAACGTCCCTCCTAGACTGACCGAATACCTAGCCCGGTGGTGAGGTTCGACCTGTGGACCCAGCATAAATGGGAGGTGGTGGGCTCGTAAATTTCAACATTCTTCTCCCTGAAGTAGCAAACACTCCAGACCGAGAGGGATACTTTGCTCGTAAATTTCAACATACTTTACATGAAGCTAAAGATAGTAGGTGAGGCTGAAATCAGCCTTTGGGCTCAGGTCACCACCCTTTTGGAAGAGAAGGACTAGTAAGCCATCAAGCTCGTACGTTGGAGGCATGATGAGGCCTTGATGTCCAAAAACGAGGCCGTCTAGCGGGCCAAGCAGGAGACTATTGATCGGTGAAAGGTTGGTTCTAACTACAAGGCCTTGGAGACCCAACTCAGGGCCGAAGTAATTTTGGAGGGCTTTAACTACACCATCTAGTCACTACGTCGCCACTCGATCTTAAATTGCCCGACGAGAAAGGGGTGGAGGGAGTGGCCGGGGACGGGAAAAAATACTAAAGTCGCAGCAACACAGGGCACCAGAGAATGTGCTCGGTCCTCGACGGGAGACGATGCCTCCAAAGACTAGGGACCCTTGGACATTACGGGAAGTCCGAGACCCGCAGAGTAATATCCAGTGTTAGGCCAGGGAGAACACCTGTGCACACCCTTGTGAGCGATGTACGCTTGTTCTTCCCTATTTAGGCTTCTTTTTTTTTTTTTTACTCTTTTTTTGTTTTTTGGATTGAAGCTTTGTATACCAGGCACGGAACCCCCCATATGTACTTTCTTTTTGGACATATATACATGAGCCTAATTTTTTGGAACTTGTTTATCGTGTGTGCTTAGTCCGATGCTTGTTGTCGGGTTTTACTTTTTCAATTCCCTTTTTGTACCCTAATTGGTAGGAGCCTTGGACTTGCACATTTTGCACCATTTGCACTTTGTCCTTTCATACTGACATGACCACCGTTGTAAGGTCTGAACGGAGAGAGCAGGGCAGTGCACGTAGGTAGCAGGTCGGATCAGTAGTGAGTGGCATTAGGTCAGACCGGAGAGGTCAAAGCGGTAAATTGTGAACACCATCACGTTCTTCTATTTATTTTTGTTGTGTACGAGAGATTGGTGAACGTTGAGCACCAGTTTCCTACTAACGAAAAGGTCAATGAGTGGTGGACAATAAATCCATTATTTCCTCCCCATTTTTCCTTCAAACTGCAAATTTGCTCTCAACTCTTGATCTTCTCCTTTTGCTCTCTCTATCTCTCTTTGTCTCTTGAATTTTTTTACACAGAGAGAGAGATTTGTTAATGTCAGATTTTGGGCGACCTCAACGGTATGGTCCAGTCAGCGTTGGTGGAGATTGAGAGATTTGGAATGAAGGTCTTCAATCCGTGGAGCTTCTTATTCGTGGAGAGGTCCCTGGCCGAGAAGGGACGAGCCTGAATTGGAATTGGCCCAAACACCTTCTGGCCTAGGAAAAGGATGATCAGAACACCTTGTGACTCATGGAGAAGTGAATCAGAGCTTGAAATGAAGCAGATCTGAGATGGGGAGCACCTGGAAATCTGCACAAAGTACTTACCGGGATAGTCCCGGCGTGTCCCCTCCGACGTGAGAATTATCGAACGGGAAAAATTTTATAGAGAAACTACCGAGAAGAGGGAGCAAAATTCATCTACCTTTGGACAATAGTATGCCCTCCTATATATAGGATATAATGAATTAGTGTCTCATCAATATCACATCAATGTACCATCTTGGTATGTAGCCAATAAGAGGGTGCCAAGGAACTTCTTACTTTGGCCATATTTGGGGATATTTATGGATATTTGGGGATATTTATGGATGGAGAAATGAGTCAGTCCATAAACCAAGGAAGACAATTCCTGTTGTACCCGAAATAGGGAATTCAATTCCTGCCCTTCCCAAATAGCTGGAGACGAGAAGGGGGGTTATGAGGGGCTTTTTGCCCTACCCTTCTCAGATAGTCGGATATGAGAAGAGGGCTTTGTTGAGGAGCTTGTGGAGTTGATTTATGAGATGGGTAATGCCGTTGTGGAGAATGCTGAGATGGGGAAGGATTCCCCATCCCGGTGGCAGCTCGTCTGCCCTACCTAGAGAGTGTTGAGGCCTTTGGGATAGTTGACATGGATGGAAAAGTTTCTCTGCTCGGTGAAATCTTCATATTTAATTCTTGGTATGACTTGATCTTTATGGGGAGTTGTAGGTGTGTGGCGGTCTTCAATTGGTTGCGTTGGGGTGACCATTTTTACACTCATTAGTATCCCCTCAGTCTCTAGTATTGAGAAGAATTTCGAAAGACTGGGGACTTTATTGTGAGCCTTTTCTGGAGCTTTGCAGCTTCTATTAGAGTCTTTTGAGGTATTAGTTGCCCTTTTTTTTTTTTTTTTTTTTTTTATCTTTAAGGGGCGTTGCATGTGAGTCAGGCCTCCTTTCCAAGAAGGAGAATGGGCGGTTACGAGATGGAAACAGATAGCCTGAGAACGGCAAGGAAGGCCTAAGAATACAAATAAGCGGCCCGAGAATGGTAATGATTAACCTGCCCTAAATCTGTAAAAAAGTATGCGGTCGTCAGGCTCACGTCATGCACACACCCTGCACATGTCCAATTGGTTTGCATCTCTTCAATGCACCCTTAAAGCGCCGCCTGCAAAATCGTCGGGGAGAGAACACGTGTTCGTACGGCTTCTGAATGGTGCACCGTTCCTAGACGCCTTCAAGTCATCGTCAGGCGTGACGATTGTCATGGACAGGTTCCCTCCTATATAAAGGAGGCAACCTAAGTTCATTTTTACATTTTGTAACTTTTGGAGCACCCTTCTTCTGAGCAGGTAACTTATTTTCCTTCAACATGTCTTCATTTCCTTCTTCTTCTGCTTTTGAGTCTGCGTCGGGGTCTGCCATTCCTGAACAGGCCCTAGATATCTCCCATCTTCGACGTGTTGACCCTCTACTGGCATTGTCCCCCTGCCTGGAGGAACGAGCAAATTTTTCGAGTGGCACTAAGCCATCCGATCGTTGTGATGACGACGATGGTACTGGGTCTGCTAGCGACCCCACCATGGAGGCGAACTTAGGCCAGGAAGATAAGGTTGAGACAGGGGAGGATATTGCTATGGGAGAGAGTCCTGTTTGGGGGATCGCATCAAAGATGACGAAGGAGAAAATCAATGAGGCCCAAAGCAAATATACTTTCCCAGAGGGGGTGGTGACCCGTCTTCTCTTCCAGAGGATAGGGCCTGCGCTCCCCTTGAGGGTTTTATCACAGTTTATATGGAGCATTTGCGGGGCGATTTACGATTTTCAATCCACCCTTGGGTTCGGACCCTCTGTGCGAAGTACAAACTGTGTCAATCACAGCTTGCTTCCAACTGCATTCGGGCCTTCGTGGCTTCATTGATTATCTGTAAGGCCGAGGGACTGGAACCGTCCCTAGACCTGTTTAAATCTCTTTTCTTTTACAACTTCATGCCCTTCGGGAAGGGGTGGTGTTATGTCGTGTTGAGGAGACAATTTTTCTCGGGCTTTGAGTCATCGGTAAAGAACTGGAAACCCCAATACTTTTTCCTGGGAAGATCCAGCTGGGAGTTTGGTCCCAATGAGGAATGAGTTAACCCCATTCCCAAGGATTAGGGTGTTGTAGGTGAGAATAATTCTATTCGTGAGTGGTTCGTCGATTGCGTAGCCTTTTCTTTTCGTATTTTGACTGTTTTTCCTTTTTTTTCCTTTTTGTTTTCTTGAAAAGTCCTAGAGAAAATCAGCGAAAAGAGAGTTCGACCCAATACATCGATTAAACAACAAAAGCGAATCGTGTCGGAGATCGAGTTCAACCAAGTCGACCAGCTATTGGAATCGACACTGTATTGCCGCCATTTTTATCGTGTCCCAAGCTTGCCGATACAGGAGATTGTTCAAAATACTAAGAACGGTAAGGTTTTCCCTTCACTGGAGTTGTTGATTTCTTGAATTTTCTATCATTTTCTTGCTTTTCACTCATCCAACTTTTCTTGCTTTCTTGGCAGAGATGGACAAGGTGGTATTAACGAGACCGCTGAAAGAGAGGGTGTCCAAAGCTGCTGCGAAAAAAAGACAAGCCTCCTAGCCCCAGGCGGAGGTTCCCTAGGGGGAACTGCAGAGGAGAGAGAAGGTAGCAGCTAGGTTCAGCAAGGGATGGGAGCACAGGTCATAAGATAGTCTTCGATACCTCAGCCCATCAATGAATACATTTAGAGCCATAGCATTCGAAACGCCACCATAGCTCAAACTTTCCCTATGGAATCTGGTAACGAAATCACCCAAGGTTTTCGTTACTTTCTGCTGGAGGGAGAGAAAGGGGGTTACCATTTTGGGCTTCATCGGGAACAGTCAAACTGGACCAAGAAGAATTGTTCCAGTTGAGTGAACAATAAGACCGAAACTGGAGCCAATTCTCAAAACCAGGTGCTAGAAATTTTGGTGAGAGTGAGAGGAAATGACTTACGCTTTACTGCCATAGAGGTCGTATGCATGTCCATGAATGCAACGAAAATGGAGAAGTGATCAACGAGGTCGGTAGTTCCATCATAGGGGGCTATTTTGTGGACTGGGAAACCTGTACAGGACCACCTTAAGCACTATATCATCGACAAAATGGGACCTTATACCTGAAGGGAGTCCAGCAGCCCCCTAGGGCCCTGTATCTGTACAAGCGATGCCTCCATCTCGGCGACGAGCCTTTCTAATGCAACTTCTCTCCTAGGCGATGCTTCAACATGGCTGGCAGTCGCTCTTGACCCCTACCTTTCGGTGGGAGAAGAGTGGGAATCAACCTCCCAAGCACGGTTAACTCTACGATCAGTACAGGTGACATTACTGTAGGTTCTTCCTGGCTGGTGATCACGGAGAACCTCTATCCAGCAAGCCCGTGAGGGCAAAGATGCAAAAGCAGAAGTGGCTAGTGGGGCCAAATTTCGTTTCCTTATCGATCGATCGCGCGGACGAGGTTGTTCTCTCGTTACGTGCCCTTCAGAGTGGATGACAAGATCCGATCCTTAGTAATGATCCTCACTCCCTACATGCCAGAGAATCGGTCCTCGCTGATCTGGAGCCGATGACAGGTGGTGTTCATCTCTCTCTACATTCCAGAGAATCAGTCCTCATTGATCCAGGGCCAGTGACAAGCGAAAGAGAATGGTTTCGAGACAAGATTAAAACTGAAATAACTGACGTTTGAAGTCATCAAGCCGTACCGTATCTGCAGCACCGGTAATTGGTCCAACGTGGGGGCCCTGCAGGCGGAGCCAACAGACCTACCTGGTTGATGGGGAGTGCATTCCCTTCTTCTTCCGAGATGGGGTCTATAATCCTTACATCCGTCCTAGGGACTCTTCTCTAGCCGGGTTGCTATCCATCATGCTATTCGGGTCTCTTGGTTGCAAAGACTGACCAAACCTTGTAATCATCTAACCTCTGATTGAGATGGGAGCAGATGATTGGATGAAGACTTTTAGTAGCGCTTCATACAGACTGCGTTAAACTGTTGATGTTGGATTTTAGGTGACCTCAACGGTATGGTTTGGTCAGCGCTGGTGGAGACAGAGAGGTTTAGAATAGAGGTCTTAAATCCCTAGAGCTTCATATCCATGGAGAGGTCCTTGGCCGAGAAGGGACAGGCCTGAATTAGAATTGGCCCAAAAGCCTTCTAGTCCGGGAAAAAGATGATCATAACACCTTGTAACTCATGGAAAAGTGAATCAAGGCATAAAATGACGCAGATCCGAGATGGGGAGCACCTAGAAACATGCACAAAGAACTTGTCGGGATAGTCCCGGCATGTCCTCTCCGGCGTGAGAATTAGCGAACGGGGGAAAATTTATAGAGAAGCTACCAAGAAGAGGGAGTAAAATTCATCTACCTTTGGACAATAATATGCCCTTTTATATATAGGCATAGAATGGATTAACTTAAGAGTTTAAGCATGGATTAGTGTCTCATCAATATCATATCAATGTACTATCTTGGTATGTAGCCAATGAGAGGGTGCCAATGAACTTCTTACTTTGGCCATATTTGGGGATATTTAGGGATATTTATGGATGAGGAAATGAGTCAGCCCATAAACCAAGGAAGACACATTCTTGTTGTACCCGAGATGGAGAATTCGATTCTTGCCCTTCCCGGATAGCCTGAGACGGGAATGAGGGGTTATGAGGGGCGTTCTGCCCTGCCCTTCTCGGATAGCCGGAGACTGAATGATGCTTTGTTAGGGAGCTTGTGGAGTTGATTTCTGGGATGGGTAATGCCATTGTGGAGAATGTCGAGATGGAGAAGGATTCCCCATCCCAGTGGCGGCTCGTCTACCCTTCCTAGAAAGTATTGAGGCCTTGGGGATGGTTGGCATAGATGGAAAAGTTTATTTGCTCGGTGCAATCTTCACACTTAATCCTTGGTATGACTTGATATTTTTGGGGAATTATAGGTACATGGCGATTCTCAATTGGTTGCGTTGGAGTGACCATTTTTACACTCATCATGACTCATGCTAATGTCAAATCAGGGCCGTAGAAAGCCTATTACAATTGAGCTAAAACGAGCACATTCTGATCGCTAATCATATTTTCTTTGTGTTGTAAATTTTTGTAAAAAATCCTATATTTTGAGATAAGTTGTGTGTCCCTAGCCCTCCTACTCCCAGCCCATGACCCGAGCCGACGTAGATGTGGTTGTGTCATGAGTTAGGTATAGAGATCTTCATGGTGCTGGGTCTTCCAGAGTGCAATGCCTAGGTTAGACCCCGACGGACGTTCATCGGTGGGTATTCTATAATAAGGCCCATTCCTGAGCCCTTTCGAGTTCTCTCAAACTTTGTTCATTCAAGGTCCTTCCACCTTTTTTACGCCTGACCTGTGGTTGACTGTATAGGTGATCAATGCCTGCCGCAGGCCTTTGGACGCGATCGATGCCCTGCCTTTGGTGGATGACCATGGTCAGTCCCCGAGTATGGACTACCGACTTGTGTAAGGGGTCTGGTCTCACCCTCCAGTTGTGCATCAAAGTGTTGTCGTTGTAGGCTCTATCTTGAAATAAGAGTGATTTTTTGGGCCCTAAAAGCCCACCACTTCTCAAGTTTATCCTCACCCATCTTTTTTATTTCATGAAAACCCCAATTTTAAAATATATTATTTTTTTGTCAAAAATATCTCTCAATTAATTTTTTTAATAATAAATATTAATTAACACAAAAAATATTCAATATTCTACTACAAACACAGTAAATATTACTATTACCACCACCATCACAGTAGATATTTGTATGGTCTCCACTACAGTAAATATTTGTTAACCACCACCACCATGACATCAAATACTCATTGTCACCACCCTTATAGTCAATATTCATTATCACTATTATCACAACAAATATTTTATCACCACCACCAAGGCTAAATATTAACTATTACTACAACAAATATTAACTATCACCACCACCACCACAACCACAACAATTAATCAATAGGAAATATCAAACTATACATGAAAAATCAAAAAAATATAAAATATATATATATATAACCTTAATTGTATTTAAAAAAATTGATTTTTTTTTAAATACAGTCAAATTTGGCCTCGTCGACCAAATCTTGGTCGTAAACTCCAGATTTGTCCGTCACTGGCCAGATCGAGAATAAATTTGTCCGTCGCCGGCCAGATCTAAAATAAATTTGGCCGGCGTTGGCCAGATCTAAGCCGTGACGGCCAACATTTAGCCGACGATGGCCAGAACAGGGCTGTCAGTTCAAGATTTGGCCATTACTCTAGCCGGTAACGGCCAGATCAAGAGAGAGAGTTTTTTAGGAATCCTTAATCACTTACGGCATGTTTGGTTGGACGGAATAGAATGGAATAGAAGAAGTAATGGAATGAGAGAGGGAATAGAATGGAATTGTGAATGAAATCACTATTCCATTCTCTTATTTGATTGGTATGAAATGAAGGAGGAAATGGAATAGTGAAAACATAGTAAACTTCTCATTTTGTCCTTATAAAATTATTATTTCATTATTTTGTTTGGTTGGTATGAAATGAATAAAGAAATAGAATAAAATATAATAAAATTCTCATAATGCCCTTTTAAATTTCAATTTGAATATATATATATATATATATATATATATATATATATATATATATATATATATACTTAAAAAATAATATCATATATGAAAAATATTCAACATCTATTACTTTTTAACATACACAACTGTTATTTTTTAAAAGAAAAATTATCAACCAAAAATTATCACTCAAGCCAAACACATAAATAAATAATATACAATTGCTAATTTTTAACTTACATAAAAACTTATAAAATATATAAAAGAGATTAACCAAAAATCAAGAAAAAGTCAACTATTTTAAGTTCAAATACTAAACAAATTCATTCTAATCACCAACGTTGTCACCATATTGTCTCCAAAATATTAAACAAATACTAAAACTAACTATTTTAAGTTCACCATAGTGTCTCCAAAATATTTCAACCATATGAAAACATCAACATTTGTTTAACCAAACAATCAACCAAGAAAAACATATCATAAGCTTCCATTTAAAAGTAACTTTACCTATTTTTTCTTTTCATTGTCACCAAGGGAGAGGAAAATATTGGTCGTGAAAAGACTACCACATATTATATAACCGGTTTTGTACTTATCAACATCCGTGAGCCCAACAAGCTTCTATAGCTCCTCTTTAATCTTCATTTGCTTCTCAATCAAATCAAATCTCATAGTTTGGCTCAAGAGATTTGTAGACTCTTTAATTTGTGCAGCGACAACTTGGGACGCCTCTTTCATCCCATCTATAAGTGCATCATTAGAAAATCCAGTCTTTCTCTTCTTCGATTTAAAAGTACCAGTTGAACCTTCATCGAAACAAAAAGATTCTGAACCTTCGTAATTACTAAATCGATGAGGTCCATCTCTTTTAAGCTCCTCCACCATATCTGCCGGAGCCTCAACTTCTCTTTCACTAGCTCTATCTTTTCCAAAAATAATTCTTAAATCTTCATATAATGGAAAGGGCGTATCTCTAATATTTTCAGCACCTTTGTCAACCTACAATTTTAGAAATTCATTTAATTCACTTACACAATTCTATGATAAATTTATCACATAATAGGCATCATACTTTTTAAATAAAATAAGAAAAGCAATATTAAAATTAGTTTACCGCACATCCCAAACTGGCTTTTCTACTGTAACACACTTTTTAATAGGATCCCAACCGAAATCACTTGTATTTTGCCCAGACAACAAGTCGTATACAATAGCAAACCTGGCTTTCAATGTTTTTATCCTTGATTCAATATGTGGTCTTGCCTTTAGACCACAACCAGGCAACTTAGACTGAAGTTTTGCTTCTATCTCAGTAAATGCACCGGATTTGAAACCATTATCAACTTGAAATGATCCACTGTTATGCAACTCAAACAAGTACTCGACAAGCTTATCATCTTCTTCAAGAGTCCACTTCCTTTTATTTTTTCCAGGACCTCGGGCTTGTGGCAAAGACGACATTCATCCACTAATAAATGTTTACTCAATCTCAAACATACTTCTACAAGTCTATTACATAAAATGGTAAAAGCACGTCGATCCATTTTAAGTAAACTCATACAATTACCATCGCTTTCATAGACATGTTCCATCAAATTCTTTCTATTATTTTGGAAATTAAGAACATATCTTCGACTTGATAAAGTCATTTTTCGTCGTCGTATTTGTATGACAGTAATCATCATCATTTGTAGAAACCAATGAGTAATATGCATTGTGTGTAACCAATGCATGTATATAGCTACCAAATTTCTGTTGACCATTACTGCATATCAAAATTAACAAAACAAATAAAACGGGGGCATAAGCTATAAATAAAAATTCGAGAATTTCCATTTTCTCACCAGGTAAACAAGGTAATCATAGTCTAAATTTTCTTAGAACATCTTTGAGAATTACTAAACCAAGTAAACAAGGTATCTCCAAGACCAACTTTATCTCTATGGTATATGTAGCTGGAACTTCGCTACCAAACATGTTTTCATTTTTGTAAAACTCCATAATGGAAACAGGATTGGAAGTAGAAATAGAAAAAGAGAAACACTAACCAAACGCCACCATAAACTCCCACAAAATTACGTCAAGCAACTATATAATTCGTGGTGAGACCCCCATCTCCTCCAGCGACAAATCAAGTCCTCCAGCAGTCCAAGCGGAGGGCCTCCGTCGGAACCACCCTTCTCAGCGAGCTGAACAACATCTTGAGCCCGTTGAATGGCTCCACCGCTTGGTTGAGGAACGGCACCATGAGGGGTCGGAAATCATTTGTTTGGGATCTACAAAGGATGTGGTGAAGATCAATGGTGCATTCTCCATTGCCACAGGTGAAGGAAGGATCAACCAATGGCTCTAACTAGGAAAAAGAAAACCAAAAACAAAAAAAAAAAAAAAAAAAAAAAAAAAAAAAAAAAAACCAAAAACAAAAACAAAAGAAAGCCAAAAACAACGAAAGAGAACCAACCAGCTGCTCTGATCCAAGTTTTCTTTGACTAGGAAACAACAAAACCAAAAACAAAAGAAAGAGAGCGAGAAAATACATCTACTATACTGCCAGGAAATAGAGAAGCACTTTAATTAATTACTCACAAAATCTTCTGCTATTCAGGCCAATCGATCGCACTATATTGAACTATATTGCACAAGAAAGACAACTACATGAATCTATTCAGGCCAATCGAACAAAAGCAGACTAATTAACTCTAATTTCCAATCGTCCAAACACGAACAAAAGAAGTATTAAATCAAAACATAATGATGAATCTCACGTCCAAATACGAACGAAACGCATAATCACTAAATCGATCACGAGCAAACATGAACGAAATCAAGAACAGTAAACAATCCAAAAGTCGATCATTAATATGCATAAACACTCGTACCTATGGTCGATCCAAAAGCCGATCCAAGATCGCAGCTCTGAAATCTGAGGAGCGATTAAGCCAGGGTTTTTGATTGATTTTGATCTAAGGCCGATCGAATTTGGAAGCTGCGATGGGAGAGTGTAACGATGGATTTGGTTGCCGGGTTGCTATGCGAGAAGATGGACGATCGGCTGCCTAGTTTGTTTTGTTGATCAGGCTGTTAAGTATTCAAGGGCCTAATTACATGGCTATTATGTAAATTAGAATGTTGATTCCATTGAGCTGTACTGGATTCCAGCCCATTTGAAATGGAATTGCATTCTAGTTCATTTCATTCCAATGGAATTACAAAAGTGATTTCATTAGAGAACCAAACAATGAAATAAGAATTGAGGGCGGAATGCGATTCCATTCCGTCTCTAATTCCGTCCAACCAAACATGCCGTTAAAAAAAATCAACCGTATTCTTTGAAAAGCTGGAAAAAAAAAAAAAAAAAAAAAAAAACAATCGGTAAACTAAAAAAAAAAAATAAAGAATTCAAAACTTGAACGGCGTTCAAATAGTTGTTCGTTGAATTCTACAAAGTAGCGACATCACATTTTAAAATTCCTAATTAGTTCTTGATTCCAAATTTGACAAGGACATCTTTACATAGTTATATTTAATTTGCTAAATGTTATCCTTGTCCACCAAGATTAGGGCGAAGGAATCTAATTCTTTAGTATTGAAGAAACAATTAACAAAAATTAATAAATATTTTAATAGATAAAATGTAATTATTAAATTTTTTTTTTTTTTTTTTTTTGGACTAAAACATGATCTCTCATAGACTTCTGGTCAATATATTAAGAAAAATAAACAAGGAAAATTATGAAATCTCGTAGCTAGTAGGGATGGCAACAGTTTAGAAATCAAAACCAAAATCAAAATAAAAACCGCTAGATATATCACAACCCTGAGATCGAACCGTAAACAGTTTTTAACCGAACTATTTAATTTTATACAAAGTCAAAATCAAAACCATAATCCCTTTAAAATATGTTTATATATTTATTAATTTTCTCTAGCAACAAAAGTTTGTAAAATTGTAAATAAAAATAGAACATGGATTCCAGACAAAATCAAAACCAATCCATAAAATCATTAATTGTTCAAATAAACATCTCAAACATAACAAAAGCACAACACATGAAGATCACATGTAATAGAAAAACAAACAAACAAAACCAAAACCAAAAAGTAAAGGTAAAAGAATAAATTAAAAAAAAAAATAAATAAATAAAAAAAAAAAAAAATATATATATATATATATATATAAGTAGATGTAAAATAAACGGTTACGCAATTCGATTTTAAAATTATTATCTCAAAACCAAAAGCAAAAACACTTCTGTTTTCAATTATGAAACTAAAACTATAACTGAAACCTTTTGGCCGGTTTCAAAATCAAACCATTCGGTTCAATTTGGTTCACTTACCTGCCGGTTTGAGTTCAATTGCCTCCCCAAATAGCTAGTATAATATCATAACTAATTAACACATTATAATAAAACTAAGACATATATAATAAGTTGTGTAAATATATCATGGTAAATTAACAACAAAATGAGTTGGAATTTAAAATTGATAACTGGTTAAAGGAATCAATATTAATTAAATGTAACATGATCGTGTGAAAAAAGAAGAGAAAATGGGGAGGGGAAAAAGCACTTCGAAAAAAAAAAAAAACAGAGAGAGAAAATAATGTGGGAGCTCAAACAATTCTCTTCATTCTTTAGGGTTATGTTTGACAGCCAGAGGTTCATACCACAAAGGGCCGAACCCCGCCGCCAATCTTGCCACCTCGTTGAAAGGCGGTTTCAGCGGGCCCCGGAAGTACCCTCTTACGGTCGCATGGAATTTCTGAATCACGTCGTTGTTTTCCTCCAATGTAGTTTCACTTTCTTCGTCATCGCTGAAAATTAGGGTTCCGGACCTCCTGCAGAGATATTTGAACCACTTAACTCCGGCAGCACAATGGGTGATTTCTTCCGGGTAAATCACATTCTCCAGCAGGACGGCAGTCCGGTCATCACCGCCGTTGCGGAAGCGGGAGATGGTGGTGGGCAATACATCAAGCCCTCTAGCCTGTTACGCCAATTCTCTATCAGTTCTTTCATGTTTCATTTATATAAATACTAGTGTTCGTGGGGCAAAAAATTTAAGTTTATGAACGTTTCATGAACTTGGATTTAAGTTTATAAAGTTCATGCTACTATAAAATTTTTGCAATTTTTTATGTGAAAACATTACGGTCACTTTCATGCAGTATAATAATTTTAGACTTATGAAAAAATTATTGTACAGTACAGATTGCATGAGAAAAAAATTTAAATTCGTGGAGTGTGCAACAAAAACCCCTAATTTTTACATTCGTTCATTTATAATTCCAATTCCATGAAACCAAACGCTACCTAAGCATACCTCATGGACACAATGCTCGACTGCAAGGCGTGCCAACAGGTCCTTAGAAGTAGCCATAGCCGAATCCCAAAGGCCATCGTGAGCCGGCAATGCTCCATAGGAAGAACCCAATTCCTCCAGCCGTTCAGCGAGAAGGGAGAAGTGTCGACCTTCGTCTTGTGCCACCTTTACAAAATCAGTGAAAAATTCTCTTGGCATCGACTCTTGCTTACCGAAACGGGAAATGATATCCTTAAAAAAAAGAGAATTCATGTGAGTCCTGAAATTGACAACAAAAGGGCGCAGACATTCCAATTTTTTTTAAGAGGGTGGTGTATTGCATTCATTATGAATCATGTGAATCGAGTAAGTCTAGAGAGTTAAACCACAGTTTTAGGGGACGTTTGGTCAACATTTCTATTTTCCGGTTTCTCCTCCCAAAAAAATGGGATGAAAATTATGTTTTCTTTCTCAATAATTCAGGAACATAAATACTTTTCGTAATGATTGTTCATAAATTGTTTCATAATTTATGGAACGAAACCAAAGAAGCAGACATTAGTTCTCATATTTTTTGAGAAAAAATTTACTTTAAATGCAAAGAATAAACTTTACATATTTTTTTAAGCAATCAATTTTCGCAAATTATAGAAAAATAAAAATACAAAGATCAATTACAACTAAATAAAATAATCATAGGAAAGTACTTCATTGTGTTTTTCTCAGCCTAAATTGATAAAAAAAAAAAAACAATACCACTTCCATTTGAGGGGGGGGGGAAGAACCTCATTAAGAATTTCAAAAATACCGATCTCATCACTTTAAGTGAGAATAATGTGGAAAAAAAATGAAAACAATTTTTTTTTCTTCAAAATTCCAAGAGTTTTGAGGGTAATCTCAAAATTTTGAAAATATTTGGGAACAGAAATATGTTAACCAAACATGTTTATGTTCTTAAATTTCAATATTTTGGTAACGGAAACAAGAATTTGGGAGCAGAAATAATAAACAACCGGGCCCTATATTCTCAAATTGAAGACATCTTATCATTGTTAAAAAAAAAACTTAACTCAAAATTTTAATCAAAGGTGAGATGCTCCAATTTTCAAGCTTGTTTCCCTAATTTTTACAACCAGACACCAAAATAACAAATAATTAACGGACTATTTACAACAATGGCCCAATTCACAAATTGAAAGAGAACCAAACAGAACCTTCAAAACAGTCAATCGACCTAGTAGCGGCTGCTAACATGGAGGGGGGTGGATCATGGGTGGGTGGCATGGGGTGGGGGAGAGAGAGAGAGAGTAGAAAAGATCAAATTTTTTCATTGATTAAATACATGCTATGGCTGAAGTTAGAGCTGAGTGATGGAAGTATGATCTACATGGCCAAAGCCCCAGAGCTGAAAATTTGAGGCCATCGAGTTTGAAGCTAAGATCATGAAAGATAAGAACCCTTTCCCTAAGATTTTAATAGTACCCATTTGGAAGACATTGTTAGGAGGTCCAACTTAAAACCATATGGTATTAAGTTGAGTAACTCCTTTCATATATAAACTACTTTGGGAAGCCTACAAATTTGATGTGGGATTCTAACGCCTATCCTCACGTGTAACCCCGCTTTCACGTGATGCGATCAAATAACTGAAGAGACAAGACAAACATTCAAACAATCAGGTACAAACAAATACGACTTCCCAAAACTAATTCAGGTACCATGTTAGTAGATTACAACTTAAAACTATATGGGGTTAAGTGGAGTAACTCCTTTCACATATAGACTACTTTGGGAAGTCTAACAAATTCGATATGGGATTCTAACACCCACCCTTATGTGCAATCCCGTTTTGACACTTTGCACGTGATGCAATTAAACAAACATAAAAAAAAAAAAAAAAGACAAACATTCAAATAATTGGGAACAAACAAATGACGCTTCCCATGCTTAACTTCAAACTCTAATACCACTTCAGGAGATTATGTTAAATGGAGCAACCCCTTTCATATATATATATATATAGACTATTCGACGTGGGATTCTAGCAGTAATATTGAGTTAAAATGATAAAGAATCATCTTGGATATATGTCCGGTAAATAGAGTATTATTAGTACCCAAGACAAGTCGATAGCCCAACTTTCTGTGTGAACAAGACTGTGAACAATTGCTTGCCTGCTCTGTAAGCTTCCGGCTTTCCCTAGCTTCGGCATCAGGCTTGGTGGCACTAGCTTCACCTGCCCAAAAAAAATGGCAGTCATTGAGACATTTCATCGAACACTTGGAAGAACCCAAAAAAGGGAAAAAAAAAACAGAAAAAAACCAATGGGTAGAAAAAGTAGTTTTCGGGAGATCACATTGGTGAGCCTGGCGGGCCTGTCCGGCACGGCGAAGTCTTCCGAAGGGTCGTATGCTTGCGCGATGGTTCCTTGGAGCCATTTGGTTGCCACTTCGTCGCCCAGTCGGGCCTTCTCGAATGGGTCCGGCGTGTTCAGCACCCGTAGTGCCGCTTCCACCAAGGTCTCGCTCATCCCTCTCTCTCTCTCTCTCTCTCTCTCTCTCTCCCCGATAAGAAATTGAGAAGAACTAGGAGAGTCTCCTTGAAAGCTCGGACATGATCAATTCAGTTCAAGATGTCAGTAGTGAGTACGAAGCTAACTAAATTCTCTTTCCCCGCCTTGTAACCTAGTTCTTTTGTCCCCCCATTAACTATTTAGTTTTTTCACTTAAGCCCCTGAACTATAAAAATGTGCACTTTACCCTGAAACATCTTCCTCACTTGTCACTCCCCACTAAAACCCATTCCTTCTACCACCCCCATAAAGTCATAACTCCATTTTTTTTTTAAAATTACATGGTAAATTTTGTCCGGATAAGTTTAAGTGTGCATTCTCTTACATCGGCTAGTGCATTCAAGATTAAATTCAAAAATTAATTCTTAGAGTGCTCCTCAAGATAGTCAAAACTTCGTTGACAAGGAAATATGATATCTCTCTTCGCCAACAAGACTAATACTTCTTGGGTTCCTAACCTCATTTTTGACTCATCTTCTACACACAAAAACTTGAGTTTTGGACTCCATGAACTTGAGATAAATGTGACAATACGTGTGTGAAATATTTCAATACTATTAATTTTTGTTGCATGTGATAGTGTAAAAACAAAGATGCAAAAACAACGAATTTGAGTGTCAGGTTAACATATTGCATTGAAAAGTAATTATTCACATATTTTCATTTTTTTTGTTTACGTTAGAATAATTAAAAGACAAAATATTGAGAGAAAATGAGATGATTGGATACTCTCGTGTAATTGACGTATGACAGGAATTTAGTACTCGCACTTGAGTGCAATTCTTAGTTTGCACAAGTTATTTGATTACAAGAAAATGATAAAAAATGTGCAACCCCTGATTTGCACAAATGATTTGACTATGAGGAAAGATAGACGAATTTTCGTAATTTTGGCTCTAATATCATGATAGGAGGTTCCAATTTACAACATATGGTTCTAAGTGGAACAACTCTTTTGAAGTATATAGTGATTTGGCCACTCTTACGTAATTGGTGTTGAACTTGAATTTAATAATTTAGATTTAAATTGAATTTTTTTCCTTCAAAAAATACATGTGCTTATTAACATCGAATCCAAAATTCATGTGACAAATTTATCCATATGAACAATTTCTTTCTTGGTTGGAATGCCCTCTATTTGTATTCAATGTTCATTTGTATTTGTATGTGTATACTATCAATCTTTTATAATAATTAGTTAAATGGAGATCCAAATTTTTTATTATGTCAAACACTGTATTTGATTAATCTAATGATTACAATAAAATACGATGAAATGACCTATCAATAAGATATATATATAGTTGTATTTAGTTCAACACAAGTTAGGCACCGAAAAAAATCAAACACAATGTTTTGGAATAGCTAAATTGAGATATAGGGCTAAATTAAAATATCAGGGATTAATGCGACCGTAATCTTAAGACCAAGGGGTGATTAGTGTAATTTTCATTGGGAGAGAACCGAAGAAACCGAAACCATTCGTTCCAAAAATAAAGAGCAAAAGTTCTCCCTGCACCTGCTATGGTATTTGTGAAGGGTTCAGGTGTTTAGAAATGACGAGTGCAATCCCGAGTCACCGGACGGCGACCGAGTCAATTCATTATAGACTCATCGAGTTCGCCAAAGCTGCCCTAATCAAGGTCTTCGTTTCCCCTTACGCAACTGTAAGTCGTATGCTAACCCTCTCGCTATGTATGTCAGTAGTTGTTTAATGCTATGTGTCACGGGCTGAGCCTTTCGAGGTTAGAAAACGTGCGGTGCTAACTAGGGATCGCCTAGCAGCTAACCTGAAGATCACAGGATCTTGAACAGCAGAAAGTGGTTCTAATAGCAACAAGATTCACTACAACATTGTAAACCTGTCATACCTTCCATATTAATACAATTATTGTTGTTATTGTATAACGTTGTTGCTATTAAAACCATTTCCGCTATTCAAGATCCTCTGCCTAGCTACTAGGGGATCCTCTAGTTAACGCTGCATGGTCCATTTTTCAGCCTCGAAAGGCTTGGCCTGTGACACTATGCATATGTATTTGTGTGTGTAAATGCAATTCAATTATTGGTGGTGTTTCGATGAAGGTGTGTGATTTGTACTGTGGAAGAGTACCTGATGAAGCGAAGTGGGACGAAGCTCAAATCGGCCACTACATTGGCATTGGTATTCAAGTTCCTTTTGTCTTATTGTTGAATTTCGAATTTGGATTGTTGTCTGATTCTTGAATAGTGATTGGTGGTAGACGTTGCCACTTCTGGAGTGGGCGAAGTTCGAGAAGCTTGGGAAAGTATGCGCAAGACCTATACTTCTAAGTTTTTTGACCTCGATCCTTGCATTGTTAGTCTCTCTTTCTGTCTCTCTCTCGCTCTCTCTCAACAAGCTTATATGTTTTCCACTAGATCAGTCTGTGGTAAATTTTGGTTGGTTCAGTGTAAGTTTACAAGTGTGTGCATTGCTGAGTCTTGTCTATAAGCATGGGCAGAGTCGTATAGGGCAAATGAGGGAAATTTCCACCTCGTTTTTTTGATAATGTCTAGTTTGACCTTGTGAAGATTGTATTAGACCTGATAATTTAACCCGAACCGACAGGTAATCGAATCAAACCGAACCGAACTGAATGGTTCAGTTTTGAAACCGATTAAATGGTTTTAGTTACAATTTTGGTTTTGAAATAGTAACCTTGAAAACGAACCGTGTAACCGAACCGCATAACATGCATTTTAGATATATTTTTATTATGTTATTACTTATTGCCCTCACTTTTTTATTTATTTACATTTTGGCCTCTAGTGTGTGTATATATACGTGTGTGAGTGATGAAGGAGGCCAATTAAAAAGAATAATATAAAAACTAATAATAATAATAAAAAAAAAAATCTTGCTCAAATAACTCAATAATCAATTAATGAAAAATCTCATTTTATTACAATAAAGCCTCATTATATAGGCAAACAATAACGGCTATTTGCCAAAATAAGAATAACGGCTAGTTTATTGGCTATAAATATAATTAACTACTATAGAAAAAAGAACTAATGATTTTTCCTTCTTCATCGTACATAAGTTCGAAGCGGTGGCCTTAGATCCCCATCAATTCTCCCCGGCTGAAAAGAACTCGCCTCTGGAGAGTTATAAGAATGGTGCTGCTCCAAGTGGTCAGGTGCAAGTCGCTTGAACTCCTCGTCTAGAATCCACATAGCATCTGAAAGTGGTCGACCCTTCCATTCGACAAGATACCTTTGATATCTACCTTGTGATGAGCCAATGATCTCGTCTTCTAACACCTCTTTAATTTGATCATCTCTATATGGTGGCAGACGGGGTAGCTTCGGTGTTGGTGCCGGCGAATTAACATCTGTCCCAGGAAGAGTACCTGTGAAAAAAATAGAAGGTTCGAATGTGCCTCGATAAGGCAACAAGTCTTCCACATTGAAAACATGACTAATATGCATATGAGATGGTAAATCACGTAAATAAGCATTAAGTCCAAGTCTACGGAGAATACGGTGTGGCCCCGTAGCTCTAGCATGTAGTTTCTTAAAAGAGTATTTTGGGTATCATTCAGGGCAAACTCAAACCATTACATACTCACCCTCCTTAAATTCTACATTTATATGGTGCAAATCAGCAGCAAGCTTGTAGTTTTCATTACTCATAGCAATCTTGCGCCTAATGTTAGCATGAAGATCACGAATGTGTTGGGCAAAGATTCAGGCTTTCAGCAATCTCAGAAGGGCGACAGTCAAGGGGCAAGGGAATAAGGTCGACAGGTTGGTGGGGGGAGAACCCATGCACAATCTCAAAATAGCTTTTGTCAGCGGAGCGATTGACCGAATTATTATAAGCAAACCTCGCAGTAGGCAACAATAAATCCCAATTACCCAACTTATCACCCATTAGGCAATGAAGCAAATTACCTAGACTAACCTCAATTTGCCCATCAGTTGGGGGGTGGAAAGCTGATGAAAATTTCAGAATGGTACCAAAAAGCTTACAAAGTGTGTTCTAAAAATAACTGACAAACTTGACATCCCGATCTGATGCAATAGAAGTAGGTAATCCATGTAATCGTACAACTTCCCTATAAAACAATTTGGCCAAATGTGACGCGTCAGTCGACTTGTTGCAAGGGATAAAATAGGCCATTTGAGAAAATCTATCCATGACAACCATCACCGAATCATGACCTCGAATTGTCCGAGGTTGTCCAAGGAAAAAGTCCACACTTAAATCCTTCCATGGCATGTGAGGAATAGGCAAAGGGGTGTACATGCCTATATTATTTTTCCTAGCCTTGGCTAGTTGGCAAGTTCGACACTATGACGCAATTTTGGAGACATCCTTCTTCAAGCTAGGCCAATAAAATCTATCCTCCACCAAAGCAATGGTTTTGTCGCGACCAAAGTGTCCTGTGAGCCCCCAGCGTGTAATTCCCATACTAAAAAGTCACAAAGAGATGAGCAAGGGATGCACGAGGTAGTACCGCGAAACAAGTAACTATCGCGAATGACGTAATCAATATGGTTAAGTCTCAAACCCTCTGAGATATCATGAAAAATGACACCAAAATCAAGGCAAGTAGAATACTCATTTTTCATTCTTTTAAAATCGACAACATGGGCATTCATAGACTGTAAAACCATACAAACTCGGGGCATCCGTAGGCTTGTTCTCAACACCAAATCTATGATTAAGGACAAACGTATATTCCTGTAGGAACTCTACCCACCTCACATGTTTAATACTAAGCTTTTTCTGGGATTGAAGATATCTAGGTGTTTGATGGTCGGAATACCAAAATAAACTCTTGGGGTACAGATAGTATCGCCAGTGTCGAAGAGCTTGTACAATAGCGTAAAACTCTTTATCATAAATAGAGTATCTTTGTTTGGCGTCATTAAGTTTTTTGCTGAAATAAGCTATCGGGTGGCCTTCTTGACTCAACACGCCCCCGATTCCAATGCCAAACGCATCACAAGCAACCTCAAAGACTTTAGAAAAGTCAGGGTGTCTTAAGACAGGTGTTTCAGTCATCTTGTCCTTAATGACATGGAAGGCTTGAAGAGTCGCTTTAGTCCACTTAAATTCTCCCTTCTTCATACAATCCGTCATTAGGGCCATGATAGTGCTAAAGCCTTTAATAAAGCCTCGATAGAAAGTGGCTAGTCCATGGAAACTACTAACATTGGTAATAGATTTAGGTTCTGGCCATTCCCTAATAGCTTTGATCTTTTCAGGGTCAGTAGAGATACCATGAGCAGACACGATGAATCCTAAGAAAAACACTTGAGGCTGTATAAAGTAACATTTTTTGATATTAACGTACAATTTGGCATTCCTAAGGCTCTCAAGAACCAAGCGGATATGGCTTAGGTGCTCATTCCTAGATGTACTGTAAATCCGGATGTCATCAAAGTATACCACTAGAAATTTCCCAATGAAAGGTCGTAAAATCTTAATCATAACTCTCATAAAGGTGCTAGGCGCATTCGAGAGTCCAAATGGCATAACTAACCATTCATACAAGCCATCTTGGGTCTTAAAGATAGTCTTCCATTCGTCCCCAAGTCGGATACGAATTTGATGGTACCCACTATGCAAGTCGATTTTTGTGTACCATTTGGACCCTGCTATCTGGTCTAGTAAGTCATCAAGTCTAGGGATAGGAAATCGGTACTTAATTGTGATCCTATTATTGGCTCGACTATCCACACATGTTCTCCAAGAGCCATCCTTTTTGGGAGTCAACAAAGCAGGAACTGCCCAAGGGCTAAGGTTAGGTTGAATTCGACCTTTTGCGAGGAGTTCGTCTACCTGCCTATTTATTTCTGCCAGTTCTTTGGGATTCAACCTATAATGCGGGAGATTAGGCAATTGAGATCCTGGTACTAGGTCGATGGCATGCTGAATGTCCCTCATAGGTGGTAATTCTTTAGGTAGCTCTTCGGGTGTCACGTCGCTGAACTCCCCCAACAAGGTGGTGATCTCTTCCGGGAGATGTACTTGTCTCTGTAGGAAGGCAGATTTCTCTTTTTCCTACTAATGCCAATAAGACACCTGAGTTCTTACTCTCATGCTCAAACTTTTGACGGGATAAGATATGCAATTCATTCTTATAGGTTTTTTGAGAAGAGGACTCATCCTTTGTTTGACTTTCTTTTGGGTTGGGTTTGGCTGGTTTTAAGACGATGTTTTTGCCAGCATGTTGAAAGGATGAACAACATCCATGGGTAAAACATCACATAAAATTTGTGAGTAGTAGTCACCCATCTTGATTGGTACTAAACAAGTCTCAAAAACAAGTCAGGAAGTCTTATCTACCCAGGCAACCCTATAGGGGTGAGGATGTGGGTTAGTTTTGAGCTTTAACCTAGTAACAACAGACTTGGATATGACATTCATTGAGCTTCCTCCATCGATAACCAACTTACAAACTCTATCCCCACACTTGACATAATTGTGAAAGATACTAGTATGTTTCCATCAGAATCTATAGGTGTCGTAATGATACACCTCATAACATTAAGATAAGCATTCCTAGATTCGTACCCTAGTTCTTCTCCCTCTTCCGATGGTTCTAAAAGTTCCACTACTTGGTTATTTTCTTCCTTATCTGGGGGTTTTACCTCTTCAACACCTATTGCTAGGGTTTGATGGGGCAACGCAATGCAAAGTGACCACACCATGACAATTGTGACATTCAATGGAGGAGAAATCTCTAGTCTTAGTTATACTAGGTATCTGACAGATACTTTGACTAGGATTAGAGCTTGTCTTGGAAGCCCCTGGTTGTACGTGACTGGGGTTGTAACTACTCTTGAGTGCTACGAAGACAAGTTGTGATTGATTGGTCCTACGTGATTTCTCAAAAGGTGTAGATCTAGACTGATTTGATCCTTCTATTTGAGAAGTTACTCTTCTTTGATCGGAAAACCTAGAGAACCTCTCTATTTCTAGAGCCTTATGATATGCCTTTTCTAATGATTCTGGTGAATGGAGAGAGACTTCTCCTTGAATATCAGGCCTTAACCCATTCATGAATTTGGTGACACGAACCCATGATGCCTCATCAATATCACACCTCAACATTAATTCCTCAAATCGGACTACATAATCATATACGCCAAAGGACAATTGCTTAAGGTTGAGCCATTGGTTCATTAGTTGTTGCATACAACATGTCAGGAGATACTTTTCTTTTAGCCGACGTTTCATGTCCTCCTAATGGGTAATAGGTGTCTCTCCTATTCGTTCCATGTTTCTTTGGACACCTTGCCAATACCTTTTAGCAGACCCAATAAGTTTCATTTTGGCAAATCTTACCCTATGGTTATCTAACATCTCATACCATTCAAAATAATCCTCCAAATCATTTAGCCAATCTAAGAAAGTGTTAGAGTTTAGAGTGCTATCATAACAAGAAACATCAACCTTCACCTTTCTAGTAATATCATCATGGTTAAAGTGAGGTTGATGGGGTCTACCTTGAGCTCTTATTGGTCTAGGATAGCCAAATGCGACTCCTTCATTGGGGGTATACTTCATCTAAAAATTCTGGAGGCTTATCAAATCGATACTTAAGGGCTATGGGCTTGTGACTCTCTAGGGAAAATCTTCTACCAGAGTCCTTGTGCCTACCTTCTATTTCATTTGTGCCTCGCTTGGGGTGACTGTGGGAAGGAGCTAAGGTAGGTGAAGAACTTTAATTTAGAACCTTAGGAGCGGTCGGCTGTGAGTGGGGGCATGGTAAATTTTCATTATGATGAGAAAAATTAGACTCAACTCAACGTTTACGTACTGGTTGTTTTTCCATGTGTTTGGTAGCCCTATGATTTAGCTCAACTAGTTGAGTGACTTGTTGAGTGATCAAGCTACCTAACTCAATGCGGATCTCCCTATGGAATTCAATTTGTCACTTATGGGGGTCAGTATATAAATTATCTCGATTTTGGTTCACTTCCTCTCTAAGGTGGTTAACAGAATTTTGAATGTAGTTTATGGAATTTTGAAGATTAGCCACAATCTCTTGCATGGTTTGGAATTCTTGTCAAATAGAATTTTGGGAAGTTTCTAGGTTTCGAATAGTCATGGAGTGGATCATAAAGTGATGATATTAATGCCCCAAATATTCTTAATGGAAGTAGTATAATGTCACAAACGAAAATAATGCAATAGGGTAAAATAGAAATAATTTCCCTTTTTTTTTAAAGTTATTTCTGTTTTTTTTTTAAGTTATTTCTGTTTTTATATATAATTTTTTTTTTTTAAATATATCAAATGGAAAAACTAGGAATAAAACAATAGTGTGTATATATATAAGTATAGTAGGACTTACAGATCGTGCCTAAGGCACAAAGCAATCGGCAGCCGCTACGGATGGAATCTGAAGCAAACTTGGGTTGCTGCGAAGCTCCGGCGAGGGCCCTTGAAGGGCTAGAACAAGCCTTTCAAGGTCTGGCGCAGGCTGGCCAGCGCCGGTAAGGGCTCGTAGAGGTCCGATGAGCTTAGATCCGGAGTAGTGGTTGCTGGATCTGGATTGTTGGGATGTTGTAGCAGAACGTGGCTGGGCTAATTGATGGTGGCTAGAGTTTTCTGATCCATGGTGGCTAGGGTTTTGGTTTGCACGCGAAGCGTGAATGATCAAACTAAGCTCTGAATACCAAATTGATGAAGGAGGCCAATTGAAAAGAATAAAATAAAAACTAATAATAATAAAAAAAAAATATTCTTGCTCGAATAACTCAATAATCAATTAATCAAAAGTGTCTTTCTATTACAATAAAGTCTCATTATATAGGCAAACAATAATGGCTACTTGCCAAAATAAGAATAACGGTTACTTTAACTGTTACTTGACAAAATAAGGATAACGGTTACTTAACAACTACTTTATTAGCTACAAATATAATTAACTACTACAGAAAAAATGACTAATGATTTTTCCGCTTTCGCCGTACATAAGTTCGAAGTGGTGGCCTTAGATCCCCATCAGTGTGTGTGTGTGTTATAGGGTTAATTGGGCTAATTTTAGGGTTTTCATAATTTATTCTAATATTTTAGTTATGTGTTTGTTTATATATAAAAAGCAACGGTTCGAGTTTTCGTGGTAGTTTTGGTTTTATATAAAATAATAAAATCTTAACAGTTTTGCGGTTTTGGTTATGGTTTTGTATGAAATTAGACGGTTCAGTTTCAAAACCGTTTTCTAAAAACCTACGGTTTTGGTTTTGGGTTTGGGTTTGGTATATGCCAAATGGTTTGGTTTTGGTTTCTAGTGAAACCGGCCCAAACCGAACCGTTGCCATCCCTAGATTGTATAAAACAATTAGGAATCATTACATGAAGGTAGGCATCTGTTCTTAGGGCTCAGCTTCTAGTAATTCTACCTAAAAACTAAGAAGTTACGAACTAAAAGCTTATAATTGAACTCAAATCAGAATTTTTTCACTTCTTCTGCAATCAGAGAACAAATTTCCTACTTAGGAAGGGCTTTGATTTGTGTCTTGTGACTTGAATGGAAATTGTTTGGTTGATATTGATACAAAGACTTTGTGGAGGGCTATGGAACTTACTACCGAAGCTTTAGATAATGTGGAAATGGTGGAATATCTAAATTTGAATGAAGCATGTATCCTATTTAATTTTGGTCTCCGTTGCAGTGAATGATCTCTAGAAAATCATTTTTTTTTCTATTCTAAGTGGATATCTATATTTGATACAATCATTGTTCTATGCTGTTGGATTAGCATGTGTGCCGTTTCCCTTCTAAGGAAAAACTGTAGCACCAAAACATGTTGCCTCATCTTTTAGCGTCGTAGTATCAAAGAAACGATTCACATCCTGTGTGCCTTGGTGTAATATGTATGCCTTTTGCCTACTAGCAGGAGGCCATGGTGCCAAATCATGCCGCCACATCAATTTGCTTTTTATTTTATTTTTGTCCGTAAGGCGTAAACAATAATAATTATTTGCATTAATGGGAGTTGCAGGTTGATATTTTCTAATCTAAAACTTCTGCAGAAAATTTGTAAACATCCATTGGAATTCAACTTTTTCTACTTTATTATTTAATTCCGTTTATTCCACAGAGCAAGTTAATCCTTGGCTGCTACTAATTAAGATGAAAATAAATCTTCAAATATATGGAAACATAGATCACCTTTTTTTTTCTTTTGTTTTTCATATGAATCCCAGACTCTACGTGTGCTTACAGTTGCTGTTCATTTTCTTATGTAATTTCTAGAGGCTTGAATTAATTTTTATTTTCGCAGGAAGATATTGAATTGCATTTGGATGACAAGGGCACTTTAGCGGATATTGTTTGTTGCATGCAGCATTTGCAGGTATTGTTTGCACTGTCTTTTGCATGATGTCTTTTTTTCGAAACAAACCAATAATACTTCAATGTGCGCTTGCAGCTTTGTTTCAAACCTCTGCAGTGTCTTTTTATGTGATGTATTTTATGAAACAAACCGATAATTGTTCAATGTGTTCTTGCAGCTTTGTTTTGAAACAGAGGAAAAAGCGAGTAGACTTTTACGTAATGTGTCATCTTTGCTTAGACCTGGGGGTTATTTTCTTGGTATTACTCCTGACTCATCTACTATATGGTATGGCATCATGATTTTCTGTTCTCTTTTCCTTAGAAATGTGACAACAAAAAGTTTGTCCCCTTTTTTTGGATGTATTGTTTTGATTAAGTTATGCATATAGTGGTTGCATCCTGGTGAATGGGTGTTTGTTTTTATGATAGGAATTGTTTGCCACGATGGAAAAAATGAAACATTCTTTGGCTAGATTTCTGATGAATGCTGAATACAATCCATGGGATTAACATTCATTTAATCAGTCGGGGTATTGATTGAAATAAATTTCGCCCTATGCTTTCATCATATGCGTGGTACCAGAGAAATTCTTTTACATGCTTAGGAGTTAGGACTGTAACACGAACCATATTGTTCGTGAGCAGCTCTAGTTTGACTAAATTTTGTGTGATAAATGAACCAAGCTCTAGCTTCTATCTGCTCAAAATTCGGCTCTATAAGGCTCATAAGCAACTTGTATAGTAATAAAACCTAAAAATAAACTTAGTTATACTTTTTTACCATGTAATAACAAAGTATCACCATTGAAGTTTGTAATTTAACCATTGTAGAATTTCATTATTGGTTCTATTAAGAAATTCTCATGTGTTTTATTTAGTAACTCGGTGTTAAGTTTAACTATTAAGTTTTTTTTTGTCCGGAAAAATTAAGTTTCAAGATAGCAATTTAAAAGCCTCTAATTCCGAAGTTCAGTGTTAAAAATCTGATTCACAATTGAAAAAACTAACGGCTCGTTTGGTTGGACGGAATGGAATGAGGGTGGAATGGAATGGAAGAAGTAATGGAATGAGAGAAGGAATGGAATGGAATTGTCAATAGAATCGCTATTCCATTCTCTTGTTTGGTTAGTATGGAATGAGGGAAGGAATGGAATAGTAAAATATATTAAAATCCCTGTTATGTCCTTATGAAATTTGGTTGGTATGAAATGAGTAAAGGAATGGAATGAAATATAATAAAATTCTCATTATGTCTTTATTACAAAATTTTATTATATTTCACTATTCCATTCAATTTTAAGTTTATGTTCTCTAATTTCTATTTTTGTTCTCAATTTTCAGTTTCTATTCTCTAATTTCTGTTTCTGTTCGCAATTTTCAGTTTTCGTTCTCAATTTTCCGTTCTTTAATTTTCTGTTTTTGTTCTCAATTTACAGTTTATGTTCTCAATTTTCAATTTTTGTTCTCAATTTTCAGTTTCCGTTCTCAAATTTCTGTTCTCTAAATTTCTATTTTTGTTCTCAATTTTTAGTTTATGTTCTCAATTTTCTGTTATCAATTTTCTATTTTTGTTTTTAATTTTTATTTTTTGTTCTCAATTTTCAGTTTCTGTTCTCAATTTCATGTTCTCTAATTTTATGTTTATATTCTCAATTTTCTATTTCTGTTCTTAATTTTTTGTTCTCAATTTCTATTTCTATTCTCAATTTTCTATTCTCTAATTTCTATTTATGTTCTCTAGTTTTTGTTTCTGTTCTTAATTTTTAATTTTTGTTCTTAATTTTTAAGGACTTAAATACAAGGGTGGTTATGTAATTTAGGATGTTGATTCTATTGGACTAAAATCTCATTCCACCCTATCTCAAATGGAATCCCATTCCACCATATTTCATTCCAATGGAATCACAAAAGTGATTCCATTGGAGAACCAAATAACGGAATAGGAATCGAGGGCGGAATGCGATTCCATTCCGCCCTCGATTCCATCCAACCAAACATACCGTAATTCTTCTTTTTAATTTTTCCAAGTGTATAATGTGTGTCTAGTAATGAAAAACAAACAAGATGAGAGGGAAAGCAAGTGTATTTTATTGAAATCAAGAGAGCAATCAAACACCTAGGAATTCGAGAGATTTGGTTCTCTCCTAGAGCCAAAGTTCAATACAAAATGATTCTGGATATCGCATACACACTCCCTTTTGCCCCTTTTATTGCCTATATATTACCATATAAAACTCCTTCCCATAATTACCCAGATTACCATACAAGGTAATTATTAACTAGGTAATTATGGCTGATAAAGCTTTCCTATTCTCGCCCAATAGCTTTCCCAAAACTCTCCCAAGGTAATTAGTAACTTTCCTTGCTTGCGTCATTTCCTTTCTTGCGTCGTGCATAGATGTACCTAATTGATGGTCTATCATTACCCGCGCCCAAACTTTCACCTTGTCTTCAAAGGGAAACTAAGGAAATTGTTGCTGAATGGTTTCAAACTTCTCCCAAATGGCTTCAATTGTGGTAAGTCTTTCCATTGGATTAGAACTTCGACAAGAGTAGTACCACCAGTGTTCAGATTGCGCACTCCAAGAATTTCAGCAGGCTCTACTAACAATTTTAGGTCAGGCGACAATTGTGGTGGCAAGAGGGGAGAAGAAATGGTCTCCCCATGGGCTTGGCGAGGCTAGGATACATGAAAGATGGGGTGGATGAATGAGCTGGGAGATAAGGACAACTTGTACGCCACTGTGCCTACATGAGCCAGGATTTCAAATGGCCCATAGAAACGCGGAGCGAGTTTTTCGTTGCGCCTTGTTGCCAAGGATTTCTGTCGATAAGGTTGTAACTTCACGAAAACTTTCTCCCCCACCTCAAACTCTTCATCTCGTTGCTTCGCATTGGCCATGGACTTCATCTTCTGCTGAGCACGCAAGAGATGCATTTTGGGCTCGTCTAACTGGGCGTCACGATCTTCCGAGAATAGCTCTACTGAAGAGGCCAAAGTTCCCTCTGTTTTGTAACGGATGAGGGGTAGCGGATCTCGCTCATAGAGTGCTTTGAAGGGGGTACAATTAATGGTGTTATGGTACGTGGTATTATACCAATTTTTTGCCCAGGCTAACCATTTACACCAAACCTGCGGTTTCTCCGAGACGTAACATTGTAAATATGTCTCTAAGTAGCGATTCACGACTTCAGATTGCCTGTCCGTTTGAGGATGATAAGTTGTACTACGGCGTAACTCTGATTCTTGTAGGCGAAATAATTCTTTTCTAAAAATGACTCAAGAAAACTTTGTTGCGATCAGAGATGATAGTGTTAAGTATCCCATGCAGGCGCATGATTTCTCGAAGGAATAGCTCCACCACTGTCCGAGCTATAAACGGGTGTTTCAAGGGCCAGAAGTGGACATATTTGGTCAACCTGTCAACCAACACTAGTATCATATCCATACCTTCTGATTTGGGCAGCCCTTCTATAAAATCCATGGTTAAATCCTCCTATACCTGGTTTGGTAAAGCCAGGGGCTGTAGCAACCCTGTCGGCGACGTGGACATAGATTTGTTTCTTTGACACACATCACACTGCTGCACCCATTTGGAAGCGGCCCATGCATGTCTACCCAGAAGAAATCAGCGGCTATTTTCTTAGAAGTGCGTTCTTCCCCAGAATGGCCACCCATAGGAGATGAGTGATACTCCTTTAGAATAGAAGGTAGCAGGGTGGAATTTTTGGGCAACATCAGACGCCCCTTGTAGCAAACCCGATCATTTTCTAAAGAAAATCTTGTAGCTTGCACTCTTCCCTGCTGCAGGTTGCCCTTAACTTTCGTTAAAAATTCATCTCTATCAATTTCTCGCTGCAATGTCTCCCAATCTAACCATTGTATGCCAACGAGCTAGTTTAACTCCGTAGAAGGTAGCACTCTCGATGATGCGTTAGCCACCTTGTTGCTTGCACTTGGTTTATATTGAATTTCAAAGTTATATCTCAGTAGCTTGGCCACCCATCTTTGATAGTCATGTGCCACGATTCGCTGCTCTAATAAGTGCTTCAAACTTTGTTGATCAGTGTGAACTAGGAATTTCCTCATAAGCAGGTATGGCCGCCATTTCTGAATGGCCAAGACAATAGCCATTAATTTTTTTTCATAGTTCGAACACAGCTTCGTTCGTTGCCCTAGCACTTGGCTATGGTAAGCCACATGTCGTTCTTCTTGCATCAAAACGGCACCTAACCCATACCCAAATGCATCGGTTTCAATGACGAATGGCTTGGTGAAGTCTGGAAGGGCTAAAACATGAACCCTGGTCGTAGCTTTTTTTAGAGCCTCTAATGCCTCCATAGCCGCCGTATTCCACCTGAAGCGGTCTTTCTTAAATTGCTCTGTAAGAGGCCATGCAATCGACCTATACCCGTTGACAAATTTACGGTAATACCCCGTAAGTCCCAGAAAGTCTCGAAACTCTCGAATTGACTGCGGTACTGGCCACTCGAGCATGGCTTGTATTTTGGAATTACCCACCTCTACACCGTCTCCTGATATAAGGTGTCCCAAATATTCCAAACAAGTACGAGCAAATGAGCACTTCTTGTGGTTTGCATATAGCCGGTGCTTGGTGAGAAGCTACAAGACCACTGCCAAGTGGTGTGCATGTTCTGCCATACTATGACTGTACACTATGATATCATCAAAAAATACTTACACAACATGACGAAGGTGTGGATGAAAGACCTGATTCATGAGTACTTGAAATGTTGTGGGTGCATTAGTTAGCCCAAACAACATGACCAAGAACTCATAATGACCTTCATGGGTTCTAAAAGCTGTCTTGAGGACCTCCTCGGGCTGTACTCGGATTTGATGGTACCCAGACTTCAAGTCAAACTTGGAGAACATTGTCGCTCCATGTAACTCATCCAGCAACTCATTGATTACCGGAATGGGAAATTTGTCAGCCACTGTCTCCCTATTCAAGGCATGATAGTTCACACAGAATCTCTAGCTCTCGTCTTTCTTTTTTACTAGTAAGACCGGGCTTGAAAATGGGCTCACACTGGGTTGTATGATCTTGACCGCCTACATTTCCCCTACTAACCGCTCAATCTCCTCCTTTTGCATTGGAGATAATGGTAAGGACGTACGCTGATAGGTGAGGTCCCTTCCTATAAGATTATGGCATGTTCCTTTCCACGGAAAGGTGGTAATTCCATGGGCATCTTAAACACTTCCTTGGTATTTTCCAATACTGCCTGGATCTCATGAGGAATAATGACCTTCTCTTCTTTGACAAACCCTACAGCGCCAAGCTCCACTACATACCCACATCCTTCATGTCTAATGGTGCGAAACATGGCTTTGAATGATACCCGTGTTTTGTGCAGAGAGGGATCCCCTTGTAAACTTACCGGTGTATTTCCCACATTGAATTTCATAGAGTGAGTCTTTCAATTAATGTGAGTCACCCCCAAAGTCTTCAACTATTGAATTCTCAGGATGACGGCAGTACACCCTAAATCCAGAGGTAGAAAGTCCTGTACTATCTCCACCCCTTGTAAAATTAGGCCTACTCCTCGGCATATCCCTTGAGTTTTGGTGGCTAAGCTTGGTCCCAAATTTACCCTGTAAGGTTCCGTATTAGTGATGGAGAGCTTCAGGACTGATACAAGCTCGTTGGAGATAAAATTATGTGATGCCCCACTGTTGATAAGTATGACCACCTTCTGGTTACTAATCTCGCCCGCTAGTTTGAGCGTTTTGGGCGAGGTAAGTCCCACCACTGAATTTAATGACACCTTACCACTTGATTTTCAGCTTCCTCCACTTCTACCAGCTTGGTCTCCTGTTCTTCTTCTTGAACCTCATCTTCCGCCGCTTGTGTCTCCGCTTCATATTCTTGGAACAGAACCACTTGTAGTTCTCGCTTTTTGCAACGATATCTTGGTGAAAAATTTTCGTCACATTTATAACAAAGGTCGCGATCTCGTTTATATTGCAATTCCGCCCCCGTTAATCTTCGAAATCCTCCCCCTTCGTGAGCCTTTGTTGGAATTGTTGTTTCCACTGTCGTAGTGTTTCGTCCCGCCGGAATTTTGACGGGTGGGTAATTAGAGTCCCTAGGCCCACGTGAATAAACCGGCCCAATTGAGGCCCGACTACTCTTGAGCTCTAAATTTTTTGCTTTAATTTTCATTGTTAGGTCCATAGCACTTTCAATCCCATTTGGGCCCAATACCTTCAACTCAACCCTAATGTCACTCCTTAACCCATTTATGAATGTGGACTTCAACACTTGTTGAGAGAGGTCTTTTAACATTGAGGCCAATTGCTCAAACATTCTTCTATAGTCCCTTACTGTTCCACTTTGCCTAAGAGCCACAAACTCCTCATACCTTGAGCCATTGGGAAGAGATCGGAACTTCAGTAGGAGTTGCAATTTGAGTTCTTCCCAACTTAGGAAAGGCCTTCTCTTGTTCTCCCATCCAAACCAGACCAGAGCTTCCCCTTCAAAGCTGATGATGGTCGTCTCTAGCTTTTCTGTGTTGGTCAAGCAATGCAAGGCGAAATATCTCTCTGCCTTTATTATCCAGCTGTCAGGGTTCTCGCCATCAAAGGAGGAGAGCTCAATTCTTCTAGGTCAAAGGTCCCATTGCGCGGACGGTGTCCAGTCCTCGCTATGGCTGCCGTTTGCGGCATCGCTCGCATGTTCTAGCGCCCTCGCCGACGTCGTCGCACGTTATCTCACAGTCTAGCGATGTCGTTCGCACTCTTCGGTCGCCCAAAGCTCGCCAGGGGAATCGCTCGCTTGGTCTGGTGCCCTCGTCGGTGTTGTCACACGTGGTCCCGCCGCCTTGCGACGTCGTTCACGCTCCTCGGTCGCCCAGATCTCGTCGTCGATTCGATTATGGCTTTGGGCTCCACTTTCTTGCGCCACTTTGTTCTAAATCTTCAGGAGTTGGTCGATTTTTTCAGCCAATGTCGCGAGCCCTTGCTCTAGGTTAGGTATTTTCATCATCTCCTTTATTGCTCCTAACTCCTCCTGCACCGTGTTCACGGTTTCTTCTACTATTTCAAACCTAGCATGCATCCTTGTCACCATAAGTCCAGCACCTGCTCTGATGCCAAATGATAAACCCTAGGTTTAGTGGTAATGAAAAACAAACAAGATGAGAGGGAAAGGAAGTGTATTTTATTGAAATCAAGCGAACAATCAAACACCTAGGTATTCGAGAGACTTGGTTCTCTCCTAGAGCCCAAGCTCAATACAAAATGATTCTGGATATTGCATACACACTCCCTTTTGCCCCTTTAGTTGCCTACATATTACCATATAAAACTCCTCCCCCATAATTACCCAGATTACCATACAAGATAATGATTAACTAGGTAATTATGGCTAATAAAGCTTTCCTATTCTCACCCAACAGCTTTCCCAAAACTCTCCCAAGGTAATTAGTAACTTTCATCTCTTGCGTCATTTTCTTTCTTGCGTCGTGCATAGGTGTACTTAATTGGTGGTCTATCATTACCCGCCGTCCAAACTTTATTGTTATAAATCCATTAGGTAGAACTCACTCTTGAAAATCGGCTTACAAGGGTAAGGTGCCTAGGGACTTATAAACTACCAACCAAGCTCATATTTAGTTGATGTGGGATCCTAACATTCCCCTAGGCTTTCACAGTCAACGTCCATGTCGGCCTCTTTACCCCAACGTCCGCCCTCATCGGCCTTGCCCTCTGCGGGTCTTACCTAGAAGCCTGTCAGCCTTGGATAGCCTGCCACACAAGCGCGGCCACGTAGGCGTAGGGTTAGGCTCTGATACCAATTATTATAAACCCACTAGCTAGAACTCACCCTTGAAAACGGGTTTACAAGGGGAGGGTGCCTAGGGGCTTATAAACCACCAACCAAGCCCATACTTAGTCGATGTGGGATTCTAACACAGTACTTCTATAAGTTACAAATACATGGCAGCAGGCTTTTTGCAGATTGCGCCCGAAAAATACCGAGTCCAGTTAAATTGAGGCGTGTCTTGGTACAGGAGCTTTTAGGGAAAATATACTATTTTTATAAAGTGTTTCCACGAAAGGTGCTTTTCTGTTTTTTAGTTTTCTAAGTAATGTTGATAAATTTAATTAATTTAGTCCACCATAAAACACTTTGCAATTGGCGTTAAAAGCTCAAATTGCAAAAGCATTTTACTCCACTGTGTAAATAAGTTAAAAGGTACCTCTTTTTCTTTTTCAAATAAATGGTAAAATAGCATTTTTTGTGCAAAGAACTCAGCTTTATGCATGGTTATTCTGGAATAGGAAAGACTAGTTTTTATTTCAAAATCTTTGTGCATGTGTTTAATGTGTAACGATAGTCTTATCTTATATTGTTAAAAAAATTATTTTGTTGCTGGCATGTACTGTTACTTTTTGGCTCAACCTTTCTCAAGCAGTGTTCTATTTTTAGTGTATGAAACTCTTATAACATTTGGGCCTAGCAGGGCAAAGTACCAAAAGAATGTTGAAGCATACCATAACAGAAGCAGTAGCATGAAGCTCAACATTGTTCCAAACTGTATTAGATCAGAACTCTACACGATTACCTTTGAAGTTGAGGAAGAGAAGTATATATCGAATTTGAGTTTTCTGGCATCCCTTTTTTTTGTTGTTGTTGTTTGATAATTTTTCACTTATTTCGCAAAAACAATTTTTTGATAATTAAATGTCCATTCCATTTTCAGGTTTCCTTTCTTTGGGAAAAAATACCAGTTGAAATTCACAAATGAGACATCTGCTGAAGCCCATTGCTTGGTTCATTTCCCAAGCTTGATAAGGTACGGCTAAGGCATGATACTAATATCTGCTATTATCATTTTGAAATAGCCCTATTAATCACCTTATACCATTAATCATGCCAATTCTTAGGCATGGCATCAAATATCATGTTTTAAGGTAAACATCTTCTTAAGTTGACTGGCCCTCGCAGGGGATTTCTTTTCGGGTCTACATTTCATTTACTATTCCACAAGTGTCTAGATTTTATCTTGACCTCTAAAATGGCTGTATGAGTCATAGCATTGTCTTCCGAATACTAGCTTTACGGCTTTCAAGTTTTAGAAACTGCTAATGTTTTTAATCGCCAACGAATGTAATGTTTTTGCCAGGTTGGCTAGAGAAGCTGGTCTTGAGTACGTGGAGATACAAAACTTGACCGAGTTTTATGATGATAACAAGTGAGTGGATTAGCAATATGCAACTTAAAGAATCTTTTCCTGTTTCTTAATTTGTGCCATTTCTTTCTATTTGGCATGTAGTCGTGTTATGTCAATATCTAGGTTTTTTTTCATCTTTGCAATATTAAAGGATTATTAGAAGAGTCTTCCTAGGAGCTCGAGGGTGTGTTGCTTTGTGAGAGAGAGGGAGATTTTTTAGCATGAATTTGTGACTAATATTTGAAGTAGTAATACTTTGAAAATTACTTATTTAAGGTAGAAGACAACGAAAAATTTTGTCAGAACTTTTATGATATGAATCCAAATGCATTAAACGTTGGGGCGTTTGCAAGCCCGGGTAAAGGAGGAAGGTTGCGTTAGGTAGCTGACAACTAACAGAAAATTTTGTCAGAATTTTTATGACATGAATCCCAATACATTAAGCGTTGGGCGTTCCTTACTAGCGACTCGCTACATTTCCACCGCCCAGATGTTGTGAATAACGGGAGAGGGTGGGCTAGGGCGTCACCCGGAAGCGACGTGCCGTGTTTTTGCCCTGATACGGTGTCAAATGAGAGAGGGTTGCCGCATTATGGTGGACGAGTGTGGATAAAGAAGTTAGTCCATGAAAATAGGCTTAGGTTGGCAACTTGGAATATAGGAACGCTGATGTTTAAGACTCGAGAATTGGTGGACGTGATAAGTAGGAGGAGGATTAATATTCTATGTTTGCAGAAAACTAAGTGGGTTGGAGAGAGGTCTAGAGAAATTGAGAGTACGAGATATAAATTATGGTATACGGGAAATGACAAACATAGGAATGAGGTGGGTATTATGGTAAATAGGGATTTGAAGGATAGCGTTGTTGATATTAGGAGAATCGGCAATAGGATGATGGATATAAAGCTGGTAATTGGAGGGGAGGTGATTAACATTATTAGTGTGTACACTCCCCAAGTTGGACTGCAAGAAAATGTTAGACGAGAATTTTGGGAGAAGATGGACCGAGTCGTTCAAAGTTATATCTAACCAAGAAAAAATATTTATTGGGGGAGACTTGAATGGACATGTCGGGAAGGAAATGGGGACTTTCGAAAAAGTACATGGTGGTTATGGATTTGGGAAGAAAAATGCAATGGGTGAAATGATTTTAGATTTTGCTATGACGTATGATTTAGTTCTTCTAAATACATGTTTTAGGAAGAGGGATGAGTACCTTATCACATTTAAGAGTGGTCAGAGAAATAGTTAGATAGATTTTGTCCTTACTAGAACGAGTGATCGTTTAATATGTAAGAACTGTAAAGTTATACCCGGAGAGAGTATTGCTACCCAACATAGACTAATGGCCACTAATTTAAAGTTTCAAGGGTGGAAACAAGAGTCTAAGATAAGTAGGCATGTAAGGATACGTTGGAGAGATCTAAGAGGTGAAAAAATGAAGTTATTTAAGGATAAAATTAACAATGATGAGTTATGGAAGAGACATGAGGATGTGAACAAAATGTGGATGGATATGACAAGTCGTATTAGAGGGATAGGAAAAGAAATGTTTGGACTTTGTAGAGGAGGAGGACCACGATATAAAGAAAGTTGATGGTGGAATGAGGAGGTCCAAAAAGCCAAATTAGGGTTTCGAAAGTTAGAATAACACTAAGGAAGATAAGAATTTGAAAAGTAGTAGGGTCAGATGAAATCCCTATAAAGGTATGGAAAAGTTTGGGAGATATTGGGATAGAGTGGTTGACTAGACTTTTCAATGACATTTTGAGAATTAAGAGAATGTTTGACAACTGAAGGAGAAGTATCTTAGTGCCCATTTATAAAAATAAATGAGATGTTAAAAGTTGCATAAACTATCGGGGTATAAAACTTATGAGTCATACTATGAAATTTTGAGAGAAAGGGATTAGAATATTGAATAAGACGTGAAACGAGCATAGAAGAAAACCAATTTGGAGTTATGCCCAACCGATCAACCACTGAAGATATCTATTTACTCAGGAGAGTAATGGAAAAATATAGAGAAAAGAAGAGAGATTTACATATGGTATTTGTGGACCTGAAAAAAACTTATGATCGGGTACCTAGAGAAGTTTTGTGGTGGGTACTAGAAAAGAAACAGGTATCCAATGTGTATATCGAGGTAATTAAGGATATGTATGAAGATGTAGTCATTAGTGTTCGAACAGGAGGAGGCAATTCTTGTGCATTTCCTATTAATATATGCTTACATCAAAGATCATCTTTAAGTTCTTACCTCTTTTGTTCTAGTGATGGATGAACTCACAAAATATATTCAAGATGAAGTACCATGGAGTATGTTGTTTGCGGATAACATCGTATTAGTTGACGAAAGTAGAATATGTCTTAATACTAACTTAGAAAGATGGAGAGAAGCTTTAGAGTTTAAAGATTTGAAGGTTAGTAGAAATAAAACGGAATACATGCATTGCAATTTTAGTAATGCCCGGAGAGAGGGTGGGGCGGTCGAAATTGGAGATGAGGAGGTGCCGAAGGTTGATCATTTTAGATATTTAGTTTCAATGATTCAGAGTAATGGTGAAATCAAGGAGGATATTACACATAAAGTCAAGGCAGGTTGGTTAAAGTGGAGAAATGCAGTTGCGGTGATTTGTGATCGTAGGATTCCATTGAAACTTAAAGGAAAATTTTACAAGACTGCTATAAGACCAGCGTTTTTGTATGGTTTTGAATGTTGGGCGATAAAAACGAATCATGTCCTAAAAATTGAGGTGACAGAAATGAGGATACTGCAGTGGATGAGTGGGAAGACGAGAATGGATAAAATTAAGAATGAAACTATTAGAGAGAATTTAGGAATAGCACTCATCGAAGAGAAAATTAGAGAAAACCATATACGATGGTTTAGGCATGTGCATAGAAGATCTATAGAAGCACGAGTGAGAAAATGTGATTTAGTTCAAGTGCAGGGGACTATTAGAGGGAGAGGTAGACCTAAGAAGACGTTGGACAAGACTATTAGAAATGATTTGATGACATTAAACCTAATAGAGGGGATGGGCTTTGATCGATCACTATGGCGTAAATGGATTCATGTAGCCGACCCTATATAAGTGGAACAAAGACTTAGTTGTTGTTGTTGAAGGTAGAAGCAATGTTTATGGAGTCATTCTAAGATTGTTCAGATGAGCCTAGCTAATATTCATGTTTCTGTGGGAAGCATAAGAAAACGTTACTAATTGTTGAACTCATCAGTGATAGGGCTTGCAATTCGTATAATAGGTCGTTACACGATAACACGATAAGAGCAAACACGAACACAACATGATAAACATATCGTGTCAAACTACCCAAATACGAACACGACACGAAAATTATCGTGCCAACACGACATGACACGATAATTTTTCGTGTCACACGAAAACACGAAACCTATTAGGTAATCACGACACGATAAGATAATCTCATAGATTTCCATTACACATTAACGACCTGTTAAGTTGACAACTTGTTAACACAATTTATTTACAAAAAAAATAAAAATTATAATATTGGATAATTTGGAGGTGTAAAAATAATTTATTAAATTAACGGGTAACCTATTAGGTCTCAGATTATCGTGTAACCTGAATACACGAATTTATTATCGTGTAACCTATCAGGTTATCAGGTCAACCTGATAACCTATACTATTTCTTATCGTACTATCGGGTCTGATACGATAATGATCCAATACCTGATAAGCAAAACCCAAACCTGATAATTTCGTTTCGTGTCATCGTGTAAATACCCGTTTTTCCAGCCCTAATCAGTGATCTATAATTATAGTAAATATATTAATGAGAACGGTTGCTTCTTTTATTATTTTCCAAATCCAGCGAAACATGATGTTAGTTTCCTTCTGCATGCTATTAAAAGTGTGCAGTTTGTTTTTTCGCAAAAGGGTTTCTTAAGATATTTTCGGTAAATTAGGGTTATATTTTGTTAGGGTTTGATTGGTTAGAGATTTAAATAAATTAAGAAAGTAGTAGTTTGAATAAATTAAGAAATTCATTGATTGTATGAGATTCTAGGGTTGGTAGTCGTGTGTCATTCTTTTCCTATTTAAAGTTGTTTGCTCCCTTGTAATTGAATCAATAAATAATAGAATTATTCCCTCCTTTCTTTCTATATGGCATTAAAGCCCTAGGGTTTGATCATGAATTTCAAGGTCGCCATGGTTGGCTTCGGCTCCGGCTCAGCCTCGTCAGACGCCAGCAGTGGGGCGATGTCGTCGATGGATTCGCAGCCGCCGCTTTCGGTGATGTCGTCGGGGGAGCTTTGCAGCCGCCGCTTTCAATTGCCCCCTTTTCTGAAAATTCTCTTCAAATTACCATTCACAAATTGAATGAAAAGAATTACCTTGAGTGGTCTCAGTCCGTGCGGTTAGTGATCGACGGTAAAGGGAAACTCGGGCACTTGAATGGCAAAGTGAAACTGCCAACCACCGATGATTCGAGATACAGGCAGTGGTGTTCGGAAAACTCAATAGTAACTGCCTGGCTGATCAATTCCATGGAACCAATTGTTGGAAAGCCTTTTTTGTTCCTGCCGATGGCTCGCAATGTCTAGGAAGCAGTTCGGGAAACTTATTCAGATTTGGACAATCATTCATAATTGCTCAAATTAAACACTCGAATGTAGAAGATGTAGCAAGTCAATCGTGAGGTAACAACCTACTACAATGATATGATGGCGGTTTGGCAGGAATTGGATATATTTGAAGATGAACAATGGGAAAATTCAAATGATAGTGCTCGGTACAAAAAAAAGATTGAGAGAGGCCGGGTATTTGTGTTCTTAATTGGTTTGAACGAAGAACTCGATAAGGTTTTGAGGACGTAAAGAAACCCTTGCCGACGATAAGGGAGGTTTTTTCCAAAGTACGTATAGAATAAGCACGGAGGCAAGTGATGTTGAAGAACATTGATAAACCAAAAATAGATGGTGAGGGATCTGCTTTTGTTGCCCAAGGTGCAGATTCAAAAGGAGATAGGCGAGGAGGAAAGCAGAGAACTTGATGTGACCACTGTAGAAGGCCGTGGCATACTCAGGAAAGTTGTTGGAAGCTGCATGAGAAACCGGCAAATTGGAAGAAAAAACCAAGCAGTGACACCAAGTCAGGGGAAGGTGTCGGCGCATTTCAAGCTAACAGCACAGATTCAAGGTAACAATCTTCCTCAGAGTCACTTCCGTTTACAAAGGAACAGATAGAGCACCTATATAAAATGTTTCAGTCCCAATCCTTAGGAAATTCTAACCCATCTTTATTTCTAACTCTTTCATTGTCGCCATCGTTTGTACCAAGTCTAATGACTCTTGGATATTAGATTCAGGTGCTACGGATCATATGACCGGCACTTCGTAATTTTTTTCTTCATATACACCTTGTGCAGGGAATCAAAAAGTTATAATTACCGATGGCTCATTTACAACTGTTGTTGGAAAAGGAACAGTTAACATTTTTTCCTTCTCTAATTCTTAAAAATGTTTTGCACGTTCCTCATTTGTTATATAATCTCATCTCTGTCAGCAAATTAACTCTTGATCATAATTGTCAAGTTATTTTTTGGTCTTCTCGTTGTGAATTTCAAGATTTAACCTCAGGGAAGATGATTAGGGGTGTTAAATAAAATGGTGACCTCTACTTCTTTAATAACAGATCAACCTTTGGAAGGCAAGATCAACAGACTTGTTTCAATTCTATTTCTGTTTCTAGTGACAGTAAGATTATGTAATGGCATTATCAATTAGGACAATCCAAATTTTCAATATTTAAAATATTTGTTTCCCAAGTTATTAATGAATAAAAATTCTTCTGTTTTCGGTGTGAATCTTGTGAATTAGCAAAACATCATTGGGTTGTTTTTCCATCTCAACCATATAAAAAATCAAAACTATTTACTATGATTCATAGTGATGATTGGAGTCCTTCTAGAGTGCCAATTTTTTCTAGAAAACACCGATTTGTTACTTTCATTGATGATCATACTAGAGTCACTTGGGTGTTCTTTTTAAAAGAAAAATTTGATGTCCAAATTGTGTTTAAAATTTTTTATAATATAGTTCAAACACAATTTCATACTCAGATTAAAAAATTTCAAAGTGATAATAGAAATGAATTTTTTAACACTATGTTAGGAAATGTTTTTGCTGAAAAAGAAATTGTTCACCAAAGTTCTTGTAATAATACACCTCAACAAAAAGGGTTGGCTGAAAGAGAAAACAGACATCTCCTTGAAGTTGCTAAAGCCATAAATTTTCAAACTAAGGTTCCTAAGTATCTTTGGGAAGAAGCTGTTTTAACAGCCACTTATTTGATTAATGGGCTGCCTGCGAGAATTTTAAACTTTAAAACACCAATAAAGCTTTTTATTGAATGTTTTCCCACCACTCGGTTAACAACAGATATTCCCGTAAAAAAAATTAGAAGTGTGGCCTTTGTTTATAATCCTAGACGTTCTAAGCTTGATCCAAAAACACATAAATGTATTTTTGTAGGCTATCCTACAAATCAGAAAGGTTATAAATGTTTTGATCCTGTTTCCAAAAACATGTTTGTGTCTATGGATGTCACATTTTTTGAAAGACAATCCAACTACAACGATTCTCATCTTCAGGGGGAGAGCACTAGTGAAGATGATTTTTTAGATGGTTTAATTTTTGAGTTTGTTCATGATGATGTTTCTCACAAACAGTTACCAAAAGCGAATGATATGGAAAATACAAAGTCTGAGAAAACAAATGAATTAAATGTTAAAAATATTGAATCTACCGATGAAAATGCCATCTCAGAATCAAAATACTGAAACAACAGAGATGTGTGCGAAACAGTATAAAGGTCTTGTATATTCAAAGGAGTATCTAGCACAAAAAAGATGCACTATCCCATAGCGCTACCAAGAATCTAATAAGAGGTTAGATCATGAAATTCATGATGACTCGTCAAAGATTCCTCCAAGTAATTCTGAGTCAAATTCTTCTAGTCAGCTTCATCTTCCTATTGCTCTTAGGAAAGGTGTTAGGTTTTGTACTAAACATCTTTTGTTAAATTTTGTATCTTACAAAAATATTTCATCTTCATATTGTGCCTTTATTTTACAAGTGTCTAGTGGTCATTTCTAATAGTGTCCAAGAGGCTCTAAATGTTCCTGAGTGGAAAGAAACAATTTTTGAGAAGATGAGAGCTCTGGAGAAGAATGCTACTTGGGAGAAAGTGGATCTGCCATATGGGAAGACAGTTGTTGGCTGCATGGGTATTTACCGTGAAGTACAACTCAGATGGATCTTTGGAAAGATACAAGATTCATCTTGTAGCTAAAGGCTTCACCCAGACATATAGAGTACACTACTCTGAAACTTTAAATACAGTTCAGGTACTTTTGTCTGTTGCTGTTAATCTTGATTGGCCTCTGAATCAGCTGGATGAGAATAATACTTTTTTGAATGGAGACTTACAGGAGGAAGTCTATATGGAGTCTCCACCTGGATTTACTGAGAAATTTGGAACAAAGGTATGTAAACTAAAGAAGTCTCTATATGGTCTTAAACAGTCTCCCCAAGATTGGTTCGAGAGATTTTCAAAGTTTGTTAAGAGCCAAGGATATATACACAAGGACAATCTGATCATACTCTCTTCACAAAGAAATCTACCAAAGATAAGGTATCTGTCTTAATTGTCTATGTGAATGATATAATTCTAACTGGAGATGATTTATGAGAGATGAGTAGATTGAAGTAGAGCTTAGCCAAAGAATTTAGGATAAAAGATTTGGGTCAACTAAAGTATTTTCTAGGAATGGAAGTGGCAAGGTCAAAAAAGGGCATTGTAGTGTCACAATGGAAGTTTATTCTAGATCTCTTGAAAGAAACTGAAATGATTGGTTGCACACCTTCTGATACTCCAATAGAAGCTAATGCTAAACTTGGAGATGTAAAAGATGGCATTCCAGTAGACACGGGAAGATACCAAAAACTAGTTGGAAGACTTATTTACTTGTCACATATATATCATGACATTGCTTTCGCGGTGAGCATGGTAAGTCAATTTATGCATTCCCCGTACAAAGAACATCTGGAAGTTGTGTATTAAATTCTTTGTTATCTAAAAAGCACACCAGGAAAATTATTCTTCTTAAAGAAAAATGAGGAAAGGGATTGAGGTGTATACAGATGCTGATTGGGCAGGTTTGCTCACTGATAGAAGGTCAATATTGGGATACTGTACGTTTCTATGGGACAATTTAGTCACTTGGAGGAGCAAGAAGCAAAGTGTTGTTGCTAGAAGTAGTGCTAAAGTGGAATTCAGATCAATGGCGCAGGGAGTGTGCGAGATTTTTTGGCTAAAACAGGTTCTGAAAGAGCTTAAAAGACCAATAAGTCTTCCTATGAAGTTGTATTGTGACAACAAGGTGGATATCAACTTTGCTCATAATTCGGTTCTTTTTGTGCTCCTTTATTTGTTCATTCTTTCTATTTGGTATGATCATGTTATCTCAGTATCTAGTTTTTTTTACATCTTTGCAATATGATAGGATTCATTTATATATATATATATATATATATATATATATTTGCTTAATGTTTGTTTTTCATAACATTGGATCAGCACGTAACCTAAGATTAGGGCTGACAAATTGTGTTATCATATCGTATCATAGTCTGACACGAACACGACACTATAAGTTATCGTGTTATAAAACCTGAAAACGAACACGACACGAAACTTATTGGGTTGACACAATACGACATGCATAGGGGTTTGTAGATGTCGGGTGGCCTTATTTTTTGGTTGACCCGAGAGCCAACCCGAATGAGATCGGGTCTGAAAAAATGTCACCTGCTTTCAACCAAAATGTGGAAGCAAACCGCTGTTTTGCGGGCCGGTCGAACCCCCAACACAAAATGAAGACACTATTTCTGCAAAAGACTAGCTATGACAATGAATTGAATTTATGGAAATCATTGGCAATCGTGTCAACAATCAGGTAACTTCATATGAAAAAATGAATGAGAAATGACATAATCAAACTGGAATCCATAATCGCAATAGATAGATTTGTTGACGAAGTTAGAGAAAGAGATGGGGGTTGACCTTTCAGCTGAGAAAAACGGAGTACTTGAGTTTTGGAAAAACGAATCGGAGTTAGGTCGAGATGGAAACCATTGCAATTTGGGGGTTGGGCCTATTATCTTCATCGTCATCTTCTTCACAATGGCGCAAATCATCATCCCCTTAGCCCTTAAACCACTACTACAAATGATGAAACGATGCGATGAACGAAGAAAAATCCTCTGCTTAAGGTATTTGATTCAGTCAGATCGGGTGCTTCGGTTGGGATTGGATCAAAGCCCAGTATCCGCTCCGACAAAATGAATTTGTCCAAAATTTCAACCGATTCGACCGCTTATGAACAGGACATCCAAATTAGGTGGGTGTGTGTCTAGTGGGTGATTCAGGTGGGATGGGTATGGCGTATCCATTGACATCCCTAGACACGATAATTTATCATGTTACACAATGACATAAAATTTATCGGGTTGACACGAAACGACACGATAATTTATGGTGTGACATGATAATACGAAATATTGACACAACACAATAAGATATCATGTCACAATGAAGACTTGTTTAACCAATTATACATTAAAGACCTATTAACGCAATTTATAAAAGAACAAAATATAAGAAAATTATACAACTACAAGAAAGAAAAGAAAAAAAGGAACAAAAAAAATACCAATAAAATGGTACCTCCTAAACAACATTCACACCAAATATGAAAGGTCTTAAAATAGTTGCCAACAATTCCATAATCCATATCTTAAAATAATATATATAATATGGACTAAACTGTAATATTAGACAAATTTAGGGAATATTTAGAAATATTTATTAGTATATTTTTATTTTAAAAATAATTTCTGAAATTATCGTGTGACCTATTATGTCTTTCTTATCGTGTAACCTAAACATCCGATTAATTATTATCGTATCGTTCGTGTTGCTTATCGGGTAATCAGGTAAACGTGAAATTTGACATGTTTCTTATTATGCTTATCATGTCCGACGACTCCGACCCGATGACAACCAGTTATCTAATAAACTAAATTCATACCTAATAATTTCGTGTTGGTTTTATGTTGTGTTATGATATAAATACTCGTTTTGTCAATCCTACCTAAGATGAACGATCATGACTTTTGATCAACACATGACCCCAAGACGAAAAGTTAAGGATATTCTACTTGCATCTCTCTTTTGGTTTCCAATTAGTGTTGACAGAAAGGCTGCATTTCTTTTCCCTTGTTGCCATGTCTTTGACAGAGCACAATTTGCGGGCATGCTGCCAGATGCCGGTCATAACCTTGTGGATCCAAGGGGAAGACTTCTTCCTAGGACATACGACGTGTTAGGTACTTACTTCATTTATTTCTCTTTTTTCCTTAAAAGTATTACATAAAAAATTAGGAGACTTTTTTAGAGGTCTCAAGATTCAAAAAATAATTTTCTAAGGACCATCTCATGTGTAAAAAAATCACAGTTATAGAATTCCATAAAATGGTATTTTTATGAGAGGAGACTTTTGAGAGAATTTTCCTAAAAAATTTAGAAATTGATCATTTCTCACAATTTCTTATTCTTTTGCTTTCCACTTCTGTAGGTCTTTATACCACGTTCATATTTCAAAAGCGCGACCCAGATATTACACCTCCTCTCATGACCCCGTTATTGGATGGAAGCCACAATCATGACGAGGTAATTGCTTACAAAATTAGGAAGGGTGGTAGCATGACGGGGGTTCACCGTTGTTGCTTATTGGAATAGTCCTCTTCTCACCTGTGATTATGAAATATATGGATGTTTCGACCCAAAATGATACAACCATAAATTTGCTCCAAACCGTTGGTCGGATGTTTTTAAAATATTCAAAATACAAGGCACTGTTTGATAACATAGAGAATTATACATGATATCTTATTGTTATCGATATAATCAATCTCTTAATCCAAAAGATATTTTTTTAAGGATTGAAAAAATTTGCTTACAATATAAAAATCGAAGAAATAAAAAATAATTATTTTTTGTTTCTTAATATACTTTACTCTCTTTTAAAAACATAAAACAAACAATACTTTTATTTTTAGTAATTTCTTGCTTACAAGGGAAAAAAGAATTTAAAGAACGTTATCAAACGGTGTCTAATCTTTTAAAAGTCTAAAACTCTTTTCTTTTTTTTTAATGTAATTTGGTTATTTATAATAATTGCTTTTATAGCTATATTTACCAAATAATCAACATAAGCTTATGCTTTTTTATCGCCTGCTTTTTCACATAATTACAAGCACTCGTCAGAAGTTATTTCCCCGGTTGCTTTTAAACATCTCCTTTTGATACATTGTGCTATAGATTGGCAATTTGTTAGCATTTGGGAGCATGGAATTGAAGTCATGAAATTCCAATTCGAAATGAACGCATGTAAACAATTTCAATTCCATGCAACCAAACACTATATATGAGTCTAGAGGTAATCCTCCTCTTCCAATGTGTCTTTTGAGACTGAATTAGACTCATTGATTACTACATGGTATCAGAACCAGGACTACTGTCTAATGTTGGGTGTGTTGAATCCCAAATCGATGTTGTTAGGCCCCCCGAAATCTATTTACAGTGGTTTATCAAAAACTTCACCCTGCGCGTTGGGACGTGTTGAATCCCACATCGATATTGGGGCCTTCTCCCGATATCCATTCGTAGTGGTTTGTCAAAAGTCCACCCTGTGCGTGAGGGGGCCTGTTGAATCCCACATCGCTTGTGTTACCTGATTTTGAGCTATATATATAAAGCCGAGAGCAATCCTCCTCTTACAAAATGTCTTTTAAGAGTGAGTTAGGCCCATTGGGTTTTCTACATTACCAAAATTCGACCCGACGTTCTGTCATTCATGAAGTGTTTACCGGCAATTATGTGATGCTTCTCCTTCTTCTTTGTTATTGTAGATGGAGTGGCAAGGGGGGGTTTCGGTGAGACATGAAGAAAAGAATGTGCAGGCACAGGCTGAGTCATCTCAGGGACTGGGTAAGATAAGTGAACAGAAAGGGATATTGGGTCCTGGTCCTGCCGATCTACGCTTCTCAGAAGCTCTTTAATCTGCTCTTCATTAATGGCTGTATTACATTATTTGGTTGGAAAGCCATTTATGGGGAAATTCCTACATGTATATGTCATAAAAATGTTAGAGCTTTTTGCACTCTGCACCCGGTGAAGTTTTAGATATATCTCACTTTTATCTATGTCCTTTCAATTTGAACACATTAAACCTTGAAGTATCAAAATCGTGTTAAGTCAGTCATTCCGTCATTTTTTATGGTGGAATTTACCTATGTGGGTGATTCCGTGGCTGATTTTTAATGAAGGAGTTACTTATTTGGATCGACTTGACACGATTTAGATATTTTAGGGTTTAATGTGTTCAAATTGAAAGTACAGGGGCTAAAGTAGAATTTCTCTAAAATTTTAGGGGTGCAAAGTGCAAAAACCTCAAAATGTTATCAGAGGGCTTCTGCTGCATTTTTTCACTTGTGGATTATTCACGTTTTTCATTCTTAAGCTTTGAAATTGTTTTCACAAGCCAAACTGAACCTTGTGTTTACAACTTCTTCCATTTGTTCCTAGTACCTGTCGTTTAATATATTTTTAATAATTTAATTTAAAATTAGAAATTTTGAATTTTAACTAATTATCTCAAATAATTAATTTATATTTTAAATTAAAATGACGTGTGCTACAAAATAACTATGAATTTATGATAGAAAGATTAGGATCTCTCCAAATGTATACTTGAGAGATGAAAATGTTTTGAATTGAATGTTTAAAATTTAATCCATATGTTTTATATTATATTATATATATATATATATATATATATATATGACCACAATGTGGGAGGTAAGAGAAGTTTTTCTGTTGATCCTAGGATTTTAATAGACAATTAAGTGTTAATGTTTTTTGTGGAACTAATGAGTTTATTGAGTGTTTCAGTTTAAAGAGTTCCAATCAATATAACATCACGAAGAAATTGTGAAGGATGCAGAAGCGGACATTAAGAGATTGAAAATTCCGAAGAATCTAGGTGAAAATAACTCAAATCTATTTTTACTCTTAATATATCCCGATTAGAATCACACAAAAACACAAATTAAATTATTTATATTTATTTGTGTTTATATTAGAATCCTAATTAAGTTTAATTATTTGCTCCAATGTGTAATTGAAAAAACAAATTGATCTAAGTAAGATTAGTGTTTAAAATTGATTAATAAGTGTCAATTTAGTTAACCGAGAAAAGAAATCGGTTAAAGGGTTTAAAACGATGAAGGTTGGAGTTGAAATTAGTTGAAAATGAGAGCTTCCAGCAGTGATTGGTCAACCGAAGGGTATCGAATCGGTCAACCGATTGTCATTGGGCTGGAAAAGTGAAATTCTCTTAATTAATTGGTCAACCGACTATGTAAGGGTCAATCAACTGATCGTGGCATGTTTTGGATGGGAAAACTCTTTGAATATGTCGGTCAACCGACTGTGAGAGTTCAGTCAACCGACTGGGTTTGTACACTTGTTCGTATTTTGGTCATAACTTTCTCATACGAATTCTGATTGAGGTGATTCAAAATTATCTAAAAAGTTAAGAAAGAGAGTTACAACTTTCATGTTTTGAATTTTTTCAAAATCATATTGCATCATGGTCAAAATAGAGTTTGAAGTTTTTGCATTTGTAACTACAATCAGTCAACCGACCACTGTGATCGGTCAACCGACCGTTTCGGTTGAGATCTCGAGGAACTTGAACTTTTGATAAAAAAAACTAGCCGTTTTTTATGATTCCAAGGAAGAGATTTGAGGGATTTGAAATTATGAAAGATATGGTCTATATATTTTGAATAGATATTGATTTGATTCATATATTAAATGATTCTCTCAAATTGGTTTATAAAATATTTCCTATCTTTGTGATTAGTAATTGAGAAATAATTTATGGACTTAATTGATAAGTTTAAATGTTATATTTGAGTGAAATACATTATAATTGAATGGTTATGATATATGGGGTCTGTAAGTGCTTTTTAAAGACTTATCTTGTGAAAACTAATCGGTGGAAGGTTTGTTTCAAATTAGTTTAAATAGACCTGCGAAAATTGATCATGACACATCAAGAACATCAGTTCCTAAACTTTTATAAGGGTTATCATTCTGTTGAGATTCATTCGTGAGAGATATTGTGTTACGTTCTTGATTTAAAGCGCTAATTGTTTTAGCGTCACCGATTTGAGTTGTCTAGAGATTCAATTTACATTCTTCGATGTTATCCTGGTGAGATCTTTCCAAGATTTTGTTCTTAATTGTGAATTTGAATTATCATTGCTTGTTTGGTTTTTAGATCTTTGAGAAATCGTTTTTAAACTTTAAAGAGTATAAAAATGCTTTTAAAACGATTTTTGTGTTAATTTGATTATGTGCTTATTTTTGTGCTACTCATATCTATTATATTCAAATAGTTATATTCCTCGCGTAAATTCTATTATTAGTAATTATCGGGACATTAATTGAGTTTAAATTTATTTGAGGTGATAGAAGTTCCAAGTGGGAAAAAACTTATCGATTTTTGTAATTAGTGAGTTTTGTGCGGATTAAATATTTTTGAGAATATCTAATAAGAGGTAGCTGAGTTTCAATCTTTTCCGGTAAAGAGATTGAGGTTTAATTTTTACTTAAGGTATAAAAAGGTTAAGTTACTCTTTTCTCTTGAAAAAAGCTAGATGTGATTCTTCCAGATTATAATTAATTGAGTGTGATTTATAACGGTTCTATCTTTACCTGTGAAAATGATACTTAGAGTGTTTTTTGTGAGGTTTGATTCTTAACCTGAGTATAAAAGAATTAGGTTAATCTTTAACTTATTAAAAAAAATAGATGTTTTTCTTTAACCTGTGAAAAGAAAATTGTAAAAGTTGATTATGAGCCTGTAAAATAATCATTGGTTCCTACTTGTTTAAAAGAATCTTAGTGGTTTAGTGGGTACGAATCTCTATAGGCTCAAAGGACTGGATTAACCAAGAGTAGTTTGGTGAATCAGGATATATCGAGGTGTTCTACATTGTTACTTTATTTATTTATTGTTGTTTGTGTGTGCACCTAGAGCTAATTACACTTATCCGCTGCTATATAAAGATAATAATTAATTTAAGATTAAATTAATTATTTAAAAATTTAAGTGTTGAAAGATAATTATTTACTTTAATTTTTATAACTACCTAATTCATCCCCCCTCTTGGGTAAATCATTAGGCTAACACTTTCCTTCATTAATTTTAATTTTTGAAATTATTAGGCGTTGTTGCCATTATGGTGACTATTTCGTAATAGGCTTTAAGCCTGTTCCCCCTTGATAAGCAATTAACTATATCTTGTATAAGACATTTGGTTAACAAATCTGCAATGTTATCGTTTGACTTGATATAGTCAATTGAGATAATTCCATTAGAAACTAATTGCCTTACAATATTAATACCTTCGATGTATTTGTTGAGACGTACGGTTATACATAATACTATGTGCCCTTCCAATCGCAATGTATACAAATAGCTAGTACAAGCTTAATCCACATTTAAATATCTTCAAAGAATTGTAAAAGTCATTTTGCTTTTTTTCCTGTTTTATTTAAAGATATACATTTAGATTCTATTGTGGATCTAATAATACATGTTCGCTTAGAGGATTTTCTTGACATGACAATTCCTCCTAATACAAACACATATACACTCGTGGATTTGATGTCTTTTGTATCAGATATCGACTTTGCATCACTCTAATCTTTGAGTGTTGTTGGATATCTTATGTAATACAAATCATAATTTTAAGTATATCTCAAATATTTCAACAGTCTTATTATAGCTTTTCAGTATTCTCAATCAGGATTGTTAATGAACCTACTTAATTTATTTATTGCGTAAGTAACATTAGCTCTTGTACAATTCATAATATACATTAAATTGTCTATTATCTGAGAATACGCCAACTAAGATATGTTTTTACCAGCGTTCTTAAAAAGATGTTCATTAAAATCTAGTGGTGTTCTTTCTATACCAGAATCATTGTTGTTAAAATTTTCAAAGGTCTTCTCAATGTAATGAGATTGAGATAAGATCTAACTTTACCAGTGTTCCCAAATCCTTCGCAAACTTATTAGTTAACATTTGTTTGGTAGATTTTATGATTTTATTACTAGTGACAATAATAAGCATGCCATCTATTTATACCGACAATTTGTTTCTTACTACACCGGAAAATGAGTGAGACATCCAAGAAAAAACAATAACCATTGGTAGAAAGTTTGCCTGTGGAACCCCCGACCTAGTTGACAACATAATAAGCCTGTAAAATAGGAGCATATTGGGCGGAAAAATGAAGTCCTTGAAATAAGGTACCTTTGACATATTGAAGAATGCGAAAGACAATCGAGTAACGAGTTATTCAAGGAGTAGACATAAAAAGGCTGATTTGATGATCAACATAGGCAATGTTTAGGCAAATAATTGTAAGATACACCAAAGTTTCATCTAGTTGGCTATAGTGAGTCACGTCTGGGAAAGAGAAGTCATCTAGTGGAGTAAATCTGATATTCAACTCTAGATGAGTATTGGCAGTGGCGGAGTCAGTGTTGCTAGTCTTGGAAAGGAGATCAAAGACATATTTGACATAAGAGAGAAAGTATCCATTTGAATCAGATGAAACTTCGAGAGAGAAAAAATAAATAAGCACGCCAAGATCTTTCGTCTCGAATTGACTAATGAGAAATTTTTTAGTTTGGCTATTCTTTGTTGATCATCTTCTCTAATGACCATGTCATTTACATACAGTAAATTTCGTTGTCAGTTTAGCGAATAAATAAGATAGAATCAGGAGTACTGGATGTGAACTCGAACTGGTGGATAGTGGTGTTGAACTTCACAAACCACAAACTAAGCATGCAAAGCTTATTTGAGACCATATAAGGCTCGGTGAAAACGACAACTTTGTGTAGAGGAGTAGTTAGGCCATGAGGGTTGTGCGTGTAAACTTCCTCAAAGAGGTAGCCATTGAGAAAGTCATTATTGACATCCATCATAAAAATTGTCCATTTATGAATGGTAGCGATGACAAGGAGAGTACAAACATATGTGAGTCGAACCACTAGAGCAGATGTCTTTTTGTAGTCAATGTCATATTCCTGAGTGAATCCTTTAGCGATGAAACGGGCTTTATAGCATTCAACGGAACTATTAGAAAGTGTTTTGATTTTAAAAAATCGACTTGCATCCAATAGGAGTTTTCCTAGGGGGAGGTCAACAAGATCTCACGTGTGACTTTTGGCTAGGGCATGAAGTTTCTCATCTATTGTTTTTTGCCAAAGAAGGTCAGTATTAGTCTCCTTATAGAATTGAAGCTCATACAGATTAAGAATGATTAAAAAAACACACACACACACACACAACAATGAAAATAAGTGAGATAAGATGAACGATGAGTTACCCTACTAGAGCGACGGGAGGGATATGATGTCGTGGGAAGTTGGATCTCAGAAGGAGTCAGGACAGGATCATCAGACATAAAGGAATCTTTAGGGGCAGTTGGTGAAGCCAGAAGGTCTTGATCAACTGGCAGTTCAAGAGTGAGATCAAATAATCTATAGTTAGTAATAGATGATGTATCAAATGAGCTCAATGAAGAAAACATTTGATGTTCCCAAACGACAACATGACGAGAAATACAAAGGGTTTTAAAGATGAGGTCCCAACACCGATATCCTTTATATTCAATGTCATATCCGAGAAAACAACATAGGTAGCCTTTCGTTCTATCTTGTGGTGTTCATGTGATTTGAGAAGAACAAAACAAATACAACCAAATAATTTGATAGAAGAGTAAGTGGGAGGACTCAAATGGTGATTGATACTTAATTATAGCAGAAGGGACACGATTAATAGTATATACTGCAGTTAGAGCAACATCACTCATGACAGGATGAAAAAATGAGGAGGGCACGAACTGTGTCAAGAATGTGTCTATGTTTGTATTCGTTTTGTCCATTTTGTTGGGAGATGCTAAGATACGAGCGATGAGAAAATGTGTCATTTTTGTAAACCAAGTTGAGGAAAGCACACTTGTACTCCATTGTATTATCAAATTACATGTATCAACGTGACCAAATAAGCACATGTTTCGTAATGAGGGCTCAACATGCATGGAAAGCAAAAGGTACTGCAAATCCGGAACTGTCTCCTTAGCCTCTCATAGGTTCATATATGCAATGCCTTTTTCAATTTCCTAGGGAAGAAAATATATTGCAAGAAATATATTAACATTGCAGAGATGATACAAATAAACTTGATTTTTCTTCTTATTATTTTTTGGGGGCAAAAGGAAAGAGTAGGGGGAAGAATAACTACTAGTGTAAATGAATGAGATGATGAAGCGTGGGTCCTAAACTATTCTGGGGAGGTCAAAACGCGCTCGCAAATAGGCGTGAGTAAGCACTATTCTAAGAGTCCCTCATCAAATAATGCACCTTCGAGCACATGGGCGTAAGAAAGTACTACTCTAAGAGTCCCTCATCAAATAATGCACCTTATTTGCAAGCGCCACAACATTGTTGGTGCTCAAATCAAAACACACTAGTTCATGATATTTATTAATATATTACATGGATCATGGGTGCTCAAATCAAACACACTAGTTCATATATTACATAGATCATGACCTACTAGGTTAAACTCTAGACCCATTGGGTTATAAACTCCAATCCTTAATCCCTGTCTATATATAGACACATCTGTATATCCAGTAAATTGTACATTTCACACATCAATACAAATATTTTATATTTTCTCTCAATATTCCACCTCTCAATTAATCTACATGATATCAAGAACAAATTTTTCGTTACCACCGATACGTTTTATCACCATTCCAACAGCTCAACACCGAATCCACCACCACCCTTCGACTTGTTTTAAATCACCAAGTCCAACACCACCGGAGAGCAATCCAACCAATCTTTAACGTGCCACCAAAGTACTGTGTTGCCGTCACTGTTTTAGACCTCTTCTACAACAACCGTTTATCCTACAACAACACGTCACATACCATCTTCATTATCTCTCCAAGACGAAGCCAACGCCACCGACCTCACTGCCTGCAAGTGCACAATAAAGATTCTACATCACCGTCACATGTCGCTCACGTGCCTAACCTCTCCAAATCAGCCCTAGCAAAGTTGGCAAAATCGCACAAGAATACTTAACCAAACATAACCTAAATCAATCCCAAACTTTTGGCACCATTTTTTATAACTAAAAAATTCACGCACAAAAACTTGTATAATATAAATAACAGAAGCAGCATTCATCTGGAACACCAACATTACACGGAATCCTGGGTTTAAAATCACACAAGGAAAGAAGGGAACAAGAGAATCATCTTTCTTACACCCATAAAGTGAAAAGGCAAAGGGTTCAAGGCCTACCTTTGCCTGATGCTCTTACACATCTCAACCACAAAAGTTGGTGACTTAAAACTCAATTAGTAATGCCTCATTATATCTATATACTCCAGTAAAATGAAAAGGGTTCTAATCCTCAAGCTCAATGATCTTCACCACGGATGCATCACCAACTTTTTGGCATACGACAACGCGATCGTGTGATTTTATAACGCCAGATGCTTTGCCGTGATCGAGTGCAACCTTTAGAACCGTCTCATTGGTCGCATTGGTGGATTCAGACTGCAAAACACGAAGATATTAATTACATTAACGGTATTAATATTTTTAAGTACTTTTTCAAAGGCTAAAAAAAAAAAAAAAAAAAAAGAAGTAATATTCGCTTCCACATTTTCTTTTTTCAAATGAGACTATGAGTACCAATTTTAGACAATCTTCACGAGAGAAAAAAAAAAGACAGCCGGTAAGTACAATTTTTAAGGGCATCTCCAATAGTTAGGCCAAATTTTGTATGCCATTTATCAAATATGGCACATGAATAATACTATAGCACACCTAATTTTAATTTAGAGTGCATGCTCCAACAGATGAGGCAAAATCGGTGTGCCATTTTTTTAGAAGTATTTTTATATTAATATTAAAAATAAAAATTAACTTAGAATTAACTTTAGTTTTTAAACATATTTTTCTATTAAAATTAAAAGTAAACATTTACTTAAAAATATTTAATATATATATTTTTTTTTTTATGTAGTTTTATTTTTTTAGCTGAAATTAAATTATAACAATAATTTAAATTTAAAATAAAATTAAAATCATAAAATAACCCAAGGTTAACCCAACCCTAATTAAACTCTCATCCAAATATAGCACAGGGTACTGCATGTGCCAAATATAGCACACATAGAGCATCTATGCCAAAATGACACAGATGATGGCCAAGCTGTTGAAGCTTATTGCATCGAAATTGCCAAAATTTGGGATGGTATAGCGGATGGCTGAGTTGTTGGGGTTGAGATTAAAATTACAAACTAGCATAGGCACTAATGAATGTAGTTTCTAAAACATAGGGAGATAATAGGATTTATAAACAATTGAAGGGGGGCTGTGCTCCCTTTTTGGGATGTGCATGTAGCTTCAACCTTGTGTACAGGTAAAACAAAGAAGAAGAGGAGAAGTTCACAGAAAATAAGGGGACAAGAAATTAGGAACGCTTAATTTAAGGATTCTGAAGCTTTACCATGTTTTCGTACTATATTCAGATGGTGTTTGGTTGCATGGCAATGGAGCCTAACAATTGAAACTGGAATGATTTTTTCTTCTTTTTTTTTTTAAATTACATACATTAATTACTAATTACAATTCTGTGCTTACAAACACTAACTTAGGGGGGGAAATATTTTCCTTTTTTTCATTTTTGAGAAAAAAAAAAAAAAAAACCTACTAATTGGAAAGAATATCACCGGGGAAATTTAAGAGGCAGATTAATGCAAAATAAATCTTACAGGATGTCGAGGATCCGCAAGCATGGGGAAAAGGCCTCTGACAATAAGCGATTGCCTTGCCTGCAAATAACATCATTACAAAGAACAAAATGTTCCAAATTCACTTTCATAATGCAAACACAAAAAACAAGAATCTGAGTGAAGGGATATTGGGGGACTTTGCTAAATTACTATGAACAGATATCGGGGACCCCAACATTGATGTGGGATTCAGCTGTTCAAATTAAAAAAAAAAAAAAAATCAATTATAAATTCATTCATTTTAAATCCATCAATCCAAAGGCATCCTTCATAGAGGGAGGGGGTGAGGGTGGGAAGAAGCAAAAAATTCATTTGCACTAAATCCACACAATCACACTTAGGGATGCAGATATAAAAGCTAAAATGTTGCTTCTTAGATGCATAAAAACAGTCTTTATTAGTTGTTCAGATCCATCGGGTTCAGCGTTCAAATAAATTGACGAGGCAATAATATATAGTAGATTAAAGTTATCATGAACTTCCACTAATTGTCTGAAACCATTTTATTGTGAATTTTTAAAGCATTATTCTAATACCATTTCACTCTTTTGAGTTTTGAGTGTCGGATATTTAATGAAACGATAACAAGCATAATGATCATCCTCAGAATTAACACCTATCAGATCGCAAGAATGAAAATAAGGGCATTTGATAAAATAAAATAAAATAAGTAATTAAAACTGATTATATTAAGTACTTAATTAATTAATTAATTAAGTTTGTTTGATAAATACAATTAGTATTATTTAATTAATTAAGTTAACTTAAAAATTAAGTCAAAATGTGAGTGAAAAATTAAGTTAAGATCCCTTCACTTATTTCATTTTGTTTAAGGCACTTTATTATTTTCCACTTAAAAAAAATTATGTTTTGACCATTTTACTCTCTTATGAGAGTTTAATTAGAGTTAGATTTAATGAAAATTAGATTAATTTTGAATTATTTTAAGATTTTAATTTTATTTTATATTTAAATTATTGTTATAATTTAATTTAAGTAATTAAACTACATAAAAAAAAAACATAATATTATATATTTTTGGGTAAATTTTTACTTTTAATTTTAATATAATTTTTTTTTTAAAAATGACGGGATAAAGACTTTTTTGGTCCCTGAGAAATGCCTTGGGTGTCCAATTGGCCCCTAAAGAATACAATTCGACAATTTAGCCCTTGACATTTCAAAATAGTATCCAATTGGCCCTTCAAGCGAATTATGTGAAGTCAATCTAACGGTCAACGTTAGTTTAAGGGTATTTTGGTTTTTTCATTCATTAGGATTAGGAGAAAGACCTTTTTGGTCTCTTAGAAATACCTTGGGTGTCCAATTAGCCCCTACGAAATGCAATTCGACAATTTAGCCCTTGACATTTCAAAATAGTGTCTAATTGGCCCTTCAAGCGAATTCTAAAACGAACACCACTACCGAAACGAACAACACTACCGACGAACACCGAAATCGAAAACGAAAAACACTGCCAAACCTTGGGGTTTCAATTACGATTTCGAAATCGAAACAGGAAATCGAAGAATACCGCCGAATATCGTCACCAAAACGACTAACACCATTGAAATCAAAATAGAAAATCGATTTCGAAACTAGGTTTGGATTTCGATTTCGATTTCGAAATCGAAACCGAAGAACATGACACGAAGAACACCGTCGAACACCACCACCAAAACGACGAACACCGCCGAAATCGAACCTTATGGTTTCAATTTCTATTTCGAAATCGAAATAGGAAATCGATTTCAATTTCGATGAAGAACACCGCTGAACATCGCTACCAAAACGACGAACACCATCGAAATCGAAATAGGAAATCGATTTCGAAACTAGATTTCAATTTCGAAATTGAAATCGAAATCGAAACAGGAAATCGATTTCGATTTCGAAATCGAAACCGAAGAACATGGCACGAAGAACACCGTCGAACACCACCACCAAAACGACTAACACCGCCGAAATCGAACCTTAGGGTTTCGATTTCTATTTTGAAATCGAAACAGAAAATCGATTTCGAAATCGCCTCTCTGACCGTCGTGAAGTTCCCACTCCCGTCCTTCGCCACCGCCAGATCGAATTTCGTCGCATTCACCGCCGCCTGAAGCAACGCTCGGTCCTTCTTCTTAATCCACCTCGGATAACCAGTGCAGTATTCCGGGAACGTCTCTCCGACGGGGGACTTCGAAGAAGACGACGAGGAATTCAATTTCTTCAGAATCGCCAGAGAATTGCTCATAGCGGCGGTGAGGGAGAGCAGCGGCGGAGAGGAAGAAACCTAAAAAAAATTAAAGAAAAAAAATATTTTTACCCCCTTAAGTTTAACAAAATATGTAAATTGGTCCCATTTTATTAGTAAACATGAAATGACGCATTTACCCTTGGCCAGACATCATGTGCTTATCACGTGACTTTTGCCATCTAAAATCCCCAAATTTTACTAACGGAACCCAACCCAAGGGCCAATTGGACACTATTTTGAAATGTCAAGGGCCAAATTGTCGAATTGCACTTCTTAGGGGCCAATTGGACACCCAAGGCATTTCTCAGGGACCAAAAAGATCTTTATCCCCTAATCCTAATGAATGAAAAAACCAAAATACCCTTAAACTAACGTTGACCGTTAAATTGACTTCACAAAATTCGCTTGAAGGGTTAATTGGACACTATTTTGAAATGTCAAGAGCCAAATTGTCGAATTGCATTTCTTAGAAGCCAATTGGACACCCAATGCATTTCTCAGGGACCAAAAAGGTCTTTATCCTGAAAATGAATTTTATTGTTTTGGTTTCAAATTTTTTTTCTCCATATTATCTTGATTCAAAGATAGTTATGTAAATTAAATAATTTTTAACATACAAAATTTGTACTTATCAAATAATAAAAAAAAAAAAATCAGCACTTAAATTTTCAACACAATTTTATCAAGTCTTCTGATATTTTCAACACTTAAAATTAAGTACTTAAATTTTTAACACTTAATTTTTAAGTAATTATCAAACACGCCCTAAGTCTCCAGTTCATTATAACACTTAATTTTTAAGTAATTATCAAACACGCCCTAAGTCTCCAGTTCATTTTGGCAAGAGCACAAGAGTCAAAATCCACCGCACGAGCTAGAAGCCCGTGTATTTGTATATATATACATCACAAAAGCAGTACAAACACCAGATACAAATCCACAGTGCACAAAGTACACACTCAATGCAGACATGCACTTAACATATACACTACTCATATGATCATTCGTAAATATAATATAAAAAAATATGTACATTATACACACGATAAAATACATACTGTCACACATATTAATTTGTTCATAATATACCTCAAAAGCACCGGTGAATGTCCAGCGGATTTGATTTGTCTTCAACCGAGGAATGACGACTGATATCACAGGCATTGTAGGCCTATACTTGGCAATCAATCTGCATAAAGGTATCAATATGAAACAAGGTTTTAAATTGCGGTATCGGGTTACGTAACGGTAACGGTCGCGTTGTAACAGTATCAGGAGTATTGACTTGTCCATAACGGGAATCAGCCGTAATAGTCGTGAATTTTTTAAAATCACCAAAACATACTAAAAAACTCAATAATATTAATTGTTTTACTCATTTAACCCTTAATAAATAGATTCTAATATATATTATGACATTTAATTACATATACAACACAATAAAAATACGAAAAAAGACAAAAAATCGCCGTACTACTGAAACAAATTATTTTTCTAGGGGCTAAAGCCTAAAATTAAACAAAATATGTGATTTTTTTTAAAATTTGCAAAATATATATACATATATACAAATGCTTAATTTTAAATTTTTATTAAAAATAGTTAGGGTTAATATGCTAATTTTTTTAAATTGCTAATTTTTGACATTTGGATTTAAATTACATTTTAGAATTCTTATAGGGTAGTTTGTGTATTTCTCACAGATATTTTGTTCTCTTACCTGACTATTTGCACTCCACTACCAAGTCATCAACATATCACGTTTCTTTTTGTCAAACACAAAGTGTTCTCTCTCCTATGTGATGCCGCAACAGCAATTTGATTCCCAACCCTATGCCCACGATTTGCCCCCAAATCAGATAGATGGAGAGAAAGAGCAAGCGAACAATGTCGGCAATTTTGGCTGTTTGGTAACGGCAATTCCCGTGATGGTGATCGTTTGTTCTGGCGATGGTGATTTCGGGCGTTCGGCGTTGGGCGTTTGGCAATGGCGACTTCCAATGGTGGCGATGGCAATTTCCAACGAATTAATAAGTTTTTTTTTTTGTTTTGTTTTCGTATCTTATGTAACCTTTTGGTTTCAAACAATGAAAAAAGCAGACATGGTTAACATTTGAGAGCTGGAAAACAGCTGTAACGGCCGTAACAGGTCCGTATCGGCCCGTAACAGGTCTGATACGGTGTGATCGGCCCTAGACTCAAGTATCAGCGCTGTAACCGAAACGGGGGGGTCGATTTCCGGTACGTATTGGCCGTAACATACCGTAACGGCGGATATTTAAAACCTTGATATGAAAAGTCACATCAGGATAACATATGTTGTTATATTACAGTCCAATCTCCCGAAGACAACTTCCATTTCAAGAAATTAGAAAATCAAACATTTCAAGATAAGCAACCCATCAATAACGTATTTTCAAACATCTAATTTCCATCATCAACCAAAATAACCAGAGAAAAGGTAGATAAGATAAGAGAGAGAGAAACCTTGCAGCTCTTCCTGATGAAGTGAAGCAAATAATAACGGATGCCTTCACCTTGATAGCAGCACGTACCTAAAATTTTGCAGATGTATTTTGAAATAAGAAATTGTTCTATGAAATGTCATTAACACTTCTATAAGAGGCATGTCACTTGGCTAAAATAAATTAATTAACACTTCTGTTACAGGCATAATATTACACACATAAAAAGGGCAACCCAGTGCACGAGGGCTCCCGCTATTGCGGCGTTTGGAGAGAATCAGATGTATGCAGCCTTACCCCTATATACAGAGAGGTTGTTTCCAAGATTTGAACCCAAGACCTTCAGGTAACAATATAGAGAGGATGTTTCCAAGATTTGAACCCAAGACTTCCAGGTCACAATAGAGCAACCTTACCATTGTACAGGCTCACTCTCATAATATTACACAAATATACACCGAAAACAAAGTGAAAAGAACAAAGGAGAATTATGAAGGAATAATACCGCAGAGGAAGCAATGGCTTCCAAGTGTGTCATTGGTTCTCCAACATATTTGACAGTCTTCTTAAAATACATATCTTGATTGTAAACTTTCTCAGACTGCAGAAATCATATATAGATGAGTAAGTGGAGCCACATGATATTGTTCCAAAGCACCACAATGAATACAGGCATGAGCATGAAATAGGCTACAATAGTTTGAAAACCACAAGGAAATATTGCGAAGGAAAATTGATTCAACATGACAAGGATAGAATGGCAGCACGTGAGAAAAGAACAAATTCGTGTAAAAGCCATTGGCAAAACATTATGGAAAGTGCATAACCATATATTAAAAAAAGAAGTTACATAATTAGGAGGGTGAAGATAGTTTATGAGTGAAGGGGGAATCCTACCTCAGCACAAATTTTACCAACAATGGATATAGTCTCAACAGGGTATAATCCCCGTAGAGTCTCTGCACCGAGAAGAATTGCATCACTACCTGAAATTTGTAAAATGGTAGTAAAATTAGATCTCAAACTGGTTTAGACATCACCATAAGATATTCCACATGATGCAATTGAAAGATGGCTCGACGGAATGAAGCAATATTGCAAAAAACCTAGAAAATTGACATAGCTGAAGCAATTTTGATATTGAAACAAAAATCTTTTGTAGATAAATATAAAAGGAAATAATTATGCACCTCCTCCAATCAATGAATCCTATATCAAGAAACTAAAAGTTACCATCCAATACAGCATTTGCAACATCAGTTGCCTCGGCACGGGTGGGTCTCAAGTTATCAGTCATGCTGTCCACAACACGGGTAATCACTGCAGGCTTCCCAGCCATATTGCATTTGTAAACAGCCTCTTTTTGAAATAAAAAGACCTGTCATCATTGAAAAAGGTACTGAACAAATGTACTTAAGCTAAGGAAGAATCATTGAATTAAAGTAACTGCACAAACACATCAACACCAACATAAATGTGTGTGTGTGTGAGAGAGAGAGAGAAGGCGGGAAAGTGTGTGTGAGAGAGAGAGAAGGAAAGTATCAGAGGAATACGTGATGATAAATTGATCACATTACTAACTTATTCAACTCTTGGATTTTGAATTGTCACCTCTTACTTTGCACATAAATCATATGTACGAGGACTGCAGTTCCTATATATAAAGATTAGCATTCACAAAGTCGTAGTGCGGAAAGCAACAACTAGAACGTGCATATAACACTAATTGATATGAGATGATATCTACTTACATCACTTTATCTCAATATTTTCAAAACTTCTCTTACAACATGCTTTCTACATTAATTTTTTCATCTATTTTATGTTTTGGAAATGCACTTGCCCACAAAAATATCAAATAACATGAACATCAAAACTGTCATACAAAACTAATAGATAGAACATTTGACTTGGGAAGGGGGATAGAGGAGATGCAATATCAAGAGTATCAAACTGACCTTCTCTGGAGGGAGATCTATCCCCAGATTCCCCCGAGAGAGGATTATGCCATCTGCCGCTTGTAGGATCTCATCAAAATGAGTCAAGCCCTGAGACATGAGGGGAGAAAAATGAACGGCAATTACATTCCTATCTCAATAAATGTTAAGCCTGATGCACTTTAAAAAGTCTAGGTGTGGATACTCACCTCTACATTTTCAATCTTCGCAAATATCTGAGTCTGGTTGAGGCCACCCAGCTTGGAAAGATAGTCACGAGCCTAAATGGTAGCCAAAAAAATATTACTGATTTGGAAAACCCAGCGCAAAGGGTTGATAACATATAGCATTAAACAAGAATCAATAGTAATCGTATGAGAAGAAAAGCCATGGTTGATTAAACAAATTTCTTAACATAACAAGAAAAACAAGAGCAAAAATACTCAGCAAGAAAACAAGATTAAAAATACTCAGCAGGAACAGTCCCCTTACATGCCGAACATCTTCTGCATGTCTAGTGTATGACAATGAAAGAAAATCAATATTGTTCTTGGCCCCCCAAGTGCTTATAACCTGAAAATTTATTATGAAATATCATGTAAGAGACTTGATGAGAAATCGAATCAACAATGGCTCTTAGAAGGAAAATTCTAGCCCAGACATGATCATCATGGTGACAAACAAACATCATGCTTTTTACTGTGCCTCAGTTGTGTGCAACAAGCATGACATAGTACTATAGTAGCTCCTAAGAAAAAAAGAAGACCTTAGTTGAGCATTGCATCATTAAAGAATAGAAACTGAAGAAGGAATAATTAACCGTGACATGCAAAAGGAAGTGATTCATTAGCATAGCACCAAAGTTTATGAAAGATTGACTACCAGAGGATACAATCGCAACACGATCAGTTACATGTTGTATTGGGTAATCAAAATAGAAAATATATACCAAAGATAGCTTGCAGATGACTAGAGCTTCTTCAGGTAATACACGATGTGTAAATGAAGTCAAACATTATTCTACAAATGCTGATAAAATACATGGACTCTAATCACCTGTAGATTCAGGTTCTTCAAATCAAAATGATTTTATGTTAAAACAAAAAGCTAACCTCCTTATCTTTATCTGTGAGAGTTGGCAGATCAATTCGAATTTGGGAAACATGCAAAGTGTACAAAGATCCAGCTAAGGTTGCAGAGTTCTTTATGAGACAAACCACATCTTCCCCTTTCACCTCTGACACCTGCATAATAAGACGCATGAATTCAATCAATTTTGGCAATTATAGATGGCTAAGAAAACAATTTTTCCTTTCGCTTTGTTTTCTTTCTGTCTGAATAAGAATTACACGTAACATGCCCACTCAATACTTGATGCCTATTATAGTACTACTCCTTTTAAAATGGTAAGACACAACCAAACAATAAGGTTTTTATAATATCATAACACATTCTTCTGAAATCAACAAGTTTACTAAAAACCACCTTCAAGAATTTTCTCACAATTGCCTTAAAAATGCATTAGCAAATTTCCTAACTCGTTCTGAAACTTTAGGAAGAAGGTTTGGGTAAAAAATATTTGCTCAGTAATCTTACTCAAGTCATTAATAAGCAGGGACCAGGCCCACCCACCAAATAGTTTTGCTTTGCTTAAGAAGGAGAAAAGCAGGATGCAGTTGATTTGACATGCCTAAGTGCCGCTAACTTGGTGAATGTCATCCTTCCAATGTTCCCTTACCTCAAGCCAGACTGAAGTTGTTTCGCTTCCTGTAAACAAGTATTGGCCAATGAAAATAGTGTCTCCTGCCTTCACTGCCTGCAATTACAAAAGCCTTATCTTCAAATAATGACTATGGAATGAATTTGTAAGAAAAAAAGATTCAACTACATAATAGAATAACATAAGTTGCTACAACTCTTCAATTTTTCTTTATGGTTGGACATAATAACAAACCATAATGATAGGGCAAGTGAAAACATACAGCTCCTGAGGGCTGAGGCCCTAACCATAAAAATAGGTTAAGGGAAACATATAGCCCCTTGCTAAGCTAGAGTTAAGCAATTACCACCAAGTACAATATGCTTAGGCAAAGCAAGTATTGGTTGGTGCCATGGTAAAAGCACAATTTTCTAAGATTTTATTGCATCTTCGAATTTGAAAGGTTCCAGTCCATGCAAGTAATGAAAATCGAGTTTATATCCACTTAATCCCTTTAGCACAAGAATCCCGACAGTCATACAATCAATATGAGTCATGTTTTTTCATTTCCCTTTTTCATGCATATAAATTAAAAAACTCAAACCCTTATGTTGAAATAAAGGTATAGACTTGCAGTATCATATGAACCATGAAGTTTCAGTATGCTTTAGATAGAAGTGTGAAAAAATAATACAGAAGAGGAATCAGAAAGATGACATAGAAAGAGGTAACAGATTTTGGTTATCTTGGCAAGTCCGTACCTTTGATAGCCCTCTAAAATTAATAGGCAACAGATTTGAAGTTGCTTCTTGTTCTTGGTCTGGAGTTAGAACTACAAAGGAATCTGCTTGGAGAGAAATGGGATGCTCAGTTTTGTTGACAACTTGCAGCTCTGGTCCCACCGTATCTAACATGACCTGGAAGATGGGAAGGGCACGAGATCATAAATCCTAAACTCACCGGATAAAGATAACAAATAACACATAATTGTTCAACTTCAAAACAAACATACATAGACAACGTAAGATGCAGTCGGGTAATGCTGGGACCAATAATAAAAAGCTCACCGCACATAGCTTCTTTGTACTCTTTATGGCCATCTTTAAATTTTCCAAAGTCTCTTGGTGAAACTCAGTATCTCCCCATGAGAAATCAAATCGTGCCACTGGTCGAGAAAAAGAATAGAATCATCATAAAATCAAATGCATAAAATATTCAGCAATGGGACTAACAAACCCACTTTTGCAGCTCTACGGGAGTGGGGTGGGGTGGGGTGCTAGTTTTAGGCTTTTACTTAATTTTACCAATGAAGAAGCTGAAGGCAGCAAATAAGTCAGGTTATAATATGATACTTCTATCTCCCACTCAATCACCGAGTTGATATTCTTCCTCTATTTCGTTATTTCCCGATCTCCTTCCAGTCCATAATCTAAGTAAAGGCTCTAACTCAGTGCCTTATGTTTTTAAACCTTTAACAGGACAATCTCAGGCTCTCAGCGGCCAGCATCATAAAGAACATAGTTATCCAACTTACATGTCTTTACACACAAAACAGGCATAATACCCAAAGAATCTAAAATTATATCAGATCGGAAAAAAGAACATACCGGACATTCCGGCCATGAGGCAGCCAGAAATAATCTCCACCGACCTCGATTTCGGGCCAAGCGTCCCAACTATTTTCGTCATTGCAGGAAAGAAACTCTAAACAAAAACAAAACGTCGTTCAATTCAGTATTAGCATAAGATCAAACACTTCGCTAGAGTTCCAGTATTAGCAAAATAGTACAAATTATACACAAATCCAGTACTCGAAGTTGATTAGCTCAATTAACTACAAATTGAAACATCGATCCTTGAAAAACATACAATCATATCTCAATTAACTACAAAATGAAGCTGATTAGCTCAATTAACTCACCGGTTTGGATGGCTCAAGAATTGAAGCCATCCGTATGGGCTCTTCGAGAAGCAAGTGATGCGAGTGCATTTTCGATGATCAAAGATGAAAACCAGAGCTGAGTTTGAGAGATAGAGAGATGAAAAGCGGCGAATATTAAAATACAAATTGAGACTTGAGAAACCAGTGGGCGCTTAGCAGACAATCGACCAACGATTTCGCAATTATCCCGATGGTCAAATTGCACTACCGGCCTTAAAGTTTTGCCCTTTGTTCAATTTGGTCCTTGAGGTACTAAGTTACTCAATTAAGTCCATATAGTGTTAATTTTGTTTCAATCAAGTACAATCTCTAACATTTGTCAAATATTGGATCGTTGGATGGAAAAGTGGCACGTGCATGTCATGTAAGTCATGTGACCTATTAGAGGATAAAATAGTTAAATTCTCAATAAATAGATGATGGGTGCTTCTAAATGTACACATTTTTTTGTTAACTCTACAGTTCTATTAAAAAATAAATAAAATTATTATTTTACTCTTTAAAATTATTAATGCATCTCTTAACTTTTTATTTTAAACACTTTCATCTCTTTTTTTTAAACATTATAGTTGGTGGTAGCGTTTATTATAAACACAAATTGGTTTCGTTAAAAAAAGTAAAATATTTATTAGATATGTATGAAAAATAACTTTTGAAGTGGGCTAATGTGACTGATTCAACATTTTTAAAAAATGTAAAGAGAGAGGGGGTACCCGTTAAGAATTGTGAAAATTATATAGTAAAACATATATTCGAAAAGTGTTATAGAAAAATGAGTATTTTTTTTAATAAAGAATCCATACTTAGACCTAACTCCAAATGCAAGATTGTAAATGATTTTTTGTTTTTTTTTTAAATCTTAATAATGAAAAAAAAATCAAATAATATTAGATTGGCTTATTCTACATCGAAGAAATCCATATTAATTTTATTAAATATTTAAGCAATGTCTCAAGACTATTTTACATATCTTGAAATTAGTAGCTCTCACTAGACAGACCAAGATTCATTCTAACAAGTACACGTGACTTCCAAGTCTCATCAAATTGGTTCAGGAAGGAACTGACAAATAATTTTACGTGTTTTTTTACAATGAAGGAAAGATTTAATGATACTTTGGATGAGTATTACAAGCAATTTTGTTTAACTAATGATATTTTTTTAGTACTTAGTTACATTCCAAGTTGTTAGAGATATTTTAGATTATTTCATTTAATTTTCAATTTTGCACTAAAAATTATGGTTAGCAGAATGTGACTGCAATGCAAAAGAGTAATTCTTTTGACTTGTATTCTAATATATATTCGGTTACGTTTCGAATTATTCGATTTAATGTTTAAATTTATAGTAAGAGATTGTGATAGTGAAATATTTAGTGTACTTGCATTCGAATAACACATTTTTGTATGTTAGTTACATTTAACTACCACATTTTATTACATGGAACAACAATAACTAACTCTCGCACATTATGTATTACAAAGTTAACGTAGTCTCATATTTTATGCATAAAAAATACTACTATCTATCTTTTTATGTTCTACTTATTATTATATTAACAAATTAGTATATTTGGAAAAAAATGGATTTGTCTAGATTTTATGATAAAATTGAAACTAATCAATACGATCTAAATAAGGTGTGAAATGATTGAAATTTAAGGAAAATTGGTAGATTATTCTTGAAACTAGTTAATTTTATTATTTTAACCTAATTTTCCCTTTTAATTATTATTTATTTGAATAATTTTTAGTCCTTAACATTAACTAGATAAATCTATCAAATTAAAATTAACTAGATATTAAATTTGTGTTTGATACAGTGGTTGATGGTAGTTCGACGACCGGCGACAAAGGTCCAACATAGACTTGGTGATCAACAGTTGAAGAGCGAAGATTCAACAATGAAGACTAGACTTTGAAGTCCAACAGTTGGTGGCAGAGTGTTGTTAATCGAGTGTTGGAATATGGTAAGAGATGACGATTAGTATCATAATTAATGTTAACTATATATATATATATTAGTTTTACAATAAGGTTTGTCAGGGTCTACTTAAGCATACCTTGATTAATCATCTCACCAGAACGATTTTAAGGACATACTCTCTCATATCAGTCTAGTGCATTTATGGTTAAATTCAAGATTTAATTCATACAGCGTTCTCCAAGAAAGTTGAACTATAGTTAAAAACAAAATTGGTATCTCCTCTTGCTAACCCAACTAAAACTAGTTGGGTGATAAGTGAATATCATAATTAATATTTTTTATATTGTCATTTTAATTTTTAATTAGAATTTCATCTGTATTGGAAAATTACTAAACACTAATAGTGAATATACAATGAATCACATTTTATTGCCTTTCCCCTCCCGTGCGTCCTGCTCAAATAAACAACTACTACTGCTGAACCGCTCTGGAAGTATCGCCCCGGTTCACGCCGCTACGATATTGCCTAACAAGGGCGCATTCATAAACCCAGCAAGAACGATACAGAAGAAACTCTCTCACGGCAGCGGAGATGGCGGAAATTGAGCAATCGAAGCCCCGTACCACCCAAGTTGACGAAGAAACGAACAAACCGAACAATCCATTGATCTCTCTCTTCCAGAACCTCTCTAACTTCTTCAAATTCCCTCCACTGAAGAAGCCGGACGCGGCCAAGCCGGAGACCGCTGTTGTAGCGGAGAAGACGGAGGGGGACGGTGAAGATGAGAGTAAGCCGGACGTGGTGAGGTTTCCGAGGCAGAGTTTGCCGCAGTTGAAGCTCGAAGCGGAAGAGTCTGAGCAGAATACCAATCCTGTTGTCCTATGGCAGGTATTTTATACATCAGACAAGCAAACCCTAGGGATTCTTGGATTGCGATTTTCTTGTTTACTTCTTTTCGTAATTGAATTGTTTGTGTTTAGGTTGTGATGAAATGGGGCTAAGCGTTCGAGAACTTCATTTTCGAATTGAATCGTTCTAGAATATTAGAATTTCACGAAAATTGGTTTTGAAATGGATTTCTCTATATATCAGTGCAATTTTTTGAACGATAAGCTTAGACGAACTTAATCAAGTGTGAAGTAGTTGAACGATGTATGCAGAAATGGGGCTAATTAGAAATGATTCGAGAACATATGAAATGTGGAATTGAATCACTGGAGAACATTTTAATTCCCAAAAATTGCGTGAACTGGATTACTCTATTTTGTAATGCAATTTCTGAACCATAATCTTAGGCGTACTTGAACAATGTAGCCGAGTATGCTTCCTTCTATGAAACATTAGCATTTAGCGTTTACACTATGTCATGGCCTCACATTCTCGTAGCGACATCTACCAGCGTGACATTCCTGACACATTCGCTGTGCCAGCCTTCTTGTACGATACTGACTGATTTCCGCCTGCCTTGGGCTCCTCAGGAGAGCTGTGCAGGAGAGGCCAAATCCTTCTGCTTTTGTCAGGTCCATAACAAACGATATAATCTCCGAACTTAACTAGGTTGGTATGTCTATACTCTGAAGGGACGCCTACTTGTGTTGATGCTTGCTTGGCTGAGAGCCGCATATAAGCGCTATAACCCTTCAGTCAGCATGTTTGTTACTTGTGACCGTCTTGATAGTAAGCGGTCCGTGACAACTAGTTACCTTAGACTGGTATTTGAATTTGTAGGGGCCATAACATTGATCAAGGATCAAATAGGGTCATTGTTGAAAATGGTAAGTGGTATAATTACGAAGAATTGGTACTAAAAAGTAGCATTTTTCAAATTTACTATTTTATTGAGTAAAATAATTAACAAGATACTCGCGTGGCTGACTAGATTTTTCAATGACATTTTGAAAACTAAAAAAATGCCTGATTACTGGAGAAAGAGTATCTTAGTGCCCATCTATAAAAATAAAGGGCATATTCAAAGTTGCACGAACTATCGGTGCATAAAACTTATGAGTCATATTATGAAACTTTGCGAGAGAGTGATAGAATATAGAATAAGATATGAAACATGCATTGAAGAGGACCAATTTGGATTTATGCCCAGCCGATCAACCACTAAAGCTATCTATTTAAACAGGAGCTTGATAAAAAAATATAGAGAAAACAAGAAAGATTTACATATAATATTTGTGGACTTAGAAAACGCTTATAATCTGATACCCAGAGAAATTTTGTGGTGGGTGGTAGGAAAAAAATAGGTATCCAATGTGTATATTGAGGTAATTAAGGATATATATGAAGGTATAATCACTAGTTTTCGAACATGAGGAGACGATACTTGTGGATTTCCTATTAATATTGGCTTACGTCAAGGATCATCTTAAGTCTCTACCTCTTCGTTCGAGTGATGGATAAGCTCACAAAACATATTCAAGATGGGGTAACTTAAAGTATGTTGTTTGCGGAGGACATATTACTAGTTGATGAAAAAAGAATAGATCTTAATATTAAGTTAGAAAGATGGATAGAAGCTTTAGAGTCTAAAGGTTTGGAGATGGGGAGGTTCCAAAGGTTTATCATTTTAGATTTATAGGTTCAATGATTCAGGGCAATGGTAAATTGAGGAGGATATTACTCATAGAGTTAAGACATGATGATTGAAGTAGAGAAGTGCAGTTGAGGGGATATGTGATCGTAGGATATTATTGAAACTCAAAGGAAAATTCTACAAAAACTTAAATGAAACCGGCGTTTTTGTATGGTTCAGAATGTTGGGCAGTAAACACAAAGTATGTTCAGAAAATTGGTGTGACGAAAAATGAGAATGCCACGTTGCATGTGTGTAAAGGCGAGAATGTATAAAATTAAGAATGAAAATAGTAGAGTGAATTTAGAATAACACCCATCAAAGAGAAGATGAGAGAAAATGGTTTATGGTGGTTTGGACATGTGCATAGAAGACCCATAGAAGCACGAGTGAAAACATGGGATTTACTTCAAGTGCAGGGGCTACTAGCCATATGGAACACTCAATTCTATACCTCAATTACTTTTCCTAGATATTGGAAGCTTTACATTGTGATTCAGGTATCGTGGCAGTTTAAGGATAAACCTGAAACTTGAGGGAAGCTGGCCTACTGGGGGCTATTACCACAATATTTTTTTTTTTTTCATAACAGAAATAATATAATGAAATATTTTGGTTCACAATGACTCGAAAATAAAAATAAATATCCTACCAATTAAACCACTCAATTTGAAATCAGGAAATTCTAATTTGATTATTAAAATTTTAACCTAATTTCAATTAAAATTATAAACTGTGAATTAAGCAAATATGAGACACTCCTAAATTATTAAATCAGAACATCCCCAATATGATCATCCAGATAAAAAAGGGAGTCAGTGCACAGGCTCCCGTCATTGGAGGGTCTTGGCGGGTTAGCTGCGCGGAGCTTTATGCCTGCATGCAAAGATACTATTTCCAAATATCTACATTAAAGAAATATGCAAAATTAACAATTAAAGGGTCAAGTACAACTAAGAGATACTTTCTTTGCATTAAGTTTAGAAGAAAGGTTATCTGCAACAGGGGTTAATTGGGGGAAAAAATTACAATAAAATCTAGAGAAAAGTTAAATTTCTCCAATTTTTGGTGGGGACTTGGGTCCCTCTTAGGCCCTATGTCGCTCCCCCACTGGATGTAGTGTCTATGGGTAGAAATAGATTGATTTTTTTTTTTGAAATTTTACGGTGAGGTGTGTATTGGTCAGTTTACGCGCACCACGACTAATCACTTCCTCTGACGATCTTAAGGGAGCAGTCCTCCACATTAGTTTAGGACATTCATGATTAAATTTAAGATTTAATTTCTGGAGTGCTCTACAGGAAAGTTAAATCTTGGTTGACAAGGAAATGAGGCACCTCCTCTTGCCTACCGGACTGGTAGATAAAAAGAGATTGATAATGCCATGATATGTTTCAATGAAGTTTGTTCAAAGCTATGGTTTTTGCATGTAGCAAACAACAAATTCATGCACCGTATTGAGTTGTTTATATTTTCGTGATTACATGCTAGTGCATCGACAATTCTTTTGATGACCCGTGCCTCTTCTTCTCCGCCAAGCATGAAGGTTAAGGATACCTCTAGGCTGTCAAAATATGGTTTCTTTAGGGTTTTACATGTATCTACCCTGTTCTTTTGGTAGTCTTGGGTTTTTAGCCAGGAACTAGTGTCTGACACGAACATTCTGGACATCCATTGCTTCTTGAAACTAAAGTTTTTGTACAAAAGACTTTGGCAGCTGCAAGACATTAGAGTCGTTTATATCTTTAGCCATTTCACACCAGTTTTGACTCTTAGCAAGATTATAATTTTGGTGTGGTAATTTGATGCCGATATGTGATGCATGGCTATATGGTGTCCTGGCGTCTTATAGGTTAAGGATTTGATGAAATGAACAGATTTAACATTTTAAAAACTATAACTTAAAATCTGAAATGTATATCAAAGGTAGTACAATGTATGGAGGTTCCTACCATTGTAGGTCTGGGAAGGTCCGATATACCTAGGGATGGCAATGGTTTGGTTTTATTGGAAACCAAAACTAAAACTGTTAGGTATATACCAAACCCAAACTCAAAACCGTCGTTTTTTTATAAATGGTATTAAAACTAAACTGTTTAATTTTATACAAAATTAAAACTAAAACTGTGAAACCGTTTAAGGTTTTTAAATTTTTTAAAAACCAAAAAAAAAACAAAAACCAAAACCGTGAAACCGCGGTTGTTTTTTACATATAAACAAAAATATAACTAAAATATAAAACAAAAATTCCAAAAAGCAAAACCAAACCACAATGCTATTAATAAACATTCAAAGTATAATTAAATACAATACATACATAAAATTCGCATGTATTAAAAAAATAAAACGATAGATAATCGTCACAATATAAATCAAGGTCTCCAAATATTATTTCAACAATCAATTGCATCTCATTAATTTTAATTCTGTAAAAAAGTGAGGGTCATATATATAATAAAAATATATCTAAAATACCGGTTACATGATTCGGTTTCGTGGTTCGGTTTCATGGTTACTATCCCAAAACCAAAATCAAAACCGCTTTGGTTTCCAATTTCAAAATAAAAACCGCAACCAAAACCATTTAATCGATTTCAAAATCGAAATGTTAGGTTCAGTTTCATTCGGTTACCCGTCGGTTCTGGTTGAATTGCCATTCCTAGATGTATCCGGATCCTCCAGGTCACACAATGGACCAACTTTTACCATTGTGCAGGCTCACCTCTGAATTCATATCAACGGACTAAAAGCATACATTTAAGAGAGTAGCAATAGAAGGATGTTAAATAACTTCGTGAACGGAATTATTTGAAATTTATCCTACTAATTTTCATCATATAGAATTTTTTCCCCTCCAATTTTGCTTTTAGAATTCCGTTCAACACTATTTGCTTTATTGAGCAATATTTTCCTTTCTCTATTCATCCAAATGGAGCTATAGTGAGATGTTTTTATTTGTCGGTTTGATTCATCTTTGTTGAGCATTGGATGCTGCAACATTATTTGATTGGGATTGCTTTTGTTACTGTTGCCAGTGCTCCTTCATGTTTTCATTAGCGGTACCTGAACATAGAAAATGACAATCGAAACTGACCATGCCAGCACTCTTTGTTGGGAGATTTTGAAAGACACGTTCTAGTTATCGGTTAATCTCGTATAAGTTGGGCCCCGTTAGGTTTGTTATGCATTTTAAAAAAAATACTGTAAAATCAGAAATGTAAAAGTACTTTCTCTAAAATGTAAAAAATAACTGTTTTTCATTTTTTTTTATATTTTAATAGATTAATTGATTGGGCGTCTCTACCCAACCCAAATTTTTTCAACCTCTACAAAAATTCATTTGGATTAAGAGATTGTTTATACCTATAACATTAATATATCGTCTTCAAGTTATCTAATTATACTTTTGATTTTTGCCTTCTCTTCTAAGTAATATATAAATATATATATATATATATATTTTTTTTTTTGGTTTAGTTGGGTGATGTTTCTGCTTTTCTGTTTCTACTCCCAATAATTTGAGATGAGAATTCTATTTCCATTTTGGAGTATTTCGAGAACAGAATCGCATTTGATAACAATAATTGTTATTGTTCTTAAAATGTTTTTATGATTTCTTAGAACAAAAACAAAAAAAATGCATTTGGCTGCAATTAAGCTTGGATCGTTTTTTTTAACATATATTTATGTATGTGATAGATAAAGAAGAGATGAGAGAAAAAGATGTACGGTGGTGGTTGTAGATCGTCGTGAGTGATATCCGGCGTGGGTGGTGGTGGCCAACGTAGTGGTGGTTTTCAACATTTATCCTTATGAAGTAGATTGTGAATAGTTTTGTGTGAGTGAATAGGAATCAAAATTTATTTGTTTCTCAAATTCTTAAGGAATTTTGGAATGACTCCCAAAACTTTGAGAATATTTGGGAATAGAAACATGTTTATCAAACGCGTTTCTGTATGTTAATTTCAAAATTCTTGGAACAAGATCAGAAATTAGGGAATGTAAACACTAAACAAACGGAGCCTTAGGTGGCATTTGGTAATCGTTTCTGTTTCCATTTCAGCAGTGAGGGAATGGGATGGGATATGATGAAAATTTTGTTTCCTTCTTGGGAGTAGAATCGCGTTTGGTAACGATAATTTTTTTTTTTTTGTTTTGGAAATAGGATCGCGTTTGGTAACGATTTTATCGTAAAACCATTTTTTTTTTTTTTGTTTTGGTCGGATGACGGCGGCTGACCGGCGGTTGGGTGACGGTGGCGGATGGCCGGCAGGCAGCGCCCGAAGTTGCCGGAAGGTGGCCGGCGGCGGATGGTGGTCGGCCGGCAGATGAACAGTGACAGTGTTTTGGGAATGGAATGAGAATAATGAGAAGCAACTATTTTTTGTTTCTCATTTCTTAAAAAAGAAATGGGCACAATTCTCAAATGGGAATGAAATGGGAACGAGAACAAAAATTACCAAACACTATTCCCAAACAGAATTCTCAAAAATCTGATAATGAAATGGGAATTTTCAGAATGGAAATGGTTACGAAACGGGCCTTAACTTCTTTATTACAGAATTACTTAGAAAAGAAGCGTTACGAAACATTACTCCATTTATCTTGTCCGAATGTGTCGCACTGTGTAGAGATGATAAAACAATAGTTGGAGAAAAAAATAATTGTAAACGGGATTTCAGTCTCTCGAAAAGGCAAAAATAGATACAGCACAATTTAAAGCTTTTAAATTTATCTACTTCCACTAATAGTAAATTTTTGGCTATTTCCAGGTTTATGCCATTGGAGGGTTTTTTGTTTTGAGGTGGGTGTGGGCAAGATGGAACGAACGACAAAGAAATAAGAAGAGAAATAAGAAATCTTCTGATGAAGATCCGTCTGCAGCCGACAACGATGATGAGCAGTAGTAAATAGTGTTTACTCCTATGAAAAATATGGTGATTTCTTTCTTGTTCAAGTCTCTCATAAATACATACAGTGTTGTTGCTACTTATAAATGACACCATGCTGTTTCACAAGACCATTTTTTTTGGCTCATTTTTCAGTTTTCTACACCAATATAATTTGATTTCCCAGCCTTAGTAGGATTCTAATGGCGTTTTACGATGTTTGGTCCGCATCGTTGAAATTGACATGATGAAACAATCAAGAAAATATAATTATTTTCATTTGATTTTTTAATGTGTAATTTAAATATTTTTTATTTTATTTTTTTAAAAAATTATTGAGTTTTAAGATAATTTTTTAGTATACTATAGAGGATTGGAAAAGGAGTATCCATTAGTACATTAAAACATTCAAGCAAGTTAGCCAAGAGGTGTTAGTTCGATGGTAAGGGAAGAGTGCTCCATTTCTTTGTCAATCAAGGTTCAATTTTTTCGAGGAATTAAATTTTGTATTTAATTCGGAATGAATCAGGCCAATATGGGAGAGTGCGTCTCTAAGATCAACGAGGGATGTGATTAGCGCTGGCCGCCAGGAGATTACTGTAAAACCAAAAAAATAAAAAAATGCATACAAGCAAGCCCATGACATGCCATATGATGTGGCATTTGCAATGTTTTCCAAGTTCCAACACCACATCTGATGTTTCCTTGTCTTCACCTCCCCCCTCCATGTGACATGTGTGACATCCACCCGACCCCAACATCTACTCATCAATGCATCATTCTTTGGGGCTTCTTTTTTAATAGTGTCAAAAATAATTCTACCCACTTTTCTATTTTTTTTTTTTTAAAGATTTGGAACTTTTGTTTTGCCCTTCCTATTTTGTGGTGGTATTACCCGTATATTTAAACAATTTTATATATAATCTTTATTTTTTCATAAAGTCAAAATATGATTTGAAAATATAGTTGAAATATCGATTGAACTATGATCGAGGTTTTTTACTTACTATTATATTAATAAAAAAAATATGGTGGTCGATTTGAAGAAGCTCCAATACTTTGGGAGTCCTAGGTGGACTGCTGTTAGCTCCTAACAAAACTGGAGGACCAGTTGGCACGGACATGATGCACTTTGCTATCGGACGTGGTGCGGGCGGCATAAACGAGGGCGTTGACAACAAAGGCACCAACTGGGTGCTAATCGATGGACAACGTTGAGGCAAAACACCAGCGGGTGTTGGCATTGTGTTGGGCGATCCTAGATGCAATGCTAGGATCGATGTTATGTGGGTGCATGACAATGAGTAAGACCGTGGCACGTGGCCAAGGCAACGAGGGCCAAGAAGCAGCAGCATGCGTTGGACCAAGTTGTTGGACATGTGTTGGCAAAACAGTGCGCCGTTGGGCAACGTGGACGCACATTGGCGGTGTTGGCGGAGGATGCCGGAATTGGGTTTTCGTGGGGAGTTACGGGACCAACGGAAGACCTTGGTGCGGTACCAAGGCAAAACAACGCAATGTAGGCGCAACGCTATGTTGTGGGTAGAGTCATGTGCGGGCATGACAGACTATTAGGAACGGCGGTGCATTTTGGTGCAAAAAATGCATACAGTATTGGAAAGTAATTGGGCGCAATGACGAAACAAGACAGAACGTGAGTGCAACGATGCGTTCTGGCCATGCAGGTGGCGTGGTAAGACGTTGGCGAACGTCGGCATGACTATGGGACAAAATGGCAACGAGACAGGATGTGAGCACGGTGCAAAAACGATGGAATGAAGCTGAGCTTGTGGTGAGCTGATGGACTGGTGGTTACCAAACACGTGCTAGACATGTGGGTGCTGTCTGGACAGTTTCATATGATAGTTTTGGTTATTTTTCAGATAGGAAAACTAACTCCTGTGGGCTGGACACGTGTTGGGACATGTGTCGATTGTTTGCCTAAGCAGTTGGGGCCGTCAACTGGTAATTTTCCCTATAAATAGTCATGTTTTGGGTCTATTTTTGGTTAGTGAATGATACTTGCGGATTGTATAGACCATTGTTGTAATTGGTTCCTTATATCTTGAGTTATATAATACAAGGTTGGGTTTTTCCATAAATGTTGTTGTGCCATTGTGTGGGTGCATTTCTGGTACTGTGTTTCGGTGTATACTCGTTGTATAATGTTGCAGGAACGTGTGTGTTTTACATGTGGTTGGTGTATTTTCGTTGCGTGACAGAATATTCACGGGGTTGCTAATTGTCGGTGCAACTAAGCCATCACTCGGTTATGATTTTTGCGGTGAAAATTTGATCGTGTGACAGTAGGTATCAGAGCAGAGTAACGAGTGACCTCTATATTTGCGTACACATCATCCTAGATGGCTCCAACTACATCCCTTGGGCTCAAGCAATGTCTAGTTTTCTCAGACGACGCAAACTTTGGCGCTATGTGACCGAACGACCCACATCATTGGAAGAACGGCGAGTCATTGGACCAAGCTAATCGGCGTGCGTTGACATTACATTGTTGGAGGACAACGGACAGACCGGAGTAGTATGAAATTAGTTATGTGATGCTGATTTGCAAACGGGCGTCTTACATCGTTGGAGGAACGGGAAGTCGTTGGACGCACGTTAAAACTACATTGTTGGAGGACAACAGACAAACCGGGAGCGGTCTGAAATCGGCTATGTGATGCTTATTTGCAAACGGGCTTCTTACATCGTTGGAGGAATGAGGATGCGTTGGACCAAGTCGTTGGACGCACATTGAAACCATGTTGTCGATGGACGACAATCAGACAGGGTGTGGTTTGAAATCAGGTACGCGGTGATGCCTAATTTGGGACATGGGATTTCGGAAAACATTCTATGCTTTGTGCTGAAATATAACCAGAGGCGACTGGTTATCGTGAGGATTTCCAAACGAGGTTTGCTGCGGTAGCAAACAGACTGGTAGTCAGTTCAGTCACATAGGGTGTTATGTGGCCAACACGTTGCAACAGGTTGCAATGAACTTGTGGAAAAACTGCTGGCGGAATGAGGAGACTGTGACTGTATTGCTGGCACAGGTGTATGCCAAATTTGGTTGCTGTGGTAGCAATGGGCTGGTGGTTAGTCCGGTTATGGAAGGTGTTCTGTGTAAACACGTTCTAGGAAGGTGCAACGGACAAGAGACAAGTCTGCGGGTAGATTGAGAAGACTGTAGCATTCGCAATTGATAAACACGTTGTAATGAGTTACAATGGATCAGTGGAAGTAAGATTGAGGAGACCGTGGGAGACGAAATTGACAAACACGTTGTAATAAGTTATAATGGACAGGTGGAAGTCAGATTGAGGAGACCGTGGTAGACAAAATTGACAAACACGTTGCAATGAGTTGCAACGAATTGACAAAAGGCTGCTGGCAGATTGAGAAGACAGTGGCAGTAACGTTGGCATAGGTGTATGCGAAATCTAGTGGATCGAGCTAAGGATGATCTGACGAGGATGTCAGATTCTTTTGGTGGGGGTAGTTTGTTAGCCCTTAACAAAACTGGAGGATCAGTTGACACGAACATGGTGCATTTTGCTATCGGACGTGGTGCGGGTGGCGCAAATGAGGGCGTTGGCAACAAAGGCACCAACTGGATGCTAATTGGTGGACAGTGTTGCGGTACAACACCAACGGGTATTGGTGTTGTGTTGGGTGATCCTAAGCGCAATCCTAGGATTGGTGCTATGTGGGTGCATGGAAATGAGCAAGACCTTGGCACGTGGCCAAGGCAACGAGGGCCAAGAAGCGGCAACATGCATTGGAGGAATGGGGAGGCGTTGGACCAAGTTGTTGAGCATGCGTTGGCAAAACGGTGCACTGTTGGGCAACGTGGATGCATATTGGCGGCGTTGGCAGAGGATGCCAGGATTGGATTTTTGTGGGGGAGTCACGGGACTAACGGAAGTTATTGGTGTGGTATCAAGGCAAAACGGCACAACGTAGGCGCAACGCTATGTTGTGGGTAGAGTTATGTGCGGGGCATGACAGATTGTTGGGAACTACGATGCATTTTGGTGCAAAAAATGCACATGGCGTTGAGATGTCGTTGGGCGCAACGACGCAAAAACGATGAAATGAAGCTGAGCTCGTGGTGAGCTGATGGACTGGTGGTTACCAAACATGTGCCAGACATGTGGGTGTTGTGTGGACAGTTTCATATAGCAGTTTTGGTTAGTTTCCAGACAGGAAAACTAACTCTTGTGGGCTGGACACGTGTTGGGACAAGTATCGGTTGTCTGCCTAGACAGTTGGGATTGTCAACTGTTGATTTTCCCTATAAATAGTCATGTATTGAGTCTGTTTTTGGTTAGTGAATTTATAGACCATTGTTGTAATTGGTTCCTTGTAACCTGAGTTATATAATACAAAGTTGGGTTTTTCCGTAAACGTTGCTATGCCATTGCGTGGGTGCGTTTCTGGTACTGTGTTTTGGTGTATACTCGTTGTATAATGTTGCAGAAATGTGTGTGTTTTACATATAGTTGGTGTATTTTCGCTGCGTAACAGGACATTCATGGGGTTGCCAGTTGTGGGTGATTTTCGCGGTGAAAATTTGACCGCGTGACAAGTGCGTTGGTGGCCTATTCCTTTTGGTATAGTTGAATTCAACTAAATATTATTAGATGATAGAGTTAAAGTAGGAACTAGGGGATTAAAATTAACAAACGTAGAATGAATGACACTACAAATTGCTCATTATTAAACTCGGTTCGACCATATACTATTTGCTATACCGTCGGCATAGGGATGAGTACATAAATCATAACCATTCCATATGTTCCCAAATTACTTTTAATATGGTACAATTGGAAACATATCTAATTACAATGAAAATTTTATGACAAACTTAATAGTATTATATTGTAAGGAGGAGGATCATGAGATGCAACATGCATTAGGGTTTTCGTCGGAGAACAGCTGCGGTGCTGGAATTCTCTCAATCACATACATCGGCTGGTAATAATACATCATTTTTTGCATACTCGCTTCCTCAATATTCACCTCGTTTTTCTCTTCTTTATTGCCATCGCCGCCACCTTCTTCCTTCTTCTCTTCCTCCGGCGGCGGGTTTTCGGCGGCGCTGGGGGGTGCTTCTTCTTCTTTCTTTTCTTTGGGTTTTGGGTCTTCGGCGGGCTTTTCGGGCTCCTTTTTGTCGTCGGACTTCGGTTCTTCTGTGGGGGGCGGTTCTGGATGGGGCACGATCTTGGCTTGCTTTTTGGTACGGCGGTAGACGTAGTGGACGAGGTGTTCAGCGTCCATGGTGCCGGTGACCATGACTTTGCTAGAACTTAGATCGGTCTCGACTGTTGTCACTCCTGTATGATCAAAGGGCAATTAGCATGCAATACTGGGATGGAAAATGTTTCATGCTTTTGCATACAAATTCAACATTTAGTTACCTTTCATTTGGAGTATTTTTTTCTTAAGTTGTAGAGCGCAGGGCTCACAGTGCATATTAACATTAAGTTCCACAGTTGTTAATCCACTTACCTATAAGCAAACACAATGCGAAAATTAAGTTAAGAGGCATAAAAATATATAATTTAAAAAAAACTCATTATATAGGAGTATTTAGCATTTGAACGTATTAAACCTCTAAAATAATAATAATAATAAAAAAGGTTGAGGTTGGTAGTGGTAGGTACCTGTGAAGCAACAAGTTGAGGTAGAGGTTCACCCTCAGCTGAAGGCAATGGAGACAAGACTTTAGCATTTCTCTTGGTTTTCTTCATTATCTTTGTGCACACAGCCTGTGGCTCAACTACTCCTTTTATTGTTACTTGGTTTTGTGCCATGTCCATCACTACCCCTTCAACTCCTTTTTTAAATAAATATTCCAAATATTAATTCTAAATATAAAAATAAATCACTTTACTAAAAATTATATACTGTGTAATTGGCCCAATTTTTACAACTCGGGCAACCTAAATTCCGCAAATTAGGCTTTGTGGAATATTTAGTGATCCTTGAACAACACGTTGTGGTGCGCCACAACCAATACGAGATTGACACTTCGGAATATTAATTTTATAGGTCAGAATTAGAAGTTGTTTAAACTCGTGGGACAACTTGATGAGGTGGGTTGACATAATAAGTGTCAATTTCGTATTGATTGTGGTACACCACATCGATTTGATGATCAAAAACCGGCCTCTGTAGACATAATTTATGAACTTCAAAGTACAAAGGGCAATTTAGGTGGCGTCTAGTTAGTGTTTCTGATTTGCTGTTTCCTTTTCCAATTAACTGGGATGAGAATTCTTTTTTTTTTTTGTTCTGGAGTATTCCGGGAATAGAAACATGTTTAGTAACGATTATTGTCTTAAAATTGTTTCTTTTAATTTATAAGAACAAATAAAAAGAGACGCATTTGGTTGCTATATTTATTTTATTTTTTTTCTTTAAATATATGATAATAAATATATATATATTTCTTAGATGACGTGGTAGTGGCCAACAAGGTAGTGGTGATAATAGTTTTGTGGGAGTTTTTAAGAATCAACAATTTTTTTTTTGGTTTTTTGGATTTTTAAGGAATTAAAAAAATATTCCCAAAATACTCTCAAAATTTTGAAACAAAAACGTATTTTTCTGGGAACAGAATTTAGGGAGTGCAATACGAAGTAGGAGGTCCAGTGTTTCAACTCCCTCCTCACCCTTAACATAGTTGTAGTGTAGATTTAAAATTCTAATTTATGTTGTTTAACAAAAAAAGTAAAAGAATTATGAATTAGTTGAATAGTGAAATTTGGACAATTTTATAAGAGAGACACCTCTAATACGAAGAATGGACCTCTCAATCTTCTTGGCACAACCAACACAATGCAAGTCCACGTATAAGATCAAAGGGGAAGGAGGCTTAGCCTCTTCCTCTGCTTTAACCACCTCTGTTTTCTCTGCTTCTTTCTTCTCCTCTGGTTTCGCCTCCGCCTGTGCTTGTTCCTGTCCAAATTCATATCTTAAATATGTGAATTTTAACAATATTAAAAAAAAATGCAGTCCAGGTGTGAAGGCTCTCGCCATTGAGGTATGGGGAGGATTAGATGTACGCATTCCAAGAATTGCTCCAGCATACAATGGAGCAACCGCAGTATGAATATAAAGTGTGATTTTAGTTAATTATTTTCTTAATTTTGATGAATTTACATAAGAAAAATGTAAAGATTGTTGTGGATTAGAGCAAAAGACAATGCAGTACTCACCGGTTTAGCTTCTTCACCCATTGCTCTGTTTAGTGTGTGAAGTCAGTAGGACTGGAGAGAGAGAGGGAGATGGGTAATTGAAGAGAATAAACACTGTATATAAACTGGGTAAAGGAAATGGAAGATTATAATGGGGAATGGGGGATGGGTGGTGCGATTATTATCCTATAAAGGGGAACCCTGCGATGGCAGAGCACATGCAGGGGCACTCAAAACAGAGGAGAGAGAGAGGGAGAGAGAGGGAGGGACCTCTTATTATTTAATTGTTCTTTTTGTATCCTTGAGCTTTTGGGGAGGAGAAGAGGAAGAAGGGGGAGAATTGATGGAGCAGGTTAGGCGAATTTATAGGGAGAAGATGAGAGAGAAAGAGAGATTCATATGTTTGGATTCATGAGAAATTCTGTTTTTAAATTATGGGAATAACATTTTTTTTATATCCACGAGTGCCCTCACACTTACATAGGGTGTGAGACTAATCTCGTTTGAAGTGCATGGCTGTCTTTCCTAACAAATATTTTTTTTAGACTTAAATCTCTGACATTTCAAAGATCCTTTAACTGTTTTAACTCAAGCAGACTTTACAATTTGAACTTCTGTATGGGAATACCTCTAGTTGATTTGGCAAAACTTCTATCCAAATTGTTCACATCATAACACACCTAGATTTTTCAAATTTTGCATTAAGAGCTTCCCCTACCCAAAATTTTAATAACCTATATTATTTATAAAATTATTAAAAAAAAATCGTGCCTAAAGGCATTATTTCAATTTTTAATTTTATGATTATAAAAAAAATAAAAATAAAAAATTACTAATAAACTAGATTTATAAAACTTAAAAGGGTACAAAATAAAATTAAATTTAACCGGATGATGTGAAATTTTTAGGTGATTTTTTTTTTTAAAAATATTTTATCAACTCAGGACAATTGTCCATTTCCTTTAAATGAATCCAACCCGTTAATGAAATGACATTTAAAAAAAGTTGTTGTTATCTATTAATAGATAAATATTTATTTTTGAAAAAAGATTGATTCTTATTCAACCCAAAAATTCATATTAATCCTCTAATGTCTTAAAAATTTTAAATTATAATTGTAAATTTAAATCACAAATTCGTCTCATTTTAGTGTACGTAGTTAATGATAATTGACATCATTAAGACAACTAAAACTACAATTTTGCACCAATTTAATTCTTTTTGACTTCTAAAAATTCAAATATATATAGTGAGTACTCCTTGTGATACATAAAAAAAAATAAAAAAAAAATAATTGTGAATAATCCAAAAAATTAAAATTTTAACCCAATGCAGTTTATGTATTATAATATTTTTTTCAAAAATTTAAATTTACCTAAAAATTATTATAATTTTCTCATATAAAACTTGTATTAATTTTAAATCTCATGATATCGCTACTCACTCCCATCCTTTTCATGAACAACTTTTGACACATTATCGCACTTATCTACGTTTTTAGTCGGCAAAAAAAGTACTACTTATCTTTCGACTGTCTCATTACTTCTTGGCAAATTATACTACTTTTCCTTCTTTTCATTTTACACCCTCAACTTTTAAATTCCACACTTTATCTTATCTCTTTAAACTTTGGACTAAATTACAAAATTATTACAATCTTTCTATCTTTATGAATTAATTGTCTTACTTTTCTTTTCATCGTATCTCAAATTAATTGTCACATCTTTATTTTTAAAAAAATATATTTTCATTTTTTTTTCAAAATGACCTTCTTTTTAACTATATATATATTTATTTTTCGAAAATTATCACTTTAACACTATTCTCAGGCAACACTTATAGATTTACTCTTAGATTTACTGTTCAACCGTTGGAATTTCACGTTCTTTCTTATCTTCCTCACAACTTGCATCAATGTGGACATGCTATCTTCGAAATAGGCCAAAATAGGGTTCGGACTATAGAGCAAGGAGGTAATTCCGAAAATCTCAGTTACGTAACAGATCTGAAAAATCAGATCTAGAAAATCCAGATCTGGATTTTCAGATTTAAGGGATGGAGAGAGTGAGAGAAATAGAGAGAGTAGAGAGAGGCACCTCATGAATGACGAAGGTAGACGGCTTGGTCGGAATTAGGCTATATCTCTTCCCAATTCGCGAAAACTAGAGCCATTTCCGTTGCATCTCCAGCTGCTGTCGCCTTTGCATCTCCAACCACCTTCGTTCAATGCATCTCTGTCGACGCCTTCGATTTCCAAATCTGAACTTAAGAACAAAACCCTAAACACATTAACAGTTTATAAATATTAAACAAGCAACATATAAATTTCACAAAATTAAAATGTTATAATACACTTACTGTCCGTCGACTCAATGTTTCTGTCATCTGTCGTCGTCGTCGAAGCTTCAGTGCACAGGGAATGAATAGACATCCGTCAATTGTCGGAGGCTGCACAAGGACAAGGTTTGTCGTCTTCAGAGGCAATTAAAACACTAATTATTAAATAATTGAATGAGAATCGAAGCAAATCAAGAGAGTGTGAAATAAAACACATGAGGAAGTTGTTGTCGTATTTTCCCCCGTCGCTGAGGAAGAGGAGGATAAAGAGAAAGAGAGAATGAATTTTTGTCTTTAGGGAGTGAAAATGTGATGATGAGAGAGAGAGAATAGTGGTTAGGGTTAAGGAGGAGAGAGAGAGAGAGTGAATGTCTTTAGGGGTTTGTAAGGGGTATATTTGTCTTTCCATGTTTTTTCCTTAACTGTCAAGGACTAAAAATTTTATTATTTGTATAAAAGGATTAAAGAATAACACAACTGTTCTTTTGGGCTTTTTTCTACACCATTTCTTAAATAGGGACTAAATAATTAAAAACTCCAAAAATAATATCATTAATTGTCCCCCACTTTTTTTTTTCCAATTTCTTTGGTATCTACACCCCGTTTGGCTATTGTTTTTGTCACCTGATTCATTTTTTCGCTCCCAAAATTTTGGAATTAATGTACAGAAATGCGTTTGGTAAACACGTTTATGTTTCCAAAAATTTAAAAGTAATTTGAAATTATTTCCTGAATTCTTTAAGAATTTGAAAAACAAAAAAATGTTGATTCTTATTCACTCTTACAAAACTATTCCCACTATATCATCCTGTCAATCATCACCACCGCCCTGCCGCCACCACCACTCCGCCGGTCATGATACATTTAAAGAAAAAAAAAAAAAACTAAACGTGTTTCTTGTTTATGTTCTCACAAAATAAAAAAATAAAACAATTTCGGGACAATAGTTGTTAACAAATATGTTTCTATTTTCATGATACTCTATAATGAAAATGAAATTCTCATTTAATCTTATCCGAGTTTATCCGAGTTTATTGAAAGTAGAAACTAGAAAAACAACAATACTCCACCTACATGACGTATTAAAAATGTATGGGTAAAATAGGTATTCGGTAATTTCAAAAGGCAAGGTAATTTATCATTTTGGTTGAAAGTGAAGAGATAAAAGTTAAGAGAGTAAAGTGAAAATAAGTCAAAATATAAAGGGGACGAAATGTATTTTGTTTTTGAATGAGGTGGTGCTTCGTAACTTGAAGAAGGAATGCTCATGGCTTGGATGCATAAAACGTGGGGATGAGAAAGCTGATATGGCTTTTTATGTTATACGTGTAAAGCGCTTTTGAGTGGTACCACAAAATTCAAAGAAATTAAAGTAGGCGTCACATGGGGTGCCACACACACATCTTTCTTCTTCTTTTTTATTTTATTTTTCACCTTTTATATTTTCCTATTACTAAATTATTAGGTGGTCATAACATCCAAATTCAATTGTGTGATTCATGAAATGTAAATATATTAATTAATAAAAATTTAAAATACTCACAAGAATTATTGATTTATGTGTTGTGTGGATTATTTATAAGACAAACCTATTAGGGTATAATCATGAAGTAGGTTAATGGTTAGCTTTTGAAAACAATACTTTTGTTTGTTGAATTTTTTATTTTCAGTCTTGTATTTGGATTTGTGATCGTTATATGTTGGGAGACAGACGTTTAATCAAATTGTCAAAATTGTATCGGGGACAAAATCTATTTCAAGGAGATATCGTAATATGATAGATTTGTAAAAATTTATTGGGCTTACCTCATTCTGAAAAGATGCCTTGTAAGAAAATGATTACCCCTAGGCTTATATAAAGCTCACGATCAAGTAATACAAGCGATGTAAAATTCAACACGCCCCTTTATGCGCAGGGTAGACTTTGACAAACTATTGCGAACAGATATCGGGGGCCCTAACATCAATGTGGGATTCATACACTTCCTCACGTGCAGGATGAATTTTGACAAACCATTGAGAATAGATAACAGTGTAGGACTTAATTTCGATATGTGAAAACCATCACATAAACATGTTCATTCATATTGAATCATCAAGAATAAAAATACTGAATTTGCGGAAACGTACCTAAATCCATAATATGAAAGTTGAAATATCCGATTCTGAGTTTTTATGATCTTCCAGATCTACACTTATTTTCTATATAAATTTCTCTCTGACAATGGAGATTAGAAGAATAGAAAACGTTGTGTAATCTAGAGACCATGACCTCTATTTATAAGCAATCGTGTCTTTTCGTAAATAGTCACATCTGTTTGTAAACACTCGCGCCTATTCGTAAACAGTCACATCCGTTCGTAAACAGTCGCGCTTGTTCGTATTTTCTTATTTTCTATTTTAACCCATCATAAAAATAGAAATTATGCTTGTCTCTACACAATAATACTCACACTTTATAATACATTAATTAAAATCCCAAAACTTAAATTAATCACTTTAATTGGCCTAAACTTTATTTGATAGCCTATAATTCACACTTATTTAATATATAAGCCCATATAATTATTTTTACTCCAACAAAGAGGAGCTTAACATTGATGTGAGATTTAACATGCCCAACATCAGACGAAAAATATAACTTTGATATTGTGTTGAAATTCAATGGGTCTAACTCACTCTCAAAAGACGTTTTGAAAAAAAAAAATTATCCCTAAATTTATATACAATTCAAGATCAGGTACGATCTCTGTTATGATTTCTTCTTCAAAAACAGTAAGTGAGATAGGGTTATAATACCGAAGTGAGATTGGGTTATACTTGGCATTAAGATGCCATGGCTTTTGATCACCATGTGGACCTACCTACCTTACCAAACTACACCAACATGGAGATGGGTCCATGTGGATATTATGTGCTTCACATCTCCTTAAATTCATCACATTCAGAACAAAAAGACATTGGATTCAAAAATTTTGTTTCAAAAGTAAAGTTAAATGAAAGTTTGGCCTTAAGCAAAGAGGTTAGTTGCATACATGTTTTCTTGGATAGAACAAGCCCAACTTACATGTTGGTGGTTGAGGCATGGCAATGACTCAGCATAACAATCAACCCATTTTGGTCGTACATATCAACCTAATGGAAAATCTAGACATCTGGCCAAGAAGATATACATACATCTTAAACTTATAATAGTTATGGTATATGTTATAATTACATTCCACTTAGTATCTACACCATCATTAAGATTTTCGTTGAGATTAATGCCAGGGAAATGGATGAATCAGATCAAGTTATAATAGTTTATTGAGATTTTTTTTATTTTTTTTAAAAAAGAACAATCGCTCTTCTACTTTTAAGACAGTTAAATTAAATTATATTTTGTACTTTTTAATTTTTTTATTTATTTGTTATCTTTTTACACTTATAAATTAGAAAATCGATATAGTGATTTTAGACACAGGGAATCTCTAGTTATATATATGCAACAACGAAATTATTCCACTCCTTAACATATGATTTTAAGTTCAAAATTAGTTTTGTTCTTCTTTCGTTCAATATTGTTATTAATCCAACCATCCTGATTTTAGATTTTTTTTGCCAAAATGATTCTTTCACTCTCGTCAAGATTTTGGAAAATCTCTCCCTCTTTTTCAATCAAATCAGCTGCGCTGCACATTTTCACTTGTAATCAACTTACTCCTACAAAGCAAGAGTTGCATATAAGTAAGAGTGTTAAAATCCTATCTCAAGTCACTTTTTGAGTACACCACCATTATATAAACAAAATAAATTACTTTATTTGATAACACAGTTTAAATTATATAATATTATCTTTTTCTACATGTTAGTATTGCTTTTGAATAGTATTTAGAAGACAAATAGAAAATTTATTTGAAAAGTTGTTAGGTTGACACACAATTTATTAATATGATCTCTTTTGGTGCAATTGTCTATGTGGCTAAAAATAGTTTGTTAATGATGGATTTGGGATTGGTTAGGAGATAATTAGTATGGAAGAAGAGTATCATTGAGAAGGTGGTTAGGGGCATCTAGACACTTCTAAAATATTCATATACTCAACCAACCCCATTATTATAGTAACCTTTTTACTTTCCTTTCTTGTAAAGGAAAATTTACAATTTTTACTATCAATGATTGCACTAATATTTAATACAACTTATTGTACTTTGCACTCTTGAAGTTTCACACAAATTTCATATTAGTCTTTATCTTTTCAATTTGAACATTAAATTCTAAAGTATTAAAATCGTGTCAAGTCAGCTATTTTATAATTTTTTATAATGGAATTCACTCAAGTAATTCCGTATTTGACACGTGATTGATTTTCATTATAAAAAATGACGGATATACCAATTTGGATCGAATTGACACAATTTGGATACTTCATGGTTTAATATGTTCAAATTGGAAGGACGTAAGCTAAAATAAAATTATCTTAAACTTCAACGGTGCAAAGTGCAAAAAATAGTAATATGTCATCTTAACTACCTTAGTGCATCTCCAAGAGAGATGCCAAAATTTAGTGTGCCAAAAGCCCAAATGGCGCACCCAAAAAAAAAAATAGCACTCTAAGGGATGTGCTATTTGGGTGTACCATTTTTTTTTTAATTAAAAACTAAAATTAACAAATTAATTTAATTGAATTTTAGGATTTTAATTTAACTGCTAAATATTAGTTTTTAGTTTCAAATAAAAATAAATTTTTTAAATTTTAATTAAACCACCAAAATGTATAATTAACTAAAACGCAAAAATTAAAATTTTCAATTTTAATTTTACCGCCAAATCTAAAAATTTTTGAACACCAAAGGGTATAATTTTTTGTTTCAAACTAAAATACAAAAATTTTAATTTTACCGCCAGATCTAAAATTTTGGTTCAAACTAAAGTGCCAAAATTGAAATTTTAGATTCAACTTTACCTCAAAATCTTAAATTTTAGTTTCAAAATAAAGCGCCAAAATTGAAATTTTAGATTTCAACTTAACCGCCAAATTTTAATCTTGAAATTTTAGTTTTGCCTCCCAAACTATCTATAAATACACTTATTTTCCTATCTCATTTTCACACATTCTTACCAATACAATTCCATACACTTATTTTGCTCTCTCATTTTCACACATTCCCTACCATTATCATTTCATGTCTAACTATACCAACTTTATCAATATATTAGATATCCTCAAACGTGATGATGATTCTGATGAAGAATCGAGCTGTTAGCAAGGGTGCCTATAGTGGATCAACGCGTACGTCAAAATGCACTGCGACTTGGTTATGTCATTGGTCACAATTCTATCTTTCGTGATTGAATTTCTAGTCATGAAAGGTTTTTTCATGTCTATTTCTCTGAATCTCCTATATATAATGAAAATTTATTTCGAATGAGGTTTTGTATGAGTCGTTCTCTCTTCTGTCTAATTGTCGATGAAGTTGAACGATATGATCCATATTTTGTCCAAAGAAGAAATGCTGCCAGAGTTTTAGGTTTATCTTCTTTTCAGAAGGTAACATCTACATTTAGGATGCTTGCTTATGGAAATGCAACGGGTTCTGTAGATGAATATGTTTGGATTGGAGAAATCACTGCCGTAGAGAGCTTAAAGCAGTTTGTTAAAGCAATTGGTACAATATTTAGTGATGAGTATTTAAGAGTACCAAATAGCAATGATATCTCCCGATTGCTATCCCTTGGTGAAAACCGTGGCTTTCCAAAAATGTTGGGAAGCATTGATTGTATGCACTGGAAGTGGAAAAATTGTCCTACCGCATGGAAAGGTATGTATATTGGTCATTGTCATGGACCAACCATAATTTTGGAAGTTGTTGCTTCACAAGATCTCTAGATATGGTATGCATTTTTCGGTTTGCTGGGATCACTTAATGATATTAATGTGTTGAATTGATCTCCTATTTTTGATGAACTAATCCAGGAGCATGCCCCTGCTGTTAATTATAATCTTAATGGGTATAATTATACAATGGAATATTACCTGGTTGATGATATTTATCCAAATTGGTCAACATTTGTGAAAACAATTTCCTGCCCACAAGTCGTGAAGAAGAAATATTTTGCTGTATAAGAAAACGCTCGCATATATTATGAAATCATGCGTCTTTATGCATGATATGATCATTGCGGATGAAAGAGCAATTGGTAACATCGACTTTGATGGAAGTGACACAAATCCACCAATCGAAATGTCTCATGCTCATACTCCAGATTTTTCAACCTTTATTCAAGCCACACAAGAATTTTGAGCTGCAGTTAGTCATTCCTAGCTTCAGAATGATCTTGTGGAGCACCTATGGCCACGTTATGGGACAAAGTAGTAGTTTGAATTTGTATTAGTATTATATATTTTTCATGTAGTTTAAATTTGAATTTATATTAGTATTATGTATTTTTCATATAGTTTGAATTTGAATTTGTATTAATATTATGTATTTTTCATGTAGTTTGAATTTGAACTTGTATTAGTATTATGTATTTTTCATGTAATTTGACTTTGATGAATGCATTGATTCAAAATGTTAAAATTAAAATGATAACATTAATATAGTAGAGGTACATGACTAACATAAACTGCATAACTACATTCTTGAAAATAAAAAATAGTTTACAAATTAAAATTCGTCTATCTAGATTTCCATTTTAAGACCATCATAATACTAAGCAGAGATGTGATTCATGTTACGAGTATCGAGTTGCATTATACGATTGCGTTCAGCTCTGTTCTCATTTTTATTTTTATTTTTATTTTTCGAGTTCTAACTAAAAGGGTTGTTGCCGTAACTGTTGGGCATGTAGATCTAATGCCACACGATCTTGTTCAGTTCTACTCTTTTCCATTTTTAGCTTATCTTCTCAAAATTTATCTAAAACATCCATAACTTCTCTTAGTTTTGCAACGCCCATTGATTTTTTACCTTTGACTTGTTTCTTGAAGGTTTTTCTGTCTATAGGCCTTTCTTAGTTTATTCCAATTTCATGATCATCTCCTAAATTAATACAATCTGGATTTACAGCAGAAGAAGTAACGGGACTTGCACTTGAGTAACTTTTTTGCTTTTTGCTACCACCTGATAGGAGATCAGTCCATTTGCGTTCATTTTTCAGTATTTCCCAACAATGCTTGTACATGAATTTTTTTTTGGATTTTGCAATATACAATTTTTTTACTTTAAGAAGCTGTAAAAACACAAAAATAACATTAAAATTTAAAAAGATAATTTTGAAATTTATAATTTCTATCCAAAATGTATTACCCTGCTTTGGTTAGTATGACCGCTTTGATGAGTTCTTTGAATCAAGTTATGAAATCCAACAAATTTAACATATTATTTATTAATATCTTGTCATCGGCTCATAATAGATGTTCGACAACGTCCAAATTCAGCTCCTTCATTCGTGTTGAAGTATTCATAGATTCTCTTCCAAAACGTATAATGTTGTTGACTACTACCGGTGATGGGATCTTTACTTGTATTTAGCCAACCAGAAACAATAAGAATATCCTCGGTAGGATTGATTTTTTTTTTTGCACTTTGTGCCTTCCTAGTCATTGATCTCGTTGTATTTTAATTTTGGGGGATTAGTTCAGTTTCGGGTTGATCTTCAGAAAAATCATCTAAAAGAAGGCTCCTGAAATAATGATTTAGTTCAGAATCCATCTGCATGTATTAAAGTAAAGTAAATAAATCGGACAAATAGCAACTAAACATGGAAAAAACACGAACATTAATCAACTAAACATGGAAAAAACTATTAAACAAATTTGTTATGGAAAATTAATTTTTATTGCTATAATATTACTACAACAAATGATTTTTTCTTATAAAAAACGATTAATAAATTATTAAAATGATAACAAAATAATTTTCCTTCATTTTAAAGTTAATCAAATAATTTTTTCGATTACCCCAAGCCATAACTCAACCCCAATGCCCTAATCTAAATTTGCCTAACCCAACTGTTCTAATTAATCTAATATAAATTAGCCCAGCCCATAACCTATCCCAATTCACAGCCCTGGTTCAGATCTAACATAAATTAAGCATATATTAATTCTGTTGATGCCAAAATGTGGTGGCGGGTCAACAGTGTGGTCTGGGAGGATATCTGAAACACAGGATAGCCCTTAGCGTTGCAGCTGGTTGAGTTCAAGTGTGGTGACGATCTCTGAGCTGAGCTCCACTCTTCTGCTCCAAGCACCTGCACGAAGACCTACCGGGGTTATCCCCAGTAAAGTCCCTCCGGCGTAAGAGTAAGTATTCCGGGGTGGAGAGCTGAAGATATATTGAGTTCAGTAGTAGTCACGTACCTCTGGGCAGTGGGTGCCTCGGTGTATTTATAGGCGCCAGTGCCTGATTAGCGCTGCGAAATTAGGGGGCCAGCTCAGGTTAATTAACATAATCTGCTGGACAACCAATGAGTAACATGTTAGCCCTCTAAATGTCTGGGCTGACCTTTGAGCCCATAAGTAGAGGCCCATGGGCCAGAGCCTCAAAACGGCCCGACGAACTTTCGAGTACTGAGGTGGTGAGTAGAGAGTGCCTCAGACCGCCAGTTCGGCAGGTCGGACCTCAGCTTGCCGGTCTCGATTTCTTCACTGAGACGATCCTCAGTTCGGCTGGGGGTGCATCTTAGCTCGGTACTGAGGGAATTTCAGCTTTCATCCCTACTACTCTTCTATAATTGGGCGTATTTTAACCACGTGGTGTACCTGACGAGATTCCCCTATATCAAATTCATACCTACTTGCCTTAATTCACAAATGGTAAAAAATACAGAGAAAGAGAGAGAGAGAGAGAGAGGATTGACCTTGGCTTGCGATGGAGGCTTACGGTATTTGTGAATGCAATGGTAATGGCGGCGAAGGCTTTCGATGGAGATGGCGGCGGCGAAGGTAAACTGTGATAGTGAGGTGGTTCAGATCTGGTTTGCGATGGCGAATTGCGGTAGCGGCTTGCGATGGAGACTTGCGATTCAGATCTGGTTGTGCGATTCAAGATGGCGATTCTCGATCTGGTTCGGTTTTCATTTTCTTATTCCTTCATCATCAATTTATAGATTTTTTTATTTTTTATTTTTTCAAATTGGGGGTTTGGTTTTGAAATTTCAGACTGTTGGAGTGGCCATTGCTACTCCAAATGTCAAATGGCACAGACTGATGGTTGTGCTAAATATGACACGGCAGACCTAGTGTGCCATTTTTGGCACACCAAATACAATAGCTGTTGGACTATTTTTTTGCTTGAAAAATGCCATTTTTGGGATGACACACTGGATACATGAGCTGTTGGTGATGCTCTTACTTGATGGTTCTATTTCGTTGTATATTTATTCTGATATCTGGAACATGTAATCTATAAAATATATTAACACAACAAATATTTGATTCAACTTAATATTCAGACCTCGTGGCCGAACTAAAAAAAAATAATAATTAAAGAATGAATGGATTAAAATTGAAAAATTCAAAAGACTTTTCGCATTTTATTTTTCTTGTTTTCAACGCATTTTTATCACACACACACATACACACATATATTTGGCTTGGCTGGGTGGATAGCCAAGCCATTAGGCTTTTTTGAGGATAACATTTTAGTCCAATAAAGAAACAACTCCATTGATCGAATTCAAACTATTTTTTTTAATTAAAATTGCAATCCCTTATTCAAATGAGAAAGACATTACAGCCTGATGTGAGGAATCCCAGACCTAATATTCGCCAACGAATCAACAACCGAATTGCTTTTTCTATAAATGTGCGAGATATCGATATGAAGCGAACTCAACCAATACTGAATCTTATGCCAAGAATTACGCAGAGTCTAATCAGGGTACAAGCCATGAATTACTTGCACTAAACATTTATTGTCAGATTCAACAACAAGAGGTAGGAAACCATTGTGAACAACAAGTTGAAGGCCCTGAAAGAGGCCATTAACCTCCGCCTAGAAGCTGGACACGACTTGTAATTTCTTATGAAAAGCCATGCAGAAACTACCCAGATGATTTCTAATGATGCCTTCACAAGCCGAAGTGCCAATGGAATGTTTGAAAGCTCTGTTAACATTAAGCTTGAACCAACCCATTTGAGGGGAACACCACTCACAAACGATGGGAATTCTATGAGACACCGCTCTACCAGCATATCCCATGATCTGCAAAGAATTCGAGGCAAAGTTTGAGTCAATCGAGAGAGACTTGATAAACTTCGTGAGATCCCTCAACCAGTGCAATACCCAGTAAATAATATGAGAGCTCGACATCACCTAAGCTTTATGAACAACCCCATTCTTGGTCTTCCAGATTTTCCAAAAAATAATAGGAGGGACCATGCAACTCAGAATTTTAAAAATCGAATTCCCTTGCAAACAAGACCACTAATACTTAGCACGAACTACGGCCAATTGACGAAAGCAGTCCACTTTGAACAAAGCCCTGAAATGCCGCCACACTAAGCTAGCAACCTTACAAGTGCAAAATAAACGAGTCACCCCTTCAATATGTCTAGAAGAACAACACCTGGAAGTGGACACTAGGGGAATACCCATTTTAATAATATTCGCATTCACAACCACAACATCTTTAAATAACTTTCAATTAATTTTTTTAATTTTTAATGGAATTTTTAAGATCACAGAGCTTGATAATAGGGCAGTACAGGCACTTGAGGAACCAACTTGGTCCAAGTAGATTTAATCGAGAAAGAACCATCTTTGTTAGGCAACCAAACAAGTTGGTCGTCTTTTGAAGTCAAAGCCGGACACATATCTTATAAAAAAGAAATATCTTCCTCAGACAAATCCAAATTTCTCCACGCTTTCTGGGTTACAACCTCACGCAGATTCTTTTCCTCAAAGTTAGCATCAAACAAATCTCCAAGAATACCCCATCCCCAGTATTCATACCAAAAATAAATATTATGGCCATCTCCAATAAGCCACTAGGATATAGAATAGAAGAGCTCCTTATTCTTCATAATATCTTTCCATGCTAAAGAAGTATTGTTACACGACTGCCACATCCCAATGTGGCGATATTTAGTATATCTCCCATGCATGTAATCACACCATAAAAACTTACTCGAGACCAAATTCCAAATCTTATTTAAAGTAAACACCTATTTCATGTCATGTAATCTGCATAAACCAAGACCACCAACTTCTGTAAGATGACATATATTCTTCCATGACACCCAATGACGTCTCCTAATATAATCTGATGAGCCCTAGAAAAATGGGACATAAGCCATTCGATTTTATCCAGAACTTTTAACGGAACATTACTGGCAACAATAATGTGAAGAGACATAGAGCTTATGACATACTTTATAAAAGTGAGTTTCCCACCCAAGGATAAAATATCAACCTTCCAACCTTTCAACTGAGAAGAAAATTTATTAATTAAACTATGAAAGTGAGAGATCTTAACATGACCATAAGCAAACGGAATACCCAAATAAATGAAAGGGAAAGCTCCCATTTGAAAAGAGGTCATCGAGTGAATGAGATTATTACGATAAGTAGAGCAACTCATATTATTACGATCAGTAGAGCAACTCCTGTGCATATAAAAATTACTTTTCATGGCATTGATTTTTTGACCCGAGGCTTGCTGATAATTGTTAAGCACCTGCATCAGGTTACAAATAGAAGAGATATGTCCATTGCAAAATAATAGAGTGTCATCGGAAAAAACAAATGAGTGATAGTAAGATATCCATTCTTTGTAAAATAAGGAAGAATAAAACCTTCATCAACCGCTTTAGAAAGAGCCCGACTCAAAACTTCTTCCGCTAGAACAAAAAGAAGAGAGGCAATAGGATCACCTTGACGTAAGCCTCTCCCGCTAGTGAAACGACCCTTGTAAACCCCTTTAAAAAGCATTGAAAACTGGACTTTGGAAACAAATTCCTTAATAACTGAAATGAAGGTTTTATGGAAACCCAACTTATGAAGAACTTCAAACAAAAAATTCCATTCCAATCTGTCGTACGCTTTCATCATGTCAAGCTTAAAAATGACGTTATTCCCACGAACCTTAACCAAGATCCTTAGTTAATTCTTGGGCTAAACCCACCGCTTTAACAATAGATCTAGCCTTAAAAAACCTATGTTGTTGAGTCGAAACCAGAGAACGTAAAATAAGGGCCAACCTCTTAGCTAAAGCCTTTGAAAAAATCTTGTAAACTATGTTACAAAGGCTTATAGGACTAAAATCACTAAGAGAGGACGGATTAGTCTTCTTGGGAATAAGAACTAGAAGTGTGCTAGTAAATGTATCCGAAAGTTTGCTACCCTTCAAGAAGCCATTAGCAGCCTCAACAACATCCTTAGCAATCAAGTCTCACGCAGATTGGAAGAAAGACGATAAAAATGAATCGAGACAAGGGCCACTATATACTTCAATATGCCACACTACTTATTTGATCTCTTCTACTGTAAATGGACTCAAAAGACCTTCATTAACAGACTCAGACACCAAATGATAAATAATCTCAAGCAAATTTTCTTGACTGTTAGGAGAGCCAACAAAATAAAGAGTTTTATAAAAATCAAACTGCCATATGAAACTCATGAGGATCTTCTAGAGAACCATTTTCTTTATTTTTGATCGCTGCAAGATTAAGAGGTTTATGTTTTTCTTTGAAAGAAGCATACAAATAACATGTATTTTTATCCTCTTCCTAAAGCCATTTTTTCAGAGATTTTTGCTTCCAATAAATTTTCTCGTTCAACAAACAACGGGGCAGATTATCTTTAGCATTTTTAAGATCCAAAGCTTTCAAATCAAACCATCCATCTTACAAAATCGAATCAAGCGCTTCCACCGTATCTCTCCATGTATCTCATTCGGTGAAAATATTCCCAACCACCGCTTTATTTCAAGACTTAAGGGCTTAACGGGTTTGCATGAGGTTATGACTTAACCTAACCACAGGCTCATAATATTTGGAGGTCCAAGCAGAAAAAACAACATCCAAATATGAAACATGGTTAACCCACATTCTTCGAAATCTATACAGCCGAGGTCCCGAATAACTCATGGCTGTAGAGTTAAACAACAAGGGACAATGATCAGATGACTCATGTGGCAAAAGAGTCACTTTTCCCGCATAAGTAGAATAAAAAATAGGAGATACCAGAACTTTGTCAAGGCGAGAATATTGTCGGGCTAAACCCGATCTATTATTACAAAACGTATAAATGGAACCAGAAAACGTCGGTTCAATCAAACCAGCTCCCTGTATACAATCTTCAAAGTCTAACATACCTCGTCGCGAAGGAAGAATACGACCCATTTTCTCCTCTTGGTGGAGAATAATATTAAAATCCCCACCCCAAATCATCGGTAATGAATTAGAGGCCATTAAATCCAAAAGAGCAACCCATAACTCTCTTCTTTCCAGAATAAAACAACTAACATAAACAATCACTACAAAAACCTCCATGTTGAGCCAAGAGATAGAGCAAGCAATAAGATGTTTATGTTTCTTTACCACAATAACCTAGAATATATTCTTCCATAATAACCAAATTTTCCCTCCAACCTCCTGATTAGAAATACCTTTATGAATCTGAATGGCTTTATTAATACAGAATAAATTGTTGTCATCTATCCATGGATCAATGAGACCCACCATAGAAATTTTATGCTGATTAACCATCTTTTTTAAAGTAGTAAGGGTTGTTGGATTACCGATACCCCTACAGTTCCAAAAAAGGAAGGAATCAGACATGGGAAACAATTTCAATTGATCTAAGGACTCGTAGTCTGAGAGTTTCCTCTCACACCATTAGTCTTCTTGGGATGACCTTTTCTTCTAGCAACGACAGTAAACTCCCCATCCTCCAGTTGATTAGGAAGTAAACCATCCCTTGCAGTCTACGCGCTTTTTGTAGCATCACTAACATGTATAATCATTTCCAACCCAGTGGTAGTAGTAGTGATAACATTCTCAATTACCTCTTGATCCACTTTCCCGACATTATTGATTTCCTCCTAATGAGAAGATTCGGCACCAGTGGAATTTTGCACAATCATATGATCGTGTTCTGGAGCCTGCATTTCAGGATTACCAATATTGTTTATATTCTGCATGTACTCAGCCTCCACATGATCATCTGAATCTTCTCCCGCATCAGGCTATTCAATATCATTTTCCTCCACTACTTTTTGCAAACTTGAAGTCTGTCCTTTTTCATTAGCTATATGAGAAATCTCATTTCTTTTCTTTCCAACTTTCTTTTTGCGTTTTAGAGCCGATTTGGAGATATTAGTCTCCATAACTTCTTTTTTTTTCTATTTGTTTGGACCTCCTTTGCTACGGAATCATAGGGAATGGAATCTCGCCTACGACAATTTGCATGGGAGTAACCCTGCATGTTACAAAAAGTACAAAACAAAGGTAATTTTTCATAGATCACCTTTTGGTAAAATCCATCTTGCTTTCCAATCCATATTTTAGATAGGAGAGGTTTAGCCAAATCCACCTCAATACAGACCCTAGCCACATTAAGCCGAGTCAGAATTAAGGTTGTAGAATCAATAGCAAGAACGGGTCCTATAGTACTCGCTAAAGTGCATAACAACCCGAGACAAAATAGTTCAACTGAAGCTTTGGGAATTGAATCCAGACAAGAGCCATAGACGCATCATTTCGGTTATTATAAGCCTTGTTCCATCTATAGATCCGATAAAAGAAACATTTGATAGATGTGACTTCCCCCGTCAATACTCAAAGTATATCCGACTCCAACTGAAACCGAATAAGTAAGGAACGTGAGTCCATACGACCCATGGAGAAATAACCCTCCAGATTCCAATTACTCTTGATAACACCTTGAATCTCTTCCAAAGACGATTGTCCCATCAAGAATTTTAAAATAACCGTTTTCTCAAAAACGGCTTCAAATTGAGTAATTATCGTAGACAAAACGATATTGTAGGATTTCATTTCTTCGCGTATGTTCGTGCTTGAACCTCGAAAATAGGCAACGTAGAAGAAGTCAATAATGAAGCAGCATATGATCGGACAAAACCTGAATTAGTTTGTTTAAGAAAGGATCATATAGTTTAGGCAACTACAAGTATTTTATTTTGCAAATTAGTGGGTGTTGATCATCATACTTAAACAATCGAGTCATTTTTTCAATTGTATCTAGAGAATAGACTATCCCTTATCTCGAAGAACTTTCATTCTATTTAAAAAATTATTTTTTAAATTGTTACCTTTTTTGTTTGTTAATATAAACCCAATGACTGTTTAGATTCTCAGAGGAGGAATTTTCTAGTGTGCACCTTCATTTCCTAGTTAAAATGAAAAAAGTACAAGTGAGTCGATCAATCCTATTCTTGAAATAAACGACTCCCACACACGCCTCTTTCCAAAAAATATCAATACATGAAACATTACACTTAGATTTATTAGATTTGTTACTAAAATTTCAATATTCAACCCAAAACTCTTGACAGATAGCCAGAGGCCCAAAGAAACGAAAGAATAAGTATTTTTTTTTTACATGATCTCCTCTTATAGATAGACTCAAAAATCGAATAAAGTTTTTTTTGGTAGCATTTCACACGCTTTTCGTTTTCCTTTATATATATATATATATAACTCTGCCTATGGGTGTTTATTCTCTAATCTTTACACAGTCGGACTCAAGCCCGAGTAAAAGAGGAAGGTTGCGTTCGGTAGCTGACAGTTAGCGTAAAACTTAGTCAGAACCTTTATGATATGAATCCACATACATTACAAGTTGAGGTGTCCCCTATTAGCGACACGCTACATTATCACTGCCCGGATATAGTGAGAAATAAACAAGGGTGGGCTAGGGCGTCACCCAAAAGTGACGCGCCTTGTCTTCGCTCGGATACGGTATCAAATAAGTAAGGGTTGCCGCATTATGGTGGATAAGTGCAAATAAAGAAGTTAGTCCTTGAGAATAAGAACAGTTACGTGGAAAGTTAGAGAATTAGTGGACATGATGAATATAAGAAGAAAGTACATGGTGGTTATAGATTTGGGGAGAAGAATGTAATAGGAGAAATGATTTTAGATTCTTCTATGGTGTATAATTTAGTACTTCAAAATACATGTTTTAGGAAAAATGATGGACACCTTATCACATTTAAGAGTAGACAGAGGAATAACCAATTTTTTTTTCCTTACTAGAACGAGTGATCGCTTAATATGCAAGAACTATAAAATCATATCCGGAGATAGTATTGCTAACCAATATAGATTGATGGCTACCGATTTAAGGGGTGAAAACAGGAGTTTAAGATAAGTAGGCATATAAAGATACATCAGAGATTTAAGAGGTGAAAATATGTTGTTTAAAGATAAAATTAACAATGAAGAGTTATGGAAGAGACTTGATGAAGTGAACAAACTTTGGCGTGAAATGGCAAGTCATAATAAAGAGATAGGAAGAAAAGTTTTAGGAGTATGTAGAGGAGGGGGACCACAATATAAAGAAAGATGGTGGTAGAGTGGGGAGGTCAAAAAAATTATTTGTGATAAGAAAATAGTTTATAAAGAATGACAAAATTGTTAGAGTGGTGAAAGTCTAGAGAAGAATAAATATGCGGAAAAAAAAGGCAAGAAAAATAATTAAAGAATTAAAACTTAAGACATACGATAATTTGTACAAAAAATTATATACAAAAGTTGGAGAGATGGATATATTTAAACTTGCTAGGAGACTTGAACAAATGGTTAGAGATATAGGAAGTGTCAGATACATCAAAGAGGTTGGTGAAAAGGTCCTAGTGAAGGATGCGGAGATTATGGGACAATAGAGAAGTTATTTTTATAGTTTATTTAATGAGAACAACGCAAGAGAATCTAGATTAGATTTGCCTAGTTTATCTGCAAATTAAATTTTCAGGTTTTATAGAAGAATTAAGGATCCAGAAGTCAAAATAGAACTTATGAAGATGAGGATATGAAAACCAGTAGGGCTAGATGATATCCCTATAGAGGTGTGAAAAAATTTGAGAGATCTTGGGATAGATTGGTTGATTAGACTTTTCAATGACATTTTGAGGATTAAGAAAATGCTTGATGACTGGAGGATAAGTATCTTAGTGCCCTTCTATAAAAATAAAGGGGATGTTCAAAGTTGTATGAATTGGTGTGGCATAAAACTTATGACTCATATTATGAAACTTTGGGAGAGAGTGATAAAATAAGACACGAAATAAGCAAAGAAGATAACCAAGTTAGATTTATGCCCAAACAGTCAACATTGAAGCTATTTATTTACCCAGAAGATTGATGGAGAGAAAATAAGAAAGATTTATATATAGTATTTGTGGAGCTGGAAAAGGTTTATGATTAGGTACCCAAAGATGTTTTGTGGTAGGTGTTAGAAAAGGTTTAAGGATATGCATGAAAGTACAGTCACAAGTGTTCAAACAGGAGGAGATATTACTTGTGCATTTTTTATTAATATAGGCTTACATTAAGGATTATCTTTAAGTCCTTACCTTTTCATTCTAGTGATGGATGAGTTCACAAAATATATTTAAGATGTGGTATCTTGAAGCATGTTGTTTGCGGATGATATAGTACTAGTTAATGAAAATAAAATTGGTCTTAAATACTAGTTAGAAAGATGGAGAAAAGTCTTAGAGTCTAAAAGTTTGATCAGTGTTGATTAGGCAACACACGAATTTGAACTGGGAAAAAAGGATTTGCATGACGTGGGCATAAGGGTCTTTATTACACAATCAATAATTCGCTTCATTTTCAAGTAGGCCTTGAATCCCACATCTCTATGGAGTGCACACCACGGATTCCATAGCGGGAAAACTCTTTTTTGAGATGTGCACTGAGTTTGATAGGTCCACTCATTTATAAAATCAAGTTTTGATATCTTATTGACCAAAATGGTGATATTGTTCCTCAATTGATCAATAATTTCAATTTTTGGGAAGTATCATGATCAAATCATAGTATGAGAGCCCTTGGCCAAAGGTTTGAAAGTTTGTAGAAGTAAGACATAATACATGCATTGTAATTTGAATAAGACACGGAGAAATGACGGTGCGGTCAAAATTGAAAATTAGGAGATTGCAAAGTTTGATCATTTTAGATATTTAGGTTCAATGATTCAGACAATGGTGAAATCGATGAGGATATTATTTATAGAGTCAAGGTAGGATATCGTTGAAGTTCAAAGGAAAATATTACAAAACTGTGATAAGACTGATGGTTTTGTATAGTTCAGAATATTGGCGATATACACGAAGCAAGTCTAGAAAATTGGGGTGGTAGAAATGAGAATTCTACGGTTGATGAGTAGGAAGACGAAAATGAATAAAATTAAAAATGTAACCATTAAAGAGAATTTAGGAATAACACTAATCAAACAGAAGATGAGCGAAAATCATTTACCACAATCTGGACATGTGCATAGAAGACACATAAAAGCACTAGCGAGAAGATGCAATTTAGTTCAGGTGCGAGGGGCTATTAGAGAGAGATGTATACCTAAGAAGACTTGGGGAGAGACTATTACAATTGATTTCATGACATTAACCTGACTGAAAGTATGACCTTTAATTGATTTGTATGGCATAAACGGATTCATGTAGTAGACCATACTTAAGTGAGACAAAATCGTTATTACTATTGTTGTTGTTGTGTGTGTGTATTCTTTTCTTGTTTGAAAAATTCAGGCATAATACCACCACCATTTTCAACTGCAAAACTAAACGAATCTCAAAGTCAAGGAAGAAAGAAAGGCAAGAAAGTTAAGAAGAAATATATATAGAAATAGAAACATCTTTCTAGATTAAGGGAACTAAACAAGAACAAGATGATTTACTTTTTTGTGAGAAAATGAGGATCCTGATAAAAAAGACGAAAACAAGAACTATTTCGGTTTGAAAAAGTTATTGTGATCTCGCATTTAAATTATTGTTTCCAAATAGTGTGAACATTCATAACAGTCTACAGAAATGTGATTGTTCACCCTGATAACCTTATTAAATCTAGTGTGATGCGAGTTTTTGTTTGATAATTTTGTGAATATTCACAATATTGGAATGTTATTAAAGATACCACATTGTTGTAAATATTGTCAATGTGAACATTCATAATACTATTTGTGTTATTGTAAATGTTCACATCACTTTGAAACAATAACTTTAAAGCACCACACTTAATAAACATTTTCAGTGTAAACATTCACAACACTAGTTGTACCGGTGTGAATATTCATATCATTTTGAAAATAATAACTTGTACAACAGTATATGTGAACGTTGATATTGTTGTTGCTCACATGTGAACATTCATATATTGTATCTTGAACATTCATAAATCTACATTTTTCAAAAAATATACAATATGTATATCAAAATGAAGACCGTGAGTTGTACATTAAACTGTTTTTATTTTTTTGACATTGAAAATGTTTACAATTTTGATTTCTTTAAACATGGATTTTGTTTTATGATAAATGAAATTTTCATTTATATTTATTCACTTACAGATTTTGTAGAATGACATATTATGTAAATTAGGAGAATTCACTAGTTAAAGAACAAAGATTTTTTTTATTTTTTTTTTTGAAAAATCTTCGAGGGCAGTTGGGGATCTTTTTAACTAAATAATAAATTCCATTAAAAAAACACCCTTCATTTTTTTGGATGACAAAACTCCATTTTTTTGAGGGAAAAAAAATGAAGAACTATATTTTGAAAAAAAAAAAAAGAAGGGATATTAAACAACACCACAACCTTTCGAACCATAAATTTTCTAACCCAACTCCAATCATTTCTAAACAGAGTTCATTGTTAGATACAACCGTTACACCCTATCATGTTGGGATTGTCACTTGATACAACCCTAAATGAATCTTTTTCCGAAAATGGATTCCATTTAGATAGAAAATCTTTTGGTAGGAAGATTGTCCAAAGATTCACTTATATTGCGGAATGCCTCACAACTGTTAAAAATATAACTAGTTTCACATGAGAAATTTTGAATGAAAAATGTATTGAAAATTTTGGTACACATTCTTGTCAGAGCTTTTTTTTTCTATATTTAGTGGCTAGTTGCTAGTTGTGAGTTAGTTCCACTCACATCCATGAGACATTTGTGGTTAGACATCAAATTTATAACCATTGCTTTTTTTTTTTTTTTTTTTTAATTATTATTATTATTATTATTAAATGGTAAGATGTGTCCAAGTTAACTTACGTGCACCTTGACAAATTACCTTCTCGGACGATCTTAAAAGTACACTCTGCATTCAGATTTAAATTAACCATTGCGTCTAATATTATTTTTTGCACAGGATGGTTGAATATTATGTACATCATGCTCTCTCTGCCTTCTTCCCCATCACCTATTTGGGCTTCTTCTTGCCGTCCCAATTTTTTAGATTTGGGCCCAATTGTCTGGTGGATCTAAGTTGGTCCCAAAATTTTAAGACCCCAATAGGCTAAATGGTTTTGTTTAATGCAATATGTCTGTTTATATTCCAAGAAAATTTTGAACAGAAAAAAAAAAAAAAAAAAAAGTAGTTTTTATGAAAAATTCTGTTCTTAAAAATTGCTCTGAAAATCTAGAAAAACACACAAAAAACAGTATTTTTTTAATATTTTAATTAAAAATATTTATTTATATGAACCTATGCATCACACAGTAAAACAAATGACTACGATAATAACATCAATCCAGGCTAAACCTAGACCAAATAAGGGATCAACAACCAATAATACAAAGAAACTTACAAACATTTAACAGTAAGAGAACCCACAGAATATTTAAAATAATAATACTAATAGTAAATATTTACAAATAAACTAAATTAATTTGTGATAAAACTCAAACCCTTGACCAAGTCAATTAGCCCAACTTCGTTAATACTGACGCAGACATTAGACACCATAACTCCATGAATTAAATTTTGAATTTAATCCTAAATGCACTAAACCGTGAAAGAATACGCCTTTAATACCGTCCAGAGGAAGTGATTAGTCGAGGTACTCGTAAGTTGACCCGAACACACCTTACCAAAAAAAACAAAAACAAAAAGATCCTACAATTATGTCTTTACTTATCCTTCTGGCAGCATAAGCTAACCCGGATACACTTTATCGTAAAAAAGAAAGTGACCCTGCAATTTTTTCCTTACTCACCCTTCTAGTTAGCGTCAATTGATCCATACCAACCTTATCAAGAAAAAAAAACGTGGCGCTGCAATTTTTCCTTATTCACCCCCTCCCGCCGGAAGAAAAAAAAAACCCTACATTCAAACGCTCTTATTTTAAAATTGCAAAACAAACTGGCAACATAGCACAAATGGCAATAATAAAATTTAAAAAGAAATTTTATTAGATAAAACTAAAGGCCAATATTATATATATAAGGAAAAAATATATTTTAAACCCTCTAACTATTGACACGTTTCTACGTGGTCTCTCTCCGTTTGAGCGTTTCATTTTAAACCCTTTGTATATCAGTATATTTTTAAATGGTCATTTTGTAAAAAAATCCGTCAAAACTAACAGAATGGATGGACAAAATAATATTTTTACATATTTTTAATTTTTAATGATTTTTTTTTTTTATTCATTTCTCTCTCTCTCCCACTCAACTCTCTCTCTCTCTCTCTCTCCTTCCCTCCCAGGGAGAGGGAGGGAGAGGGAAGGAGGAAGAGAGAGAGAAAAATGAAGGGGAAAAAAAAAAAGAAGAGAAAATTATTAAAAATATGTAAAAAAAAACTATTTTGTCCTTCCATTCTGTTAGTTTTAACGGATTTTTTGACAGAAGAATTATTTAAAAACGTGCTGATACATAGAGAGTTTAAAATAAAACGCTCAAACAGAGAAAGACCACTTAGAAATGTGACAAAAATTAGAGGGTTTAAAATGTATTTTTCCCTATATGTAATACTTAACATTTTGTCATGGATTACATGCTGAATTTTTAAATAAAGAACACATAGAAAGAGGCATGTGTGTGCCAAAGCAAAGGTATTCCAATCCAATGTGTAAAGTTGCAGAAAACTACAAGTTGGAAACTGTTCCTTTACAACTGCTCCATTCCCAACCAACCCCCCCAACTCTCATCAATTTTATCCACATTTTTCAATATAAAACTACAGTCAATAACAACCAGCGGACAGTACTAGCAGTAGCTACAAGCTAGCAGCAATGCACTAAACCCACCGTCTAGTTATTGTTTCTGTTACCTGATTCCTATTCCCACTCTTAAAATTATTTTGGGAATAATGTACAAAAACGTCTTTCGTAAACATATTTCTGTTTCTAAAATTTAAGAATAATTTGAGACTATTTTTGAATTCCTTAAGAATCTGAGAAATAAAAAAATGTTGAACCCTATTCACTCTCACAAAACTATTCCCACCACCACCCCGCCGGCCACCACCACATTTGAAGAAAAAAAGAACAAATGTTGCAACCAAATGCGTTTCTTGTTTCTGTCTTCATAAATTAAAAGAATCAATTTCATTATCATTACCAACCATGTTTCTATTTCTGAAATACTTCAGAACGGAAACAAAATTCTCATCCCATCCCATCCCACTTTATTGGAAGTAGAAACAGCAAAACAGAAACACTAACCAAATGCCACCTTTGCTTAGTGTTGCTGTTCCCAGAAAACTTAAAAGAAAAAAAGGAAAAACAAAAAATAAAAATAAATAAAAAAATAAAATTGGGACAACAGGAATATATATATATATATATACACGCACGCGCACACAAGTTTTTACCCATATTCTTGTTTTTGTTCCCAGTTTTATGAGAACATTCAAGGATAAGTTTCAAGATTTCCGTTTCCATTCCCAAACAACTTGAAACAGAAGCAGAAATCTGAGAACAAAAACAATAAACAAACGGGGCATAAATTACAAAAAAAAATAAAATCAAAACTTATAAAAACAAAGTTTTAGCAACTTACCATCCATAACAAATGGCCACCGAGTTGTTCATTCTCTTTCTTCTTCTTCATTCCATCACCCTCCTCTCAGCTTCATCTCTCTCCTCCCCTGAATCCGCCCTTCATCTTCTCCAGTTTGGCGACAGTCTACCCGAGTCATCTAGGCTTCTGCTGCCATGGAATCAGTCAGATTCCCCAACTTTTTATTGCCGGTGGACTGGTATTTCATGCTACTCAAAGAACAGCAATTTTCCTTTTCATGTCAAATCATTGAATCTCTCGGGTTTTGGGCTCTCGGGAATCATAAGCAATTCCATTCCAAGCTTGTGCAAAATCCCGCATTTGAGCCACCTCGATCTCAACTTCAACAGTTTTGCCGGATAAATTCCTCCGGCGATCGGAAAATTGCAACTGGCTTGCAAAAATAGACATGGGTTTTAATCTTCCCTCTGGTAGGGTTCCACCAGAGATAAGCCTGTGCAGAAACCTCGAGTATCTTGATTTGATGAATAATCTCTTGACCGGAGAGATTCCCTGAGAATTATTTGCTCTGAAAAACCTCAGATTCCTATATTTAAGCACAAACAATCTCACTGGAGCTCTGCCAGATTTTCAATCTCCATGTTCGATTTCCGATCTGAGGATGCACAAGAATTTGTTTTCCGGTCATTTGCCGGAAACACTTGGAAACTGTCATAATCTCACCATTTTTTACGCCTCTTACAACAACCTTGGAGGGATCATTCCGCCGGAAATCTTCAAGGGACTTTCCTGACTCGAATGCCTGTATCTCGACAAAAATGGTTTCTCCGGCAAAATCCCAGAGACACTGTGGGGCGTCAGGACACAAAAAGAACTTGTGATTTCCGGAAACAGGCTCACTGGAAGTCTATCGGAAAATATTGCCGGCTGCCATCAGCTCACTGCTGTCGCTCTCTCCGGCAACAATCTCTCCGGAGAGGTTCCAGCTTCCATTGGTGCTCTTCAGAATCTAAACTGTTTGTTCCTCTTCAATAACATGCTAAATGGCTCGTTGCTGCCTCAGCTGGGAAATTACCGCTCCCTAATTGAAGTCCGTATGCAACATAACTCAATCGGAGGAAAAGTTCTCCTTGAAATTTGCAACCTTTTGAATCTTCAAGTCTTTTACGCATTCAATAATCGGCTCGAGGGTTTAATCCCCAATTGTATAGAGAAAATGAGCAATCTCGTGGAGTTGGCTCTGTACAATAATACCCTGACTGGAGGAATATCACCGGCCAATGGCCATTGCCAAGTTGAAGAGCTTGAGTTTTCTCTCATTGGCTCACAACGATCTCAACGGAGAAATGCCCTCCGATCTAGGGAAGAATTTGGTCAAACTCAATTTGACCGGGAATCATCTCACCAAAGCAATCCCTCCCAGGATATGTTCGAGCAACAACAGTCTTCAAGTATTGACCCTCGGAAACAACCAGTTTTCCAGCGATTTTCCAGCGGAAATCACAAAATGCAAGTTCCTCGAGCGGGTGATTCTGAGTAATAATCGGTTGAAAGGGGGCATACCAGACGATATGGAGAAGAACGGGAGGATTTATCACCTTGATGTTAGAGGAAACTTGATTGAAGGAAGAATACCGCCAGTTTTCGATTTATGGAGCAATCTCTCGAGGATCGACTTCTCGGAGAACATGTTTTCCGGCATCATTCCCGGCGAGTTCCTGTGACTCAAAAATCTCAAAATTCTAAATCTCTCCTCTAACCGACTGACTGGAAAAATCCCGTTTGGCCTCGGCCATTGCACATAACTGATAAAACTCGACCTCAGCAAGAATTACCTCATGGGAAGCATACCGTTAGAAATTATAATGTCTTTTTCCTTGACTAACCTACTACTTCATGAAAACAAACTCTCCGGAACAGTGCCGGACGCTTTCTACTCTGGCCAAAGTCTCCTCGAGCTGCAGCTAGGAAATAACATGCTTGAAGGTTCCATTCCTTGCAGTCTGGGTGAACTCTGGCAACTGAGTTCAGCTCTAAATTTAAGCAACAACAGGCTCTCCGGCGAGATACCCAAATGCCTCAGCAACCTAGACAAGTTAGAGATTCTCGATCTTTCGAGCAACAACTTCTCCGGCGAGATACCGCTGGAATTGAGCAACATGATATCTCCTGTTTGTGAACATATCGCTTAACGGGTTCTCGGGTCGGGTCCCCACTAATTGGGCCAAACTCTTAATTTCGAAACCGGGATCTTATCTTGGAATCCCTGAACTTTGCATACCGGGAACCAAACAGAATAATTGTTTCGAAACAAGAAAACACAACCACCACCCAAGAAGTCGATTGCTGACGGGTGTAATCGTGGGAGTGGTTCTATCCGTATCACTACTTGTTGGTATCATATACATAGCACTGAGTCGAGGCATTCGACGCTCATTTTCACGTCATCATCAAGTCGAATGCCAATCGAAAATCGAAGATTTGCCTGAGGGTTTGACGTTTGAGGATATGACGCAAGCAACTGAGGGCTGGAGCGATAAGTATGTGATTGGAAGAGGGAAACACGGAACTGTATACAGAACAGATCGGTTAAATCCATAAAAAAATGGGCTGTCAAGAAGGTTGATCTGTAAGAGACAAACTTCAACCACGAGATGAGGATTTTGGGTTTGATTAGACACCGGAACATGGTGAAAATGGAAGGATACTGCATCAAGGAAGGGTATGCATTCATTGTGACGGAATACAAGACGAGTGGGACTCTGTTCGAGTTACTGCACCGGACTAAACCTAAACTATGCCATCCTCCGGCTCTGAGTTGGGAGTCTCATTATCGCATTGTTCTTGGTATTGCGGAAGGCCTGTCTTATCTTCACCATGACTGTGTTCCACAAATAATTCATAGAGATATTAAATCCGATAACATACTGATGGATGCGGAGTTAGAGCCCAAAATTGGGGATTTTGGAATGGCAAAGTGGGTTACTGAAATTAGCGACGAAAGCTCAAAAGGGTCTGCTATTGTTGGAACACAAGGCTACATTGCACCAGGTCAGTTTGCACTTAAAGTCTTAAACCATAATGACTATAATCTTAGGCAGCATTTTAGCACAGAACTGGAATTGGAATTGAATGCATTATATGCGTTCATTTGTAATTCCAATTCCGAGGCTCCAATTCCATGAAACACAATGCTACTTTGATATATTTTGGATATATCAGTTCCTGGAAGCTAAAGCTTACTCTTTTTTCATGTGTTTTCATTAATTCAGAGAATGGACACTCGATTCTGTTGACAGAGAAGTGCTTATGGAGTTATTCTCCTTGAGCTTCTTTGCCGAAAGTTGCCGGTGGATCCTTGCTTTGAAGAAGGCCTCGATCTTGTCTCATGGATGAGGAATTTTTTGCAGAAAAACGATGATGATGGTGATTGCTATTGCTGCCTTGATGAGGAAATTAGACTCTGGAACATCGAGGAACAATGGAAGGCGCTCAAACTACTGGATCTGGCACTCATGTGCACTGAATCGGTGCCTGATCTCAGGCCCTCCATGAGAGATGTAGTAGGTTATCTTATCAAGCTAAACCGTAAAGGGGCTAGAAGTGTAATTACAGTAGAAAATTCAAGCTCATAAACATTCAGAACAAAATCTCTATCTGACTATCTCTTAGGTAGTGTTTGAAGCCATGTATGACGTAACCGGAATTCAAAAAGAAAGCAAAAATTTGAGAATTTCTATGCACCGTTGCTAATTCCAATTCCTTACAACCAAACACTACCTAAGTATTTTCATGCAATGAATGTAAGAGCTAACAAGTAGAAATTAAACAGACAGATGCAGAGTGGTTGTTCTATATTTTTCTCTCTGAAAAACGACATCAATGCACTTGTAAGACTTCATACCATTATAATTAGAAATAATCATTTTTCTTTATTTATCCAATATTAATCAGTAGCCACTATGTGTCGAGGATTGCTAATTATCAGATTTTACCAGCGAAACGAAACAATCCTGCTCAATTCTACATCTGCAAACAAAAATGATTTTGTTCTCTTTCCTGATTCTATGAACATTTTTTTTTTTGGAAATTCCTTCAAGAGTCTCACCCCTTAAAAACACCACTTTGTAGAGGACCATCCAAGTGGTTTTTTAAACCTTTGAATGGTCCTTAAAAAGTGATGTTTTGAAGGAGTGGGACCTCTCAACAAGATCCCTTTTTTTTTTGGGATGACAACAAAATAATTTTTTTTCTATTCCATTTTTTTTACAGAAGCCAAACGCCACCCAAATTTCTCATTCCTACATGACTAGGAATGAGAATTCTGTTTTTGGTTAGTGTTTCTGTTTTTTCATTTCTACTTCCAATAAACTAGGATGGGTTGGGATGTGAATTTTGTTTCCGTTCTGGAGTATTCTGGAAATAGAAACATGTTCAGTAACGATCATTATCCTGAAATTGTTTCTTTTAATTTATGAGAACAAAAACAAGAAACACCTTTGTGGTTGCAACATTTATTCTTTTCTTTCTTTCTTTAAATGTATGGTGGAAGGCGTCGTGGTGGTAGCCGGTGGGGTGGTCGCAGCTGGGGGGGTGGTGATAGTCGGTGGGATGGTAGTGGGAATCAACATTTTTTTGTTTCTCAAATTCTTAAGGAACTCATAAAGTAGTTCCAAATTACTCCCAAAATTTTGGGAACATAAGCTTCTTTACCAAACCCGTTTCTGTGCATTAATTCCAAAATTTTGGAAGTGGGAACAGGAATCGGGGAACAGAAACAGTAACCAAACGGGGTCCAAATGTCCATCTTAAGACAGTTTTTACATAATAAGCAACACGTGTAAAACAAGTTTTTTTTTTAGTTTGTCTCAATTTTTTTAGAACAGAAGCCAAACGCTACCCAAATTTTTCATACCTACACGACACACCCGGGCGCGGGGTGGGTGGGTGGGTTGGGGGTGGGGGGGCGATGTTTGTCTCAAAAAATGTTTTCACATAATAAGCAACAAATTTGGGAGGAAGAGGAAAAAAAAAAGGCACCAGCTACCTCCCAACTACAGTCACCATCAGCAAGCATTCAAGCTTCAATAAGAGACACAAATGGAAAATCCAATCTACTAATCGGATAAGAAGCAGCAGTTTATCATGTAGGTAGAGCAGAGCCTAATCTTTTTCATTTCTGTTATGAAATTAAACCATGACAAATAACATAAAAATCGAAAACAACGGATCCCTAACACGCCATCTGGTGTAAAATTCTTGGGACTAGAAAGAGAAGAAAAAAATGAAGAATACCAACAACATTTACATAGAAATATTGAACACGCGTATGCACACGAAACTTCTTGGTTCTTCATTTGGAACACCATATGGCCCTATAGACTCTAATTCCAGGAACTAATTTCTCGTAATTAGGTCTAGATACATCACCGTGAGATAAATTCATCTATATATACACATTACAGTGCTAACAGAGTCATCAATCAAAACATTTTCAGCACTAAATCAATTATAAAACCGACGATACAACGGGAAATTCATGATCAAATCGTATGTAGAGAAAGATCAAAGAGGTGAATAACTCGCAATTATTTTGAAAATCAAAAGCGAAAGAGAAGAACTGGCTGAGAAATTAGGAAATAATGCCGGAGACAAATTACCTGTTGAGAAGAACTCGTTGGAAAACCTTGGGTTCCGTCACCTGAATCCCCCCTCCCCTCCCCCCAACCGACGCCGACACAGCGCCGGGCATGAAATACGCCAATCCTCCTTTCCCTCCGTCTTCCGCTGTCGCCGGAATTTGTCATCAACATTAATCTCGTTCTCTGCGACTGAGAGAGTGAAAAATTCAGATAAGCGACGCCGTTTGATCAGATATTCTCAAGGGTGAATTACACGTTGGTCCCTAAAGTTGTAGTTTAGTCACAAATAAGTTCTAATGTTTCAATTGTTTTCGAATCCTAACCAATAACAGTCAAGGCACTCGTTTTTCTTTCTTTTTTTTTTGGCTTAACCATAGGGGGAGTGTCCAGGCTAGTTTATGTGCATCTCGATTAATCACCTCATCAAAAGATATTAAGGGCACATTTCTCCACATCGATCTAGTGCATTTAATATTTAATTTTTAGAATACTTTTAAGTAAAGTCAAATCATGACTGACGAGGAAAAGAGACACCTTCTTTTACCAACCAGACTAACACTTCTTGACTACAATAAAATCTCTTTAATGACTTCGTTTATTAAAATATACAAAACCATATCAATATATAATCATAATTTAATGGCAATAGTGCTAATTTTAATCTTCTCTTTTTCATTCATTCTATAACAAAAAATTGTAAATGATGTTGAATGACAACTGCTAATTTAAATCAAGGAAAAATAACCACGCACGAAATTGTTTCAAGGCGCAAATACCACTGAATACCTGTAACATTCAAATAAAGTAATTAATGTCATTGCTTTAACTCTTTGAATAAAATAATCTCATTTTCATAATTTTTGGATTTTATATGACAAAAACACCAACTAATTTTGCGGGATTGTGAGTTAATTGAATTTAAATTAAATTTTTATTTCCTAAAATGGCGCATGAAGATAATTCCAAAATATCTATTCTGGAAAAAAAAATTATATTTACCACAATTAATTATACCAAAACTTCTTACTAGTAATCATGCAATAAATCAATTTTGTTTTGTTTTTTTACATAATTAAATTACACAGTCATGGTCGTCTATTTTAAATTTTCAAAATGACATTCCAATTATATTTTTAGAGAATTATAATCTGTGTTGAATTCAACATGATCAATTAAATATAAAAATTCGATTAGTGTGAATTTTATGCTTGTGTTGAATTCAACATAGAAACTATTATTGTGTTGAATTCAACATGATCACTTAATTAGAAAAAAAATTCATCATTTAATAATGTGACAGACTCTAAATACTAGTTAAATACGCACAAAAATATCTTCTGTAAAAAAGGGTCAATTACCAATTATATTTTCATTAATCATCTTTTAAGAAAATCATAGATAACTCAATTTCAACTTCTCTTTATTGATTTGATTACTCAAACACATTTGTCTAAATAATTGATTTAACATGATATTTTCATTCATGTTGAATTCAACAAAAGCCTAATTTTGCTTTTTCACATGTTGAATTCAACAAAGTTGTGACTGGTGACTCTTCGATTTTGACAACTGTTGGTGCGTAAAATTGGTACACACATTGAGTATGGTCCGGTCGGATAATAGAGGAGGGGTCCTCTTGCTGGAGTTGGAGTTGTTGACTCGGATGCGGGGTTGACAAGTCTTCAAGTGAGCTGGAATAGTTAACCTGAAGGACTGATTTGCCGAAATCTAGAGTCTTGCTCCTTAGTGACCTGTATCTATACACGTAACTTGGTTGGGGGTTTCTTGGAAAACCCCTTTCGGGATGAGAGTAAGATTTCGGGGGGAAAGAGTCTAATATGCTTTGACTTAGAAAAATAAGGCCCCGTTTGGTTAGTGTTTCCAACCCAACCCAACCCAAAAATTTTAAAATTCATGGTTGGAAATGATTTTGGCAAATACAAAACCCAACCCAACCCAACTAAAAAATGAAAATTGATTCTTGAAAAATTAATGAAAAGAGAATAAAAAAAAAAAAAAAGTTATCTTTTTTTTGCCTTGCCTTACCCAACCCAACCTAACCCAAAATAGGGACACGCTTGGGATTTAATAAAATCTTAATGATGGAATTAATTCACACCGACCGTCTTTCTCTCGATGCATTTCTCATCCTCTCCCTCTTCGATTCATTTGTTTATTTCTCCTCCTCTTCGATTCAGCGAAGGTATCTAGCAGTAGCGAAGGTCACCGTTCGTCTTCCCGTCGTGAAGAAAGGTCATCATCGTCGAAAAAAACAGCGAAGCAAGGTTGTCGTCGTCGCCACAATCGTTAGCGTTGTCTCCGTTCGTCTTACGTACATCTTTTTTTTTTTTTTTTTTTTCCTTTTGATTTCTTCAAATTTGCACTTGTTTTCTCCAGATCTATGGATTTTTGTCTTCATATTCATAGATCTGAACATCAACATGCCTCCTAAGCTTGAAATCGGCCTCAATTTATTTTATTTTCGACTGATGAAGATGGGTTTTTTTTTCATTTGTTCTTCAAGCAAAAGGGTTTCTTTGTTCGCATGTTTATGTTTTTGTTCAAGTTCATATGATGTTCCTATTCACATATTTCGGTTTTTATTCCCTGGTTTCTATTTTTGTTTTCATTGGAACGACAAAGAAATTTAAGAATGCAAAAAAAAATTGTTCTAAAATATGAGATTTTTTTTGTTATTGTTTCATTTTTTTTGGGAGCAAAAACAAAATTTGAGAACAGAAACATACCCAACAACAAAGAAGATGTGCCCATTAATGTGCCACAACTAAATGGTATCCTCCGAATTTTCGAAAATAGAACATTTGGATATAGCTAAATTCACATAAGCTGTTAAGTTCTGCCTATTTATGATACAAAAATCATGAGTTTTTTGCTACAAGTCTAGAAATGCAATGGTTTTTGTAAACAGGAACATTCGCATATCAGTAAATTCAGCTTGTTTTCGATTAACCTGTTGATATTTCTATTCGCATAACTGTTTAGGGTTGGGGTTAGGGTTTAGAATGAGATCTAATATTATTCGAATTTTTTGCTTCAGATTTTCTACTTTGCTTTAAGTTGAGTTGTTTCAAGATCTACGCCTTCTATTACTCCAAGGTGAGTTTCTCTGAGTTGCTATCATTACAAAAGTTTCTTTTAGTTGCTATTATCACAAAATTTGCTTGAGTTGCTTTGAGTTGCTCCTAGGATCAACTTACCGTAAATAGTTGAATCATGTCATAGAACATGTAACTCAACCTATTAGCCATATCAATGCAGATGTCAAACACTATTCATATTAGTGGCGATGATAATGTTGAGGAAATAACTAACACTAAGGGAGCGGTTGATATGTGGAGTGAAAAAAGTGTAACTATTTTTGTTGAACTAATGAAAGCTGAGGTGTAACTATTCAAATTCGGTGTGTATAAATTAAATAAGTTTAAATATTTTCTTTATTTAAATTACAACAAATTTATCTATGAACTTTTAACACATTCTTTTATTCTTTTTTTTTTTTTTCAGCAATGAGCCCGATGGAAAGTTGTAATTGAGCCGTTGATGTTTTGTGAAAGTTCTAGTTATAAGTTTTTTTTATGTAATTTTTGTCAAGTTACTGTTGTCATGAAAAAAATTATTAGTAAAATCATGAGATAAATCGACTTATGAAATAATTGATATAATGATATATATCCCAACTTATGGAAGAATTGATATAATTATATATATCCCAACAAATTTAAAAAAGTTTTAAATTCTTAATTAAAATATAACCTTGTGAAAGAATTGAGGAAACAATTCTAAAATTATTCATTACCAAACGCAATTATGTTCTTAGAAGGAAACAGAATTATGTGTTACCAAACGCGATTCTATTCCCAGTACAAAATAAAATTTTATTATTACCAAACGCAATTCTGTACCTAATTGGAAACAAAATTTTTAACTTAACTCAACCCCACCCAACCTAACCCAACCCAACCCAGTTGGGTTGAGAAAAGTGGGAACACTAACCAAACACCACCTAAGCATTTAGGTTCGCATCAAGTATGTAAATAGTAAAATTCACGTCATCTTATGGTGTTAATTTATTCCAATACTTATAGAAATGGTATTGCATAGTAAAATTGCATATTAATGGGCTTGGGCTTTTGGGTCCATCTGAAGAAGCCCGTGGGCCCTTTGTCAGGCCTGTGGAGAAACTATTGGTGATAGTGGGCACAAGACCAAGGTCCAGATACTGACTCGGTGAAGCCCAAAAATACCCTCATCGGTAACTCCTCTAGCCTTGGGTGGCGAGGGAAGTGAGACGGTTAGGGATATCAATTTCTGGCTGAAACGAGCATCCTGAGCTGTGATCGACATTTTTCCAGGAGTTAACTTTTTCGGGAAGAGAATTATAGATAGGCCTCCATACGGTCGAGGTCGGGGTCAAGTAGCACGGTAGGGCGATCGCGAATTTTTTCAATTTTCTGGGCGACACTTTTTCAATACTCAGTTTTTCCTAAGCAACTAATTTGAAATAGCACTCCATACGGTCGAGGTCTAGAATCAGGTAGCACGGTAGGGCGACCTCGTATTTTTTTCGATTTTTAGGGCGACATTTTTCTCACAATTGATTTTTTCTAAGGAGCTAATTAGAAGTAGGCCCCCATATGGACGGGGTTAGGTAGCACGGTAGGGTAACCCTGAATTTCTTCGATTTTCAGGGTGACGCTTGTTCACCGTGAATAAGTCCTTAGCATAGACTGGCCTGCAATGTGGAGAAAATAGAGGTGTGTCCCAAGGAAGTGCGCATCGCGGACGGGTAGAGGGCGAAGTGGTGTGCCCCCTAGGAGTGCCGGGTGCATGCTGTCGTCGACCATTCGATCGAGTGTGCACTGGCCGTCGCTGGGCCGGGGCCAAGAGCTAGCACCCCAATCGGGAGCTGGCTGGGGGCCGGCTGGTCCCCTTGGGGCTATGCCCCCAATGAGGGGACCAGCGCCCAACTAAGGGGCCAACACCCCAATGAGGAGGCTGGCCCTCTTTAATCAGGAGGGCAACTTTGCTCTACTTAGGTGGTGGTGGTTTGTTTGTTTTTTTTTTTTTTTTTAAACCCTTTTGAGGCTTGCCCTCCTTATCTCACTTCTATCTTTTAGGGAGGTTGTTCTTGGACACTTAGGAGGATTTTTATCCTTGCACAATTTTGTGGAGAATTTTTTGCACACGGTATTCTCCGCTGCTACTCTCTCGCCTAGTGAGGCCTGAGGGGAGAGCATATTGAGCACGTTAGGGCATTGCTCACCTGGAACTCTAGTTGATACATTTGGAGAAGGCACCCATCTGTGCCCTGCTGGCCAGAGGTAGCATGACAGGGTGTTGGGCGTAAGATAAGATGATGCCGGCCAGAAGAAATGAGGCGAAACTCCTAGACGGTGCTCTTGGACGACATTTTTGGAGAAGGTCATCGTATGGACCCTACTGGCTAGGAGTAGCACGACAGGCTGGTGCCCGTCACCATCTAGACCATTCCGGGTAAGAGTAGCATGGCAGGGCGATGCCGGCCGGTCACTGGCCAAAAATATCTAAACAATATCTCAAAATTAACTCGAAAATATCTAAAAAATATCTCGAAAATATTCAAAAAATATCTCGAAAATATCCCAAAAATATCTCGAAAATATCCCAAAAATATCTCGAAAATATCTCGAAATTAATTCGGGTGGCGCGTGAGCGTGTAATCTTCTGATCGGCATAGCCAGCGTACTTTAAAGTCTACCCCTTCCTCTTGAAATTTTTGCCAAGTCGGTTTTTGCTTGGACACGTTTTCAGAGTTGTAAAATTTTTATTTTTATTTTTTTAAAAAAAACTTCTCATCTCTGCCCAAGACCATGGACTACTCGCCCCCTAGTCTGGGACACGAGTTGACTATAAGGAAATGGTGTCGTAGACTTAGGATGAGGGTTTCCCAGGGTGCTTAGTCCTTTCGGTTCGCAGGGACACAACGCGGTGGTTGGTCCCCATGGCTGGTCATCGGGGAGTTGTCTGTAGTCAGACTTATTTAAGAACCCTTTCAGGTTATATTCATTTAGTCCATGCAAAAGTACCTTCCTCTTTAGAACGTCGGACTTATAGTCGACTGATGGAGAGAAGTACTTAGTTGCAGGCCCTTACACTCGATCAATGCCCTGCCCTTGGTAGACGACCTTGGTTTTTCCTCAGGTACGGACTATTGACCTCCGAAGAGGGTCTGATTGTCACCCTCGATGTTGAGGGTTAGGATGAGGCTTATGGAGAGTTACTCACGACGCCAAAGCCGAGATGTGACTCAGGGGGTCGGGATGCAACCGTGGAGAATCACTCGCGACACCGGGAGTCGATATGCGGATCTGGAGAATCATCCACGACTCAAGGGGTCAAAATACAATCGTGGAGAATTATCTGTGACGCCAAGAGCAGGGATACAACTCAGGGGGTTGGAATTCCAAAAAGCAGAGGCCGAAAACAAAATCAGAACATCGAGAAACCCTAGGAACCGGTCCAAGTTTGAAGAAAACTGGTAAAAAAATGCTAGAACCGGCCCTAAGAATATTTTTCAGTGAACCGGTGATGTGGTAGGAGATGGTTTGACTGCACACTGATGTGGCAGTCAATGGTTCCTTGGCCGAAGAGTTGCGTACCCGTGTTAGTGACATGGCAAAATATCAAACCAAAATTGCTAACGTGGCACTTGACGTGTCTTGGTCAACACTGATGTGATTGAAGTCAGCATTGACGTGGCGCTTGCGTGGCAGCTGACGTGGCGGATGACAGAAGGTACCGTGTGGATCTGACGCGTGATCATTTAGGCCGCGCGTGTAGGCGCGCTAGATATCTAATTGGGTTGATTTTTGCGTCGTTGGAATTATCTCGTCGAGATGGTTCCAATAATACATTGTGGAGTGAATTTGAAGCCCTAGTTGAGATGGTAGAGCCCAAAATTTGAGACAGCGAAAGGTGGTGGAATTGCTGGCTGTTGGAGGCGTGTGAGAGCACGTTTAGACTCCGGTGGCAGTGATTTTAGTGGCGTTATGTTCATCTCTGCAAAACGAAGTCGGTGGTATGATATTTGTTGATACTAGAAAAGGGATGAAGCCTACAGTAGCGACAAAAGTCTCGAGAGAATATGGGCGGCGACAGAAGCGTTAGGGTTGCGAAAATTTTATTGAGAATAGGTTTAGGAAAGACTTACTCTTGATACCATGTTAAGATAATTGAGAAATGGGGAATGAACAATGTATTAATACATTGAGAAAGAAATATAAGGTTACATGTATAATGAATATATAGAATAGAAATTATATATGAATATTTATAAGGGAAGTGACATTAGAATTTTGCCTTGGGTCAAGTGAGCTAAGCCCATTATTACTCTAATAAACAATTTTGTTATGAAATTTACACAAATTCCAATAAACAATTTTGTTATGAAAGTTACACAAATTTCATTGATTTTGGGATATTTCATCAATTTTTGCGTCTATCCCTCTATTTGCAGTGATGAGAAGTTGTCGTTTCCCCCAAATATCTTCTTGCACTGCGGAATTTTTTACCCCTATATATAATAAAAGAGCAATAAAAAATTTAATACAAGATTTATAAAAATTAAGAGGAATTTATATAAAATTTAAGAATTTTAATTGAACTTTATTTAAATATATGGGTAAAATTTCTATTCTTCATAATTTAATACAACTTTTATAAAAATCGAAAGGGATTTATATAAAAAATTTAGAATTGTAATTGAATTTCATTAAATATAAGGATAATAGTTTTTATTCTTTATAATTTAATGCAATATTTATAAAAATCAAAAGGGGATTTTATAAAATATAAGAATTTTAATTGAATTTTTAAGATTTTTTATTGTCAATAATTATGAACTGTGTAAATACAAAAATAGATTTTGGATAAAAATAACTTCTTGTAATTGCAAAAAGAGAGACAAATACTAAAATAATAAAATACCCCAAAACTAATGTATATAGTCCAATTTTGCAACAACATATTCGGTACCAATTGAAGCTAAAACATGGGGGACCAAATATATCAAATTTGAAATTTCATGGGCCATTTAAACACCCAATCCAAACTACAGAGAGGAAATTGAGAAAAATACCCCCTATACTAATGGATTTCATACGATTTTGTTAACGAAATTTGCAATTGAACCAGATTGAAACAAAAGTGAAACTTGAGAGACCAAATGTGCAAGTGTGCAAATCTTAGGGACCACAAAAATACCTAACCCAAAATTTAGGGCCAAAAATATAATTTTTCCCAAATTAATTGTCCTATTTCCTTTTTTAGGATGTCCCAAATTAAATGATTTTTTTTTTTTTTTTTTTAACAAATATAGTTTATCACACTTTTCAAAATAATTCTCTCATCATCTGCACATTCAATATTTTTTTTTTTTTTTTTTAAATATTACTCAAACATCGTTCCTAAATTATAATATGATAATGTAATATTCAAATATTATCCTAAATTTTATATGAAGTCAAATATGAAATACATTTGGGATGATGAGAGTATGCATTTTCCTTTTATATTAAAATTGTGAGTTATAACAAATAATAAAAATCAATAGATAAAAAATAAAAAAATAAAAAAATAAAAAATTAGGCAAAATATTTTGCACTCATAAAGTTCGAGTGCAATGGTCATGATATTTTTTAAGGTTAATTTCACTTTGCATCCCTATACTTAAATCGAATTGTACTTTTCACTGTATGGTATTTTTATCACTACTTACACCCCATGTACTTAAGATTGAAGTGTAGCGGTTAAAAAAATTAACAGAACTGGGGGTATTTTCATCATTTCACTTAAAAAATAAGGATAATTTTGTTATTTTATTCCACCTAATTTAATGGGCTTTATTTTAAAAAAATTAAACTTAAAAGGGGCAAAATATTTTTGTCTTAATTTATTCCTTCTCCTTCCTTCTCCTCGCTCCCCCCCTCTCTCTCACATATACTATATATATATATATATATAAATTAGAGGAAGAGGGGGGGAAGAGAGAGAGACTTCCTAGAGAGAGTCACGCCGTCACCACTGTCCAAGTGAGGAAGAAGATCGAAACATAACAAAATATACAAAGGCCCCTATGTTTTTGAATAGTATAAAAACAATCCCTATTAAATATTTTTAAGGGTATAAATGTCATTTAATATTAATTAGTAGTTTTCTGACTTTTACCCTTTGATCATTAAAATTAATGAAAAACTTAATTGTTGAACTTAAGTTTTAAGCACATGGAATGTAGAGAATTAAGTTTAATAAATGTGAATCATTAAAATGGTGAAATGGCATCGTTCTACCGTTGTATTACGCCCCGTTCTGTTTTTGTTCCCTGATTCCTTTTTCTGCTACCTAAATTTTAAGATTAATGTCCAGACACTCGATTGATAAACATGTTTCTGTTCCCAAATTTTTTAAAGTAATTTGAGACTATTTTTTAAATTTCTTAAGAATTTGAAGAAAAATAAATGTTTGTCATTCCACCCGCTATCTCCTAAAACTATCTCTTGAATTAGTTTTTAGAGAAATATACATGTTCATGTTTCCGTTTCTATTTCCGTTCCTGTTTATGTTATGTTCTCGATTTTTGTTTCTGTTCACTGTTTTTTTTTTTTTTTTGCTTTTGCCGATTGTATGTTTGCGGATGAATCATTGATTTTTGTGGTTAAATGTTTGTCCATTTGCCTATGATTTGCAAAAAATGTGTCCAATTAGCTTTGTGTTTCTGTTTCCATTTGTTGTTTGTTTCTATTCCCTGTTTTTGTTTATGGTTTTGTTCCCTGTTTCTGTTTCTGTTTTTTGTTAGTATGTGAAATTATACTAATTGGATTTGTTTTGTTCTAATTGAGTTTATATTTAAGAGAAATATATTTTTTGGGATTATTTTGTAGAGAAATATACATGTTCCTGTTTTCGTTTGCGTTCCTGTTTCTGTTTTGTTCCTGTTCCTGATCCAATTTCTGTTCATGTTTCTGTTATGTTGCTATTCTGTTCCTGTTCCAGTTTCTATTATGTTCCTATTCTCTGTTCTTCATTTCTAAATTATGATTATATTTTAATTTTTGTTTATTTTTATATTTGAGCTAACATAAATTATGTTGATTTTTTTGCTTAATTGCCTAAATATTAGGTTATTTATTTCTCAAATTTATAATTTTGTTCCTGTTTTGTTCCACTTTTGTTCCTGTTCTGTTCCAGTTTTGTTATTTTATATATTATTTTATATTTTGCCTAAATAATAATTATTTTATATATTATTTCAATATTTTTTTATTTTTTATTTATTTTCTGTTCGATTGTAAAATTAGACAGAAGAGAGACAAGCTAGCGACGAGAGAGGGAATCAGTTGTAGAATCAAGTTAAATCTTAACTCTCGAATCAGGTAAGACATTTTTATACCATTTAAGTTTCATGTATACACTTTCTTAGCTATTTTTTATTCCATAATTTCATTGTTGGCTTGAGATTTAGAACCTTAGTATTGATTTCCTCTGTGTGTATTGGTTTTTCGTTTGATTTACTTATGTTACGATTATTGTCCTTAAATCTCAGGTAATATGGTACGACCCACTATTGTATTGAGAACGAGTGCTAGGTTAGAGTTGCGTAAGGAAAAATAATTCTAATATTACAAGCCTTATTTACAAAATTGTCCTGTGATAGAATATGGCATGAATAAGATTTTAAGTGTTAGGCGTTTGCAGAATTATAGGTATAAAATTAGTGAGAGAGATATAATGAACCATATTGCTGATGGTTTGCCATCAAATTGGATTGTTGCGAAAGAGAACATATTTAAGAATCATCGACCTCTTACTGCATTTGAATTTGGGCAATTTTTAGAGGAGGCTGAGCGGGATGTACATCCATTTTGGAGAGAATTCGAAAGAGGAAAACTGAATGAAAACAAGAATGTCAGAGAACATATACTTAGAAAAGAGCGTTAGTACTACAACCTTAGACGTAGAAGGTTCCAACCGAATATTACAGTCTTGGTGTATGCAATAGTGCGCACCCTACCTTCGTCATGGCCTAAGGTTAGAGTTTATAGAGCCTTAAGGAAAGAATTCTTAGACTTGAGAGCATTGGGAGAGTTGTTAGAGAGTATCGAGGACGAGCAGATATGCTTAAAGGCACTAGAAGATTACAAGGTTTAAATACAAATGGGCAACCAGAGTAATAAAATTGTGCCCTAAACCGACGGTTTTAAGGTATAAATAATTTTTAATATATTTTGTATACAAAATATATATTTTTTAAATTTTATATCTAATATTTATATATATATATTTTTTTCTCTTTTCTTTTTAGGGTTACCACGTCAAGTTTGTTTGTTCTCTTTGGTGGTTGAAGATGTTTCGGCTTTCGTTTAGTTTTATTTGAATAATAATTTTTAATTTTTACGTTATGTCGTTTAGATTTCTAGAATAATAGGATTGTTATTTTTTATGTTGTCATTTTAAATTATAGACATGTGGGTTGATTTCTTTATTTTGTTGTATTTAAATTTATATTATCTTAATGCAATGGAATTAATGTTATATGCTTATACTTTGTTGATCTTTTACTTATGTATAATCTTTAAGTAATGTGTCAATTATTCAATTAAAATTTTAAATGAAAACATTTTAATTTTAATTTAGCATTTATATTTTCGCATTGAATATTTTATTTTTGTATCTTTTCCATGCAATTGTGATGTATTGTTTTCTGAAAAATATATTCGTTTTATATTTTCAAGGAAACATATTTGCCTATGGAAAAACAGAAGGCGAATGATGACAAGTCGAGAGAAAATTTGACTTCAAATAGTAGAGGAAAAGAGAAAATATGTTTTACTTCAAATAGTGTGGAAGTCGGGAAGGAGAATGTCAATAGTAATATGGTATGTATCTAATTACTAAGATTACTTCGAGTCAATTATATTTAAATTTTAAATATTACTGCTTTGTCATTCAAACGTAATCACATGTTTAATTTATAAAATATGATTTATCCCAATCTAACATGTATTATGTCACATCAACAAATTGTATAAACATGTGGCACAATACATTAAAGATCTGAAATAAACAATAAAACATAAATAATAAATTAAAAAATCTATTAATAAGAACCAAAATATCTATTGTGATAGAAACATGTCTAAGAAATATACACATTGTTTATAAATAAATCATGAATCAAATAAGTAAAGCGATGATGAGAGACAAAACATCATTAACTTTACAATACATTCAATACAGATAACTGATCATTATAGTTAGTTATCATTTTAAATGTATAGTTGTTTATTTAATCTGATGTTGTATTTATACTCTTGCGTTTTGCGTGATATTGAGTTGATCGTATTCTTATTTATACTTTAACGTATTGCATGCTATTTATGGTTTTATGTAGTACTGATTTTAGTTTGTACTTTGCCATACACTCCTCTACTTTCTCTTTTCATTTCTTCAATCTACAAAATTGAAGAATCAAACCCATGTTACCACTTGGTATTCAATGATAATGTCATATCAAAAGCTGATCTAGCCCAACGAATGTGAAGGGAATGAGAGAGGCTTAGTCGTTAGATTCTAGAATGTCAAGAAGGTGGAACATCTCGGTGACATTTCAAGACCATTTAGCCCAAGCAACATGTCAAGAAGATATTTGGCTCAACGAGAACGAAGAGAACGTGAAAGAGCTAATCGGGAGGAAGTGATCGCTTCAATAAAGATAATCGCGAATGTTTGGAAGGAGGTCAACCGTTTTTGGAAGAATCATCAGAGCCTACGCCGAAACGAAGAATGGTTACACAAGTCTCTGTGTCATCGGCAAGCACAAGTCGATATACCCCTATAATTCTCAGTGATCAAGTTACTGAGCCAGTAATGAAATATGAAATGGGTTCCACTTTCGAGGCCAATCTAACATTACCTTCTGAATATATAGCACCTAACAAGAATGTCATATCGAAACGTGTTATAGCTCAATGAGCACGGAGAGAACGAGAGAGATCTGATCAATGAAATTTTCGAAATATTCAATATTTAGAAAGGGATCGATCACTACTAAAAGAATCATCTCAATCTCCATTGCAACGAAGAACGATTTTACAATCATGTGGGCCATCAATGATTACAAGTCCATGTACTTCTGGAATTGTGGATCTCCTTATCGATCGCACTACTCCATTATCCATGGAGTATGAAATGAATTCTATTGTTGAACCAAATTTTCCTTCTCCACACAATCTTACGGAAACGTTTGATATTGTGGCTCCGAATGAATACTCAGTGCCCGAAGTTGAGGAACCAGTTGTATTGCCTAATATAAGGTATCATACTAATTCATTATTTACGTTATTAAGTATTAATGTTTAAAAGCACTAGATGTATAAGATTTAATACTTGCCAGCTATAGGTCAACTTTAACAGGTCAACACTTTGTCGAGAATCAAGATACTGATCGTGCAGAAAATTTATCTATTAACGCTAGGATGGATACAAATTTGATTCCTTATTTTCTCAGTATAATTGACGATGCATGCCTTTTTCCGTGCGGTAACCCAGAACCTTTTGTTTACACAAACCTGAATGAAAGCCCAACCGTAGCAGTTGAAAAACCAATTCTACCTTTTGCGAGTATATGGTAAGTTTATTTTTCATCTTATTCATCTAATTAAATACGTCATTCACATATATGATATTAATAACTATATAATAACTTCGTTATTCATCAAATATAGGTCGCCAAATACTTCCAATGAGGAGTTTTACAATAATCAAGATATTGACGAGGTGAACAATCCATCAGCCGACCGTGATGTTTATACAAGTTCAAATCGACACTCTCTTGGTAGAATGAATGTCATATGTCCTCATTATTTTGCGTTACACTGGATGGATGAGAGATTAACAAAATCATCCGAAAGACGTCCTCGTTTTGGTACATGTTGCTTACAAGGAAAGGTTAGGCTTCCACTACTTCTCACACCTCCTCCACAAATTAAAACGCTATTTGATGGTAATGATGACATATCGAAATCATTTCAACGTTATTCAAGAGAGTACAATACAAGCAATGCTTTTACAAGCTTTGGTGCCAAATTGGATACAAGGTTACTTTCTAGAAAAGGCCCAACAACATTTACCATACATGGAAAGTTGCATCATCGGACAGGAATATTAATCCCAGAACCAGGACAAGATCCCATTTATTCTCAATTGTACATCTACGATCCTGATTTCGCTTTTAGCGTGAGAAGCCGTAAAAATCCTCATTTGAGATTAGATATTTTGTAAACTATTCAAGATACATTGTTGGTACATAATGCATTCATAGATAAATTTCATCAGGCTTTTGCAATTTTAATTCAATTAGATTTGGAACAAAAAACGTTGTCTGCTTTTCTTCACTACACTGTATCTAACGATCGTCGGAGATATAACATGCCGACAACGGATGAGGTGGCCGTCATATTACTAGGGGATGGAACTAAGACCAGCGCGATGAGAGATATTGTTCTACATTTAAAGGGGAGTAGTGAACTAATGCAAATCAATAAATGCCATCCGACTTATCTACCATTGCATTACGTTTTGTTGTTCCCTTTTGGTGAGTTTAGATGGGAGCCTGAATTTAGATAGTGGGTTGTGATTCACGGTCGACACACAAACGCTCGACTAACTCAAATGCAATTTTATAGCTACCGTATGTTTGAAAGGACGACAGAGTATTTCTATAATTCTAAGGGGAGGAAAATTATTTCAAGAGTTCTTGGTAGATACTTGGGCTGCGACCGAGCAAAATAGCTTGAATTACTTTCGGCAACATCAACCAAACCTTCGTAGTGAACTCTATCAAAGTCTTACTAATGTAGTATTAGATGGGTTAGAACCTAATCAAATAAGTCAACAAATGATTTTGCCATCATCTTTTATTGGTAGTCCGAGACATATGTTTGAAATCTTTCAAGATTCAATGGCTATAACATGATACCACCATCACCCTAACGTGTTTCTTACTATGACTGCGAATCCAAGTTGGACAGAATTCACTGAAGTTTTATTGCCACATCAAACACCAACTGACCGTCTAGACTTAATTGCCCGTGTTTTCGAGTTAAAAAGAAATGCTCTAATGAAAGAGATTGAAAACACTTAAGTATTTGAAAAAAAAGTTGCCCACGTTTTTACAATTGACTACCAGAAACGAGGTCTGCCGCACATGCACTTACTTATATTTCTTGATGATGCAGACGAAATTCAAACGTGTGACCAAGTAGATAGAATAGTTTGTGCTGAATTTCCAGATCCAAATGAAGACCCAGAACTTTTCGAGACCGTAAAAAAATGCATGGCTCACGGACCATGTGGCACTCGAAATTGTCAAGCCCCATGCATGGAGAACGGCAGATGCACTAAAGAGATATCCACGAGATTTCACAGAATATACAACGATGGATCAAGACGGATATCCCATTTACCGTCATCGTGATGATGGTAAAGTTTATACAATGAGGAGCCGACAAGTTGATAACAAAAATGTCGTCCCATACAATCCGTACATTTCCAAGATGTTCGACTGTCATATTAACGTTGAAGTATGCGTTGGAATTAGATGTGTCAAATATATTCACAAGTATATGTATAAAGAAGGTGATATGACAACATTGATTTTGGGAATAATGGATGAGATCAAGCAATATCTTGATGCAAGATACATTGGACCGTCTGAGACAGCGTAGCAATTGTTGAGTTTTCCTTTGCATGATGAGAATCCAACAATTGTTCGTCCATTTGCCTGGAATGCATCAGGTTGTCTTCAATCCTATTGAAACAATGGAGTCTATCATTTCTAGAGCTCAATCACAGAAGTCGACTCTAACAGAATTTTTTGCATATTGTGATGTACATGCTTCTGCACGTGTGTATACTTATCAAGAGTTTCCACAACATTTTGTTTAGAATAAAACTGAAAAATATTGGAAGCCACGACAGAGGAGATGCCATTGGCAGAATGTATTTTGCGCCTCCCAATTGGCGCGAACGATTTTATTTGCTTCTATTATTGACCGTAGTCAAATGGTTGCAATCGTTTAGGTGTCTACGTATTGTTAACAATGTTGAACATGCAACGTTCAAAGCTACATGTATAGCAATGGGGCTATTGGAAAATGATGGTGAATGTATACAATGTCTTCAAGAGGCGTGTATTATGAGTACTGGATATCAACTGAGAAGATTATTTTCTGTCATTCTCACACAATGTTCCCCTGTAAATCCATGTGAATTATGGGATCAATTTTGGATGCATATATGTGATGATCTCCCACACAAATTTCGCATGTTGTTTTCGATTCCCATCCCAAGCGAGGCACAGATTAAAGACTATGGTCTATATCTTTTGAATGAACTAATTCAAGAATCGTGCAAGAACTTAACATACTTTCTGCTGATTCCACAACCTGTCCAAAATTGGAATATGGTAGTTGGAAATAGATTGATATGGGAACATCGTCAAATGCAAAGTGAAGAGCAACAAGCGAATGTGTATTGATCATCTCAATGAAGGCCAATGTGTTGCATATGAAACAATCACTTCATCGGTGTTTGGAAATCTAGGAAAAATGTACTTTTTGAATGGTGGTGTTGGAACAGGAAAGACGTTTCTATATAATACCATAGCAACAAAATGTCATAGCCTCGGTTATATTGTCATTACAGTGGCATCGTCCAGTATTGCATCTCTATTACTTGAAGGAGGTCGAACTGCACATTCCACGTTTCGCATCCCTCTAGACATTCTTGATAATTCAATTTGCCATTTCAGTAAACAATCATTGCATGTCGAATTATTTAGAGAGACAAAGTTAATTATTTGGGATGAAGTTCCGATGCAACATAAGTACTGTGTTGAGTCTGTGGATCGACCAGTACAAGATATTTGCGATAATCCAAATCCATTCGGGGGTATCACAGTCGTTCTTGGAGGAAACTTTCGACAAATTCTACCTGTCATACCTAAAAGTGTTCATCAACAAATTGTGGCAGTATCGTTGAGACATTCGTACCTTTGGAATGATATACATGTCTTGACTTTGAATTTAAACATGCGCCTAAATAGTAGCAACATTGAAAATGCAGAGTTTTCGAGATATTTACTTCAGGTAATATTTCATTTAAACATATTTTTGCATTCTTTCGTTTGCAATAGATTACTTATATATGCTTTGATGCTAAATTATTCATTTATATTTATTTTTTCTTTAAATAGGTTGGCAGTGATCCACGTGAAATCATACAATTGCCATCAACCATACACAAGTGTCGTAATGTGGTTGAACTAATATTTTCCGTTTATCCACATCTAGGTACACCCAGTGTTGCTACCCCTACATTTCTAACTGAATGTTCCATCATTTTTGCAAGAAATGACGATATTAGTGCTATTAATTCAGCTGCTTTAAATATTTTTTCCGGAGAAACGATCGCATATTTGGCTGCGGACAAAATGTCTGAAGATAATGGAGTTGATCGTCAAATCACAAATTGTTATCCTAATGAGTACTTGAATTCCTTAGATCCTCCAAGATTACCTCCGTTCAAGTTAAATTTGAAAATTGGATGTCCAGTTATATTATTGAGAAATATCGCACCAAGTGATGGACTTTGTAATGGCACACGCTTAATGGTTGTCAGGTGTTCTTCATGTTTAATAGAAACTTGAATATTGACAGGGGATAAAGCAGGAAATTTGGCATTCATTCCGAGAATATCTTTGACGCCATCGTTTTCTGAATTTCCTTTTCAAATGACAAGGCGTCAGTTTCCAATTCGTTTGGCATATGCTATGACGATAAACAATCACAAGAACAATCAGTAAAATTTGTTGGAGTTGATTTGACAACACCGATTAAGTGTACATCATTTGATCGATTAAATGTACTTCTCCCCGAATATGGATCTCTATCCACGACAAATATTGTTTATCCTGAAGTATTATTGTAACTGTAATTGTATCAATTGATGCAACATTTAAAATTGAATAACAAAACAAATTGATATAATTGTCCCAAATGATGATGTATGTTTTACGCCCGTCCCTTCAAGCACGGGTTATACACTAGCATATATATATAAATTAGAGGAAGAGGGAGGAGAGAGAGACTTCCTAGAGAGAGCCATGCCGTTGCCATTGTCCAAGTGAGGAAGAAGATCGAAACATAACAAAATATACAAAGGCCCCTATGTTTTTGAATAGTATAAAACCAATCCCTATTAAATATTTTTAAGGGTATAAATGTCATTTAATATTAATTAGTAGTTTTTTTACTTTTACCCTTTGATCATTAAAATTAATGAAAAATTTAATTGTTGAACTTAAATTTTAAATACATGGGATGTAAATGATGACGAAAATATTACAGACGTGCAAAATACAATTCGGTCTAACCATAAAGGTGCGAAGTAAAATTAACCTTACATATATATATATATATATAGTGTCAAGTGGAAGTGACTTTGACAAAAACATATTCAAAGTCAATGTGTTTGGAATTGATTATGCTAGATCAAATGGTAAAAGGGGTGTGGTTAGCTTAATAATTAAACATAAACATGGGTTTTCCCACTTTCTCGGCGCTTGAGATGATTAGCCTGCAAAACGAAGTCAAGAGGCATGTTCTTGGTTAATTATCTTGCCGCTCTCCACGTTATTATTCAAATAAATTTAGTGACTCAAGGATTTCTTAATTCACACTTGTGGCTATAATTAGCAGCACTGGCCACAGGAATTGAGAGGAGCAAAACGACTAATATATAAATTTGGTGTCCTTTTATGTCATAATAAAGGAAAAGATAAAATATAGGGATAATTGGTGATTAGCCCAAATAGTGGGTATAATATGTTATTAGTCTTATTTTAAAGGATAAATTTTGATTTAATCCTTTAAATTGATTTTTTCTTGAGTATTAGTCTCGTATGTACTCACTTTTGTGTAATATTAATTACATGTGCATGTATAATACTAGTTACAGATTATAAATTATATATAATTATTTTACATTTACTTATGTAATATTTGTTATATCTAACAAATGTTTTACACAGAAATTAGACATGTAATTACGAAAGTGCAGCGCTTTATTTGGACTTCCGTCTTTTTTTAATGCGCGAGATTAAAACACAGATTGCAATTGCGTATAAGTTTTTTTTTTAAAATTGAGGGTAAAATAAGAGACTTGTCACAGAAACATTAATATATATATTTGGTTTTAAGGTAAGGTGTGTCGAGATCAACTTACACGCACTTCGACTAATCACCTCACTGGGCGATCTTAAGGGCACAACTTCCCCATCGGCTTAGTGCATTCAGGCTTAAATTCAAGATTTAATTCTCAGAGTGCTACCCAAGAGAGTCGAATCCTGGTTGACAAGGAAAATAGGCACCTCCTTTTGCCAACCGAACTAACACCTCTAGGGTACTCTAAGATTTTTACATATTATATAAAGCAAAGTTTGCTTTAATATTCATTTCCATATGTAAAATTACATATTTGTCCTCAAAATTTGTAAAAACTAAATGGTCAACTTTTTGACCTATTTTATATATATATTATATATGTGGCTATTTTATAAATATTAAAAAGTTTACTTTTTAATGTTTAATAGAAAGACATTTAATATTTATGTATATATTTGTAATAATATATATGTCAGCATCAACAAGTTTTTTTTACAACAATTTTATACACAAAGTTAATTTACAAATTGCACTTAAAATTTTACAAAAATTAGTCTATCCATTTTTTGTATTGAATACTTAAAAGTAATACTATTTAGCATAAAGAAAAACTCATGCTATTTAATCAAAATAGAAAATGTATAAATAATTTAAAAAAAATATTTAACCACTGATATAAGTTTGGATATTTAATATAAGAATTTTTAAGTAATTTTAAAAAACATGTTGAAAATAGTAGATGATATTTTTCACTCTATTTAGAACAAACTTTATATTAATTTGATACTTTTGATAATTATAGATTTTGTTTTTATTTTATCATAATAGTTATAGATTTTATTTTTTTATTTTCATAAAATTATAAATTTTATTTTTTGTACTTTCATACATTTGGTGGGATTATTATCATCAATCATTTGTTTTTAATTATAATATATAAAATAAATCAAAGGTGTTACATAACATCGATTAAAATTCATGTGACTCTATTATTATTATATGACTTATTTAGTCATCTTAATTATGATATTTTTAAATGTGTTGTTTACTGAATCTTACAATCTCAACACTTTGTTGCTAAATTTATTTCATCAATTATTTTATTTTTTATAATAACACATAAAAAAAAAAAAAAAAAAAACAATATATGCATGGGTATGTGTCGTAAACAACTTCAAATTTGTAGTTCTTTTATATGGAAGTGACCTTCAACTTCTGATAATGTCCTGTGCACATACTTATTATTAGTAGTAAGGGTGTAAATTAGTCGGTTAGATCGGGGTCGAAGGATTTCAGTCAGTCGACCAAAAGAAAAATTCTGGAAGCTCCCAATCGAAGCCAACAGTATGGCTTTATTACCCCAATCTAATTTGAGGTTGGTCGATTGTTGGGTAAGATGAACAAAAAAACAAAGATGAAATACTAAAAATTTGTAAACTTGAGACGGAGATGGAGAAACAATCAAGAAATAAGAATAAAAATAATTATAGATCTTTAGATCGGAACAGGAGATAGAGAAGGAGCAGAAGCCATCAACGACGATGAACTGCAGCGTTAAAGGAATCATTGACGATAAGATTATAAGACAACGTAAGCATGATCATCGCATGAATCATTGAAGTAGGAATCATTGAGGAATCATCTATTAGGGTTTGATAGACGAAGACGACTCTAGAGTTGAGAGAATGAGAGAGAAAGAGGAGAGCGAAACTAATGTTGGAATTTGAAAATGAAATGATCTAAATCTAATTAGAGTTATATTTATATATGGGGTCTTTTTGTAATATGTCATGTTTTAGGAGATATTTGGTAAATATATGCTATTAGGGTTTAGGTTTCGAGGCGGGTTCGGGTGCATCGAGACGAAGTGTTTCTGGGTTCAGAGGGGTTCAATTCAGGTGGAAGAAGAAAAATAAGTCAAAACTGATTAACCAGTCATTGGGTAGGGCAGGTCGGTTTGGGTATTCAAATAACAATTATATCCCTAATTAGTAGATATGATAAATTTCATTCACATTACATTTATGTCTTTTTTCTTATCATCATTTAATATAGAGCTAATGTCTATATTCAATTAATTTTAATTTTTTAGCTAATTATAATTTTATCATTTTTTTACATGAAGTGACTTCCATTAATGGTTTTAAACAAATTTCAACATTTAACATTATAAGAAATAACAAATTTATATATAGTATATTTCTTCATTGATTTAAAAAAAAAATAATATACATATTTTCATTATGTTCTTTAATGAAAAAATAATGCCAAATATTATAAATTTGTCAAATAAAAGAGATAGCAGGCACGTGTCTCGCAAATGCTCTCCACCTAGTATATTAATAAGTACTAAAACATAAAACATAAGTTGCCTACAAATAGGATAAAAAAAATTTAAAACTTAAAAATAGAGGATATAATAAAAAGAGTAAATTATCTTTTATTTTCCTCTACTTTATTTAATTATCATTTTGTCCCCTTCCACTTTACAATGCTACATTTTGCCTATTTCAACTTTTGAACAAAGTGAAAAACTAATTTTTTTTTTTTCGTTTAAATTAACAAAACTTACTCAAAATTGATGAAATTAAAATTTTCATCTAATTTTTTGATGAAATAGATGAAATTGTCCTTTTATTTTAAATTTAATTTTTTTAAAAATAATTCTAATGAAAAAATTAAATCAAAATCATAATAAATGAGCAATTTTGTCTATTTCATTAAAAAATGAATAAAAAATTTAATTCCATACATTTTTAGGTATATTTTGTTAATTTGAACGGGAAAAAGTTAATTTGTCACTTTGTTCAAAAATAGAAATAAGTAAAGTATAATTTTTTGAAGTAGAGGCGTTAAAGTGATATATATATATATATATATATATATATATATATATATATATATATATTTATTTTTCCAAATTCCAACGTTCAGAATTCTAATGTTAGTTTTCCAAATTCTACAAATTTAGTGAATTCCACCACATTTTGTGAATTTCACTAATTTAGTAATTTTTACAAAAAAAAAATTTGGGCACACGGCAAAAGTTAACGATAATGGATGTCAATTCATAGATCATAACGAGATGAAAATTTAGCGAATTCCACCAAGAAAAGTGTTTGATAAAAATAATTTGTGCACTACTTTAACTCTAAATTATTAGTGTAATTTAATTATTGATTGAGATATTTTTATATATTAATATGTTAGATAAAAATATATTATTGATTGAGATATTTTTATAAATTAATATGTTTTTTCTTAGTAACAAGATGAATGTGAACTATTAATTTGTCAAAACTTATTAAGATATGAATAAAAAATTATATTTTAAAATAGTCCCATTAATGTTTGATGATATTAGAAATTGGGATACAGTAGTTAGTAAAAAGTCCCTATAGTCCTTTGCTCCTTGCACTGAATGAACTTGCACAAATTCTTATACCAGGGAGTTTGGATTCCAGTGAAAAACTTCCAGCGTGAGAGTAAGTATCTCAGATGAGAATAACTTTTAACTCAAAATGTCTGGGAAGTTGAACTTACATCTCTCACTTATGCCGTAAGCATTTATAGTTCTTTATTTAGCGAAAAAAGAGAGACAATATCAACATTGTAATGCTCGCAAAATGCGTGTTTTTGCTCTGATTTTCGTAAAACACAAAAATGAACTTACTATAAATAAAAACACACTAAAAAACATAGAAAAATACAGATCAAAAGAATAAAATAGGTATGGAATCAGGAATGATCACTAGAGATCCTAAGATCTAGGTTCGAAAGGACAACCGAATTATGAAAGCGACTGTGTGTGTTACTGCGTAGAGTTAATATCTATTACTCATTCCTAGGATCGATGAAATAGGATGATTGAAATATGTGTTTGTGATTTTTAGAACTTGATATTATCAAGTAGACTATTAGAGAATAAATTTCAAAGGAAATCATCTATATGAGTGTGAACTTGGTCGGTTCCATGAAAATGAAAATGTTAAATTCTCTATAGCACTCACGACACAATTAGGGTGTTTAGGGCCAAAACGACGCAACCATAGAATGAATAGTGTCTAGACGCAGTTGTGTGATTTCTATTGTTTTGATTTACACTAAACGTTGAATAATTCAAGACATCAAGTTCATTGGTTGACTGAGTAAATCTGATATAATCTTACTAGGGAAGGTTCAAGGCTAAAATCTACTTATTATAATGTAATTGTTTTCTTATTGAGCTCTTTCTTTCTCTTGCGTCTACATTATGTATACATGTTTATCCAGTTAATCATTAATGTGGGGGACTATTAGATAAAAATATTTTTTAGATTATTTTAACTCAAATTATTAATGTAATTTAATCGTCGATTGAGATGTTTTTATTTATCAATACGTCATTCTTAGTGAGAAAATGAATATGAAATTTTGATGTGTCAAAAATCATTAAAATATGAATGAAAAATTATCTTTCATAGAAATCTCTTAAAGTTGATTGAAATATGTACAATGAATAATCCCATATTAATAATTGGAAAACACTTAACATACATTTATAATCTATGTTTGAATTTCAAACCCACGTTGAGTCATGGGTCATGGATTTGGATTTGATCTTTGATTTTGAGTGCTAGTATTAGAGGATCGTAATCATTGTATCATGCGAAGCAAACGTCTGAGCAATTGTAAGCACTTGAGTATATGCGAGATTTGCTTTAAGAAAATATCGTCAAACGATTGCCTCGATCATTACAATTTCTTGTATTATTATCGGTAAAAGGTTGTAAGTATTATATTACTATTCACTGATTTCATGAATTTAAATTTATTATTGAAGAATATAAATTTGTGATGTTGGTTAGTGTTCTGAAATATTCATTGTCATATTTTTACATTCTGAAATATTTATCGTCGCATGGATTGGATTTCTGGTATACTTATTATGAATTGTTCTAACATTTTGTAATGTTTGTTGTAAATTACATTCAACAACAAATTTCGTTGATAGATGAATTTTTGTTATTTATGAATATTATTTCATTGGAAACTTTGTTTGTGGATGTTTTATGCTATATTCTTTACACAGTCGGTCCCAAACCCGAGTAAAGGAGGAAAGTTGCGTTAGGTAGTTGATAGCCAACGTAAAATTTTGTCAGAACTCTTATGACATGAATCCGAATACCTTTAAATGTTGGGGCGTCCTCTACTAGCAACCCGCTACGTTACCACTGCCTAAATATAGTGAAAAATGAGTAAGGGTGGGTTAGGGTGTCGCCCCAAAGTAATGCGCTGTGTTTTTGCCCGGATATAGTATTGAATAAGTAAGGGTTGTCACATTATGGTGGACGAGTGCGGATAAAGAAGCTAGTCCATGTAAATAGGCTTAGGTTAGCAACTTGGAATGTAGGTACTTTGACGAGTAAGACTAGAAAATTGGTGGATGTGACGAGCAGAAAGAGGATTAATATTCTTTGCTTGCGGAAACTAAGTGGGTTGGAGAGAGGTCTAGAGAAATTGAGAGTACGGAGTATAAGTTATGGTATACGGGAAAGGACAGACATAAGAATGGGATGAGTATTATAGTAGATAGATATTTAAAGGATAGCATGGTCTCTATTAAGAAAATTAGAGATAGGATAATGATTATAAAGGTGGTAGTTGAAGGGGATGTCATTAACGCTATTAATGTGTACGCTCCCCAAGTGGGATTGCAAGAGGATGTTAGACGACAATTTTGAGAGAATATGGAGGAAGTTCTTCAAATTATACCTAACCAAGAAAAAATATTTATTGGGAGGGATTTGAATGGACATGTAGGAAAGGAAATAAGAATTTTTTAGAAAGTACATGGTGGTTATGGATTTAGGGAGAAGAATGCAATGGGTGAGATGATTTTAGATTTTTCTATGGCGTATGATTTGGTTCTTCTAAATACATATTTTAAGAAGAGAGATGAGCGCCTTATCACATTTAAAAGTGGACAGATGAATAGCCAAATGGACTTTGTCCTTACTAGAACGAGATATCACTTAATATGTAAGGATTGTAAGATTATACTCGGAGAGAGTATTGTTGCCCAACATAGACTGATGGTAATCGATTTGAAGTTTCAGGGGTGGAAGCGCGATTTTAAGATAAGTAGGTATGTAAGGATACGCTGGAGAGATCTAAGAGTTGAGACAATGGAGTTGTTTAATGATAAAATTAGCAATCATGAGTTACAGAAAAGATATGAGAAAATGAACAAAATGTAGAGTGATATGGCGAGTCGTATTAGAAAGATAGAAAGAAAAGTTTTAGGCGTTTTTAGAGGAGATGGACCACAATATAAAGAAAATTAGTAGTGGAATGAGGAGGTCCAAAAAGTCATTCTGATAAAAAAATAACTTATAAGGAATGACAAAAATGTCGAAGCAAAAAGAGTTGGGAGAAATATAAACATGCAAAAACGAAGACAAGAAAAGTAATTAAAGAATTAAAGTTTCGGGCATATGATAATTTGTATCAAAAATTAGATACGAAAGTTGGATAAAGGGACATATTTAAACTCGCAAAGCGACGTGAACAAAACATTAGAGATATAGGAAATGTCAGGTGCATTAAAAACGATAATGAGAAGGTCCTGGTGAAGAATAAAAAGATTATTGAACGATGGAGAAATTATAAAGTTATTTTTATAGTTTATTTAATGAGAACAACGCTAGAGAATCTAATTTAGAGTTGTCTAGTTTACCTTCAGATAAAATTTATAGGTTTCATAGAAGAATCAGGATTTTAGAAATTAGAATAGCACTAAGGAAAATGAAGATTGGAGGAGCAATAAGGTCAGATGAGATTTCAATAGAGGTGTGGAAAGATCTGAGAGATTTTGGGATAGAGTGGTTGACTAGACTTTTTAATGACATTTTGAGGACTAAAACAATGCCTGATGACTGGAGGAGGAGTATCTTAGTGCCCATCTATAAAAATAAAGAGGTTGTTCAAAGTTTCAGGAACTACCGGGGCATAAAATTTATGAGCCATATTATGAAATTTTGGGAGATATTGATAGAATATAGAATAAGACATGAAACGAGTATAGAAGATAACCAATTTGGATTTATGTTCAGCCGATCAACCACTAAAACTATCTATTTACTCAAGTGATTAATGAAAAAATATAGAGAGAATAAGAAAGATTTATATTGTGGACCTAAAGAAGGCTTATGATCGGGTACCCAGAGAAGTTTTGTGGTAGGTCCTAGAAAAGAAACATGCATCCAACGTATATATTGAGATAATTAAGGATAAGTATGAATGTATAGTCACTAGTATTCTAACAGGAGGAGGCGATACTTGTGCATTTCCTATTGATATAGGCTTATATCAAAGATCATCTTTATATCCTTACATTTTTGTTCTAGTGATGGATGGGCTAACAAAATATATTCAAGATGGAGTACCCTGGAGTATGTTATTTGTAGATAACATAGTACTAATTGATTAAAATAGAATATGTCTTAATACTAAGTTAGAAAGATGCAGAGAAGTTTTAGAATCTAAAAGCTTGAAGGTTAGCAAAAGTAAGACAGAATACATGCATTGCAATTTTAGAAATCCCGAAGAGACGATGGTGTGGTAAAAATTAGAGATAATGAGGTTCCAAAGGTGGATCATTTTAGATATTTAGGTTTAATGATTTAGAGTAATGACGAAACTAAGGAGGATATTACTCATAGAGTTAAAGTAGGATGGTTGAAGTGGAAAAGTGCAGTTGGGGTGAGTGATATATGATCATAGAATACCATTGAAATTCAAAGAAAAATTCTACGAAACTGCAGTAAGACCGATGCTTCTATATGATTCAGAATGTTGGGCAGTAAAAATAAAATATGTCCAAAATATTAGTGTAACCAAAATGAGAAGTTACTGTAGATGAGTAAGAAAACGAAAATGGATAAAATCAAGAATGAAACCAATAGAGAGAATTTAAGAATATCACCTGTTGGCCCAGTAAAATACCCAAGAGGGGGGTGAATTGGGTAATTAAAAATATATCAGAATAAAACTTGAATAAATCAAATAATTAATTTTATGCCTAAATTAATTACTATCTTTATACCACAGCGGAATTATAATAAATCTAAGTGCACACTCAAACAATAAAAATAGCAAAGTAAAATATAGTAACACACAGACAGATTTATACTGGTTCACCAAGCTACTCTTGGCTAATCCAGTCCCCCGAGCTCCACGGAAGTCGCACTCACTAAAACCAAAATCCCTTTAAAGGTAGGAACCAAACCCGCACAATAATTCTTTTATAGGCTCATAATCAACCTTTACAATTTCCTTTTCTCAGGCTAAGGAAGAACATCTACTTTTTATAGGTTAAAGAATATCCTAATTCTTTTTAATATTGAGGCTCAAGAATCAAAACCTTTCAAAACACTCCAAGTATCATTTTCCTAGGTAAATATGAAACCTTTACAAATCACTCAAACTAATTCTATTCAGGAAGAATTACTACCTCAATCTCTTTACAGGAAGAAATTGAAACTTGATTACCCTTGATTAAATATCCCCAACAGTATTTAATCTGTCACAACTCACCAATACAAAAATTGATAAGAAGTAAATCTCACTCGGAGCTTCTACCACTCCAGATAAACAATAACTCGATTAATATGTCAACTAATGATAGAAATATGTGAGATTCAAAAATCTGATTTTAACAAGAATATAGGTAGCAAATTGAAGCACGTAATCAGATTTAAGAAATTGTTTGTAAAAATATTTTCTTCAAAATCAGAAACAATTTCTAAGGTCAATTTCCAAACAATAAACAAATAATGCAATGAAAGAATATAATTAGAAAGATCTCACCCGGAATCTACATAATAATTAGATAAGTAATGAAACTTCAGATCCGGTAGCAGAAAAGATTAATCGCAATTGATTTTCAAGATCACTCTTAGAATAATTGACAAACTCTCAGAAAGATATCTCTTAGAAAAGCTCACTCTTATGATATGATATAATTTCTCTCTTATTTACTGCTTAATTTTGCTAATGAAATTCGCAGGTCTATTTAAATGAACATGTAATCAGTCTTCTAATGGCTAGTTTACAAGTGTCATGACAATTAAAAACTCTTATAGATTCCTTATATCATAAGGACTTCATTTAGGTTCAATTATACTTAATAACAACTTTCAAAACTCTCAATTAAACCCCCAAAGTATTTCTCAATCTAAATAAATAAGTATAGAATCTATTTCAAGTACCAAATTGAGAAACATTAATATTTAATAAACCATATTAAAATGATTTAATTAGTATATGAATCATATCTTAAATATAGAGAATATCCCCGAAATCTCTCTCAAATCCTAACAAAAAATGGCTATTTTTAGATATAATCTCGAATCAAATAGTATCCTGAAACAGTGCGTTCAGTTGACTGCCCAGTCGACTACCCAATTCAGGTTGTAGCCAAATTATCGCTGCGACGTGCATTGGTCGACCGCCCGGTCAACTCACAGATTCAGAGAGTTCAGTATTATTTCACCGATCGACCTATCGGTCAACTTGTTGATTCAGAGAGTTCAGTCTTCTTGGACGGTCGACCTGTCGGTCGACTTAAAGATACAGGATGGTACAGCTTTTATGTCTGCTCGACTCATCAGTCGACTGCTTTCACTGGATCTCTTATCTGAATACGTTTTTAACTTATTTTCTTTTACGATTTCACCCATTTAACCATTTTCTTCTTCTTGATTAGCTCCACTAATATTCTTATATTCCATTTTAGTCATTTAACATTATTTCTTCTTATTTCACATAGGAGCAAATAATTTAACTTAATCAAAACACATATAAAATATAAAATACATTTTGTGTCATGTGTGTGTTCCTAAATGAGATATTAAGAGTTAAGATTCACCAAAATTGTTTTCCCTAATTTCTTCAAACTCTTAATTCTTCTTCATCATCTTGACATCTTTATTTCTCATCCATTTAATTTGACGTCTTCATTACTGGAACTTTAAATAACTGAAACACTCAATTAAATATTAGTTCCATTAAAATATCAATACTTAATTGTTCATCAAAATCTTAAGATCAACATCACCCATCAAAGAGAAGATGAAAGAAAATCGTTTACGGTGGTTGGGACATGTGCATAGAAGATCCATAGAAGCACCAGTGAGAAAATGCGATTTAGTTCAAGTGCAAGGGGCTATTAGACGGAGAGGTAGGCCTAAGAAGACTTAGGACGAGACTATTAAAATTGATTTGATGACATTGAACCTGATTGAGAGGATAACCTTTGATCGTTTATTATGTCGTAAACGGATTCATGTAACTGGCGTACTTAAGTGGGACAAAAATTTAGTTGTTGTTGTTGTATGAATATTATTTCATTGGATATAAATTTATTAAATAATTCAGAATCTTTAAAAAATTAATTATATTAATTAATACTAATATTTTCACCATTATTTCTGACAAAAACAGAATTAAACTGTCATTATTGATTTTATTCCTCATGAGCACCTTATAGTTATACAAGTGGACTGGTTGTTCTAGTTGGCTGATGCTAGGCTTGGATTTTTTTCGTTGCTTTTGTGTTAGTTTTGTCTTTGCTTTTGTCGTTCTACTACTTGAGGGGTTTGTTTGTTTTGGTGTTGGTCGTTAGATTTGATTTGTGTAGTTTCAGACTTTCAATGCAGTAGGGATTTTTATGTGCAAAGGCAATATATTGATGGGAAATTTACATTTTGGTCCCAGTTGGGTGTCGATGTACATCCTTAAGTTTGCCAAATTACACATTTGGTCCCTTAAGTTTTACATTTGTTTCAATTTCGTAAAATTAAAACATTGTTGATAATTTTGGATAAAAATGAACTGTGATTAGCACGTGGCCTTCAATAGCTAATTTTTCTTCATTTCATCACTAAAACTCACTCCCTAGTGAAACTTGAGGGATTAAAAAAAATAAAAACTAATTAAACACAAGAACACCCTAAAACATCAACAACAAGAACAACTTGCAGCCACCAACATTCTCCTCTTCTTCCATTTCGGCTCCAACAATGACATCGGGCACCACTCTGTGCCACTAATGTCATACCACCACCGTGCAGTGTTGTATCAACATCTATCAATCGCCGAACTACCACATCACCACCAACCCTGTGCCATCACCACAGATCTGGCAATCGTGACCACCATGGCTAGATCTGCCCAGAACGCGCAACCCATGCCATGCCCAACGCTTAACTCACCACCAACGTGGTGCCACCGCCAATGCCGTGCTACCAGATCTCTCTCCCTCCCCATTCTTTCCTCTAGATCTAGAGTACTAGATCTAGTCTGGTTTCTAGATCTTGATTTTTTTAACGTTCAAATCTGGAAACCTAATCTGCTTTCCCTGCAAATCTAGAGACTAGATCTAGTCTATTTTCCATATGTGGCTTTTTTTTAACGTCCAGATCTGGTTTGGTTTTCAGATCTGGATTTTTTTCCTTTTTTTTAACATAAACCAAATCCAGTTTTTAGGGCTTTATTTTATTTTTTTTTCTAACCAGATATGTTTTTGGATTTGTTTCAATCATCATTTATTATATATTTGTTGTGGTGATAGTAAATATTTATGGTTGATTTTTTTATTATTTTGTATTTTTTTCAATTTTTATTGTATATTATAATAGTTATTGTTTATTTTTTTCATTATTTATTGTCGTGATGGCAGTGACGGTTATGATAGCGAATATTTGTTAGGGTGATAATGATATTAAAAAGTATTTGCTTAGTTATGGTGATAATGAATATTTGTTGTTGTGGCAATAGCGATGATGTGATTTTTATTGTGATCGGTCATAGTGAATTTTTACTGCAGTGGTAGTTGTGATAACGAATAGTTGTTCTGATAGTGGCGGTGACAAGAATGTTTATCGCGGTGGTGATAGTAAAAGTTTATTGTGGTGGTGTCAGTAATGGTTGTGAATATTTGTTGTGATGATGGCGGTGGTGATAACAAATATTTGTTGTGCTAGTAACGTGATATAAATATTTGTTATGCCAATAGCGTGCTATAAATATTTGTTGTATTGATTGCGGTAGTGATAATAAATGTTTGTTGTGAAGCTGATAGTAAATATTCGTTATGACGATGGCAGTGATAGCGAATATTTGTTGTGGTTATAACAGGATAGCGAATATTTTTGAAATTAATTGAGCGAATTTTTTTATCATAAAAAATAATATATATTTTGAATTGGAATTTTGATGAAATAAAAAGAAGGTTGAAGGTAAACTTAAAAATTGTAGTAGTGGGCTTGGGAACCAAAAATATCACCTAAACTTTAAGGGGGTGGTTAATGACATTTTCACCGAAGAAAAAGGAGCCTTGAGCGCGATCAATGGAGATAGAATTAGTGTGGAACGGAGAAAAAGTTTGGGGGGCTGCCAACTGTCCAATCCTATTTCTAATCATTGGTCACCAGAATAAATGAAAGGACAAAGGTCGATGCCGGGGGGACTCCCGGACCCACCCGCTTTCGATTTTCATTGGTGCGCAGTGCTCAACCACCTAAACGAATCAATTATTACAGTTTAAGCCCCCAAATTATGGATCAAGATTCATTTTTCACCTTAATGTTTTAATTTTTTCAATTTTCCTCCTAATTACGAATTATATTTTGAATATTCCCCTAAAAATAGATTAAATTAAACACAAATATAGAATTCTAGTGAGAAATATGATGAATTTAAAATTATTTGGGTATAAATTGAGAGTTAATCCATACTTTCAAGGGACAAAATGTAATTTAGTTCTCCTATTATTATCCTCCGCCGATGCCGTGACCAAAAAGTAAAGGCAACTTGTATGGAAAGGATCAGCCGAGCCAGAGCCAGAACCACATTTTTATTTCTTAATTTTGTACTTATGAAAAAATAAATAAATAAAATAATATTTACATTTTACACTAATTTTACTATTTATTGCTAATAAAAAAATTATAATTAAAGACTATTTAAGTAGGTAAATAAATGGTAAATCAAAATAATATTTTTCATAGTTTTTTGTGATATTAATTATCATTCATTTATTACAATTTATTTTCTCCCTTTTCCAATATTCTGGTCAAATACACAAATTCCAGTTCATGAGATTTATAAATGTAGTTATGATGATCAGAATGATATTTCGATTTTTTTTTTAATTAATATTTGAGATTGTTGTCAAATATAAATGATTAATTTATGATTTTTTTTAAAGAGAAATTATGTCCAAATATTTCTCAATCCCTAACAACTAAATTAAAATTAAATTTTACTTCATATTTTTATATCATATAATTAAGTAGTATGTTTTAATTGTTAAAATTAATAAATAATTATAATAATATATGTATAAATAGTGAAATAAATTGTGATAGAAAATATTATTTTTTTAACCAAACAAATCCAAAAATTCCAAGCGCAGAGTTTGCAATTTTAAATTTATTTTCTCGTAAGGTTGAATCGAAAAAAATTATATAATATAAATAGTTATAATTGTAAATTTTATGTTATTTACCAATAAAAAATAATATAAAAATATTTTTAAAAAATAGTTGCAAATTTTATGTTATTTACCAATAAAAAATAATATAAAAATATTTTTAAAAAATAGTTGCAAACCAAACACACCTAACACACAACATTGATGTTCTTATCAAAAATCAAAATATTCTACAATAATCTGTGTATACAATTAATTGTCAACCCAAAAAAAAAAGAAGTAAAAACACAAGAAATCAAAACCAACAATTTTTCTTTTTTTCTTTTTACAGGATTGGATCACCTTCGCAGACCGTGAAATCACACAACGATAACCGCTGCATCAAGCCTTGAAGCACCACATGTGGTGGTGGTGGTGGTGGTGGTGATGGTCTCCGTGGTGGTGGTGGTGGCTGTGGTGGTGGGACTTTTCCCGGTCAATCATGCCCTGAACATGGCGGAACTCCTCCACATGGCAGGGTATGGTGATCGGACCTTTCTGATCGAAACCGTACTCCTCCTCCGCCTCCTTCAGCAGCTGAATAAACAGCGGGTGGTTAACATGGATCACCGGCACCACGAACCGCTGCTGCTCCTCCCCTTGACCCACCATCACCGCCACGCACCCCTTGGGTATCTCCCTTTTCCCACTAAAATGGAGGTGGAAATTCAGTTGGTGGTGCTGCTGCTGCTGCTTTTCTCCGCTACCCATTTGGGGGAAAACCCAGAAAAAAATCGAAAAAGGGGGGGTAGTATATGTAGTTTTTTCTGAAATTGTGGGTTATGATTTCTGGGTTTTTAGGGTTACAATGAAAGAATAGAGAAAGGCCAGGGATCGGAGGCGGAAATAGCCAGATTGAAGAGGGTTAGAGAAGAATCTATTAGAGATCTTGGGATGTTGCTCATGGTATATGGGTTTCAGAGATAACAAGCATATGGGCTTTGGGGATGAATATGAAATCAGGCGGAGGATTTCTTTGAGGCAGCCAAAGGGGTTTTATATAGGAGGTTAATTGGGAGAAGGCCGAGGTTTCTTAATCTACACACTAAATGATAAATTACACTTTCCACCCCCCCCCAATGTTTGTATTCTTTTACTACTTTTCGTTTTACTCCAATATTTCAACAATACTAACTTAGGAAATATTTTGATTTTTTTTTTTGGACGGGGGAGGGGGGAGGGGTGTTTCCAAATTTATCCTGTAGTGGAACCTAATGTTGGCAACTTGTGTCATCAGATCGTATTTCGTGACATGTCGTCCGCTATCTTAAGCGCGATCACATGCAACGAACACAATACAATAATTTTGAATTTTGTACTTGATTTTTATTGTGTGCGCTTGAGTTGTGTTGGCTAAATCTAACAGATAATAAATAACTTACTGGACAATTGATTTTTATCATTTGTTGGATTCAACCAAGGACAAGTGCAGTAGCACACAAAAAGAGAAAAAAATTACAAGAGGATCTAGATCTTATGAACACGACATGATCATTAGCACAACAATACGATATATTGGCATGACACAATAATCAATTGTGTCACACGAAACTTATTTAACCTATTGCACATCAATTTAATTATTAAATTATATTCATTTATATTTTCTTACTAAATAATCTAATAAATTAATTAATTAATTTCACATCACTTGTTGTATTATTTTATTTTATTTTTAACTCACACACACACCACACTCACGCACACGATAGGACTCGAACCCTGCACCACCTGTGTGGGGGGTGGTGACCCTATCACTAGGACACCACATGAGTCCTGTCTTGTTGTATTACTTGTTAATGGGTAAAAAGCAAAATATGATTCAACATTATTGTATCTTTTCATAAACCCAAAACACAAACTTTTTTTTTTTTTTTTTGTAATTATTGTGTTTGATATGATAACGATCTCTGTTAAGAAAGTGAAAACGTAAAATTAACTCGATTATTATAAAATATAATTTGTACATTATATCATCATATTAAAGATTTCTTTAGAACTTGGACAAGAAGTTATCACCACAATTGTATCCTAATCTCGTATCTAAAATTCATTATGCATTGGTAAATTTTTATTGTATTAATATTTTTTTTTCTTAAGAGTGCTTAATTGGTGAAGCTAAACATCAAATCCATAATTTTAGAGTGATAAGTCAAGAATTAAAAAAACTTAAGGAGTCCAAATTTGAAATTATCCAAATATAGAGGGTGGAAAATGTAGTATATGAAAAGAGGGGTGGTTCTAGAGAGAGAGAAGGTGAAACGGTCATAAATCTGGTGTGGAGTTGAATTGCCGTCTACGAGAGGATATTATTCTAGTGGTTACGCGAAAGGGCAATTTCCACTCTCCAGGGGTCAAATGTTGTGCCTCGCCTTTTTTAATCTGGTGTGGGGCCGCCACCACTTAGAGCGCATGATAGAGATTATGCCTTTCCTTTTTTTAAAAAATAATTTTTCTTTCAAAGAAAGTCATTTAATGTGGAAAATACAATATATGGTAACTAGGTAAAATAAATAAAAAAGGTTTTCAATTTAAATCCTAAAGTGTACGGAAATCCTAAATTATACTTCAAATAATTTATCTTTTTTTTTTTTTTTTTTTTTTTTTTTTGTTTTTTAAAGTTTTACAGTAAGTTGTTGTTCAGGCCAACTTACTCAGCACCTCAATGAATCATCTCCTGGGCGATCTTAAAAGCGCACTCCGCTACATCGGCCTTAACATTTACCAACTTATTTTTAGATTATTAGTAGTTAACTTAATATATTAATTATGGTATCAAATTTAAATTTTTATTTAATTAATGTTGTTTCGATAGATTTGATAAATTAATTTCAGTCAACTGAGAAATTAAAGATAAAAAATTTAAAAAAATAAACATAAAAATTATTAATTATTAATTATTAATTTCAAGAAAATTTATTAATTTTTCTTACTAATTGTTTATTATTAAAAAAATTATGGATAAGTTATTAATTTCAATGACAATTTATTAGATTTTTTTTTATAAATTTTGATAACAAATAACATCCAAGAGATTTGTATTCTTTAAACCTAATTTAAGAGTTACTATAACGAATCAATCAATCAAAGAGATTTGTATTCTTTAAACCTAATTTAAGAGTTACTATAACGAATCAATCAATCAAAGAGTTATGTTGACAAAAAAACTCTTCCAAAATACTATATAGAGATTAGTCCTCAAATATTGATAAAATATAAAAAACTCACATTACTATCTTTCCATAAATCATGAGAACTACAATAGAAAGTTCATTAGGTTAATCACTATCTTTCCAAAAAAACTCTTCCAAAACAATGATTCAAGGTCTGCGACTGTAAGTACGACGACCACGATTTTGGCGTTGAAATTAGGGTTTTTGAGAGAGGAGATTGGCTTTGAAATCATGAATTTGGATTGGGAGATAAAAAGAAGACAGTGGTAAGTTGGACAACAACAATGACAATGAACGGCGATTGAACAATAGCGATGTAGTTAGGGTTTTTCACGGCAAGAGACGGTCTCGAGAGAGATGAATATTGTCGATGGTTGATCGTTCGACCATATTCACAAATGAGAATATGAATGACAATGGAGACAATCGCAGATCGGATCTTTAATAGCGACGGTGATGCCTTAAACCTTAGATTGACTTCCACTTGTTGAAGGAGATCTTGAACGGTGACAACAACAAACTGTAGATCACCTTAAACTGTAGATTGACGACAACCATAGTGTTGGCCCAATGAGCTGCCCAAGAGGAGGGAGTGAATTGGATAGTTATAAAAATTTAAACAAATTTTAATATTTTCAACACTTAAATAATCAATTTATCCTAAATCGATTATTATCTTTATAATGCAGTGGATAAGTGTTATTAAATCTAGGTGCATACCTAAATAAAAAAAATAGATAAAGTAAAAAGTGCAGCACACATGGATATATCCTGGTTCACCAAGTTACTCTTGACTAATTCAGTCCTCCGAGTCTCACGGAGATTTGCACCAACTAAACCACTTGATCCCTTTAACAGGTAAGAACCAAACCCTTACAATGATTATTTTCACAAGCTCAAAATCAACATTTACAAAAAAAAATTCACAAGTTAAGGAAGAATCTTATCTTTTTGCAGGTTAAGACTAACTTAATTCTTTTATCAGGCTAAGAATCAAACCTCACAAATCACTCCAAGTATCATTTTCACCGGTAAGGATGGAACCGTTACAATTCATACAAATTTAATTCTAATCAGGAAGAATCAAGCCTAACTCTTTTCAAGGGAAAAGAGCAACCTAACATTTTTAAGCCTAAATCTTTTTCCCGGAAAAGATTAAAATTCAAGCTACCCTTAACTAAATACTCCTAATAGTATCTAATCAACACAAACTCACCAATTACAAGAATTAATGAATTTCTTCCCACTCGGAGCTTCTTCTACCTTAAATCAATTAAGCTCAATTAATGTCTCGAATTTACTAGTGATAGAATTTTACATGAGGAATTTAATATCTGATTATAATAGATATGGGTAGCATAAAAATAAGCACGTAATCAGATAATCACAAAAATTATTTTAAAAGAATTTTTATGCTCTTTAAAGTTAAAAAACGATTTCACAAAGATCTTATAACCAAGCAAACAATAATAATATAAAATCACAATAAAAATCAAAAGTTTGGAAAGATCTCACTAGGATAACATCGAAAGATTGTAAATTGAATCGCAAGACAACTTAGATAGGTGGCACCAAAATGCTTAGTGCCTTAACTCAATAACTTTTCTCACAAATGACCTCACAAGTGATCCCTCGATATAATCTCAGAATAACAACTCGTAAAAAACTCAGGAACTCTTAATTCTTGAGGGAAGTGATGTATTGATCTCAAAAAACGTAGGTCTATTTAAGCTGATTTGAAATAGGCCCTCTAACGACTCGTTTCCTCAAGATATGACAATTAAATACACATATAAACCCCATATATCAATATCATCTAATCCTGGTCCAATTCACTTAAATATGACTTTTAAAATATTCAATTTGGTCCCCACATTATTTCTCAATCTTAAATCATAAAGATAGAAAATATTAAATGTACCAAATTGAGAAACACTTCAAATATGTGTACCATATCTATAGGGATAATAAAATAAGTGTATCACATCATTAATATATCCAAATCCCCACAATATCATGCTTAGATATCTCAAAAACAGCTAATTTTTTAATAGTTCCTCAAAATTCTCAAAACTGTAACAACACAGTCGGTTGACTGACCTCTGTCCATCTGTTGACCGATGGATAAAAGATGTATCTAAGTTATTTTTCAGACACTGGTCAGTTAACCGATCCCCCATGGGTCGGTTTACCAATCAAGATAGGATGCTTCCTCAGACCTATTTTCGACCCTGGTAGGTTGATTGATCATCGATGGTCGGTCGACCGATCGATACAGAGAGTTTTTCTTTCAGCCATCGGTTAACTGGTCTCTCCTGGTCAGTTGACTAATCGATTAAGAGACTCCACATTTTTCAAACCTTGCCTATCGGTTGACCGATCCTTACTGTAACACCCACTACTCAATTTATTTCAACTCCAAACATCAACGTTTTAACCTCTTTAATCGATTTCTTTTCTCGGTTAATTTAATTGACACCAGTATTCATTTTTAAATACTAATCTTGCTTAGGTCAATCGTTCTTTTTTAATTTCACATTGGAGCAAATATTTGAACAATAATTAGAATCTTAATTAAAATACATATAAATATAAATCATTTTTGTGTCGTGTGTGATCCTAATTAAGATACATTAAGAGTAAAATAGATTTAAATTGTTTTCACCTAGTATCTTCAGAATCTTCAATACTTTTTAATGTCCATCTCTGCATCCTTCATACTTACTTCATGATATTATCTTGAATGAAACTCTTTAATGGCGACGGCGATGCCTCAAGCCATAGATAAACGACGAGAATGAGGTTGCCATTATTGAAGGAGATCTTGAACGGCGACAACGACAAACCGTAGATTGCCTCAAACCGTAGATCGGCGACAATCATAAATCTTGAACAGCAACGACGACGCCTCAAACCATAGATGAATGGCAAGGACGAGGCTACCATTGTTGAAAGAGACTAGAGCAGTAAAACTTGGGGATTATTTTGAAAGAAATGTCTCGTTTCTAGGATGTGGCCTTTGTATTACACATCTAAAGGTAAACTAAGATAATCCTATTGTAAATAGATTTTTATAAATTGTATTTTCATTCCCTGAACATTTACAACAGTACACAACAATTCACAAAAATCTAAATATTCATACCGATAATCACATTAAATTTAGTGCAGTGCGAGCTACTATTTCATAATAGTGTGAACATTCACAACATTATACAAAAGTAGGGGTGTGCAGCGAGTTGGGTCTACCTGCTAAACTTGCCCAAACTGCAACACTCACACCGAAATGCAAACTACCCATAGTAATCCACGCATTATTGGGCAGTTCACGGTTCAAATTAACCTAACCCGCATAATATTAGTTTGATCTGCTGGTTTGACCCAACCCGCTCACTGCTCACCCATAGTATGTACTAAATTTGCTAGTTTAGACTTTATTATTTACGTTTGTATTTTTTTTTCTTAATGGTTTACAAATTATATTGTAGTTTTGTTCTTGTTTTTGTGTTACTGTAATTTTGTGCCAATTTTTCTGCAAATTTTAATAATGCAACGACTTTTCTTTTTAGCAATATTTATTATATTTCAAAGTACAACCCGAAAATACTTGGGCAACCCATAGTTCTCATTAGCCCAACTTGAAAATAGACCCAACTCGCACATTATTGGGTAGCCCACGATTTAAACTATTCAACCCGTGCACCCTAACCCACACATTATTGGGTGGTCCATAATTCAAATTAGCCAAACCCGCATAGTATTAGTTTGTTCTATGATTTTGGCCCAAATCCCAACCCACCTGCTGCCACTTCTATACAAGAGTATAATATTTGTATATTTGAATATTAAAATATTCGAATATTCTTGATTTTTTTATTAACATTCCCAATGATACTGTTGTAAATGTTCAATTATTTGAAACAACAACTTTTAAAGTATCAGACTTAATAAATATTATTAATGTGAACATTCATTATACTATTTATTCTAGTGTGAATATTTACACATTTTCGAAACATCAACTCTCAAAGCACCAAACTTTATAAATATTTATCAGTGTGAGTATTCACAATAGTATTGTGCTAATGTAAATGTTTACACCACTTGAAAATAAATAACTCTTACAGTAATATATATATAAACATTAACACTTTTGTTTACTCACGTGTAAACATTCACATTGTTGTGCTTTAAACAATAAAAAAATTGTATTTTTTTTTTATAAAAAATAAAAAAATATGTATATCAAAATGAAGCACGCAAGTTGTACATTAAAATGATTTTTTTTTTAGTTTTTTTTTTTTTTTTTTTACATTGGAAACGTTTGTAATTTTGATTTCTTTACACATGAGTTGTTCCATGATAAAGGAACTTTCCATTTTTATGTACATGGTTACAGATTTTGAAGAATGACAAAATTTGTAAATTAAAGGTCAGACATGGTTAAAGAACAGGGATTCTTTTCAAAAAAATCTTGGAGAACCAAAAACTTATTTTCAACAGTTGGGGGTCTTTTTAATAATTTATATTACTTTGGAGGACTAAATAATAAAAATCCCCTTTAAAAAGGATAATATGAGCTTTTAGTCAATAGTACCCTGTTTTAAAATTTTATCCCATAAAGTTTAAAATTTTTGGACATTTTATACTAATCCCACCAAACTTATTTTGGACAAAAATATTCTTATTTCTTCATCAAATTTACAAAAAAAAATGCCAACATTTTTCAACATATGCAACTTGATATGGGAAAACTTTTGCTCGTGACTATTAGAGGCTTGAGTATCTTCGTAGGTCAGATCAGGTCGATGATTCTACCCGAAAGACGTAACCCAATATATAATCTGGGCTGAGCGTTCAAGCCCATCAGAAAAAAGACCTTAGTGGTTCAATACACAAGCAAAGCAAATCTCGCAAGCAGGCCCAACAATGGGTAATTAGAACCCACGGTGAGAAGGCCAAGAACAGGTCAGCCCATAACCTCCACGTCCCTCATGCATAAGGAACACTACTACCGACTAACTATAATGGCCCATATTTGATGAGAGGAACATTACAAATATATTTTCCTAGTTTAATAGAGGAGATCATGGCCATATCCCATGCTATTAGGAGAAAATCATGAAACAGGCGACCTCACCAACGGAACAACAATGATCTACTAAGTCTATATAGATGGAAGGTATTATCATTTTATTTGGATGATTGATTCAAGTTCTTAAGTTTTCTTCATAAATAGACTTACTTATTTTCACGTTGGAGGTTCTTTGGCCGACACCATACCGATGTCCCCCTTAAGAACTAATCAATTTTGTGGGTGGAAAGAAGAAGTTGATAGGGTTTTTAGCACGTGAGGTCGATTGCACGTGTTGAGAAGTTTTGGCAACATCATTTAGCTCCGCTTGTGGGAAACGCTAATAGAAAATCTTACCGTCGTAATAATGAGGCAACCACAAGTAAGAGGAGCAGTACCAAGTCAAAGCAGTGACATTCCACCACCAGCTAACAATGAGGTTCCTATAGGAGTGTCCGAACAAGTTCGTGCTAACCCTCCACTAGAGATACAGAGCACTGATTCAAAAATCGACGCTTTTATGGGGAAAATATTAGAAATGGTGGATGTAATCAAGTGGATGGAGTAGCAAATCGCCAAAAGCGCACCACAACCCCCTCCCGTTAATAACAATTTAAAAGAACAAGCAAAGTTTCCAGGGTTTGCAGACCCACCATCTTAAGGGGAAAGGCTGTCTAGGGAGATGCTAGCAACTAGCCACCGAAAATAAGGGTGTTTAGCAGAATTGAGATCGTTGATTCACAGCAACAGCCCAGAAGTAAGGATAAGAGAAATCTACCCCTCGATGAACTAGATACGCTGTTGAAAGAAATTGAGATTCCATTTACCTCAAACATCTTGGTTGGACTACTCTAAGAAAAGTTCAACCCCACATAGTTCGAGAAGTATGATGGGAAAGTGATCGTGTCACATTTTACGTAATCTAATATCGTTAATCTAAATTTTGTTATTGCTTTAAATAAATTAAGTTAGTAGAATTAATTTATTTTATTTATTTTTATAGATTTGAAGAATTAGATAAAAAAGAAAAAAAAGAAAAAAAAGAGCACTTTTTGGAAGAAAAATGCACAAGAAAATAATCAAGCGGATAAAAGTCGCGGTTGGCGACATAAGAATGAAGATCACTATCTACTTTGTTTGGCCATAACTAATTACGTAGTTAGAATTTTGGAATGAAACAAGTTGCATATGCAATTAGACTCTATAAGCTTTCTAACGACTGGTCACAAGGCAAAATCGGAGATCATATGAGAAAGATACATTCGTCCGAAGTTAACTGTATCTATCTGCCAGATGTGTCGCACGCACAAGGCGTTCGAGCCTTGTCAGCAGACCAAATTTGGCTTGTTTTAAAGCGGATAAGACCAGGCCCTACTGGGCCAGCGTTTCTTGCAATTAATGGGCAATTAGGCCCATTTAAAGAGATTTGGAGTCAAAAGAAAAGGACAACAAATTAGAGAGGTCAAAATGCAATTCTTTCTTCTCCTCTAGGGCTAGCCATGTTTTTTTTTTCTTTCACTATATATATGTTGTATGTGGCGGTAGTAAGAAAAATGCTTGGACTTTTGATTTTTTCAAGTTTTCTTTTCTCTTTTTAAGAAGGAAACCGACAGTAGGTAGGGGGATTATTCATTTTTTTTCCTTCTTTTTATTTTATAATTTTAGTTCTTCTTTGGTTTTCATTGGTTGGACTGCCGAATTGTTTTAGAGCTTGGTCATTTTGAATCTTGTTGATTATATCAAAGATCAAATGAAAAACAAATCAATGAACGACCAATCTTCTCCTAACCGGGTTAGGATTGTGGTATGTATTTTTATTTATGTAATATTGTATTGTTGGATTAATTTTAGGTTATGTGTGAACAATTATATGATGATGAAATTTGTGCTTAAAATATAGTTTAATTTGTGATTGAATTTAATCTAGAAATGTCCTTGTAGAGATTTCGATTTTAGATTCAATTTTTACTAGAACGTTAGATCTAGTACCTGTGGTCTAGATCTAACGATCATATAATCGTATTCTTAGGATTTAATTATTAGTTTAGATAGTTTATGTCTAGATTGTAATTCACCCTAAATTAGAGTAACGTAGGAATTACATCCCGAAGATAAGTCATGCCGAAAAATAATAAATCTAATTTTTCTTAGTAGTTCCGGCTTGTAGTTGAGAACCCTCGTTTACACAAATCTGAATTAAAAAAAAATACGAGAAAAATATAATCCCAAAATAAGAAATCCATAATTCTTAATCCGGTTCCCTATATTCATTATCTAAATTTATTATTTTATTTTCTTGCGTTTCAAAACCAAAACTCATTTTATTCAAAAAAAGAAAAATAATTGAAATTGATAATCATAACACCGATCTCTGTGGTTCGACACCATACTTGAACTCATACTACATCAGTATAGCGGTACTATTTTAAGGGTATTATTTTTTAGTGATCAGAAAGCAAACCTTGTGGACCACATCCACCAGTTTAGACCCATCATGGCCTTATATGGAGCAGGCGACTCTGCATTATGCAGATCTTTCGCTACAACCCTGAAGGGGTTTTCCCTAGAGTGGTTACACAACCTTATCCCTAACTCTATCTCATCGTTCATGGATTTTGAGAAGTTGTTCATCAATCGCTTCGTAACCTGCCAAAGGTTGATGAAGGGACATGATTATCTGCTACAACCTGGGAGAAGTATGATGGGAAAACAGACCTTGTGGAATACATCCGCTAGTTTAGACTTGTCATAGGCTTATATGGAGCATGAGACTCTGCACTGTGCAAAGCTTTCGCTACTACCTTGAAGGGGTCAGCCCTGGAGTAGTTACACAAGCTTCTCCCTAACTCCATCTCATCTTTTACGGATTTTGAGAAGTTGTTCATCAATCGCTTCATAACCCGCCAAAGGTTAATGAAGGGACCTAATTATCTGCTAGCCTTGCGAAAAAAGAAAGGAGAGTCATTGCGCTAGTACATGAACCGATTCAATGAGGAGCTGACATGCATTGAGGGTAATGACACTAACTTCATTATCAATGCATTTACTTTGGGGTTGCACCATGGTAGATTCTAAGACTCCCTCACCAAGCATTACTCAAAGAGCATGTCTGAACTGATGGAGAACATTAAGCCCTACATGAAGCTAGAAGATGTCAAACTTGCGAGAGAATGAAGGGGATCAACCAAAGATCACCCTAGGCAAAGCGAGAAGGACCACAGAAGAATAAAGGGCAATAGCTCAGACAGGCAGAAAGATCGCCCCAGAAGTTTAGGTTCCAGATCGAATGCTCGTTAAGAACCAAACCTCCCAGGTCTACGGATGCCAATATCCAGAATTTTGCATGAAATTCGATCTTTTGAGGTGGTTCAATGGCCTCGCAAGGCAAACACAAGGCCCATAAAAAAAAACAAGTCGAAGTATTGCGATTTTCATGGAGACCATGGCCATAACACTAATGATTGTTGGGAGCTTAAGAAAGAGATCAAGCGACTAATTGACATGGATCAACTACGTGGCTACTTGCAGGAGCGTTCACGGGATAAGAAGAGATCCCAAAGTGAAAGTCGTCACAAAAATCATAACAGAGCGCAAATATGACAGTCCTAGCAGTAATCGTAAATTCATTTACATGATAAATTCTGGTGGACTTGTTACTGGAGAAACCAACTGCAAATGGAATAGAAAGATCCGTGTGGATAGTATACCCCCATAAAGATGCCCTGGTTATAACTCTCTGGATTTCCAGTTTCGAGGTGAGGAGAATTCTTGTTGATACTGGCAGCTCTGCTAATATCAGTTTTGTGAACACGCTAAAGTAGATGGGAGTGCCCAACTCTGATGTAAGCTCAACTCAGACAGTCATGGTAGGATTTAATGGAGACCTCAGTTCTCCCAGAGGGAAGATTAATTTGTCATTCACGAATAACAAGGAGGAAAAATGATACATAAAGGCCATAGAGTTCATGCTGATGGACTCTTTATCTCCCTACAATACAATATTGGGATGACCATGGCTACATGTAATGAAGGCTGTAGTGTCGACGTATCACTAGTGCATCAAGTATGCAAAAGATGGCTCAGTTGTGATGATATGTGGTGACTAGGTAGCATCCAGACAGTACTTCGCAATAGCTATGAAGGGGAAGAAGAAGACCTTATAGTAATTAAAGTCGGAGCAAGAAGAAGCTCTGTCGAACAGCTCAGCTTAGGAGATCGATGATTTTCGATAGCACCCCAGTATTCTCCAACCTACTAAGCAAGTACGGAAGGTTACCTTCAAACAAGGAGTTCAGAAGCTGATGATAGGGGAATCCCAAAGACAGACAGAGGTAGAGGAGATTAGGAGACTGCTAAAAGAAAACCTAGACGTCTTTGCCTGAGCTCTAGAAAACATGAAGGGCATCAGCCTTAATGTGGCGGCCCATGGGCTTGACATCTTCAGGTCCTACTTACTAATTAGGCAGAAAAGGATGACATTCAACCCTGAAAAAAAAGAGGTGATCGAATTTGAGTTACAGATGTTGCTTGCAATTGGCCATATAAGGGAGATGATATACCCAAAATGGTTGGCCAACCTGGTTCTTGTAAAAAAGAAGAATGGGAAGTGGAGAATGTGTGTGGACTTCACCGACCTTAACTAGGCATGCCCAAAGGACTGCTACCTAATTCCAATGATAGATCAAATGGTGGATGCAGTAACAGGGCACCAACAGTTGACCTTGATGGATGTATACTCAGGCTATAATCAAATTCGAATAGATAAGCAAGATGAAAAAAGAACAACGCTTATCACTCTAAGAGATACTTACTGCTACAAAGTAATGCCATTTGGCTTGAGAAATACAAGTGCAACCTATCAACAACTGTTGAACCGCATGCTCCAAGAGCAAATTGAAGCAACCATGGAAGTCTACATAGACGACATGCTGGTCAAAAACTCTAAGAAGGAATATCACTTGGTGCATTTGGAAGAAGCTTTTGCTATACTGAGGAAGTTCAATATGAAGTTGAACCTAGAAAAGTGCGCTTTCGATGTGGCATCTAGCAAATTTTTGGGCTTTGTGGTAAATCAATCAGGAATCATGATGGATTTAGGGCAGATAGAAGCAGTCCGAAATATAAAGTCCCCCATAACCATAAGACAAGTCCAAGTGCTGACAGGAAGGTTGACAGCCCTTAACAGATTTATTTCCAAATTTACTGATAGGTGTGCCATTTTCTTCAAAATTTTGAAAGGAAGCAAGAACTTTCAATGGGATGATAATTGTGAAAAGGCGTTGCAATTTGTCAAAGACTACTTAGGCTCAGTTGAAACGCTAACCAAAGTAAACCCAAGGGATGAACTCTACTTATACTTGGCGGTGACCTTAGACACAGTAAGTGCAGTGCTGGTAAAAGATTACTTAGGAGGGAAAAGTCCAGTTTATTACATAAGAAAATCACTAGTCCTAACTGAGACTCGTTATACTGAACTGGAAAAGCTCTCCCTAGCTCTAGTAATTTCATCTTAGAAGTTCATACCGTACTTTCAAGCACACGAGATGAACGTGCTGACCTCTTACCTTTTCAGAGCAATAATACACAGACCAGAGATTTTTGGACGTCTCATGAAGTGGGCAGTAGAACTTGGTGAGTTCTTCATCAAGAACAAGCCCATAATTTCAATTAAAGGGCAAGCTCTGGCGGATTTCATTGCGGAGCTGATTCTTCCATGTGAAGCTATAATAGAAAATGGAGAATGCCCTGACCAGTTGGCTGAGTTGTGGAAACTGTGAGTAGATGGATCCTCAAACATGAAAGGATGTGGTGTTGGAATCGTTCTAGAAACACCAGAAGGAGATCAACTTGAAAGAGCTGTGCAACTAGATTTTCGAACCTCCAACAATGAAGCAGAGTATGAAGCAGTAATCATTGGGCTGACTCTCACCAAAGGATTAGGAACTCAGAATCTGGAGGTGAGATTAGATTTATAACTGGTGGTCAACCAAATAAACGGAGAGTACACAGTGAATGAACAAAGTTTACGCTCTTATGTGGACAAAGTAAAAGAGCTAACCACCTTACTCCAAAGCTGCAAGTTCGAAGCTATTCTGAGAGTTGAAAATGAGAAGGCTAATACACTGTTCTTACTAGCCTCTTCCTTCGTACCAGATTAGCACTCTGAAATATTGGAATTCCTTGAGCAATCATCCATAGCAGCACCAACCAACCTTTGTGCATGCATAGGCGAACTAGATCAGAAAAAATACTAGAAAACTCCTTTAGTTCAGTATCTAAAGGAAAGGACTCTGTTAGACAACAAAGAATCATCTAGAAAGATCATGTTCAAACTGTTAAGGTATATGTTGATCAATGATAAACTGTATAAGAGATCTTTTTTCCAACCTTTGTTGTTTTGTTTAGGACCAAAGGAAGCCACCTATGTCTTGCAAGAGATCCATGAAAGGGTTTGCGAAAATCATTAAGGAAAAACCTTGGTGCACAAGGCACGCAGAATCGGTAACTATTAGCCAACAATTCGCCGCGATGCGCAAGAATACACCAAGAAATGCGACAAGTACCAACGGTTCTCCAATGACATCAAAATCCCAACTCAATGGGGGATGGATGTACTGGGGTCGTTCACCCTAGTACGAGGGAGCAAGAAGTACTTACTGGTAATGATTGACTACTTCACCAAGTGGGTCAAAACCAAAGCCTTCGTGACAATAGGAGAGAATAAAGTAAAAAACTTCATTTTGAAGAATGTGATTTGTCGTTTTGGCATTACAGTGATACTCATATCTGATAACGGAACACCATTCACTGACGGAGAAGTTGCATGGATGTATGATGAACTGAAAATTCAGCACGGGGCGTCTAGCCTGACGTATCCACAAGCCAATGGACAAGCTGAGATGAAAAATCGTTCTATCAAGGAAGCACTCAAGAAAAGATTGGATGACACCAAAAGAAAGTGAGTAGAAGAACTACCAAGAGTCTTGTGGGCTTACCGAACCACACCAATATCTACCATAGGAGAAACACCATTCTCCATAACTTATAGAACTGAAGTTGTAGCTCCAATGGATATTGGGTTACTGTCAAGAAAAGATGGAATGATTAACCTTGTAGAGAATAAAGAAGCCATATGACAAGAGATGAACCAGCTAGAAGAGAGACGTGACAGGGTAGCAATAAGGATGGCGGCCTATAAGTCGAGACAGGCAAAGATGTTTAACCATGCAATACGTCTAATGTATTTTATAGTAGGGGAGTTGGTGCTCAGAAGAGTAATGTCGCACCACCCACAGCTCGTTTGGGAAAACTAGCCCCCAACTGGAAGGGTCCCTATCGAGTAACCAAAGTAAATAGGTCAGGGACCTACTAGCTAGAAGATCTAGATGGCGTGGCAATCTCAAGACCGTGGAACATCGCTCACTTGCGAAAGTACTTCGTATGAGATTTCTTATCTTTCTCAATTTCATGTTTTTCGATTGAATTTTGAAATTTCTTTTTATCTCTATGTAAAACATTCACTGAATGAAGCAAATAAACAAAGTTTTCTTTACCAACTATTGCAAACACTTATTGTTGTCATATTCTGATTTAAACTAAGTGTAAGAAACATTTAGTGAATTAAAACTAAGTATACTAAGCATTTGGTGCTGAAACCAAGTGTAAATTAAATAAGCAGAGCGGATCAACTTACTCATAAAACACTTAGCATGTAAAAAACTAAGTGTGAAATAAAAGTGAGCAAAGCAGATTAACTCACTCACTAAGTATGATCAACTGAGCATATCAGCTCAAACATGAGCAAAGCACATCAGCTCACTCATTCACAAATGAGCAGAGCAGATCAGTTTATTCATAAAACACTTAGCATGTAAAAAACTAAGTGTGAAACAAAAGTGAGCATAACAGATCAACTCACTCACTAAGTATAAATAACTGAGCATATAAGCTCAGACATAAGTAGAGCATATCAGCTTACTCATTCACAAATGAGCAGAGCAGATCAGCTTACTCATCGAACACTTACCATGTAAAAAACTAAGTGTGAAACAATAGTGAGCAAAGTAGATCAGCTCACTCACTAAGTACGATCAACTGAGCAGATCAGCTCAGACATGAGCAGAACAGATCAGCTCACTCACAGAGCCGAGCAAATCAGCTCACTTAGCAGAGCAGATCATCTCGCTTAGCAGAATAGATCAGATTACTCACGGAACAGAGCAGATCAGTTCACCAATTGCAACATTCAGTGTTCAAAACTAAGTATGAACAATACGGACTTGTTAGTCACCAAATAAACTCCTACAATGACTCCATCAAATACGGACTTTTCGTCTTCAAAACATTACTTATTCAGTCAGGATTAAAATTCAGAACACTTGTTCAAGTCTACACTAACTCCATAGTAAGGAGTAATAAGTTCAAGACTGAAAAAGAACAATATCTTGAGAAAAATGTTATAGAATAAGACGAAAGAGAAATTCTCATTGGAATGATTCTTGTGATAGTAAAATCTGATTTATCTTGATTTTGTGGATTTTCTTACTGTGATGGAGTTCATGTTCAAACATCTAATCTATTCTAGCCAAAAGCTTAAGTTGGTTCATAACTAGCTTCGTTCACTAACCAAGTTATGAAAGAGGGCAGGCAGAATAAGAACAAACAAATACAACAGCAACGCAAATATTAAAACCTATATTTTTATACTAACAAAAAAGAGGTATATCATTACAAGATAAAAAAGAAAAAATAACAAAAGACTATTTCGTCATTGAACAAATGATTGTTCGAGTCATACAAAAAAGAAAAGAAAAAAAAAAAAAAAAAAAACTATTCACTTAAAAAAAGAAAAGATAAGTCTAAAACTTCTTCTGCGAAACCAGGGTTGAATGGGTGGCATCAATCCGACCCAAGAGAAGGAAGGGGACCTAGCCCTTTAAAGTTCAAGTAGGAGTGATATAAGTCATGCTCTTCATACCAATTGATCTTGAAGACCAACTCTCAGATCTTTGTTTTTTTCTTCTCGTTTGTCTCTTAGAGCTTGTTGCGCTTTTCCTTCATGGCATCGGCATACTCATCATGGAAGTGCAAATAAGCAGACAGCTCACGAGCCTCCCTCTTTGGCTTCTTTAACTAGTCTCTGAGTTCATAGAGCTACGAGATGGCACAAAAGTAAGCAACCTCCATCGCATAGAAGATGGAACAAGCATTCTTCAGGGTTCTGAGATGAGGATACTCATCGGTAAGGGTCTTCGCCGTCGTTATTAGGGCACGGAAATTCTCCCCTAGCTCAATCTCTCATTACCTCTAATTTTGTACAGCCGCAAAGGAGGATAAGGATGGCCATGATATGGTTACAAAAGGAAGGGGATAATAGGGAGAAAGCAGGAAGAAAGACTCCGTAAAAATGTTAACAGAGAAAGAGAAAGTGTTTGGGTTTGTGTGAAACTTCAACGCATGGTTTGGCTTTAAATAGACAAAGGAATTAAGAGGAAAACACCAGAGAAGTATAAACAAAACGTAAAAAATGTGCATTTATGAGAAAGTGACGTGTGCTAACGGAATAAGTACTATAATCATGATAGTGTATTTCCAATATTAATCGGCGGATACTGTTTAAACAGGTCATAATTACAAGAATTGTCATCATTACAAAAAAAATTGCAGGCAATAAAAATTGAAATGACAAACATCATGTTAGAGTATGGCATTCTGATCTGTAGTGTCTTGTTGGCCAGGGATCTGCAGACCAGCAAGAGCAAAGGTGACGTCACTAGGCAGAGCTTGGACTTGATCTAAGCTTGAGATAAGCTGATCAGAAGAGCTAGGATCTGAGCTGGCTGTTTTCACCTCCGTCGCTAATGTGAGCGTTTTTGTTGGAAGCATTTTACCTTTAACACAAGGTACACCTTCTTCAACATTACCACATTCTTCTTCTTCAACAACAACCTCTTCTCCTTCTACTTCTTCTGCCAACTCAATCTCTAGGAATGAAAAATCGATCCTTGGCCAATCTCTTAACACCAGGCTTTGGCAGTAGCGATAACCCACCAATTGAGTGTTCTTCGACCTTCGATTAAATTCCATACAGAGTTGCTTGATCATTTCTTCATTCTCTTTTGTCCTTGTTGTCATTTCTACTGTTAACCTCTCTATCGTCTGCGCTTGTTTGGCGGACCTTAGCTGTTCTTGGTTCAAATTAGCTGAGAGTTGACCCGTCTCGTTTTCTAAGCGCTGGAGGGTATCTTTCTTGGCCCGGAGGGTAGCGTCTCTGGCTTGAAGTCCAACCCTCAGGAGATTTACTTCTGACAGTGCTAAACTGATCTTTCCTTTTAAAACGATGACCTCCTCTTTCAAAGAAGAGTTCTTCACTTGAAATCTATCATTCTCCATGGAGAACAGCTCGTTGCTCCTCTGCAACACTTCACGTTGTTCGTTGGTAGAATGCAACTCAGCTTCAAACCTTTCTTGAGATGACCTCGCCAATGCCAAGTCAATCTCAAGAGAGACCTTATGTCCATAGAGAACACGAAGGTCTTCTTCAAGGCAACTGTATTCAGTTAGCTGATAAATAAGCTAAGTATCTAACTCATTTACATCATTAGAATTTCATGCCAGTGCAAAAGAAACATGGATGCTTTGAAAAGTAAAGGTAGTTTATCAGAAACCAATGTAAACAACTCAGGAAGCTTAAGACTTATTGAAAATAAAGACAATTACCTGAAGGAGTGCACATACAAGGATTATGAAGAGTTAAGCCTTGCTACGACTCCAAATCTTGGCCTGACTCCTATCCCAAGACTCCATATATAAGAATTTGATGGCATTGTCAAAGATCTCCTGGAGATCGGGAATTGAGGGCCCAACTTCCTTTATCATATGGCACATCTGCTCACGAGACATGCCATGGCTGCTTAATATTCCTTGATTGGAAGCAGTTGTTGTAGGAGGAGGAGGCTGATGGCTTGCTGAAGCAGGCTCTACAGCACGATTAATAGAAACACCAGCTGCACGTATGGCAAACTCCAATCCCCTAATATCTATGGGAACTAGAACTTAGGCTAGAGGAACCAGCACAGAGACAACCCCATGCCTACGTCTGCTCAAAGGTTGAGAATTATTATTAGAGTCGAAACTTGCAGGAAGAATGAGACGAGGACGAGAAGCGCGCTGGTTGAGCAGTAGGCTGAACTGTAGTTCTAGTAGCAACAATCGGCTGAGTAGCAGGCTAAACTATAGACCTGGCAGTGACAGGGGAATAGGTTGAGCTAATGACTGCCCAAATGGCCCAGAGGGTTTCTTAGCAGGTCTTTTTCTCTTCTTCCCAATGTGTAATTCTTCCAAGCGGTTGAATTTGGATACATCCATTGCTAGTGGAATAAAATGGTAGAAAGCTAGGACTTTGCAAGACCTTCTTTCTGGGACTAGCAACTTTCTTAGTTCATCCTCAACCTTGGGTGTAAGGCGAAGACTTTTGCAAGTTTCTCCACCTGCATAAGACAACCCAAGAAGACATAAAAATCATTGTAACAAAATTCCTAAATTCAAATTGCAAAGAGAGCATTAGTAAAGGAAATTACTTGGGTAATTAAAATGCCTTAACACAACTGAAGGCTGCCCTATTTCTTCAAGAGAAAACTCCCAATTACCCATGAAAAAAAGGTACCACCTTTGCCAATCTCTTCTCACCATAGCAAGAAGGACAGTAAGGAAGGAGAACCTCTTAACAATGGAATAATAAAACCTCCCAAATTGAGAAAGAAATTTGAGGGGACTAACACTCCTAATCATATCTACAGTAAGGAGGACGTTATTTAGACGAGAAAGAGCAATAGCTCCCATGATCTGACGAAAGCCATTGGGGCTTAATTGAGTAGGGGTAATCTCTAGTTGGCGAAAAAGATTGCGAAGGAAATGAGTGAAAGAAAGTACGAGTCCGCATTCGAACATCCACATAAAGAGGCATATTTCAACTTCTTTGGCGTTATAAGGACATTCATCTTCGGATGGAACCCTAATAGACACAGACGAATGAATGTCGTACTGTTCTCGGAATGGCTCAAGCCATTCCTTTGGGACAGAACTTGCACCATGATCTCCCCAGTAAACTGAGGAATCAGTGAATTAAGAAGCCCGAGCTGTCATTGTCTGCTCCGCAAGGGGATTCGACGATGAACCAACCTCAGCTGGACCATTTGATGGACTCAACGACATCTCAAATAGAGTACCAAAAATCGAAAGAAAAATGCGAGTGAGCAACACACAATCAAAAGATTGGAGGAAGACGAGAACTTACGCGAATGGGAGATATGATCTTTCGTCTCTCTTCTCTGAATCGTCACAAAAGTCAAGAGGGTAAATGATATGGGAAAACTCTCGCTCATGACTACTAGAGGCTTCAGTATCTTTGTGGGTCGGATCGGGTCAATGATCCGACTTGAAAGACGTAACCCAATATATAATCTGGGTTGAGCACATCAAGCCCATCAGGAAAAAGACCTTAGCGGTCCAATACACAAACAAAGCAGGCCTCGCAAACAGACTCAACAATGGGTAATTAGATCCCACGGTGACAAGGCCAAGAATAGGTCAGCCCATAACCTCCACGTCCCCCATGCATGAGGAATGTTACAACCGACTGACTGTAACAACTCATATTTGATGGGAGGAACATTACATAGATCTTCTTCTAATTTAATAGAGGAGATTGTATCCATATCCCATGTCGTTAGGAGAAAAATCATGATATGGGCGACCTTACCAATAGAACGACAATAATCTACTAAGTCTATATAGAGAGAATGTATCATCATTTTATTTGGGCGATTGATTCAAGTGCTTGAGTGTTCTTCATAAACAAACTTACTTATTTTTACCCTGGAAGTTCTTTGGCCGACACTATATCGGTGTCTCCCTTAAGAACTAGTCGGTTTTGCAAGTGGAAAGAAGAAGTTGAGAAGATTTTTAGCACATGAGGCCAATTGCACTTGCTGAAATTTTTTGGCAACATCACAACTCTAAAAAAATAGTCACAAAAAGTTGATTCAATTTCATAAACGAAATTAATCAATAATATAGTGTTGTTAAACGTAATCTTGTGACATTCAAATTTCACGATTGACTACTATTAAAAAATAATAACAAGGCATATATGTTATTTGCTCAGAATAATTTAGACTTATTATAGAAATAAAAATAAATAAATAAATAAATATGTGTTGGACTAAACACATATTGGCGCAAAATTTGGGGATACGGCAAAAAAGCCAAGATAATATACTTGCAACTTGGGAGTGGATATCCTAAAAGTGGCAATAATATTTCCGACATATAATTAATTAAAAAAATACTAGTAAAAATCGTGTCGATTTAGAAGTTCATATGATATGTCAACATTCACTATTTTTTTGGTAGATATTTTTTTTTGTGCATCCGACATTCACTATATTCATTTTTGCTATTTATAAAAACTTGTTAAATATACAATAGGCATGGACACTTCAAAATATGTTACAAAATTACCCTAAATGATGGTAAGATCAAGATTGTTGAAGGTTAGTTGTTGAAAGAGAGGAAGAATAGATGATAATCAAAAAGAGAAGAAGAGAACAGGGAGAAAAGTATAAATATTATAAATAAAAGGAGTGTGCATATAATTAAAAACTCTTAATGGTAATTTAACATAGGGATAAAATTGTAGTAACAAATATCATTAAAAATAGATGTCCATCTAGCAAACTGGAATTTACATTTTTTTTTTTTTAACAGTAAGTTGTGTCCGGATCAGCTTATGCACACTTCGACTAATCATCTCACCGAGCGATCTTAAAGCGCACACCTACTCACATCGCTCTGATACATTCAGGATCAAATTCAAGATTTAATTCTTGGAATGCTACTCAGGAAAGTTAAACCCTAATTGATAAAAAAATGGAACACATTCCTTTATTAACCGAACTAACATCTCTTGGTCTAGAATATACATATGGAAACACCTCATTCACCAGAAAAATCAGAAATATAATTCCAAAATTACCCCTGACTTTTGACACATGCCCAAAAAGTTGTACCCCGCTCCCGTGGCCCGTGGGCCAGGTGAGGCCCAAAGCCGATTTAGTGGCGGATTTTGCTACGGAGCGCTCTCCATGAAAAAGGTTGCGTGAGCGAGACGTAGCACGCGGTGACCATGTGCTTCTCTCCATTATTCTACTATTCAAATAATTTTATTTTTATGATTTACCCAAAGAAATTAAAAAAAAAAAAAAAAAAGTAATTCAGTTAAACACACAATGATACAGATGATATAGGGAAAATTATTATTAGATTCGGTCAATGCGTATTAATATTTTAATTAAGATTGCGTTACCCATCCTCGTTCTATCACCACCAGTCATCAAACTCTAACTATCATATTTCAACCACCGTCAATTAGTAGTCGTCAAAACTTTGGTTAGTGATTTTTTTTTTCCAGTTACATTACTATTGTTTTAATATTTATTATTATATTTGTTTTGTTACATTCAACTAATTTTTCGATTGCTGATCATCGAAAAATAACATTAATGTAACTAAAAAATACAAAAAAAAAATAGTCACATATAACTCGAAAATATGGTAAAAAAACAGCAAGCGGTGGCCAGACTCCGACAACCAGAAGCCTAAGGTCTAATATCGTGACGGCGGTAGGCAACGATGGAGTCTGGCAATGTAAACCTTAAGAGCAACTCCAATCGCAATAGGCATTTGAATTAACCAAATTAATCAAATGTCTCTGAATAGTATTTTTCTTACTTGAAAACATGTTTTTACTCCAACCCAAATAGACATTTACTTAGACAACCCTTTCCAAACCTTCAAATATCTTACTCTTGATCATTAACTATCAAGAATCTAAGATTCATTTTTTTTTACCTAGAGTATCAACACTCTCCAAATTTGTCTTTGCTTTTGGAGTATAGACAAATTGTCTCTTCAAATGACTCTTGAATTGGAGTTGATTGTTTTGGATTTGGTTAGGCAAATTGGCACTTAATGAATTTGGCTAGATGAATCGTCATCCTGTTAGAATTGCTCTAATTGAAAATATTTTACTAGAAATATAAGGGAACATTGATCACTGGATTAAAACATAAAATAAAATATAATAAAAAGATTTATATTTGAATTAAAATTAAAATAGTATAAATTATGAATTAAACCGTCTAATTGAAACTATTGACCAACTGTAAATTCTTTATTTTATTAGGTGAATTTAATGAATGAATTATTTAATAAATAAAAAATTTAAATTTATTTCCATTTTTTGGATCGAATAACCGCACAAAATTCACACGATAGAGCATCATAATTCCCTAGTGCCAAGAGCCACTACTCTCTCCATTTTTTTTTATAAAAATAATACTTTTTTAATTATTTAATTATTAGCATTTAAATTTGTCTCGGTCGCGGGCAGCAATACGATTTGTCATTTAACTATTGATTAGTGCATCCGTCAAACCTACAATTGCATTGGACTCATAAAAACATTAGACATCCGTAGACTTGTAACTAGTAAATATGTATTTAAAGTTGAACTAATTCCTATAATATATGTAAAAAAAAAAAAAATAAGAACATTAGACTAGCAAGTTTTTTTTTTTTATTATTATTTAAACAATAATATTATTTTCTTCATTTTATATATTTCTTTAATATTTTTAATTCCATAAAAAAATTACGAATATATTTATAATGTAAAAGTAATTCGCAAAAAACGTATATTACTTTTTTTAAAGAAAAAATATGAATCAAAAATATTTAAATTTACAAACAAAACAATATAGAATAGGGTCCTACTTTGGAACAAAGCAAAAGAAAAAGACAAAACATAAATAAAGCAAAGCAAAATGAACGGTTTCCTAATACTTTGGCCCCAAGTGACATGCCAACTCTTTCTAATTTTTATTTGGGTAATTTGGTCCCAAATCCACACATTAAAATAAAATTATTCTCGTTTTTTTATTTTTTTTAAATATCAATTCTCAAAATATATGATTTTTCATGACAAATATACTTCTCATTTTTTAATGATAAAAACTAAACACCACATTCACTATCATTGATACAACTTTAACAACCATTCATTATCATTACCACCGCTAAACACACTTGTCATTGCATCAAAATTACCGTCCCCCACCACGACTAACGGCTACCACCAATCTATCAACAACAACCATTCATCACTCAATAAATATTAATCGCCACCACAAATTTTACTACTACCATAACCATCATCGATCGTCATATCAAATTAATCACCATCAATACAAACATTTACTATCACCACAACAAACATTCCTAATACCACTACCATCACAACAAATATTCATATCACCACAACAATAAATATTTGCTATCACCCCAACCTCCAGATTAATTATTCGGTACCACCACTATCACCCCCACAACAAACATTCCTAATACTATCATCACCGCAACAAATACTTGGTATCACCACCACTACCACTATCAGAACAAGTACTTGATATCACTACCATCACCAAAATAAATATTTCTCATCACCACCATTACCACAACAAATATTCGTTATTATCATCATCACAACAACAAATATTTGCTAACATCGTTACCACCATAGCGAATATTCAAATAACCTCAAATATTCAATATCACTACCACCATCAATGCTACAACAACATATAATAAACAAATATACTACAAATATCAAAATTATACAATTAAAAATACAAAAAAAAAATAAAAAATCATTTCGACGTAGATCAGAACAAATCAAACAACAAATTAAACCAGAATTATTTTTTAAAAAATTTAAAATCAGAGCTTAAAAAAATGCCCAGTTTCGGCCAAATCTGGGCCGCCATTACCAAATTTGGTGGTGGTTGTGTTTTGGAGAGAGAGAGAGATAGAGAGAGATAAGGCATGGCATGGTGGTATTTGTGGTAGAGCCAACGGTGGTGTGGAGCTTGTCGATGGTGTGGAGTTCCAACAGGTGATGGTTGTGGTTGGTGGGGGAAAGAGCCGAAATATAGAGAAAGAGAAACACATAGAGAGACAAATATGATACAAGTATAGAGAAAATTAGATGTTATTTAGATGAATAAAGATTTATTTGTTTATTTATAAAAACCATAGTTTAAGAATATCAAAATTAAATAATGAATCTTCATTTTCTTTTTAAAAATATTTTTTTTAAAAAGGTGCATAACAAAAATATTAAAAATCACAACATTTCAAAATTTTATTATGCTTTTTAAATTATTATTAAATATTTTTATTTATTACCAATTTATTTTTATTTTTTAAATTCTTATCAATATTTTAAATATTAATTTTGATATCAAATATAAATTTTATTTTTAATTAATATTAACTAGATAAATTCAAATTTTTGTATTATCAATAATTATAAATTTATTCGAAAGGACAATCTAAGCCTATTATTCCATAGCAAAGGGAAACCTACGCGTACATTTTAAGGTATTCTTTTTCTTATTCCACAACTAATCAACACTAAAATATTATCCAAATATAAATATTTAGGTGGCATTTGGTTAGTATTCTCCCTTTTCTCAATCTAATTGGGATGAGTCGAGTTGAGTTGAGAATTTTGTTTTCTATTGGAAATAGAATTGCGGTTGGTAACAATAAAAAAAAAAAAATTGTCCTGAAAACAGAAACGCGTTTGGTAATGATATTATCTTAGAATTTATTTCAACAATCAAACCCCCCAAATCAAAAGAACCAATTATTCCATGAAATTCAGTTAAAAAAAAAGAAGATGAAATGACCTTCAAAAATCGAAAATAAATAGATATACCAGCTTAAACTCAAAAATAAACAAACTTTTATATCAGAAATCAATTCTTTGCTAAGAAATCACCAATTTCACAAGATTCATACTCCAAAATGCAAAACCCAATTGAACATCAAGTGTTTTAATCACCAAATTCACCAAGAAATCATTGAGAAATTAAGAATGAACTCTAAACCAAAATCCATAATGAACCTTAAACCAAAATCAAAAACCAAAACTTAAATCAATTTGAGCAATGAAATCGAAATTGATTTCGTGATCGATTTCAGTAACGAAATTAAAATCGAACCCTAAGCCAAATTCAAGAATCAAACCCTAAATCGATTTGAGCAAGTTGAAATTGATTTCGTGATCGATTTTAGTAACAAAATCGAAATTGAAACCCCAAGCCAAATTCAAGAATCAAACCCTAAATCGATTTGAGCAAGTTGAAATTGATTTCGTGATCGATTTTAGTAACAAAATCGAAATTGAAACCCTAAACCAAATCAAGAACCAAACCCTAAATCGATTTGAGCAATGAAATCGAAATCGAAATCTGTTCGAATTGAGCTTCGAAACCCTGTTCGATCTATTTGATGGGTTGGGATTGATTTGAGCAATGGCAAGGAGGAGGAATGATTTCGATCTATTCGATGTGTTCGATGGCGAGTACGAGGAAGGAGACGGTGACGAGTTCGGCGAAAACGATGGCAAGGATGAGGTGGACGGCGAAGTCGGACGAAAACGGTGAAGACATGGCGAGGGGTATAAACGATTTCGAACACCGTCTTATGGCATGGGTAGGAGGAGAACGACAACCGATGGAACGAAGAGATTAGAAAATGATAAAGAAAATACAATAAAAATGAGGCTAACAAAGTTGAACGGGGACTCAGTAAACAATTTCAAAAATGCCAAATGTGTCCTCATGGCATGGTTGAGTTTTTTGGGCACCAAAAAAAAAAAAAAAAGTTTTTTTTTTGTTTATCCTTTGTTTAGGATTTTGAGAATCAATTCTTATTTTTTGGGTTGAATTGGATTGAGTTTTGTGTTTACCAAACGCATTCCCAAACATCAATTCTAAAATTTTTGAGTTGATTTGAGTTAGGGACATTAACCAAATTCTTGTCTAAATTATTTTATTTTATGGATTATCTTATTTATAATAAATTATATATATATAAATTTATTTTTCAATCAAATTTATATATTATTTATTTGAACAAAGAAAAATAAAATTGTTATATTATTTTGAGAGATGACAATTATTGGCCTATCACTCCATTTTAGGGGTGTGTAACAGATTTGGTCAATCCGCCCAAACCACCAAACCCGTACCACAAAAAAATCGCCCAATACTAACTCACGCATTGCGTGGGTGTTAAATCTTGAAACCCGCACATGTATGGACGGGTTACGATTTGACCCATGTTCTTACGGGTTCATCCCGTCTGCCCGAGTAGACACAAAACGATGTCGTTTTAAACTTTATTACTTATGTTTGTAATTTTTTTTAATTTTATTTCTGTGATGGCTTAAAAATTACATTATATTTTTTTTATGTGTGTTACTATAATTTTGTCGCAATTTTTCTACAAGTTTTTGTAATGTAATAGTTTTCTTTTTTTAGCAACATTTATTATATTTCAAGAGCAATCTATTGTTCTAATTAGCCTAACTCGAAAATAGGCTCAACCTGTACATTATTGGGTAGCCCACGGTTTAAACTAACTAACCCGCACAATCTAACTCGCCTCAACCCGCGCATCATTGGGTGGTCCACGGTTCAAATTAACTCAACCCGCCCTAATCCACTTGCTGCCCACCCCTACTCCAAGTTGAAGGAGCGGAGCCTAGAGCCTTGATTTTCTAAATGATGAGTCAAGCGCACTCACTCTAACAACACACCTTTTGCGTGATGGATCAATAAGAAAATGAGAACGACTTAATCCATTAGGTGTAGGCATTTTTCAAAGGTGGAGTCTTCTAATTCTTCCTATTTGACACGAAACCGAAGGATTTAGTTATATTTTATTCTTATCATACGAGAAAATAACATCTCAATTAAAAGTAAAATAGTTAATTAATTTAAAATATTTTTAATAATTACAACCAAATACTAAACTGTAAATATTTATACATTGATAAATTGAAAAATATTATTGAAGGGCCACCAAACGGGCCCTTATATGTTGGTCCCACCTGAAGTCTTCTATAAGGCTAGTTTTAATTTTGGACTTTAGGTTAAAGCCCAATCTACTAAGAACTCCACAATTTGTGTTAGATAATACAGTCTAAAACAAGGGTCTATGATTCAATTTCAGGGCCCAATTTACTAGATTGAGGAAGAAAAATTGAAGCCCAAGTGCTAAATTTCAAAATATAGGACTCAAATTTCTTCATAGGCTCTAAAAATACACATAGATTATAGCCCTCGAAAGATTTTGCCTCATTTGAGAGTGAAGAACATACATTTTCTTTGGCAAAATTTACCTTAGGCCATGTTTGTGTGCCTGGTTTGTATTCTTTGGTAATGAGAGTTTCATTTTTTTACTTTGGCATGTCACCAACACTTTCTGTTTATAAAAACAACTGTTTTAAAAAATAATTGTTCTGTCACAAACACTTTCTGTTTATAAAAACAATTATTTTAAAAAATAGTTGTTCTGTAGATGATCCAAGATCAGGTGATATGAAAACACTCTCTGTCTCAATCAAGAGGAATTTTTTAAGAAAAATATTGGATCTTTTGAAACAATTAAATGGAAAAAGTTGGGGTTAATTGCCTTTTACCTACTTGTACTCTGCTTTATTTTATTTTATTTTATTTTGTTTCCTCTACTTTAAAAACTCACATTTTATCCCCTTCCAAATATAATAAATCTCAAAGTTAACCCTTTTTTTTTTTGTTTAACGAAACAAAATATGCTAAAAAATTGTGAAATTAAAATTTCCATCCAAAATTTATATAAAATGGACAAAACTACCTTTTATTTTATTATGTACGTCTTTATTGAAAACAAAAAAAAAAATAGAGAGAAAAAGAGAATTAAAGAGAGAAAAAGTAGTTTGTTTTTTTTTCTTCTTTATATTGCCTTTAAATATTAAATTTGAATAAAACTAAAAGAAAATTAATTTATTTTATATTTTTTGAATAAAATGTGAGCTTTCACTTTATTCAAGATTAGAAAGGGGTGAAGTGTAGATTTTTAAATAAGGGATTAAAATGAAACAAGACCAAAGTATAAGGGGGATAAAAGACAAAAAACTCAAAAGGTTAAATGTGGGATGAAACCACGAGTGGACGAGGAAACAATCGAGTAAGTTATAATATTCCCATAAAAATAGATAAAGTGCAAGTATTTAAAGAGTTAAGGGATAGGGATTTAAGTGAAAATATATTTGACAGTAAAATAAAGAAATTAAAAGATAGATATCTGCATAAAAAATTGGGTTAATTATACTATACCCTCCTGTGGTTATGCCGTTTGTACTTTAGCTCTCTGTAGTATTCTCGTCACTACTTTATTCCATGTGGTTAAGCCTTTGTTGCACTTTACCCTTCTTGACAACACTTTGTCTCCTGTAATTAGGTCTACATTAAGGGATAAAATACAACAATGCCTAACCACAGGGGCAAAGTGATAACGAAAATACTACAGGGGGACAAAGTGCAAAATAACCTAATCACAGAGGGGTGAAATATAATTAATCCTAAAATGCAAATGATAGTAAAATAAAAGTGTAAGGGAGAGTCAGTGCATTGAAAGTAAATTGATAGTAAAAGTGAATATATATGAAAATTAAAGGAGTTTAAGAGATAGAAGAGATACAATGAAAGCAAATGACATAAAATTAAAGGCTTACAAATAATTCTGAGTTACCCTCGAAGGATCCTCCTATGTTTGAATGTGTTGTGCTGACTGTTCTCGTATTTATACTCCTACGATAGATGAGGAAATGAAAGATAATTGACTCTGTGATCTGAAGTATGATTTGTGTTAAATGTCCTGAATCATAGTTTTTCACTTCGAATCTATATGCCTTGCTTTTTACCATTACTCACTTCTTTTAGTCAGTAACTACTGTAATACCCTGAAAATTTAGATTCTTGAAAATATTATTTTATATAAAAGTTTAATATTTTTGGGAATATTTTGCAAATTTATGGTATAAATAATATTTGATAATTTTTGGAGTTAAATGTTTATTTTAAATTGATTTTAGAAGTTTTGGGACTATTGAGTTGTTTAAAATTTACTTTTAAGAGTTTTAGGGTATAATTAATATTTTTTTTTATTTGAAGAGGGGTAATAATAGATATGATAAGAATCTGAATTATGAATTATCAATTTAGAGATCAACCAAAAAGTTACAGTAATATTTTCTTTTGAGCGAGAATATATTACGGTTCGAATTTCAGCTTCGAATTTCAGGTAGAATTTCTAACTCTTCTAATATTTGTATTTAATTTGTCTATTGGGTGATTTGCGTTATTTTTGTCAGTAAAATTTATCGTTGTTAGTTCGCTTGAAATAAATATGAATATGTGAAAATTATGTGAAAGTCATGCTAATGTGTTTTATTTGTCGTGTTAATTAAATACACGTATTAGAGGGGTTGGAGTTCTACTGAGCGTTGGCTTACAACCCCACAGTTTGATTGTAAGGGTGGTGAGAGTGAGACGGCGACATAAATTTTAGTGAATTTCTATTTAAAATTGTAATATTTGTATTTATTATTTATTGCTGTAATCAGTAAATTCAATAATCATAATTTTCGTCGTCGCATTGTAAATTAAAATATTTTTTATTAAAACGAATTATTAAACTCTTGTCGCCATCGTATTATAAATTTACCAGATTTTATAGAATGAAAATTTGGTCAATCGATTTTAATGTTAATTCTTCAAGGGGAGAAACCGTGTAACGGTCCTGGAAAATCGGGTTGTTACAGGTAGTATCAGAGTAGGTTTGCGACCACCCTGAGACTAGGTTATGGTACCCATTATTCATAATTTTAGTAGAAATCGTGAAATAAAAGTGAAAAAAAATAAATAAAAGTAAAAATCGCAAAAAAAAAAAAATTGCTAAAACTAAAAATCGCCAAAGAAAAAAAATAAAAAAATAAATAAAAGAAAGAAAAGTGGCGTTTGGTTAATGTTACTGCTTCTATTCCTTTTTACATTTTGAAAAATTACATCCTTAGCCCCTAAATTATGTTTGGGTGTCTATGTGGCCCTTTTGGTTAGCCAAATTGCATATTTTGGTCCCTGTAGTTTCAATTTGTACATTTGGTTTCAATTTGGTTCTTTACGATCATTTTGTATTTTTGGACACTTTATGCTCTTAAAGTTTGACTAAAATCTCACTTTGGGTCCCTACAGTTTTAATTTGATCATATTAACTTGTTAGTATTAAAATTGACTTAAAAAATTGGGACTTGATATCAAGTTGTCCTTTGTGATATTTGTATAAACCATTGTTGTTGTAAAATTTATTCGATTGAGTGATAAATTCTTAGATTCTTATAAATGAAATATTGGGCATTTGATTTGATATTAATATGTGATGGTAGACAAATTCCTAATATGTGGTTGTGGATAAAAGTATTAATATCTGGCAGTGGAGTTAATAATATATATATGCATCGACATCTCCATTATGTTTTTCCCGTGGTTGGACACTTTGCACCAATGTGTTATTACCATTATTTCACTTTGGTCCCTACTGTATTAATTTGAACATATTAATATCTTAGATAGCGGTTGATTAATGTAACTTATCAATAATAAGTTCAATAAGCCTGGATGAGTGCCGTGTTATTTGTGGACCATCAGAATTGTCGCTAAATTGAACATATTAATTTAAAGGTGTGTATTGTCTTTTATATAAATCGTGAAATTATATTTTCGTATTAAATTGTGGAAAAAAAAATGTTGATGGAAATTAACAGTTTTACGATGATTAATAGATCAAGTAAAATTTTAAAGGTGAAAAATAATTTTTATTATCCTGTTATACCATAGTTGTCTTCTCGTTAGAAGGGCCAGTCCTGCGAGATGTGAATATATATTATTACTTGTTAGGCAAGTCCTGCAGGGTGGATATATTATATATATTATTAGCTGTCAGATAAGTCTTACAGAGTGAATATATTATATATTATTACCTGTCAGGTAAGTCCTGCAAGGTGAATATATTATATTATATATGTTATATATCTGTTGTTACCTGTCAAGCAAATCCTGCAGGGTGGATATATTATATATTATTACCTGTCAGGTAAGTCCTGCAGGGTGGATATATTATATATGTTGTTACTTGTCAAGCAAGTCCTGCAAGGTGAATATATTATGTATATATTATATATGTTGTTGTTACCTGTCAGGCAAGTCCTACAGAGTGGATATGATAACTCCCGATCGTGAGGTAAAACAATCATATGACTGACAAATAAGTATGTTATTTTATTATATACAAGTGAGTTAACCGGTTTATTTAAATTTGATTGTTCTGTTACGGTGATATTTTTTTTTAGATTTGGATACTGCCCAGTATGGCTACATTTTAGTAAAAAAATGGATTTGGATAAAAATACTTGATCTATAAAATGCTTTTATACTACGAAGACAATATACCGGTAAAAATAATTCGGATAGATATTGGTCAATTACTAACAATTGGTCGAAGCGGAGCGTTGGGTCATTGTGGAACTATCGGGAGCCAATTATTATTTTGAAATGTTAATTTGAATTTTTGAGCTTAATTGGTATTGTAGAAATGTGAGTTGGAATTTTATGTAATATTTTTTATATACATTTCACGTGAATATTGAATTCAGTATTGAGCTCGTTATGTTACGTATTGGTGACATGTTTATGTGTTTCTAGATAATTATGTGGTTTGAAATATATTTATGTATTTTGAGATGTATTTACGGGATTGACACATATTTATGTGATTCTTATGTATTCATGTGTTTCAATACGTATTGATGTGGTGGAGACATATTTATGTAATTTGATATGTATTTATGTGGTTTAGTGATATTTATGTGTTTTGAGGGGTATTTATATGATTTTGACGTATTTAGGTGTTTTGAGACGTATTTATGTGAATATTTATGTATTTTTGATGTATTGCGGAAAAAATTATTACTTGGAATTTGAATTGTTCGATTTTATGAAAAAGTTTATTGGATTATTGGAAGCTTAATGTGAATATTGGAGGTAGTTATTTTTAATCTCACGGGAGAGTCCATTAGGAATTTGGGCTATCTATTGGCTATACTATTGGTTGCGAATATGTTGGCTTGAAATGTTGGATGGAATTGGTAGATGTTGGTTATAGGATATGACAGTGGACTTGAAAAGTCATGCCAAGTAGGAAAAGTATCGAGGTCGTAGACCTGTTGGAATTGAGATAGACCCAATTCAGTGAGACTACCATGATATTTTAAAGATATATTGTTATTTATTGCTATTTTTATCAGAGTAGTGCAGCGGAAGCGTTTAGAAACATACGATTCTTTGGTAATTGGTTATCTGTGTTAGGTGTTACTGACCAAAGTGCACCATTTTCGTATGTTGTTGGATATAACGTGGGCCACTGTGAATGAGAATATCACAATATGTAGAAGATTTTGACGGTGGTGAATTATGGGTGACTTTCGGTTATGGGACCCTACATAGAGAACCATTGCTCTAGAATCGAGTGTGACTAACATAACCACGCGGTGCGATTCTGAATTATTATTAATTTGAACGAAATTTCGTGGACGAAATTTATTTAAGAGGGTTAGATTGTAATACCCCGAAAATTTAGATTTTTGAAAATATTATTTTATATAAAAGTTTAATATTTTTGGGAATGTTTTGCGAATTTATGTTATAAATAATATTTGATAATTTTTTAGAGTTAAATGTTTATTTTAAATTGATTTTAGAAGTTTTGGGACTATTGAGTTATTTAAAATTTACTTTTAAGAGTTTTGGAGTATAATTAATATTTTATTTTTATTTTAAGAGGGGTCTAACTGTAAATAATAATAAAAAATATATATGTTAAATTGTGCTCTCTTAAGACAGCATAATTCATTAAGATATATAAAAGACACGTATTGTATTATATTATATTATAATAATAATAATAATAATAGATATGATAGGAATCTGAATTATGAATTATCAATTTAGAGATCAACCAAAAAGTTACAGTAATATTTTCTTTTGAGTGAGAATATATTACGGTTCGAATTTCGATTTCGGATTTCAAGTAGAATTTCTAACTCTTCTAATATTTATATTTAATCTGTCTATTGGGTGATTTGCGTTATTATTGTCGGTAAAATTTATCGTTGTTAGTTCGCATGAAATAAATATAATTATGTGAAAATTATGCCAATATATTTTATTTGTTGCATTAATTAAATGCACGTATTAGAGGGGTTAGAGTTCTTCTGAGCGTTGGCTCACAATCCTACAGTTTGATTACATGGCCGGTAAGAGTGAGATGACGACGAGAATTTTAGTTGAATTTCTATTTAAAATTATAATAGTTGTATTTATTATTTATTGTTGCAATCGATAAATTTAATAATTATAATTTTCGTCGTCGCATTGTAAATTACAATATTTTTTATTAAAACGAATTATTAAACTCTTGTCGCCGTCGCATTATAAATTTACTAGATTTTATAGAATGAAAATTTGGACAATCGATTTTAATGTTAATTTCTCAAATGGGAGAAATCGTGTAGCAACCCTGGGAAATCGGGTCGTTACAACTACCCTCAATGTCATGAAATTAGCGAACATGAAGTGGTATAATCCGTGGCAAATGTTGTTAGCCTATCTTCGACTGCCACATAATTCTTTATTGTTGAAGACTTCCAAGTATTGAGCCATGTGCTTTTCACGTGTTCTTTTGTGTAGACTCGGAGTAGTATCTCAGATATTTTATTTGTTGGCTTAGTGTATTCAGTAGGAGGTTCAACCAAGTTAAGTTTGAAGTTGACATATACTCCCCATTAACATTGAGTAGGATAATCAGTGTTAATGGATCTTAGGATTTTGTATTCGAAACAAAATTTAATTGTACTGCTCTTCGTCATTTTTGAAAATTTTGATTTTATTCCTCACATTTTTCGGGCTGATTTTTATGCTCTTTCTTGATTGACTCATATCTAGAAATAGACTGCTTCATGAGCTACTATTCCATATATATGCATTTCTTTCTTTTCTTACAGGTTTTAGGCATGTTTGTTTAATTTCACCTTGAAATATTTCTCTGCCACATGAAGTATTTTTTTTGGCTGATATTTTCAAAATAAGAAATAAATTTTGACAAAATAATCGGGCTAACTTTCTCAATGAAACTTTCTTTTTAATGTTAGGAAAAAATTGGTCGAAACAGTATCACGCAACTAAGAATTAGAATTAAGAAGAATAAGAAATCGACACAAGTATTTACGTGGTAAAACCATCAATTCATTTGAGGAAAACATCCACGGGAAAGAATAGAATGATTCCACTATTGATAAGGACTTCACAACTTCTTTCTATAAACAATTAGAGAACAAAGACAACTCTATCTTGAAATAAGAAAATATAAATCTTTCTATACAAAATAGAAAAAACTAAGAGATGATTATAAGAGAGGATCCTTTAGGAGAAACTATATTTTTCTCTTTGAGATATAGGATGAAAATTCATATTGAATCTCTCTTTATTTATAATCTCTCCAAAGGAAAAACAATGGGTATTATGAAAATCTGAAAACGAGTTTACTGTTTACGCATATGCAGTTTACTGTTCACGTAGAATTTACTATTCATGGATGTTCCACTATTCTTTAGTGGTAGAAACATATACTAATCACGCGCAAATTATTATTAACGCGTACGAATACTGTTCATACATTAAAAAGACAAGGTAATACTAACAATTTTCCTCCTTGACTTGTATTTTCAACGTAACCCAAAAAAAATTCCACTAACGCCATTTTGGTGATCCTTCAATCATTTCTAAACTTACCAGCTTTCTGTTGCATATGTTTCCAATAGGCCATCTAAAGATCTGCACGATCCATTTGGGGATAGTCTGCCAAGAAATCGCCTAAGGCCTGACCTTTCACATCTTTTTGAGGAACATATTGAAGGAAAATCTTGATAAAGAAAAAATCCATTTACCTAATTTTCCTTGTAGGAGAAGTCTGGTTAACATGTATTTAATAAAATCAATTTAAAAATAACAAACACTTCTTGTGGAAAGAGATAATATCAAAGTTTTATTACTTCAAAACGCAAATAGAAAATAACTACTTCATAGAAAAGTACTTATATTCAGTCATTAAGAATTCGAGTCAAACAATTCATATGTAGTTAGCTTTGAAATCTCTCTTCTTAAGGGAGGTGTTTTTAGCTTCACAGATTTCAATCTGTTTGTTTAATGAAAAATCGTATTTTTTAGGGCATTAGTTTTTTAAGACTAATTTTTATAATCATTTAATAAATTTTCATAAGCATCAAAAAGTTCGTCCTAATTTACAAGACAAGAAGTTGAGCCACGTAAATTTGTTACCTCATCACTATTTGCCATTGAGGCTTACATGTTGTGATGCAAACCTTACCAAGAATTAGTGAGACTCAAAATCAACTTAAGGTTTCTTCATGAGAATCGAACTAAATTCAGATTTATGAACGAAAAGTAAGAACACAAAAATACAAAATTTATGATAGATTACTTTGACCCAACGTTTATGAACGAAATGTGAACCAATGATATAAGTAATAATCTTAACTCAATGATTATAACGAATCATGAACCAATAATATAGAGATCGACTGCCACAAGAAATCTTGATAAGTTTGGAAAAAGTTCTTTGAAGAATTAAAGAGAAAACTCTAACAATTCTATTAATCAAAGTAATGTCTTTTTTCCTATAGGATACAATTCTCTTAAATAGGCGGCCAACAATAAAGGAAAACCCTAGCTAGTGAATAGTGTGTGCGAACAATAACGGTGAACAATACCTATGGTCATAATAATAAAATAAAGGAACCCTAGTGACTCACACTACAAGACAAAAGATAGAATAAGGAGGCTTCCTATCTTACCTTGCACTCCTAATCTAAAAAAATAAAAGACAAATTGACAATCATGCCTTACAAATCATCAAATAAATAACCTAAATTAAAATTAAAAGATTAAATAATAAAATAAAAATTATGAATTTTCTTGGCTCATATGCCTAGGCTCATTCTGGTTCACGCTTAAGTCTGTTCGCTTTCCTTGATGAGATGGATTAAACTCTGATTGTCCTTTGGGCCTAATTTGGGTTTCACCATTGTAGACTCGGCCCAAATCTCTTAAATTAGCACATTAAGTGCTTCATTGAATCTCTTCGCCCTTGCCCTTGTTATTGGGTCAATTGGAACTTGCAACGGATCTCTTGGTGCAACTGATATATTCTCATAATTCCCTTCCTCTTGAAAATGATTTGTCTTTAAATCTTTACCTATACCAAACGGAGACAAGTCAGTCACATTAAAAGTCACACTTACAACTTACATTAAACTCTCCTGGAAGGTTTAATTTGTAGGCGTTGTCATTGATTTGTTCCATCACTTGAAAATTGCCATCTCCCCTTGGAAGTAACTTAGAACATCTTTGTTGGGGGAAACCATTCATTCCTCATATGCAACCAAACCCAATCACCAGGCTCAAACACAGCCTTTTTACGCTCCTTATTAGCTTGGTTGACATATTATTCAGTTCTTCTCTCAATGTTTTATCGGTCATTTTCATGGATTTGCCTAACAAAAATCGGCCTTCTTATTCCCATCTAAGTTAACACACTCATACATAAGTAAAGGAGTTAAATCCAAAGGAGTCAATGGATTAAAACCATAAATAATTTCAAACGGTGAAAACTTAGTTGCAGAATGCACACTCCTATTATATGCAAACTCTACATGCGGCAAACAATATTCCCATGTTTTCAAAAAAAAAATTGTATTGTAACATGCAATAAAATAGATAAAATCATATTAACTACTTCGGTTTAACCATCAATTTGTGGGTGACAAGTAGTAGAAAATAAAAGTTTAGTTTCGAGTTTACCCCCCACAAAGTCTTCTAAAAATAACTTAAGAACTTAGTATCTCTATTCGAAACAATAGTTTTAAACATGCCATGCAATCTAACTATTTCCTTGAAGAACAAATCAGCAATATGTGACGCATCATCAGTTTTATGACATGAAATAAAATAAGGCATTTTAGAAAACCTATCTACAACAACATATATAGATTCTTGACCTCTTTTTTACTTAGGTAAACCTAACACAAAATCCATAGAAATATCAATCTAAGGTTCACTAGGTATAGGAAAAGAAGTATACAAAGCATGAGGCTTGACCTTAAACTTAACTTGCCTATAAATAATATATTTCTCACAAATTCTCTCTACTTCACGTTTTATATGAGGCCAGAAGAAGTGTTCATGCAAAACATTTAAAGTCTTAGATATGCCAAAATACCCCATTAAACCATACCTATGATCTTCTCTAACAAGCAAGTCACACAATGAATACTTAGGGGCACACAATTTATTTTCTCTAAACAAAAACTCATTATGTTTAAAGAACTTATCAAACGCTACTTTCTCACATGCAATGAATACATTACCAAAATCAGAATTATCAACATACAAATCCTTAATATATTCAAAATCAAGCAATTTTGCATCTAAGGTAGAAATTAAGGCGTACCTTCGAGATAATACATATGCCATAACATTTTTCTTACCATGTTTGTACTTGATCACATAAGGAAACATTTCAATGAACTCTACCCACTTGGCATGTCGCTTGTTCAGCTTCTGTTGTCCCTTCAAATACTTTAAAGATTCATGATCCGTGTGAATCACAAATTATTTTGGCCAAAGATAGTGTTGCCAAGTCTCCAACGCCCTAATCAACGCATACATTTCTTTGTCATATGTAGCGTAATTCACGATTGCCCCCACTTACGTTTTCACTAAAGTAGGCAATGGGACACCCTTCCTGCATTAAAGCAGCTCCAATACCTATTCCTGAAGCATTATATTCAATCTCAAAAGTTTATGTGAAGTTACGTAAAACAAGTAAAGAGTGCATTAGTTAATCTTTTCTTAATCAAATTAAATGTCTTTTCTTTCTCATCACCCCACTTAAAATCCATATTTTTTTTTGATAACTTCAGTTAAAGATGCGGCTAGGCTACTAAAATCTTTCACAAACCTCCTATAAAAGCTAGCTGGCCCATGAAAACTTCTCACTTATCCCACACTTGTAGGTTTCGACTAATCCTTCATTGCCTTAACCTTTTTTTTCATCCACCTCAATTCCCTTAGCACTAACAACAAAATCAAAAAATGCAAGTTTATCCGTGCGAAAGGTACATTTCTTGAGGTTAGCAAACAACTTTTCTTTTCTCAAAACATCTAAAATAAGTTTTAAATGTTCAACATGTTCATCTAAGCTTTTATTATGAATCATAATGTCGTCAAAGTATACAATCATAAATTTTCCAATAAAAACACGCAAAATATAGTTCATTAATCTCATGAACGTACTAGGTGCATTGATTAATCCAAAAGGCATAACCAACCACTCATATAAACTATATTTTGTTTTGAATGCATTTTTCCACTCATCACATTCCTTCATCCTAATATAATCAATTTTAGTAAACACACAAGAACCATGTAATTCATCAAGTATATCATCTAATTTGCGAATAAGATGTCGATACTATACCATGATATTTTTTATGACGCGACAATCCACACACATTCTCGACGTACCATATTTCTTAAGTACAAGCAATACGGGAACCGCACAAGGACTCATGTTTTCACGTACATTCCCATTTTCCATAAGCTCACCAACCTGTCTTTGAAGTTCCTTTGTTTTCTCGGGATTCCTTCTATATGTGGGTTTGTTTGAAATGGATGTTCCAGGTACGAAATCAATTTGATTCTCGATTCTCCTTATTGGTGGCAAACCATTAGGCACCTTTTCAGAAAACACATAATCAAAATCCTATAAAAGAGAAACAACACTAGGAAGAGAAGAGTTAAGATCATTAGTGGTAAAACAAATCTCTTTGTACAAAAGTACAATAAAAGGTTAGTTTGAAAACAAAGTTTTTTCATCTCATTTTTTCTCGCATAAAAACTTGTTTCCTCTCTTCTTTTTCCTTACATTTTGATTTTTTTTTTCTTATCACTCTCATTTTTATTGTCACTTTCTCTTTTTAACCTCACTTGATCATCATATACTTGCCTTGGCGTTAATAGTACAAGAGTAATTAGTTTCTTATTAAGTACAAAAGAGTACCTATTAGTGTAACCATCATGAGTTACTTGTCATTCAAATTGCCATGGCCTTCCCAAAAGAATATGCCTCGCATGTATTGGTATCATATTACACAAGGTCTCGTCTTTGCACCTTCCAATCGAGAACGATACGAGCATCTATTTATTGACTTTAATTTCTCCACAATCATTCAATCATTGTAACTTGTATGGTTTAGGATATTTCAAATTTGGCAAATTCAATTTCTCCACCAAACTAGTGCTAGCCACATTAGTAGAACTCCCCCTATCAATAATCATGCTGCATACCTTATCATTGAGATAACATCTAACATTAAAGATATTCTCCCGTTATATCATCTCATATTTTTTGACTTGTGTACTAAGAGCTATTTTGCAACCGAAAGCTCTGCATCAACCGGGTATTCAACATCACGTGCATCCTCCAAAAGTAGCATCAAATCATCATCTGTCTCATCTTCGATCTCAATACCTCCATCATCCCTCATAATCATCACTCTCTTATTCGGACATTGAGATGCAATATGACTTGTTCCCAAACACTTAAAATATTTAATTTCTCTATTTCTAGATGGTTGGTAATCAATTCTACCTTGGTTCAGTGTACCTCCAGTTTTGTGAAAATTAGGCTTCTCATTCTTCTTTCTCCAATTCGATTTCTAAGAAGAAGAAGAACCCGATCGCAGCCCAACTCGTGTGGAACCCTTTCGCTTAAATTATTTCTCCACTTTGATGGCCATGTGCACCATGTCACTCAACTCAACATAATGCTGCAACTCTACGACATTTGCAATGTCACAATTTAGCCCGATTAGAAACCTAGCCATAGTTGTTTCTCGGTCCTTTTCCACATTAGCTCGATTCATGGTTATCTCCATCCATCTCTTTGTAGTAGTCTTCCACAAACTTAGAACCTTGTGTCAGACTTTGCAATTTCTGGAACAAGTCCCTATAGTAGTGACTTGGAATGAATTGTCTCATCATAGTAGCCTTCATCTCCGCTCACGTCTCGATAAGCTTCTTATGGTTTCTCCTCCTGTTTATCATAAGTTGATCCCACCATGTTATAGCATAGTCAATAAACTCAATTACAACGAATTTTACCTTTGTCTTCTAGGAGTAATTGTGACACTTAAAGATCAATTACACTTCTTCTCTCACTCCAAGTATACTTCATGGTCGTTTTTTCCTTGGAATGACGGTATCTTCACCTTAATACTTCTCAAGTTATTATCAATTCACTCCCAAAATCTATCTCGTTTATTCTCATATCCACGTCCAAATCTGCCCAAACTTGCATTAGAGACGAGATTCTATTCATCTAGGTTATCCCTATTATCATCTTCATATTCATACCGAAGCAGATTCCTCTCTTGTCATTATACATTAGGAGTTTTAGGTGGTTGGCCCTTTTGTGAACCAGACTCAACTTTGTTTAGTCGCTCATGCACTTCATCAAACCACAAATTCAACTATTTAAACTTTTGTTCCAAGGCTTTGTAGAAAAGTTTGACGTGCATGACATCCATATTTTTTGGTGCTTCATTGGACGAGCCTTTATTTGTTTCTTGAGACATGTTTAATGACCTGCAAAACAAAGTTAGCAAACCTCACGAACACTCCCTCACGTGTTTGCACTCAAGATTGATGGCACTCACACTTGTGTTTCACACAAATTCGATTTTTACCCTCTTATGAGTTCACACTTTCTTGGCTTTTTCACTCTTTAGTTCACTCTTTTGGTTCTTTATCAAACTTAACCAACCTCAATCAGTAATTTCTTGTGACAATTTAAACTCAACAAATCAATTCACTAAGAAAGATATTTAGGACAAAAACAAAGTGAACATGAAGAACACAAAATATAAGATTATGGAATAGTACAAGAAGAATTTAAATCTCTATATGGTTGCTGGTTTTTTTTTATCTGTTTCTTTTTTTTTCTGTTTTTTTTTTCCTATTTTTTGTTTTTGTATTTTTTTTATGTTTCTGTTTTTTTTTTTAATCACAACAACTTTAAATCGAGATTTGAAAATGCACAGTAATTTAAACTAAATTGAATCAGATATGATTAGAACAAAAAAAAGGCACAGTAGATTTGATGTTATAATTAGGTCAAGAAAAAATTCGGAATGACTATCAATGAATGAAAAAGAAAATGATAGATGAAATCTGATTTAGAATCTTACTCTGATTATCAAATGATACAAACCTCACCAAGAATTAGTGAGACCTAAAATCAATTTAGGATTTTTTTCGCGAGGATCAAACTAAATTCAAATTTATGATAGAAAAGTAAGAACACAAAAATACATAATTTAGGATAGATTACCTTAATCCAATGTTTATGAACGAAATGCGAACCAATGGTATAAGTAATGATGTTGACCCAAGATTACAACGAATCATAAACTAAAGATATAGAGATTAAATGTCACATGAAATCTTGATAAGTTCAGAAAAAGTTGTCTGAAGAATTAAAGAGAAAACTCTTACAATTCTATTAATCAAAGTAATGTCTTTTTTCCCATATGATACAATTCTATTAAATAGAGGGCTAACAATAAAGGAAAATCTTAACAAGTAAATAGTGCACGCGAATAGTACCTGCGGCCATAATAATAAAATAAAGAAAACCCTAGTATCTCACACTACAAGACAAAAGATAGAATAATGAAGCTTCTTATCTTGCCTTGCACTCCTAATCTAAAAAGAAAAAGACAAATTGGCAATCGTACTTTATAAATTATCCAATAAATAACCTAAATTAAAATTAAACAACTAAATAATCAAATAAAAATTTTAAAATTTCGTGGGTCTTATGCTTAGGCCCATTTCGGTTCACACCTAAGCCCATTCATTTGCTTTGATTGAGATGGATTAGACCCTAATCGTCTTTTGGGCCTGATTTAGGATTCACCATTGTAGACTCAGTCCAAATATCTTGAATTAGACCATGAAGTGCTTCATTGAATCTCTTAGCCCTTACCCTTGTTATTGGGCTAGAACTTGCAACAGATCTTTTGGTGCAGCTGATATATTCTCATCATGTTAGACTCCTAGTCACTGTTGGAGTTGTTTGAGCTGTTCAATGCTAAGTTATCTCATGTGACTTTCTTGGACTTTTTATTTTCTTTTCTGGATCTTCTTTTTTCAATTCTTTTATTCTCCATCTTTAGTCTTGGACAACCTAATTGGAAATGTCACATTTTGTGGTATTTGAAGCATTCAATCTTGTTGGTATTGAAGTATTGTTTTGCCGCTGAAGGATCGTCAAGCTATCTTTTCAAGGTTCTTTGTCATGATTGTTAGGTTTCGTTCTTAGTCACTGTCCAAGCTTTTTTTATTGTCATCTCCATCATCTTTTTGCACTTTTAGTTCCAGCGATTTTCGTCAACCCGTACTTGACTCCTTTTCATATCCTCTAATTGAGGGCTCGTGAGTCATCAAAATTTCGATGAGTTCATCAATAGTGTAGGTGTTGAGATCTTTTGTTTCTCGTATACCTATTACTTTTGGATCCAATGTTTTGGAAAGAGATCTTAGAATCTTTCAGACTTTCTTTGAATCTAGAAAACCATCAAGTTATTGTAACCATCAAAATCATCATTGTGGATTTAAACCCTTAGGGTTAACAAATAGATTGAAAAATAAACCAATAAAATTTAGAGACTAAACAAAAAACTAAGAGATTGAATAGAGCTAGTGAAAGGAACCGTCCGATAGCATGGATTATGTTTTGTTTTTTTTTTTTGTTTGATGTCTTTTTGTTGGTTAAGTAGTTAAGTTTAATAGTTGTTAATTGTTGAGTTAGTTTAAGTTTAATTGTTGTTTAGTTAATTTCAAGCATAATTGTTTAGTTTAGTATAAGTATGTTTGTGTTTGTAGCTGTTGTTTTTGTGTGCTGAGTTTTGTGGTTCTTCTTGACCATTACCCGATGATGATACTATCCCCTAATTGTTAATCGAGGTCAAGCGTAATGCCCATTCATGTGTGTTCTATGTGCTTGAAATCTCGTTTTGGTAAAAGTCATTATGGATCCTAATTTGCAAGAGCACGTAGACTCAATGTACTAGTTATCCAATTTATTTGACGTCAATTATCCAGTAACCAAGTTCATGACAAATTTAAGGGATTCTAGAACCTGATTGGGGGAAATTCAAGGAGAAATCCTAGGTGAGGTAGTTTAAGAGATATGATTTAGGCATTCATTTTAATCGCTTGAGCCGTTGAAGCCTTTCATGCAAAATGATTTACCCTTTGTTGCCCTGTCGAAGCCTTTTAGCTGTTTCAATTTTGAACATGCATCAAATACCCTAGCCAATTAATTTTTTTCCAAGCCATTGTCGTTATACTTAAGGCACGAGTCTAGTTTGTATAAATTTAGCATTTGTTTATGCTAATTGGATAGAGTGATTGGGTTTTGGGCGAACTTTTGATTGGTTCGATATTCGAGTACTCACTTGTTATTTTTCTATCATAGTTCCACACCCGTGAAATTGTACAAATCAAATAAGTTTAGGGTTGTGGTTAAAAAAAAACATGTTTTATTGTGGTTTTGTTTTTATTTTCTTTGACAAGTGAGTATTGCGTTTTAAAAGTAAGCCCGGGGTTGTTTTGGATTTGACTTTGTGGGTATGAGTGTGATTGAGTGTCAAGCATAGTGCCTTGGGTATCGTTGATATAAAGACGCTATCCTGTTGTATATTCTCATTCTTACCCTAGGCCAGTTGATAAAAACCGAACCAAGTCCTTTTGATTTTTTAGAATTGCTTAGCCTACATTAGTAGAGAGTGGAACTTAGCCTAGCTTATGAAAATCCAATACTTCTTCGATTTTAGTCATGAACTTTGTTGGTGGATAATCCAATTCGGTCTTTGGATAGTTGTGTAATGAGAGTTTCGCACATACACTTGGAAGGCGTTTACCGTTATTGAATGTTAAAATTTTAGAACACCACATGGTGCGGTTTTATTCTTGAACTCGATATGATTGGGGACCGTTGAGGGATACTTTTTTGGTCGATTAGTTGAAATTCAAAACTCACGCATCATTGTTTTGAATTCGTTTGAGTTTTTCTTCTTTAAGTATTTGTGTTCGTTAATTCGTTGTGGTAGTTTGTTTTCTTGTGTGGGCGTTTTTGCTTGAGTACTAGCTAAATTTCAAGTTTGAGGGTGTTTGATAGATTGATTTTATCTATATATTTTCAATCCAAATTTGGTGATTTTCGAGTGTTCTATTAGTGTTTTAAATCATTTTTATTTGTTTTTATTCAAATCAGGTGTTATGGGAGAAACAGTGCAAAATACGTGAAAGTACTGTAACTTCAAGATCATTTTTGAGCATGATGTGATCCGATTTTAGAAAATCTCAAACCATGATAGTTGTATATCTACATCTTAAATTTTCATAGATTTTTGAATCACCTCAATCGGAGTTCAGATGAGAAAGTTACAATGAACATACGAATCAGGCATCGGCACTGTCCAAAGCTCGCTGCAGCGC